>CM067848.1:32455201-33820263 GCA_034638295.1 Phortica okadai | reverse complement strand
ACAGGGTATTATATAGTTGAGAATACTCAACTATACCACCCTTACTGGTTGTTACATAGCATTGCTGCTGTTACGGTACGGTTTTTGTTACAAATAGCATAAAGCAGTGTTCAAGGCGCAATTTATGCGAAATTTCAATTTGTTTGTTCTTGCGTGGTCCCACAGCGTCGAAAAAGGTATGTTTTCTGAGTTTGCATAAAAATTTTAGCGTTGTATCTTTTATAGTTTAGGAGATACAGCAATTTTAAGAAATCAATTTTTTGAGGGGAAGTGATGGGGAGAGGGGAAAAATGTGGTATGCAGTTTTGTAGAGCTATACATACTGAGTCTACATACTCATTTTCATGTTTCTAACTCATCAGGTTTTCGAGCTACAGCCTTTTGAAAAAATGGGTGGTGCTTGATGGGCGGGAAGGAGAGGGCGTGGAAAAAATTCCTTCAAACTTGATATAGCTTTTGACCTCACGAGTCTGTCCTCCAAATTTCAAGTCTCGAGCTCTTATAGCCTCCATTGGTGAAGACGGACAGACGGACGGACGGACAAACAGGGCTATATCAATCCGTCTTGTCGTCCTGATCAAGAATGTATATACTTTATAAGGTCCCCCTCCCCTCCTTCTGTGCGTTACATACATTTCGTTCAAACAAACATAATATACCCCGATATACAGTATGTGTACGGGATATAAAAAACCGACCATTTAAGGGATATCCTAATGTACATTCATAAGTCAAACCAGTAAGGACGCTATCTTCAGCAAGGCTGAAGCTATAATACTTTTCACGTTGTGTCACTAAAAAACTAAGTGATTAGTTTTCATGCGTCCCTAACAACATAACTGTAAGGTTTCAAGTCAATTGGTTAAAAAACAAAAAAGTTTTTCATACAACGGTTCAAGTTTTGCGGTAAGTGGGCGTAGTCATGCCCATTTTTGGTCAAAATAGTTTTCATTCCTCCCTAAGAACATAACTGTAAAGTTTCAAGTCAAATGGTTAAAAAACAAAAAAATTTTCCATACAAAGGGTCAATTTTCGCTATAAAAGGGCGTGGCCACGCCCACTTTTGGTCAAAATAGTTTTTATTCCTCCCTAAGAGCATAACTGTAAAGTTTCAAGTCAATTCGTTAAAAAACAAAAAAGGTTTCCATACAACGGGTCAATTTTCGCTATAAGTAGGCGTGGCTACGCCCACTTTTGGTTAAAATAGTTTTCATTCCTCCCTAAGAACATAACTGTAAAGTTTCAAGTCAATTGGTTAAAAAACAAAAAAGTTTTCCATACAAAGGGTCAAGTTAAGCTATAAGTGGGCGTGGCCATGCCCACTTTTGATCAAAATAGTTTTTATTCCTCCCTAAGAGCATAACTGCAAAGTTTCAAGTCAATTGGTTAAAAAACAAAAAAGTTTTCCATACAACGGGTCAATTTTCGCTATAAAAGGGCGTGGCTACGCCTACTTTTGGTTAAAATAGTTTTCATTCCTCCCTAAGAACATAACTGTAAAGTTTCAAGTCAATTGGTTAAAAAACAAAAAAGTTTTCCATACAAAGGGTCAAGTTAAGCTATAACTGGGCGTGGCCATGCCCACTTTTGATCAAAATAGTTTTTATTCCTCCCTAAGAGCATAACTGCAAAGTTTCAAGTCAATTGGTTAAAAAACAAAAAAGTTTTCCATACAACGGGTCAATTTTCGCTATAAGTAGGCGTGGCTACGCCCACTTTTGGTTAAAATAGTTTTCATTCCTCCCTAAGAACATAACTGTAAAGTTTCAAGTCAATTGGTTAAAAAACAAAAAAGTTTTCCATACAAAGGGTCAAGTTAAGCTATAAGTGGGCGTGGCTATGCCCACTTTTGATCAAAATAGTTTTTATTCCTCCCTAAGAGCATAACTGTAAAGTTTCAAGTCAATTGGTTAAAAAACAAAAAAGTTTTCCATACAACGGGTCAATTTTCGCTATAAGTGGGCGTGGCTACGCCTGGCTACGCCCACTTTTGGTCAAAATAGTTTTCATTCCTCCCTAAGAACATAACTGTAAAGTTTCAAGTCAGTTGGTTAAAAAACAAAAAAGTTTTCCATGCAACGGGTCAATTTTCGCTATAAGTGGGCGTGGCTACGCCCACTTTTGGTCAAAATAGTTTTCATTCCTCTCTAAGAACATAACTGTAAAGTTTCAAGTCAATTGGTTAAAAAACAAAAAAGTTTTCCATACAACGGGTCAATTTTCGCTATAAGTAGGCGTGGCTACGCCCACTTTTGGTTAAAATAGTTTTCATTCCTCCCTAAGAACATAACTTTCAAATTTCAAGTCAATTTGTTAAAAAACAAAAAAGTTTTCCATACAACGACGTGAATATGGCTTCTCTTCCTCTTCTTCATTTTGTATGGGAGCTACCAGTTCCAGATGTCCAATCTCAATGAAACTTTCAGGCATGTAGTCGGACCATGTAAAACTACTATGTTTAAAATTTCAGCACTCTATTGTACAAAACAAAAAAGTTTTCCATACAACGATTCAAGTTTTGTTCACTTTTCTTCTTCTTTTCGTATGGGAGCTACATGTTCCAATAATCCGATCATGCTGGTTCCGACGAATGATTCATCGTAATAAATTCTAAGACTCTGTGCAAAGTTTCAGCTCGATAGCTTCAAAACTGAGGGACTAGTTTGCATACATACAGACAGACAGACAGACAGACGGACATGGCTAAATCAACTCGTCTGGTCGTCCTGATCAAGAATTTGTGTACTTTATATAATCGGAGATTAATATTTCGATCTGTTACAAACTCCGTGACAAAGTTAATATAAATACTATTTTACATACGTGAAAAGTATAATAAAATGAAAATTTATAAAATATTTACTACAACATTACTAGTCTCGTTTACAATCCCAAAAATTTCGGGATTGGTAAATTTCCAAAAATTGACATCCCTGCCCTGATAATCAACGAACCACGACAATTGGACAACCTTCAATGCTTTGAGAACAGTTTTTGGAGTTCAAGTACCAAGTTCAAAGTCGTCGTACATAAAAAAAGTTGCTAAAAATCATGTAGTAAGAAGAAGAAAAAACTTTTAATGAAAAATAGAAATTAAGCTTATAATAAATGTGAGCATACAAGCAAGAGTTGGAAATGAAAGACGCAACTGGAAAAGACATCTTAAACTTGTCTGCTGCTCCATTCAATATGAAGCGTCTTACATTGCACTTGGTTGGACTCGTTTGGTCTTATAAAAATGTGCAACACGCCCCTTTCCGTCTTTTGGTGCAGCGAACTTGTCATAAATTTGGCTTGAAATGTTCTGGGCTAATGCGTATCAGCGCTGTTGGCAACGATGTCGGCGTCGGCTTAAGCGAAGTCATTGTCGTTGTTGCTGACGTTTTGATTGTCTGACAAAGTGGAACCAGTTTCTTTTTTCGAAGAACATAAACAACAAAAAGAACGAAACAAATTATTAACGAAGCGAACAAGAGAGAAAACTAAGTCTACTTTGGTCGCTTGAACATTTGTCTGAGCTTGCAAACAACTTCAGCGAAGCGTAAGTGGAGTTAGGTTGTGTTTGGGCCAAAGCCAGTCACACACAGTTCTGACTACGTTAATAAAACAAAACAAAGCAAAATAAAAAATTAAATAAAATAAAAGCTCAGCTGAACATCGTCGTTGGCGTCGCAATCGCCGCTCAGACTTGACGTTATTAATATCGCATTGAACTTGTTAGCAAAGTCGAAGTCAGTTTCATATTGTACGCAAAGAGAAGCACTTCAAGCCAAGTAAACGAACTTAAAATTTCGCGGTATTTGTCATCTTTTCTTCAAATTTTTATTTTAACCTTCCGATTGGAAATTTGAAGCGGAACCATTTAAAAGATGACCATTTACGGCCTTATT
This sequence comes from Phortica okadai, assembly GCA_034638295.1. Classification (NCBI taxonomy): domain Eukaryota; kingdom Metazoa; phylum Arthropoda; class Insecta; order Diptera; family Drosophilidae; genus Phortica; species Phortica okadai. The sequence continues at coordinate 33,816,373 of CM067848.1, read as the reverse complement.
GTGCAAATCATTCTAATCTGCAATTAAAGCTTCTTTTTTTTTGTCGCTTTGCCTTCGTGTTACCAGAAAGTTTCATCAACTGTATTAACAAAATGACGCCATTGAATCTTTCTCTTCCACTTACACACAATAATAATGAATCTAAAGAAGAATTCGTCACCAAAGTAAGTATTTGGTTCTTGTAACAGATTTCGCTAAGTTTGCTCAATGTGACGTTTTCTTAGGTGCTAAGATCAAATAACCTACATGTATGTATTAATTAAGGTGCTTTATAATGTATTTATACCCTATACACACACTGGGTATCGGGGTATATTGTGTTTGTTTGAGCGAAATGCATGTAACGCACAGAAGGAGGGGAGGGGGACCCCATAAAGTATATATATTCTTGATCAGGACGGCAAGAGAAGTTGAATAAGCCATGTCCGCCCGTCTGTCCATCCGTCCGTATTCACCAATGGTTTTCAGTAATTATAATAGCTAGAGACTTGAAATTTGGAGGGTAGACTAGTGATGCTCGGCAGCAGATCAAGTTTGAACGGTTTTGAGCCACGCACACTCTTTCCCGCTCATCCAGCACCACCCATTTTTTCAAAACGCTATAACACGAACATCCAAAAAGATAGAAACATGAAAGTTTGTATGTAGACTCAGTATGACTCGCCCTACAAAACTTATTTTCCCTCCCCCAGTGTTTGTCTTAAAAATGCTATATCTCCAAAAGTATTAAAGGTACGAGTTTGAAATTTTGTATAGAAGCTGAGTAAGTTTACATCTTAAAAAGTGCATACCACAAAATTTCCCTCTCTTTGATGGTTATCTCTTAAAGACCCATAAACTCAAATTTTTCGTAAGTTACACATTTTTTGACGGATTTTCGTGATATTTTGAACCCTATTTGACTAGGCGACGCACAGTGGGGCCTTCTGAGTTTTTCCATTGCAAAAAATCATATCTTCTGAACGAATAAAGATAATTGAATGAAATAAGTTTTTTTTATACTTTTCACGTATGTGAAATAGTATATTAACTTTGTGCTGAAGTTTGTAACAGATCGAAATATTCATTTCCGACTATATAAAGTATATTCTTGATCAGGACGACAAGATGAGTTGATTTAGCCATGTCCGTCTGTCCGTCTGACCGTCTGTCTGTATTTATACAATCTCCTCCCACAGTTTTGAAGATATCGAGCTGAAATTTTGCACAGAGACTTCTTATTTGTGCAATCAACTCATTTGTCGGATCCAGCCATATCGGACCACTGGAACTGGTAGCATACGAAAAGAAGAAGAAAAGTGAACAAAACTTGAATCGTTGTATGGAAAACTTTTTTGTTTTGTATGATAGAGTGCTGAAATTTTAAACATAGTAGTTCTACATAGTCCGACTTCATGCCTGAAAGTTTCATTGAGATTGGACAACTGGAACAAGTAGCTCCCATACAAAATGAAGTAGAGGAAGAGAAGCAATATTCACGTCGTTGTATGGACAACTTTTTTGTTTTTTACCCAATTGAGTTATGTTCTTATGGAGGAATGAAAACTATTTTGACCAAAAGTGGGCATGGCCACGCCCACTTATAGCGTAACTTGAATGGCTGTATAGAAAACTTTTTTGTTTTTTAACCAATTGACTTGAAACCTTACAGTTATGTTGTTAGGGAGGTATGAAAACTATTCATTTACTTTTTTTCTATGGTGACACAACATGAAAAGTATTATAGCTTCAGCCTTGCTGAAGATAGCGTCCTTATTGGTTTTTAAATGAGGTTTTCATTTTTTACAAACTTAGAAATTTGCGACTGTACAAAGTATATATATTCTTTATCAGTATGACAAGACGAATTTTGATAGCCATGTCCGTCCGTCTGTCCGTCTATCAGTATTTATTCAATCTCTCTCACATTTTTGAAGTTATCGACGTGAAATTTCGCACAGAGTCTTATTTTCTGTGCGATCAACTCATATTTCGGAATCGGCATGATCGGACTACTGGAACTGGTAGCCCCAATACGAAATGAAGAAGAACCAGTAAGGACGCTATCTGCAGCAAGGCTGAAGCTTATATACTTTTCACGCACTTTCTTGTGCCACGCCCATTTGTTTGACTGAATACATTTTCTCTTCATCCAATTAGCCTATATTCCAATATTCATTGTTTTTGATAATTGGGTACCAGAGATTCCCAAATTATATATTTGGACTAAAAGTGGGCGTAACTATGTCCATTTTTGTCAAAGTAGTTTTAATGCCTCCCCAAGAACATAAAAGTGAAGTTTCAAGTCAATTGATTAAGAAACAAAAAAGTTTTTCATACAACGACGTGGTTCTTGGTTTTCTTCCTCTTCTTCATTTCGTATGGGAGCTACCAGTTCCATTAATCCGATATGGCTGGTTCCGACCAATGATTCATCGTAATAAATTCTAATACTCTGTGCAAAATTTCAGCTCGATAGCTTCAAAACTGAAGGACTAGTTTGCACACATACAGACAGACAGACAGACGGTCACGGCTAAATCAACTCGTCTTATCGTCCTGATGAAGAATATATATAAATATATATTATAAAGACGTGTATTTACTGAGCTTATACAATTTGAGGTTCGTAAATTAAATAGTTTTGAAAATATAATAATTTGAAGAAAACAGCTAGGAGAGGAGAAATGAAGGAGAGGGGGAATGCAGTTTTGTAGGGCTACTCAGTGGGCGTGGCACAATATCGTTCAAACTTGATCTGCCGCCGAGCATCATGAGACCATCCACAAAATTTCAAGTCGCTAGCTCTTATAGTTTCTGAGAACCATTGGTGAATACAGAAGGACGGACGAACAGGTCTAAATCATTAGTCTTTATTAACAATATACATACTATATATGTATGTACGTATGGTCTTGCACAAACTTAATATACCTTGACACATTGTGTGTACAGGGTATAAAAAATTAACGTATATCAATTCGCTGAAATATCATTTTCATCATCATAAGATTTCAAAAACGGTCAGATTCAGTTAAACCAATAAAAGCGGTCAGTTATCATAATATCTAAAATTCAATTTATATGAATTCATTTACTGTATAAAATAAGTTGAACTTGGCATTTAAAGTAATATATAGTTCGATTGGGGCTCAGAACTTGAGTTCAGATCGAATATGGGAACAACGTACTTTCTACTACACAGGTCAATAAAAAAAAACGTTTCTAATATTTGCATCTAATCCTTATGCATTTTAGTGTGCCGATTCTGAAAAACATAGACATATCATAAAGTCATATCACCCGCCAATTTCTCATATTTCAATGATTTGTAAAAATGACGAAATTACTGCTTTTCTAACTTGTGTACAAGATATCGTAGAAACTACTGGACCGATCTTATTGAAATTAAACTTTGGTATGTGACAAATTGTATGTATGTATATGTTTTTCACAATCAGTACACCAAAATACATAGGAATTAGTTGCAGTTATTAAAAAAGTTTTTACAAACGGTGTTTTTGTCGGCCTGTGATATCATTGACAGATAGCAAAACGGACAAACGGGTTGAACTGATCAAAATTACTGATGAATCTATTTGAGCTGTGTTTGAGTATCAACCTACTGTCGCTCGAAGGTACAAATTATTGGTTTCATTTTGATATCAAGTTATATTATCTTTGAAGTGGTTTTATGTTATATTCGGTGGCAAGGCATAATATTTTTACACTCCTCACACAGTGAACAGTATTATAACTTTGTCATGAAGCTTGTAATACCAGAAGGAGACATCTTCGACTAAATAAAGCGTATATATTCTTGATCAGCTCGACAAAAAGTGTTGATGTAGCTATGTCCTTCGGTCTGTGAATATCCACTCGAGGAGTGGAGGGGTCCCCTATAAAGTATATATATTCTTAACCAGGATGACTAGGCGAACCATGTCTAGCCGTCCTTCCGTCTGTCCTCTCGAATCAATAGTATCTAGAGAGTTGAAATCGGATTATTTTACCACGCCCACTCATTCGCGCCAAACCAGCACCGCCAACTTTTTTTTTTAAGACTATAGCTCGAAAACCAGCGGAGATAGAAACATGAACGAAAGAAAAGATATCAGCAACACCAAAAAGCTGAATTATCTGAGAGCGTGTCTAAAGGGAGAAGCAAAGGCTGTAGTGAGTCATTTACTGGTGGGCTCTGCTGCGAATTATTGTGTGGCGTGGTGTCTAATATGTAAACGCTATGAGAATAATCGGAAGATATTCGCTGATCGGCTTGACAACATATTGGAGCTGCATACCCTAAAATGCGACTCGGAAGAGAGTTTTCGCCGCTTTTTAGATTCGGCCACGGAATCTATCCATATTATTAAAGAAAAAGCAAAACTTCGCAAAAAAGCGGATATCATTTTTGTTCAAATTCTTCCACGTTGATTTTCAATAGCAGCTCTACAGCAATCCGAGCAACATATCAAGGCGAAGAACAGGGTGATTCAAACACTAAAAGACGTACTGGAGTTTATTGAACAATTATACAACTCAATAAACTCGGTACAAAAGGGTGTTGGTAAAGCAACATCCAATCTGCAACCAAAATAATGCCGCTTTTGCTCCATTAAAGGGCATGAAATTCGAAGGTGCTAAAAATTCAAAACTGCGCTCGTCAGCAAACGTAAGGAGTTTGTTATAAAACAACACTTGTGCTATCGTTTTCTGAGCAATCATAGCATGGGTGAATGCAAAAAAAAGTAGAAATGCCAAAAATGCTATACAAATCACAATTCGAAGCGAAAAAAGAGAGTGTCAACTGTCTCAGCGAAAATGCGGGTCAGGAAACTTTCTTGGCTGCAGCTCTCATCAAAGTTGAAATCGTTAGTAGCTAATATTAACAGCTAAGAGCTCTAATGGATGGAGTATCACAGCGGACAATCATCTCAGAGGCGGCAGTCCAACTGTTAAGGTTTCCAAGAACTAAGGAGAACGTAGAGGTCCAATGGATTTCTTCACAAGACGTCGAGCTGTCCAGGAACAAGGTGAAGTTGGAAATCAAACCTAGATGTTCAAGCCGACTTGGAGCAGAAACGGAGGCGCTTGTTCTACCCAAGTTGCAAAGAGCGCTTTCAAGTAAAAACGTGGAAATGGAACTCCATGACGACTGGAAAGATTGTTTTCTAGCAGATCCAAACTTCAATAAAGCCAGTTAAGTCGACATGATCATTGGCGCAAACTTGTTTCCATTTATTATGATGGGACAGGTCAAAAAAGTTAAAGGCATAGTGGGTAAAAGACGAAATTTGGCTGGATTATTAACGTGTCACGTGCACCGCAACGCAAAATTTTCACAACAACAAGTACTGTGAACATTGACAACGTATTGAGATTTTGAATTGCGAAAAATTCTACAAAGAGACGACGAAAATTGACACTGATGGATGGCTTATAGTATCAGTGCCCTTTCAAAAAGAGTTCACATTAGGGAACTCTCGCAAACAAGCATTAGCAAGACTTTTGCAAATGGAAAAGAAGTTCCAAGGACACAAAGATGTTTTCGAATAATACAAAATGTTCATGAAAGAATACCTGGAGCTTGGTCAAGTAGTACCTGTGAAGTCAATACTAATTTCAAATACTATTTGCCGCATCGAGCGGTTACACTGGTCAACATGACTTTTTGCTGTTAATCCAATTTTACTTTTTCGGTATCTCTTATGTCTGAATATTAACGGAAAAATAATAAAAAAAAATCTATTACATCGAAATATCTAAATATGTACATATATGATATATTTGGCTTAATTTTGTGAGAGTATGTCGAAAAAGAATATTGCAACTGATCTTACAATATTGTTGTGGTTAGTACACGATATATCCTTAAACCTATATATTTTCAATTCGGTATTGTTTGCTCATTGATGTTTACCCTATCGGACTTTTCACCGTGAAAAACGTACAATTTCACAGTTCTTTTTTCATGTAGAACTACGTGAAAATTTGTGAAATTTTCTTTTCATTTTAACATTGAGTGTCCTAGGCCTGTAACTGTTCTTTTAGAATGTTTTTTCATGTGGATTTTCACGTAGATTTATCTGGTTGACTTGCTTCGGGATTCATTTCAAGTTCCTCTTTACAAAATCAGTATGACAGACCTACTTATTTTAGCAGGGTAATTCTCATGTAGTGAAGTTCATGCTAACAAATTCACAGTGCCATTTGCAGTGAAAAATTAAGGCTAAATTTCATGTAGTTTTTGTTTAGCTCAATGAATAGTGTATTGTACTCTTAAGCCAAAGGGCGCGGGGACAAATCCCAGCTATGCCAAGTCAAAAACTTTTTTTTTTCTTTGTAATATAAAGAAATTCTTATGGTTAAACAATTGTAAAAAACAAAATCAATGCATCCAAAAATTAAAACAAAAATTCGAATTTCAATCATGCCATAGATGTGTTATTTATATTTTTATTTGTTATTATCATGAAAATTAGCTTTGAAATGTGATAATATTATTTAAAACTGACACTCATTACACTGAAATTACCATACATGTATAAACTTTCTGTGGTTGCTGGGAGTTGCACCCGGTGCCAACGTCCAAATAGCTATATTTTTCACAGCTCGAACAACTGAGCTACCAGTCCGCGCGAAAAGAGTATGGTTGTTTCTAATGAAAGCAAAACAAATATAAAAACGCAAGGCTAACTTGATAGCGTTTCTTCGAGAATATTCTTATAAGTTTCCTTTCGAATTTCAATCTCCAAAAGAACAGTGCCAAACACACTGAATAAAGGAAGGAACATTTTCATGTATCAGTTTTTTTTAGCTTTCTAAAGTCACGTAGATGTTTTTTTATATGGCGAAGTAGGCTTTGAATTTTATTGAATTTTTTGAAATGCATGCAAAACACACTGAGTATAGAAGTGACATTTTCATGTATCGCACCTTTTCAGCCTTACACAGTAACGTATATGTTTACCTTATCTGACAAAATCGCCTTCGGACTCAATCGTATTTAATTTTTTTAAATCAGATTTCAGACATTTTCATGTATCGCTGCTTTTCAGCCTTACGAAGTAATGTAAGTGTTTGCCTTTTATGACAAAGTCGTCTTCGGGATATTTCCTATATTCTATGTTCTAAAAGAACTGTGAAAAACCCACTTAGCTTAGAAACTACGTTTTCATGTATTGGTGCCGTTTAACCTTCTAAAATAACGTAGATGACTGCTTCATAGTGCTTTTTGCCATATTCGGTACTGAGTGAGATTTCAAGTGTGTCGGACGTGCTTTTATTTTCTCCGCTATTTATTGAATTTCAATTTAATTTGAAACTTTTTAACTAAGAGAATCGTTACAATAATATTGATATTGCGCATAACAGTGAAGTGCTTTGTTAGTTGTGCATAATTAGCTTCGTTATTTATTAATTTATTGAATTTTTTGATTGGCGTCAGAAGTTCAAAATTTTATTGTTTGTTGTTGCTGAGTGCTACTCTTATTCTCTTTAGTTACTTTCTTTTGTTTTTGGAAAGGTAAGCATTGCCCGTTGCACTCTCACTTGTTGTTGTACCTACACATTTGCCCTTTGATTTGTTTTTATTTCTTCGGAGCGAAATCTATTTTTAGACTTCAACATCTGTTGCGTTTTTTTCCCCACTGAGGTGTTGTTGCTTAACTTGCTTCAGTGCACAAGTGCGTTTGTTGTTATTTGTTCTTATTCGCGCTTATTTGTCTCTTTACATTACTTTCTGTGTTGCAGCTTTAAACCCTGTTTACACATTAATAATTTTGATAGGGTGTTTACACTGCATTTGTTTTCGCATATTTTTATTTTAGTTTTGTTCGTATTTTTTACTCACAATTTAACATGAGCTGTTGTAACAAGTCGTGCAAAGAAAAAAGCTCGTTCGATTGCGATAAAAAACGTGCCATACATTGCTGGCTTTGCGAGAACATTTGCCATTTTACATGTGCTGGTATCACCGGCCGGGACTATGACCGACTTTATGATATGTCTAGGCCTGCCTGTGGTGGCTATAAGTGGTCTTGCCCGGTCTGCTTTAAACGGCAAACTGATTTTGCGGCAATGTACCGGCGGGTACGTGACAAATTCCTGAAACTTAGCAAATTGTCGAAGGAACTTGCGTCGGAGTTCGAGTCGAGTTCTGACATACTTGGAAACTTCGATTTTGAACCTCCACTTGTTTCTTTATCGCCCTCTCCATTTGCCCATCTTTCTCTTCCCCAGCTGGCGCTCCCTGTACCACTGGCCCCTATAAGCTCTGTTATCTCCCCCCCTGAACCTGTTCCCGATCCTAGTACCCTTGCGCCATCGGAACCGGTTGCAATTGGAGAAGTTAGTCAACCTAAAGTTACCAAGCGAACTAGGGCTGCTTCTTCTTCAGGTTCCAATGGTGCTCAATCTAAACGTAAGAAACCTAAAGCTAAAACCGCCCCCCACCCAGAGTCGTCCCCGGCTCCGCTCCTTTCACCTCCTTCATCTTCCAATATCGTTCCACCGAATTTAACTGGTGGTCCAGCAGCGCCAGCTTCTGCGAGCTCTGTTGAGACGCAGCCTATTGCTGTTGATGTTTCGCCACCTCTTAAACTCCTTTCTGTTATTGCCCCACGCAAACAGGTCTTCATATCCCGTCTATCCTCGGATACCACCTGTGAGGCTATAGCCCGATATATAGCAGCTAAGACTGATGTCGAGGTTCAAATTCAAAAATTCAATTTCTCTCAACCGAGAGAAATCTCATCATTCAAAATTTGTGTACCAAATGATGCATTTGCTTTATTGTGTAGTCCATCATTTTGGCCGGCTAACATGGTGGTCCATGAATTTAAACCCTAAACAAGGCCCCGTCCTGTGACACCAGTTCTTAGTTCTTCCTTGTCTGTTTCAACACGGCTTCAAAAAACTAGGCTTGTCTTCTGATCACCTCACTTTTGTCTATCAAAATGTAGGAGGTCTCCTATCTAAGCTCAGTAACTTGTATAGGGATAGTTTTTTTTTCGATTTTGATTTAATTGCCTTTTCGGAAACGTGGCTCAATCCCACGATTCTGAGCAACGAAATCTTTTGCAGTAAATTCGTTTCCTATAGACGTGACCGTCCTGCTCGCCGTGGTGGTGGAGTTCTTATTGCTGTGAACTCATCCATCAATTCTGAACGGATACAAATTGATTTGGTTGATGATATTGAATTTATTGCTCGGTCCCAATTTGTTACTCTCAACAGCATCTGTTATAAAAACTACCTTAACAGATGCAAAAGTAAATTTTTTCGAGACCCTAAGTCATTTTATAGCTTTGTCAATTCTAAGCGTAGATCTGGGTCTTACCCACCTTCGTTCTGTCTTGACCTAAAGCTGGCAGATGATGACCAGGATATTGCAAATTTGTTCGCTGAATTTTTTCAGACGACCTATTCAACTACTTGTTTTTCCGGAACCTCATATCCATATCCAATTAACACTGTCAATGTTTATTGTTCCCCGGAACTCAATGAAGATCGTATTCTTAAAAATTTAATTGCGGTGAAGGATTCGTATTCCCCCGGTCCTGACAACGTGCCTGGTTGTGTGCTCAAAAGGTGCGCGAAGTCGTTGTGTAAACCTTTACTTAAGCTTTTCAATCTTTCGCTTCATAACGCTTCGTTCCCTCCTGTTTGGAAGGAATCTTTTATAATTCCTCTCCACAAAAAAGGCATCAGGTCGGATATTACAAACTATAGGGGCATCGCTAAATTATCTGCAATTCCCAAATTATTCGAGAAAATTATTATTGGCAGCATACAGCATTTTTGCAAGTCCATGATGTCACCCTCTCAACATGGATTCATAAAAATGAGGTCAGCGAATACTAATCTTCTTGAATTCACAAGTTTTGTGAACAGTGGTTTTGCACAGCAGTCTCAGACCGATGTCATTTATACTGATTTTAGTATGGCTTTTGATTCGGTTAATCATGAGTTGCTTTTATTGAAATTAGATCTTTTAGGCTTCCCATCGAATCTTCTAAATTGGATCAAATCCTATTTAACTAATAGATCTCAAAGAGTGTTGTTTAGATCATCTTTGTCTGACCTAGTTCGAGTAACTTCTGGTGTTCCCCAGGGTAGTCATCTTGGCCCACTTTTGTTTAATCTTTTTATTAATGATCTCCCTTCATCTATAACAAACTCTAAGGTACTTATGTATGCCGATGATGTAAAACTATGTCTTTCTTACAAGGAACCAACTTGCCATGGTTTATTGCAGACTGATCTGAACGCTCTGCACTCTTGGTGCTCATATAATTTGCTAAAGCTTAATTGTTCTAAATGCAAATTTATGACTTATCATCGTAGAAAACCTCATTTGTTTACTTACTCGATTGATAACATTCAATTAGAACGTGTCTCTATTTTTAACGATCTAGGGGTTCTCTTCGATCCAAAACTCTGCTTCGTCCAACAAGTCTCAACTGTCGGTAATAAGGCAAAAGGTGTTTTTGGATTCATTAAACGCTAGTCTAAAGAATTCAACGACCCTTTTATCACAAAACTTCTTTTTACGTCACTTGTGCGTCCTATTCTTGAATATTGTTGTTGCGTATGGTCTCCTCAATACAGAAAACATCAAGATCGCATTGAGTCAGTTCAGAAACAATTTCTCCTTTTTGCACTTCCTAATACCAGATAACCATCATACCATGAGAGGCTCCTTCTCATTCACCTTCCGTCTCTAGCAAATCGCAGGATTGTTTTAGGGGCTGTTTTTCTCCATAAATTGGTTATTGGTTTAGTTGATTCCTTAGACCTACTCAGTCTGCACAACTAACTTTGCTCTTCATGATCCGTTTCGCGTATTATGCTTTAATTTTAATAATATATACCACGTCCTGTCACCTGAAATCTCTCTCATGACAATTAATGCAACCATTCTACGTTACCTACGCGAAGCTGATCGCTTACAGCGGCTTGGATAATAGTTTTTTGGATGGACTGGCTGCGCTTTTTGAATTTTAAGTCTCTGACCACACATGGCTGTGAGTTGGGGCATAGCTGGCAAAGTGCAAATAAATTTCCTCCACCGGGTCAGAGACTTCTTAGAATTTATTTAAACATTATTTTTGTTGTATTTATACCCTGTACACATACTGTGTATCGGGGTATATTGTGTTTGTTTGAGCGAAATGTATGTAACGCACAGAAATATGCACTTGCGACTATATAAAGTATATATATTCTTGATCAGGATGACAAGAGAAATTGATTAAGCCATGTCCGTCCGTCTGTCTGTCCGTCCGTCTGTCTGTCCGTCTGTCCGTCCGTATTCACCAATGGTTCTCAGAAACTATAATAGCTAGAGACTTGAAATTTGGAGGGTAGACTCGTGATGCTCGGCAGCAGATCAAGTTTGAACGGTTTTGTGCCACGCCCACTCCTTCCCGCCCATCCAGCACGCCCACTTTTTTAAAACGCTATAACTCGAACATCCAAAGAGATAGAAACATTAAAATCGGTATGTAGACTCAGTATAAGTAGCACTACAAAACTGCATACCACAATTTTTCCCCCTTTTCTTCATTTCCCCTCCCCCGGTTGTTTTCTTAAAATTGCTGTATCTTCAAAACTATTAGAGATACGAACCTGAAATTTTGTAGACAAGCTCAGTATGTACGTATCTTAAAAACTGCATACCACAAAATTCCCCTCTTTTTGATAGTTACCCCTCAATGACCTACAAACTCAAATTTTTCGTGAATTCCACATTTTTTGACCGATTTGCTTGATATTTTGAACACTATTTGAATATGCGACGTCAGATCAATATGTTTTTGTAGACTGAGGGTGTTGCACCGGCTACTGTGTGTGCAGGGTATTATATTGTCGAGTATACTCGACTATAGCGTCCTTACTGGTTTTCAACGTAGTTTTAATATTATTTTTTGTTTTTCTTACTATATTTCATAATTTTAATGATTATTAAATTGTATTATTGAATTGTATTATAAATTATACTTACTTAATATGACAGTCAATTGTTATAAATAAATAAATAAATAAATATTGGCACACTGAAAACTACATCAGTGATTTTTTTCATTTAGAAAGAACGGTGAAAAACTTGCTTAATTTTGTCACTAAGTTACTGGAGGTCCGGCTGGGTAATATTGCTTTAACACATACTATTACGTAGTATTGCTACGAAGCACAGAGGGGCCTTAGATACATTCAGCTTGCAAAAATCAAAAAGTGCATGAACGCTTTTGATAAAACAAATATATGTGTCTGATAGAGAATTTTCCAGAGATTAAGGAAATATTAACCTTAAAGAAAATTATAGTTTGAAAGATATCGCCAGTCAAAGTTGACCCTTTTTCCAACTTTTAATAACATATTATATTTTTTTCTTAGGAAGTGAGTGTTTCAATTTTTTTTTATGGACGTATTTTAACTAATCTCATGGCAAGGTATGAAAAAATACAAGTTTTAAACCGCGGCAAAAAAAATATTTTTTTTTCAGTGTTATCAGGCCAAACAGTTTGACAACAAAATTGAGAGTGGTTTTTTACGCTTCAGCTAAAACGACCAACAGCCTCAGTGATGGTGGTTGGGCCTAAAATTCAATGAGACATATTTAACATTTTGGTGAAGTGGCGTCTATGGCAGTTCATAATAACTGCTGATGTGGAAAAAATGTATCGACAAATAAAAATATTAGATGCAGACCAAAAAGTCCACCATATCCTGTGGAGAGAACCAATTCGTGAGTTCAAGATGACAATGGTGACTTATGTAACGTCTGCAACGCCATTTTTAGCTGTACGTTTGCTGTAACGTATAACTGACGTTTATTGCCACAATGTCGCCACTACAAGACAACGAGCCGTGATGGAAAAGGCTGGTATGCATCTTAGGAAATGAGTCCCCAACGACGAGAAGATTAATACTATCATCGCAGACAGAGATAACACTGAAAAAGTGACTATCAAAGAGGACGAATCAATAAAAACCTTGGGCTTACATTGGGCCCCGAGATTCATTTTCGTTCAGCGTCAAGAAGCCGCAGTTAGATCGTATGTCCAAACGATCAGTGTTGTCAGAAGAATCTTCGATCCGCTAGGCTGGCTTACGCCAGTTACGCTCCAAGGGAAATGCTTTGTTCAGGAGCTAAGGAAATTATCTCTATCTTGGGCCGCTGAACTCGACGCAACTTCGGCAAAAATCTGGAAAGATTTGGCAAGCGATTTACCAGCCCTTGCAAACATCAAAATTGCCCGTTACGTTCGTAACACAGACTACGATCTAATTGAGCTTCATGGATTACGCAACGTGCTCAAAAAACGCTTAAGAAGCTGTACAACTTGCGTTCGATACAGGCAAGAACGAGCTTATCTACTGATGGGCAATCTTTCAGTTATAAAGGAAGCGGTCTTATAAAGGAAACGTTTGTGTTTTCGTCTGCATGGCTACTAAAGCCATACATTTGGAACTTGTCAGCGATATGTCTACAGACAAGTTTTTAGAAGCGCTACATCGTTTCTTTGCTAGACGAGGTAAAAGTGAGCACTTACTCTCCGATAATGCCATAAAATTAGTTGGGGCTGTAAGGAAATTGGATAAGGACTTGGTAGCGGCGATAAAGAACAACACCAACCTAGCGCCAGTGCTGTAAAGAGATGGCATCACTTGGCATTATACTCTGAATTCTGGAGGAAATGGAAGGAAGACTACTTGACTTCCTTACAGAGAAGACTAAATGGTGGAATGAAAAACATAACCTAAAGAAAGGTCAAATTGTGTTAATTAAACAAGAACACACGCATCCGGGACGGTGGCCAATGGGCCGTATAACAAAAACGTCGGAAGGCCAAGATAAAAAAAGTGAGAGTAGTCTCTATAAAAATGAGAGGTGGCGAATTACAAAGGTCACTAAGCAAAATTTGTCCGTTACCACGGGAAATGATGAAGGTTACCAAGCGACACCACAAATAAATGCCAAACTAAACATGAGCATGGCAACGGCATTGTGCCTCGTCTTGCTTCTCCAAGTAGCTTCATCGGCTACAGCTCCAAATCAAAATAAGAGCAGCGTGCATATTGAAGAATTTGGAGTCAACGCGGCAGTCTTCCTGGATAAAATTGGGAGAGTAGGAGTGGTAAATTCGAATTGGAAACTATTCTTTTATTACGATTTACAAGCCTTTTCGACGTGCTCATAGAAAAGCGGAAAAAATATGTCCGAAGCTGCAAGAATTTTTATAATAATGTAGTTCTGCAACATACAGCATCAATCAGCAAATGAGGGTAATACAAGAAAACAACAACCTCATACTGGAAACATCTGGTCAACGAACGAAACGATCATGTCCGATGATAATGTGCCCCTGCGGATGGTTTGACCCGACCGTCTCAATCATAGAAATGTACAATATAAAAAGCCTGCTAGAAAACCAACAACAGCTCGAGGGGCACATGGGTAACCAAACATCGGTGATCAAATCCACGGAGGATTTGATCAAAGCTTCCACTAATGAAGTGGCTAAAGCAATTAAAGACCAGTTTCTAGTGTACCGCGTGTCAATAAAGTTCTTTTTGACGATCAACCAAATACAACATTGGGTTGACGAGGCGGAGAAAATCCAAGGAAAAGTGGTTGACCTTCTGACAGATACAAACCACGGGAAGATAAACCCCATCTTGGTGAAGCCAACGCAAATGTTGGAGGAGATTCGGAAAATACAAGAATCTTTACCACGGAACCATGTGCTACCTGGCAGAAATTCAGAAAACCGGTTACAAGCAACATACAAGCTTCTCACAGCGCAAGGCGGTTTCAAAGACGGTGTCGTGGTAATTCAAGCCACCATACCACAATATATAAACCAGCAAACGGAACTTTATAAAATTAAATGCCTTTATTAAAGAACGGACATCTGATGATTCTTCAAATGCAAGCGGATTATGTTATTTTCAACACAGCCCTTAGTTCGTAGAACTTGATGACGGAAGCAGAACAAAACAAATGCCACCACAAAAATGAGGAGAGAATTGTATGCGAAAGAAATTGAGGATTAATGGATGCAGATGACAATACGTGTGAAATATCACAGTTAGTACCACACACCAGGCTTTTGCGCCCAACGGCCGACTACAAGGGTCAGTTCTATGACTTTCGTAATTCTTTTACCCGAGGTGGCTTCAGTTGTTTGGCCCTCACCACTAAAATAAGTTGCGGAGGGGAAAAACCAAATAAACTTGACCTGCTTACTGATCAGCGGTATCTATATCTATCTACCTATCTATCTATCTATCTACCTATCATAGTTTCCGACATCGACGGGTTCATACATACGGACATGGCTATATCAACTCGTCTTGTCGAGCTAATTAAAAATGTATATACTTTGTATAGTCGGAGATGTCTCCTTTAAGGTGCATAAAACTAATATACCCTTGTACAATAAAGTATAGGGTACAAAATAAAACAAGTAAGGACGGTCGAGTATACTCGACTGTATAATACATTTCACACACTCTAAATAAAATTGTATATTTGGCATCGCCCATTCCCATAATCTTCAAAATATCAAGAAAATCGGTTAAAAAAAAGTGAAATTTACGAAAAATTTCAGTTTGTAGGTCTTTCGTACCTTTTTATAATTTTGGAGATATCTCAATTTTTAAGGAAAAAATTTTGGTATGCAGTGTTGTAGGACTATACATACTGAGTCTACATACATTTTTATATTTCTATCTTACCTGGTATTCCAGCTACAGCCTTCCAAAAAAGTAGGCGGAGTAGCTGGGCTGGAGGGAGTAGGCTTGCCAAAAATCTTTCTAACTTAAAGTAGCCCATGTCCACACTATCTATCTATCTTCCAAATTTCAAGTCTATAGCTATTATAGGTGAAGACAGACATGGTAATATTAATTTGTTTTCTCGTCCTGATCAAGAATATATATACTTTATAGGGCACTCCCCACCTTCTATGGATTTCGTCGCAAACAAACTTAATATACCGTGATACTCAGTGTGTACAGGGTATGAAAAAAATCGACACGTACTGGAATCGAATCGTGACGCATCAACTTGAGTTTTTGTTTTTGCTTTTTATGTTCTTTTTCTTTTTTTGTTGTTGTTTGGTTGTTGTGTGTATCGTTTTGAGTTGTTTTGTGCGTTGAATTCGATTTTCGGAATATTGTGGAGGTCAAGTTCAGGGAACACCTCTTTGCACGAATGTTGAAAACCAACTTTGACTTTTGCCTTGCGTAATACTTGGCTAGGAAACTACAAAAAAAAATGTATGTATTTTAATTCGCAAAACATTCACGTGCTGAATGCGACTTTGGTGCCAATATTGAACTCTTTTTAATACAACATTGATTTTTGTTTTTAGTTTTTTTTCACATTCCTTATTTAAGTATGTATGTACTTGAGCTAATTTCGTAACTCGCTAATTTAACATTCCATGTCTTTTAATTACAGATACCTTCATCATCATTGGTTTTTTGAACTTGGAACAAATGGAATTTTTGGAATGAATGTGTTGTGTTGCACACAGAATACAAAAATAAGAACTGAATAGAAATGCTGACTTGCACATTGAGTGTCAAAAGCGCAGAATTTGTATCTGTAGCATAATGTTATAAAAGCATATAATAATTATGTTGTAATTAAGTTTTTTGTTTAGTGAAATACGAATTAATTTCGACTTCAATAAAACGATTTTAATGCGTTAATTGTTAGTTGTTTTTGTTGTTCTCCTTGATTAGCGTCATATTAGAGATTAACCGATCTCCTACTAAAATTTAATTTAGTAAAATTAATTGATTTATTTCGGGATTTGCATTCCAAAAACTATCAAAAGGGAAATTCGGGTGCCACAGAAATCTTTTGGAGAGATTTTCACGCCGTTGCAAAATCTCTGACAATTTCCTCGGAGATTTTACTAAATTCAGCCTTATTTTAAGTTGTTATGAATAAATATGTACTAAGAAATAAAGTTTATAGATTCCTTAAGTAATCTTCGTGATATGCTCAAAAGACTTTTATTTTAAGTGGATTAGAAAAATAACCAGTAAGGGAGCTATTTTCAGCTTTGCTGAAACTTATATGCTCTTGTAAGGATTTTCTCAAGTATTCTTATTGGAAGATCTGTCTTACTTTTTCCTATAAGAATTATATACGTTTACAAAGATAAAGGGGCGTACATTGCAATCATTGTACTCTTCATTTTGCGATCATATATCTCGTCGGCTTACAAAGAAATCACATTTTTAGGTTTTTCTCTATATGGGCGGTGCCACGCCCTTATGTCCGATTTTTACGAAACTTTGAAATATGATCAAGGATTCATAAAAACGGGTAACTGCAAAGTTGTATCTGTTTATATTTAAGAACAAAATTTTTTTTTTAACAAAAACCGAATTTTTGACCGATTGTTCCTATGGGAGCTATATGCTACATTTACCCGATCTTCACCAATTTTGCAGTGTGCCTTAATTTACGTTCAAGATGTTCTTGTGCTTGTGTGGGACGATATCTTTAAAATCAAAACGTTTATTGCGCAAAAACCTCATTTTTGACCGATCGTTCCTATGGCAGCTATATGCTATAGTTATCCGACCATGCTGAATTTTACACACAAGCTGCGTGCGAAGAAAAGAAAATTTTTTGCGTTTAAATTTTTCCGATATCCTTAAAACTCTAGGAGGAGTTCGCATCGCAATAGACAGACGGACATGGCTATATGAACTCGTCTCGTCGAGTTGATCAAGAATATATATACTTTATATAGTCGGAAATGAATATTTTGATCTGTTACAAACTCCGTGACAAAGTTAATATACTATTTCACAAACGTGAAATGAAAAGAAAAGAGTTAAAGAAAATAGGACATCGTACCGCAACAAAAGAAGAGCTAAACTGGAAGAAATTAGAAACTAGTAAGGATTGGAGTCGACAGTACTCGACTTCGACATACCCTGTACCTATAATTAGTAACGGCTGTAATAGGTCGTTGCCCCGCCCACTTTGTCATACATATAAATTTTTACTCTTGTAGACCAATTTGTTCCAAAAATTTAAGGTTTTCCTATTTTGGCAAAATGTGGTCGTGGCCACGCCCATATTATGGTTGAATCTTGTTACACTATATCCCAATATCAGGCACACCAAATTACATTCCTGTAGGTTATATGGTTCACGAGATAAAAGCATTACAAATTTGTACTATATATGGGCGTGGCCACGCCTATTTTTTATTTTATTTGCTTGGGCCTTAAGTCAGCTATATACACTCCAAATTTGGAGTTCCTATCTCCAAAGACATCGCAGAAAATACGACTTTTGTAATATTTTACCCGAATTAGCTTCAGTTATTTTGCTAAGTCAAAAAGGGGGAAAACAAAATAAGCTTGATCTGCGCAATGAATCACAGAATCGAACTGCGAAAAGATTTCGGTTCTATCTATTATAGTTTCCGAGATTCATACAGGGAGACGGACGGACAGACGGACATGGCTAAATCGACGTATCTTTCGATACTGATCAAGAATACATATTCTTTGTATAGTCGGAGATGTCTCCTTTAAGGAGTTACATACATTGTCGACGTGCACAAAACTAATATATCGTTGTACCATAAGGTACAGGGTATAAAAATGATAGAGCTTACTTATATTGTAATGTTAAATATTCCATTATATGAAAGAAAGGTTTAATTTGGGTTAAGAGACTCCTATGCGTGCTAATATCGCATAGGAATAGAGTTTTATTATTTGTGTGTCGCGGACTGTTATCGCGAATAGAACTGAACTTAAACATACAAAGTCTTAAGCGGCGATGCCGCTGGCTGTGCTTAGAGCTATGTTCCGCCGGTGTAGGGTGACGAGCAAAAATGTTGCTCGCCGTACAATGTGCTGGCTCAGCATAAGGCTGGCCGTTAGGGGCATTCAAATCTTCACATATGCCACTGTAATAATTAGACAGTGGCGTAGCCACACTGCAATATACGTTAAAACTTCTGTTAGATTCTACGATGGGCATAAATTCAGCAATGACAACTGGTCATTCAAGCCCAGAGCATGCTGCAAAAATACAGGACCTAGACACAGTAGAGATAATCAAATTCCAACAACATCGACTGAATTAGAGTCTGCATCTGTATGTCTGGCCATGGATCTTAATGGCTTAGAAGCGGAAAGTGATACAGCATATATACATATATAGATATTGGAAAATTACCTGAACATATAGATGCAAATATACGATTGTTTCTTATTCAATAAGGCCTTCGGGATATGCTCAAAAGACTTTTATTTTAGATTTGAAAAATAAAAGTCTTTTGAAGACTTTTATATTAAAAATGAAAAATAAAAGTCTTTCAATGATTTTTATACCCTACACACACAGTGCGCATCAGAGTATATTAAGTTTGTTTGAGACGGTTTGTATGTAACGCATAGAAGGAAAGGAGGGAGACCTTATAAAGTATATATATTCTTGATCAGAATGACAAGACGATTTGATATAGCCCTGTCTCTCCGTCCGCCCGTCCGTCCGTCCTCACCAATGGTTCTCCAAATCTATAAGAGCTAAAGACTTGAAGTTTGGAGGATAGACTCGTGAGGTCAAACGCTAGATCAAGTTTGAAGTAATTTTTGCCACGCCCACTCCTTCCCGCCCATCGAGCACAACCAAATTTAATTTATTTCTTAAAACTCAGTTAACATACCTTTTTAAAACTGCATACAACAAACTACCACTTTTCCCGCAAAGACCAACAAACTAAAATTTTCCAGCAATGCTTTGTAACAAAATCCGTACTAAAGCACCATCTAATGGCAACATTGCACTGTGAGTCCTGTCTGACTTTACCAACGATTTTGATTCGTATAATAGAATTCGTATAATATAACACAATTCATATATAGAATTCATATCGTGGTACACTGCTGTTGCTGTCGGCGAATGTTTAACGTGTTATAAACATAGTTGTATGTACAGGGTATCATACAGTTGAGAAAACTCAACTATACCGCCCTGACTGGTTATTTCTGAATTCATGAAATAAAAGTTTCTTAACGACTTTTATTTAAAAAATCTTCAATAACAGTTACTAAGGACTTAAATACATAAAAATCAATAATAATGGTTATATTTAACGAAAAAAGTAAAAGTTATTTATAATAGTTATTTTCGACTGATATTAAAAAGATAATAGAAATAATATTTAAAAATGATTTTTATGAATAAAACTCATTACAGTTACAGTCCCTGTTGAATCCTTTGGGCTTCCCATTGACTCTTCTAAATTGGATTAAATCCTATTTAACAAATAGATCTCAACGTGTATTGTTTAAATCTGCTATATCTGATCTTGTGCAAGTAACTTCTGGTGTCCTCCAAAACAGTCATCTTGGTCCTCTTCTGTTTAATCTCTTCATTAATGACCTCCCCTTATCGATATCACATTCTCAGGTACTTATGTATGCCGATGATGTTAAATTGAGTCTTTCGTTGATTCTTCAGACCAACTCAAACGCATTAGTTTAAGAGTCTACCCTACCTACCAGCAACTTTTTCCCTTTAATTTTTCATAGATGCACAAATCACTACACCCTTCACGATCCATTTTGCGTATTGTGCCTGAACTATAAAAATCTTTACCACGTCTCAACTATTCTACGCTACCTAAGTGAAGCTAAATGCAAACAGCAGCTTGGATATTCTTTTCTAGGATCGATGGGTGGATGAAAGAGTGCGCCCATTCTTTGGAATTGGGGCATAGTCCAGTAAGGACGGTAATGCAAATAAATGTTCCCCACCGGGTCAGAGACTTAGAACTTAATTTACAAATACTTTTGTTATTATCTACCAAGTTTTCTTTTTTATACCCTGTACCTTATGGTTTGTGCATATAGCTGACTTAAACTTCAAGAAGAAAAAAAAAAAAATTGGCGTGACCACGCCCCTATATAGAAAATATTTCAAACGCTCATATCTCAAGAACTCTACAACCTACAAGAATGAAACTTTGTATGTATGCTATTGGGATGGAGTATAATAAGATTCAAATATAAAATGGGCGTAACCACGCCCACACATAGCCAAATTAGAAAACCGTTGTATCTTTGGAACGAATTGGTCTAAAAGAGTGAAAATTGGTATAAATGAAATTGAATGAAAATGAAATCTGTTTCGATTAAAGGTACAGGGTATGTCGGAGTCGAGTACTGTCGACTCAAATCCTTACTGGTTTCTCTTTTCATTGTGAACAGCACAAATTGTACTTGAATCAGCAACAGACCAAATCAAGTTGTAATTGGTCTAAATGTTCTCGAAATAAGTAAGATTTGTAATTAACATCAAAATCGACACCAAAATGGATTTGAATCAACTACAAAATATCAATTCATACACATTTTATACTTGAAAACAAAACAAGAACACAACAATTTAAACCGAAACCAAACAAACTTGAAATGACAACGCTTACTTCTTATACCTTCTTTCTCTCTTACTCCTTTGAACAAAAATGTTAAAACAATTAATAATTATCAAATATCATATGTTTCTATGTTGCTTGCTGTGGCTCAGAGTTTAGTGCGTTTAACTATGATACCAAAGGAATGAGGTTCAATCCCCAGCAAGACCAGAGTTTTTTTGTTTACTAAATATTTTTTGTTCTCTTGGAACAAAAATGTTTTCAATAAATAAAATTTATTAAATATCAAGTGTTCCTATGTCGCTTCCTGTGGCTCAGAGCTTAGTGTGTTGTCCTACGAAACGGAAGGTGAGAAGTTCAAATCCCCTGGTACACCAAAGTCTTACTGTTTATATAATATAAATAATCACCAATTACCATTTAATTATAATATTTATATGTTGTTTAAATGTTTATTAAATTAACTGTAACAATTACTTATATAAAATAAATCAATCAAATTGAGATAATAATCGAAATAGTTTGCAAAACTACTGGGCCTTGATTCAAGAACAATGTAAACTTACTTGCAAGAAAAACTTGTCATGGTCTCGCAAAAAATTTTTTTAGTTGTAATTTAAGTTTAGTCGGTTCTTGATTCCAGTAGACTATTCACTTGTTTTAAGAACAAAAAGGTCTTGGTATAAGTTTTCATACTTTTCACGTATGTGAAATAGTATATTAACTTTGTGCTGAAGTTGGTAACAGATCGAAATATTCATTTCCGACTATATAAAGTACATATATTCTTGATCAGGACGACAAGACGAGTTGATTTAGCCATGTCCGTCTGTCCGTCCATCTGTCTGCATATATATACAATCTCCTCCCACAGTTTTGAAGATATCGAGCTGAAATTTTGCACAGAGACTTTTTATGTGTGCGATCAACTCATTTGTCGGATCCAGCCATATCGGACCACTGGAACTGGTAGCCCCCATACGAAAAGAAGAAGAAATGTGAACAAAACTTAAATCGATAGAGTACTGAAATTTTAAACATAGTAGTTCTACATAGTCCGACTACATGCGTGAAAGTTTCATTGAGATTGGACAACTGGAATTGGTAGCACCCATACAAAATGAAGAAGAGGAAGAGAAGCAATATTCACGTCGTAGCCACGCCCACTTATAGCGAAACTTAACCCGTTGTATGGAAAACTTTTTGTTTTTTAACCAATTGACTTGAAACATTACAGTTACGTTGTTAGGAATTCATGAAAACTATTCATTTATTTTTTATACCCTGTACACACGCTGTGTATCAGGGTATATTAAGTTTGTTTGAGACGGTTTGTATGTAACGCATAGAAGGAGGGGAGGCGGACCCTATAAAGTATATATATTCTTGATCAGGATGACAAGACGAATTGATATAGCCCTGTCTGTCCGTCCGTCCGTCCGTCCGTCCGTCCATCTGTCCTCACCAATGGTTCTCGAAAACTATAAGAGCTAGAGACTTGAAATTTGGTGGATAGACTCGTGAGGTCAAACGCTAGATCAAGTTTGAAGGATTTTTTGCCACGCCCACTCCTTCCCGCCCATCGAGCACCACCCATTTTTTCAAAAGGCTGTAGCTCGAAAACCTGATGAGTTAGAAACATGAAAATGAGTATGTAGACTCAGTATGTATAGCTCTACAAAACTGCATACGACATTTTTTCCCCCTCCCCTTCGTTTCCCCTCAAAAAGTTGTTTTCTTAAAATTGCTGTATCTCCTAAACTATAATAGATACAATCCTGAAATTTTGTATGCAAACTCAGTAAACATACCTTTTTAAAACTGCATACCACAAACTTTCATTTTTAACGCTGTGTGACAACGCAAAGACAAACAAGTTGAAATTTGGCATAAATTGCGCTTTGAACACTGCTTTATCCTATTTGTAACAAAAACCGTACTTAACACTGCGAAAACTATTAAAGCTAGAGACTTGAAATTTGGAAGATAGTCTCGTGTGGTCGAACACTAGATGAAGTTTGAAGGAATTTTTGCCACGCCCATTCCTTCCCGCCCATCGAGCACAACAAAAGGTCATTTTTTTCTTAAAATTGCTGTATCTCCTAAAGTATAAAGAATACAATGCTGAAATTTTGTATGCAAACTAAGATAACATACCTTTTTAAAACTGCATACAACAAACTACCACTTTCCCCGCAAAGACCAACACACTAAAATTTTGCAGCAATGCTTTGTAACAAAATCCGTACTAAAGCGCCATCTAATGGCAACATTGCACTGTGAGCCCTGCCTCACTATTAGTAAATACACAAACCATATCGTGGTAAACTGCTTTTGCTGTCGGCGAATGTTTAACGTGTTATCAACATAGGTGTGTGTACAGGGTATTATATAGTTGAGAATACTCAACTATACCGCCCTTACTGGTTTTTATAGTGACACAACGTGAAAAGTATTATAACTTCAGCCTTGCTGAAGATAGCGTCCTTACTGGTTTTTGGTTACAGTTTAAGTATGGTTGGTTCTTGATTCAAGTAAAATGTAAACTTATTTCCAAAACAACATTGACTCGGATAAACTTTTGTTGGTATCATATTAAGCTTAAACTGTTCTTGAAAATGGAACAAAATTTACTCAATTCAAGAATTTTTGTACTTAAAAATAGCGCTTGAATTGAGAACATTTTAATTGATTTGTCAACATTTGTGCTTGACGGACTTTCAACACCGAATTGTGTCAATTTAAGTACAATGTACTTGAATTTTTTTCTCTGTGTACGTTATTTTATATTAGGGGTAAGCTCGTAAACTTCTCTTAATTCGTTAAATGCGTAAAAGTACGCTGCGTAAACAAAAATTCCATACAAAAACCAGTAAGGACGATATCGAGTATACTTGTCAATATAATATCCTGCGCATAGTATGCAGTGCCACACTCTAAATCTACAAAAACATATTGATCCGACAAAAAAAAATGTGGATTTAACGACAAATTTGAGTTTGTAGGTCTCTGACGGGTTACCATAAAATGAGAGAAAAGGGAAAAATTGTGGTGTTAAGTTTTGTAGAGCTATGCATACTGAGTCTACACACTGACTTTCATGTTTGTATCCAATGGGGTGTTTGAGTTATAGCGTTTTAAAAAAGTGTGCGGTGCTGGTAGGGCGGGAAGGAGTGGGCGTGGCACACAACCGTTCAAACTTGACCTGCTGCCGAGTATCACGAGTCTACCATCCAAATTTCTTGCTTTTCTATACATCGTTTATGCGAGAGCCATAAAGCGCTTTAACTCAATGCGCACTAACTCAAAACGCATGCATAAATGACTTAATGCACATTAACGTAGAGCGATTTTAAAAGCGACGTAACAGAGTTAAACCGCTTTAAGAGTATCGCATAAACGCGACATTCGTTAATGCGCATTGAAAATCAGCCGAATGTGTACCAGAAATTAGTGATTATTGTAATGGTTTTGTTTGCTTTTAGAGCCGATTTGCTTATTATGTTCTAAGAAAACCATTGTAAATGCTAAGATTGGCATCATGCATTCATATTTTATAACACAAAAGTACTTTCAAAACATAACGTGATCTTTTTGAAAAGCAATATATAATTTTATTCATATTCATATACCAATTTTCATTGTTTTTGCTCATTGGGTACCGGAGATTTGCAAATTATTTATTTTGGCAATAGTTTTCATGTCTCCCTAAGAACATAACTGTGAAGTTTGAAGTCAATTGGTTAAGAAACAAAAAAGTTTTCCACACAACGACGTGAATATTGCTTCTCTTCCTCTTCTTCATTTTGTATGGCAGGTACCAGTTTCAGATGCCCGATCTCAATGAAAGTTTCAGGATTTTCGTCCGATATGGCTGGATCCGACAAATGAGTTGATCCTACAAATAAAAAGTCACTGTGCAAAATTTCAGATCGATATCTTCAAAACTGTGGGAGGAGATCGTATGTATACAGACAGACGGACATCGCTTAATCAACTCGTCTTGTCGTCCTGCTTAAGAATATATATACACAGAAAAAAAAATTCAAGTACATTGTACTTAAATTGACACGATTCGGTGTTGAAAGTCCGTCAAGCACAAATGTTGACAAATCAAGTAAAATGTTCTCAATTCAAGCGCTATTTTTAAGTACAAATAATCTTGAATTGAGTAAATTTTGTTACATTTTCAAGAACAGTTTAAGCTTAATATGATACCAACAAAACTTAATCCGAGTCAATGTTGTTTTGGAAATAAGTTTACATTTTACTTGAATCAAGAACCAACCATACTTAAATTGTAACAAAAACAGACTTATACCAAGACATTTTTGTTCTTAAAACAAGTGAATATTGTACTGGAAAAAAAATTTTTTGCGAGACCACGACCACTTTTTCGTTCAAGTAAGTTCAGTAAGTAAGTATTGTTCTTGAATCAAGGCTCAGTAGTTTTGCAAACTATTTTGGTTATTATCTCAATTTGATTGATTTATTTTATATAAGTAATTGTTACAGTTAATTTAATAAACATTTAAACAACATATAAATATTATAATTAAATGGTAATTGGTGATTATTTATATTATATAAACAGTAAGACTTTGGTGTATCTGGGGATTTGAACTTCTCACCTTCCGTTTCGTAGGACAACACACTAAGCTCTGAGCCACAGGAAGCGACATAGGAACACTTGATATTTGATAAATTTTATTTATTGAAAACATTTTTGTTCCAAGAGAACAAAAAATATTTAGTAAACAAAAAAACTCTGGTCTTGCTGGGGATTGAACCTCATTCCTTTGGTATCATAGTTAAACACACTAAACTCTGAGCCACAGCAAGCAACCTAGAACCATATCGCTTGCTTACTGCAAGACTGTCATAACTCGAAAAATGCGATTTTTGAGTTAATTATGTAGAAATGATCATTAACTAAAGCTTTATATTGTGTCAAAGTTTCATGTTTCTATTGTTAATAGTTTCTGAGTTATGCAATTTTTAGTTTTTCATTCTTTATGGAAGTAAGTGCAACTTGAAAACTTTAAACGCGTTTTTCTCGAAACGGCAAATTTTGTGTTATGCCGGTCTTGCAGTAAGCAAGCGATATGATATTTGATAAATATTAATTGTTTTAACATTTTTGTTCAAAGGAGTAAGAGAGAAAGAAGGTATAAGAAGTAAGCGTTGTCATTTCAAGTTTGTTAGGTTTCGGCTTAACTTTTTGTGTTCTTGTTGAAGTGAAACTTCTTTAGCATATGGGTGCGATTTGAAACTCGATGAAACGGCATGAAAAAGAGACAGACTATACATTTATATGATTTAGCCTGCGAGAGAATGAAATAGAAAATAGAATGACAGTCTGTAATCATAAACTGAGAAGTCATAAAAAAAAGTAATAACAACAACAGGCATAGTTGTAATTTTGGCATTCCTCTTCAACCGTCACTTTCGCCATCTGGCGTATATGCAACAACAACTTACCTGGCTCCAAATATTATAAAAACTATTGTTGTTATTATTCTCGGCGTAAACAAGCACTTTTAATACGGACAGTGTGGTTGTTGAGCGTATGCATTGTGTTTATTGTTGCCCGCTACTTAGCGTGGCTAATCAGCTTCATAATATATGAGCCGTGAATTCATCTGCAATTCACGTCCTCCCAATTATGTCGTTCAATTTGCAATTGACAATAATACCCTTTCCATTGCTGTGATTAGCAAATGAAAACAAATAATTTACGAAGTCAAAATATTCCAAAAGTGAACACTTATAATAAATAATATATGCAATAATATATAAAATGTACGCTTTCCAACTTGCAAAATAACATGGTGACACATACATACTTTCATAAAATTTACCATTTTTACGATTTTTTTTTAGCCATTTTCAACGCAACTTCACATTAATTCTAATTCGAAGATTATTTCAACAATTTAATTCGAATGTATTTATTTTTCAATCTTCTAAAATAGATACAAGCAGATTGATTGTTTTCCAGCTCAAAAAATTTGGTTGATAATATACATATTTCTCAGACACTCAAATTTTCCTTGTTATTGTTTTGAAATCATCGACCTGAAATGTTGCAAATATCTTCCAATTTTATTTCCATAAAGCATTGATTAGAGGAAAAAAGCAAATTTACGTTATTGTATGTAAAACGTTTTTTGTTTTTTAATCAATTGACTTGAAACTTCACACTTTTTGTCTTATAAAGACATAAAAACTATTTTGATCAAAAATTGAGCATTGCTACGCCTACTTATAGCAAAAATTGAAATTTGCATATTTCAGGATGCAATGAGCTAAAACAATGAAAATTAGAGTATAGGATATTAAGATAAAGAGAAATTCAATCCAGAAAATGGGCATGGCAAGACCGAAGATAGCGTCCTTACTGGTTTTTTGTTTCTTTTAAACAAAGTTTCACTTCATACACGTGTACTGTGTTTCACGCGATTTTTTTTATTTTCAAGTATATACACATTTTATTATTACATTATTATTATTTGACATTTTGTAGTTGATTCAAATCAATTTTGGTGTCGATTTTGATGTTAAGTACAAATCTTACTTATTTCGACAACATTCAGACCAATTAAAATTTAATTTGGTCTGTTGTTGATTTAAGTACAATCTGTGCTGTTCTCAGACCGGACTTTTTTTCTCTGTGTAGGAACAATCAGTGCCGGATTAAGCAAGCGCGGGGCCTGTAGCAAATTCTGTCAAGGGGCCCTTGGTTTGATGTAGGTCCTCAAGATTAGGGTATTAAATAAAACAAAATTGTTACAAATAAACTTTTCTGGATGTATTATTGGCAAATTTAGAGATTAAGTCTCAATAACGACTTCATTAAGCAAATCATACTCTATTTTCAACAAAGTGAGATGATTAAGACGTTCTTGGCTCATCGTGTTTCTTAATTCATTTTTAACACGTTTTAATCTTGAAAAAGAACGTTTGCCACTGCAGTTAGTGATCATTACAGATAACTTAATGCGCAAGGCAATTTCTAAGTTTGGGAAACACGATTCTAAAGAATTATTTAATAGCCAGTAAGGGCGGTATAGTCGAGTATACTCGAGTATACTCGACAATATAATACCCTGCACACATGGTAGGCGGTGCCACACCCTCAATCTACAAAAACATATTGATCTGACGTCGCCTTTTCAAATAGTGTTCAAAATACAAAGAAAATTGGTCAAAAAATGTGGATTTTACGAAAAATTTAAGTTTGTTGGTCACTGATGGGTAGCCATCAAAGAGAGGGGAGATTTGTGGTATGCAGTTTTTAAGATGTATTATCACTGAGCTTGTACACAAAATTTCAGGTTCATACCTTTGTTAATTTTGGAGATATAGCAATTTACAGAAAATAACTGGGGGAGGAGAAATGAAAAAGAGGGGGGGATTTTGTGGTATGCAGTTTTGTAGAGCCACTCATACTGAGTCTACATACCGACTTTCATGTTTCTATCTCTTTGGATGTTTGAGTTATAGCGATTTAAAACAGTGGGTGGGGCTGGATGGGCAGGAAGGAGTGGGCGTGGCTCAAAAAAAAATAAACTTGATCTGCTGCCAAGCATCAGGAGTCTACCCTCCAAATTTCAAGTCGGACGGACATGGCTCAATTATTTCTCTTGTCGTCCTGATCAAGAATATATATACTTTATGGGGTCCCCCTCCCTTCCTTCTGTACGTTACATACATTTCGTTCAAACAAACTTAATATACCCTGACACACTGTATGTGCAAAGTATAAAAATTTGTAAAACTTCTGTTCCAGAGGCTCATGTTTCTTGCTGTCAATAACAGTAGCCACATCAGTTTTCAGCAGCTCTGCAAACTGCACTAATTCCCCGCCTAAGCTGTTCTCCAAATCATCTTCGTAAGCAATGAGGATTTTTCCAAAAACTCTTCTATTGTGTTTTAAAAAAGATTGTTTAATGAATTGCACACAGCACTAATAGTACTTGAAACAATGTCAAGACAACTTTTCTCAAGAATAGCTTACATCTAAAGTGATTTTAAAAGTGTTTTACATTATGCCATAGTTAAATTTATAGCAATTTCTTATTGTTTGATAGTCAATAGAATGTTATTTGATCGA
The DNA here is from genome assembly GCA_034638295.1 of Phortica okadai. Classification (NCBI taxonomy): domain Eukaryota; kingdom Metazoa; phylum Arthropoda; class Insecta; order Diptera; family Drosophilidae; genus Phortica; species Phortica okadai. The sequence goes on along the minus strand of CM067848.1, from coordinate 33,786,841 downwards.
GTTACGACTAGCTCGACCGATGACAATATCAGCAATATATTCAGTGCTGCCAACTAGCGTGCAATGCAAGTAGTACAACACATAAATTGTGATGTGGTCAGCACTCAATTTTAGAAATGTCGAACAATTAAAAATTCTTGTTTTAGATTTGGATATCAACGTAGTAATAGTAATTTAAAAAAAAAGTTTAAAATCAAAAATATCCAAATGTTCATACCTTAAGCATTTATAGTAAAAATATTCAAGGAAATTACATGTCGACGAATACATAAAATGTGTAATTTTTAATTTATTAACTTTTTGTTTATAATTTGATTAATTCATTTTCAAATTACCCACATTTTTACTTGAGACTCTGAAACAACTTGCTCTTAAGATTGGCTGAACTAAAATTTTTTGTCGCGCGGGGCCCCCCGATACGCGGGGCCCATAGCATTTGCTACTCTTGCTATATGGCTAATCCGGCACTGGGAACAATCGGTCAAAAATTCGGTTTTTGTTAGAAAAACTTTTTTGTTCTGAACTATAAACAGATGAAACCTTGCAGTTACGCGTTTTTAAGAATCCTTAACCATATTACAAAGTTTCGTAAAAATCGCACATAAGGGCGTGGGACCGCCCATATAGAGAAAAACTTAAAAAAGGGATTTCTCTGTAAGCCGACGAGATATAACATCGCAAAATGAAGTGCACAATGAAACGTATATGATTCTTGTTGGAAAAAGTGTAAAACAGATTTTCCAATAAGAATACTTGAGAAAATGCTTGCAAGAGTATATAAGTTTCAGCAAAGCTGAAAATAGCTCCCTTACTGTTGTTATAGTTTTTGATATACACCAAAAAATGCAGCAGTTTTTTAACAGTTGCTCCTTCTCCACTTGAACCTAGTCGATAGAGTACTATTATTAATTGTACAATGGGAGGAAACTGCATCGATGACCGCGATCCATTAAAAGCTTTGTTATCTTTGATCGTATCAAATACTGCGAAGCAATTCACAATGCTGACTCGTACGATTTGTCGAAATCTATTTTCATCTACGTTTGGCCAAATTTCAGTTAAAAAACATTTTTGACTTTGGAAGTAAATTTTGAATATGAGCAACAGCATAACAGATAAAATTTTGCAATCGCCATCGAAAATAATGCAGCATTTACGATTTCATCTTGTTGTTCATTTTTATACCCTGCACATACAGTGAGTCAGGGTATATTAAGTTTGTTTGAACGAAATGTATGTAACACACAGAAGGAGAGGGGGGGGACCCCATAAAGTACATAAATTCTTGATCAGTCTGACAAGAGAAATTGATTGAGCCATGTCCGTCCGTCTTTCCGTCCGTCCGTCTGTATTCACCAATGGTTCTCGGAAACTGTAAGAGCTAGAGACTTGAAATATGGAGGGCAGAGTCGCTTGGCAACAGAACAAGTTTATTTTTTTTGTGCCACGCCCACTCTTTCCGCGCAAGCAGCACCACCCACTTTTTTAAAACGCTATAACTTGAACACCCGAAGCGATAGAAACATGGAAGTCGTGATATAGACTCAGTATAAGAAGCTCTACAAAACTGCGTACCACAATTTTTCACCTTTATTTCTCCTCCCCCAGATGTTTTATTAAAATTGCTGTATCTCCAAAACTATTAATGGTACGAACCTGAACTTTTGTATACAAACTAAGTAAGTATATACCTTTAAGGCTGCGTACCACAAATCCCCCTTTTTTCTTAGTTATCTCTCAAAGACCTACAAACTCAAATTATTTGAAAATTCAACATTTTCTGACCGATTTCCTTGATATTTTGAACACTTCTTGAATGGGCAACGTCAGACCAATATTTTTTTTCTAGATTTGGGGTGTGGCACCGTCTACTGTGTATGCAGGGTATTATATTGTCGAGTATATTCGACTATAGATCTTATAAGGTTTTATATTACATTATTTTTTATATTTTACTTGTCAATAATGTTACTATACTAAAATAACAGTCAATTATTATAAATTAAATAAATAAATAAATCAAAATCAGACAATTTTTTGTTGAGCAGCAAAACAATCGATCGTTAATCTGCTTGCATTGAAAAGTATATTCGAACTGAATTAATTGAATTGTTAAAATATTCTAAAAATTATAGTTGAAATGCAGTTGTATTTGAAATGTAAACCAGTAAGGATTGGAGTCGACAGTACTCGACTTCTACATACCCTGTACCTTCAATTAGTAACGTCTGTTGTATGGCGATGCCCCGCCCACTTTTTAATCGAAACAGATTTCCTTTCCATTCAATATCATACATACTAATTTTTGCTCTTCTAGACCAATTCGTTACAGAGATAAAACGTTTTTCTATTTTGGCTATATGTGGGCGTGGTTACGCCCATTTTATATTTGAATCTAACTATACTCCAATCCAATAGCATACATGCAAAGTTTCGTTCTTGTAGCGTTTATGGTTCTTAAGATATAAGCGTTTAAAATTTTCACTATATAGGGGCGTGGCTACGCCCATTTTTTATTTTTTCTTCTTGAGGTTTGAGTCAGCTATGTACACACCAAATTTGGTGTTCCTATCACAAAAGACAACGCAGAAAATACGACTTTTGTACTATTTTACCCGAGGTAGCTTCAGTTATTTGCCCCTCACCCCTTAACTAACTCAAAAAGGGGGAAGAAAAAATAAACTTGATCTGCGTAATGAATTACAGAATCGAACTGCGAAGAGTTGTGAATCGAGTAAGAAAGTGCCAACGATATTCTGCTTGATCTTTGACATTGACTACTGACAAGTTCGGACAAAGGGCAATAGCAATTCCGGATGCTGAAAAGGTGTCGAGACTCTGGAAAGGGTAAGCAGACGATTTTTTCAGTTTTTGCTCGCATCTAATTAGGTCGATTATCTCCGCTTAAGATTAAAATTAAATCTGCTTTTGTTTCATTTAAAACAAATTGTTCCTGAGTGAAATCGAAACATTCTTTTTTTATTCTTTTGGCGAATTTGAAAATAACATGTAATTATATCAAGACTTTTGTTGTGTTAGCAATTTTGTTTCGAATTGTTTTTTTTTCCCTCAATTTTTTTTTACCAGCACATCACAGCTTAGTTAAATGTAAGCTTTTGTTTGCATCGCTTTGCGAAGGCTTTTGAGAGATTACAAAACGCTTGCATTTAGGAAGGATGCTTTCTTCAATTGGAAGGCGCAATCCCTAATTATTTTGTTCAACTCAAAAAAAAAAAAAAAAAAAAAACAGTAAGGACGCTATCTTCAGCAAGGCTGAAGCTTAAATACCCTTCACGCACTTTCTTGTGCCACGACCATTGTTTTGACTTAATATATTTTCTCTTCATCTTATTACCTTATATACAAATTTTCATTGTGTTTGCTCATTGGGTACTGAAGATATTCAAATTATTGATCTGGTCAAAAAGTGGGCATAACCATGCTTATAGTTTTTGCAGTGTTAAATACGGTTTTTGTTACAAAGCATTGCTGCTGTTGTATAAAATAGGATAAAGCGGTGTTTAAAGCGCAATTTATGCCAAATTTCAATTTGTTTGTTTTTGCGTGGTCACAGCGTGGAAAATGGTAATTTGTGGTATGCAGTTTTAAAAAGGTATGTTTACTGAGTTTGCAAAATTTCAGCATTGTATCTTTTATAGTTTAAGAGATACAGCAATTTTCAGAAAACAACTTTTTGAGGTGAAACGAAGGGGAGGGGGAAAAATGTGGTATGCAGTTTTGCAGAGCTATACATACTGATTCTATATACTCATTTTTATGTTTCGAACTTATCAGGTTTTCGAGCTACAGCCTTTTGAACAAATGGGGGTAGTGCTCAATGGGCAGGAAGGAATGGGCGTGACAAAAATTCCTTCCAACTTGATCTAGCTTTTGACCTCACGAGTCTATCCTCCAAATTTCAAGTCTCTAGCGCTTTTAGTTTCCGAGAACCATTGGTGACGACGAAAGGACGGACAGACAGGGCTATATCAATTCGTGTTGTCATCCTGATCAAGAATATATACTTTATAGGGCCCCCTCCTCTCCTTCTATGCGTTACAAACAAACCGTCTCAAACAAACTTAATATACCCCGATACACAGTTTGTGTGAATAATAACCAGTAAGGATGCTAACTTCAGCAATGCTGAAACTTAGATACTCTTCACGCCATGTCTTGTGCCACGCTAATATTTTGGAATGAATCTATTTTCTATTCATCTTATTAGCTTATATACCAATTTTCATTGGTTTTGCTCATTGGGTACCGTTGATATGCAAATTATTAATTTTTGCTAGAAGTGGACGTAAGAATATATATTCTTGATCAGGACGACAAGAGAAATTGATTGAGCCATGTCCGTCCGTCTGTCTGTCCGACTGTTCGTCCGTCCTCACCAACGGTTCACGGAATCTATAAGAGCTAGAGACTTGAAATTTGGAGGGTAGACTCGTGATGCTGCCGATCAAGTTAATTTTTTTTTTTTGCCACGCCCACTCCTTCCCGTCCATTCAGCACCGCCCACTTTTTTAAATCGCTATAACTCAAACATCCAAAGAGATAAAAACATTAAAGTTGGTATATAGACTCAGTATTTATAGCCCTACAAAACTGCAGACCACAAAATCCCCCCTTCTTTTCTTTTCTTTTCGTCTATTACCCCGGAATGTTAGCTTTTGCTTTGGCAGAGCCGATTCATTTCAACTTCTGTATTTCTTTTTTAACCCGTTTAAAAGCGTTATAACTGTATCATACATATTAACAATTTTATAAGAACAATATTTTTTTTCCAATTGTATGGGAAGTGTACTAGTAATATTTTCTTACCTGCAGTTACATTGAATATTCTGTTTAACAATCTTCTATTTTTCTTTCAACTTCTGTTGCGTAAATATTCGTAATCCCGTTTTAAGTGTAGCATATATCTATATTAAAAACAATTCAAGTAGCTAGTTTTAATTTTTTTAATATTGCGGGAAGTATACTAATTACATTATCTCTATTATCTCTAGCCTACAATAACAATGAATCCGTTGTTGATCAATCTTCTGCTTCGATGCCTTCTTCATCTATATCTGCAACCACTCTGACACCAAAGCAAGACGCTTTGAAATCCGAAATTGCAGTACTTGAAGCCGAATTAAATACAGATTTGAAGAAGAAAGAGCTAAAGAGCAAAATACTCCGTGAAGAGAACATGCGAAAATTTTGAATTAAACAAAAAGCAATAGTTTTGAGCATGAAACCCAACGCACAGCCTCGTCTATAAGGACACAGCCTGGGCGCCCTTCACTTGAAGGAAATCAGTCAGGTCTTCTTGAAGTAATATGCGATATAGCAACACATGGTAGCTATGCTGCTGATCGACGCCGATCAGAAGTATTAAGAACTTGTAAAACGCTTAATGAATTGCATGCACGTCTTGTTGAATATGGATTTTTGATACCGCGAAACTCCACATACCGCAGGCTGATTCCAAAGTATGCTGAATCCTTAGAGGGCAAACGTCATGTAACAACTGTGCATGTGAGACTTTCTCGAGCCCAAACAGATAGACACCGAGATCCCGCTGATCAATATTTCTGCAAGGCTACCGCCAACAGCCTAGAGGAACTTGCATCTATCCTTGGGCCTGAACAGGTAGTTTTTATTTCTCAAGGTGATAAAGCAAAAGTTCCCATTGGAAAAACAGCTGCAAAAGTACAGTCTCCCGTTTTAATGCATTTAAACTATAAAGTTCGTCTGGATGACCACGATTTCGCAGTAGGAGAACGCCATCAACTGACTCCTTCGGTATATGCTGGTATAATTACGAAAGAGAAGTGCGTGGCCCAAGGTATATCGCAATCCGCAGTGGAAAACAAAGCAGTTCAACAGCAACTTCTCACGCCAAAGATCTTATGAAACTGCTAACATTATAAAATTTTGAAAAACTAGCCATAGGGAAGGATGGAAAAATCAAGCCAGTGATGATTTTATCGGTGGATGGAGGACCGGAAGAAAATTCGGTCGGAAATAAAAAAGTGATACACAACTGTATATCACACTTTAAACAGTATGATTTGAATGGGCTTTTCGTATTTACGAACGCACCCGGTCGATCGGTAAAACCATCGATAATGAGCTTGAAGTGAAAAACTTTCATCATGCAGGTATATTTTAATCAAATGATATACTATAGTATTCTCTGCTCGTTCTGTGTTATTTTCAGGCGAAACATTAACTGAGATTTGGTCACATGTGGTTATTGACGGCCACAACGTAATTGCTGAATATGTGCCTCCTGGAGAAGTCCTTCCGGAAACCACGCCAGTTTGCGACAGCTGGTATGGAAATCACGTTCGTGAAAGCCAATACTTTCTCCAAATAATGAAGTGTAACGAAGCGTCATGTTGCGCTCCTCCCCGCAGTGCACTTAAGCCTATCCTTTACCAAGGCTTTTTGCCGGCACGTTTTCCGATGTCCCAAACCCCTTTCCGCATACTAAATCCACATGAAGTCGGGACGGAACGTTTTCCGTCATTGCTTGTGCGGCAGTGTATTACTCTTCGCCCTGATATATCACAGGGTAGAGAAATACCCTACGATACATTTTGCCCATCTATTAAAGATGATGTCACAGGAAGGACATGCTCGTTTTGTGGCCTTTATTATGCCTCAAAAAATTCTATGAGCAACCATCGAAAAAATCTGCACAATGTGCCAACGTACGACGTATCTCGTGTGCGACCTTTGCGGGTTCTCTCTAGAAGACCACAGGAGCTCTTGTGTGTGATGAAAGAAACCGTTCAGTGGATAGACATTGAGAACGTTGATGAGGAAAGCATAATTACATCAGACGAAACTCCTGATTCTACCGCCCCGTGATCTACAATGTGTCAGAGTGGATTGATGCTGGGAACATGTTTGTTGAAGATTTTTAAGTTTAAAATTTAAAGAGAAAGAAAAAGTCTAGTTTTATAAATTAAGTTCCTATTACAAGATAAATGAAATGAAGTTCCAATAACAATACAAATATTATTAATAAAGACAAATATGAGCCAAATGAAGTGTTTTTATTTAACTCTCTGTTACTTAAACCTTATTTATAAACTACTACGTGAAAAGTAGTAGGGAGGGAGGGGGTCTTGGCATATACTACGGATGGTCACCGAGGGGGGAAGGGGGTTAAAAGATTGTCAAAAATGGGTCACGTAATTTGGGTACGTTCCCTAAGCTTCAGCCTTGCTGAAGATAGCGTCCTTACTGGTTTTTATTTGTGTTTTTTATCATCATGGTGTCGTCACAATTGCGTAAATTTTTACTCTCCGAAAAAAAACTCAAATACAAAGAAAACGGAATCAAACTAAACGCTAAATTTGGATACATAACATTTTTCAATTGAGGCCTAGCTTAGGCGAATTTCACCTTATCTACAATTACTTATGCGAATACCCAATCAAATTTTACGAATATACACGCATGAAAATTGAAACTTTTGATTACATATCGGACATTAATACAAAAAATTGAGACCAATTGGAGAAATGATATTTGACTAATCAGTCCTTCACAATCCACTGTTTGATCAAAATTTTTGTTAATATTTTCGGGCTCTAGCCAACAGTGACTTTGACGGAAAACGCTAGACCATTTTACTTTAGGTTTCAAATTGGCAAAAAGTGGTAGCTGTTTAAATTGCCATGATTGACCGGTTCTTTAATTGAACCAAATCGAATGAGGAAATTTAATTTTGCTTTTCTATGAGAATCATTACACAAAATCAGTTTGCTGAAAAATCTACTGAACAAACCGAGCTGAGCTGATAACTCAGCTGATATGTGCGCACACACAGAGCCGAAAAATCAGCCTGGTTTTGTATGAAAAATTTCAGCTCGGTTTTCAGATCAGCAATCAGCTCCGCTTTCAGCTCTCTGTGTGCCCAAAAACCTGATGAGTTAGAAACTTGAAATTGAGTATGTAGACTCAGGATGTGTAGCTCTACAAAACTGCATGCCACATTTTTCCCCTTTCCCTTTCAATTCCCCAAAAAGTTTTTTTTTTTTTTTCTAAAAATTGATGTATTTCCTAAACTACAAAAGAGATAATACTGAAATTTTATATGCAAACTCAGTAAGCATACCTTTTCGAAACTGTTTACAACAAATTACCGTTTTCCCCGCTAAACCCAACAAACTTAAATTTTGCAGCAATACTTTGTAATAAAAACCGTACTTAGCTTAAGGCCATGATGCTATAGCTTCAACTTATCTAAGTTTAGTTGTAATTTGACATTGCCCCTAACCTATTAATAAATAAATAAATAAAATAAAAAGCCGTACTAAAGCGACACCTAGTGGTATCTAATGGCAACATTGCACTGTAACCTCTACCTTACCTAACCAACGATTTTAAACAATAATAGGATTCATATAACAGAATTCAAATTGTGTTAATATTGCTGTCGGCGAAAGTTTAAATGTTATTAACATAGTTCATAGTTTTCAAATTTGATTTGACTACAGTAGAAACTCGATTATCCGGATCAATTAAAACCAGGGGTATTCCGTATAATCGAAAATCCGGATAATTGATTTCATAGTCAATTTCTATTCAAAGCAAAGAAGAAAAATGAAAGCGTGTCGTCAAATTAGTGACATCGAACTGACTTCATGCGCAAATACAACTTTCCACCACCGAAGCACGAAAGCTACTGATCCTTGTGCGAAAAAACACCACCAGCTTGTTATTGGACGGCATTCTAATTGCTAAAATCGCATATGTTAGACACTTGCTCACAGCACACACGGCACTTTAGTGCTGACAAAAATATATGAAAGCGAGGGTCCCTAAATGTTTTTGAGAAGTGAATGAAAAATTTATTGTGTAAATGTAACACAGCACATAAGACACTTTAATACTGATCATTTTCAAATGAGCGTGCCAGTACTGCACCATAATTTCGTTTTGTCAGATTTGTGTCCATTTTCGAACAGATTGCACCAAAATCTCAAAATTTTTCGGTATTGTGTCTTTTTTTTACACTTTGTCATACATTTTCTGTTTTGTTATTTTCAATTTAATACGAAATAATTATGCTTCTGACGAAATTAGATATATAACCAGTAAGGACACTATAGTCGAGTGTACTCGACAATATAATACCCTGCACACACAGTAGGCTGAGCAACACCCCAAATCTACAAAAAAAATTTTGATTTGACATCGCCCGATCAAATAGTGTTCAAAATATCAAGTAAATCGGTAAAAAAATGAGGAATTCACGAAAAATTTGAGTTTGTAGGTCATTGAAGGGTAACTATCTAAAAGAGGAGAATTTTGTGGTATGCAGTCTTAAAGATATATATTTACTGAGCTTGTATACAAAATTTCATGTTCATACCTTTATTAGTTTTGGAGATATTGCTTTTTATAGAAAACAGAAAAACAGTTTTGGAGAGCTCTTCATGCTAAGTCTACATACCGACTTTCATGCTTCTATCTCTTCGGGTGTTCGAGTTATAAAGTTTTAAAAAAAGAGGGTGGTGCTGGTTGGGCGGGAAGGAGTCAAGTCTCTAGCTTTTACAGTTTCCGAGAGCCATTGGAGATTACAGATGGACGGACGAACGGACAGACGGATGGACAGGGCTCAATCGATTTCTCTTGTCATCTTGATCAAGAATATAAATACTTAATGGAGTCCCCTTCCCCTCCTTCTGTGCATTACATACATTTCGTTCAAACAAACTTAATTTACCCTGACACACTGTATTATGTGCAGGGTGTAAAAACTTGGTCAAAAATTTCGATCGACACATGGTTGCACTTTCCGTCTATTTTCACTGACCGGATTTTTGGGCTCTCTGAGAAGAAGTACCGTTCGAACGTAAATAATTGGAGAAATGCCAGTTAACATCAGGGGATCATAAGGCGAATTCTGATCTGTTTGTCCGTCTGCTGCGCTCTGATTTCTCCATTTTTTTTCTCTTCCAAATACTACACACAAGACGAACGCAAAATTCCACTAGCGTGATCAGCGCTTAATTCCGCTCACTTCCCAATTTTCAGCTCACTTTTTTCAAAAAATGCCAAAATCGAGAACTTTTTGAGCCTGTGTATGTCGTCTAGTAATTGGTGTCAACTTAGGGCACTACAATCCAAAAAACAACACAAACCACCGTTCATGTTTATAAATATTACAATTTCAAATGTCTTTTTAAAATCCTTAATTTTTCCGATCACAACATAGAGTAATTATTACATAGAATGGAAAATGAACACTGATTTTTAATAAAAATCATGGATCGCAACGAAAGTTAGAGAAAATGCTAAAAAAACATGAACAATAAAACAATTGGTTTGGCAACATTTCTGCACAAAGTATAAGTTCGTGGTAATCTTCAAAAAACACGAAGCAAAACGCAAACGAAAAAAATTCTGACGAAATTCGGCTCCGCGAACGACGCGCAACCAACCTAGAAAACAAGCCAAACGAAATTTTGTTCTTGCTTTGTCTATTCCTTTCTTTCTATGACTCACTGCTTTACTCGGAAATGTCTTAAGCAAGTTAAGACACTGTTAAGCCGTAACATTCTCTTAAATGCCAGTTGATAACTTTTTAAGGAAATTCGTATTTTAGGAACAGGAAAAAAAGCTCTTTTCGTCTTAACGAAGACATTTTCTAATACCTGCTCGCGAGGACGTCTTAACAAAGATTTTAAACGCAAATGTTTGTGAAATTAATATAAATTGTAAAAGTATGACTTTTTTTCAATTTTAATAATTTACCGCCCTATTTTAGGAAATGTCTTAAAAATGTCTTCGTTGATACAAATGTATCAGTGAAGACATTTCTAAAGGAGATTTTAAGCATTTCCGTATTTTAGGCAACAATCTCTTAAATCGAAAGCTCTTTTTAACTCGAAAGCTGTTTTTGACAGAACAGTAGGAAAAATTTATGTTAAGCGTATGTTAAGTTCGGCATGGAATATTGAAATTGCTTATGTTTTGGCGTATCTCAAATGAACATGAGTGTAGCTAGCACTTTTATTCCTTCTCGTCTTCTTCTTCCATTTTGAGACATAAGTGCGCCACTTTTGACACTGATTCACTGAAACAATTGACACAGCAATCGGTTAGCTGACACAATCGCATATGTGCCGTGTATCGTCATGGAACATAGGCCTACCTAATGTTCATTCATGTTTACAATTGCTTTTGTTTTTCTGGTTTGAAAAATATAAAACTGCAATAATATATGGTAAACAAATAATTAATCAAATGCAATTATTGAGTTCTCATGATTATGTGGCTTCAATTGCTATATTATTTTTTGAAAACAAAATGTTTTCAAAATGAGTAAAAGTGAATATAAATATTCAAAATAGTAATGTAATAAGAAAATTAATATTTATTAAATTATTAATATTGAAAAAAAGTCATACTTTTACAATTTATATTGATTCCGCAAACATTTGCGTTCAAAATCTTTGTTAAGACGTCCTCGCGAGCAGGTATTAGAAAATGTCTTCGTTAAGACGAAAAGAGCTTTTTTTCCTGTTCCTAAAATACGAATTTCCTTAAAAAGTTATCAACTGGCATTTAAGAGAATGTTACGGCTTAACAGTGTCTTAACTTGCTTAAGACATTTCCTAAAATAGGGCGGTTAATAAATGTTAAGTTTCTTATTACATTACTATTTTGAATAATTATATTCACTTTTATTCATTTTGCAAACATTTTGTTTTAAAAAAATTAATATAGCAATGAACTCACATAATCATGAGAACTCAATAATTGCATTTGATTAGTTATTTGTTTATATTATTGCAGTTTTATATTTTTCAAACCAGAAAAACAAAAGCAATTGTAAACATGAATGAACATTAGGTAGGCCTATGTTCCATGACGATACACGGCACATATGCGATTGTGTCAGCTAACCGATTGCTGTGTCAATTGTTTCAGTGAATCAGTGTCAAAAGTGGCGCACTTATGTCTCAAAATGGAAGAAGAAGACGAGAAGGAATAAAAGTGCTAGCTACACTCATGTTCATTTGAGATACGCCAAAACATAAGCAATTTCAATATTCCATGCCGAACTTAACATACGCTTAACATAAATTTTTCCTACTGTTCTGTCAAAAACAGCTTTCGAGTTAAAAAGAGCTTTCGATTTAAGAGATTGTTGCCTAAAATACGGAAATGCTTAAAATCTCCTTTAGAAATGTCTTCACTGATACATTTGTATCAACGAAGACATTTTTAAGACATTTCCTAAAATAGGGCGGTAAAAGTGGGAGTAATTACTCCCATGCCTATTTTTATCAAAATGGTTGTAATGACCCCAAGAACATAAGTGTAAAGTTTCAAGTCATTTGATTAAGAAACAAAAAAGTTTTCCATACAATGATTCAAGTTTCGTTCACTTTTCTTCTTCTTTTCGTATGGGAGCTACCTGTTCCAATAATCCGATCATGCTGGTTCCGACGAATGATTCATCGTAATAAATTCTAAGACTCTGTGCAAAGTTTCAGCTCGATAGCTTCAAAACTGAGGGACAAGTTTGCATACAATCAGACAGACCGACAGACAGACAGACATGGCTAAATAAACTCGTCTTGTCGTCCTGATAAAAAATATATATACTTTATATAGTCGGAAATTAATATTTCGATCTGTTACAAACTCCGTGACAAAGTTAATATACTATTCACATACGTGAAAAGTATAATAACATGGAAAGCGCACTGGCGAGTTGTTTGGCAAATTGCGCCTACGTGAACTCACCGGCAAACAGAGGCTGACTGCCGCGATCGAAGTGCGCTACCAGGCCTTTTATAGAATTCAGCCAGGTTACAGAATTATGTAAACTGGCTGTTAAAACTCTGTTGGTGTATGTTAACAAACTACAGACTCTCTTTTTAACAGGGCATTTAACAGAATTTGTTCGATTAATCGACAGTCGTTTTCTCTTCCTGCTATCCGACCAGTGTTGTCCCATTTCTGAAAACAGACACTGTTAATGTTTGAAAAAGTCGGAAAACTTAAAAAATTTGGCTTCATATCAACATTTTAGTGATTATTTTTAATCATTATATTGCAATAAAACATATTTATTCAAACTGGGATCCCAATGAGTATCGTAAAAAATAAGAGAGTTTTTTTTAACATTTTCGGTAAAACTCCCTTAAATTTTACGATATTCCTTTAAACTTCTTAAGAGTTAAACCCACCCACAAAATGATACTGCCGCTTCGAGTTTCGCGTCTGGCCACGAAAAACTTGAAGCAAATTAGTTTTGGTATCAGTAATCCAGCGATTAATCTTGTGAAAGGTTGTGTGCACGGATGTTGACGGATTTCGTCCATCCTTGAAATGCCACGTTTTACGTAATTGTCAACAAAAGATACAAAATTTTAACAAATTGGCCCACAATTTACAATTTATACATATAAAAACCGCGGTGAAAATTCATGCAGGGAATGAGTCCGGATAATCGAAGATTTGTATAATCGAGGTCCGGTTAATCGAGTTTCTACTGTATTTTTTTTTTGGATTTTGTGTGCACAGGTTATTATACAGTCGAGAATACTCGACTATACCGCCCTTACTGGTTTCCTTTTGTTTTTCATTCCATATAATGTGCCGGAAGATCGTATTTAAAGATGTTTCAAAGGCGGTGTAAGTGCCGGGAAAACAAAAATATCTATGTGTTAATTTTTTTTGTTTGTTTAATTTTCCTCTCGCAGTTAATTTTTTTTTCGAATTGGTAAATATATATAAAATTTAACTTTATTAAATTTCCCCAACAACACAGCATGCAGCAGCTACAAATGGTCGAATGATCTTTCCTCGAGGGAGAAGGTGCATGAGCGGTCTGAATAACACCTTTTTATAATATACTACGTATCCATTGCTAAATGCTCATCACAATTTGAGTAGCGCACCTCGCTGACGAAATTATGCGTGTGGCTTTTGTAACTTTTTTCGTTGCCTGCATAGAGTCATAATCATATAGAGTGGAAAACGAATTTTTCGCGTTTTGCTTTCGATCGTTTTTTCAGCGTCTAAGTAACGTAGCGTATGTTGTTAGGAATTATATGTATACATAAGAGTTCGATACAAATGCCGTGGGTTTCTGGTATTTTTATGGAAACTAGTATGTATACACACAATTCCAAACAACATACGCTACTTAGACCCTGAAAAACGATCGAACTCAAACCGCATTGCGGACCGTCTCTGCATAAGAGAAATGCAAAAAGCAAAAAGAGTTCAATTTTCACTCTGAGTAATTATTACTCTATCCACTCTATGTAAAGTAATATTTATTATTTATGGTTACCGTCTTCATTGAAGACAGAGGGAAACGCAAATGCGAAATAGTTAATTTGCCAATCGTTTTGTTAAATTGTAAAGAGGCTCCCAGACGACTTTGAGTTAAGTGAATGATGGACAATAATTGGCTTCGTACAATAATACTGAATGTCTGCAGGTCAATTTAAAAGATTGTGCCTTATTTGAGATGGACAAAATATTTTGATTTTTATTTTGTAATGTATGTACATAGTTCATTTTCAACGTTTTGGTGCCGCTCACGCGAAACGGTAAAGTTTTGCCATCTTACGTTTACCGAAACATAAGGCGACGAAAGAAAGACATAGTGGGAAAATAATTTGAACGTGCGAGTACTGCACTTCAGTATTGTTTTGGCCACATTTCTGTCGTTTTTTAACTTGTTACAGCTGAACCACGAATTTCTTTAGCATTCGTCTTTTTTCCAACCTGCAGCTGTTTTTGTCTACTTTTTTTATACTCTTAACGCAATGAGCAGTATCATAACTTTGGCATGAAGTTTGCAATACCCGGAAGGAGACATCTCCGACCATATAATGTGTATATATTCTTGATCAGCTCGACGAGTCGATTTAGTCATATCCGTCTGTCTGTCTGTGAACATAAGAATTCCTACCACAGTTTTGAAGCTAACGACCTGAAGTTTCGCAAGTTTTGTTTGCAGGAAAATCAAACTTTTACAAAAACAAGAAGGAAACCTAAAAATATTAAAATCATTCTATTAAAAATTCTTACTAGTTGTTTCACGTACCCGACCAACTGTCTGCAAGTATCATTGAAATCGGACCACTGAAATTGGTATCTGCCACACAAAATGAAGAAGAGGAAGAGAAGCAAGATTCACGTCGTTGTATGGAAAACATTTTTGATTCTAAACCAATTGACTTGAAAGTTCATACTTATGTTTTTAGGGAGATATGAAAATTTGTATGTAGTCTATTTTGATAAAGAGAAATGAGATTCCAACAAATAAAAGAACGAGACACATAGAAAAGAGTATTTAACCTTCGGCAAGGTCGAAGATATCGTTCATTCTGGTTTGTTTTTAGTTTGTTGTTTTTTTGATTTTTTAGTTTCGGTTGTCGATGGCTGGCTTTGATGCCAAATACCGTTGTTATTGTTGTGGTTTATTTGTTTGCTCAGTTGCGTTCGCCGCTTTGCAGCTTCGTTGACTTTGGTGCAGATACGAGGCGTTCATTCCGATTGGAAGTTGTAACGCGGCAACGTGCTTGACATTTCTTCGCCGGGCGTTCAAGAGTTCGTTCCGTTGCTCCATCGTTCGCTTATTCGTTCGTTTGTTTATTCGCTTTTGGCGCGCACCTTTTTTGTTTTTTTTTAATTATTATAATTTGCACATTTAATTCTCATCGATTTAAAAAAATTATATATAAATTATACATTACATTCAATTAAAAATTTTTCTCCTTCCTTTTTTTGTCTCTGTGTGTGTATTCTATGCAAAATTAAATATTTGTGTCGGTTTAATATTGTCATTCGTACATTCGACGTACCACAAAATTATAAGCAATGCAAATATTGACATTGCTTCCAATCACTTAATGCATTTCTTTTAAAGTTGGTGATTTTATTTTCTCTTTTATTGTGGTAAAAGTGTATTGAATGATTTGTAAAAGGAATTAACTTTATATTAATTACAACAACATACAAATAAACATACAACAGGATTAAAATTTTACTTTGAGGTGAGTTCAACACACATTGTGTTTTACACAAAAACACACTCATTAAGAGATAATAAAAATTTTCATTTTTGTTCGTTTTTAACGCAACATTTACATAAGTTTTCAATTCAAACTTATTATTTTTTGCTATTTTTACTTTCTTAATTTTATTTTATCTTATTTTTAATAATTTTTAGTTTAATATTTTGCTGAATTTCATTCGCCACGAATGTTCATGTCATGGTCTATTAAATTGTTTATATTTTCTTCTCATTTTCTTAAAATTTATTTTATTTTTTGGTTGTGTTAGTTATTGTTGTTTTTTGCCGTCTCTATCTTTTATTTATTTAATATTATTTTACAGTTTTTTTGTTGCAAACATTTAAAATTTGCAACGAATCTCCGGCATTTGATCTGCGTGTTGTTCATTATTTATTTTGTTGTTATTGTTGTTCTGTCGCAGTTGTTTATTATTACATTAACTCGTGGGCATTTGACGATTTCTTTCCTTATGTGATTGCATGTCAATACATTTTCATTGATTTAAATTATATGAGTAATACTCAATTAAAGTTTCTTCTTCATCATTATCATCATTGTTTTCTCAACTGTAATCAGACAAGAAAACGAGCAGAAGAAGCAAAAGAAAACATTTGATCAAATCTATTAGTGCACTCAATACTACAAACCATTAGATGAAATGTAACGACGAAACGAAAGACTTAAGCACCAAACTTGCGTTATTAAAACAACTCACTCGACTTGCGCACATTAAACGACACGGTAGAGCAGAGCACAGCGACTGACTGTGACAATTTAAGTCATTAAGAACCGAATGTTTAACAGTACAACAGTTAATCAAATTGATACAGTTACTTGAGCTCTCACACAAATACACTTTTGCGTTGCTTGTTTCTAAGCGTAAATTTCATTGACATTCATCCAACATCCCCTTTTTCCTTTCTCTATCTGTCACTTATTTACTGCCAATCACATTGCCATTGTGGGTCGATCAGTCTGTTAGTCTTTCGGTCGGTGTGCTGTTCCGTTGCCATCAATTTATGCAAGTTGCTGCAAATGCTACTAACGCTTTTAACTTTTTATATGTCTTTTCAATTTAACTGAAAATTTAGCAACGACAATAACAATAACGACAACTTGGCAATTTCACTTTTATCTGAAGCATTTCACTTGTTGTTATACATTGTTTTCATTCGCTAAGCATAACAATAATTGTGAACCAGTAAGGATTGGAGTCGACAGTATTCGACTGCGACATACCCTATACCTCAATTTGTAATGACTGGTTGAAGGCGTTGTCCTGCCCACTTTTTAAACGAAAAAGATTTAATTTCCATTTAATTTCAGACATACCCATTTTTACTCACATAGTCCAATTGGTTCCAAAGATAAACGTTTTCCTATTCTGGCAATATGTGGGCGTGGCCACACCCATATTATGATTGAATCTTGTTACACTCGTTCACGAGATATAAGTATTTTAAATTTGTACTATATGTAGGCGTGGCCATTCCCATTTTCTATTCTATATACACTCCAAATTTGGTGTTCCTATCTCAAAAGACAACTCGTCTTGTCGAGCTGATCAAGAATATATATACTTTGTGTAGTCGGAGATGTCTCCTTCTGAGTGATACATATGTACATTGTCGATGTGCACAAAACTCATGTACCCTTGTGCCATAAGGTACTGGGTATAAAAACCAAAAAAATTAGACAAATCCAATAACGATTCTATCTTTAGCCTTGCTGAAGATTATATACTCTTCGCATCCTATTTTGTGTCATGCCCATTTTTTCGTTCAAATCTTATTTCCTTCTATCTTAATAGCCAATACAGTAGACGCTCGGAAATTAGAACCACTTTATTTTTGAGGCAATTCTAATTTCCGAAAAATTCTATTTTCTGGACGTTTTTTTTATTCGAATATAAATAAAAAATGGAGAAAACTTCCTTAAGAAAATAGAACAGATTTATTTTTTTACTTTATTTTGTTTAATACAAATAAGTAAAGAAAGCTGAAAGCAACAAAAATGCGACGAAAAATAATGAATAGCGAAAAAGCGTATTTCCTTTTTTCGTTTTACTTTGTTCAAAACAAAACAACAATCAACGTAGGTAAATAAACAAAAAAAAAAAAAAAAAACTCCAGAAATTAGAATTCTTAATTCTAATTTTAGAGCGTATAATGTATTACAAACTTCGATTCTTATTTCTGGAAGATTATAATTTCCGAGAGTTTTAATTTGTGAGCGTCTACTGTACAACAATTTTCATTGTTTTACCTCATTGGGTAACGGAGATATGCAAATTATACAATTGGATACAAGTGGGCGTTGCCATGCCCATCTTTTGATCAAAATAGTTTGTGAATAATTGTGAAGTTTGAAATCAATAAGTTTAAAAACAAAACAGATTTCCATACAACGACAAAAATTTGGCTCCTCTTCTTCAGTTTGTATGGCAAGTACTGTTCCAGTGGTCTGATCTCAACGAATCTTTCAGACATTTAGTCTGGGTAAATAAAACTACTAGTTTTAAAATTTTAGCTTTCAATCCTACCAAAAAAAAGTTTTCCATACAACGGTTCAAGTTTTGTTCATTTTTATACCCTGTACACACAGTGCGTCATGGTATATTAAGTTTGTTTCATACCAAATGTAAGTAATACCAAGAGGAGGTGAGGGGGGCCCTACAAAGTATATATACTCTTGATCAGGACGACAAGACGAGTTGTTATAGCCATGTCCGTCCGTCCACCCGTCTGTCCTTACCAATGGTTCTGGAAACTATAAGAGCTAGAGACTTGATTTTTCGAAGATAGATTCGTGTAGTCATGTGTTACTTCGAGTGTGAAGGATTTTTTTGCCACGCCCTCTCCTAAACTATAAAAGGCACGAACCTTTATACAAGCTCTGTAAAAATACATCTTTAAAACTGCATATCACGAAATACCCGATTTTGTGATGGTTACCTCTCAAAGACCATCAATTTCAATTTTGTCGTAAATTCCACGATTTTTTACCGATTTTTCTGATGTTTTGAACACTTTTTAAAATGCCACATAAATATTTTTTTGTAGATTTGGGGTGTGGTACTAGCAGACGGACGGTCAGACGGACATGGCTATATCAACTCGTCTTGAGGAGCCGACTAAGAATATATTTACTTTGTGGGGACCCCTTCCCCTCCTTCTGGGTGTAACAAACTTCACGACAAAGTTATAATACTATTCACATACGTGAAGAGTGTAAAAATAATAATTATTAAATGCAGACCAACCAAACCTGCCAATCGGTTAAATTTCGTTGCAATTAATTTTGCATAAATGATAAAAGTGTCTCAATGGAAGTGCAACCCACGCCCTCACGCTTACGCTCACATTCACTCTCACCCAAACTCGCACAAATGCACAGACGATTTGCGTAGTACAATTGTAAACGCAAAGCATTCAACACACGTTGCATGCAACAAACTATAATGTAGCATACCGCCGCCACCGTCTGTTGTCATGTGATGTTTGCGGTACTTTATTATTTACGATATTGTTGTTGTTTTAGTTTTTATTGTCGTGCAACTTCATTATCATAACTTTGCGAATTAATTGTAAAGCTGTTGTTGTAGTTGTATCAGACAGACACTGTATGTGCAGCATGAAATGATAGCATGTAATGTTAGTGCATGCCAATGTAATGCGTTAGTGGGAGCATGATAGAGCGTGTAGATGGCGGCAGTCAGACAATCTAACAACACACTTGCTCACTCACTCAGTCAAGCAATCAAGTCTGACTGTCTGTATGTCAAACTGCTTGGCAATAACTTTGTATGAATTTGATATAGTTTTAATAACAAACTCGACACAAGCAAAACAAGCGAACAACAACAACGACATCTGCATCGCTAAGAATGAAAGTTTATTGTTGTACTTTCATCGTTCATATTAGATACAAAGTTACAGACATACAGATACACACATTTTATCAACGGTTATCTTTTGTTAGTGCGTATTATATTGCCACCGACATTGATGAGACAGCAACAACAATAACAGTGAGAAGTTCGTAATCACAATTAACATAATTATCGGTCATTTGAACGATTCGATAAAGTAAAGTATTCGCTAAAGAAATTATGCAGCGCGCTACGCTTTTCTTTTCGTTTTCAGTTAAAGGCAACAGAAATCAAACAAATCAACAAAAATAGCAAAATACAAAAGAAAAAATAAATAAATAAAATAAAAAAGCTTTGCTACGATTTTGATATTTGTTTGAATTTATATTGTTGCCACCTTTGTTTCATGTTTGCCCTTCACCAAATATTTTTGTTGTCTTTCTTGTCTCTGCCTCTTTTAGATCTTTTATAAATCGATCATGTATGCTCAGAGCAGCTTAAAAGCTCAGCTTTTGTTACATTTTATCATAAATTTAGGCATTTGTCTCGATTTGTCGACAAACTCAAATAGCAAAATAAAAAATGTCGTTTGTCGTTTGTTTGTTTTTTATACGACAACTTTTTATACGAATTTTTATACAATTTTCATTTTAATTCATCACAAAGCGATTCCAATAAATTTTTTAATTTTTTCACTTTTTTCTTGCTTCAAAAGTGCGAAAGTGAAAATTCATTTGCAAAAAAAAACAGTAAGGACAACAATAATATCCTGCACACACGGTAGGCGGTGCCGCACTCCAAATCTAGAAAAGAATATTGATCTGACGTCGCCTATTCAAATAAGGTTGAAAATATCGGAAAAATCGGTAAAAATTACGAATTTACAAAAAATTTGAGTTTGTTTATCTTTGAGGAGTAACCATCAAACAGAGGGGAATTTTGTGGTATACAGTTTTAAAGGTATATACTTAGTTTGTATACATTTCAGGTTCCTACCTCGAGTTATAGCCAGTTAAAAAAGTGGGGTGTGCTGGTTGGGTGGGAAGGGCTGGTTTTGGCACAAAAAGAATAAAAATTTGATCAGGAGTCTACCCTCTAAATTTGAAGTCTATAGCTCTTAGAGTTTCCGAAAACCATTGGTGACTACAGACGAACGGACGGACATGACTCAATCAATTCCTCTTGTCGTCCTGAATATATTTACTTTATAGGGTCCCCCTCCCCTCCTTTTTTCCATAACATACATTTCGTTCAAACAAACTTAAGGGGGTATACCACCTTTGCGATTTAAAAAATTTTTAAATAATTTATATTACCTAAAGTACTCTTTGAGGTGTACAGAATCTATATTGATCAATTTTATAGGTAGCCGAAACATTTTTTGTATGCTATAAACAAATTTAAATAAGCGCTCTTAGTGCAATTGTATGTAAATACAAAACTTAAAACGCGTTTTTCTCGAAACGACATTTTTTAAATTGGCGTGTCTGATTTCTCCGCCAGTTTTTATTGGATTGACCCGAGAATTGAAAGGGATCTTCTTAGATATGTAATCTAGGTCTGTACGTAGGGGTTTTTCAATATCTGTCATAGATTTTTTTTTCGCCCAATTAAATGCATATTTTTAATCAAAAAAATAAGTTATTTTGGAAAAATAGGCACCATTTTCGTAAAACTCAAAATTTCAAAAAACCCCCTACGTACAGACCTAAAAAATACTGTCCTTAAGAACATTTTTTTCCGATTGGAGCTAGCTTGCATGTACGGGCCGTGATTTGACACGCCAACTAGCGTTCTATGCAAAATGGATTTAACTTTTGGGTCATCTATCAGTGGTCTGCCCTGGGAAAATTGCAAATTAAAGTCGATATAATTAAAAAAAAACCAGTATGGGCGGTATAGTTGAGTATTCTCAACTATATAATACCCTGTACACACACCTATGTTGATAACACGTTAAACATTCGCCGACAGCAAAAGCAGTGTACCACGATATGGTTTGTGTATTTGCTAATAGTGAGGCAGGGCTCACAGTGCAATGTTGCCATTAGATGGCGCTTTAGTACGGATTTTGTTACAAAGCATTGCTGCAAAATTTTAGTGTGTTGGTCTTTGCGGGGAAAGTGGTAGTTTATTGTATGCAGTTTTAAAAAGGTATGTTATCTGAGTTTGCATACCAAATTTCAGCATTGTATTCTTTATACTTTAGGAGATACAGCAATTTTAAGAAAAAAAGTACCTTTTGTTGTGCTCGATGGGCGGGAAGGAATGGGCGTGGCAAAAATTCCTTCAAACTTGATCTAGTGTTCGACCACAGAGTCTATCTTTCAAATTTCAAGTCTCTAGCTTTAATAGTTTTCGCAGTGTTAAGTACGGTTTTTGTTACAAATAGGATAAAGCAGTGTTCAAAGCGCAATTTATGCCAAATTTCAACTTGTTTGTCTTTGCGTAGGCACACAGCGTTGAAAATGAAAATTTGTGGTATGCAGTTTTAAAAAGGTATGTTTACTGAGTTTGCATACAGCATTGTATTGATACAGCAATTTCAATAAAACAACATTTTGAGGGGAAACGAAGGGGAGGGGGAAGAAATGTGGTATGCAGTTTTGTAGAGCGTGGCAAAAAATCCTTCAAACTTGATCTAGCGTTTGACCTCACGAGTCTATCCACCAAATTTCAAGTCTCTAGCTCTTATAGTTTTCGAGAACCATTGGTGAGGACGGACGGACGGACGGACAGACAGGGCTATATCAATTCGTCTTGTCATCCTGATCAAGAATATATATACTTTATAGGGTCCCCCTCCCCTCCTTCTATGCGTTACATACAAACCGTCTCAAACAAACTTAATATACCCTGATACACAGTGTGTGTACAGGGTATAAAAAAGTTAATATATTGCTTAAAACTACTTTTAGTCTAGTGCATTCTTTGCATTAACAAAAAATTGGTAAAAATCGAAAAAATAATCATCTTCAAAGGTGGTATACCCCCTTAATATACCCCGATACACAATATGTGTACAGAGTATAAAACCAGTAAGGGAGCCATTTTCAGCTGAAACTTATATACTCTTGAAAGCATTTTCTCAAGTACTCTTATTGGAAAATCTGTCTTACAGTTTCTCCAATAAGAATCATATAGGTCAATAATGATAAAGGGGCCCCGCCCATTTTCTAATTTTTTTAACAAATACATTGCAATCATTCTACACTTTATTTTGCGATCTTATACTCGTCGGCTTACAGAGAAATCACATTTTTAAGTTGTGCTCTATTTGGGCGGTGCCACGCCCTTATGTGCGATTTTTACGAAACTTTGGAGTATTAGTCCAGTAAGTAGGTAGTTTTACCTGGAATGTTTTGCGGGAGTTTTGAAAATTGGCATCTATATGGATTTTGGGCTGCTCTTTCCGAATTTCTACTTTGCGACCTTCTACGACCGCCGCTCGAGCCGCCATTTTAAAAAAATGGCGTCCAAAATCACTTTTTTCACTATATCTCCATTTTGGCTCATTTAATGGCAAAAACACCTCTATACTAAATTAAACTAGAGGAAATTTCCAACAAATTATGTTCTAAGCTTTTTTTTCGTAAGACTAATAGTTTAGGCGTACGAGCGCCTTTGGTACTATGGTTTTCAAACATTTTGTATGGAATTTGATATTAAGGGTATTCAGTAGTTCTCGCATCTGTAGCAGATAGCAGGTCTAGCAAACGAAAATTTCAAATTACAAAAACAAATTGTATGAACAAAAGTTTGCCGAGATTGCCATACCCCAGCCTATGTATATAAAAATTGTCGCACATGTAGAAAATTTTTATTTGTGTTTTGTGTTAATAACACTACAAATTTTCGGTATTATTTGGAATGTTTTTAATACAATTGGAAAACCCTGACTACTTTGCAACAGTTATTTGAATTTAAATTCCAAAAATTACAGTAAATAATTGCAGTTGAGAGTTCACGACTTCGACATACCCTGTACCATTAGTTTGTACGGACTGTTAAAGGGCGTTCCCCCACCCAATTTTCAATCTCACTTCTATTTAATATCAAATATACCAATTTTAAATTCTTCTAGACGCTTTCGTTCTGGAAATATTGCATATAAAACTTTAATTTTTTTTTTTTTTATAAGCATGTTAAGCTATTTATGAAAAGAATGTAATCCCTGATGAAGGTGGAAAATACCACCGGATAGAAAAGTGGGACAATGCTGTTTGAACTAAAATAATTTTTATGTCGCTCAACATAATTTACTTTTTTAACCCGTTCTTAATTTACAAAACCAGTTTGATTTCCTTTATTATAATTTCAATGAGTACACATAACCATGCAAAGCTAATTTGTGGTTAGGCCAGACCATAACACATATCTTCCATTTTCAATTGTATTTTCTTTTGAATATTATTTATTATTTAGACACAAATTATTCAAAGCCTACTTAGCTAAAATATCTGAGTTGCGACAGTTTTTTGTTCAGAAGGGCGTTCACTAGCTTTCGTTTGCTAGACCTGCTATCTGCTACAGATGCGAGAACTACTGAATACCCTTATTGTTTTGAATGATAATCTTACTCTGAGTCCAAGTGCTTTAGATTTCATTAACTTTTATTGTGTTTGGTGTTGAGATTTAATGTTTTATTAATCGTCTATTATAATAAAAACGTTCCAAATTCGAGTGCAAATTTACGAATCCAAAGCAACCGTTTTTTCATAAAAAATTGCCGTTTTCTTATGAAAGAGGCAAGTAACACTAGCATGGTTCTGGGCCTGTAAGTCTGTGGTCGGGTTGGGAACGTTGTGTTTACTTCAATATAAGATAAGTACAATATTAAATAAGAGCATCAAACACAACCAACATATACCTGTCTATGTAACAGCGCAACCCTGCCTTACCAACGGTTTTAAACAATTGTGTTAACATTGCCATTGTTCCTGTCGGCGAAATTTGACATGTTATTAAAAAGATTAATTATACCCTGTACACACACTGTGTATCAGGGTATATTAAGTTTGTTTGAGACGGTTTGTATGCAACGCATAAAAGGAGGGGAGGGGGACCCTATAAAGTACATATATTCTTGATCAGGATGACAAGACGAATTGATATAGCCCTGTCTGTCCGTCCGTCCGTCCTCACCAATGGTTCTCGGAAACTATAAGAGCTATAGACTTGAAATTTGGAGGATAGACTCGTGAGGTCAAACGCTAGATCAAGTTTGAAGGAATTTTTGCCACGCCCACTGCTTCCCTCCCATCGAGCACAACAAAAGGTCATTTTTTTTCTTAAAATTGCTGTATCTCCTAAAGTATAAAGAATACAATGCTGAAATTTTGTATGCAAACTCAGATAACATACCTTTTCAAAACTGCATACAACAAACTACCACTTTCCCCGCAAAGACCAACACACCAAAATTTTGCAGCAATGCTTTGTAACAAAATCCGTACTAAAGCGCCATCTAATGGCAACATTGCACTGTGAGCCCTGCCTCACCTTAGCAAATACACAAACCATATCGTGGTACACTGCTTTTGCTGTCGGCGAATGTTTAACGTGTTATCAACATAGGTGTACAGGGTATTATATAGTTGAGAATACTCAACTATACCGCCCTTACTGGTTAATATTTATGTTTGTTCGCCAGGCTGCAAAAAAGTTGGCCAAAATAAAAAAAAAATTACATTTGGGTATTTGAAATATTTTTTTCTTGTAACTGAATATTCAGGACATCTATTAAAGGTCATAACTCTTCTGGTTGACCACCGTTTATTAAATAGTTCACCTTCAAACTTTGTCATTTGACCAACAATTTGTAAAACCTCACAAATTTCATACAAATTCTTCCGTAGCAAAGAAAGAAAATCAAGAAAACAAAAAAATAACAGTAAGGGCGGTATAGTCGAGTATACTCGACAATATATACCCTGCACACATGGTAGGCGGTGCCACACCCTCAATCTACAAAAACATATTGATCTGACGTCGCTTATTCAAATAGTATTCAAAATATCAAGAAAATCGGTCAAAAAATGTGGATTTTACGAAAAATTTAAGTTTGTTGGTCGCTGAGGGGTAGCCATCAAAAAAAGTGGAAATTTGTGGTATGCTGTTTTTAAGATGTATTATCAATGTGCTTTTTTTCTTAGTTTTGGAGATACAGCATTTTTCAGAAAAATACTAGGGGAGGGGGAAAAATTTTGGTATGGAGAGTTACTCATACTGAGTCTACATACCGATTTTCATGTTTCTATCTCTTTGGATGTTCGAGTTATAGCGTTTTCAAAAAGTGGGTGGTGCTGGATGGGCGGGAAGGAGTGGGCGTGGCACAAAACCATTCAAACTTGATCTGCTGCCGAGCATCACGAGTCTTCTCACCAAATTTCAAGTCTCAAGCTATTATAGTTTCTGAGAACCATTGATGAATACGGACGGACAGACGGACGGACGGACGGACATGGCTTAATCAATTTCTCTTGTCGTCCTGATCAAGAATATATATACTTTATAGAGTCCCTACTTCTATGCGTTACATACATTTCGCTCAAACAAAAACAAAACGATTCAAATTTGGTTTTCTTCTTCATTGTGTATGGTTCCAGTAATCCGATATGGCCGGTTCCGACAAATGAGTTGATCGCACAAAAAAGAAGTCTCTGTGCAAAATTTCGGTACCTCGATATCTTCAAAACTGTGGGAGGAGATTGTGTATATACTGACAGACGGACGGAGAGACGCACACGGCTAAATCAACTCGTCTTGTCGTCCTGATCAAGAATATATACATATGTACATGTACTTTACATAGCCACAAGTAAATATTTCTATGTGTTACAAACTTCAGCACACACTTATAATACTATTCACTAACGTGAAGAGTATAACCAGTAAAGACGCTATAGTCGAGTATACTCGACAATATAATACCCTGCACACACAGTGGGTGGTGCAACACCCTAAATCTTCAAAAAAATGTTGATTTGACATCGCCCGATCGAATAGTGTTCAAAATATCAAGTAAATTGGTCAAAAAATGTGGAATTTACGAAAAATTTGAGTTTGTTGGTCATTGAGGGGTAACTTTCGAACAGAGGGGAATTTTGTGGTATGCAGTTTTAAAGATATATATTTACTGAGCTTGTATACAAAATTTCATGTTCATATCTTTATTAGTTTTGGAGATATTGCTTTTGAGAGAAATCAACTCCGGGAGGAGAAATAAAGGGGAGGGGGAAAAATTGTGGTATGCAGTTTTGTAGAGCTTTTCATGCTGAGTCTACATACCGACTTTCATGTTTCTACCTCTTTGGGTGTTCGAGTTATAACGTTTTAAAAAAGTGGGCGGTGCTGGTTGGGCGGGAAGGAGTGGGCGTGGCACAAAACCGTTCAAACTTGATGTAGTGCCAAGCATCACGAGTCTACCCTCCAAATTTCAAGTCTCTAGCTTTTACAGTTTCCGAGAACCTGACACACTGTATGTGCAGGGTATGAAAACGTAAATTTCCTGTAGACAAAGCGATAAAAAAAATGTTTGGGCCAAAGTTGCCGCCCCCTAAAATCTGCCGCCCTAGGCTCCAGCCTACTGGTAAATCCGCCACTGGTCATTACTGATTTTTATACCCTGTACCTTATGGTACAAGGGTATATTAGTTTTGTGCACGTCGACAATGTATGTAACACCTTAAAGGAGACATCTCCGGCTATACAAAGCATATATATTCTTGATCAGTATCGAAAGAGAAGTCGATTTAGCCATGTTTCTTCTGTCCGTCCGTCCGTCTGTCTGTATGAACGCGTCGATCTCGGAAACTATAATAGATAGGACCAAAAGCTCTTCGCAGTTCGATTTTGTGATTCATTACGCAGATCAAGTTTATTTTAGCTTCCCCCTTTTTGAGTTAGTTTAGGGGTGAGGGGCAAATAACTGAAGCTACCTCGGGTAAAATAGTACAAAAGTCGTATTTTCTGCGTTGTCTTTTGTGATAGGAACACCAAATTTGGTGTGTATATAGCTGACTCAAACCTTAAGAAAAAAAAAAAAAAAATGGGCGTGACCACGCCCCTATATAGTAAAAATTTCAAACGCTCATATCTCAAGAACCATACAACCTACAAGAATGAAACTTTGCATGTATGCTTTTGGGGTGGAGTATAGTAAGATTCAAATATAAAATGGGCGTAGCCACGCCCACATATAGCCAAAATAGAAAACCGTTATATCTCTGTAACGAATTGGTCTAGAAGAGCAAAAATTAGTAAGTATGATATTGAATAGAAAGGAAATATGTTTCGATTAAAAAGTGGGCGGGGCAACGCCCTACAACAGACGCACAGTGGGGCCTTCTGAGTTTTTGCATTGCAAAAATCATATCTTCTGAACGAATAAAGATAATTGCATGAAATAAGTTTTGTTTAAAAGTGAATTCCTTAAGCTTTAAAACAAGCCATCGTTCAATACGCTACGATATCTGGGAGCGGCATAGTAGGTTGTCAAAGTCAGAATTTGTTTCCGGTGCAGTATAAGCGTCAGAAAATCACTAGTTTTTCATTTTATACAAACTTAGAAACTTGCGACTGTACAAAGTATATATATTCTTGATCAGTATGACAAGACGTGTTGATATAGCCATGTCCGTCCGTCCGTCTGTATGACTTTCAGTATTTATACAATATCTCCCACAATTTTGAAGTTATCGACCTGAAATTTTGCACAGAGTTTTCTTTTCTATGCGATCAACTCATATGTCGGAATCGGCATGATCGGACTATTGGAACTGGTACCTGCCATACGAAAAGAAGAAGAAAAATTAACAAAACTTGATTTGTTGTGTGGAAAACTTTTTTGTTTTTGAAGATAGACGACTGAAATTTCACACCTAGAAGTTTTACATAGTCTGACACAATGCCTGAAAGTTTCATTGAGATCGGGCAACTGGAACTGGTACCTGCCATACAAAATGAAGAAGAGGAAGAGAAGCAAAGATAAATCGTTGTATTGAAAACTTTTTTGGCTTTCAAAATAGAGGGCTGAAATTTAAAAGGTAGTCTTCTTTCATACTCAGGCCAATTGTTTATAAGTTTCATTGAGATCGGACCACTAAAAACGGTACCTGCCATACAAAATGAACAAAATCAAGACATTTTACCCCCTTCACACCGCCTACGATAAATTTTAGCCACCACCTGCATAGCAAATACGACAAGTTTCTTCCTATAACAACATTTGTTCACTTTATTAACATATTAAAGCTGTCACAGCAAATTTACCCACAATTCATTCTTCTTCTTATACACGCAGCAGCGCCTTTTTCACTATTTTTTTGTGTGAGGTTGCGGCCGTTTTTTTGCTTTAAAAACCAAAAGGGCAAATAAGGGCAGCTGAAATTTAGAACATAGGTTAAGGAATGTTCAATAAACATAATTGCAAAATTTGGCGGATATAATATTTTATATTTTTTTTTAATTGTCCACCAAAGTTGAAAAATACCCAAAAAATAGATAGTTCGAAAAACAGCCTCCTCTAGTAAACTATAAATGCTACAGCCTTGGTATTTATAGTATAACACTATAATATGGCTACCTAAGAATAGAAATCAATTCGATAATGATTCGAGTTATAATTTCGTTTTTATTCCAACTCAAAGATGCCGAATTTTCAAAAAAATGAGTATATCATTGAAAGTTGAAAAAAAGGTCAACTTTGAGTGCGTATATCTTCCAAACTATAATTGCGATTTCGTTAAGGTTAATATTTCCTTAATCTCTGGAAAATTCTCTATCAGACGCATATATTTGTTTTATCCAAAGCGTTAATGAAATTTTTGATTTTTGCAAGCTGAATGTATCTGAGGCCCCTCTGTGAGACGTTACTAATTGAAGGTACAGGGTATGTCGAAGTCGAGTACTGTCGACTCCAATCCTTACTGGTTTATACTCTTCATGCAGGGAATAATATTATAAGTTTGTGCTGAAGTTTGTAACACATAGAAATATTCACTTGCGACTATATAGAAATATATATTCTTCTTCAGGACGACAAGAAGAGTTGATTTAGCCATGTCCGTCTGTTATGTTGGTAAACTTTTCCCGAACATCTGTACCAAGTTTCAAGTGTATAGCATTGTTTGTTTGGTTGTGAGAAGCGTAAAGGTTGTAAGTGTTTTGCGTGCTCGGCGATTTTTTGCTATCGAAAAATATGGTTCAAAGAAAACACAGTAGTTTTACATAGTCCGACTAAATGCCTGAAAATTTCATTGAGTTTGGACAACCGGAACTTGTACCTGCCATACAAAATGAAGAAGAGGAAGAGGAGCAAGATTCACGTCGTTGTATGGAAAACATTTTTGTTTATTAATCGATTGACTTGAAAGTTCACACTTATGTTCTTAGGGAGGCATGAAAACTATTTTGTCCAAAAAACGGGCATGGTTAAAATCAATAATTTGCATATCTCAAATGAGCAAAAACAATGAAAATTGGTATATAGGCTAATAAGATGAATAGAAAATTGATTCAGTCAAATAAATGGGCGTGGCACAACAAAGGGTGTGAAGAGTATTTAAGCTCCAACCTTGCTTAAACATTGAAATGATGAAAAAATCAATGTTGCTACTAAAATAATTGTTACGGCGTTTAAAGTCAACGCACCACGTCAACAAAAACAACAACGAAGACACTTAAGTCATTTCACTTTTACTAGTTGACTCTCACTCTCTCTAATGTTTTGTCTCTCTGTCTTTTTCACAACACGTCGCTCATGTGAGGCTCACATTGTGAGCTGTGAGTTGACATTGTTCGCTGCGGCATTGCTTTTTGAGTCTAAATACAATTGCTGGGCACATGACAAGTGGCAAACAAGATTTTGTGCCCACCGAATTACGACTGACCATCATGGAATAAGTATAAGGTGGTCTCGTCGGCTGCCGACTCGTTCGTTTTTTGGTCCGTTAACGTTCAAGGTGTAAAATGTATGAATGCACCGATATGTTTAGTGAGGAGAACATTTTGGGAGGAAATCTTGGGCTACAGCCTTGGTTAAAACTCCAAAATTTGCGACACGCACTTTAATGCATTTTAATAACAGGCACCTTTAAGCCCTATGGCTCATCTAAGGGTTAGTCAACACACTCTATTGTCGTTTCACACACACTTACCACACTGAACCATTTCACTCGCACTTACTAGTATTGTCAACGGACTACTTTTTGCCGACGAGACCATCTTATACTTATTCCATCATGCGACTGATAAATTGAAAAAACACAAATTCAGTGCTTTATTGACCCACTGACAGAGTGACTTGTGTAAGTCAGTAGGAGAAAGCACTAATCATTTGACAAATTTTTTTTTAAAACTTAGCTGCCATTCAAAAGATATTCGCATAAATAGTTTAAGGTAAAATTTAAAGAAAAAGTCTATTATGGAAGAAAAAAGTTGTTTTCTGTTTTTTTCTGTAATTATTGAAATGAAATTGATGATTGAGATATATACACAAGAGGCTTGGCCTGTTTAATTAATTTTAATTAATTAATTTTCGCTTGATTTTTGTAAAAACATTCTTTAGTATTTCTTCTCAAGTTCCAGCAGTAATCAGCTAACATTGCCGCATTCCATCGACGCTGACACCTTTTTTCATCGTCGATATATCTTGGTGGAATCGCTTACCATGTTCGTCGCTTACATCTCCACAGTAATAAGAAAAAAATCAAAATGAGATTGAAGGAAATGTATTTTCAGAGACATGTTGCAACCTAGCTGTTGAAATTTTTGTAGAAGATTGTTCACATGTTCAACATAATTTTCACTTCTCTTATTGGCCAAAAAACCATTAACGACCGCCCTAAAAGTCTCCCATGCCTCTTTTTCAAAGCCTTGCAAAAACGAAAAATTAATAAGTTTTTTTAATTCTTCTTCATATTTTTGTACCGTTCGTTAGTTTTGCGCTTAGCAAAATTCAATTTCAATTAATAAATTTGATAAAAATGCAAGAAAATCGATGAAAACCCCGTTTTATTGTCAAAAATAGTACGGGGGATCCTTAGACATAGCCAATCAAAAAGAAATACCAAAATTTACGCAGCCTATCACTAGACAGTTTGAATTGGCGCAATAAAAACATCGAATTAAACTCTTTATCTTTAATATGACATAACAGACCAATGAGAGCTAATTTTGACATATAATTTGTATATTTAGATTCTGGTAGTCAAACTCTATTACGCTAGTATGGTTTCGAATAAAAGGCAATTGCGCTGTTGACCAGTGTAATTTGTCAGTCAAAATAATCAGTTGATTAAAACATACATACCTTATGGTATATAACACCTATAAAGTATATCAGTATCAAAAGAAAATTCGATTTGAGTAGGTCCGTCTGACGTACGTACAGGTCGATTCTGTTATTCAATACGCAGATTAATTTTATTTTGTTTTCCCCTCCGGGAATAGCTGAAGCTACCTCGGCTAAAAAATTATAAATCTTCTTTGATTTGCTATATAAATGATTTTTGTTGTTGTTGTAATGACTATGCGCAGAATATCCACCACTGGTATGTATATAAAAGTTGTGATAGGGGAAAAAAAAAAATTTAGTAATTAGAGGGGAAGAACATGAAGTCACTTGGTAACTGCCAGTTATAGGAACGTGGTTGCCTTAATGGAGTGAGACCAGAGTGAACTGGGGGTGAATTCTGTAGGCTTGCCACAACACTCAAAGAGGTGCCAAATATCATGAGGTGTTGCATTGTAGATGGGGCAGCGATCATTGATGGCAGAATTAATCCCAGCTAAATATCACAGGCCAACAAAAAAACTTTTGCAATAATTGCAACTGATTCCTATGTATTTTGGTGTGCTGATTCCGAAAATATACTAAGCAAAAAAATGAACAGACCACTAAAAAAATTTCGATTTTAGACCTATTTTTGTCAGTCTGTAACTTTGTAGGTATTGGTCGTATCGACAAACTCTGAAAGAAGAATTTATAGCTTGTAACTTCTAGTCTTTGAATCTATTGCCCAAAAAATTTCAAAAGTAACGGTTTTGATGTGGACCTATGGATGGACCTATTTTTGGCAGTCTGTAACTTTGTAGGTATTGGTCGTATCGACAAACTCTGAAAGAAGATTTTATAGCTTGTAACTTCTAGTCTTTGAATCTTTTACCCAAAAATTTCAAAAGTAACGGTTTTGATGTAATCTTTAAAATTGCGAGAAAAAAGAATTGCAAAATTTTTTGTCTTTTTTGACTTGTTCCATGGGTTTTAATGATTTTTGTTTAGATAAACCATTGTATTGATCAGATAGCCTGTTGATTCAGCTTTAATTTGCATTTTTCCGATTCTTGCATCAATGTTTTTTCGCTAAGATATTCAAAGTTGAACTCCGCAAAGAATAAAGATACAGGAATGGGGAATACAGTTTTGAAAACTAGAAGAAATTTCCTAAAAGATCCAATTAAGACATATGGAGAACAAAATTTTTTAGCATTTTTAATTTCAAGTTGAAAAAGGGTCAAAAAAGTGCCTTTTTGACTTGTTATCGTTATTTGACTACATCTTAGGAACCACTAATACCTTACGGTTTTTCTTCACCTCTTAGTACCCCTAACAACCATGTAAATTTTCAGATCGATCAATTTAGTGGTTTTTCCGTCCCGTTTGTTCAAAGTTGACGAAAAAAATTTAACGATCAAAATTGGCACTTTTTAACATTGTGTAATCATCTTCGTAAAAATGGAAAAATCTAAATGTTTTTACACTTTGTCTTCAATTTGTTGTTGAGTTGGGAAAAAAATTCAAAGTTTTTTTTTATAAAACTTACAGCTTTTTAAAGATTAAACTTTTTTTTCTTCATTTATTGAGGTTTTAATGTGTATAACTTTCGAAAGGGGCCTCAATCAGAAAACTCCTATAGTACATGATAGATTGGGTTCCTAAGTATATCTTAGTTAAATTTCAACAATATCGGTCATGTAGTTTCTGAGATATCTTGATCACAAGTTTGAAAAACAGTAATCTTGTGTTTTTTACAATTCAGTTAAATGCAAGAAATTGGAAGGTGATACGACTTTATTGAAACAATTTTTGCAAACGTTATTTTTGTCGGCCTATGTAATTATTGCAATAAGAGGACCTCAATTAGAATAAGCGGCCCTGGTGCTTTGAGGAAGACGCTGCTCAGTGATGTCAATGGGAGGTGATCTTCCGCCTAGAGCCGGATTGTCCAGATAGGAGTTCAAAGTGCAGTATATCCGTATGAACCGCCTGCTGTGCACTGACGACCTCTTCCTTTGTCAGAATTGGACTTGTGACGAGGTGCTGGACTTGCGGTAAGTATGATGTAAGGTCATGCGGGATCAGCCGTGACAGTTGTGATATTCACGTTGATAATGTAAGTGTCACCGTCCTTGCAGTGGTCGGTGATTCCCAGAGTTCAAAGTGTGGGTCATTGTTACCTTGAAGTGTAATCCTAGTATATACCATTGAATGATGAAGAACTGTCTTTTATCTCTGTCAAGACGAATGATGTTCTAATCAGCTGAAGCGCGAAGTTGACAGTTTGCGGGCATTTTGGTTTCCTGAATTGCCGCAATGAAGATGTTATGCCTGAACATATAGTCCGTGAGTTCCAAAATTTTACGCCTAAGCGCATTGAAATTTTATAGTAGGATACAAACATTCTATTGAGTTTGATTGCATAGTAGGTAAAAATGGCTGAGTAGTGTGGTCGCAACGATTTGTGACTGGCATTTGATTGCTCTGTTGATCTGGGCTGATAACAGGCAGTCCTGAGCAACGCAAATGACACCAATTAGAGCATGTGCGAACATTGTAAACGGGGGACAGCCACACTCTGAGACCAGGGTTAGATTCAAAGTCACATGCACTTAGAAGTAAAAAGCTGAGCGGGCAGGTAGGCGTTACTTGATGATTTGAAGCATATAGAAAGGTACTCTCGCGAGTAGGGGGTAGACAATCCTTGGGTGACTGAGTAGTAGGGTCGAATCCAGGGCATAGATCCGATTGTCTAGGGATTCGTAAATTTTTTTGTCGTACAATGTGCTGAAATTGTGATGTGGGGAAAAAACTGATTTTAGAAGCAATTTTTTAAGGATGGCGTCTCGAATGGCATAGATACGAGATGGCAAAGTTAAAATTCGAAAAGAAAACCCCGAAATATATAACTTTAATTGTGATTGATTGAAAAACCGATATATTTTGAATCCTGTTGGAATTCGTTATCACGGTTTTTAATTTAGGACAAAGTGAGGAGTATATAATTTTCGGGAAGGCCAAAGAAAACTTTCCTTGTGATTTTTAAATGCTTTTAATTAATACTTGTCTGCTTGAATGTTCAAAGGATTGCAGTCGTTTTAGTTTTGCATTGTTATTAATTACAAAGTTGGGTATGTGTTCAATGTCTTTCATTCCTAGAAAAGATGGGACTGTGTCACAAGTACAGCTATCTTACTTTGCATTTGCGATAATGCATTATTACATATACATAAATCTTAATCTCTTGACGAACTTCTTTTGCATAGGCAATTTTCCGCTAGTCAATTAACTCTGACCCAAGAGAAGTTTCGCGCATTAAGGCAACAATTTCAGAAGGCAGTCAGTCAGGCTCACAGACTCAGTCAGCTAGTTACAACAGTGTGTGTGTGTTGAAAGTTATGTTGACCTTTTGTTAAAAAGAAGGGAATACGAATGCAATAACAGCATCAACAACAACAACAACAGTAT
This sequence comes from Phortica okadai, assembly GCA_034638295.1. Taxonomy (NCBI): domain Eukaryota; kingdom Metazoa; phylum Arthropoda; class Insecta; order Diptera; family Drosophilidae; genus Phortica; species Phortica okadai. The sequence continues at coordinate 33,751,161 of CM067848.1, read as the reverse complement.
ATATGCTTGTAAAAATGTGCATGAATGATTTTGGCATAGCAAAAATCAAATGGCAAACATGCTCCAACTTTGCAGAAAGGCGTTTGACACTGTCTGTGACTCTTTGCCAGTTGTGAGTCGACGACAGATGCCAACGTCAATGGCTGTCTGGCTCATTTACACGGCGTCGACTTTGTCAACTACAATATTGTTGGTGTTTTTGCGGTTGTTGTTGCCATTTCTGATGATGTTGTTATTGCCTTAAAGCTTGCTTGCTTACTTGCTTTTCATTTGATTTTGCTTTTGATTTTGTATGTTTTGTTTGCGTGTGTTGCCAGGATTATGTTGTATGTTTTCACTGAGCAGACACTAACCACATTAATAAAAAAACCAGTTAATATTTTCGTATGTTAAGCGTCATTTGTGGCATAAAATGTTAACGAACGCCGCGGATTTTGATGGATGAATGTATTTTTCTTTTATTGCATTTTATGGGATTACGCGATTAACAAATGAACGACAACATCGTTATGTGCTTGCGTGCCACTGCCGTAGTCGGTTTATCGTATTCGTCACGACATAACATGAAGCCATGTCCGGACAAGGCAAATTTGTTAGGCAAAGCAAAAAAAAAACACGAATGAGAACGCTATCTTCGACCTTGCTGAATATTGAATATTCTTCACATCCTTTTTGGGTGACTCATTACGTTCATTCATTGCTGAGATATCGATGGTTAAAGTCAAAATGACTTTTTTTGGTCCAATCTCGGATATCTCCGCGAACAAAAATCGTGGTAACAATCGGAAAAATGCAAATTAACGCTGAATCAACAGGCTATCTGGTCGATATAATCGTTTATCCAAATAAAAATTATAAAAGTCCATGGATTAGACAAAAAAAAATTTTGTATTACTTGTTCTCGCAGTTTTCTTTTTTAATATCCATGAAGTGAAATTAAATGTGATTGAAAACTCCAATCAAATTGTAAAAAAAGAAACCTTAAAAAGGAAGTATCCATATTAGTTTTATATAAAAACTATTTTTTTTTTTTTTTGGTAATAAAACGCAATATTTAAATTTGTCTTTTTAATAATATTCAATTAAAATTTAATTATTTGCTGTCCCCCAGTTGTATTTAAAGAAAACATCTAAAATCTTCTATCATTAAACTTAATAGTACAGTAAGGAGGTCGTAAAATAATGGGTTACGACATCTATATGGATTTTGGGTAGCTCTTTCCGAATTTTCACTTTGCGACCTTCTACGACCCCCGCTCGAGCCGCCATTTTGAAAAAATGGCGTCCATAATCATCACCGCTCGAGCGGCGGTCGTAGAAGGTCGCAAAGTGGAAATTCGGAAAGAGCAGCCCAAAATCCATACAGATGCCAATTTTCAAAACTCCCGCAAAACTTTCCAGGTAAAACTACCTCCTTACTGGACTATAAGGGCTCAGTCGGCACGGGTTAAAATTAACATAGGAAGCTGAAATTTTATGTTTAAGTTAAGTTAAGGATAATAAACAGAAATATCGGGTATGCGTTTTCATAAATGCAACAAAAAACCAGTAAGGGCGGTATAGTCGAGTATTCTCGACTATATAATACCTTGTACACATGAAATCCAAAAAAATAGTCAAATTACTTTTGCAAACGTTTTTCTTTTTCGACATTTTTCAACATTTTTTTCGTCTTTAATTAAGTTATTACTCATACGACATGCAAAATTTTAATGCGTCTGGCGGATTTTTGGCCGTTAGGATTTGTCTGGTTGTATTTGTTATACTAAAACGCGTGCGTACACTTAATGATGTAGAATATTCTGATACACAGCTCTTGCGAGCTGCCTCTTTTTATTCAATTATTTCAACTCTTCATGCTATACTGCGGTTGTAAAACGCAGCGTTATCCTTATTCTATTTATACTATCGCTGAGTTTGTAAGACTCCGCGTTATTCTTAAATTTAATTATGCTATCGATGAGTTTTTAAGACTCAGCGCTATCTTAAGAATAGTTTGTTGTTCGCCGTCGTTAACCTGTGTGATCTTTGCTGTATTGTCGATCCCAAGCAAACAAAGCATCGCTGCATGTGACAATCTTGCGGTCACCAGATAGCCTCGGCGTCTATTAGTAGTCGGTCCGCGATGATAGATTTTTATGTTCATACTAGTTCCACTACTTGGTTTACTTACTTACTAATCACATCTTCAATTCTGAACACTTGAATCTTACAGTTGTTATATAAATGGTTCCCAAAATATTATATCCAAAACTCATGACTGAGAAAATATGTAAAGTTCCGCGCTTTTTTTTTCGAACTTTGAAGCGTCTGGCAGAAATACCTGCTGATGGTGTCTGTTGTTAATGATTATCAACCTTTTTCGATGTTCTGTAGATTATACCAGAAAATCAGCGCTAGTACTGTAAGTAAAGTTAGTTAGATTTTCTCGCACCTTTAGCTCCTTCAAAGTACATACTAAAACTACCGTTTTAGATATATTTGGTTTCTAATAAAATGAGTCATAACTCGAAAAATGCAATTTTTGAGTTAATTATGCAGGAATGATCATTAACTAAAGCTTTATGTTGTGTTAAAGTATCATGTAGAGTTGTATCAAGTTTCTTGATCAGCACGTCGAGACGAGTTGATATAGCCATGTCCATCTGTCTATTGCGAAGCGAACTCCTCCTAGAGTTTTAAGGTTAGCCTGCCATAGGAAATGCTTAATAATTCTTTAATTTTAAAGCAATAACCTTTGCACAAGAACATCTTGGACACACTGCGAGATTGGTGAAAGTCGGATTATATCATTATATCATATAGTCTCCATAAGAACAATTGGTCATAAATGAAGTATTTTGTTCTTAAATGTAAACAGATGAAACTTTGCAATTACGCGTTTTTAGTAATCCTTAACGATATTCGAAAAAATCATAAGAATCGGAGATAAGGGCGTAGCACCGTCCATATAGAAAATTAAAACAATGCGATTTCTCTGTAATCCGACGAGATAGAAGATCGCAAAATAAAGTATTGTATAAATCCTTTGCTTTGCTTCAAAAAATTTAAGAATGGGACGCCCCTTTACCTTTATAATCTTACTAGCTGTCCCGGCGTGTTTTGCAACACCCTCAAATATGAGGAACGGTTGCATATAGAGTGAATATCTGAAGAAAAAAACTTTTTTTTTTTAAGGAAAAAGAAAATTTTTGACTAATCATTCCTATGGCAGCTATAGGCTATAGCATTCAAGGTAACTTTTACATGCAAACTGCATGCAAGTATAAGAAAACTGTCTGAATTTAAAAATTTTTGATATTTGGCAGTGAGACAAATAGGCAGACATGGCTATATTAATTTGTCTCTTCGTTTTGTTCATGAATAGATATACTTTATTGAGATACATCCATTTCAGTGTTGCAAACTTCATCACAAAGTTCATATATACTCTTTTTCCAAGAGTATAAAAAAAACACTTCTGAAGAATGAAAAAGGAGCATATCACAAAAACATCATTTATCCTTTCTCTCATTCTTTTTGTGTTCTATTTATAAAAAATTCACTCAAACAAATATGGTAAGAAGTAGCAAAGCGTATAACGTTTTTTGTACGTAAGTTTTAATCCGATTATTCCTATAGGACCTGTATGCTACAATGATCCGACCAATCTTCACACAAACTGCCTGTAATAAACTAGTTCAAAGTTTTTCAAAAATGTTCAAATTTTGCATTTGAAAAGTCTTAGCGGTCTTCACGTCCAACTCGGTAACGCGTAAACTTCGTAACCGATGAAAATCCAAAAACAAAATACATTAACAAATTTTACCGAGTTTTTATCAACCCAGACTCGTGTTGTTCGGTAACGCATTAACTCGTTCAAATCAAATCAAAGGGAATTTTTAGTTACTTTCAATACATAATTTTACTTTTTACATAATTTTATTATTAAAACATCATATGTTATATGTTAGCTTTTTTCAACCTAAGCCAATACAAAAGAAAATTAATTCCCATATCTTCCCGTTTGCAATGACTGCTCGTATGCTTCAAGCAATAACGCAACGCATTCAACTAATGCATCAAAATGCAGATTTTGGATCTTTGATTTCGTCCTCTCGCCAATCGATGTATGTCAATCACATCGTCCACAAAGTCATCCAATGTTTTCTCAATTTCCCCGTCCCGATCCATATCTGTGCACCATTTTAAAACAATTAGTTAATTATTTGTATATTCATGTATTATTAAACATATTAACCTTCCAGAAACTCAATCTCGAGCACAACTTGATTCACTTTATATTCAATTAATTGACTTTCACGTTATTTTGCGACATTTTAATTTTATTCAGCTAAATTTACTTTTTTGTTTGTTTATATTAATAAGAAGAAAAATTAACAAATTTACGCAAGCATGCATATTTCGGTATTAACGCCCGACACTCGTTAAAATTAAAATTGTTAAAATTTCGACGTTATCAAGTTGGGCGTGAAGACCGCTACTTTTTTTACCGATTTTCTATTTAACACTATTTAATTCGACGATGCCAAATATAACATTTTAATTAGATTTGACTCGTGGCTCCGTCCACCGACTTGTTGTTTGAGTGCTCATTGTTAATTGTTCGCCATTAGAAAATGCGGAACGTCTACCAGCCGACTGAACATTGCATGCCTTGATGGACAGACAGACAGAAGCTAGCTTCAGCGAGTTTGAAAAGCTAAAAGAAAACAATCAAATCTACAAGGTAAAGCACATTAGGGCATATGGGTTGTTGGCATAGCGCATGCACGCATTGCAGCCAACAACAACAAAGCCTCGCTGTTCGGGACGACGGAAGCAGAGCTGCTGCTATGGGTGACGCACAGAGGGGCCTTAGGTTGAATCAGCTTCCAAAACTCAAAAATAACATGAACGCTTTCGGTAATCAAATATACGTATGTATATGATAGAGAATTTTTCAGAGATTAATAAATGTTAATTTTAAAGAAATCGCAATTATAACTTGGAAGATATGCGCACTCAAAGTTGCACTTTTTTTAACTTTTAATAACAACACAAATTTTTTGCAAACACGGCATCTTTGAGTTGAAATATCAGCGCAATTATCAAGCGAACTATTATCGAATTGATTTCTATTCTTAGTTACCCATATTATTGACTTATATTATAAATATCAAGTCGTTTCCGTTTGAACTTTTCTAGGAGGAGATGTTTTTCAAACTGTCTATTTTTTGGGTATTTTTCAACTTTCAAACCAGTAAGGGAGCACATTTATACTACATTTCTTAATACTAACGCTGTATTTGTAAGGCAGCAGCGTGTGGTCCTTTCTTTCTATTGGTTAATTTTACTAATGACTATCTTCATAGAGTAATAATCATATAGAGTGGAAAACGAATTTTTCGCGTTTTGCTTTCGATCGTTTTTTCAGCGACTAAATAGCGTAGCGTATGTTGTTAGGAATTGTATGTATACATAAGAGTTCGATACAAATGCCGTGGGTTTCTGGTATTTTTATGGAAACTAGTATGTATACACACAATTCCAAACAACATACGCTACTTAGACCCTGGAAGACGATCGAACTCAAAAAGAACGCGAAAAGAGTTAATTTCCCACTCTATACAATTATTACTCCATGACTATCTTATCCTAACATTGTGTTTGTAAGACAACAGTGTGAACATCTGGCGGCGGTGATTCCCATCACCATTTTATAGCCGCCAGATGTCTAAAGTTAGTGAATTATATGCTGTTGTTAATAATGTATTGCAGGTTTATCAATTTTACTTCCCTTAGTAAATTTCGCAACCCATAATAGAATTTGTTCACTTTATTAATATGTTGAAGCTGTTACAACGAATCTACCAACTATTCATTCCTCTTTGTATACCCACAGCAGCTGCAGCGCTTTCCCCTCTGCATTTTTGTGCGGTGGACGTAGTGCAAAATTAATTGGCGACAGTTAAAAATCAGTAAGGACTCTATACTCGACAATAAAATACCCTGCACACACAGTAGGTAGTGCAGCACCCTAAATCTACAAAAAAAAATGTTGATTTGACATCGACCGACCAAATAGTGTTAAAAATATCAAGTAAATTGGTAAAAAAAAGTGGATTTTACGAAAAATTTGAGTTTGTACGTCATTGAGGGGTAACTTTCGAACAGAGGGGAATTTTGTGGTATGCAGTTGTAAAGATATATATTTACTGATCTTGTATACAAAATTTCATGTTCATAACTTTATTAGTTTTGGAGATATTGCTTATTATAGAAAACAACTGGGGGAGGGGAAATCAAGGGGAGGGGGAAAAATTGTGGTATGCAGTTTTGTAGAGCTCTTCATGCTGAGTCTACATACCGACTTTCATGTTTCTACCTCTTTGGGTGTTCGAGTTATAACGTTTTAAAAAAGTGGGCGGTGCTGGTTGGGCGGGAAGGAGTGGGCGTGGCACAAAACCGTTCAAACTTGATGTAGTGCCAAGCATCACGAGTCTACCCTCCAAATTTCAAGTCTCTAGCTTTTACAGTTTCCGAGAACCATTGGTGAGGATGGACGGACGGACAGACGGACAGGGCTCAATCGATTTCTCTTGTCATCCTGATCAAGAATATATATACTTTATAGGGTCCCCCTCCCCTCCTTCTGTGCGTTACATACATTTCGTTCAAACAAACTTAATATACCCTGACACACTGTATGTGCAGGGTATAAAAATATATTGCGACTTCAAAGAGTGGCTAGCTTTCATAGACATATTCGAAACCACAATTTCCAATAAGCAGAAGTTTCATTATCTAAAGTCATTGATAAAACAAGGAAACAAAATTACACATTTTTTTGTTGAATGTTATGTCAATTGTTAACTATGTACTTCGAATGCGCTGAATTCAAATCTACCCACAAATTGTCTCTAACAGCTTTATTTTTTTTACAAATTACACAGGAATTCGATTTATCGAGATTTCCATTTAGCGAGTCTCAAAAAAAAAAATTTCCAATAAACGAGGTTTTTTATATTTCACATCATGTTTACATATTTAACTTTATTGGAATCGAGGTGGACAAAATTCTCGTTAACGATATCGTAAACGGACGTTTAGCGAAACTCAACCGGAAAAAACTATCGTAAATGGATCCGAAAACGATACGAAAATTAATCACCAGTCCGCTCAGTTTGTGTGAATTAAAATTTCGTTTTCGATAGTCGCAAACGGACACTTGGAATCGTTTTCGTATCGTTTTAGAATTTATTTTTCGTATCGTTTCCGAACTCGTTTTCATATTGCTTAGGAGTCTTTTGCGAACCTTTTCCGAATGTTTTGAGAGCCTTTTTCGGGTTGTTTTATGATCATTTTTGTTCTTTCCAATTCCAGTTTATTCCCCCAATAAAATGTATAATTTCAAAAATAGAAACATTCTTAAGGAAAAGAATATATATTTGTTTTTTGTATTATCAATTCGGTTAGTTTTTTTTTTATAATTTTGCTAACTTAATAACGTTATTTTTTATTATTAACAACAATTAAATTCATAAACATTAATATAACAAACATTTAAATTTTGGTGGCGCTGAGGCTTGAACCTCATACCTTCGGTTTCACACTAAACTCAGACCTACAGCAGGCAACACAGAAACATTCGATATTTGATAAATTTTATTTATTTAAAACATTTTTGTTCAAACTGACGTTTTGTCCGCAATACGTTCGTTTCTGAATATGACTCCGAACATTTTTTGTTCGCTAATTGTCCGCAAAATATTTGTTTTCGAGTACGTTTACGAACATTTTGTGAATGATCGTTTTTTGTCCGCAAAACTTTCGTTTGTAATTCGTTTACGAACAATTTGCGAGTGTTTTGCGAATATTTTTTCAGCCGAATTTTATCCGTTTTAGGTTCGTTTGTAAGTCTGATTGTGAGCATTTTGCGGACAATTTCGGATGTGTCCGATTTTTATCCGCAAAACAATCGTTTTCGATTTCGTTTTCGGATGTTTTGCGTACATACGAAAAATGTATCGTTCTTTTGTCCACTGGAATTTAACAAATAATATATGAATGTACATTTATTTGTACGTTTTAGAAATAAAAGAAATATGAAATAAAAAAAAAAATTATAATAACAAAAAGCGCATCTTTTAATAACTCTCAACCAATGGGAACATTACTTTGACGGCATTATGTAGACCACAAGAGTAGAGACTTTTGTACATTCGGGTATTCAGCAAGTTTCTGATGTTACAGTTTTCTACAAGAGGATGCTTGCAGAATCATGATACTTAAGGTAGTCTTGTCAGTTATCGAAACGTTCGGGTTTTGTTCAGTGCGTGTTCGCTTGTTGATGGAAAAGGTTGTGTGCGGGCGAATTTTTGTAAACATTTACCCTTAGGTAAAATGACATTTTTTTTTTATTTTAAGATTAGAATATATTTTAGGGTTAATAACCTAAACAAAGGCTGTCGATACAAAAACAAAAACAACGCCTCATTGCAAACTCAAAATTATTAAAAATTAAATTAAGGGCCGTTCATTAATTACCTAAGGCCATTTTTGCCTGTTTTTGACCCCCTCCCCCCTACATGTTAGATAAAATAAGATCATGGTGACCCCTACCCTTTGTTTGATATTTATTACGTAAGAATTTAAAGGAAGAATTAATGTTGGTATTTTAATTTTTATTTGTCAGAGGAACATTTTTAGGAATGTTTATTTATACCTACAAAGTTTCCTTTTTACTGATAATCTACTCTTACTATATTTAAAAATTGTTCTTTGTCAAGGGCTCAAAATCCACTCGGAAAGTGGATCTGCCAATGGAACATATGTATTTGATAATAGGTGTCGTTTCCATGTTGTTATTGACGATTGTAAAGTCATTAAACTACAAAAATTCTTCCTTTGAGCGCATTTTTATGATCTTATGTAAGATGTAGCAAGACACCTTCCCCCCTCTATGTAAGAAAACCCGAAGTACGGCCCCTTATACAAAAAATTGCAACTCTTTTTTATTACAAAAAGCATATTAAAATCCCTAGCAACATCTAAGGGTTAAACCACAGACTATATTATCGTTTCGCTCGCACTTACTAGGATAAACCCCTCTCACTCGCACTCATTGTTATGATTGTAGAGGTACCAGATTTTTGCCGACGAGACTACCTTTAGTTATTGTATCATGTGCAGAATAAACTATTTTTTGTGAAGAATTGGAGTTATTATTGATGGAGCGATATTGAATTGTTTTGTCACCTCAATGTTTTTTGTTCCATTAACACAAAATTCGTAGTGCATAGCGACATAAAGGCGGCATAGCTGTCTGCAAAACCTAACGGTGATTTAACGACAACAAATTTTGCATTGCATTACGAAATATAAGTGGTTACGTAATGAAATTTTAATTTATAAGAGGTTCAATATTCTTTGCGGGGTACGAATTATCGGGATTTGACTGTAGTTTGGCTTGTTATTATTTTGAAAAATATTGCTACTTTTTCTGGTCATGCAATATTGGTCACCCCTTTGTGAAAACCTGGCTACGCCCTTGACTTAGTGTATCGAAGTTTGTAAATCGTGTGTATTTTTATTACTTTGATTGTAATATGAGCATCAAGGGGCACTTCCTTTACAGCCATTTGGATCGATTCCTTAAAAATCTTGGTGATCTGAGTAAAGAACGATTGCATCAAGATATTCGGACTATGGAGGAGTGGTACCAGGGTCACTAGTGTGCCCATAGCGGATAGCGGACTACTGTTGTAGCATTCAAAACAGCCCTTGTGAACCAAGTCAAGCAAGAAAAGCTAATAAAATAAAATGTTATAATAAGTAGTAGTTGTTTTTCTAACATGTATTTCATAAAACATTTTTTAATAAACATATCTCAAAATCTAAAGCTAATGATCTGAAATCAGCACTCCGAAGATATGTAATATTAGTCATAAAATTTAATGCAACAAAATGCTGTTCTCTTGTGTAATTGATGAAACCACAAATTTGACAAATGATATGCAAATAACCCAACCACTTGGATTAGGCAAAACTTGAAACACGCTTTAAATATATTACAGAAAGTCGTGACGTTGAATTCATAACAATTGACATATTCTTCAAATTTCTGGACACACGCTATGAAGAATTTGAACTGAGTCAAAAATATTAAGGCTGCTCAGAGCGACAAACCAAAGCGATCGTCACACACCTTGGTATCTGTTAAAAGGAACTGTTGCGTTATATGTTATTCAAATGACCACACTTTGTATGGCTGTGCGATCGAGCCCTATCCGTCCGTCGTCAACAACGGTGCTACCAGCAGGCTTACATGTTTTCATAGTAAGAAAAACGAACACAAAACTTTAAATGCGTTTTTCTCAAACCAACTTTTTTCAAACATAGAAGGAGGGGAGGGGAGCTAGATCGGTTTGAACGATTTTGTGCTTCGCCCACACCTTCCCGACAAAACAGCACCGGCCTGGCTGTAGCTCGAACGCCAAATGAGATAGAAACATTTAACGGTATGTGGACTCAGTCAATTTTTGACCATCCCCCTCATTTCCCCTCTAAAAATGGATTTTTTTAAAATAGCCATATCTCTAAAACTATAAATCACTTTCCGAATTATTCTTATTGGAAAATACTTCTTACAGTTTTCCCAATTCGAATTTGTTTTTAAGAAAGCAATGCAATCATACTACACTACATTTTTCAATCTTCTATCACATCGGCTAAGGGAACGTACCCAAATTACGTGACCCATTTTTGACACTTTTTTAACCCCACCCCCCACTAATCTCACAGAGTGTCTTTTTTGACATCCAAAATGCAAAAAAATTGAGGTGATAGCTTTTAAATCATAGCGTTTTTTAGCAAAAACCTAATTTTTGACCGATAGTTTCTTTAGCGCTTATATTCTGTAGTGATCCGATCAAACTGGTTTTGTACATACTGCCCCCTGCAATGATATGAACATTAAATATTTTTGCTAACTATAAAACTCTGGGAGGAGTTCGCATTGAAACAGACAGATAGACAAACGGACATGGCTATAGGAACTCGTCTCGTCGTACTGAGCAAGATTATATATAATTTTATAGTCGTAGATGTCTCCTTCTCTTCGTGCCGTTGGCCACGCCAGCATTTGTGGCTTAAACTTGGCAAATCTGTCTTGTAACTGTCAATTATTGTCGCTGGATTGCAGATACCACAATAACAATAATAACAACCACATCAAAGCAATCGTTACCGCACGAACAAAGCTGAAAATCAACAAAAAATAAATAAATATAATAAGATAAATAAATATAATGAAAGAAAACATTTTTGTACTTTAATCCCAACTTAATGCATAAAGATGAAAGAGCAGGATTTAGATGAGTTGTGACAAGATGGGAACAGAAGCTGCTTGTGTTGCTGAGAGGAGACGGCAAGTTCATTGCAACTCCAATTTTCAAACAATCAATTCAATTGCTTGCAGCAAAATCAGGTTTATCATTATTTTTATCCTTTTCACTTATGTATGTGAAATAGTATAATAACTTTGTCACGGAGTTTGTAACAGATCGAAATATTAATTTCCGACTATATAAAGTATATATATTCTTGATCAGGACGACAAGACGAGTTGATTTAGTCATGTCCGTCTGTCTGTCTGTCGGTCTGTCTGTCTGTCTGTATGTATGCAAACTAGTCCCTCAGTTTTGAAGCTATCGAGCTGAAACTTTGCACAGAGTCTTAGAATTTATTACGATGAATCATTCGTCGGAACCAGCATGATCGGATTATTGGAACAGGTAGCTCCCATACGAAAAGAAGAAGAAAAGTGAACAAAACTTGAATCGTTGTATGGAAAACTTTTTTGTTTTGCACAATAGAGTGCTGAAATTTTAAACATAGTAGTTTTACATAGTCCGACTACATGCCTGAAAGTTTCATTGAGATTGGACATCTGGAACTGGTAGCTCCCATACAAAATGAAGAAGAGGAAGAGAAGCCATATTCACGTCGTTGTATGGAAAACTTTTTTGTTTCTTAACCAATTGACTTGAAATTTTAAAGTTATGTTCTTAGGGAGGAATGAAATCTATTTTGACCAAATGTGGGCGTAACCACGCCCACTTATAGCGAAAATTTACCCGTTGTATGGAAAACTTTTTTGTTTCTTAACCAATTGACTTGAAACTTTACAGTTATGTTCTTAGGGAGGAATGAAATCTATTTTGACCAAATGTGGGCGTAACCACGCGTAGCCACGCCCACTTATAGCGAAAATTTACCCGTTGTATGGAAAACTTTTTTGTTTTTTAACCAATTGACTTGAAACTTTACAGTTATGTTCTTAGAGAGGAATGAAAACTATTTTGACCAAAAGTGGGCGTAGCCAGGCGTAGCCACGCCCACTTATAGCGAAAATTGACCCGTTGTATGGAAAACTTTTTTGTTTTTTAACCAATTGACTTGAAACTTTACAGTTATGTTCTTAGGGAGGAATGAAATCTATTTTGACCAAATGTGGGCGTAACCACGCGTAGCCACGCCCACTTATAGCGAAAATTTACCCGTTGTATGGAAAACTTTTTTGTTTCTTAACCAATTGACTTGAAACTTTGCAGTTATGCTCTTAGGGAGGAATGAAAACTATTTTGATCAAAAGTGGGCGTGGCCACGCCCACTTATAGCTTAACTTGACCCTTTGTATGGAAAACTTTTTTGTTTTTTAACCAACTGACCTGAAACTTTACAGTTATGCTCTTAGGGAGGAATGAAAACTATTTTGATCAAAAGTGGGCGTAGCCACGCCCACTTATAGCGAAAATTTACCCGTTGTATGGAAAACTTTTTTGTTTTTTAACCAATTGACTTGAAACTTTACAGTTATGTTCTTAGGGAGGAATAAAAACTATTTTGACCAAATGTGGGCTTGGCTACGCCCACTTATCGCAAAACTTGAACCGTTGTATGGAAAAATTTTTTGTTTTTTAACGAATTGACTTGAAACATTACAGTTATGTTGTTAGGGATGCATGAAAACTATTCATTTAGTTTTTTTTATAGTGACACAAAGTGAAAAGTATTATAGCTTCAGCCTTGCTGAAGATAGCGTCCTTACTGGTTGTTATTGTTTTCTGTTTTCCTTTATTATTTCTGCTTTGTCATCTGATTGAAAATAATATTTCAATCAGATATTTTTTGTTTAGCATTAACAATAAAAGCAAACATTTAACCAAACAGCAAACCAAAAAAACAGTAAGGACGCTATCTTCAGCAAGGCTAAGCTATAACACTCTTCACGTTGTGTCACTATAAAAAAAATAAATGAATAGTTTTCATGCCTCCCTAAGGTTTCAAGTCAGTTGGTTAAAAAACAAAAAAGTTTTCCATACAACGGGTCAAGTTTTGCTATAAGTGGGAGTGGCCATCCCCACTTTTGGTCAAAATAGTTTTCATTCCTCCCTAAGAACATAACTGTACAGTTTCAAGTCAATTGGTTAAAAAACAATAAAATTCTCCATACAACGACGTGAATCTTGCTTCTCTTCCTCTTCTTCATTTTGTATGGCAGGTACCAGTTCCAGTTGCCCGAACTCAATGAAACTTTCAGGCATTTAGTCGGACTATGTAGAACTAATATTTCAGCGCTCTATCATACAAAACAACAAAGTTTTCCATATAACGATTTAAGTTTTGTTCACTTTTCTTCTTCTTTTCGTATGGGGGCTACTAGTTCCAGTGGTCCGATATGGCTGGATCCGACAAAAGAGTTGATCGCACAAAAAATATGTCTCTGTGCTGAATTTCGGTACCTCGATATCTTCAAAACTGTGGGAGGAGATTGTGTATATACTGACAGACGGACGGAGAGACGCACACGGCTAAATCAACTCGTCTTGTCGTCCTGATCAAGAATATATACATATGTACATGTACTTTACATAGCCACAAGTAAATATTTCTATGTGTTACAAACTTCAGCACACACTTATAATACTATTCACTAACGTGAAGAGTATAACCAGTAAAGACGCTATAGTCGAGTATACTCGACAATATAATACCCTGCACACACAGTGGGTGGTGCAACACCCTAAATCTTCAAAAAAATGTTGATTTGACATCGCCCGATCGAATAGTGTTCAAAATATCAAGTAAATTGGTCAAAAAATGTGGAATTTACGAAAAATTTGAGTTTGTTGGTCATTGAGGGGTAACTTTCAAACAGAGGGGTATGCAGTTTTAAAGATATATATTTACTGAGCTTGTATACAAAATTTCATGTTCATCTCTTTATTAGTTTTGGAGATATTGCTTTTGAGAGAAATCAACTCGGGGAGGGGAAATAAAGGGGAGGGAGAAAAATTGTGGTATGCAGTTTTGTAGAGCTCTTCATGCTGGGTCTACATACCGACTTTCATGTTTCTATCTCTTCGGGTGTTTGAGTTACAACGTTTTAAAAAAGTGGGCGGTTCTGGTTGGGCGGGAAGGAGTGGGCGTGGCACAAAACCGTTTAAACTTGATGTAGTGCCAAGCATCACGAGTCTACCCTCCAAATTTCAAGTCTCTAGCTTTTACAGTTTCCGAGAACCTGACACACTGTATGTGCAGGGTATAAAAACGTAAATTTCCTGTAGAAAAAGCGATAAAAAAAATGTTTGGGCCAAAGTTGCCGCCCCCTAAAATCTGCCGCCCTAGGCTCCAGCCTACTGGTAAATCCGCCACTGGTCATTACTGATTTTTTATACTCTTCATGCAGGGAATAATATTATAAGTTTGTGCTGAAGTTTGTAACACATAGAAATATTCACTTGCGACTATATAGAAATATATATTCTTCTTCAGGACGACAAGAAGAGTTGATTTAGCCATGTCCGTCTGTTATGTTGGTAAACTTTTCCCGAACATCTGTACCAAGTTTCAAGTGTATAGCATTGTTTGTTTGGTTGTGAGAAGCGTAAAGGTTGTAAGTGTTTTGCGTGCTCGGCGATTTTTTGCTATCGAAAAATATGGTTCAAAGAAAACACAGTAGTTTTACATAGTCCGACTAAATGCCTGAAAATTTCATTGAGTTTGGACAACCGGAACTTGTACCTGCCATACAAAATGAAGAAGAGGAAGAGGAGCAAGATTCACGTCGTTGTATGGAAAACATTTTTGTTTATTAATCGATTGACTTGAAAGTTCACACTTATGTTCTTAGGGAGGCATGAAAACTATTTTGTCCAAAAAACGGGCATGGTTAAAATCAATAATTTGCATATCTCAAATGAGCAAAAACAATGAAAATTGGTATATAGGCTAATAAGATGAATAGAAAATTGATTCAGTCAAATAAATGGGCGTGGCACAACAAAGGGTGTGAAGAGTATTTAAGCTCCAACCTTGCTTAAACATTGAAATGATGAAAAAATCAATGTTGCTACTAAAATAATTGTTACGGCGTTTAAAGTCAACGCACCACGTCAACAAAAACAACAACGAAGACACTTAAGTCATTTCACTTTTACTAGTTGACTCTCACTCTCTCTAATGTTTTGTCTCTCTGTCTTTTTCACAACACGTCGCTCATGTGAGGCTCACATTGTGAGCTGTGAGTTGACATTGTTCGCTGCGGCATTGCTTTTTGAGTCTAAATACAATTGCTGGGCACATGACAAGTGGCAAACAAGATTTTGTGCCCACCGAATTACGACTGACCATCATGGAATAAGTATAAGGTGGTCTCGTCGGCTGCCGACTCGTTCGTTTTTTGGTCCGTTAACGTTCAAGGTGTAAAATGTATGAATGCACCGATATGTTTAGTGAGGAGAACATTTTGGGAGGAAATCTTGGGCTACAGCCTTGGTTAAAACTCCAAAATTTGCGACACGCACTTTAATGCATTTTAATAACAGGCACCTTTAAGCCCTATGGCTCATCTAAGGGTTAGTCAACACACTCTATTGTCGTTTCACACACACTTACCACACTGAACCATTTCACTCGCACTTACTAGTATTGTCAACGGACTACTTTTTGCCGACGAGACCATCTTATACTTATTCCATCATGCGACTGATAAATTGAAAAAACACAAATTCAGTGCTTTATTGACCCACTGACAGAGTGACTTGTGTAAGTCAGTAGGAGAAAGCACTAATCATTTGACAAATTTTTTTTTAAAACTTAGCTGCCATTCAAAAGATATTCGCATAAATAGTTTAAGGTAAAATTTAAAGAAAAAGTCTATTTATGGAAGAAAAAAGTTGTTTTCTGTTTTTTTCTGTAATTATTGAAATGAAATTGATGATTGAGATATATACACAAGAGGCTTGGCCTGTTTAATTAATTTTAATTAATTAATTTTCGCTGATTTTTGTAAAAACATTCTTTAGTATTTCTTCTCAAGTTCCAGCAGTAATCAGCTAACATTGCCGCATTCCATCGACGCTGACACCTTTTTTCATCGTCGATATATCTTGGTGGAATCGCTTACCATGTTCGTCGCTTACATCTCCACAGTATTAAGAAAAAAATCAAAATGAGATTGAAGGAAATGTATTTTCAGAGACATGTTGCAACGTAGTTGTTGATATTTTTGTTAGAGATTGTTCACATGTTCAACACAATTTTCACTTCTGTTATTGGCCAAAAAACCATTAACGACCGCCCTAAAAGTCTCCCATGCCTCTTTTTCAAAGCCTTGCAAAAACGAAAAATTAATAAGTTTTTTTAATTCTTCTTCACATTTTTGTACCGTTCGTTAGTTTTGCGCATAGCAAAATTCAATTTCAATTAATAAATTTGATAAAAATGCAAGAAAATCGATGAAAACCCCGTTTTATTGTCAAAAATAGTACGGGGGATCCTTAGACATAGCCAATCAAAAAGAAATACCAAAATTTACGCAGCCTATCACTAGACAGTTTGAATTGGCGCAATAAAAACATCGAATTAAACTCTTTATCTTTAATATGACATAACAGACCAATGAGAGCTAATTTTGACATATAATTTGTATATTTAGATTCTGGTAGTCAAACTCTATATAGTATGGTTTCGAATAAAAGGCAATTGCGCTGTTGACCAGTGTTATTATTTTAAATGTTTTTCTCTTGTTTCATTATTGAATATTCGTTCCTTAGAAGCTCTTTTTTGAAATTTAAAAAAAAAACCATTTCCAGCTTTGCTGAAACTCATATACTCTTGCAAGCTTTTTCATAACAATTCTTATTGGAAAATCCGTCTGATAGTTTTCCCAACAAGAATCATATAAGTTTATAAACGTAAAGGGGCGAAGCCACCCCCATTTTCTAATTTGTTGAAAGAAAGCAATGCAATCATACTACACTTCATATTGCGAACTTCTACCTCATCGGTTCACAGATAAATCGCATTTTTAAGTATTTCTCTATATGGGCGGTGCTACGCCCTTATGACCGATTCTTATGAAACTTTGGTATATGGTCAAGGATGTATAAAAACGCGTAATTGCAAAGTTTCATCCGTTTATATTGAAGAATAAGAAAGTTTTTCTAATAAAAACCGAATTTTTGACTGATTGTTCCTATGAGACCTGTAGTTATCTGATCTTCATCAAATTTGCAATGTGTCTCTACTGATGTCCAAAACGCTCCTGTACAAAAAACTGAGATATAAGCTTTAAAAGCGATGCGTTTTTTAAGCAAAAACCTCATTTTAAGCCGATCGCTCCTTTGGCAGCTGTATGCCAAAGTGATCCGATTAAGCTGATTTTTACATACAAATTGCCTGCAATAATTTAATAAATTTCTGCGTTTAAATTTTTTCAATATCGTTAAAACTGAGGTATTGGAACAGATTGACATACAGACGGATGGACATCTCTACATGAACTCATCCCGTCGTGTTGATCAAGAATATATATACTTTATATAGTCGGAGATGTGTCCTTCTCTGCGTTGCAAACTTCATAACAATGTTAATATACCCCTTTTGCAAGAGTATAAAAATAAAGAACAATCGCATAAAATAGAAAACTTTGATGAAAGTATATACAGTCACGTGAAAAATAGTAGGGACACATCCATGAACTTCGTTCAAAATGCTCCCAGGGCACATTTTTAACTGATAACACGACTACGACATTAACATAAATATACATATTTGTTGTTTGTTTGTTGTTTTATTTGTTGTTTGTTTTTTTTTTTTTTTAATAACAGCTAAGTTTGTAAATTTCGGTTTATTTTGTACAAATTTTCTATGCTGAATAAAGTTTATTTCAGCGTCAACTGAGGACTGTGCACACTTCAGTTTAAAATAAAGTGTGCATACATATGTACATGTGTATATGAAAATAAGTGTGTCAATATTTATGTACATTTCTGACTCGGCGCGTTTACGTTAATACTTTTATATATAGGGGACGTCTATAAATTACGTGAGGTTTTTTCTAGAATTTAGACCCCTCTTGATGAGACTTAGTGTGATTTTGACGAACCCCTCCCTCTGAATCTCACATGAGACTTTGCTCAAAATTTGATAAAAAAATAAAATATATATTTCATTTTGCTTAAATTTTTGAATAAAATGGTAAACTACTGAACTTAAAAAATCACATGAGATGTTCGATTAACCCCCCTCCCTCTAGGTGAGATTTTGCTGAACCCCCCTCCCGTAATTTTATCTCACGTAATTTGTGAACGTCTCCATATATATAGATATTATTATAAACAGTGAACCAAAAAAAAAAACTGGGACACGCAATGAAACTGAACATATTTTGACATATCTTCGTAACGAAGTATTGGAAAGGAATAACCTGACCACCAAAGGAAAGAGCTAAGTTTGAAGAATTAAAAAACATATCCCTTCGACATTAACACAAAATACGTGGTAAAATTAGACCTTCCAATTAGTTTTTTTTTTGTTTGCTATGTTTGCCAAAGAGTGGCTACTAAATAACGTTGAAAATGTGTTGCCCTATGGCAGGATATTATTGCTGTTGAACGTTTGTGGGCTCATATTGCAACAGAATTGAGAAAAATACCCATTCATAGCAAAAATGTCTTAAAAACATCAATTTAAGACATTTAGTCTAATATCACTGAAATCTCATCAACTCCATGAACATAATACTCCAAGGCTTTGTCGAAGCTTAAGGTTAACTAACAAAATGTTAATAATATCTAAAAAATAAAATGTAACACACTTTTTTTTGCCCTTAAAAATGATATACATTTTTGTTCTCGCTCATAATCAGTCATATTAATTAGAAGATTAAAATGGGATATGTTTTGTTTAATTCTATAAACTTAGCTCTTATATGTTCAATTTCATTGGGTGTCCCAGTATTTTTTTTGTTTCACTGTATATGTATTTTTAGCAGTCTGATTATGATGGTGTGGGGGGAACCTTATTAACCACAAATTTTACTGTTTTCGTAAAAAAAAAAAAAATAATACAAAAAAATCAATATACTTATAAGCAGGCAACCATTGTCAAAATATTTTGTCCATTGTGGGTAATGAGAGCTTTCATCACATATTGTTAAGAAAATATTAAATACTTATTGTTTAAACGCATTCCGGATTATCATAAAATTAGAGGAGGAAAGCCAAAAATGAAAAAACCAATTTTGTGATTATAAAAAGGATTCTTAAATCAGCTGGCTGATAAAATACTTTTTTCAATTATTTTTAAAAACATTATTTAAACGTATATTATCGATAACACAATAAGAGTTTCAGTTTCCGGTGACATGTACATGACGTCCCTGCAAAACACTCAAGCGAAAAAATCACAAGTATCAGGTTATGTACTGATATAATTCACGACAAATTTATCGTGGTGGGAAATTGCAAACGTCTCTGCGTTTTGATTTTTCGCTTAAATGTTTGCAGCATTTGCATGCATGAGTATGTTTGTGTGCTTGTTTACGTGTGTATGTGCACCAAGGTTACTCCGCCGAAATCAGTTTATGCAATACTTCGCTAGCGAGTTTATTACTCTTATTGAGTTCTTTTTGCTGCAAAAAGATTACGAACTGTTTACAAATCAATTTGCGTAACTGCATTAGTTGATCTGCCTCTCGTTTGCTGCACTGAAACTTTATCCAACGATCCAAACTGATAATTGTATCCGTGTCGTCTAACAATTTATTGACATGCTGACTGTCTTTACAACGCATACTGTTGCCATTTATATTGAGCATGTCCATTGTTTGGCAAATTTCCGTACATGCTGCGCCCATTATGTGGTCTTTATTCAACTTCACTTGTGAATTATCCACGTCAAAGTTAACGGGATCTTCATCGATATCACCACCACGATCAACATCATCGCCGTCATCATCTTCGTCGTCGTCATCGCAATCGATCAAATGTTGCACACTGCAATCCTTGCCGCATAGCAACAATACGGTTAACGGTGAGATCAAAGAGTTCATGTTTATGGAATGAGTATTTCCGCCGAGGCGACTTTTCTCATAATACAATATCCAATCGTTCGGCAAGGTATCAATAAAGTCCTTCAGATTTTTCATGCCGGGAGGATTGAGTGATGAATTTCGTTGAATTGCCAAATTGCGTTCTTCGCCAGAGATGATCATGTTGTTACGCCGGTCTATAAGAGCTAGATTCGGATAGAAGCCGGCAGCCAAAGCGACACGTACCATTTTAAAATCGTTATTATATTCGTGATTCAACGGACTCACATGAAAGCTCCGACCAATAGTGTCGGCAATTTGTCGACGTGTTGCAAGAAAAAGCTCCATACACGTTTGCGACAGATAGTTTTTTAAGCAAAACTCTTTGACGCGCTTGCGATTGTGCCGAGCCTGCATATAGGCAGCATATAGTGTCAGTATGCCTACGTGATCGCTGTAACTGTTGCCGGCAAAAGATTTCCTTTGAAAAGATGCTTTTCCTTGCGCTGTGCGATCGGTTGGTAATATATACGGATCTTTAACAGAATGGAAGGCGACAATCGTCAGTACGGAGTTGTAGCAACGCAAAAAAAGGCTATAGATCAAACATTTGCCAAGCTGCACGTCTAACGGCAACTCGGCAATGCATTTTCCTAAGAGTGTAACATTCTCATGGTCATCGAAAATGTGCAGTGTTTCCAGCTTTTGTAAAGCTTTATTTATGCTGATCGTCGACGGTGGATTGAGTGCTCGCGCGAGATAATCTTGGACGCGAATTTCCTTTTGCAGTGTTTTCGTGTAAAGACAAATCTCAGTGAGCGGTATGCGCATGAACTCAGGCACACTAAATCGTGTCATATTATGGAATTTCTCTTCTGAGTATAATCGATAACAGACGCCGTTTTGTGTACGCCCGGCACGACCGCTACGTTGACACGCATCAGCTTGTGATATCCAGATGGATTGCAGCTGTGATGATTCGGTTACAGAGTCGTAAGTCTTCATTTTCACTTTACCAGAGTCGATGATATACACAAGGTCAGGTATTGTTATTGAAGTTTGTCCGATATTCGTTGATAGTATTATTTTACGCTCAGGAAAAACTTTAAGAGCTTCGCTTTGATCATCAGTATTCATTTGGCCGTGCAATATACAAATACGATAACTATCCTGCGGAAACGTTGTTTGTATGAGTTCACGTTGCTGTATAATATCTGTGTAACCGGGCAAAAATACCATAACGGCGCCGGGACGTTTTCGACGATAAAGTCCCTCAAGCAGCGAAATAATTAGGTAGTGATCAACGTCACTATCGGTGTTGAACTGCTTCTGATAGGCATCAAGAAGCATTTGTCTATCCAGCTGTTGTTGTTCTTCTTGTTGTTGTTGCTGCTGTAGCTGGACTTGCGTATCAGCGGTCAACATAATGAGGCGTAACGCCTCTCCATCCTCGTGCTGCTCGGCATAGTGTTGCGCATTGTAACCTGTACTATCACAAATTTGTACGTTTGCACCCTGCTGCAAGAAATAGTGGACATACTGCACTTGATTCCATTGACAGGCGACAATTAACGGTGTTACACCTGTAATACTGTGCGCCACATCCACCGGCAATGATTCATTCGCAATATAGTACTGAAGTTGTTCGCATTGCTCACAAATGGTATCGACCGTTGCGTCACTAGAAAAAAATCGGTCCAATGTCCAGTCGATTAACTGTGCCAGTGTATTGTCCTCCAGCACAATGCCTCTCGGTAACTGTGACCGTGATGTAACAGGCGAAGTCACTTCTAATACATTATTAGCTTTAGGTTCACATAGCTTTTGCTGTTGTTGTCTTAACGCATTCATGGAATTTAAGTACTTTTCCATCAACGCCGTCCTATATCCTGTGTGATATAATATATCATCCAGAGAATAAACCTTAACGTCATAGCTCTGCCCAGGCACGTTAACAATCGGACAGTCGCCAAAATACGTCGATAGCATTTTAATATCCATAGTTGCAGACATAAGAATAACACGCAAGTCTTTGTTATTGCGTAGCTGCTCCTTAACGGCTATAAGTGTGAAGTCCGTGTCCTTATCGCGTTCATGTATTTCATCAATGATAAGGTGCGAAACTCGACGAAAAACTTCATCGCATTTTAACATAATAGAGCGCAAAAAGCTGCCACTCGTTGTATATATTAGACTCGTCGTCTGAGATACGTTGCCTAAAAATCGTAAATAGTTACTGTGAATCAGTTAAAATGTATACGTAAAAACACTTACTTTCCATGCGTATCTGGTAGCCGACAGTTTCTCCAAGCTTTTCTCCACGTTCATCTGCAACGCGCGATGCCACAGTAATGGCAGCAATGCGCCGTGGCTGTGTCACAATAATTCGACATGCACGATTGTACCGGCATGCCTCTTCTAACAAGTACTGCGGCACTTGTGTTGTCTTGCCGGAACCAGTATCGCCATTTATAATCACTACCTGCAATTGAAGCTTAGTTCAATTTTATCAGCTAAACAGATGTACACGATTACTCACCGAATGGTTTCGCAATAATTGCAATATCTTCTCGCGCTGTTTGAAAATGGGTAAATTTAGTTTTTCTCTTTCTAAATCTGGATCGATTGGTCGTGGTAATGGAGGTACATTGCGGCTTCGCAGAAGAGCGCCATCTAACCGCCGTTCGCTATCATGTGTGGTCTCTACATGCCAGGACGCTTTCATTAAATGCCACTGAACTGCTTCGTTGTAATTGTGAAGCGTTTGCATATTAGCTAATGAGATTTTTAGGTTGTGTGCGTTCATGTATGTGTCTCGCGTCTTTTTTCTGGTTATGTGCAACACTCGGTGGTCACTGTCACCCGTGCTCCTTGTTTTCAGGCCATTGGTCGCGGCAAAACGATGTAAAAATTTGCGGTGTATATTGGAGAGACCCGGCAACTGCAGTTCTCTTTCGGTACCTTCCAGAAAATCGGTGACGAGCATTTGCAACGGCAATCGCTCACGATCTGTGAGAAACGCTTCCTCTTTCTTAGCATTGTTGTTGGTGTTTGACGTTGTACCGCCGGCATTATTGTTGGTGGCATTACGCTTCGGTCTGCGTTGAGAATTATGAATCTGAGCCGCCTGCGTGTGGACAGAATGAGAATTCTGTTGCTGAGGAGTTGTCGGTTTGTTTTTGTGCTGTCGACGCTGAATTCGAGATTTTGGCGATTTTGAATAATTTGGAGCAGACATATTTTGGTACTCTCTTATATATTAGCCAATTTCGATATTTTATCCTTTGACAATTATTTTTATTTAGCCATACTAGTTTAAACGATAAATTTCATAAATACTCACTTGTTATTTTAAAATTGTATTTCGCCTGGCGCTATACGATAACATGTATAAGTTCCTAGTTTGTTGAAATTATACTACAAAATACTAAAAGCCGCCAGGCACACTCACATTTGTCAAATGTTCCAAAGTTATTGGCGACCAGTGTTGCCAATTTGGCCATTAATCGGATTCGACAACCACTAAAAATGTCTCAAAGTTACGGTGTTCATGCATATCTCGTTAACGTAAAAACGTATAAAAAGCTAAATTGCCAACAACAAAATGCACTGACCAAAATTTTACGAGATTCATAGACCCCGTGATATATTGTTGGTTAACGTATGGATCCGTTAATCTTGGGCTAACTTATTTGGAAGTAGAAAATGGCAATAGCGGTTTTCAAGCCAAACTTGCGAACGTCGCAATGTTAACAATTTTAACTTTAACGGGTGTCTGGCGTGAATACCGAAATATGCAGGTTTGCGTAAATTCGTTAATTCTTCTTCTTCTTATATAAAAAACAAAAAAGTGAATTTTGCTGAATTATGCGAAATAAATCAAATAAAATTAAAATGCTGCAAAATAACGTGAAAATCAATTAATGAAACATAAAGTGAATCAAGTTGTGCTCGAGATTAAGTTTCTGGATGGTTAATATGTTTATTATTGCATGAATATACAAATAATTAACTATTTGTTTTATAATAGTGCACAGTTAAGGATCGGGATGGAGAAATAGAGGAAGCATTGGATGACTTTGTGGACGACATTATTGGCATACATCGGTTGGCGATAGGACGAAATCAAACATCAAAAATCTTCATTTTGATGCATTAGTCGTATGAGTTGTGTTATTGCTCGTAACATACGAGTAGTCGGTGCATACGGAAAAATGTAGGAATTCATTTTCCTTTGTATTGGCTTATATTGAGTAAAGGTAAAATATAGCATATGCTGTTTTAATAATAAAATGATATGAAAGTACAGCCACTTTTTTATTGAAAGTAACTAAAAATTCCCCTTGAGTTTTTAACGAGTTAACGCGTTACCGAACAACACGAGTCTGGGTTGATGAAAACTCGAAAAAATCTGTCAATGTATTTTGTTTTTGGATTTTATCGGTTACGAAGTTTACGCGTTAACAAGTTGGGCGTGAAAACCGCTAATATTTAGTTACTTTCTATGAAAAAGTAACTGTGATTTTGCATAAATTTATTATTAAAATGCCGTACGTTATTCGACCACCTTGTTCAACATAGAATTAGCTTTGCAAATTTCTCTTCAACTCAATGCGCACTAACTAAAAACGCAGGGCTTATGTGAGAGCCACAAAGCGCATTAGCTTAATGCGCTTTAAGAGATATAATGAAGAACAGCTGATCGTCTCGAACTTTTTAATTGTTTTGTTTTGATTGATTCTTTCGATATAAATCAAAAATTCAATTAATGTTAAAATCATTAAAATTGCCACTATCCTAGCCACTTATTTTTGCCTCTAAAAACTCCGTTCTTTATTCATTTTTGTCTAATTTCATTAAATTTCTTTTGTTTTTTTTTTTTACAAAACTACGCATGTGTTTCTTCTTACTCATTTGCTTTTTACAAAACATATGAATAAAATTATATATTGCTTCTCAAAAACACCGCGTTATGTATTGAAAACACATTTTTGATATAAAATATGAATGCATAATACCAATCTTAGCATTTACAATGGTTTTTTTTAGAACATAATAAGCAAAACAGCGCTAAAATCAAACTAAACCACTACAATAATCAGAGTAATTCTTCCATATGGCATCACTGACCACTTATACACATACGGTACCAGCTGATTTTCAATGCGCATTAACAAATGTCGCGTTTATGCGATACTCTTAATGCGGTTTAACTCTAGTAAGTCGCTTTTAAAAAGCGCTCTACGCTAGTGCGCATTAAGGCGTTTATGCATGCGTTTTTAGTTAGTGCGCATTGAGTTAAAGCGCTTTATGGCTCTCGCATAACACATACGACAAATGCAAATTTTGGGTCTGACTTTGTCACTCAATGGCAAAATTGTATGTCAATAATGTAGTCCATAAATTCACTCAATTGTACCTTAATTTATCCATCAAGAACTACATCTGTGCACAATTTGACTACTTAACTATTTGTAATGCATAAACAAACATAGTTCCCTACTAGAAACTGAATTACGCACATGATAAATGAATCTATTTAATATTCAGTTAAATGATTTTTAACGTTTCTTCATGTCATTTTAAATTTATTTCCATTATTTCTCTCAATTGGCACAATTAAATTCTTCGTTTATTTATATTTTCCCAACTTTTCCCAGCAACTTTAACAAGATGGTCAAAAAAGCGTTCACGCATGTGCGTCGTTAAAGTCAATATTTTTATACGTCAACGAATATGCGTGAAGACCGCAATTAACTTACTTAATTGTACGTTTTTTACTTAAAATCGTAAAATTAAGTGATTTTTCTAAATTTCGTCCACAATCAGTTGACGAAATTCAAGACTTGACTCCAACAAACTGCAGTGGCCCACAACAACAACAATTTTGCAAGGCGATGATCAAAGCAGCATTTCTCAGAGTTTTTCGTTTGATAACCTGCATTTCATATGCAGTTTATCAAGAAAAACGTATGGGGAGTGCTGATAATCCGTTCACTCGCTGATGAAGGAGTTTGGCAACTCCCAAAAAAGCTGTACGATCTGACTGCTGCTAGCTTTTGAGCTAGTTCTTGCAATATTGTTTGTTGTTAAAACTGCCAAAACTTTTTGATTACAAATTTGGTGTATCAAAATTGACATCGAGCCCGCTAATCATTATTGAATTACTTGTATAGGTCGTAAAACAAAACACACTAGGGGTATTCACGTAAACTCGTAAACGTCTCGTAAATTCGTAAACTGCGTAAAAGTACGCTGCGTAAATTCCATACAATCAAAATTTACGAGATTGTGTATACTTTAATCAGCATTTTCGGTGCGTAAATATCTAAGTATTTGTTAAAGTTTGGGTTGACACCTTTGAATATTTTTGGTAAGTGGGAACTCTTCTTGACATTTAGTATGTCTTTTTAAAAATATGGAAAAGGTAAGAAATTATAAGGAAAAAAAATTGTTTAATAATTAAAAAGCATTCTTATGTACCATAAAATCATAGAACTTTGGCGAACAAAAAAACAAGCGGAGGCGTCTTAACCCAACGTTTCGTTGGGGATACTCTGTTACCAAAAATTTAATTTTGGAAGTTGTAGACGCAATTAAAGATGTGCCAGGGGCATTTGAAGTAAGACTGTCGATGCAATTGTATGTGAACTTCTTAATTCCGAATTTTAGAAACCAACAGCGCAAAAGTTTTACGAAAAAATTATTGAAAAGACCTCTGAGTTGAAAGCAGTGACATGGGTTTGCATAAAGAACAAAATGCGTAATTGCCGAAATAGCTTTATAGCAGCTAATAAATGGAAAGCTCAAACAGGAGCGGGGCTATTGGCTGATGGGGAAGAGAAAAGTGTTGTCGGTAAGCTATGTGATTTTTTACTTATTCATTGTAATACGAGGTCTGTTCAAAAAGTATCGCGAAATTCGAACTTCTTCGAAATTCGCGATACTTTTTGACAAACCTTGTAAAATTACCATCTGCAGATTATATTGAAAATCTGTGTCCACACTTTAATGAATTGGCGCAAGTGTTTGGGCAAAGAAAAAATGTCATACCACCAGTTGTTATAAGCTCGAGCCAACCAGCTGAAGAAATTTTAAGTGTGTCTGAAGAAAATGTATGTTCTGCAATTTCGGAAGACCACACTCCCGATTGTGATAGAAATAGAAATAATAACAATAATATAGAAAAGAGCGTCCAGGGATTCAAAAAGCAAGGCAAATCAAATAAAGAATCCTCTAATTGTTCTTTATCAATGCTCATGGCAATGCAGGAGCGTAAATTAGAATTTGAGAAAAATAAATTTGAGTGGCAAATGGAAAAGGAAAAAAGAGAATTGGATCAACAATTTGAATTAAAGAAGTTGGAAATTGAAAGAGAGGAAAAACTGCAGCGAGAAAACATGATTTTACAGAATGAACTCCAGAAATATTAACTGGAATTAAAATACAAAACAAATAAAAAAGATTAAAATTTTATTTACTAGTCTAGCATTAAATGTATTATTGCTCTGCGTTTAATTTCTCCTTCAGTTGAAGACGGAAAATGGTATTCGCCTTCATAATTTTCAATTTCATCTAAAGTAAAGTCTTCTCGAGGTTCAAAAATGTCATTATTTTTTTGCTGCATAACGATGTTATGTAGTATTGCACAAGCCAATATCCATTGACATGAGTATTTTATATCCGAATCATTCCTTATGTTCACTTTCAATTCCTTCAAGCTATTAAATCTTTCCTTCAGAAGTCCAAAGCAGTGTTCTACGCGGATACGGTAACTGCTAAACTGGTGGTTGAATTCTTTCCGTCTCGTTAAATTTAAGTCTGTGGAATTTGATTTAAAAGGTGTAATAACTCGGGGTGTAAGCTTATAAGCGCTATCTCCAGCTAGCCATTCATAATTGCTAAAATATTCTGAAGAATTGTTCGCTAATTCGCATTCATTAAATATTCTACTATCATGAACGCTGCCAGGATATCCTAAAATTAAGTGTCGAATCATTTTGTTGTGATCATATATAGCTTGCACTTTGAGGCTGTAAATGTGTTTTCGTGAAAAATATGCTTCAGGATCTTTACTTGGTTTTTCTGCCAATTTTATTTCTGTGCCATCTAAATAGCCTATGCAATGAGGCATCTCGTTAAATGTGTCGGAAATTAACTGTTGACGTTCAGTATAATCAGGCCAATGTAAATATTTGTCCTTTACACCGAGTAAAGCGGTAAACACTCTTTTTGTAATTTTTGATATAGTTCCGCCGTCCCCTATACCAAAAAATGCAGCAGTTTTTGTAACAGATGCTCCTTCTCCACTTGACCCTAGTCGATATAGTACTATTATTAATTGTACCATGGGGGGAAACTGCATCGACGACCGCGGGCCATTAAAAACCTTACTATCTTTGATCGAGTCAAATATTGCGAAAAAATTCACCATGCAGACTCGTACGATTTGCCGAAATCTATTTTCATCTATGTTTGGCAGAATTTCAGTTATAAAATTTCTTGACTTTGGAACTGAATTTTGAATATGAGGAACAGCATGCCGACAAAATTTTGCGATCGCCATCGAAAATAATGCATCATCCAAGATTTCATCTTGTTGTTCATTTTGTTTTTCTAAGAAGTACAAAATTATTTCTCAAATAAAAAACCCATTCATTTATTACCATCACCGAAAATTTCTAAAATCAAAAATTCATTGATGAAATTTTCCTTAATATTTTCAATTAGTTTTCGTTTTTTACTTTCCCTCGGCATTTTTATTTGATGTTGACTCGATAAGTAAAGATTACTAGATTACTTGAAATACTTTACGAAATTTTTTCGAGGTGTCGTCATGAAATCTCGTATTAAAATATACGCAAATACTCAATTTCGAAACTTACGAGCTTGCGTGAATACCCTTACTATAACTTTATTATCATAATGAAATCATAATGTTCCACCGATGAGGCTAAGAGACAAATCGATCAACAAATCTTGAGGTTTTCTAGAAGTGAATAACAGCCAAGCAAGAAAGTCCATCATCTGCAGGAACAGGCATATCATCAGTGAAAATATTCTATGTATGGTATGTATGTATGGCACACTACCTTGAGGGACACCATCAGAAATAAATCTGATGGTAGACATTAACAGACACACTAAAGCCTCTGAAGCACTACCATGATTTAAGGAGCTAGAAAAGAGGTGACGGTACTATTCGCTTTAGTTTGAAAAGCAGACCTTCATGCCAGAGCAGAGAGCAGAGCGGAGAGAGATATTTTCAAAGGTTTTAAGAATGTGGTCCACAACTCTATGCAGCTGTTCATGAGTACCGAGCAGAGGTCTAAAACCAAATTGATCTGTGGAATAGATAATCCTTCGTCAATTACTTCTCTCATGCTACTGAGTAAAATCCTTTCCAGAATTTTTTAAAAAGTCGGTAAAAGTCTGGATGATAGGAGTTAACTTGATCCAAAGGTTTGACTGGGTTGGGAAATATAATCACAATAGCATACTTACATTGCCAGGCAAGGTGCATTGTATTTATGGAAAACTGAATTGAAAAGCAGAAAAATTACAGCACGTTCTGAAAGAGCCTTTACCACTCTACCGTCAATACCATCTTAGCCTTGAGCTTTCTTGCAATTTAAAGACTGAAGCTCGAAATTGAGCTCTTAAAGCATTTTTTCTAGAACTTGAAAAGATTCGTTTTAATTTTGCAGTGCTTCTAAGGTGAAAGAAAGTTCTTCATGGGATGCTACTAAGGGAGTAAATTGATACTCCAAGTGGTCTGAAAATAATGTAGCTTTTCGAAGTTTAGAATGGCACCACCCGCTGGTTCCAAGAATCGAAGAGCTTCTTGCTGGTTGACGCTTATTCCTTCTTGTGAATCTCTAAATATTGTAACCTGAAGGCTTATTAGAGTCTGCATTCAAAAGAAAGGAAGAAGGGGTTTCCTTATCCTCCTAAGTGCAGCGCCTTGATGAAATGTGATAAGCAGTGGAATGTGATCAGAACTCAGATCAAAATTTCCTGAAATATTAAAGTAAAAAGGAATGCCATCAAAAATTTAAAACTCTAACGCACTTGGTCTCCGACTGTGGTCATAAGGAAAATGAGTACATGATCCAGTAGCTAAAACATTAAACTTGAATTGGTGACAAATTCATGGATCATTTTACCACATTTACAAGCGCGAACAGCGCCCCAAAAACTATGTTTTGCATTCCAATTACCAGCAATAAGAAACTTTGATCTGAGGTTGTCTAAAATTCTGGAAAACTTAGCTTCGTCAAGAAGATCTTGGTTAGGTGCCGGTCTTGCACACATAGATACTATTATTAGATCTCCAATAAGACTCCCTATCTCAACTCCAACTACTTGAGCATGAACCTGTTGTTCATAATAAACTGGATCATGAATCAAAGAAAATCGAATAATAACGGCTGCACCACCAGTACTATAATCATTCGGATGATTAGCAGCATAGACACTAAATCCAACATATCGACTAGTGAAATTGGTTTCACGCACAAGCATTATGTCCATCTTGTTAAATTCCATCCACGCAGTGAACTCCTAAAGGCGGTGGTGAAGCCCATCTGCATTCCAGATACCAATTAACGGAATCATTAAGTCTGAGGGAGGGCAAGAGAGAATGTTTGGTCGGAAACTGCAGCTTGAGGAGGCTGAGAAGACCAAACAGAAAGAGGAAGACTATCAAGAAGAGCATTAAGTCCTGTTGAACAGTTTGTTGATTAGTAAGCTGGACAAGAGTGGCACAAATGGAATCCAATCTCTCAAAAATATGATCTAAATTTTGAGGCATAAATTGTTGTTGTTGACGTTGTTGTTTAAGATGTTGATGCTGCTGTTGAAGAAGCTGTTGTTGTGGACGTTGCTGTTGTTGTTGAGGTTGTTGTTGTTGATGATGTTGCTACGCTGCTCACCTTTGAACTTTGATAAGGCTGATTAATTTGAGATTGTTGATTTAGGCGGCCAACACTAGTTTTGATAAGTTGCACTGATTGACCTCGTTTAGCTTGAGCCTGCTTAGACACGAGACATCCTTTAGAATTTGCAGTATGTGAATCGAGGCACAAAGCGCAAGACGCAGGAGTTTCAGAAGATTTTGGGCATTCAGCAGTGTTATGATCTTATCCACATTTTACACAGCGATGGGGCATGTGACAGTAACGCTGAGTGTGTCCATAATTCTGGCATCTATGACATTGTGGAATATCAGTGCGATTTCTGGGCATTTCAATTTTAACTAATTGATAATTCAGATGCTTAGTATCAAACACACTCAAATTATTATCTTTAGGTGCAAGTTCAACATTCTAATTCTTTTTTGTCAGCTCGAAATGGAGCAGCTCAGTACGTGTCTTCCCAGCTCAGTCACAATAACAGCTTTTGGTGTAGACTTGTGCAACCCTCTAATGACAATTCTAAAACTTTTTTCTTCCTTGGGCATGTAAGAATGCCAAATTGCAGATTTGACAGCTTCTAACACAGTAGTAATTTTACGATAAGCATCTGCGGATTGTCAGGAGATTCGTCTTGAATTATACGAACAGACCTTAACAAATAATTCTCCAGGCGCGACACGATGTAGTGGTGCAGTTGTAGCTGTTAAGTTAGTGACACCATCAATAGTAATTGGAGGTGGGCGATGAATTTTAGTGGAATTGTCAACGATACTTGCACCAACATCTTGTTCAGAAACATTGGAAGCAGCATCGACGGCAGTTGAGATTTTTGACACATTAGTTACTTGATTGAGAATATGCTTAGATGAATCGTTTCCAGAAAAAAAAGCTCTCTCCTTTATTGCTTTTAAATATGAAATTTTGGAAAATTATTGACCAGAAGCATCAGGTAAAGATTCTTAAGCCTCATTATCGGATATAGGGGCAAAACGGTTCGATGACATCATTGAAGATGGAATTGGCAATGAGACAATGCCTTTATACGTTGATGGAAGGTTGTCTACAACTTTGAAAAATTCGTCTGAAGACGCAGCATTCCAAATAGCAGATTTTGAGAGTTTCGTTGACTGCTTTCTTTTATGATTTTTTGCCACGTAACGCTATCTTTGCGTGTCATTGATGGCACACAAAGTGCAACGAGTGTTGGAAACGTAAACCGAGTGAAAATACATAAAAGAAGAACAAATAACGAGTATACAGAAACATGCTTATTTGAGTGCTGACGGCCGACTTTCATCAGTTATCACTTAACGACGTTACCGAGTTGGCCATTAAAACCCTTAGTATTTTTGTTATGTATAATGTGAGATTTGGTGAATTTTTGCTAAACCCGCACTTCGAATACGAATGGAACAGATGCTCGCATTTCGAAATACCAAATGAAACGATTCCGAGTGTAACGAGAACCAGATAATTTGAAGTATCGGATGACTTTCGTATGCATTTTTTTAAGATTTGACTTACGGCATGTTCACTTCAGTGTTTAAAAAAATAAGGGAGAGATGGCATCTCTCTTAGAGAAAGACAGCGAAAAATGCAAGTAACTTAGAAACTTTATTCATTCGTATTGGTTTGCATTTGCAACCGTATCATTTAATTCGTTTGGTTTTATTCTTTCGAACTAAGTAAACCAAATTCCAGTGTTTCAAATGGCAGCCATTCGTTTGAATCTAATTTTTCGAATACAAATGAATCGGTGTTTCGAACAATTTGGAAGTAAACGCGAACTAAATGTATTAGTGCAGTAAGAAAAACAGTTGTTTTTGGTTTACAATTTTATATTCCGTCAAATTAAAGATTTCGAACTTCAATGTTATATCCTCGACGGGTAGAATAAATGCAATTGACATTCTGAATGAAGATAACGAAAAGTCCAATTGCTCAATCAACTCGGTCTAGGCTACTTACCGCCGTATATTAGGAAATGTCTTAAGCAAGTTAAGACACTGTTAAGCCGTAACATTCTCTTAACCGCCCTATTTTAGGAAATGTCTTAAGCAAGTTAAGACACTGTTAAGCCGTAACATTCTCTTAAATGGCAGTTGATAACTTTTTAAGGAAATTCGTATTTTAGGAACAGAAAAAAAAGCTCTTTTCGTCTTAACGAAGACATTTTCTAATACCTGCTCGTGAGGACGTCTTAACAAACATTTTAAACGCAAATTTTTGCGAAATTAATATAAAAGTATGACTTCTTTTCGATATTAATAATTTAATAAATATTAATTTTCTTATTACATTACTATTTTGAATAATTATATTCACTTTTACTCATTTTGCAAACATTTTGTTTTCAAAAAATAATATAGCAATTGAAGCCACATAATCATGAGAACTCAATAATTGCATTTGATTAATTATTTGTTTACCATATATTATTGCAGTTTTATATTTTTCAAACCAGAAAAACAAAAGCAATTGTAAACATGAATGAACATTAGGTAGGCCTATGTTCCATGACGATACACGGCACATATGCGATTGTGTCAGCTAACCGATTGCTGTGTCAATTGTTTCAGTGAATCAGTGTCAAAAGTGGCGCACTTATGTCTCAAAATGGAAGAAGAAGACGAGAAGGAATAAAAGTGCTAGCTACACTCATGTTCATTTGAGATACGCCAAAACATAAGCAATTTCAATATTCCATGCCGAACTTAACATATGCTTAACATAAATTTCTCATACTGTTATCTCAAAAACAGCTTTCGAGTTAAAAAGAGCTTTCGATTTAAGAGATTGTTGCCTAAAATACGGAAATGCTTAAAATCTCCTTTAGAAATATCTTCGCTGATACATTTGTATCAACGAAGACATTTTTAAGACATTTCCTAAAATACGGCGGTAAATGCCAGTTGATAACTTTTTAAGGAAATTGGTATTTTAGGTAAAGAAAAAAAAGCTCTTTTCGCCATAACGAAGACGTCTTAACAGAGATTTTGACGCAAATGTGTGCGAAATTAATACAATTTGTAAAAGTATAAAATTTTTTTGAATGTTAACAATTAAATAAATAACAATTTTTTTATTACATTACCATTTGGAATAATTATATTCACTTTTACACATTTTGCAAACATTTTGTTATCAAAAAATATACACCAATTGAATTCACATGATCATGAAAACTCTATAATTGTATTTGATTATTTATTTGTTTATATTATGCAATTTTATATTTTTCAAACCAGAAATACTTGTAAACATGAAGGCACATTCGGTACGTCCATGTTGCTTCACGATGCACAGGACATAAGCGATTGGGTCTGCTGATCGATTGCTGTGTCAATTGTGTTAGTTAACCAGTGTCAAAAGTGGCGCACTCGCGTCTCATAATAGAAGAAGAAAACGAGACGGATGAAAAGTGCTAGCTGCACTCATGTTGATTTGAGACACGCTAGAACATAAGCAGTTTCAATATTTCATGTCAAACTTAACATACGCTTAACATAAATTTTTCGTACTGTTATCTCAGAAACAGCTTTGGAGTAAAGAAAAGTTTTCGCTTGAAGACATATTTGCCTAAAATGCCAAGAGGCTTAAAATCTCTTTAACCACCCTATTTTAGGAAATTCTTAAAAATGTCTTCGTTGATACAAATGTATCAGTGACATTTCTAAAGGAGATTTTAAGCATTTCCGTATTTTAGGCAACAATCTCTTAAATCGAAAGCTCTTTTTAACTCGAAAGCTGTTTTTGAGATATCAGTATGAAAAATTTATGTTAAGCGTATGTTAAGTTCGGCATGGAATATTGAAATTGCTTATGTTTTGGCGTATCTCAAATGAACATGAGTGTAGCTAGCACTTTTATTCCTTCTCGTCTTCTTCTTCCATTTTGAGACACAAGTGCGCCACATACATTGTGACGACAAATGATGGGGATCATTGGTGAAGAGATCCCTTCGTGCTTCCTCCCTCCATGGACAGCTCTTGCTCATTTTTGTTGAGCAGTCCCCATATTTGTTTGGCCAACGTCCTGTTGGACTTTGGTTCACGCGCCGCTCATGGTGTTTAAGCCATCACCCCCCTTAAATCTGGAATTTATCACATTTTAATCGCAACAAAATTAACGACAGAAAGACGACTCAACCACATATTAAATTAACTGACATTTTTTTTTTTTTATTGATGTTTTATAATACAATAATAATAATACAATAATAAAGAAACCATGCACTGTGGTTGGTCTAAATTAATCCTATAAAAATGGGCCTTTTAGGAGCCGTCGATATATAGGCCAATCGCACTATTTGACTCTCTAATCCTAACGTCCTCCGAGCTCGCACGAAGGGGAGGTCATTTCGACCATATGCAATGCATATATATATATACACTAAGCAAAAAAATTAACGGACCACTTAAAAAATTTCGATTTTGGACCTATTTTTGGCCTTCTGTAACTTTGTAGCTATTGGTCGTTCCGACAAACTCTGAAAGCAGATTTTATAGCTTGTAACTTCTAGTTTTTGAATCTTTTGCCCAAAAAATTTTAAAAGTAACGGCTTTGATGTAATCCTTGAAAGTGCAAGAAAAAAAAAATTGCAAAATTTTTTGTCTTGTTTGACTTGTTCCATGGATTTTCGTGATTTTTGTTTAGATAAACCATTGTATTGATCAGATAGCCTGTTAATTCAGCTTTAATTTGCATTTTTCCGATCCTTGCAACGATTTTTTTTCGCTGAGATATTCGAAGTTGAACCAAAAAAGGTCCTTTTGAATTTAACCATCCATATTTCCGCAAACAATAAAGATACAGGAATGGGGAATACAGTTTTGAAAACTAGAAGAAATGTTCTAAAAGAACCAATTAAGACATATGGAGAACAATTTTTTTTAGCATTTTTAATTTCAAGTTGAAAAAGGGTCAAAAAAGTGCCTTTTTGACTTGTTATCGTTATTTGACTACATCTTAGGAACTACTAATCGGAAGGAGGATACCTTTAGGTTTTTTTACACCTCTTAGTACCCCCAACAATCGTGTAAATTTTCAGATCGATCCATTGAGTGGTTTTTCCGTCCCGTTTGTTCAAATTTGACGAAAAATAATTTAACGATCAAAATTGGCACTGTTGAACATTGTGTAATCATCTTCATAAAAATGGAAAAATCTAAAGGCTTTTCTACTTTTTCTTCAATTTGTTGATGAGTTACTTGATTATTTGGAATAACAAATTGAAAAAACAACAATTGAAGTGGAAACAAAAAAAAATATTTTTTTCCTGTGCAAATGCACCTCCAATTGAGTTTTATGAAAAAAACAAAATTTTTTTTTTGTTTCGTTTTTCTGGATGTTTTTAACTTCATTTTTTAAATTAACCAAGTAACTCGACAGCAAATTGAAGAAAAAGTGGAAAAACATTCAGATTTTTCCATTTTTATGAACACAATTACACAATGTTAAAAAGTGCCAATTTTGATCGTTAAATTTTTTTTCGTCAACTTTGAACAAACGGGACGGCAAAACCACTCAATGGATCGATCTGAAAATTTACACAATTGTTGGGGGTACTAAGAGGTGTAAAAAAAACCTAAAGGTATCCTCCTTCCGATTAGTAGTTCCTAAGATGTAGTCAAATAACGATAACAAGTCAAAAAGGCACTTTTTTGACCCTTTTTCAACTTGAAATTAAAAATGTTAAAAAATTTTGTTCTCCATATGTCTTAATTGGTTCTTTTAGAACATTTCTTCTAGTTTTCAAAACTGTATTCCCCATTCCTGTATCTTTATTGTTTGCGGAAATATGGATGGTTAAATTCAAAAGGACCTTTTTGGTTCAACTTCGAATATCTCAGCGAAAAAAAATCGTTGCAAGGATCGGAAAAATGCAAATTAAAGCTGAATTAACAGGCTATCTGATCAATACAATGGTTTATCTAAACAAAAATCACGAAAACCCATGGAACAAGTCAAAAAAGACAAAAAATTTTGCAATTTTTTTTTTTTTCTTGCACTTTCAAGGATTACATCAAAGCCGTTACTTTTAAAATTTTTTGGGCAAAAGATTCAAAAACTAGAAGTTACAAGCTATAAAATCTGCTTTCAGAGTTTTTCGATACGATCAATACCTACAAAGTTACAGAAGGCCAAAAATAGGTCTAAAATCGAAATTTTTTAAGTGGTCCGTTAATTTTTTTGCTTAGTGTATATAAAAAATGAATAACTACTACTTTCAGGCTCACAAACTACAACGAAAATTACACTAACTATAATAACTTAACCTATACATATATTTTATTTTTTTGTCTTATTATCTGTTTGTTTAATTTTAGACTTTAAGTTTTGTGCGTCTGTAGCGTTTTTATGTATTATTTTCTGTTTTTTTTTTCTTTTTTAATCTCTTCATTTTACGTATAGTTTTTTTTTTGATTTTGTTTAAATTCAAATTTTATGTTTTTATTATTTTGTTACACATTTTCCTTTTTTATCAAATTTTCTTCTACGCCCGCACTCGATTATCGTTGAAACTCGATTTCACGCTCCTCAAAGAAAAACCGTTCTTCGCCATCTGGCGACCAACTTCTCCACCACTGGAATCTCTCCATCGAGGATTCTGTTGGTACAACAACCACCAGGTCGATCGTCTAGCTATCCCCTTCTACTAGGGGTGGAAAAACATCGATGTTCAGGTGCATCGATGTTTTCGATGTTTTCAACAAAAAACATCGATGTTTCGATGCATCAAAGACAACATTCGTTACTTTTTAAACATGCCTTATTTTTTATTGAAATTTTTTTTTTTTTTTTAATATTTATCAGTTTGTCTACGACTGTAATGTTTTAAACATGCTTTATTTTTGATTGAGGTCATTATTTTGTTAATAAATAAAAGTTTGTCTACAACTGTACAGCTAAGTAAGGTCGTTCTATTCGAAACGACTTGACCAGCTTTACTAAAAACTCTCTCCGACTCACAGGAGGACACTGGAATGCAGAGGTACTTTTTTGAAAGAACTTTCAACGCCGTATCCTCGGTATTCATCTGAAAACGGATGATTGTTATTAATAAGAACATTTAAACCACAACATATGAACTATTACCCAATATGTAAAAGGATCCCATCTTTGAAATACATCTGTTTTTCCTAAATGTTGTCCAACATGATGATGCCATCTGCACGGGAAGATTTGATGTTAGTTGCCGTTTTGTTTTCTAAAAATGGAAATGTTTCCTCTTGTTGGGGTGGTGTTGCCTGTTTCCATGGATGTATTACTGCTTGATAGCGTTTGTCCGTAAAATGGCACGTAATGATCATATAGCCCTCGTTGGGTTTCGATGTTCGAAGGTCTGTTGTCAGTCCAATAAATGAAGACTGTCTAAAACTGAACGCTTGATTTGGTCAAGGAAATTTGTTAAATTGTCGGCCGTCTTTATAAAATTACCGCAATAAATACAAATTCCAAGAACTTTAAGTCTTGTATTTTTGTAGTGATCACACACTACCGATGTCTCCCGCTTTCGCTTTGGAGTTGCCTCATTTTCAGTCCCAGCTGCTGTCCCTACAAAAAATTAATGAAATGTTATTTCGCGCCAAAATTGTGTATGTGTGTATTGAAAGTTAAGTCCCAACTGCCGTCCACATTGATACAAAAGCTTATGCTTCTATTTGCATAATTAATTACTTTTTGGATATTTTTCCATAATTCTTTATTCGTCCATGGCTTCAGCCAACACCACCAACTAAAAACACTAAATATTAACTAAGTATTATTTAGTTATAAGAAATAAAATACAAGATTTGTACTTACAATTCCTCTTCTTGAGTAATCAAGGAAGTGTTTGAAAATCATCGATGTTGGCCTATCCAGCATCGATGATTACGATGTTTTGGAAACATCGATTACATCGATGTTAGCATCGATGTTTATCCACCTCTACTTCTAACGCCCCCCACTATCTTTCGACAAAGTAGCTCTGGGATTGTTAAAAAGGTGACAACCCTGCGAGTTATCGATAGTGTAATTCTGGCGTTTTCGGCCTAAACTGCAACATAAGAAATATCTTCACAGATACATTTGAATAAACGAAGACATTTTTAAGAGATTTCCTAAAATACGGCGGTTAGAGTCAGAAAATGATTAGTTTTTCATTTTTTACAAACTTAGAAATTTGCAACTATACAAAGTACGACTATATCAGTACGACAAAACTAATTGATATAGCCCTGCCCGTCCGACCGTCTGTGCGTTTTTGATTATTTATTAAATCGCCCCCACAGTTTCGGAGTTGTCGACCTGAAATTTTGCATGAAGTCTTCTTTTCTGTGCGATCACCTCATATTTCGGACCCGGTGTGATCGGACCACTGGAACTGGTAGCCCCCATACGAAATGAAGAAGAAAAATTAACAAAGTGTAAATCGTTGTACGGAAAACTATTTTGTTTTGGAAGATAGAGGGCTGAAATTTCAAAAGCAATAGTTTAAGGTACACAGACCAAATATTTGAGGTTTTTATTGAGATCGGATCACTGGAAAAGGCACCAAATGCCCAATATCCAAAAAATAAATAGTTCGAAAAACAACTCCCTCCAGAAAACTACAAGTTCAAAACATTTGATATTTATAATATAACACTATAATATGGCCACCTAAGAATAAAAATTGATTCGATAATGATTCGTGTTACAATAACATTCTTATTCCAACTCAAATATGCCGAATTTTTAAAAAAATTTAGTATGTTACTAAAAGTTGAAAAAAGGTCAACTTTGAGTGCGGATATCTGCCAAACTATAATTCCGACTTCTTTAAAGTTGACATTTCCTTAATCTCTGGAAAATTCTCGAGCACAACTTGATTCACTTTAAAATCCTCTAATTGATTTTTAACGTTATTTCGCTGAATTTTAATTTTATTTCATTTATTTCGCATAATTCAGATAAATTCACTTTTTCGTTTGTTTATATAAGAAGAAGGAAAATTACCGAGTTTACTTAAACCTGCTTATTTCAGTACTCACGCCGATTTTCATCAATGGTCACTTTATCTCATTTAGGGGGAGGGGGGTTCAGCGGATATTTCATGTCAACTTTTTAGTGCATTTATTTAGTTTTTTTTTTCAAAATTTTAAGCAAAATCTCATGTGAGATACAGAGGGAGGGGTTCGTCAAAATCTCACTAAATCTCACCAAGAGGGAGAGGGCTAAATTTCTAGAAAAAAAAATCTCACGTAATTTATGAACGTCCCCAAAGCAGGGACCGTAATCATTATAAGTTATTTTACAAAAAACTGCATGTCAATGATTACATTTTGATTTGTAACGTTTTTCTTCAATGGCAATGATTAATTTTAAGTAATTTAATAAATTTTAGAACATAATTATTATTTTTGATCAAAAAAAATAAAAATCAAAAATAAAAATTATTTATGATTTTTATTTTTTTTGCTCAAAATAAAACTCAGTTGTGATTTACGGCTTCTCTATTAGAATTTTCGTCGATATTATTTCTTTTCCTTATAAAAGGATCCTTAACCACCCCCGCAATGAATTTTTTTTGTTAAATAATTTTTTTTTTTTTTTTTTAATTAATTTATTTGTATACCTTGTACACACTGTGTATTATGGTATATTGTGTTTGTTTAAAATGAGTGTATGTAACGCTTGTAAGGAACATTTTAGAACATAATTATTAGTTTTGATCAAAAAAAAAAAAAAATCAAAAATTATCTATGATTTTTTATGAAAATAAAAATTATTTATGATTTTTATTTTTTTTGCTGAAAATAAAACTCAGTTGTGATTTACGGCTTCTCTATTAGAATTTTCGTCGATAATATTTCTTTTCCTTATAAAAGGATCCTTAACCACCCCCACAATGAATTTTTTTTTGTTAAATAATTTTTTTTTTTTTAATTAATTCATTTATTTGTATACCTTGTTCACACTGTGTATTATGGTATATTGTGTTTGTTTAAAATGAATGTAACGCTTATATTTTTTTCTAAGTTTTAATATTGTTTAGCTTTACAAAAAGCAATTTCGACAATGACTCATCAGCGAGGTTACATCTTTGATCGGTAAGCATAATTTTGAGGGCCGAAAATGATCTTTCAACACTTACTTGTATTGCTGGAACCAAGTACACGACATTTGCCAACTTATATAAGTTGGGATACATGAAACGTTTTGTTTCCCAATATTCCATTATATTCGACGTCGAGGGAATTGGCTTTGGGCTGTAATTGTCGATTTCAGCATATCCCTGTTTTATTGCGTCTGTAGGCTCATCATCTTCATTTTCGTCTTCGGAAGCTACGTCAATATTTTGCAGAAACTCGTCCAACAGCGAGCAGGTGTTCGAGTTTTGGGAAACCAATGCATTGGCTGCCTCAACTAATGTTGATGCCTCAGAATTTTTTGTACAACACTGTGATGTTGAATTAGACTGAAATTTATATATACATACGCAAGTTATACATAAATATTTGCTTTAAATCTTAGAAATAATTACTCACGGGATCTTTCAAAAAAGTTAGCTGCAGAAATAGTTGTTTTAGTTGTGCTCTGGCGAGCATGATGCTTATTGGTTTTTGCAGCAATACTCGTCTTATCCGTGGGTCTAAGTAAATGCTACAAAAAGATGCATCGCACTCCAATAAACCCACTTCTCTTTCTCGAATGCACTGGCTCAAAGTTTGGCTTTCAGTGCTATTTGCAGCTTCAACACTGAGCTTCAGCTCTAACCACAACTTGTTAAAATCACCCGTAAATAATTGCGTGCTTTGCAGCTTTTGAGTAGCAATGTATGCCGGTTCCAGGGTATGGACAAGTCTTTTCAAATCCTCCCACTCAGATTCAGTTAATTTAATTGAATTTTTGAGGCGCTTTTCGCAAGAGCCCTGAAACTGTTGCAGATTGCTTAGCATACTATATGTTGAATTCCAACGAGTTGCAACATCTAGCACCCATACCCATAAAAATATTTGAATTTTGTTATACTGTTTTAGGGAAAACATAGGAAAAGTAGCTGATTGAAGTACCTGTATGCCGGAGTTCTTAAAACCTTCACAATTTTTCGAACTTTTTTGATAAATTGAACCGATTCGAGCCTTTGGAAAAAATCTTTCACAGCCAGCAGTAGGGTGTGTGCTGCATATTTGATGGACCTGATTGAAAAAATTTTCAAATTCTTAACCAGGTTTTCATCATCCAATTCCTCAAAATCCTCTTCGTCATTATCTTCATCCTCGCAACCATTTAGTAGTTCCACTGCCTTGATCATGTTTCGACCATTATCCGTTGTGATTGTATAAATTTGTTCTTTTGATATACTGAAATCACTTAATATGGATTTTATCTCAGTGCAGAGTTTTTGCGACGTGTGCGATGTTCTCAGCTCTATCAGGCCCAAAGTCTTTATGCATATAATGCCCTCTTCAATAAATTGGACATTAACTCCAACAATTCCGCGATTGCATCTTGTGGCTGTATCCATTTTTAGACAGACCATTTTCTTTTTAATTTTTTTACAATGCCACATTTAAGTTCATTGTACTTTTGCTCCACTAAACTCATTATATTTCTTGACGTTACAGTGGGCATATCCAAGCCACTCAATATTTGTGCTGTAAGCGTCTTGAATCCGTCTGAGTCCAGTACAGCCAACGGAACTTTTGCGTTCTTCACTTCATCTTGTCCCATTACCACCGAAAACTTCTTTTTCTTTTCAGGCACTTCGATTTCATTAGATTCATCCAATTCACAATATTCACTTGCGTGGTTTGCTTCTAAATGGCGCTTTAAATTGCACACATAATTGCCACTGAATTTTGATTTGCAAATCTTACACTCCGAAACATTACTTTCCACGTGGAATGTAAAAAATTTGCGAAAAGTAGAATCACGCTTGCGACCCATCTCGAAACACAATGAGAATGGTCACAACAAAATTAATAACAATGCATTTCGGCCACGGTTTAAGATAAGAATTTCAAAAAAAAACAGCCAAACTTCCCTAACTCGAACCTCTGTCTGCCAAGAAAAAAATTCGAGTAATGAATACTTTGATTTATACAATTGATTACAAGTGTATTTTAATCTCTGGACCTGATAAAATTAGTTCTACTTGTAAGGTGTTCCAGTTTTGGAAGTAAGACTGTAGCTTGGGAAATATTCCGTTAGACCAAAACGGTACAATCATGCGATCAGACACATGTTATACTCAGCAGTGATTTATTAATTTTTTTGTTGGCAATCCGAAGCTGTTATTTTGGTGTTCTTTCAATTAGTAAAAATATTGT
Source organism: Phortica okadai (assembly GCA_034638295.1). Taxonomy (NCBI): domain Eukaryota; kingdom Metazoa; phylum Arthropoda; class Insecta; order Diptera; family Drosophilidae; genus Phortica; species Phortica okadai. The sequence goes on along the minus strand of CM067848.1, from coordinate 33,707,584 downwards.
CGAAATCGCTTTTTGTAAAGCTAGACAATATTAAAACTAAGAAAAAAAAACAAGTAAGGGCGTTCCCCTGCCTCCTTATAAGCGTTACATACATTCATTTTAAACAAACACAATATACCATAATACACAGTGTGTACAAGGTATACAAATAAATGAATTAATTAAAAAAAAAAAAAAAATTATTTAACAAAAAACTTCATTGTGGGGGTGGTTAAGGATCCTTTTATAAAGAAAAGAAATATTATCGACGAAAATTCTAATAGAGAAGCCGTAAATCACAACTGAGTTTTATTTTCAGCACAAAAAATAAAAATCATAAATAATTTTTATTTTCATAAAAAATCATAAATAATTTTTATTTTTGATTTTTATTTTTTTTTTTTGATCAAAAATAATAATTATGTTCTAAAATTTATTAAATTACTTAAAATTAATCATTATCATTGAAGAAAAAAGTATAAATCCATAATTTGAAAAATCATCTTGTTAATGGATAGCTCGTTCAAAAAGATAAATTTTGGTGTAATTCATTTCATTATAGGTCTTTTCTAACTATGTGATTTTTTCATTCAAAAAAACAAAAATAATCATTATTTACGGTCCCTGCCCAAAGGCGTTCACGATGACGGAAATATATGATTGTGCAATTTTTCGAGACCCTTATATTAAACAGACTTTTATGTTTAAGGCCCAGTTTTACAGTCTGGGGTTAACTCAGAGTAAAGTTAACTTGAATTTAACCCTTACCCGGAGTTAACTCTGACTTTCAGTTCCACAGTGACGAGTTAACTCTAGTTATATATGTAAGTATTCTATTTTTTTAAAAATAATGTTTTACAACATTGAACATCTACTTACCAAACACTGTTTATTTTTTCAGTTATTTAAAAAATCACCTTCAATTAGTAATGGATAGCTGAAGAGAATCCAATATAACAAGCGGTGAAATGTTGACTCGATTATGTCTAATTGTATATTTTACCATTACAAAGGGGCGGGCAGTTACTCTGCACAACGAAACTAAACCGCACTCTTCAAATGGTACAATAGTACGTAGTTATGTTAGTTTCGTGTAAAACACAACATGGGTCCAATACACTTAGCAATCACACAAGGAAACTTTGAATAAATGATGCATATCTTCTCCCAATGAAAAGTAAACGACTTCCGATGTCAGTTATTCCATATGATGTGAGACTACCTGGTTGACATTAAGGCCCAGATTCACAGTCAAAGTTAACCCAGGGTTAACTCCGAGCAACAATTTTTCAGTTTCACACTTAGGCCCAGTTTCACAGTCAAAGTTAACCCAGGGTTAACTCCGAGTAACAATTTTTCAGTTTCACACTTAGTAGTTAACCCCTGAGTTAACCCTACTACAATCTAGGGTTAACCCCGAGTTAACTACTCTGTTTTAACTTTTTCTATTTATGTTTTTTAATGTCAAAACAGAACTAAATTTGTCTGTCAATAAAATGAAAATTAAATATGTCCCAATCAATAGAAATGAATTTGATAGATGAGCTTGTATAGCAGCAGTCCACCAGGTAGTCTGACATCATTTGGAATTACTGACATCGGAAGTCGTTCACTTTTCATTGGGAGCAGATATGCATCATTTATTCAAAGTTTCCTTGTGTGATTGCTAAGTGTATTGGACCCATGTTGTGTTTTACACGAAACTAACATAACTACGTACTATTGTACCATTTGAAGAGTGCGGTTTACTTTCGTTGTGCAGAGTAACTGCCCGCCCCTTTGTAATGGTAAAATATACAATTAGACATAATCGAGTCAACATTTCACCGCTTGTTATATTGGATTCTCTTCACCTATCCATTACTAATTGAAGGTGATTTTTAAAATAACTGAAAAAATAAACAGTGTTTGGTAAGTACATGTTCAATGTTGTAAAACATTATTCTCAAAAAATAGAATACTTATATAACTAGAGTTAACTCGTCACTGTGGAACTGAAAGTCAGAGTTAACACCGGGTAAGGGTTAAATTCGAGTTAACTTTACTCTGGGTTAACCCTAGACTGTGAAACTGGGCCTAAGACATTTAAAAACATAAATAGAAAAAGTTAAAACAGAGTAGTTAACTCGGGGTTAACCCTAGAATGTAGTAGGGTTAACTCAGGGTAACATAAATGTTAACTATTAAGTGTGAAACTGAAAAATTGTTACTCGGAGTTAACCCTGGGTTAACTTAAAAAAAAAAAAAAACAGTAAGGACGCTATAGTCGAGTATACTCGACAATATAATACCCTGCACACACAGTAGATGGTGCAACACCCTAAATCTACAAAAAAATGTTGATTTGACATCACCCGATCGAATAGTGTTCAAAATATCAAGCAAATTGGTCAAAAAAAGTGGAATTTATGAAAAATTTGAGTTTGTTGGTCATTGAGGGGTAACTTTCGAACAGGAGGGAATTTTGTGGTATGCAGTTTTAAAGATATATATTTACTGAGCTTGTATACAAAATTTCATGTTCATACCTTTATTAGTTTTGGAGATATTGCTTTTTATAGAAAACAACTGGGGGAGGGGAAATCAAGAGGAGGGGGAAAAATTGTGGTATGCAGTTTTGTAGAGCTCTTCATGCAGAGACTACATACCGACTTTCATGTTTCTATCTCTTCGGGTGTTCGAGTTATAACGTTTTCAAAAAGTGGTACTGGTTGGGCGGGAAGGAGTGGGCGTGGCACAAAACCGTTCAAACTTGATGTAGTGCCAAGCATCACGAGTCTACCCTCCAAATTTCAAGCCTCTAGCTTTTACAGTTCCGAGAACCATACAGACGGACAGACGGACGGACAGACGGACAGGGCTCAATCGATTTCTCTTGTCATCCTGATCAAGAATATATATACTTTATGGGGTCCCCCTCCCCTCCTTCTATGCGTTACATACATTTCGTTCAAACAAACTTAATATACCCTGACACACAGTATGTGCAGGGTATAAACACGTGCATATGTACATAAAAATTATTTTATTATTAATTAAAAAATGCGATTTTTAAGTTAATTATGCTTCATGTTTTTTATTCCTAAAAGTGTATGAGTAAGGAAATTTTAAGTTTTTCATTATTTAAGGAAGTGTATGAAGTTTGGAAACTTTAACCGCCCTATTTTAGGAAATGTCTTAAGCAAGTTAAGACACTGTTAAGCCGTAACATTCTCTTAAATGCCGGTTGATAACTTTTTAAGGAAATTCGTATTTTAGGAACAGAAAAAAAAGCTCTTTTCGTCTTAACGAAGACATTTTCTAATACCTGCTCGCGAGGACATCTTAACATAGATTTTAAACGCAAATGTTTGCGAAATTAATATAAATTGTAAAAGTATGAATTTTTTTCAAAATTAATAATTAAATAAATAATAATTTCCTTATTACATTACTATTTTGAATAATTATATTCACTTTTATTCATTTTGCAAACATTTTGTTTTAAAAAAATTAATATAGCAATGAACTCACATAATCATGAGAACTCAATAATTGCATTTGATTAGTTATTTGTTTATATTATTGCAGTTTTATATTTTTCAAACCAGAAAAACAAAAGCAATTGTAAACATGAATGAACATTAGGTAGGCCTATGTTCCATGACGATACACGGCACATATGCGATTGTGTCAGCTAACCGATTGCTGTGTCAATTGTGTCAGTGAATCAGAGTCAAAAGTGGCGTACTCGTGTCTCAAAATGGAAGAAGAAGACGAGACGGAATAAAAGTGCTAGCTACACTCATGTTCATTTGAGAAACGCGAAAACATAAGCAATTTCAATATTCCATGCCGAACTTAACATATGCTTAACATAAATTTCTCATACTGTTATCTCAAAAACAGCTTTCGAGTTAAAAAGAGCTTTCGATTTAAGAGATTGTTGCCTAAAATACGGAAATGCTTAAAATCTCCTTTAGAAATGTCTTCACTGATACATTTGTATCAACGAAGACATTTTTATGACATTTCCTAAAATAGGGCGGTAAAAGCGTTTTTCTTGAAACAGCAAATTTTGAGTTATATATGTACATATGCCGGTCTTTCAGTAAGCAAGCGATATGTTCATAGATTATAGAAGTAATAATAGGAAAAACAACATTACAATTCCTTGTTTACAAATAAATAAAAATTCAAACGCAAAAAACAAATTAAACCAAAACCAGCCGATCAGTCCTTAAACACCTGGTTGTCTTTAAAACACCAGAGTGACACATGTGTATTTTGCCCACATAGCATTTTCATACACTGTACCTTATGGTACAAGGGTATATTAGTTTTGTGCGCATCGACAATGTATGTAACACCTTAAAGGAGACATTTCCGACTATACGAAGTGTATGTTCTTGATCAGTATCGAAAGCGAAGTCGATTTAGCCATGTCCGTCTGTATGAACGCATCGATCTCGTAAACTATAATAGATAGGACCAAAAGCTGTTCGCAGTTCGATTCTGTTATTCATTCAGCAGATCTAGTTTATTTTGTCTCCTCCTTTTTTGAATTAGTTTAGGGGTGAGGGGCAAATGACTGGAGCAACTTCGGGAAAAACCTTACAAAAGTCGATTTATCTCGGTTGTCTTTTTGAATGAAAATGAAATCTGTTTCGATTAAAAAGTGAGCGGGGCAACGCCTTCAAACAGTTGGTACAAATTGAAGGTAAAGGGTATGTCGGAGTCGAGTACTGTCGACTCCAATCCTTACTGGTTTGCATTGTTTTTTGTTCTTACTTGTTGCTGCGATGCGGCATTTATTGATGCAAGTATTCATCGGTTGCATACTAAATGCGACATAGAACAAGAATTGAATGTTGCTCTGTCAACGTCAACGACGATCGAGCATAACTTAACAACATAGTGGTGATTTGGATGCCGGTCTGAAGGCGGTTTGGATGCAACTTTGTACAAACGAGAAACGTGCAAAGCTAGATCAAACAGCACAGGCAACCATTTACAACCTTAATACAATACAAAGCAAGATCGAACAGTTGACCGAACATAATTGTTTCGTCCCGCAATCCGCGGAAATATCCAAAAAATAAGACTTAGCGAGCAAGAGACATTTCACAATGAAAAACAACTGAGTCCTTGTTCGCTTTGTGTCTTTTGGGTTTTGAGTTCGGCATTTAGTTCATGTGTATACGGTAGCCAAGAAGGTTGGCCTACGGCACGCAAGCCATTGACAAATGCGCAGTTGAAGCGCTATTAAATTACTTTGACTTATGAAAAAACATAACGTCAGAGTAATTAATGTATGAATATGTTATTTTTATAGGTTTTATTAATGTTTATATTAATACATATTAAACATCTGCATGGCTTCGGACACAACGTACGTTAAATGAGTTAATTCGAATTGAATTGAGTTGAGTGAGTGCCATGCATACAATGAAACGAATTTGTATCAATATGAATGCGTGTACGTCTCATAACACACGACATTCAGTGGAATGAGTGAGAATAAATAAAGCGTAAAACGGAATAAACAATTTGGCGAAGCCGAGATCATTCGAATTATTCGAGTTCTGTATACCAATTCTGAGCATTTGATTGTTTTTGTTTCTTTGTTCTTTTTCCATACGTATGGAAAACCAACCACAACTAAAGAACCGTTTTGGCATTCGAATAAAACGCAGCGTTCTCACTCAACTACTTCGTTTTTCTTCGTTTTTTTCTTGTGCCACTGAACCGTACGTGAGCGCACTATTCAATCAAGCCGGTGTGGCCTCACATTCAAATTCACTCAACTCATTTTGAATGCGCGTTTTTAGCTATTCATGCAGATGTCTATTGCGGTGTTCACGCATTTGTTGTTAACCTATGAATGTATAGAAATATGAACGTTAACGACGAAAATGCGTGAACACTTTTTTTTGACCGTCTCGTTAAAGTTGTGAGTTCTCTTCTTCTTATATAAACAAACGAAAAATGTAATTGCGCCAATTGAGCGAAATAATTGAAATAAATTTAAAATTACACGAAAAAGCGTTACAAATCATTTGACTGAATATTAAATAAATCAGTTTATGTGCGTAATTTAGTTTCTTGGAGGGAAATATTTTTATTTATGCATGAATATAGTATTAATTAACTAATTGTAGTAAAATTGTGCACAGGTCTAGGTCTTGAGGGAGAAATTGAGTAAACATTGGATGAATTTATTGACGACAATGTTGACACACAATTGTGCCATCCAGTGACGAAGTCGAAGACCCAAAATCTGCATTTTGATGCAAAAGTTGTATGTGTTGTGTGATTGTTTCTAACATAAGAGTTTTCTTTACAAAGGTAGTTATATGGAATGAAATTGGCAATGTAATGTTTTATGTTAAGTAAGGTGACAGAGTAACGTACGTAATTTTAAAATTAAATTCTTCCGAAAGTACAGCCACTTTTTCATAGAAAATAACTAAAAATTGCCATTTTCATATTTTCATACTTCCATAAAGTTAACTAACATCATGCCTCGGGGTCTATAAAACTCTATAAAAATTTGGCCTGTGTATTTTGTTGTTGGCAATTTAACTTTTCATAGACTTATAGGTTAACGACAAATGCGTGAACACCGCATATTATACATATGTATAAATAAATAATAATAAGCCTTAAAGCAAATAATACAATTGGAAAATTTTTCATATAAATCGTTGAAATAAACACGCGCGTTTCCAATAACAAATCACACAAGAAAAATTCACATAAAAGCCGTGCAAGGAAAATATAAGAAATTTATACAAATCTGTCGCTGTTCAGAACTCATTGAAGCAGGACTATTTTGCAAATGACTGAAAAAATACACTTAAAGCAAATGTTTTAAGGAATATAAGAGCATAGTACACAAGTTGTACACTTTGCGGCGCTCGTACGCCAAAACTATTGGTCTTACGAGAAAAAAAGTCTAGAACATAATTTGTAGGAAATTTCCTTTAATTTAGTATAGAGATGTTTTTGCCGTGAAATAAGCCAAAATGGAGATATGGTAAAAAGTGATTTTGGACGCCATTTTTTTCAAAATGGTGGCTCGAGCGGCGGTGATAGAAGGTCGCAAAGTGAAAATTCGGAAAAAGCAGCCCAAAATCCATATAGATGCCAATTTTCAAAACTCCCGCAAAACTTTCCAGGTAAAACTACTTAATGACCGAGCTAATATGTGTGGCCCGTTTTGTGTGCGCGCTATTGCTCGCAATTTTTCACAGTGCATAGCTAATCAACTTCGTTTTTCGCAAAATTGTTGTTGTTTTTCTAAATTTGGTCCTCAAGCAGTTGACGTGAGTCAAGACTTGACTTCAACAAACTGCGGTGGCCCTCAACAACAACAATTTTTCAAGGCGATGGATCGAAGCAGCGTTTCTCAAAGTTTTTCGTTTGATAACCTGAAATACTCGTGCAGTTTGTTAAGAAAAACGTATACGGAGTGTTGATAATTCGGTCATCGTTAAGCAAAGATCGTCAACTCCCGAAACAGCTGTACGATCTCCCTGCTGCTAGCTTTTGGGCTAGTTCTTGCAATATTGTTTGTTGTTAAAACTGCCAAAGCTTTTTGATTACAAATTTGGTGTATCAAAATTGACATCGAGCCTGCTAATCATTATTGAATTACTTGTATAGGTCGTAAAACAAAACACACTTTGATAAAGAATTACCTAAAACTGTAGTTCAGTGATGTGACAGTTCGTCGTCGACTTATAGATGGCAATTCAAATGTCATAAGTCCCAGAAAGGTGCCCCTTTTAAAGAAGAAGCACATCGACGCGTTATTACAATTTGCAAGGGATCACTTGAGTTGACCTGTCAAAATGTGGGGCAACGTATTATAGACAGATGGGTGAAAATTATTACTGGTCGGTGACATAGGCATAAAAGCATGTTTGTCGTCCACCAAACACAAAGTACCACCCAAAATGTACTTCTAAGAGTGTTAAGGATGGTTGTCTGAACCTAATGGTTTGGCTTGTTTTTTTCTCTATTGGCGTAGGCCCTCTACATTCGATCGATGGCATTATGGACAAAACTCTATACGTTAATATACTGATGGATATTATGTTACCACATGCCACTGGGAATATGCCATTAAAATCGACGTTTCAACAGGATAATGATCCTAAACACACTACTAAGCTTGCAAAAAAGGGGTTTTCATCTGGGAATGTCAAACGAGTTGCAGCAACAGAAAATCCATCAAGCAAAACTAAGCTTTGGCAAGTGGTAAAAGAGGCATGGGCTCAAATTCCGTTAAAACGTTCTCAAATAGGTCTTGACTCTATGCCTCGCCGATGCAAAATAATTATAGACAACAAGGGATTTACAACAAAATATAAGGCCTCAAAAAAAATGTAGAACGTAATACATACACATTTAGTTTTAGTTCAAGTTCGATTTTTTTACATTAAACTGATCACTACTACACTAAGCAAAAAAATTAAGGGACTACTAAAAAAATTCGAATTTTGGACCTATTTTTGATGGTTTGTAACTTTTTGGTCGTATCAACAAACTCAGAAAAAAGATTTTGTTGCTTATAATTTCTTAATAACTTATAAATAATAAATTTTTTTTGACACAATTATTAATTTTATTAAATGTCTTTAAAAAAAAAAAATAAATATAACCGAAGTTATGGGCAGACAATCATCTTAAAAATGTGAAATAAATTTTATTTTATTTAGAAATGAAATGCGGGAAGAGAAATAAAATTCAAATTTATTTTGTAAAAATTACAGGTGTTAAAAAAAAAAACATTGTTTTCGTGAAATTCTTAGGTTAAAAAAATTATAACTTTTGGAAAAGTCACGTATCGAAAATCACCCTCGAATCGCTTTAGATATTGTCCTTAAGAATATATCCTTCAATTTTCAGCAATATCGGTCAAGTAGTTTTTGAGTTATGATGTACACCAGTTTGAAAAAAGTAGTTTCGAGAAAAACGCAAAAGAAGAATCAATACGCCGTATGGGCTCTTCTATTTTTCGGGCTAATAATTGCTATAACTTCGATAAATTCGAATTTTAGAACTGCTAAAATTGTTCTTAAAAGCGTAAGCAATTTATTTAGCCAAAAATAAACTTCAATTGACGAGTTTCTATGTACATTATAAATCATCGTTATCAAGTTTTTGCAGGAAAACTTTTCTGCATTGGCACTGTATCGTCTTCCGATTCGGTGCCGTCATCGTCCTCCTGCAGCTCATCATCGTTGAAAACGCTTTCTTCACCTGAGCTTAAATCCAAGTCCCACTCGTCGTCGTCATCGTCTTTTTCTTTTAACTTGAGTTGTTTGATCTTTTCAAGTAACTCGTCACGTGTATGTGGCTGACGTAAAGGTTTTGGCATTGATTCTTTGTTGTCTTCATCCAACTGACGCTCTTCTAATTCTTCAACTTCGTGTACATCTTTTTTACCTTTATTCATGTATCGCAGAAAAGCGCGTCGCTTGCGTTCCGAAAATGTTTTGATCAGACGTTCCATCTCTACTTGTAATTGTTGCTGTTCTTGTGGTGTTGACTCCGGCGCCTCAATCGTTACCTCATCAGCACTTTTTAGACATTTAGCACATACACGGTCCTTCGCTGCACAGTCGCGACAGATGACATGGTAAGCTTTACGAACATTACGTTGCTGGCAGCGAGTGCAAGTTTTTGGCTGTGACAGAGGCTTATATTTCTTGTACTTGATCTTCCACTCAATGACATCCTTGCAGCGCTGACACACTGTACTAACGTGCAGTGTGTTGAGCTTTTGTTGTAAAGGAGTTTTATCGTGCAGGTCATTTTTGAAGGCAAATTTATTTTTATATTTTTGATCGCGTGTACGTTTTACATTGCCGCGCTGTGAACTCATAGTAGAAAGTATTTCCTATGTGGATTTCAGAATATTAGTTATTAAATTTTCGTCTTGTCATTAATTAATGTAATATTACCTGATTTAACCAAATTGAAACTTTAAAAAATAGAAAGAACGAAAACTTATGCACGTGTAGTGATGAACAATTCGCTGTGGTTGAGCTGCTCGCTCATTTAGCTATTTAGTAATCTATTTCCAAAAGAACTGCTCTTATTAGAAGATCGAAATGAAGACCAAACAGTTCTTCTTAATTTTCATATGTGCAACCTGGAATCGAAATGCTTGTTCTGGATGATGTTACCAATGTCAGAAGCAACACACAGCAGTCCATGATACTATTATCATGCAGCAGTCAACCAATGCGAGCCAACTAAGTTGTTGTGTTTCGTCAACTAGAGCTGCGAAAAAATCGATGTCAACATCGTGCAATCATCAATTTTTTTTTTAAGAATCAATGTATCGTCTGCCTCGTCTCGAAACTCTAATAGATTGATCAAGGTCTTATTAGAATGATCGCAATTGATTTGCAGCCGTTCCGCATTGTTGATGGCATCTGCTTTCGTTATTTTGTCCACTGTTTAGATCCACAGTACTTATTACCTAGCTATTGAAGGAGACTGCGCTGAGATATTTATGTGTCCCATCTTGTTCTACGGAGACAGAGCAAGTGTTTAGCGGGACTGGATGCACAACATCGGATACACTCGCCGCTTTGAAGCCGAAAACGGTTAACAAATTGATTTTTGCAAGCAAAAACTAATAAAGGTTTAAAAAAATATATATATATAAAATATAATATGAACACATTTTTATTTCGACTTAATCGATATTTTTTCCAAAATGAACGAAAAGAATCGATGCACTGAGAATCGATTTTTTCGCAGCTCTACCGTCAACCATCGTCAAGCCAGTGTTATCAACTTTCAATAATTTTTCCCCTTAATCGCTAACCAAAAACCCTTAAAATCTCCCAAATTAAATTTTATTATTATAAATATCAGCGATGACATTTCTTAAGGAGATTTTATATACCAAAAAAATGCATTTAAATGCCTTTTGGTATTTTATGCAACAATGTCTTTAAGCGAAAACTCTTCTTTACTCCAAAGCTGCTTTTGAGATAACAGAAGGAACCATTTATGTTAAGCGTATGTTAAGTTCGACATGAAATATTGAAACTGCTTATGTTCTAGCGTATCTTAAATGAACATGAGTGCAGCTAAAACTTTTCATCCGTCTCGTTTTCTTCTTCCATTTTGAGACGCAAGTGCGCCACTTTTGACACTGGTTAACTAACACATTTGACACAGCAATCGGTCAGCTGACACAATCGCATATGTCCTATATATCGTGATGCAACATAGACGTACCTAATGTTCATTCATGTTTACAAGTGCTTTCTGGTTTGAAAAATATAAAACTGCATAATATAAACAAATATATAATCATATGCAATTATAGATGCGGTGATCACGCATTTGTCGTTAATCTATGAATGTATGAAATTATGAACGAGTTTTCATCAACCCCGACTCGCGTTGTTCGCAAACGCGTTAACTCGTTCAAATCAAATCAAAGAGAATTTAAGAGACACTCGTTAAAATTAAAATTGTTAAAATTGCAAATTAACGAGTTGGGCGTGAAGACCGCTTATGTATTATTTTTTGAAAACAAAATGTTTGCAAAATGAGTAAAAGTGAATTAAATTATTCAAAATAGTAATATAATAAGAAAATTATTATATAAATAATAAATTATATTGAAACCATTAAGGACGCTTTCTTCAGCAAGGCTGAAGCTATAATACTTTTCACGTTGTGTCACTATAAAAAAAAGTAAATGAATAGTTTCCATGCCTCCCTAACAACATAACTGTAAGGTTTCAAGTCAGTTGGTTAAAAAACAAAAAAGTTTTCCATACAACGGTTCAAGTTTCGCTATAAGTGGGCGAAGCCATGCCCTGTTTTGGTCAAAATAGTTTCCATTACTCCCTAAGAACATAACTGTAAAGATCCAAGTCAATTGGAAAAAAATCAAAAAAGTTTTCCATACAACCCTTCAAGTTTTACTATAAGTGGACGTTACCACGCCCACATTTGGTCAAAATAGTTTTCATTCCTCTCTAAGAACGTAACTGTAAAGTTTCAAGTCAATTGGTTAAAAAACAAAAAAGTTCTCCATACAACGACGTGAATATTGCTTCTCTTCCTCTTCTTCATTTTGTATAAGAGCTAGCAGTTCCAGTTGTCCAATCTCAATGAAACTTTCAGGCATGTAGTTGGACTATGTAGAACTACTATGTTTAAAATTTCGACACTCTATCATACAAAACAAAAAAGTTTTCTATACAACGATTAGAGTTTTGTTGACTTTTTTTTCTTCTTTTCGTATGGGGGCTACCAGTTCCAGTGGTCCGATATGGATGCGACAAATGAGTTGATCGCACAAATAAGAAGTCTCTGTGCAAAATTTCAGCTCGATATCTTCAAAACTGTGGGAGGAGATTGTATATATACAGACAGACGGACATGGCTAAGTCAACTCGTCTTGTCGTCCTGATCAAGAATATATGTACCTTATATTGTCGGAAATGAATATTTCGATCTGTTACAAACTTCAGCACAAAGTTAATATACATGCGGTGTTCACGCATTTGTCGTTAACCTATAAGTCTATGAAAAGTTAAATTGCCAATAACAAAATACACAGGCCAAATTTTCATAGAGTTTCATAGACCCCGAGGCATGTTGTTAGTTAATCTATGGAAGTATGAAAATATGAAAATGGCAATTTTTAGTTATTTTCTATAAAAAAGTGGCTGTACTTTCGGAAGAATTTAGTCTTAAGATGACGTACGTTATTCGGTCACCTTTGTTAACATAGACTATTACATTGCCAATTTCACTTAATATTACTACCTTTGTAACGAATACTCTTATGTTAAGAACAATTACACAACACATACAATTTTGGCATCAAAATGCAGATTTTGGGTCTTCGACTTTGTCAATCGATGGTACAATTGTATGTCAATAATGTCGTCCATAAATTCATCCAATTTTTACTCAATTTCTCCCTCAAGACCTACATTTATGCACAATGTCAACAGAATAATTAATTCTTTCTTTATCCATACATATATTAACATTTTTACCTCCCAAAAACTCACTTACACGCATAACTTGATTAATTCTATATTCCAATCATTAATATTTCACGTTATTTTGCGGCATTTTAATTTTATTTAGTTTTTTCGCCCAATTCAACTGAATTTAGTTTTTCGTTTGCTTATATAAGAAGAGGAGAACTCACAACTTTAACGAGACGGTCAAAAAAAGTGCTCACGCATTTTCGTAATTAACGTTCATATTTCTATACATTCATAGGTTAACGACAAACGCGTGAACACCGCAACTATTTCACATAAGTACGTGAAAAGTATAAAAAGTCATACTTTTACAATTTATATTAATTTCGCACTCATTTGCGTTAAAATTTTTGTTAAGACGTCCTCGCGAGCAGGTCTTAGAAAAAGTCTTCGTTAAGGCGAAAAGAGCTTTTCTTTCTGTTTCTAAAATACCAATTTCTTTAAAAAGTTATCAAAACATTTTGTTTGCAAAAAATAATACATAATTGAATCCACATGAACATGAAAACTCTATAATTGCATTTGATTATAAGGTGCGTTTCATATTTAAATAAACAAACACAGACATATTTGTTTATATTTTCCGTATATTGTTAAGCAGGAAGCTTAAATACGAAACCGATATATTTATTCGTAAATTTAACAGAATCCAAGTGATGTTTTTCAAACTTAAAAAATATTAAGCAAATACTGATTTTTACCCGTTTCATATTTATAAGACACTTTGTTTTTTAAGTCGATATTAATTACTACAAGGATTTTGTTTACATCTCTTGTGTGTCGTCTAGGGATGTCAATTTTTGGAGATTTGCCAATCCCGGGATTTTCGGGATTGCAAACTGAAATACCGGGATCCCGGGATTAGTCCCGAGACTAGTTAAGTAAATATTTTATAAATTTTCTTTTTATTCCTTTTTATTATTTAAAAAAAAACAAAATACGAAGCAACAAACAAAAATAGACTATTTCATTCAGTCTTACAAAATGAGTTACCAAAAATGTTTTAAGCTTAAAAGTTTAACATATTATTTTAGTTAAAGCGTTTTACAGATATATAACCTGAAAACAGTAAAGCTTTTAATGTTGTATTCTCCAAACCTGCTGACGAAAAATACCTTTCACCTTCAAAGTTTGTTGGTTGGACGGTTAGAATAGAATTAAAGAGTTTCTGAAAACAGTAACCATTACAAAAAAATATGGTTTTAGAGAAGGACTCAGAAAAGCCGTACTACTCTCTTCGCAAAGATTTTTGTAAATTGCATTAACAAATTTTGGGCAACTTTTTTTTTTTCAAATATTGACCATCATTTTGCCGTCCCCCTACATCAGAATATCGAAACTTTTAATTCTTGATATAACTTTGGTTTTTGTAAAAAGCAAAAAGACTATTTTCGCCCCACTTTGTGACAAGCTGGCTACGTCCTTGGTTACGAAACAATGAAATTTGTCGTATACGCTTTCTAACTTATTGATCAATAGAAATAATTCACATCAGAATAAAAAAAATCGAAATCCCGGGATTTCGGGATCCCGGGATTGACATCCCTAGTGTCGACTGCTTGAATATTAAGGGTTTTCACGCAAAACTCGGTAACGCAACGTAAGGGAATATAAAATGAATCAAGTTATGCAAGCAATTGAGTTTCTGGAAGTTAAATATGTTTATTAATGCATGAATTTACAAATAATTAACTAGTTGTGTTTAAATGGTGCACAGATATGGATCGGAATGGAGAGATTGAGGAAGCATTGGATGGCTTTGTCGACGACATTATTGGCTTACATTGGTTGGCGAGAAGACGAAATCAAAGACCAAAAATATGCATTTTTTTGCAATAGTTTTATGTGTTGTGTTATTGCTTGTAAACGGGACAATATGGGAGTTAATTTTCTATTGTATTGGCATATGTTGAAAAAACTTACGCATAATATATGCCATTTTAATAATAAAATACGGTTGAAGTATAGCCACTTTTCTTTGAAAATAACCAAATATAGCCTTTTGTTTTTTGAAGCAAGTTGGCCCTAACTTTATAACTTTGACGGGTTAACGAATGTCATGGGTCGGGGTTGATGAAAGCTGAGGAAACTTTGACAATGTATTTTGTTGTTGGACTTTCATCAACTATCACTTTGTCGCGTTAGCGAGTTTTGCGTGAAAACCTTTATTGTTCTTGTGTATGGTCCCCGCAATATGAAAAGCATCAAGATCGTATTGAGTCTGTTCAAAAGCAATTCCTTTTGTTTGCCCTTCGTGGGCGAAATTGAGACATTAATTCGCACCTTCCATCATACTAAGCTAGGCTGCTTTTCATAAATCTTTCACCATTAGGACATCGCAAGATTGCTCTCGGGGCTTCTTTCCTAGACGTGTTACCAGAAACTTTGTTCCTTTATCTCTTAATAGACGCACAACTAACTATGCTATACATGATCCTCTTCGAGTTTTATGCGATAATTATAACAAGCTTTGGAACGTACTCTCGCCTGAGATCTCTCAAGAGCGATTAACAGGACTCCGTCTAGGGACAGGATCTTCTAGTTACCTTCAACCTGTTTATAAAG
This sequence comes from Phortica okadai, assembly GCA_034638295.1. Taxonomy (NCBI): domain Eukaryota; kingdom Metazoa; phylum Arthropoda; class Insecta; order Diptera; family Drosophilidae; genus Phortica; species Phortica okadai. The sequence goes on along the minus strand of CM067848.1, from coordinate 33,692,015 downwards.
TATGTATCTCTGACCACTCATGGCTGTGAGAAGGGGCATAGTAGCTGTTTGCCAATAAAATAACCCGACCGGGTTAGAGACATCTAATTTTAAGAGCTGAATTTAAATATATCTAAGTTAATTTTGTTTATTGTTTTTTATAATATACTTAAGTAGACAGTAATTTGTCATATTTTAAATTAATTAATTAAATAAATAAACCAAATTCAATTTTATTCGTTTGTAAAGGTTCCATTTCCTTTTAGAAACACTAAACAAACGTTTTTTCATTGATTCTGTCAATGATTTAAAAAATGGCACTTCAAGACTTTCTTACCTTCTCTTGATGACCGATTTCTGCTCATTAACTGTATTAAACTGACGGTTATTGGCATAAACTCCTTTAACTAATATTTCCCATATTTCCCAAAGACTATTTTCTAGAACCGTAGTGTGCTCTTGGCTTTTCATGCGCGTCGAAGTAAATTGGGTATTCAGCGACCCGGCCGATTAAAAGTGTCGTATACCATAGCAGATCCACCACAAAAGTTGCGCTTTAAAAACAACAACGGTTTCTTATAAAGATCCCGCCAATACGAATGAAATCCGTCAGGTCCATCCAGATTTCATTTATTGTCGTCAGAAAATATGACCTGAATATAGTTTTATACCGAATGGAAGATCGTGTGCTCATACTCACATTATCCCAATCAATTGGAATGTTTCTTTTGCAAATTCAAATCGTGACTGCTTATGACGAGGCAGTAGATTAGCAACTTTTATCATTATTGCTGTCTCAATGTATGGGCAACGTCGTAGTGTCCACCAAATCGTTGTATTTGACACTTTAATGCCGACATGTGCCTATACATTAGTGCATGATGTTATTGAGTTCGACGGATTTTTTAATTGTAATTATGTTGTTGTGATTATTTGGATTCTAAAAAAAATTCCTAAAAAAGCATCAACTTTTTCCATTTTATTGGATATTTGAGACAGGTTCTATCTATAGTCTTTATATGCCTATATTTGGCCTTTTCATCAGTCAATGTGCAACCAAGCGGCATTATGACTAATTAAATTAAATAGCAAATCCGAATAAAAAAAACTATCAAAACAAAGAGTCAAAACCGTAAACGGATGAAAAGTGCTAGCTGCACTCATGTTCATTTGAGACACGCTCAAACATAAGCAGTTTCAATATTTCATGTGGAACTTAACATGCGCTTAACATAAATTTTTCGTACTGTTATCTCAGAAACAGCTTTGGAGTAGAGAAGAGCTTTCGCTTGAAGACATTGTTTCCTAAAATACCAAAAGGCTTAAAATCTAAGGTAAGGTCATTCTATCCAAAACAACTTCACTAGCCATCTCAAAACTGTCTCCGATCCGCAAGAGGATGCTGGAACGCTTAGGTACTTTCAAGGTACTGTTAAAAAATTTCTGGTGCAATTTTTTTATAAACTAGAATGATTTCAAGTATTCAAAGTATTGAAAGTATAGAGGGGGGTCACGGTCCCCTGACTACGCCCTTGCCCCGCTCTAAAGTTTTTGCTGCTTGATCATATCATTTTAAAACGTTGATCGAGTAGCGTGGTATTATGTGGAGTCGTGCGTTCTCATAATGGACCAACCTTGCAGTAGAGGTGGAGAACTATCGATAGTCGGCGCCATCGATATTCGACGATAGTTTTTTGGGAACCATCGATAGTCGCGATAGTGCTATCGATAGTTGTCAATAATACCGTTCCATATAAATATATTTTTTCATGTTGAGAGAGCAGAAAATTCATGTTTATTTATTCATTTATTTAATCCAATAGTTTTGTTTTAAAAACAATAAAATATTTACATTTTCCTCCTTGAGCCTAGATTGCCTCTCGGAAACGATTTGCCCCGCCTTACTGAAAAATCTTTCAGATTCTACCGAGGTTGCAGGAATGCATAAATATTTGAAGAAGGGAAAATCAGTTTGATTTACCTGAAATAAAATGTAATATATATGTAATTATATGCATAGTATTGATAATTCGTTGTTTATGCTCACCTTTATCCATAAGAGAGGATCTATTTCCTGTGTGGCTATTGCCCTCTCCAGATACTGTCTTTTTATTATGATACCATCTGATCGTGCATTTCTATGTTTGTTTGGGAACCGCTCTCTCAAAAAATCACATTGTCTTGTGAATTTGTCTCCGTTGCCTCTTGCAAATCAATTTGAGTTTCCTTAAATTCGACACATTGTTGATCAAATTACTTTAGTATAATACATTACATTACACATACCTTTTTGAAGAAAACGATCGATAGTGCTGATAGTGCCCAACCATCGATAGTGCCGATAGTGCTATCGATAGTTCTCCACCTCTACCTTGCAGACAGACCCCACTCAATCGAATCGAATCGAATCGGCAATATTTAGAATCTGTGCGATTGGTGGGTGTTAAAATTTGTGCAGGGGGCAGCATTGCTGATTTAAGGTTAAAGCTATCGTTAACAAAATGGCACGTGATCATTATATAGCCTTGTTGTTTTTCGATGCACGCAGCTTGACCGTAAACGCCTCCTATTCAGTGTGAAGGACTAAATCACGCTAATAGGTTCTGCTAGATAATTTACAGCGTGACTCCAATCAGTTGACAAGTTCTGATAACTAAAAGGTTGGACGTCCACAGTTGAGGTGGAGAACTATCGATAGTCGGCGCCATCGATATTCGACGATAATTATTTTAGTCGATAGTCGCGATGGTGCTATCGATAATCGTCGATAATATCGTCTCACATGGATATTTTTTTTTTATTTAAACAAGAAAATTAATGTTTATTTATTTATTTCTTCAATCCAAAAAATTTTGGCTTAAAAACAAAAGAATGTTTATATTGTCCTCCCTGAGCCTGGTTCGCCTCTCTGAAATAATTTGTTCCACCTTGTCTAACACTCTTTCGGATTCCACGGGCGTTGCAGGAATGCAAAAATATTTGAAAAATAGCTTTTTAAAAGCGGGAAAGTCAGCTTGATTCACCTGAAATAAAATGTAAAACATATAGATTTATAGAATTGATATTTCGTTGTTTATGCTTACCTTAATCCATGGCTATTGCCCTCTCCAGATACTGCCTTTTTAGTATGATTGCATCTGATCGTGCGATTCTGAGTTTGTTTAAAGATCTCTCGCCCAAAAAACCAAACAATGTGTCCTTTGAATTTGCCACGTGCAAATCAATTTGCGTTACTTTAACGGATAAATCAATCAGTTCGTTTTTAAAAAATGTTGAAGCTTGTTTAGCATTTGAACTGTATTGAAACCCATCTTTTTTAAAACGTGGATCCAATATTGTAGCCATCATGCTGACGGACCTTTGCTCATAAATGGTAAGTCGTTTTTATATGGACTCTAATAAAACTTTTTGCATATTTATTCCTTGCAAGGTTTGCAGCAGTGGTAAAATACTTTGCGGTAAGTCCATAAGCCATAGGTATAATAAGCGATATGGTCACATATTTTCCCCCAGAAAGAAAGCCAATATTTTCTCGACGTCTTTTAATATATTTACTTCCTCAACAGTAAATGGTAGACGTGCATTAGTTGGTGTTAATATGGTAAAACTTTGGCAATGGCATCGTTTGTTTATACCATACACATATAGTGTATCGGTGTATATTGTGTTTGTTTGAGTGAAATGTATGTAACGCACAGAAGGAGGGCAGGGGGACCCTATAAAGTATATATATTCTTGATCAAGACGACAAGAGAAATTGATTAAGCCATGTCCGTCCGTCTGTCCGTATTCATCAATGGTTCTCAGAAACTATAATAGCTAGAGACTTGAAATTTGGTGGGTAGACTCGTAATGCTCGGCAGCAGATCAAGTTTGAACGGTTTTGTGCCACGCCCACTCCTTCCCGCACATCCAGCACCTCCCACTTTTTGAAAACGCTATAACTCGAACATCCAAAGAGATAGAAACATGAAAATTGATATGTAGACTCAGTATGAGTAAATCTACAAAACTGCATACCACAATTTTCCCCCTCCCCCAGTATTTTTCTGAAAAATTCTATATCTCCAAAACTAACAAAGGTATGAGCCTGAAATTTTGTATACAAGCTCAGTGATAATACATCTTAAAAACTGCATACCACAAATTTCCCCTTTTTGATGGCTACCCCTCAGAGACCAACAAACTTAAATTTTTCGTAAAATCCACATTTTTTGACCGATTTTCTTGATATTTTGAATACTATTTGAATAGGCGACTTCAGATCAATATATTTTTGTAGATTGAGGGTGTGGCACCGCCTACCATGTGTGCAGGGTATTATATTGTCGAGTATACTCGACTATACCGCCCTTACTGGTTATACCCTGTACACACACTGTGGATCATGGTATATTAAGTTTGTTTGAGACGGTTTGTATGTAACGCATAGAAGGAGGGGAGGGGGACCCTATAAAGTATATATATTCTTGATCAGGATGACAAGACGAATTGATATAGCCCTGTCTGTCCGTCCGTCCGACCTCACCTATGGTTCTCGAAAACTATTAGAGCTAGAGACTTGAAATTTGGAAGATAGACTCGTGTGGTCGAACACTAGATCAAGTTTGAAGGAATTTTTGCCACGCCCATTCCTTCCCGCCCATCGAGCACAACCAAAGGCCATTTCTTGAAATTGCTGTATCTCCTAAAGTGTAAAAAATACAATGCTGAAATTTTGTATGCAAACTCAATTAACATACCTTTTTAAAACTGCATACAACAAACTATCACTTTCCACGCAAAGACCAACAAACTAAAATTTTGCAGCAATGCTTTGTAACAAAATCCGTACTTAAGCGCCATCTAATAGCAACATTGCACTCTGACACAAATACCTTAGCAAATACACAAACCATGTTGTGGTACACTGCTTTTGCTGTCGGCGAAAGTTTAACGTGTTATAAACATGGGTGCGTGTACAGGGTATTATATAGTTGAGAATCCTCAACTATACCGCCCTTACTGGTTTTAAAATGCGCTCAATCATGAAATACAAACTATTCCATCTAGTAGGCGTTTCTTGTAATAATGTATACGCGGATCGTCCTCGCTAATGTGCTGTGTTTAAAAAATCGAACAATTGTTTCACACCTAGTAAACAAAGCTTTAAGAATTTCGTCATTATCAAATTTTAACGCATCTTGCACCACAAGATTTAAAGTATGCGCAAAGCATGGCAGTTTACGAATTTTTAATATTTCACATGGTTTAAGCATGGAGCTGGCATTATCAGTCACAACCAGAGATGCCAACCCTACGGCTTTTTACGTAGATCTCCGTATTTAAAAGGAGATCTACGTGTCTACGTGTAAAGAGACTAAAACTACGTACTTTTTAAAAAAATTGCAAAATACTCTGAAAACTAACATTTATGGGCAATGTTACGTACGCTGAGTCATGTTGTGACGCTTTGAGTGTAGGCATATATTACATGGTATGTGCGTAGTTATCGATATGTATGCGGTATGCGATATATGTAAGCGATATGTACAACGATCGATATAGCAGCGCTAAATTGCAAATAGATTGTCAGCGCTTACTTTGCAATTTGTGATTATTTGTGATTGAAAGTGGAGAAAAAAAAGAATAAAGGTAAAAGTAAATAAAAATGGACATCGAAAATTTAACAAGTGACAGCGGAGAAGATGTGGCAAACGCAACTCCAACCAAAAAAAGGAAAGTACACTACGATGTTAAGTACTCAGCAGCTTGGGAAAAAAAGTATTCCTCCTGGCTGACGAAAAGCAGTAAAGGTAATTGTTATTTTCATTGCAAATCTTGCAAAGCGGACTTCAAATGCTCTTCAGGCAAGAGAGACTTAGAAAAACATGAAGGTTATGTTAAGCACAAGAAAAATTTGAGAATTATGTATGGTATTGCATTTTATAATAGTCAAGTTTGTGTCGTGTGTCCATGTGCTTTTTGTGCTATTTTTGTATACGTTCGTAGTTCGATTTCCTTTAACAAATTGTTTTGTGAAAAATTTACTAAACTAAGAACAGTGTTTTATTTTTTTTATATGTTATAATAATCAGTCTTGTTGTCAATATTTTACTCTTAAGCGTTGATCAACCAACCATACCTTCAAAAAGGGAAATTCCACCCAGATGTTTCCGATCTTGACGGAGTTTACTCAAAATTTGCTTATTTTGCCACATAGCCGTGCTAATGTTGAGCGACTATTTTCCCAAACAAATTTAATTTAAACTAATAATAGAAATAAGTTAGAATCGGACCCTTTAAAAGGTTTACTCCACACAAAAAGTGGGTTAAAGGAAAACTTAGAGCCTTCTGACAACCACCTAAAATACTTTAATAAAAACATGTATAAATTTTTGTAAAACTTGTACATTTATGTGTATAAGCTATTTAAAAAATGTAATTTTCTTTTTAAAACGTCAACAAAATTAATAATAGTGAAGTACAAAGGTAGTTAATTGAAAAATTTATTGTTTTATTCATTTTTTATTGTTTCTAAATTTAAAAAAAGTACGTAGATCTACGTATTTCTGCAAAATTGTGCTACGGAAAAACACGTAGATTTTGGAGCCAGCCTCCTTAATTTTCAAATTTTGAGTTGGCATCCCTGGTCACAACGCCCACCGTTTTACTGAGGATGTTCGAATGATTTAACATGTCTTGCAAAGTATCAGTAATATTTTGCGCACAGTGATTCGTTGTATTTAAAAGTTTTTTTTGTGGCTAAAGATGCTGTTTTTAATTCGTAATTATAAACAAAATGACCCGTGACACTCAAAAAACTGGCGTTGGCACTTGATGTCCACAAGTCACACGTCATTGAGAGACATCTTTAAATATTATTGATAATTTGGATGATGTTTCTTTCGCACAAGACGGCTCTCTTAAAGTATGACGCTACTGAGTGCATGCTCAATTTTCAGCTGCTGCTTGAAGATGCAATGTGGTCGGTATCTGCAACGACAGCTGGAGTGCTAGAATCTGGTTTATGCATTTCCAAACCAGGATGAAATCGTATCAAATGGTCGCGTAAGTTTGATGTGTTTCCGCTTGTTTTGTATTCCATGCCGCAGTCAAAGCATTTCGCAAACTTGTTGTCATCGGATCTTCTGAAATATTTCCACACTTGTGAAATTTTACCCTTTTTTTATGACTTTGCCAGGTACAACAACTTTTTTAGAGTCCGTACTGCTGCAATCACAAGTCTGTTTTTCTGCATTCAATGCATTCAATTTGAAATGAATGAATTGAATGAATGAAAAAAATTCAAATATTCAGTAATAATTCTGAGTACTTATTGTACAATGTAAATTTAGTTAGCTAATTTGGAGCAGTCCTTTCAAGTTACAACATGGATTTGGAAATTTTCGAAGAGAACGAAAGTATTTCTGTAAATATTACGTACGTATACAGTTTATTCCGACATAGTGGAAATGTTTTTGCTTATTTTAATTAACTAATTTAAAACTGTCATTTTTTTTAATATAGAATAAATATTGCGGTGCAATATTGCTACTTAACCTGATAATATAAATAAAATAATGTTTTTACATTGTAAACCAATTGCAATTTTTTATTACAATTCATAACAATTAGAGTGGGAGACAAAAAAGGGTGTGGTCAGCATTCTGTAAGATTCAACCTATATGTTGGTTGGAGTATGTGGATAAGAAACTTGAAAGTTTCTAGCTCTTATAGTTTCCGAGAACCATTGGTGAATACGTCGCGTACGTCGGATACATTTGCTAGGATTAATGATTCTAAAGGAGCAGAGATGCAAGATGTCGTAGGTTGTACGACTTGTAAAAACGTTTATAAGTATACCGGAGTACATCAAATTTAGTTAAACACAAATGTTATATTATGGCCACCCAAAACACAATTAATAACGAACAAGTAAAAGTAGACACAGAGACAAAAGTAGAAAGAACAAAAATAGCCTCGGAGTGGACGTTGAAAAATTGTCGTTCATTTAAATTAATTGAAGACTCGGGACTTAAAGTGTTCGCCAAATTTTTATTAAAAGTAGGAGAAAAGTATGGACCAAACGTAAATGTTGATCATTTGCTACCGCACCCTACAACTATTTCTAGGAACATATCAGTCTTGTATGAAAAACACTTTCAGTCAATAAAGGATGAAATAGTAAAATATAAAAGTTTCGGATACTCCATAACAAGTGACATATGGACGGAAAAATTTTTGAGGTCCCCTTATTTGTATTAGAGAAGGCGTACTCGTAAACCGTTTGCTGTCCGTAAAATCATTGGAGATGCTTGCACCGGTAAACATTCAGTTACAGATATTTATCCTAGTGTATATATTGTTGCTTTTACTGTTTTTATATCTTTAAGGTTTTACAATCAAGGAGAAAATGACGCAAATTTTGTGCGAATTTGGATGCAATATAAAGGAAGACAATCCTGTAATTGTGACGGACAGAGGATCCAACATGATTGCTGCGTTTAGAAAAGACCAGAATATTCACTGTGTCAATCATTTGCTGCACAACATAGTAGAAAAATTTGTTTGGAGTGTTTCACATTTAAGTTCCGTCGTTCGACTGTAATCAGTTTTCGAAGAAGCTTCAAAAAAACTTGAAAGTAGTAATTTACGAACCATCCATTTAGCAATACCCTACATTCGTACGAAATCTGATTTAAAAGAAAACGTTCTGGCTGATTTTATTGAGATTCGAAATGATGGTATTGCTGTCAAAATAGACAAGGAAATCAAAAGTTATTCGAATTACTTATTCATTGAAATTTTCTTCATATTTACGTTTGCTTAAAAAACTAATGACTCTTCCTCTTTTTCCCAATATATTCTGTGTACAACAGTGTAAAACTCAATACAACTGAATATATAGGATACATTATGATCCGTTCAGAATTCATAGTATGCTTTTCGAAATCGTTCGAATATTATGAATGTTTTACTCTCTCAACATTCACATATACTCAATTCTTTTGAGTGAATGACGAGAACTCACTCATTCGTTTTTCGTATGAAATCTCAAACTTGGTTTTGAATGTATTCATGCAGACCTCTAAAATGTGTGTATATTCTTGATCAGTATCGAAAGAGAAATCGATTTAGCCATATCCGTCCGTCAGTCTGTATGAACGCGTAGATCTCGGACATTATTATAAATAGAACCAAAATCCTTTCGCAGGGAGAAAAATTGCCATATATGATATCGAAAGGAAATGGAATCTGTTTCGATTAACAAGTGGACGGGGGAGCTGTCGTTATAAATTTTAAGATACAGGGTTTGTCGAAGTCGAGTACTCTCGACTGCGATTCCTTACGAACCAATTTGTTATGCTACCAGCCGCCTTTATAAACTTATTGCAATAATTACAAATGTCATGACTTTTTTCACTTGATTTTTTGTAGTGATCCCACGGTTCCGATGTCCTCCGCTTTGTATTTTATGTGAAGTGTGACTGCCGTCTATTTGCATTCTTATTTATTTTTTATGTATTTGTCCATTATGCCTTCGTCGTCCACGGCTTCAGCAAACGCCACCAACTAAAACCCCAAATTTTAACGAAATAATATTTATTTAGGCCCAGTTTACTCAGAGTAAAGTTAACTCGAATTTAACACTTACCTTAATTACTCTGACTTTCAGTTTCGGAGTGAAAAGTCAACTTAAATTTAATGAGTCTGGTCACATTTTTTTTTTTTTTGAGAATGATGTTTTATAACATCGAACATGTAATTATTTAACACTGTTTATTTGTTCAGTTATTTTAAAAATCACATTCAATTCCAAATTAGTAACGGATAGCTAAAGAGACTTCAAATGTAACAAGCAGTAAAATCTTGACTTAATTATGACAAATTATATGGTTTATTATTCCATAGGGGCGGGCATTTACTCTGCGCAATTAAAGTAAACCGTACACTTCAAATGGAACAATGGAACATATGTATGTGTGTTATATTCGTGGAAAACACAACATGGGTACAATACACCTAGCAACCACACAGGGTAACTTTGCTTTCATACAAAATTAAAAAGCAAACGACTTCCGATGTCCGTTTTTAACGTGTAGTTTTATTAGCAATCAGTTAAAGTTTTCAACTTAATCTAATATTAATTAGAAAAACAAAACAATATAAATGGCCTGCTGTTGTTAACAGTTGTTGTGATAAGGAAAAGATATCAAAGTTGCCGGTTCCGTAACTGCAACGGGTGCAGCCACTTTAATCTGTTGAAGGTGAAGCTGTTGCTTGGAAGGCTTCTGACTGTGGTATTGGGGTGGTCATTCAGGCGATCGTAGTAGCGGCTGCTGTATTTGTTGATAACGTCTCCAACGGGAATAACGTGCAGCTCTCGTTCTATCAATTTAGTTGTAACTAGCCATGGGACCTCCTGCTATCCTACGCAAAGCCTGAGCTTGCATTATTCGGACCTCATTAAAATTAGATTTGGCCACTGTTGCCCAGATCTGGATAGCATAAGTCTAAATTGGGACAATAACAAATTTGTAAATTGTTGTTTTATTCTTGAGGAACAGGCTACTCTGAGGCCGTAGAAGCCAATCGTGCTTATTTAGCTTATCTCTGCATCTCGCCAAAATGTTTGTGATATGTCGCCTCCTGGTTAACCGTCTGTCGGGGTGCACTCCTAAGTAGTAATGGTCCCGTTTCTGTGGAATGAGTGCCCCGACAAATGAAACTGCAGGCCAGATTTGCTTTCTGAACGTGAACACTGCAATAGTTGACTTTTGATGATTTATTGCAATGTTCTAGTGTTTGGACCAGATTTCCATAGCTTGCATGTACGTCTGGAGCTGTTCTGTAGCTTTAATATGGCTGGAAGACGAGAAGAGAATTGCAGTACCGCCAGCATATGTAGCTAAAATCATACTGCCAGGGTTTATACCCATGACTTCATTTGGAATTGGCATATCCGAAGTAAACAATGTGTACAAAACTGGCCCAAGCACACTGCCTTGTGGATGGATATTCTTCAATGTTGAAGTTTCATTCTTTACAAAGACCATAAAGGTTCCGTCCGTCAGGAATGATTTAGCGAGGGCGTAATGCGGAGCTGGTAGGAGAATTTTTAGCTTGTAAAGAAGTCCTTTGTGCCAGACTCCATCAAATGCTTGTTTCACGTCTAAAAACACAGCTGTGCAACATTGCTTAGATTCGCTAATGTGCTCCACAATCCTATGCACTTTTTCAGGTATGCCATGCTGCTTCCGAAACCCGAATTGATGAATTGGAATACCCTGGAACACCCTGATCAACTCCATCACTCTATACAAAAATATGGTTTCGAATATTTTGGAGAATGATGGGAGTAAGCTACTTGGGCGATGTGAGTTAATATGCGTATCTGGTTCGCCAGGTTTCGAGATCATTACAATCAAAGCGCATTTCCTTTGTTAAGTAAAATGGCTAATTCGCAACATGGCGTTATATACATATAAGTACCAGAAACATTATTGCTTTTAAGAGAAGAGCATTCACCGTGTTGTTGTCAATAATCTCATGGCCTGGAGCTTTTGTGACCTGTGAGGCTTTGATCTGTCCGATTACCTCCGCTGGGGTGATTGGGCAGATAAGCAAGGTTATCTGGTCTGGCTTCTCTAACAATTTATTAACTTTATTGATTTGAATAAGATTCGCAATACACGCGGGAGTTAATCGAGTTTGCAATGGTCTGCAAACGCTTCGGCTTTATCAAAACCGGACCTGCACCAAGTGCCACTGTCATTTTTTATTGCCGAGTTACGCATTGGTTGCCTTTTAATACCTCTTGTCAGATTCCAAAGGCTGAACTGAGTTTTGGAAGATGAATCAGCTCGTGAAAGCAAGTTATCAAAATGTCTTTCGTTTTTGTCTTTTAGTTCCCTTTTGAGCTTGTTCGCTGTCCTTATCATAACAGCTTTGATGACAGGATCGTGCGTTCTTATAAACTCTTTAGGCAGCTGCCTTTTGTTTCTAATCAGCTGTTTGATTTGTGGGTCCAGCGGTGGACGTGCTTGCGGCGTCTGAGGTTATACGTTCGATAGCGTAGCATAGTTAACGGCTTCGTGAATATTATGATTGAAAATATTTAGCGTATCATCTATGTTTTCAGGTGAGTTTATCTCGATGCTGAGATTTATTTTATTTTTGAGTCGTTTCTGGAAAAGTCCGATATTTGAGTTTTTTTTGGAGGAGTCTTTGCTTTTTAGGATAAAGTACAGCAGATGATTTCGAGTCCAGAGCGCTTGGGGTTCTATTATTGTCATATGGGCTAATCCAGTTGCAAGGATATTGAAATTGGTGTTTGTAATGCAGTCCAATAGTTCTCGCCCTCTGTGACATGAACGGGCATTACCCCACTACAAGTGCTTAGCATTCCTAGTTGATTAATGTAAGTCTCGAATTCAACTCTTAGCCAGGGTATGCTGGGAGGGCAGTATACAGAAGATATAATTACATCGGCTACGCGACTGTAGATTGTACCGCCGGCAGATTGTATATGAGTTTCTGCTATTTTGTCGATTGGGTGGTGCTTGATAGTGCTTTTCACAAGGATGGCTGCGCCTCCTTGGTACCTGTCAGAAGGGTGATTGGATACATATAGATCGTAGCCCTGCAGTTTGAACTTAGTGTGTGAACAGAAATGGGATTCCAACAACAACATCACGTCAATTTGAAGACAAGCGATAAACGCTTTTAGCTCGAGAGCATCGTTGGCTATGCCAGCGGCATTCCAGGCACCTCTGGAGATGTTCGTGGACATTTTTGACCAGTAATAACGGTAGGAATCCCTAAAATTTGCTTTTGTATGCTCAATATCTCAATATCAATATCTAGAAATGCATCGAGCTTGTATGTTAAATTTTCTAATTTACTTTCAAGAACGGAGTTGATTGGGTGATGTCGTTCTTCAAGCTGCTGGCTATGCAGCAAATTTTTGTTCTACGTTGGTAACAGTTCTCTCACTTTTCCTCAACAGATAATGGTAGACCCGATAACCCTTATAATTGGCAGTATGAACGGCTTTGCAATGTGCGCATGTTGCAGGCTGATCGCTTAATTTCGAACAGTCAGATGTGGCGTGTGGGCCTCCACATTTCACGCATACAAATGATTTTTGGCAGTAGTGTTTTGTGTGTCCAAATTCTTGGCAGCGATGGTATTGCGCTAGGTCATTGAAGCGCTTATGCGTTTCAATAAGAACTCTTTGCTTACAAAAGTCTTTCAGCTGAAAGGTTTCTTTATTATCCATTTCCCTCAGATCAGACCTCAGACCTTTTCCTCAAGAACCACAAAGAAAATGTTCATTGGAGCTTTAGTCTCCCGACTGCGTGGGTTGTGTGTAGATTTAACAACATGACCTAATTTAAGGAGCTGCTGTTTGATGTGTTCCATTCTTGATCACTACTATGTACAGTCGGTCTTCCTTTAGTTGGAATGGAATATAACATTCTTTGCCGTTAGGGTTTTCACTATCAACCTGTATGTAACAGAACCCTTGCATAGTAGCTTCATTTGTCCACCAGAACTCGTCTTACATGTATAATTGATTTTGCTTGTAGTCGCGTCTAAAGTTCCCAAAGTTGGTTGAAGTTGTTTATTCTAGGAATAACAATCGGTGGTGGCTTAGGTTGAAATCTGGCCGATGCAGATTCTTCGGGATTATACGCCTCATTTTCGACCATTTCAATGGCATTGTCCTCATCTTCAACTTGCAATATTTCATACTAATTTTCAGAACTTACATTTTTTGTCAAATCTTGCTTTTTACGAGCATGGTCAGGTAACTCAGCTCCAACGCATTTCACACCTCGGACCGGGACGTCTCTTTCTTGCCATGAAATGTAGTTATTAGATATTTTCGAAATATGTTCGTTAACTTTTGTTTCTTCATTTAGTGAAGCTAAATTTATAATTTGACGAGCCATTTCTGATAAAGAATTATCCGAAGAAGGTTTTTCTTGATTTTGGTTACATTATCTGTTGAGGTTTTGGAGATCCTTTTAGATTTGGTTTTTGGTTTCATGATTTGGTTGGTTTTGGAATGCTGATGAATAAACAATAAAAGCTTAAATGAAAGCTTAAAGCTTATCAGCAGCAGCCAGGTGCCTCCAAGCCTCGCTTAACAGTGTGGTTGCTGTTGCAGCGATACGAAGCGAGAGAAAGTGAAAGTACAATGTTGTTGTAACTAATTTTGTTATGCAGAGCTTGGAGCCCAGCACATGTTTTTATTTTTGGTTATTTATTGGTAGTTACCAAATAGATTTATACGAGTCACTTATGAAGTTATTGTATTAAACAAAACTTGGATGTGTGCATTTGTCTATGATTTAGTTACACAAATAGAAGTTTATCTTTGCACTAAGAGAATAGTTGACGAGTATTATGCACAAGTACGTCAGTACTCGGCGAGTGTTAAACGCGAACTTCCGATGTCAGTAATTCCAGATGATGTGAGACTACGTGGTGCACTGCTGCCACACAAGCTCACCTTTCAAATTTATTTCTATTAATTAAGACGTATTTAATTTTTATTTATTTGAGAGACAAATTTAGTTCCATTACTAGCCATTGCCCACTTTCATTTTTATACTCTTCACGTGTGCGAATAGTATTATAACTTGTAACAGATCGAAAAATTCATTTCCGACTATACAAAGTATATACACCCACTTATAGCCAAAAACCATAATTTAAATATTTCCAGTACCCAATGAGCAAAAACTATGAAAATTGGTATTTAGGCTAATAAGATGAATAGAAAATAGATTCAGTCAAAAAAATGGGCGTGGCACAAGAAAGTGCGTGATGAGTATATTAGCTTCAGCCTTGCTGAAGATAGCGTCCTGACTGGTTTTCTTTCTAACTGTGGAGATGTTAGTAACGAACATGGTGTGAACGATTCCAATAAGATGTATCGACAATGGAAAAGACATATAACATACATATATGGTAAATATACATATATAATCAAAGTTTTTCTTTCATAAACAGATTTTTTCTTTGAAGTTTACATTAACTCTTTCAGCCACGCTTTTAATATAATGAATTTATAAACAAAACAAATGGGTATTTAGTTTAACTATGGCTTAATTATGAAAAAAAAAAATTTTTAATTTTTTAATTTTTTTTTATATATGTAAAAAAAGTAAAATTTTTTTTTTATACCCTGTACCTTATGGTACAAGGGTATATTAGTTTTGTGCACGTCGACAATGTATGTAATACCTTAAAGGAGACATCTCCGACTATACAAAGTATATATATTCTTGATCAGTATCGAAAGAGAAGTTGATTTAGCCATGTCCGTCTGTCCGTCCGTCTGTCTTTATGAACACGTCGATCTCGAAAATTATTCTGTGATTCATTGCGTAGATCAAGTTTATTTTGTTTTTCCCTGTTTTGACTTAGTTTTGGGGTGGGGGGCATATAACTGAAGCTACTTCGGGTAAAATATTACAAAAGTCGTATTTTCAGGGTTGTCTTTTGAGATAGGAACACCAAATTTGGAGTGGATATAGCTGACTTGAAGCCCAAACAAATAGAATAAAAAAGGCGTGGCCACGCCTACATATAGTACAAATTTAAAATGCTTATGTCTCGTGATCCATATAACTTACAGGAATGTAATTTGGCGTGTATGATAAATGTATTGAAGGTACAGGGTATGTCGAAGTCGAGTACTGCCGACTCCAATCCTTACTGGTTTTTTGTATAATTGTCAATTTTACATTCAGCAATGACTTTAAAAAGCATAATAGTTCAACAGATATACATATATTAAAATGCATTTTAAATTGATGGTTAGATTAACCAACCAACCTGAAAGAGTTAAACTATTTATACGTATACCTTTTAAATAAGAGCTAATTTGACAAAAATATATACATACATTTGCTTTCGTATTCAGTGACTCCACAGTAGTATAAATATATAGAATATAATTAAAAGGCAAACAAAAATCATATTTTGTAGACTAGTGTAGATGGGGATTCGAATAGAAATGAATGGAGTATTCTGGATAACTTGACAGTGAACGCGAATCAAATGCATTTGTGCAGGTCTCTAGTTTGTATATGATAGTGAATACATCTTTAATAAAGATTTCACTTTTTTGCAGTGCCTAAGCGAAGAACGCATTTGCCGCCCTTAATGGGGCTTACATGCAGTCGGCAACAGTAGCACCAGCAACGCCATGCGTGATCTCAAGCAATGCTTGCTGGATCTATTGCGCTCTGGCGGTATTTCAGTTGGTGACAACTCGGCCAACAGCACCACCACCATCACCAATCACAATACAAGTAAGCCGACGTCGCAAAAGCCGAAGAAGTTGCACGAATACACGGCAGCGGATTGCAATGCGGCGTTTTTGCGCAAGTACCACGACCTGGGCACGAACGCCAACAACACGGTCGCCGGCACTAATATGGGAAACATCATCTATTTTAATGAAAATCTCTCAATGACTAGCAAATACAACATGCGTCATTTTCCACTAGCCCGTTATCCTTCCTGTCCACTGAGCAGTTTCAGCATTAGCGGCGACAGCATTGTACCGCAGGGTTCAAGAGATTATAGCGGTCGTCAGATGCATCACAACATGGAACACGCGCCCAATATCAGACCCATGGATGTCAGCTTGATGACGTGCAGTGGCAGCGTCGGTGATGACTCAAGCGATAACGAGAAATATGTGTTTTCTTCTAACGAGGATCATGAAATTATGCTCGGTGGTGACCATGATGTTGACGTTGAGGATGAAGACGACGTTGTGAATCATATGACGCATGAAGAATCTCAGCTGGATTCATTCTGCACCCTCTGTACATCAACGTTTAGTTATAATAAATGTTGTCGATACTGCGAAAACTCCCTCTGCGGCTCTAAGTGCAATTCGGAGCGTGGCTCACGAGCTAGTCATCACAGTCGGAGTGGTCATAACAACAGCGGCGGCGACTTTTTAAATCAACGTTTTGCCAATTTCAAGTGAGTGTCCCATATTAAACACAAACAAACACAGCAAAACAAAAGCGTCAACGACATCTCATTTGCAGCCAATTTGATTTGATTAAAGCATAATTAGTGGTAACAACATTGTATCTCTGCTTCAGCTTTGGCAGTCATAAATTAGTATTAGTATTTAATTGCTTGTTAGTGTCACATAATTGCTACGTATTGAGTATGAGTCTTCGTTTTGTAGACTTATTTGCACTTCACTTTACGAATGGTTTGCGTCAAACTTTTATTTTGGTGCATTGACCTGGCCGAGTTGGCGGTAAAGCCGCATTTGTCTCGTTGAACTTACTTATTCATAATTTGAACTTTCTTATTCATAAATGGAAAGTACAACTGTGTATGTCTGTAGTTGCAATTAGCAAGTTAGCAGACTCTATTAAACGTTTGAATCATGCAAATTTTAGATCGTCAAATGTCTTGTTTTTAAATTCATATGTCTACAAAATTCGTTGAAAGGTTTTGTAACCTAACCGATTTTAAATTAGCGTCATTTGATTCATCTTGATTGATTTTGCGCCGCGCCCACTCCTTCACGCCTAACCAGCACCGCCCACTTTTTTAAAAGGTTTGCAAATCAAACACCAGAAGCAAGGGAGTAAGTATAGCTCTACACAACGGCATGCCACAATTTTTTCCTACCCCATTTTTAAAATTTCTGTATCTCCAAAACTATACATCTTTATACATATACATCTGCGTACAACAAAATACCCTTCTCTTTGATGGTTCCACTTAAATACCACTATTTAAATGAGCGATGACAAATATACCATTTTATTTAGATTTGGGGCCATTCATTAATTACGAAAGATGATTTAGGGGGAGGGGGGATCAACCATGTCTTACTTTTGCCTACTTTCCCTATACTGCCTACTAAACTTTTACTTACGTAGGGGGGAGGGGGTCAAAAACAGCCAAAAATCGTCTTACGTAATTAATGAATGGCCCCTTTGGGGCGAGGGACCGCCAACCGTGTGTGCAGGGTATTATATTGTCGAGTATGCTCGACTATACCGCCCTTGGGGAACGTACCCAAATTACGTGACCCATTTTATGACATACTTTCACCCCCGCCCCCCTCGGTGACCAAATCTTAATGCGAAAAGATATCAAATTTGTCTAAGCATAGTATTTTTGTCTTCTTCTCTGCGTTGCAAACTTCAGGACAGAGTTAATATACTCTTTTTGTAAGTGTATAAAAAGAAGAAAGAGTGGCATGTTGCGTGAAGCATTTGGAACCAAGAAGTTGTCTTATCTCCAATAGCATGAAAAATCAGAATCGCTTGACCATTAAATACAAAAAAAAAAACTGAAATAATAAAGACTTAAATAAAATTAAGCAAAAATATGTTGCACGAACGCATGCGCATCTTAATAGAAATTTATAGAAAAAAACCAGTAAAGTCGCTACAGTTGAGTATATTCGACAATATAATACCCTGCACACACGATTAGCGGTGCCACACCCCAAATCTACAAAATCTACAATCTTCATATAATGTTGAAAATAACAACAAAATCGGTCAAAAAATGTGGAATTTTTTTGAGGGGTAACAATCAAAAAGAGGGGAATTTTCTGGTATGCAGTTTAAAAGATATATTTTTACTGAGCTTATATACACAATTTCGTACCTTTATTAGTTTTGGAGATAGAGTAATTTTAATAAACAACTATGGGAGGGGAAATGAGGGAGAGTGGGCAAATTGTGGTACGCAGTTTTATAGATCTACACATACTGAGTCTACTATGTTTCTATCTTATAAGCTGCTCGAGCTAAAACCACTTACAAAAGTGGGTGGTGCTGGTTAGGCGGGAAGGAGTGGGCGTGGCACAAAACCGTTTAAACTTGATCTGCTGCCGAGTATCACGAGTCTGCGCTCCAAATTTCAAGTCTCTAGTTCTTTTAGTTTCTGAGAACCATTGGTGGATACGGACGGACGGATTTGGCTTAGTCAATTTCTCTTGTCGTCCTGATCAAGAATATATGTATATACTTTATTGGGTCCCGTCTTGCACAAACACAATATACCCTGGTACACAATGTACAGTGTATAAAAACTCAACAAAAACAAAGGAAATCGCGTTGAAGATGTTTAAGCGATAGAAAGAAACAACAACAAACACACAATTAAAGGTTTTCTTGTGGTGGTTGCATGTGTTGGTAACACACATCGTCATCGTTCGCAGTAGGGCTTCGGCAATATCTTGTCATAGCGCATCACCTCGTGGTTCGCTTGCGCATAACTTATGATGTACAACAACAATATTGCTCTTATGATTTCTTGTGCATTTCCATTTCTTTTGATGCGTTACGGTACACATTCGTTTGCTTACTAAGTATTTTGCTTGGTGGCTCGGCTCAGTGGCTTGCTTGACTCTTGGCTAACTGGCTGTCTCAATTGACTCATTCGTGCGCGTTTGCTTTGTTTTGAATTCATACGCCTGTTGACCATTGTTTGAGGAGCACGCGTAGTTATTTTCTGCGATATACAATTCGAACAACAGTTTATTCCCATTCGCATACAAACGCGAGCGCGATTCTCGATTAAGACAAGTTAAAAAGATATTGGGCAAAGAAAATTAAGTGCGACACGCGTCTTATTGTTTTTTATTATTTTTATTCTTGTCTTTTGTTTTTTTTTCTCGGACAGGAGCTGTTGATAAGTGTAATTAAAAAATAATAATAATAAAACAAAAAAGAAAACTGCTGTGTTGTGATATGAATTTGAATTATTTGTGTGTAATTGTGTTTATGCAATTAGAATAAAGTGAACACATATTTAATTGTAAATATTTTGAGCTTCTAACGAAAGGAATTACACGTACAAACATACATGAATCATGTACAGTAGAAACTCGATTATCCGGATCAATAAACCAGGGGTATTGCGTATATCCTTTACAGGTCGATTCTGTTTTTCATTGCAAAGAACAAGTTTATTTTGTTTTACCCTTTTTATACTCTTCATGCAGTGATAGGAACACCAAATTTGTAGTGTATATAGCTGACTTAAAGCCCATAAAAATAGAATACAAAATAGTCGTGGCCCACGTCTACTTATAGTACAAATGTAAAATGCTCTCGTGAGCCATATAACATATGTAACAAGATTCAATCAGACCACGCCCACATATTGCCAAAAAACGAAAACGTTAAATCTCTGGAACCAGTTGGTCTAGAAGAGTAAAAATTGGTATGTATAACATTAAATGGAAATGACATCGGTTTCGATTGAAAAGTGGGCGGGGCAACGCTCTATTACAGCCATTACAAGTTGAAAGTACTGGGTATGTTAAAGTCCAGTACTGTCGACTCCAATCCTTACAGGATTTCGCTTGGACATTTTAACTTACCAAAGCAAAAAGTGAACAAAACGAAGAGACAGCGTAAAAACCATCATTCAATCAGAGAGTACAAACCCAGTTGAAGACGGGAATAAACTCGAACTAACATGTATTATTGGGCAGTGATAAGGAATTAGTCAGGATACTCGAATAACCAGTTAATCGAGGTGCGGATAATCGAGTTTACTACACTTATTTATGCTTGTATGTTTGAGTTTGAAGTGAAACCGTTTTCAATCTTTATTTATTACCAAATTGCGTGTCGCTGATTGAACCTCAATGCAAATGCTTTTGAGTATTTAAAAAATCATTATTGTTCTTTGTCTTACTTCGATAAGCACATACTCGTATGTATGCGTAGACTTATCCGCTGTCTAACACAGGTGAGCGTTGTAATATTTTTATAATCAGAGCGGCTTTTACCTTTGAGTTGTATCAAAAAATCTTGGCTTCCTGGTTGCGATTTGCGTAACTTTCTTTTAAAAATCTTGACTGATTTTACGGCAGAAGAAATACATAAGTTATTTTTTCAAAGGAGAAAACTGTGTACACATAAAATTTATAAAGCAAGGTGTTAGTTAACCAAAAATCGTGTCTGTTGGTAAAGTGGTGTCTGGCCAACGGCACGCAGCTGATCAAACTTCGGAGTGCACATCTAAGTCGGTCTTCACTGAATGTGAAAATGTTAGTGACTGTGCTTATTATTTTGTTTATTACGTATTTTGTTATTGTTATATCTTTCTGCTTTTATGTTTCATGTGCGCAAGAATGTATGTATGTGAGTCTGCATTAGTTTGGTTGGTTGCGTTTTCAAGCAATCTTTCTGCATTTGATTATGTGTTTAAGCTTTTGTGTTTTCAAGTAATAACAACAACAGCAGCCGTTATATTCATGCTTTGCTTGTGCATTCTTTTTTGATTCGAAAAATGGCCGCTTTCGGACATTCGTTATGAGCGTTTGCTTTCTGCTAACGGTACTTTATGTGCTATAAAAAGAGAGCAAAACAAAAAAAAAAAACAGAAATTATAATAATTATATGGTATTTTTTGTATAGTATAGTCTATTGTATGTACATACGTGCCAACAACAGCTTAACGCTTTATCTGAAAAGTATTACAAAAATAAATAAATTACAAATTTTTATACTGATATATTGGATGCAAAGGGAACTACCATCCCAATTACTGCCCGCGACATTTGCGGTAAAAATTCAAACAAGAGTGTGGAAAAATAAAAAAAAGCATACAAAAGCACACATTCATTGCCTCATTAATAATAATCATCAATTAAATTAAAAAAAATTGCACAGCACCAAAACTCAAAGTTAACACTTTCGACCGAAAAACGGTGCAATTACAACAATTGCAACTTGCAATTACAACAATGGTCGAGTGTATATTTTTTTTGTTGTGACCGTTTTTGTATGGATGAAATCAAAGGCGAGTCAGAGTTAAAAGATACAAATTTCATTGTCTTCTTCTTCAAAACTGAAACTGCAATCGATGCTAAACTTGTAATTGAGTGTCAGAAAGAGAAAGAGAGAGCGACAGAGAGGTGTCGTTTGGCAATGAGTACGAAAATCAAATAAGCTGAAAAAGTGAAATTGCAACAGCTTTGAACAACTTTGACAAATTATTTAAAGAAAACAAAGTCGTGAAAATAAATCCTTTCGCTTTCGTTTGGGTTGGCGTCCAATAGCAACCGACGTCGTTGAAAAAGTGAATACACCCAAATACAAAACTCGCGTCGTTACCGAAGACGAAGCAGCTGTTTGTCAAGCCGGCAGTGGTCAACAACTTCTTCTTTGGCATTTGATGTTGTTTTGCAACATCATCATCGTCAGCAGCATTATCATCATAATTGTCTTCACATTCTTTACAATTGCAATTCGTTGTTGCAAACACAAAACTTTCTTCATGTTGTGCCGTCAATAATTAAGGCAACATTGTTTTGTATATTTTCATTTTTGTTGACCATGGGAAACCAGTTAGCAAAGTCACGATCTCGGCCGGCAGCGGCGACGGCGGCATCGACGTCGTTGCACATTAGACGGCACTTTGGCTAAACTTTTTTACCACAATTTTTCTTCGCCTTAAAGTGGTTTCTGTAGATTCAATATGTATAGCCGTACAAAACTACACCTACCACAGTCAACTATACCACCCTTACTTGTTTTTGTGAATTTGCACAAAATGTGTCTGTCGACTTCATTAAAATGAATTTTAATAAGCGGTTTTCGTGCGTTTTTTAAGCGATTTACGTTTAATACACCTTAACGAAACTTTGATATGACAAAGCGTAAAGACTTTCTCACTCTTGAGTTGGGCGCTACAGTGTTACTTCTTTTGATTGACGTGCTGCTTTAATATCTTTGACTATCATAAATGCTTTCGAAAAATTTCTAAAGTCTGCTTTAACCAAAACAGATGCAGTTTATTTATTTCAAATTTCTTTCCTTAGATTTTAACGTAATGTTTTCAAACTTGATTTCATTTACGATTACAAAGCCAAAAGATACAAATTGTTTGTTTTAGCCGTTTTTGGAAAGACGTCGCGATGTCTACGCACAAAACTAACTTGCTTAAACTGGTTAGCCTTTCCATCGCTCACACTCACACACACTTACACTTTAATGCATAGATAATCGCATGCTGTCTGTTTTCCATGCGGCATATGGATTTTCAGAAGTGATATGTCTGTGAGAAAGTTGTTCATATGAAAACAATTAAGGGAACGTGACCAAATTATCTGATCGATTTAGTGGGGGTGGTTTGCTATGCTACGCTTAGACAAATTTGATAGCTTTTCTAATACTAATGTGGTCCCGAGGGGGGTTAAAAAAGTGACAAAAATTGGCGGTGCCAAACCCAAATGTACAAAAAATATTTATATGGCATCGCTCATTCAAATAGAGTTCAAAATATCAACAAAATTGGTGAACAAATGTGGAATTTATGAAAAATATAAGTTTAATGGTGTTTGTGGTGTAACCATCAAAGAGCGGGACGTTTTGTGGTATGCAGTTTTAAAGATGTATATGTACTGAGCTTGTATACAACTTCATGTTAGAAGCTTTTATAGTTTTTGAGAAATACCAAAAGGTACAGGATATAAAAACTACGACAATTTTTCATAAACTGTTACCAGAGTAGTTCATTTATTTTGTTTTTATACACATAGTGTGACAGTCTGTATTAAGTTTATGCAAGACGAATTGTATGTAACGCACAAAAGAAGGGGAGGGGGACCCCATAAAGTATATACATTTAGAGGACAAGAGAAATTGATTGAGTCATGTACGTCCGTCCATCTGTATTCACCAATGGTTTTCGGAAACTACAAGAGCAAGATACTTGTAGACTCCTTATGCTTGGCAGCAGATCAAGTTTGAAAGGTTTTATGCCACGCCCACTCCTTCCTGCTCAAACAGCACCACCCACTTATTTAAAATGCTTTAACTCGAACTCGAGATAGAAATATGAAAGTCGGTCTGTAGACTCAGTATGTGTAGCACTAAAAAACTGCATACCACAATTTTTCCCCCTCCCCTCCTTTTCCTCCTTCCCAAAGCTATTAAAGGTACGAACCTGAAAGTTTGTATACAGTAGATACACATCTTTAAAACTACATACTACATAGATGGTTACCTCTCAAAGACCAACAAACTCAAATTTTTCATAAATTCCACATTATTTGACCGATTTTCTTGATATTTTGAACACTATTTGAATTAGTTCAGTCAGTAAGTCATAAAAAAATGGGTTACCTGAAAAGTTTTGCGGGAGTTTTGAAATTGGCGCCTATATCGATTTTTATACTCTTGCAAGAGTGAACGAGTTTATATAGCTATGTCCGTCTGTCTGTTGCGATGCGAACTCCTCCTAGAGTTTTAAAGATATCCAAAAAATTTAAATGCAGAAAATTTTCTTTTCCTTGCTCGCAGTTTGTATGTAAAATCCAGCATGATCGAATAACTATAGGATATAGCTGCCATAAGAACGATCGGTCAAAGATGAGGTTTTTGCTCAATAAACGTTTTGACTTTAAAGTTTTCGCCTTAATTGCACACAAATATCGTGGACGTCAGTGAAGACACACGGAAAATTTGGTGAAGATCGGACAAATATAGCATATAGCTCAAATAGGAACAATCGGTCAAATATTCGGTTTTTGTTAGAAAAACTTTTTTGTTCTTAAATATAAACAGATAAACTTTTGTTTTTATGAATCCTTGACCATATTCCAAAGTTTCGTAAAAATGGGACATAAGGGCGTGGCACCGTCCATATAGAGAAAAACTTAAAAATGTGATTTCTCTGTAAGCCGACGAGATATAAGATCGCAAAATGAAGTGTAGAATGATTGCAATGTATTTGTTAAAAAAATTAGAAAATGGGCGGGGCTACGCCCCTTTATCTTTATAAACGTATATGATTCATATTGGAAAAACTGTAAGACAGATTTTCTAATAAGAATACTTGAGAAAATGCTTGCAAGAGTTTATAAGTTTCAGCAAAGCTGAAAATAGCTCCCTTACTGATTGGCTGTTCTTTCCAAATTTTTAATTCTCGACTATAACGCCCTTTATGGTTTGTATCAATAAGTTTTTGTTTATTGTTTGTTTGTCTCTATCTTCGTTGTTCAATGAGCAACAATAATAAATATGTAGTTGATTTTTTCTGTCAGGCCGACTGACATTCTGATTGGTAACTGCTTGCCTGCTTTGTCACTCTTTGACGCTTGTTACTCGATGGGCCATTCACATCTTGTCTCAGCTTAGTAGATACTTTTGGTTTATGTGCTTTCTTGTTCGGCACACTTTCACAGCCCTTCGCACGAAAATTTTGAATTAACGCAATCCAAGTTTGCATTCACCAATGCTCATCTAACAGTCTAACTGAGCATTTGAGCGATTGTCAATGTGACAGACAAATTTGCATTCGAATACACTTTTCGAAGACGCATTTGTCAAGGCACGAATCTCTTTCCGATTTCAACCTCTTTTTTTCAGCGTTGACATTCTCTTTAATAATTTTTACAATTTTTCTATTTCTATTATAATTTTTTTGAGACTTTTAAGAATTTAAATAGTTTTTAAATTTTCTTTGTTTTCTCCATCATTAAGTTGTCACAGCATCTTCAACATCTTTCTGCTGACCATGCCTCGCAACACTTTTACTTTTTGCGCCTCTCTGTTGTTTTTGCTTGTGCTTATTTATCCCGTATTTAATGTTATGCTTTTGTTTTTCACTATTATTTAACACATATGTAAATACGAAATTTCATCACGAGCGAAATTTGCATGAGCAACTTAACCGATTTACTGTTATTATCTCTGATTAAAACTTTTTATTTTACAGCAAATTGAATTTGAAAGCAATTAGTTTCTTACCTGCTGTTAATTCTGATGTACACAACAACAATATACAACAGCAACAACAAAATGCTGTTTTTTCGTGCTTTCTTTTTAAAGTTTAAAAAGCCCAAACATAATTTAAGTTCGAATTTGTTGCAGCAATAGGAAAATTCATTTAACGATATTTCCGTACTTATTGTTGTTACTTAATGATTTCATTTCATTTTGCAGTTTCAGTTACTAAATGAAGAGTTATGTACAAATCGCAACAATTACTAAAGCAGTTGTTTTTGGACTCAATTTATTTCACCTTTTGTCCATTAAATTGGGAAAACAAAATTATAACCAGTAAGAACGTTGTTAAATTCTTTTCACACCATTTTTGTGCCACGCCCATTTTAATGATATTGGCTATAAGTGGGCTATGTCATGTCTGTTTTTGGATAAAAATAGTTTTTATGCCTCCCTAAGAACTTAAATGTCAACTTAAAAGTCAAAAAACAAAAAAAAAGTTTTCTATACAACGATTTCAATTCACGTTTCTTCCTTCTTCATTTTGTATGGCAGGTACTTGTGATGCACGAATCCTAGGATTCGGGTTCGAAGATCCGGATCTTAAAAGTATTCGTGGTAATCGAATCCATTTTACAAATCCGAGTACAATTCCGAATCTGAGTACGAATCCGAACCCGAGTATGAATCTTAATCCTTGGACGAATCTTATGAATCCGAATACAAAACAAACGAATCCTACGAATATTACGAATTCGATATATTTTTGTGAAATCGATTTTGATCTTTTAGGCCCAGTTTTATAGCCTGGGGTTAACTCAGAGTAAAGTTAACTCGAATTTAACCCTTACCCGGAGTTAAATCTGACATTCAGTTTCACAGTGAAAAATTTACTCGCGTTAAATGAGTCTGGCAACATTCTATTTTTTGAGAATAATGTTTTACAACATCGAACAGTCAAATGAGTCATTCATTTAAAATATGATTGAGTAAATTGGAACACTCATTCAAATGAATGTGAATGAATTGAATTTAAAATTCATTCATTCAAATTTATTTTAAGCAAATTGAATTGAATGAGTACTCAAAATTTGGAATTTCTAGGAAAGAAGCCAACTTAGTTTTCCATTATTTCATTTTGTTCCCTGCAGGTAAAATGGATCTGGGTAAGTTAAGTCTATTTAGACCAAAACAAAGTATGTAATACCCAAAAGAATGGTAGTAAAACTTCCTTAAGTAAATACGGGAATGATCTAAGGACAATACAATTTAATTGTGCGACGTATTCACTAATGATTCTTGGAAACTATAAGAGCTAGAAACTTTCAAGTTTCTTATCCGCATACAGCAACCAACATTTAAGAACGCCTATAGGTTGAATCCACAAACGCAGCCCTTACAAAATGCTGACCACACCCATTTTTGGTCTCCCACTCTAATTGTTATGAATTATATTCTAATTTGTGATTTTTTTACTTTAAAAAACAAAAATAATCATTATTTACGGTCCCTGGCTATCAACTAGGATGTTTGTCCTTCTGACTCTCTCGTCGAACGAAGCGCCTATTTCTGTCTTTCATAGAAAGATGCTGCATTGGTACGGCACCCTGCCGAGAAGGCTCCCCCTTTCAAATCAATGTAGTGCTGCACCTACTCTACAATCCATTTTGGATCCATCAATATAGATGTAAGCTATTATTTTCGGTGATATTCATGCTCTGATAAACATCACTAACTCGGTCTTGTCTAGGTTGATTGATAGACCGGCTGCCTCTACCCACTCCAACACTTTCTTGAGTTATGTGCCTATATCCCCACTGAGCGTCGCCAGACATCGTCCCGTGATGATCAAGCTTATATCGTATGCATAATTTGTTTTCTTGGGGGCGCTGCCTGCCATGACTTACATTTTGTTATATGCGTTGTTAAGTGTGCTTGTCAGAATCTCCAAGGAATTGTATATGTCCTGCACCGTTCTAATACTTGTACAAATGAGGAGTCTTCACTCCACTAGCTAACCCTAAAGTACCTAATCATGGTTCCTTCGGTTCCATAGGAACCTGGTTGGGCGCTTAGCTGCGAGCCTAAGTTAATATATTAATGACTAGAGAAGGATGGCTGATCAAACACGCTCTAATCACATACCTTTGGTTCATTATCCTATATTAGTGTTAAATTATGTACGTTGGCAGAGGTCCGCTCCCTGTTTGCTATACTTATGTTGGTTGAAAGTATGAATTCTAAAAGTGACTCGCCACTTTCTTTTATATTTTCTGTTGGCAGCGCTGGCTTGTCATGCTCCATGCAGTTTGACGCCAGCCACATCACCTCCTTCTTGCCGCCTTCTATGGACTGTGAGTTTGTCTGAGCTGTAATGGGACAGTAAGTAGGTGTGCAAACCTTTCGTTATCCGACCGAGGTCCGCTTTGACGATGAGGCTGGACTAGATGCCATTTGACAACATCGCTGGCTGACTCCACTCGTTCTTGAGTCTTAGCGTGGCTCGCCTTCTTGGGGTACTTGCTCACGCGCGGCTCCCCATCTCCCGATGCTGTCGCTACGTGAATGCCGCTTCCAACGCATTCGTGCTCTTATCATCTGACTCCACGGCGCTTGGTTCACATAATGCTCACGAGACTCATGGCTTGGCCCAGGCCTTAGCGGGTGTGAGATAAGCTACAGCTTGGACCCTGCTGAAGATACCAAAACCTGCTTTGTATTGAGCTTTGGTTCTCTGCCCTTCCTTCGACTTTACCTTGAATCCGTCCTTTCTTGGGGAGCTAACGTTCCAGCCCATGTTAATTAATTATTTCACTCATAGCGTTTTCAGTCTGCCGTCATTTAATTGAAGCCCATGGACGGGGGTCAGTGTTGGGTCTTATCTTATCGCATATATCGCATTGTTACAAAATGAATGGAATGAATTTTGAGTATATGGAACAGCATTTAAATTGTTTGTGAACGAATTTGTCCTATGACTATCGTAGTGAAAATATAAACTTTTTGGAATAGTTTTTTTCAAGGTTATCTGCAGACTGTTAACTTTGCCAAACATTGGTGAACATCTGTGAAGACGTAATCCAATACCTGCTTAATTCAGATTAATTTCCATAATGTATTCATGAATGTTTGCATCAAGTACAATCTCTGCTGTTTTCAGACCGGCATTTTCTTCTCTGGGAATGAATGCAGGAAGTATGCATTCATTCCCAGAGAAGAAAATGCCGGTCTGAAAACAGTAGAGATTGTACTTGAATCAACAACATGCCAAATTAGTTGTTGGTCTAAATGCTCTCGAAATAAGTAAGATTTGTACTTACAGCCCTATTCCGGCAACTATGACAATACTCAACTTTGTGACAATTGCCATATCTATGACAATATATATATTTTCGTATTCTAAAAAAAACTTAAAAGCTTAGAGTATGACAATTGATACAAAATCTGTGACTACTTGGCTAGCAGGTCACAACCGAATCTGTTGTAGTTTAACAGCTGTCAAACAAATTACAAGCAAAAATTGTATAAATGTGTATACGATGCATTTAAAAAATCAGTAAGGACGCTAACTTCAGCAAGGGTGAAGCTTGGATACTCATCACGCCCATTATTGTGCCACAGTCATTTTTTTGACTGAATCTATTTTCTATTCACCTTATTAGCCTATATATTATTATTGCTATAAGTGGGCGTAGCCATGCCCATTTTTTTGTCAAAATATTTTTCATGCCTCCCTAAGAACATAAGTGTGAAGTTTCAAGTCAATTGATTAAGATGAATATGTCGGGGTTGATAAAAACTCGGTAAACTTTAACAATGTATTTTATTGTTGGATTTTCGTCAGTTATATCTTTACCACATTGCCGAGTTGGCCGTGAAAATCGTTAATATTAACTTTATTCATGCTTAGACATGCACACCTTTCTTAGCTGCGCTGTTAAAATTGTGAGTTTTTCTATAAAGATATAAATAAATAGAATAAAATTAAAATGCCGTGAAATAACGTTAAAGATAATATGATTAAATATAAAATTTTATGTACGAAATTGAGTTTCTAGAGAGCAAATACGTTTGTTCATGAATGAGCATGGAACAGCGAAGCCTTAGCAGAGAAAGAACTTTTTATTTAGAAAATAAAAACCCATAAACGCATTTATGACCGACAAATGGAACCGTTCGACAAGATCAACCGATCGAATGTCGCAGGTAGTTATTATCGCGACCTACGCAGCAGGCGGCAAGCAGATAAGACCAACGGGTCTAAGCAACGGTTGCCTGTGCGACCAAATGCAGCAGGTCAAAATGTTAGATTACACTGCCGTTCTACTAACGCAGTGTTTGAATAAGATAGAATAATTCAAAAATAGAAATTAAGCCCTGGTGCTGTGTAACTCAGCGCAGAATATTATTTAAATAAAGTAGCATCCGTCCGCGGACGTCAGTACAGCTCTTAAACACGAGCGTGCTCAACATATTGTTTATTAAAAAGTCAGTAAGGTGGACATCTCGATTTACAGAGGCATTGCTAAGCTTAGTGCTATTCCTAAACTGTTTGAACAGATCATTACGGCACAGCTACAGCACTTTGTACCATAATCTGTCTCAGCATGGCTTATTAGAATTCACTTCAATTGTCAATCGAAATTTTTTGTCTGGCTGCTAAACCAATGTTGTGTACACTGATTTCAGTAAAGCATTTGATTGTGTTTGTCGCTCTCTGCTTTTAACAAAACTCGACCATCGTTAGTCCGTTGGCTGTCGTCTTATCTTGAATCTCGTACACAATGTGTTCGTTTTAAAACATCAGTTTCAAGACGAATTTTTGTTACTTCAGGGGTTCCTTAAGGTAGTTACCTTGGTCCCTTATTGTTTAATATATTTATAAATGACTTGCCTACTATGATAAAGAACTGTCATGTTTTAATGTATGCTGATGACGTGAAATTATGTCTGACCGTTAATTCTATAGATCAGCAGAATCTGCTTCAGTCTGATCTTGACTCTCTCTCACAATGGTGTGCTGTAAACAATTTATTGTTAAACAGTGAGAAATGCAAGTTAATGTCTTTCTATAGAAAAAAACTAATTGTTTGCACGTACAAGTTAAATAATTTGCACCTTGAACGTATCTCTCAGTTCAATGACCTTGGTGTTTTGATGGATCCAAAACTTCATTTCGCCTCACATATTTTGCTGTCCGTTAATAAGGCTAAAGGCGTACTGGGTTTCATCAAAAGATGGTCCAAGGAATTTAATGACCCGTACACAGCTAAATTGCTTTACACTTCTTTAGTACAGCCCATTTTGGAATATGCATCGTGTGTTTGGGATCCTCAGTGCGAAAAGTATAAGAACCAAATTGAGTCTGTTCAGAAACAGTTCCTTCTGTTTGCTCTTAGGAATCTACACTGGGACCCCTGTGTTCACCTTCCTCCCTATAGTAGTCGGTTGAAGATTATTAATTTGCCATCATTGTCTAGTCGTAGAACTATGCTTCTGCTCCTCTAATGACCTTATACAACGTAGTATTGTAACATATTTAAATAAGTAAAATTTTGTTTATTAAAACTACATAACATAACTAATTGCTTAACTTAGTAGTATTAAAAAAATTGTTTAAAAATTAGTTTATTAGTATTTTTATAGTAGTAAGGCGACTGCTGACTTTGTTGGTGTGTCCTGACCTGGTGTCGCAAGTCCACTTGAGGGCAGTGCGCTACCACAACGTCTTGCGCCTGTAGTTTGTAAAAAAAAAAAAAAAAAATTATTGAAGAATTTTGTATAACGCTTGTTTATGTATGGATAACCAAATAATTAACTAATTGTGTGACTTTATCGATGACACTACAAATTCTGTATTTTGATGCAAGAGTTGTATGTGTTGTGTAATTGCTAGTAACATACGAGTAATCATTACAAATGTAGTAATATGGAGAGCGATTGGGAATGCAATGGTCTATGTTGAGCAGGCGGCCCAATAACGTACGTCATTATACCCTGTACACATACTGTGTTAGGGTAAATTGTGTTTGTGCAAAAGCCAAATGTATGTAACGCAGTGATGGAGGGGAGGGGAACCCCATAAAGCATATACATATATTCTTGATCAGAACGACAAGAGAAATTGATTAAGCCATGTCAGTCCGTCTGTCCGGCCTCACCAATGTTTCTCGGAAACAATAAGAGCTAGAGACTAGAAGTTTGCTGGGTAGACTCGTGATGCTCGGCAGCAGATCAAGTTTGAACGGTTTTGTGCCACGCCCACTTCTTCCTGCCCATCCAGCACCACCCACTTTTTTCAAAACGCTATAACTCGAACATCCAAAGAGATAGAAACATGAATGTCGGTAAGCACACTCAGTATGAGTAACTCTACAAAACTGCATACCACAATTTTACCACCTTCCCTAGTATTTTTCTTAAAAAAAGCTATGTCTCCAAAACTAACAAAGGTAAAGGAAATTTTGTATACAAGCTCAGTAGATATGTATCTTTAAAACTGCATACCAAAAAATTCCCCTCTTTATCATAGTTACCCCTCGAGTAAACTCGACTATACCGCCCTTACTGGATTTAACAATAAATTTATGCAAAAGCACAATCACTTTTTCATATAAAGTAACTAAAACTTGCCATTTTCTACTTTTAAATAAGTTGGCCCGAGATTAACGGATCCACACGTTAACCAACAACATGCCTCGGAGTTTATGAATCTCGTAAAATTTTGGCCAGTGCATGTTGTTTTTGGCAATTTAACTTTTCATGCGTTCCAACGGTAACGAGATATGCGTGTACACCGCAAAAAACAGTAGGGCGTGAAAATCCTAAGTATAAAGTGTCAAGTCAATTGGCTTAGAAATAAAAAAGACTACAAGCAACGAATTGAATTTGATTCTATTCATCTTCTTCATTTCGCATGACAGGTGACAGATCCAGTGGTCCGATCTCAATGATACTTACAGACATTTGATCTAGGTACGTTAACCGACTAGTTTTGCAATTTTAGCTTCCTATCTAAAAACCAGTAAGGGCGGTATAGTTGAGTATTCTCAACTATATAATACCCTGTACACACACCTATGTATGTTGATAACACGTTAAACATTCGCCGACAGCAAAAGCAGTGTACCACGATATGGTTTGTGTATTTGCTAATAGTGAGGCAGGGCTCACAGTGCAATGTTGCCATTAGATGGCGCTTTAGTACGGGTTTTGTTACAAAGCATTGCTGCAAAATTTTAGTGTGTTGGTCTTTGCGGCGAAAGTGGTAGTTTGTTGTATGCAGTTTTAAAAAGGTATGTTATCTGAGTTTGCATACAAAATTTCAGCATTGTATTCTTTATACTTTAGGAGATACAGCAATTTTAAGAAAAAAAAATGACCTTTTGTTGTGCTCGATGGGAGGGAAGGAATGGGCGTGGCAAAAATTCCTTCAAACTTGATCTAGTGTTCGACCACACGAGTCTATCTACCAAATTTCAAGTCTCTCTCAAGGGGGGCATGTAGTTTTGTAGAGCTTTACATACTGAGTCTACATACTCATTTTCACGTTTCTAACTCATCAGGTTTTCGAGTTACAGCCTTTTGAAAAAATGGGTGGTGCTCGATGGGCGAAGCAGTGGGCGTGGCAAAAATACCTTCAAACTTGATCTAGCGTTTGACCTCACGAGTCTATCCTCCAAATTTCAAGTCTATAGCTCTTATAGTTTCCGAGAACCATTGGTGAGGACGGACGGACGGACAGACAGGGCTATATCAATTCGTCTTGTCATCCTGATCAAGAATATATATACTTTATAGGGCCCCCCTCCCCTCCTTCTTTGCGTTACATACAAACCGTCTCAAACAAACTTAATATACCCTGATACACAGTGTGTGTACAGGGTATAAAAACAATGGCTTAAATTTTGTTCAATTGTTTTTTTTTTTTTTTTTTTATGGGGCTACCAGTTCTAGTGGTCCGATATTACCAGTTCCGACCAATTATTTGACTAAATAATAAAAATAATTTAAAGAAATAATTTTTTCATGAAAAAAATAGAAAACTAGGCATTTGCCGAGGCTAGTATTGCACCGGCAACAAACTCCAACTTGAACAACATAGGGGACATCCATAAATTACGTGAGATAAAATCAGGGGAGGGGGGTTCAAGAAAATCTCACCAAATCTCACCTAGGGGGAGGGGGGTTCATCGGACACTTGTTTGATATAACATCGCTGACTAAAAGTCAACGCGATGTCAAACGTCGACCATGGAACCAAGAACAATACCATCGGTCTCCTCCATGTATCGATTTAATGATTATGAGTCCAAACAACTCTTTGTTAAACTAGTCATTAAAAAAAAATTAAACTAGTAAGGCGGTATAGTCGAGTATACTCGCCAATTTAATAATAGAGGCCTGGCGAACTAACAAAAGCGAATATAAATATTTAACCATGTTAATAAAATGTCAAACTTGGTGGCAAGGCAGTGTTTAAGTACCGCTTTAGTTACAAAGCATTGGTGCTTCTGTATAAAATATAATAAAGCAGAGCTCAAATCACAATTTATGCAAAATTTCAGTTTGTTGGTCTTTGCGGGGGCGCAATTTGGTATGTAGTTTTGAAGAGGTATGTTTACTGAGTTTGCATACAATTTTCAGTATCGCACCGTTTATAGTCGAGGACATATAACAACTATAAGAAAACAATTTTTTGAGGCGTTATGATGGGTAGGGGGAAAAAATGTGGTACGCAGTTTTGTAGTGTTATACATACTGAGTCTCCATACATTGTCGTGTTTCTATCTCATCTGGTGTTCGAGCTGCAACCTTTTCAAAAAGTGGTTGGGCGGAGAGGAGTAGGTGCATAAAATCCTTTTTTTTCAAACTACGGGCGCAAGACGTTGTTGTAGCGCACTACCCTCAAGTGGACTTGCGACACTAGGTCAGGCTGTTCCGCGACTACAGACAAAGTCAACAGTCGCCTTACTTCTTACTCTACAAACAATTCAAAATACTAATTATAAACAATTCCTTAAAACAACTAAGTTAAGCAATTAACACAACATTTTACTTACTGCGTTCGAAAAACAAAATTGATACTTATTTAAATTCGTTAGAAAACTACATTTAATAAGGTATGTAGAGGAGCAGTTCTCTATTAAACTAAAATATCTGTTATAATACTTACATAAAACACGAAACGAGTCATGCTCTATATAAGTTGATCTGCAGGTACTGAGACAGATCGGACTAAAACTTCTAGTTACTCTAGCAGGGACATTGAACTCTATATACGCTAACAATGTCGGAGAAAATATTAAGCCATTATTTAGGTTATATAAAAACAAAGTACCAAGCATAGTTCTACGACTAGACAATGTTGGCAAATTAATAAGCTTCAGCCGAATACTATAGGGTGGAAGGTGAACACAGGGGTCCCAGTGTAGATTCCTAAGAGCAAACAGAAGGAACTGTTTCTGAAGAGACTCAATTGAGTTCTTGTACTTTTCACACTGAGGATCCCAAACACACGATGCATATTCCAAAATGGGCTGTACTAAAGAAGTGTAAAGTAATTTAGCTGTGTACGGGTCATTAAATTCCTTGGACCATCACAGCAAAATATGCGAAGCGAAATTAAGTTTCGGATCTATAAAATAACATTAGCTTGCATTCATTACTGTTTAACAACAAATTGTTTACAGCACCGATCGATTGGCAACCGAAGTGAATTCTAATAAGTTACCGTTGGCCGTTTCTTGAGGAAACCATGCTGAGACAAATTCAGAAGTGATGGCACGAAGTGCTGTAACTGTTCCGTGATGATCTGTTCAAATATTTTTGGAAAAGCACATAGTTTAGCAATGCCTCTGTAATTAGAAATGTCTACCTTACTGCCTTTTTTGTAAAGGGGAATAATATAAGACTCTTTCCAAATGGTGAAAACAATAGAATTATTAAGCGACATGTTGAAAAGCTTTGAAACGCAACTAGGAATATAATCTGAATCAGCAGTAAAAGATGATTTAATTAATTTCAAGTATCTAAGAACGGTTTCATTTTCGATAAGTGACACATACATAGATATGAGTTCTATCATCGGTAAAAAATGGATAAGTTACGTTTTGGTAAGAATAGTTATTGTAGGTGCTTTGGAAAAACTCAGCAAAGAGGTCGGATATCGTTGCGTCACCACTTACTTCCACACCATTGAATTTCATACATGAAGGAAATGAA
Source organism: Phortica okadai (assembly GCA_034638295.1). Classification (NCBI taxonomy): domain Eukaryota; kingdom Metazoa; phylum Arthropoda; class Insecta; order Diptera; family Drosophilidae; genus Phortica; species Phortica okadai. The sequence continues at coordinate 33,656,070 of CM067848.1, read as the reverse complement.
TTAGAATTAGACTTGTATTTGATGACATTAAAATTTTTTTTTTCGATCGCTGTATATATTGGATTGTTCATGGATGAACATGGAACAGCGAGGTTTAGTAGATAAGTAATCTTATATTTAGAAATAAGAAACAAATAAACGCGTTATGATCGACAGCTGCAACCATTTGACAAGATCAACGGGTCGAAGGTCGCAGATAGTGATTCATGCGACCTACGCAGCAGGCGGGTGTAAGCAGCGGTTGCTTGTGCGGCCGCTACAGAAGGTCACAAGGGTTAGTTTACACAGCCGTTCTATAAACGCAGTGTTAGCATAAGATAACTAAAACTAAGTGTAAATCTAAATATAGAAGTTAAGATAAAACTCTATGCTGCGCTGTAATTACAGCGCAGAATATGCTTTAAATAAACATGCGTCTGATCACGGACAAATCAGTACAAATCAAAAACTTGAGCGTGCTCAACATAGTGTTTATTATTGAAGAGAATAATATACATTTTTGGTCCTTCGAGCCGGATAAAGAACACAATGTTCTTTAGTCTCTTAGAATTACACAAGTAAAGTGTAGAACGGAGAAAAGCGTTATCTGTGGCTTTTGACAACAGATAAACAGTGGTTCTGTATAAAAAAAAGTACAGAATTGCAAATCACACATGGAGTTGAGTGCGAATCCAGGGAATATGTTGTCATCAAAAGCCATGGACGAACAATATCAGTTGGAGAAGGCATTGAGATTGACGATGCGAGTAGCGCAACAAATCAAGGAAGTCCGCGAACACATGGCACATGGTATTAGTACAGAAGTTGTTTGGTGCAAAGCTGCATTGAGCATGCTGCTGAAGGGCTCTGAGGAGATTCTTGACACGTTGGAAAGTACCTACGGCAACTACATACTCACCAGAGAAGTGGACAACGTGTGCAATAAAGGCTACGACTTGGTTGACGAGATCGGGGAGAAGTATGAAGGTTTAGAAGCCGAGGTGTATAGACGGGATGGGTTTTTCGCATTAAGAAAACGAACTTTCGAAGAAATAGTGAGAACCGAGAGGCTTGTGGCTCAGGCTAGACGGAGTGTGGAGGCATCCAGGCAAAGAAGTCGCTTTTTTGTGACGAGCGTTACATTATCAGAGTCTGGAGAAGTCCTCAATCATAGAAACAAAGTTCAGTTGCAAACTAAACAGCTAAACGAAGAAATAACCGACGAAGAATCTGGTTTTCAAGAGGATGCAAATGAGCATGATGTAAATCAACATGACGAGGGCGGAGTAAAAGCCAAATTATAAGAAGTTGAGGCAGTGAATCTATCCACAGTTGAAAAAGGCATTGCGGAAGATATGCGAATGATGCCGTCTTCGAAAAAGAAGAAGCAAAAAGCATGACGAGTTATTAAATACCGTTAAAATAAGAACGGAGTACGCTGACAATTGCCAGCATTTCCCTCTGGGAAGATCTCTTGAGGAAGATATATCGAAATCAGGAATGAAAAATGAAAAGCGAATCAATGACAACTACAGTCCACCAAAACAAATCGAGGAAAACGAATCCATCTGCAATCAGATGAACAGACTCGAAACACTAAGGTATAAACTTTGGAGGAAATGGCGTGAAAAACCTCAAGCCAAGGGCGTAATACTGACCAGTCTTCAGAAATTTGAGGCCGAAAAAAGGATCAGCGACCTACCAGATCCAATTGTGGCTATCATCAAGAATACTTCAGAGCACTGAATAGCCCGGATCAATATCACCCAGCCAAATTACGACCAGGACTTCGAGCAACTGGAAGACAAGCTAGCTGGTCTGCGCAACAAAGAGCTGCCATTGAAGGAATTGCAGTTTCACCACTACAGCGGCTACCTGTCTCTGATACTTTGCATGATAACGATCGTGGTACTTCTGATGATGTGTGCATACCGACAATGCAAGCCTCGAGAAATGATTCGAGTCAACCTGACTGGCCGCCCGCAGAATGTTCATGGATGAACATGGAACAGCGAGGTTTAGTAGATAAGCAATCTTATATTTAGAAATAAGAAACAAATAAACGCGTTATGATCGACAGCTGCAACCATTTGACAAGATCAACGGGTCGAAGGTCGCAGATAGTGATTCATGCGACCTACGCAGCAGGCGGGTGTAAGCAGCGGTTGCTTGTGCGGCCGCTACAGAAGGTCACAAGGGTTAGTTTACTCACCCGTTCTACAAACGCAGTGTTAGCATAAGATAACTAAAACTAAATGTAAATCTAAATATAGAAGTTAAGATTAAACTCTATGCTGCGCTGTAGTTCAGCGCAGAATACTCTTTAAATAAACATGCGTCCGATCACGGACAAATCAGTACAAATCAAAAACTTGAGCGTGCTCAACATAGTGTTTATTATTGAAGAGAATAATATACATTGGATTTTAATTTAATTAAATAGAAATCATAATTTCTTTTGTTACATAAAGTGAATTTATAAGCGAACTTTTGTATAGTTTGCATAATCAACAAGAGAACTGGTTCTCTTATATTTTTTGAATAATCTAGTTTTTAAATTCTTTAGTCGAGCTAATTCTTTTGAAAACCACGGAGGATTATTTGATTGTGAAACTATCTTAACTCTTGGTACGCACAATTTAAACGGACGGACGTACATACCTATATTCACTTGTCCTGTCGTCCTAATATAAAGCATTTAATCTTTAGCATTTGGAAAGTAAACTTTATTTACATTTTTTATTTGACCGACTAACACGACCAACTCTCAGACTATCTGTTTGTCTCAAGTTAAAGTCAATTTAACGTCATGATATCGCCGAGTGAATATTTTGCAATGACCAACAATGTGCGCTTCTTTTGGCTAAAAGATTTGTTTAGGTCAATAAATTTGTATGCATATGGTGACAAAATAAAACCAAAAGTTATATTTTATGGCTTTACTTGATAGCAAGCGTACGTTGCTATTGTATCTTATTTTTTCATGTTTTGTTGTGTGTTGGAAAGATTTTTTGATTTGCGTAACTTTGTTGTGAAGTTTTGATGGCAAACCCGCTATGATGGCTCCTGTTCCCAGAGAGTCTTTAATAAATAATGGTGGTCGCAGGCATAGCTTTATGTGTTATCATTTAGACTAGATATGGGCGCGGGCTTAATTGTTGAGGCCCGGCCCGATAAAAATTACTTTTTTATTTCGAAAATTAATTAAATTAAATAAAAAGTTTAATAAGATCGTTAACACAAGTTGACCGCGCCAATGCCTGCAAAATTGGAAGATATTTGCATTTTTTCGAAATTTCAGTACGCAAGAATCAGACGAATCAAAGCTTAAATATTTATTGAAATAGAATGACTCAACTTCATTTTTTTCCAAGTTTCGCTTCTTCGACATGTTGACGTCCATGAATTGCGAAAATTCGCCCGGCCCATGCTCATCTCTAATTTAGACACAATGCTCGAGCTATTGTATATACTTGCATCAAGTCAAAAGATTAAATGCTAATGAAGAGAATGTCCAGTGTCAAATATGATCGATGCAACAATCATATTGTCGTTACTTTGTGATGACGTTAAAAATGGTTGTTATTGTTATCTCAACTCATTCATTTGTGGTTTTTATACCTTGAACCTTATGGTACAAGGGTATATTAAGTTTGTGCGTAAATGTATGCAATACCTAATAGGAGGCGTGGCGAAACCTTGTAATGTATAATATACATAAGACGGATTTTCCAATAAGAATAATTGAGAAAATGCTTGCAAGAGTATATAAGATTCAGCAAAGCTGAAAATAGCTCCCTTACTGGTTCTTCTTCTTTTTTTTATGAGGGCTACCAAGTCAAGTGGTGTGATGGATACCAAACATTATCTTAACAATCTAACAAGGGTAACCATCAACGAGAGGGGTAAGATGTATATTTACTGAGCTTCGATACAAAATTTCAGGGGCGTTTTGGAGATAAAGCAATTTAAAGAAAACAATTGGGGGAATGGAAGTGAAGGGTTGGAAGAAAAATTAAGGTACTAAAAAAACAGTAAGGGCGGTATAGTCGAGTCAACTCGACAATATAATACCCTGCATACATGGTAGGCCGTGCCACGATCAAAATCTACAAAAACATATTAATCTGAGATCGGCCGATCAAATATTGTTCAAAATATCAAGAAAATCGGTCAAAAAATGTGGATTTTACGAAAAAATTTGAGTTTGTAGGTCTCTGAGGGGTAACTATGAATGAGGGAGAAATTTATGGTATGCAGTCCTGAAGATGTATACTTACTGAAATTTTATACAAAATTTCAGGTTCGCACCTTCAATAATTTTGGAGATATAACTTTTTTTAAGAAAAACACTTGGGGAGGGGATATTAAACAGAGGGGGTAAAATTTGGATGTTAGAGTTATGGCGTTTTGAAAAAGTGGGTGGTGCTGGATGGGTGGGTAGTAGAGGGCGTGGCACAAAACCGATCACATTTAATCGATTTCTCTTGTCGTCCTGATCAAGAATATACATATATACTTTATGGGGTCCTCCTCCCTTCCTTCTATGAGTTACATACTTTCAGTTTCAAACAAACTTAATATACCCTGACACACTCTATGTGCAGGGTATAAAAATGTATTTTAAAAAAGTGGGCGGTGTGGTTTGGGTGAGGAGTGGGATTGGCACAAAACCGTTTAAACTTGATCTGCTGCCAAGCATAACGAGTCAACCTTCCGAATTTCAAGCCTCTAGCTCTTATAGTTTTTGAGAACCATTGGTGAATACAGACGGATGGAGAGGGCTTAATGGATTCCTCTTGGTATCCTGATCAAGAATGTATATACTTTGTTTGGTCTCACTGCCCTCCTTCTATGCGTTAGATACATTTGGTCTCAAACAAACTTAATATACCCTGATACACTGTGTGTACATGGTACGAAAATGTGCCCATATATAGTCCAAATAGAAAGAAATATCTCTGAAACCTGGTCTAGGAAATTAAGAATTTGTAAATATGATATAGAACGGAAATGAAATCTGTTTCGATTTAATAGTAGGCAGGGCAACGTCTTTTTACAGTCGTTACAAATTGAAGGAAGAGGGTATGTGGAAGTCGAGCACTCTCGACTGTAGTTCTTTACTGATTTGTTTTGCCGCGTGCGCAGCCATGTGAAACACTATTAGAACGAGCGTTTGACTCTCATTCAAACTGTGATTCAGAAAGAGAGAGGGAGAGAGTAAGAGGGAGCGATAGAGATAGCACGATCACCGTTTTTGTGCAGAACTCAATTAGCAGCAACAACAACAATAAAAATGAACACGCATTTTGTTAAAAGACAATTAAATAACTTAACACCAACAACAAGAACCACAACACTGTTTGTAAAATATGCGAAAAAGACCACAAAACAACAACTATTAATTATTATTATTGTTGTTGTTGTTACCTATTGTTTGTTACTGTGTGACCCTGGTGTTTAGAGAAGAGCGACAAAAATTAGTAGCGGTATTCACGCCCAGCTCGGTAACTTGTAATCGTCTTAACTAATGAAAATCCAAAATCAAAATACATTAGCGGTCTTCACGCACGGAAACGTGTAAACGTCGTAACTGATGAAGATCCAAAAACAAAATACATTGACACATTTTACCGAATTTTCAGCAGCCCGACTCGTGTTCGGTAAAAAATAGAAGGGATTTTTTAATTACTTTCAATAAAAAAGTGACTGTACTGTACATAATTTTTTTTATTATAAAAATGGCATATGTTATGTGTTAACTTATCTCAACATAAGTCAATACAAAGGAACATTAACTCCCAGATTTTCGTATCGTATGTTACAAGTTATAACATAAAACATACAACTAATTCATCAAAATGAATATTTTGGGTCTTTGATTTCGTCCTCTCGCCAACCGATGTATGCCTCACCAAACCGACCCATACCTGTGCACCATTTTTACACAATTAGTTAATTATTTGTATATTCATGTAATAATAAATATATTTACCTTTCAGAAACTCAATTTCTCGCATAACTTAATTAATTTTATGTTCCATTAATTTCTTACTTTATTTCGCAGAATTTCAATTTTGTTTGGTTTATTTCGCACAATTCATGTAAATTCACTTTTTCGTTTGTTTATATAAGAAGAATATATTCACGCCCGACATTCGGTAAAATTAAAATTGCGACGTTACCGAGCTGGGCGTGAGTACCGCTAGTGAAATATTCACGACAACGCGAAAAAAATAATTTTATAAAAGAGACAATAACAACAATAACAAAACAAAAAAAAATAGTGATAATAAAATTAAAATAAAATTGAGTACAACCTGCGCAACACTTTATTTTTTGGGGCTGCCACACACTTGTATAGAGAATACGACGTACAGAGGGGCCTTAGATACATTGAGCTTGCACAAATCAAAAATTTCATGAACGCTTTCGAAAAAACAAATTTATGTGTCTGATTGATAATTTTCCAGAGAGAAAAATTAACATTAAATAAATTAGAATTATAGTTTGGCAGATATGCGCAATCAAAGTTGACCATTTTTCAACATTCAATGACACACTCATTTTTTTGAAAATTCGGCATCTTTGAGTTGGAATAACAACGCAATTATAACACGAATCATTATCGAATTGATTTGTATTCTTAGGTAGCCATATTATAGTGTTAAATCATAAATATCAAGTCTTTTGCATGTGTAGTTGTCTAGAGAGAGCTGTTTTTTAAACTAAGTATTTTTAGGATATTTTTTTTTAACTTTGGTGGACAATAAAAACAATATACCTCTCCCAAATTTTCAAAATATCTTTATTATACATTCCTTTATGCAATGAAAAGAAAACTCTGTGCAAAATTTCAGGACGATAACTTCAAAATTGTGGGAGAGATTGTATAAATACATGTAGACGGACAGTCGGACGGACGAACATGGATATATCAACTCGTCTTGTCATACTGATCAAGAATATATATACTTTGTACTGTCGCAAATTTCTAAATTATTAAAAAATTACACTTACACTGCATTGGAAACAAATTATGACCTTGACATCATATTTTGCCGCTCCCAGATATCGTTGCGTATTGACCGATGGCTTAAGGAATTCAATTTTAAACAAAACTTATTTTATGTAATTATCTTTATTCGTTCAGAAGATATGGTTTTTGCAATGAAAAAACTCAGAAGGCCCCACTGTGCGACGATGCTCGTAGTCACAAAGTGCTCCGCGTCTGTGTTGATAGTGCAACTTTTGCGTTAGTCAACATTTACGGAAGACTTGTTTCGGCTTGCGGTCGTTGTCATTGTAAGAACTAACGACGGCTCACAGCATTTCTGACAACCCGAATCTAAACCTGCGTAACAGCAACAATAACAACGACAACCGTTACAGCCACATCAGCTACGGCATTACAACGAAAACATCAACAGCAACAACAAAGTCCATTAACCAGCGACCAGTTACAATCTGGAACGGGGTGCAGTCCACGGCAGCAACGAAGAAACTTGAATTGAAAATGTTGCGGTGCGACTACGGATTGGACGAGCGCATGTTGGAGCAGACGTTGGTGCCACGCTATAAACGCCACAAGCCGCTGGCGAGCGCACGCAACGTGAATGTCGCACACTCAGCTGCCGCGGTCGACGTTAACGCCAACGGTAGTTGTCAAAGCCGAACGGCACAAGTGACATCCAAACGGCGCATTTCAACGGTCGTTGCGAGCGGCAACGGTTTTAAATACGCAACGGACACGTCGAATAAATTGAAACCCCATTCCGATTGGATATTGCGATATGACAACGACAGAGAATTATCTTTTACGAATTTCCATCCCTGGAGCATAGAAAATCCAATCGATATTATCAATGGTGGCAGTGGGAGTGTTGGTCTAGATTCAACGCGCAAATTTGCGCATTTCGATTTGGTGCCGTGGCGTCGACAACGCTCCACGCTCGATCTTAGCACGGCGCCGGACTATAGTGGCAACGCTTGCAATGCCACCAAAGCTTCGGCCTTGACGCGTTTTGAAAAGCTTGAATTGCGTCAGAATCGCCGACAATTGAAGCGTGTCGAACGCAAACGTCAAAACTATCTGCGTCGCTTTGTGCGGGTGCGTCTGATCTTTTCCATTGAGCTGCGACACAAGCGCATGGAGGTACTGCATCAGTGTAAGTTCCCGACGCGCACCTTTGAGCAGAAACTCACTTTGACAGACACCGAATGCGCCGCCTATGAGCGAATTTTACTCAATGCCAATGCCAGTGTCGAGGATCATTTGGGTTATTTCAATTGTCGGTCGGCCACAGAGTCGAGCGCATTGTTATTGTCAAGTGATAAGATGCAAGTGCGTGACGTCAAACTGATAAATATCTCGGCTGTGGCCAACGGCGAAGCGGAGGCGTCGGCGGCCAACAATGAGGAATCGCTTGTTGTCGATTTCACGAGCGAAGATGAATGTGTCAGTGAAAGTGACGACGATCGTATGTCGTGTAATAACAATCGTGTGTGTGAACGTGATTCTGATCGTAATCGTGCTTGTAAATATAAGCGTGGCAATGCCACTAGTCAATCCGTTACAGCGTCAAAGGTACCGTGCGTGAAATGCAGCGATGTTGCCATTAAATTAAGGTATGCAAAGGACTCTAAGCCCAGCGGAACGAAGCTTAGTGTACTTCTCACGTTTAACTAAAAGCCACTTAGTTCTCGCGCCTTACACTTAGCTAATTAAAGTTGTTTTTTTAAGGTCATTAAATCTCAGACTGGGTCAAAATACATAGTATGTATGTATAGTCGTACTTGCCTTATTCACGCTTAGACAACTTGTGGCAACTTTGAATTGTTCCACGTTTTATTTACGTGTATCCACCTATATATGTTTTTATTTTTGTTTTTATGATAGAATTTATCTTTTATTTTATTAGACATTTTTTTTTTAAATAATCAAAGGAAGAAAGAACAAACTTTCGCGGTATTCACACATCGTTCCTTCGTTTCGGGCCCTATACTCCTCAACAAACTAGCCAAGTGAACTTCTTCATTCATTTGTTTTCTGATTAAAGAATTGTATGAGGTAAATTATTTGTTCGTGCATCTAATTTGAAAAGTAATAAACGAAAAAATGATACGGCCACCCTGATTATACAAGTCTCTGCACAACGTCTCTTTAACAAGGCCTTACTTTGTTAACTTAGTAAACACATCCATAAAATTTTATAAAATGAAAATGATTTTTACTTCTGACAATGAGTTGGTTGAAAAGACTTGTCTGTAAGGGACAAATGTTGTACCGAGAAGGTGAAAAGGTTTTGTGCCTTCACCGAGACTTCTTCCCCGTTCATATATGAGTGCAGTGTGGAACAAAACATGTTGAAAGTAAGTCAAAAAACAACAAAAAATGTTCAAATGAAATTGTTGATTTTTTTTTTTGCCGTTTTGAAGTTGTTAACATTTCTTCTTTCACACAATTTTTTATAGTTTGCTATTACAGTGTGTCAGTGAGTTTTAAGTTTGTTTGAGACGAAATGTACGAGGTGTTTTCAAAAAGTAAGGTGACTTTTCAAATTTCGCGGGCATCTTACTTTCGATTATCAATTTTATACTCTTACAAGAGTATATTAACTTTGTCATGAAGTTTGAAACGCAGAGAAGGAGACATTTCCGACTCTATAAAGTATATATATTCTTGATCAGCACGACGAGACGAGTCCATATAGCCATGTCCGTCTGACTGTCCATCTGTCTGTTGCGATGCGAACTCTTCCTAGAGTTTTAAAGTTAGCAAAAATATTTAAATGCAGAAAATTTTCTTTTCCTTGCCAGATTGATCGGATCACTATAGCATATAGCTGCCATAGAAACGATCGGTCAAAGATAAGGTTTTTGTTCAAAAAACGCTTTGATTTTAAAGCTATCATCTCAATTTTTTGCACAAGAGCATCTTGGACGTCAGTTAAGATACACTGAAGAAGATCGGACCACTATAGCATATAGCTCCCATAGGAACAAACGGTCAAAAATAAGGTTTTTATTAGAAAACCTTTTTTTCTTTTAAAATATAATAAATGAAGCTTTGCAATTGTGTCTTTTTATTAATTCTTGACTATAAAGTTTCATAAGAATCGGACATAAGGGTGTGGCACCGCCCTTATAGAGAAAAACTCAAAAATGCGATTTCTCTATAAGCCGACGATATTGCAATTTTAGTTGTCACTTCTTTTGGCGTCGAGGGTATGATTTGAATCAGATTTTTTTCTGTCACCGAGTGAATAGATCTATTGTATTCTGTGGTTGCGGGAAGGATAGTATTGATAGTGTCGCTTAACTGTTTATCCATTCTCAAGCATAGACTTATATCTCCGAGAGTATTTTAGAACCGCTAGACTCCGTCCGTTGAAAGTGCAAAGGTGGTGCATTCGAAACCTAAATGTCGAAATTATTTTTCATTATTGATTTAATCGTTTCCGAGTTCAATGACATTTCGTTGTCGCAATAAATTGTTTTCGTTTTGGTAAACAAGAGCATGAGATGTAGGAGAGGAGCTTTGAAGTCCACGACTGCACGTGAACAAATAGACTGAACCACTGCAAACTTAGACAACTTGTCGATGCAAGTTAGAAAATGTTTTTGGTCAGTGAAATTTACATCTACCATACACGTAATATTTTTCCTGCGTAAGAAGGTATTGGAGTTTTTTCCATTGCTGGTGCCGTTTATATTTACCCATGGCACATATTCTACAATTTGTGGCTATTTCCGTTGCGAACTGGCTCGTCCGCTGTTACCACATCTTGTATGGATTACACATACTGTGTATCGCATAGAAGGAGGGGAGTGGGTCGCTATAAAGTATATACATATATTCTTGATCAGGACGGCAAGACGAATTGATATAGCCCTGGCTGTCCGTCCGTCCTCACCAATGGTTCTCGGAAACTATAAGAGCTAGACACTTGAAATTTGGAAGATACACTCATGTTGTCAAACGCTAGATCAAGGTTAGGTTAGGTTGATCCGGTGATCTGAGAGAGATCTTCGCATAGACCACGACGGTCCTTAGCATACCGGTTGTTAATAGAGGGCTTATTCATCAAATGTATCCGCAACCAGGTTTGCTTTTAGTGCAAACCTGAGCGGCGTGCTGTATTGTCCTTTCGCGACTGCTTCCAGTGACTCCAGGATCGGCGTGCCTAAAAGATCTAGTCTTTGCCTCCCATACATATTAGATGCTCCAGGGTGTCTCTCACTCCAGGCTCTCTTCATTTCCTGCAGTCATCATCATGGGTAAGGCCCATATTCTTGGCGTGAACAACTGTCAAACAGTGCCGCGTTAGCAGACCTACTAGTAGAGGGCACTTGGCCCTTCCCAGAGAAAGTAACAACTACGTGCGCTTAGCGCACACGCTTCCACACAATTCCTCGTTCATAAACGTTAGCTCAAGTTCCAAGGTTATTTTTGCCACGTCCACTCCTTCCCGCCCAACGAACTTCGCCCACTTTTTCAAAAGGCTGTAGCTCGAAAACCTGATGAGTTTGAAACATAAAAATGGGTATGTAGATTGAGTATTTATAGCTTTATACCACATTTCCCACAACGCCGAAATGTTGTATGAAAACTCAGTAAACATACCTTTTTAAAACTGCATACCACAAACTACCATTTCCCACAAAATGAAATTTGGCGTAAATTGCGCTTTGAGCACTGCTCTATCCTATTTTATACAACAGCAGCAATGCTTTGTAACAAAAACTGTATTTAAGCACTGCGGAAACTATAAGAGCTATAGACTTGAAATTTAGAAGATAGACTCATGTGGTTAAACGCTAGAAAAAGTTTGAAGAAGTTTTTGTCACGCCCAGTCCTTCCCGCCCGTCGAGCACCATCCATTTTTTTAAGGCTGTAGCTTGAAAACCTGATGTTCCACTTCACCCTTTCTCAACATTTGCATTAAACGTGTTGCTTTGGTTGTGAAGCAGAGGGGAGTAAGTCTGTGTTGGTAACTTGCTTTTGCTTTTTTGATATTGTGTATATGCGAGGGTAACTTGCTTTTGCTTTGATTTTTTGATCTTCCTGACATTTCTGATAGCCTAGTTGCCTGAATCAATTTACTTAGTAAAATTCTATAACGACATTGCTTTTGAGCTGCAAAAAAATAATAATACGCTTTGAAATTGTTTTATTCGATGGAAAATTAAACGCAAGTTTTTTTCTACCCTTTTCCTCGCTAAACAATTTAATCAAGTTTTGTTCAATCATTTAAAATCAAACTAACCTTCATAATAATTATGTAATATTTATAAAAAAAGACAATAATTTCACTATGATTTCTTAAATTTTTATACATTAAACTTTTCTACACAATTTATATACTCTTCACGTTAGTGAATAGTATTATAAGTTTGTGCTGAAGTTTGTAACACACAGAAATATTCACTTGTGACTATATTAAGTATATATATTCTTGATCAGGACGACAAGACGAGTTGATTTAGCCATGTCCGTCTGTCTGTATATATACGATATCCTCTTACAGTTTTGAAGATATCGAGCTGAAATTTTGTACAGAGACTTTTTATTTGTAGGATCAATTTATTTGTCGGATCCAGCCATATCGGACCACTGGAACTGGTAGCCCCCATACGAAAAGAATAAGAAAAGTGAAAAAAACTTGAATCGTATGGAAAACTTTTTTGTTTTGTAAGATAGAGGGCTGAAATTTTAAACATAGTAGTTTTAAGTAGTCCCACTAAATTTCATAGAGATCGGGCAACTAGAACTGGTACCTGCCATACAAAATGAAGAAGAGGAAGAGAAGAAAGATTCACGTCGTTGTCTGGAAAACTTTTTGTGTCTTAACCAATTGACTTGAAACTTCACAGTTATGTTCTTGGGGAGGCATTACAACTATTTTGACAAAAATGGGCATGGTTACGCCCACTTTTACCAAAAATCAATAATTTGCATATCTCCGGTACCCAATGAGCAAAAACAATGAAAATTGGTTTATAGGCTAATAAGATGAATAGAAAATAGATTCAGTCAAAAAAAAGGGCGTGGCACAAGGAATGGCGTGAAGAGTATATAAGCTTCAGCCTTGCTAAAGTTAGCGTCCTTACTGGTTGGAAACTGACTTTATTGGAAAATACGCTTGAATTATCACAATGACGTAAGAACTGCGTTAGATGGTCGGTAATAGGGCACTTTACGTTATTATAAAAGTTACATTACATTACCGTAGCTTAAGTAAAGTATAATTTTTTGGAAATAAGCATGAATATCTAAGTAAATTAAGGGGTTACATACAGTTAGAAGGCCGAAAAAAGCGAATTTTTCGAAATTTTTCCTGAGAAAACTTTTAAGTTTATTGATTTGAAAATTTTTACACATATTATAGTGTCTTTTTACTGTATTTTAAAATTTATTACAAGTAAAAATATTTATTTGGAAAGGAGCGACAGCTCAAAAAAGACGTTTTGCGGTGACCACTGTATCTCTGAACTGGATCACTTTAAATTAAAAACCCAAAAAGATTTCGTTAAAGAATTGTTAAATCTAGTGATTAATCGAAGGCATGAGCAAAATAAATTTTTTTGACAAAATGGCCAAAATTGACCAAAATTTCGGCCTTAAATTGTTTATAAAAAAAAAATATTTATCGGTGAGAAAAAAGCTTCGATTAATTACTAGCAAATATATTTAAGAAGATCGTGTCAAAATTTGAGATTAATTGGTTGAGCAGTTTTCGAGTTATGTTGGTCACTAGTGATGCACGAATCCTTGGATTCGGATTCGAAGATCCGGATCTTAAAAGTATTCGTGGTAATCGAATCCAATGTACGAATCCGAGTACGATTCCGAGTACGAATCAGAATCCGAGTACGAATCCGAATCCGAGTACGAATCCGAATCCGAGTACGAATCCGAATCCGAGTTCGAATCCGAGAACGAATCCCACCATAAACGAATCCTATACGAACATTACGATCCTATCTTATTTTTCTGAAATCGATTTTGATGATTTAATTGTATGCATGCATCAACCCTCCTTTAACAAATTTGTATTTTTTCCTAATATTTGATACAAAATAATTTCTCTAAACCAGTAAGATAATGACATATAAATGTTACAAACAGGAAGTGTGCACAGGAATTGTCAAGAAAACAGCACCCTATTTAACTTAATATTTTGACATAATCAATACATAAAAGCAGTTGAGCTGAGTTTTCAACTTATTTCCGATTATATTTATTAAAAAAAAAAAAAATCAAGTCAAATAGAAAATTGATCTATCGATCAAAATCTGAACTTGTATTACCATTGCATTCTTACACTTCTCAAGAATGTTTTCGGCAATGCATAAATATAAATAGATATTGAAATGGATTGGTGGTCATGCAAAAGATCGCTGATGAAGGAGTGTGGCGACTCCCGAAACAGCTGTACGATCTGCCTGCTGCTTGCTAAACAGAGAGCAAGTTCTTGTGACATTGGTTGTGTGTCAAAAATTAAATTTGATTGTTATTTCCAATCTATCCCGCATTAATATGAAAATATTTACCTTTCACAATATTAACGCAATTGGTCCACGCTATTGAAACAAAAAAAAATCTTATTAATTTGTTTAGGTATTCAATAAACACTTTTTGCCATTTTTGTAGAGTTTGATATTTCTGTGTCCATAGCTGTATCTGCAGGCAAGCAAAAAGTCCAAGAACCAAAAGCAAAGAAGAAAATGCGTAAACATCGACTTAAAAAATGTTAGCCTCTTATGTTTAAAATGTTAAATTAACAAGTAACTAAATATTTTATTAAGCTGAGTTGAGGCTTTTTTTTTTTTTGCTCTGACGGATTCGGATTCGTCGTTAAGTACTCGAGTCCATTTGGATTCGGATTCGAAAGATCCGGATCCAGAAAATTGAGGATTCGTGCATCACTATTGGTCACCGTCTTTGAAAACACCATTTTGAGAAAAACGCGTTTAAAGTTTGAAAATAACTTTGAAGCACTCTGAAACGCCTTCCCAAATTTGCCTGTAACTTCGAAAATATTCACCGGAACGATATGAAATTTTCTGTGTGTATTCTTAAATATATGTACATAGAAAATGAAATTAAAAAAAATCGATTTTTTGAAAATTCTAACTGTATGTAACTCCTTAAGCAGACTGCGCTTGGTCAGTTTAATAATTCATTTTCATTTTTCAAATCTAACTTCACAGTAGGTACATACATACATGTCCGCTCTACTTCATCTTTTGTCTACACTTTCTTTGAACACAAGAAGAAACCACGCATACATGCCCACATGCCACTTTTCGTAAACCCAAGTTGTTTATGAAATTCGGAAAAAGGAAAACGTTTTAAAATTTAATTTAAGGGGGTTTTTTAGTATAAACCCTCAATTTTAGTCGTTTTTCATCGCACGATAAAAAAAATATAAAAACATTTTGAGTACACAGTTTTTTACAAAATATACGAATATATTGATATATAAATAATGGAAGAAAATTGTCCCAAAAAGAAAAAAAAACTTAAATTCATCGAGTTATGATGTCGCGAAGTGGAGGCAAAAAAAAAAAGTGGGGTCATGGTTGGCATGATTCCAATCCTTGCAGTGTTCGGAAAAAAAAGGAAAACACAGTTATTCTTAGGAAAGATATCGTCCCTACCGCGGGTAAAATGAAAAATGTTTTTTTAACCTATTTTAAATTAAAAATAGTAAAACTAATTATATTGCAATATCCGAGGTAGGGGCGATAGAGGAATGTATTATGAAGGTTCAATCGGATGATTAGAACTGGAGATATCATGCCAACCAGCGACATTAGTACCTTACATCACTAAAACGCTTATAACTCCGAAAATAGTTCGAATGTGGTCTTAATAGTATACATGCGAGATTCTTCGCTGTGTGTTATGCCAACATTTGAATCTGCAGAGTAGACTCGTTAACATTCTGGCGAGACATGGCGTCTGCCACAAAGTTCTCAAGGTCGAAGACTTTTCAAGACCCACTCAATGTGTTTAATGTGGACTTCTTTATTCACCGAGAAAGTTATCACGTCATCAACGTAGACATGATACGTTTTCCCGATCTGATCCCTGAGGACATCATCTATTGCCCTTTGAAATATGCTTGGGGTGTTTTTTAGCTATGCAGAATAGTCTGCAGAATTTGTTCTTTTCGTTATTGACAGAGAATGCAGTTTTCTCCCTGTCTTTTTCCGACAGCTCTATCTGGTGGAATCCTGATTTGAGATCTAATGTTGTAAACCATTGTGCCCCACCTATATTAGACAATATTGTCGTATCGGATATGTATCATCCGATACTCGTTGTTAAGTTTCCGAAAATGGTTCACTAACATTACAGTGACAGTGTTTCTTCATATTGCGTGTGCAAGAGTCTTTAAATGCTACAAAAGCGCATAACTTGAGGGACTACTGTTCACATTTTCGGTTGTCGTCAAAATTTCACTGCCAACAATAAAAATGCATACCTTTCTCAACATTTGCATTGAACGTCTTGCTTTGGTTGTGATGCAGAGGGAGTAAGTGTGTATGGGTAATTATCTTGACTTGATTTTTTGATATTGTTGATCTTACTGGCGTTTATGTTCGTCTAGTTGCCTGAATCAGCTTTGACAATTTATTTAATACTACGGCGCTTGATCTGTTTAATATTAAGGGTGTTCACGTAAAACTCGGTAACGCGACAAAGTGATAATTGATGAAAGTCCAACAACAGAATACTTTGTCAAAGTTTCATCAGCTTTCATCAACCCCGACCCATGACATTCGTTAACCCGACAAAGTTATAAAGTTAGGGCCAACTTGCTTCAAAAACAAAAGGCTATTTTTAGTTATTTTCAAAGTAAAAGTGGCTGTACTTCAACCGATTTTTATTATTAAAATAGCATATGTTATGTGTTAGTTTTTTTCAACATAAGCCAATACAATAGAAAATTAACTTCCATATTGTCCCGTTTGCAGCGACTAGTCGTATGTTACAAGCAATAACAAAACACATAAAACCATTGCATCAAAATGCATATTTTTGGTCTTTGATTTCGTCCTCTCGCCAACCAATGTTAGCCAATAATGTCGTCAACAAAACATCCACTGGTTCCTCAATCTCCCCATTCCGATCCGTATCTGTGCACCATTTAAACACAAATAGTTAATTATTTGCAAATTCATGCATTATTAAACATATTTACCTTCAGGAAAATCAATTGCTTGCGTAACTTGATTCATTTTAAATTCCCTAAATTGATTTTTTACGCTATTTCTCGGAATTTTAATTTTATTTGATTTATTTCGCACAATTGAAACAAATTCACTTTTTCGTTTGTTTATATTAGAAGAAGAAAAATTACCGAGTTTACGCAAACCTGCTTATTTGAGTGCTCACGTAGAGTTTTACGTGAAAACCCTTATTGAATTTATGTTCTTTTTATCTAACTTCATAACACGTTCATACCCCATCTAATATCTTGTCTATCCTTTACTTCTACTCAAGTTGTTTCCATTTTTTGGCAACGTTCCGTGGAATTCCCCATGTTAAGTATGTGTCTGTCTGTCATCGGTAGAGCGTGCAAGATATATGTATGTATGTTCATATGTTTAACTGTCCCTGTCTGACAAGAATTTTTCGCTTATTATTTGATGAAATTATTTTTTGAAAGCTCTGCGTTAGCGAGCTTTGGTCTCTTGATTTTGTAATCAGAGAGTCTCTTTTCCGTTCTGATCGACAAACTGTGAGTTGCTTCTTGTGTGTCTCTTTGACAAAAACTTTAACAAATACTCAGATATTTACGCGCCGAAAAAGCTGATTAAAGTATACACAATCTCGTAAATTTTTTTTGTATTGAATTTGAATTTGAGTACCCTTATTATTTTCATAAAATATAAAAATTTGCTTAAATAATGCAAAATATGAAATGAAAATCAAAACAAAAGTTCACGCCGCACAAGCAAAAGAAGTGTGGCAATACCCAAAAGCAAACAAAATAGGAAAACTGTCAACAATCCCCTACCGAGTGAATAATATATATATGTATATTTGGGGGTGTCACAGAAATCTCTAGATTTTTTCAAAGACGATTTTTCAATTTCTCTATTTGGTGTCACAGAAAATCTCTGGGATATTGTTTTTCGAACATTTCTCTTCGAAAATTTGGCATCCCGCGGCAGAGTTGTATACATTCA
This sequence comes from Phortica okadai, assembly GCA_034638295.1. Taxonomy (NCBI): domain Eukaryota; kingdom Metazoa; phylum Arthropoda; class Insecta; order Diptera; family Drosophilidae; genus Phortica; species Phortica okadai. The sequence goes on along the minus strand of CM067848.1, from coordinate 33,637,884 downwards.
AAATATGAATAATGTAATTTATTTATGCTTATTTCATTGTTTTTCTCATCAAATTAAAACAATTGTGTATTTACATCTAATATTATACAAAATTATAATGCAGCTCGCCAAATTTTACAATTGTTTTGAAAATCCTAATCTTTCTTTTCCCGTGATTGCCAAATGTAATCAAATACGCTATAAATTCAAAATACTCCAAAGCACAGTGGTCGCTGCCATAGGCCAAAAATAAAAAATTGATTGTGAGCTATCCCATCGAAAACCGGGTTTTCGATCAGCGGATTGTCCAAATTTAATGACACAATACCGATTTTTTGATATTTCTAACGGGATTTTCTATAAATAGAATGGAAGTATTTATGGCCGCTTTCCCATAGAACGTCGTCCACTGTGCAAAAGTGAAATGTAATAATCAATTATTTGTGCAAACTAATAAAAAAAAGTTACGGAGATTGTTTCACATTGTAGCATTGCTAACTCTTCTTCTTCGCATTTGTTCATTCAAAAATGTTCACATGCCAACTTGCCCGAACAACACTGACGAATTGTTTAAATGCAGATTAATGAGTAAAACCATAAAGTTTATTTCTTTATTCATAATTTTTTATATGCACTCAAAATAAGGCTGAATTTAAACAATTCGCTGAGGATATAATCAGAGATTTTGCTAGAAAAAAAATTTCTCTGTTAGAGATTTTCTGTGACACCAAAATTTCCTTTTTGGTTGTTTTTGGCATCAAATCTCTAGTAAGAGATTTCTGTGACACCCCCGATTTTGTCTTTCAAGAGTTTTCTTCTGATCTTTGTTGCGCGAAAAAAAAAAGCTCTGCATGAGCGAGCTTTGGCCTCTTGCCATTTTCTAATACTCTCTGATCAAAACACGCTTAAAGCTTTTATACCGCATCAAAGTATGCTTGATATATTTTCACTGTGATGCCCACAAAAATATGCAATACTTTTTAGTCTTTTCTTGTTGTTATAAAAACAGTTTCAAAACGGTGTTTTCACATTTTTATCGTTACAGAACTGCACCTGATTATGCCACAACGAGTTTTAATTTCAACTTAAATAACAAAATTGACAACATCAACCGAAAACTTATCGACAACAGTAACAATAACGGCAAAATAAATAAAAAAAATAACAAGAACATTCATAATCATAACAATTCAAATCGAATGATGCACTCACATCAATTGGACGCTTACATTGACAACGGCATTTTGGGCGGTGTCGGTAGCATTGGCATTGCCGGCGGCAGCAATAACTCAAGCAGCAACAGCAACAATAACAACAGTGGCAATTGCACCACCAGCAGCAACAATAATACATATTCATTGCACTCGGGGAGTATTTCATCAAACGAAAGACCCAACGGAGGCGCATTGGCGCTTCATTATGCAGCGGCGCGCGGCTGTCTCGATTGCGTGCAATTACTTGTCGCCGCATCTGTTGATATTTGGTAAGTTTCCATTGTATTTGAGTTAAAAATAACTTACAAACAAAATTACACAAATATTTTATACTACAAAAACCACATAAACAGCCTGATAGACAATACGATAGACTGACAAAGCTGCCAGATAGTCAAACACGCAACTGTACAAAAGTTGCGAACCGAGTGAGTCAGTCAGGCAGCGAATTCTGATTAATGCCTTAAGTATGAAATGAATTATGGTGAAAGCCAAAAACGTTGCCAGTGATCGAATTATGAAATTGTGTTAAATGCTTAATGAAAAATAAAAAAATAAAATGAAAGAAAGAAAAATAGAAATATGAAAAATAAAAATTATGAAAAGAACGACAACTTAGAGAAGAGAGTAGATAATTTGCGCAAAAAGTATGTCGCATTCATTTAAATTGAGGAGATACGATTTTATTATTTTATTATTGTAGTTGCCAACCGAACAATAATAACAACTATAGTGAATTGAACGTCGCTTATTAGTTTAATTAATCAAGATATGCGAACATTTCTATTACTAAATGCGTTTTAAATGAAATTATTTTAAAAGCATTTCGTTTGACTTCCGTAAGCATTTTTCTATGTACATATATGTGGCACATTTTGTACACTGATGAACGACAACGACAATTTAATTGACTCGAAAAGATTAGAAAAAACAGAAAGAACGCTATCTTCGGCCATGCCGAAGACTAAATACACTTCCCACCTTTGTTTTTATCCCACGCCCCTTTCTTTTTGGAATCTTATTTCTCTTTATCGATATACATATGTAGCCTACATACCAATTTTTCATTATACTCTTCACGTATGTGAATATTATTATAAGTTTGTGCTGAAGTTTGTAACACATAGAAATATTCCCTTGCGAATATACATATAAAGTATATATATTCTTGATCAGGACGACTACACGAGTTGATTGAGCCATGTCCGACTGTCCGTCTGTCTGTATATATACGATCACCTCCCACAGTTTTGAAGATATCGAGCTGAAATTTTGCACAGGGACTTTTTTTTTGTGCGATCAACTCATTTGTCGGAACCGGCCATATCGGATTACCGGAACAAGTAGTGCCCATACGAAATGAAGAAGAAAAACAAATTTGAATCGGTGAATGGAAAACTTTTTTGTTTTGGAAGATAGAGGGATGAAATTTCAAACATAGTAGTTATAGTATAGTCTGACACAATACCTGAAATTTTCATTGAGATTGGTCAACTGGAACTAGTAACTGCCATACAAAATAAAGAAAGAATAAGAGAGAAATCAAGATTTAACGTCGATGTATGGAAAACTTTTTTATTTCTTAATAAATTGACTTGAACCTTCACACACATGTTCTTAGGGAGGCATGAAAACTATTTTGACGAAAAAATGGGAATGGCTACGCCCATTCATAGCAAAAATCAACTATTTACAAATCTCCGGTACCCAGTGAGCAAAAACAATGAAAATTGGTTTATAGGCTTAAGATGAATAGAAAATAGATTCAGTCAAAAAAATGGGCGTGGCACAACAAGGGGCGTAAAGAGTATCTAAGCTTCAGCCTTGCTGAAGTTAGCGTCCTTACTGTTTTTATATATTTTTATACCCTGATACACAGTATGTGCAAAAGCCAAATGTATGTAACGCAGTGAAGGAGGGGAGGGGGACCCCATTCTTGATCGGGACGACAAGAGAAATTGGTTAAGCTATGTCCGTCCGTCCGTCCTCACCAAAGGTTCTCGGAAACTATAAGAAAACAGTATGAGTATTTCTACAAAACTGCATACCACAATTTTACCCCTCCCCTAGTATTTTTCTTAAAAAAGCTATATCTCCAAAACTAACAAAGATATGAATCTGAATTTTTTTTTGTATACAAGCTCAGTGATAATACATCTTAAAAACTGCATACCACAAATTTCCCTTCTCTTTGATGGCTACCCCTCAGAGAGAGGCCTACGAACTGTAATTTTTCGTAAAATCCACATTTTTAGACCGATTTTCTTGGTATTTTGAACACTATTTGAATAGGCGACGTCAGATCAATATGTTTTTGCAGATGGAGGGTGTGGCACCGCCTACCATGTGTGCAGGGTATTATATTGTCGAGTATACTCGACTATAGCGCCCTTACTGGTTATTATATAAAAATTACTAATTTTGGATAAAAGGGGGCAGTGTTATGCTATGATGATCAAAACAGTATTCATTTCTTCGTATAATGTAAATATTAAGTTTCAAGTCAATTGGTTTGGAAACAAAACAAGTAGGGTTTACTTGTTATCGGTTTACTCGAGTATACTCGACAACATAAACCGAAAAATTGAAGGATTTAAAAAAATTTTCTTATTTTGGAGTCGTTTTTGACGACGAAAAACTTGGAAAATATTTGACGTACAATAAAGAAATTGTTTTGAGCCTCTAGTTACTGAATCTTACCACTTTTTTTTATGATGAGAGATTTAAGAGCAGTCGTAAGAATTGCAACAAAAAAAAAATATTGCCATATTTTTCCACTTTTTTGAAACAATATTTCTACAAGATGTAGAAGATGGTGGGTTCAAGATGTTTGTACCACCATACGGATCTCATAGGAAATTTCATTACCTTTAATTTGAGTTACTGTGGAGCTCTGTATCATGATTTTCAGCGGAGTTATCGTCGCTCAAAGCAAAAATGCCATTGTTGACTTTGCTTATCGATATCTCAGAAACTAATTATGCCATAAAAAATGTTAGTAGCTTTTTACAAACTCCAAACCATTTGCTACAAAGTGGATTTAGTGAGATTTAATGGGAAAATTTTTAAAATTTCAGGTTCGTACCTTTTTTACTGATCGGAGATTTAGAAATTTTTAGAATTTTTCAGATTGCGGTATTGAGTCTGCAAACCAATTTAAATGTTTTCCTTGCTTCTGGTTTTCGAGTTACAGCTTTGGCTCAGTAAATATACGTTTTCAAAACTTCGTACCATAAAATACCCCCTAATAGTTGCCTCTCAAAGACCGTCAACCTCAAATTTTTCGTAAATTCCATACGTTTTGACCGATTTTATTGATATTTTGAAGAATACTTAAAATAACGACACGATTACATTTTTTTTTTAAGATTTGGGACGTGCCACCTAGGGTACTATAATATCCAGTATACTCCACTATACCGTCCTTACTTATTTTATTTGTATCTTTTCTTTGACTGATTTTGTCTTGTGTTATTTTGCAACCATGTTGTTGGCCAAACATACGGACCCACAACCAAACTCGATTGAGTACAGTAATTAAAAAGCATAAGGAACACAAAAATCGAGCATGCTAAGAACAAAGATCAGATGAGAACAAGTTAACAAGAAAACTGTAGAATTGAAAAGTGGCAAATTAAACCATTACGTATCGAATCGAAGCCAGTTTTGTATCATATCACGGCTCACCTAAATACCAAAAAAACCAACGACGAAGTAACGAAGCATCGAAGCATCGAAGCAATGAACGTCTTTAAGTGGTGCTCTACAAAACACTTCAATGCACGAAGCAGGCTAAACGGGAAACGCAGCTGGTTGCATGACTGGCTGGTAGGCATTCTTCCTAGTCTTGTGTTCGATATGATCTTTGTCTGATCTAGTCAAATTGAGTCAAATCCAGTCTTGTTTTGTTTTGTTTGAAGAAGTTCCATGCAAAACATCGGTAATACATTTTTCGTCATTAAAAACTGCTGGTCTCATTACGATTTCGATCCACAGTAGGGAGTTTTTTTTTTTTTTCTTATTGAGCACAAAGTAAAATGTTTGCTTCACATATGCCGACAAATAAATACACTACATTGTTGCAGCTTTTCCATGTCTATCGAATGTTAATATCATAGCTCGCAAATAACTCTCAACCGTTTTTCGCTTTGCGGTCTACGCACTAACATAACCGAAAAAAACATGCACGTTTGCTTTCGCTCTGAGCAGAACCCTTCGTTTTTCTTCGTTTTAGTTTTCGGTCGAGTCTTCTCAGTTGAGCTATTATTGTTTCGTTCTTTCAAAAACAACTTATAGTGAGCGATCCGGTTGAGTGCTCGCACAATGAGTGTCAGCAGATGAGCAAAAAAATGAAAGGCTCATCGCAAACGGTCTTTAATACTTTAATTGTTGTTGTTGTGCCTTGCTGTTGTTGTGTACAAAGCAAGACTCAAGTCAAAGTAGACGTCTGACACGCATACAAATGCAAAAGACTTTTATTTTCTTCGCTCGCCACAAAACGGTCAGCGAATGACCAGAGCAAAAAGAAAACACGAAATTGGTTTTTGGTTGAGCACAGACCGATTTATTGAAGAGACGATGTGAACGGTTCATTATTGAGCGATTGCTCAAAGTGTCCGTAAATGAGAGTTATTTTAGGACAACGAAAAACGGTCAACTGTTATTTGCGAGCTCTGGTTAATATACATACTTGTGATTTCAGTACATTTCAGTCTCTCTATTTAATACAGTGAAAGATTGAAAGAAGGTAGAACAAATCGATGACGCAATTCTCGTTTTCATATAAAAAGAAATAAACAAAACAACGATTCTATCATTGATTCTTCTGAATAGTATTTTTGTTTGCATTCGATCCGTGAGAAAGGCAATTTTCAGAAAACTGAATCGGAATCAATTGCGGTGTTAACGCATTTCTCGTTAACGTTTAAACGTATGAAAAGTTAATTGCTAACAACAAAATACACAGTCCAAATTTTAACGAGATTCATAGACCCCGAGGCATGTTGTTGGTTAACGTATGAAAGTATGAAAAGAAGCAAATGGCAATTTTTAGTTTTTTTTCTATGAAAAAGTGACACAACTTTTGCATCAAAATGCAGATTTTATGTTTTCGACATCGTCACTCGATGACACATTTGTATGTCAATAATGTCGTCCATAAATTCAACCAATTTTTACTCAATTTCTCCCTCATAACCTACATATGTGCACAATTTTATTACAATTAGTAAATTATTTCTATATTCATGCAAATTTGAATTGTTATATATATACATATATTAAAAACCCTGCAAATCGTTTGCAGATTAACTGTTCGACCAATTGTGTTTTCACTGTGCATATTTTTTGAGTTCATAATCAAGAATACGATCAATGCTTAAGAAGTAGCGGATTTGTTGCTTATCAATAAAAATACTCACTTGTTCAGCTGGTAATATTTTGTCTGTGATCCTCTATAAATTGTAAAGAATATTCGCTGTTTCTGTGTTTTATTTTTCTTTTTTTTAATTAGACAAAAATAAAATATAAATATTAAATGTATATGTTTTAATTAGAATACACCGAAAGTACTTAACTAAAACAATGAGCAAGCCATTTATTTTCGAATTAAAACCATCAGACGCGTTAACTGATGTTTTGAATGTGTGCCAACGATTATAACTACATACTTAAATATGAACTGAAAATTAATGCAACTGCAACAAATTAAAGTGCAACAAGCACAGCAAGCGATTGATAAGCGTTCGATTGCTGCAATAGAAAATGGTTTTTTAAAGTTGGAAGTGAGATCGAGTGATAGTGGGAGATACTGACCGTAACAAAGGAGATGGAACTTGTAATATAATCATTCAAGCGTTGACCGTCAGTTAATCAACGATGGTAGCGACGTCAATGGGAGCAGTTACAATAACAGAAGAACATCGAGATTAATTCACAAGTAACAAATACAGAGGCAGATACATTTCTGCCTTGTAATTCTAATTTAAATTGGAACACGCACAGCTTAGATAAATCTAGTCGGCCAACTATTATCGAACAGCTGAGCCAAGGCAGTGTGAGCAGAGTTGAGACGAGTCGCGTGACAAGGCGAGACGAGTTTCTTTGAGTCGAGCTGTTTGCTGTGCTGTGTTTAGCTGAGCTGCGGACTCGCTCATAGCCATGCGCTTGGCCTGGCCACTCAAACTATTTGCGTTCCGTTTCTCGAGGCGAACGGTCTTGCTGTCTTAGTTCACGTCGCTCGCTCGACTACAAGCAACACCACTACTATACAATACTATCAGCAGTAAATGTTTCATCGCCAAACGCTGCCACTACTACCAACACCAACAACAGTATAAAATATCTGTTTCGATCAGTTTTAAAGAGCTCATGTATTTTAAGCTTTTACCGTCGTCATCAGCAGCAGCAACGTTATTGTTGTATACGTTACCGTTCCAAGATTGACCGTTAGACAAGAACAACAAACACAAAAGCGAAAACGTTTCTTTTTAAAACTATTGAATTTGATGAGACTTCATTTAATAAATTCAAAGTGAGGAAAGAGTGTGTAAACGAACAAAAAAAATTAGTGAATTACGAAACGTATCTACAAAAGCGCAGCGCCTTTGCAGCGTATGCGAATCCAGCAGTAAAGTGAAGTTGATACAATATTGACTCATTGATTTATTATTTTAATTTTTTTTTTTCTGTAAGCGCGTGTTGGTGTAAACTGCAATGGCCAGTTGGCTCTGTAGTCTTGCTTGTGGCTTCGGCAGCCATTAAATGTTTTTTTTTTTGTTTTTTTTTTCAACATATTGCCCGTGCAGCAATGAATTCAACGAATCGTAACGAGATTTAATTAACAGCTTTAATAGCAACAACAACCATAACCACAATAACAACATCAATAATAACAAACCAGAGTGAAAATTTACAGTCTGAAGACAAGTGCAAACATTAACCGCAACAATGAAAAGGTATTTAAAAAAGAAGTATTGTATATCAAAATTGCAAGAAAATCTCAAAGCAAATCGAAAACAACAAAAACAAAGCAATACGCTTGCCACATAAAATACTACATTCGTGCGTCAGTGTTGAGCTTGTGCTGCAACTGCAAAGTTGCCAAATCATCAAATATTTCAATTTGTTCAAACAAATAAAGTGAAAAGTGTTATTAAAAAGTGCTTGGATTAGGCTGCATCACCATTATCAACAGCATCAATATCAGCATCATCGAGCGAAATATATCACATCTTGTAAAAATCGCATCTTATGACTTAACGTGTACAACGACTGTCGTTGTCATCTTCAACCGGTTAAGTGCTGTGATAACTGTCAGCACTTCAACGTTGTCATGATCTTATACAAATGTCAAAAAAATAAAATCAAACCAATTGACATGTGTATATGTATATTTTTGAAACTGATGCATTCGATAATTAACAAAAAAAATGATAGACGCTTTGATTATTTTACTATGTTATTTTTACTCATGATCAGAAAACCGGTTTATTGCTTTGAAGATTCAATATGACGCTTAGCTCAGTTGCGATTGAATTTTCATGATTTTTGTATTTAATACAGTTTTTCCTATAAGATCGAAAGTCTCACTTTGAAAACTTGTTAAATCGCTCGGCTTCAACGAATCCATTGATTTTATGTATTTGTAAGATACTTGCGAAGTATATCCAGACAGTAATTTGTGTATTGGCCTAATTTGATAGACATCTGACTTCTATCATCTTTTTTTTTGTTTTTTAAACTAACGACAATAAAGATTTGTGCTCGCACATGTTCTTAATTTGGGTCGTGTTCGTTTTTGCTGCCGAAGATGAAATACTCTTCACGCCTTTCCATTGCAACCTAATTTCTCTTTATCCTTTAACCTACATATTAATTTTCATTGTTATACCTCATTGAGATACCTCACGAGTTATAATAATTATTGTCTTTGGCAACATCTTAAATTTTCTTCTCTTTTCCTTCTTTTTATATGGCAAGCACCAGTTCCAGAGGTCCGTTACAATGATACCTACAGACATATCGTCTGGTTTCGAGAAATGAATAGTTGTCCCCAATCTTTAAAAACAACCAGTAAGCACGCTATCTTCAGCAATGCTGAAGATTGTATACTCCTCTTTTGTACCACACCCACTTTTTTTGATTGAATCTTATTTCTCTTTATCTTAATAGCCTATATGGGCGTAGCTAAGCCCATTTTTTGGCCCAAAAAATGTTCCCTAAGAACATAAGTGTGTAGTTTCGAGTCAATTGATTAGGAAACAAAAAAGTTTTCCATACAACGACGTTAATCTTGCTTCTCCTCCTCTTCTTCTTCATTTTGTATGGCAAGTACCAATTCCAGTTGTCTGATCTCAATGAGACTTTCAGGCATTTAGTCGAGCTACGTAAAACTACTATGTTTGAAATTTCAGCCCTATAGCTTTCAAAACAAAAAAGTTTTTAAAACAACGATTTAAGTCTTGTTTTGTTTTCTTCTTCTTTTCGTATGGGGGCTACCAGTTCCAGTGGTCTGATTATGCCGGTTCCTACGAATGATTCATCGTAATAAATTCCAAGACTCTGTGCAAAATTTCAGCTCGATAGCTTCAAAACTGAGGGACTAGTTTGCATACATACAGACAGACGGACATGGCTAAATCTACTCGCCTTGTAGTCCTGATCAAAAATATATATACTTTGTAAAGTCGGCAATGAATATTTCGATTTGTTACAAACTCCGTGAAAAAATTATAATACCATTCACATACGTGAAGAGTATAAAAAACTTATCCATAGAATGAATTTAACTTTGTTCATTTTTATACTCTTCCAAAAAGAGTATATTAACTTTGTCATGAAGTTTGCAATGCAGAGAAGGAGATATCTTCGACTATTTAAAGTAATATACTAGGGTGTCCCTTATTTGGTCGATTTTTTTTTTTTTTTGCATTTTTGAAATCGCATACCCGCTATTTCTGTTCAGTATCCTTAACCTAAATACAAAATTTCAGCTTCCTAAGTTAATTCTAACCCGTGCCGACTAGTCCTGAAGTTTTATGAAAGAAGGTTTTAGATGTTTTTTTTTTTTAAATACAACTCGGGATGCCAAATAATTAAATTGTAATTGAATATTATTGAAAAGCCAAATTTAAGTATTGCGTATTATTACCAAAAAGATTAAAGTTTATCTTTTATACTAATCAGGATACTTCCTTTTCATGGGTTCTTTTTTACAATTTGATTTGAGCTTTAACTCATTTAATTTCACTTCGCGGATATTAAAAAATTAAACTGCGAGAACTTGGCGGATAGACGGTAACTTAATACCCGTTATTTGGTGATTTATCTCACCAATCAAAAATATAGTTTTTGTATTGCTTTTAAGTTCCACAGACATTGTGCGTATTGTTTGTCCAACAAATTCGAAACGAAATGACAACAAAATGAAGTACACGTATGTTACACCATAGGTGCCGATGTAACTTGCTTGAGAAAGTGTTCCAATGTTTCATTAAAGACTCAGGTGTAACTTGCATGTTTTGAACGCAAGTCGGCACGTGTTCCCGTGCTCCAAAAAAAAAAAAAAAATCATGGGAGTGTTTTAGAGTAGACAGAACAAAACTAGCCCATATGCGTTAACAAATAAGAACCTTGCAAAATATGGGACACCCTAATATGTACCCTTGGTCAGCACGTCGAGACATACATATTAATATATCCATGCTAATATGTCTGCTCCAATACCAACTGCTCGTTCAGTTTAAAAGCTATAAAAAAATTGTAAACGCAAAAAATTTTCTTATCCTTGCTTTCCTTACTTTCCTAGAAAACCTCGTGTTAAGCGAAATCGTGTTAAGCGAAACATGGATTCAGTACAAAATAATGGGTTACGTTCCTCAAATTCAAAATTGGCAACAAAAAATTTTTTTTATTGTTCTAATTTGGTCTGCTTTTATTAAAGTTTCATACATTTGTTCAAAATTAACCAAAATGCATAGTTTAAGCCGTTTCGTTTCAACATGTGGTGGCTCCTTAACAAAAAAAACCAGTCATTTTAAAGTGTTTTATGGCTTTTAAAGTTTCTTTTTTTTTTTGCAATCGTGTAAGAACGATGTTTTCAGCGTGTTAAAAGGGGAAAGGGAGCAAGTTTGTAACCGTGTAAGATCGAGTTCGTGCTAAAAGACTCTGTGTTAAGCGAAGGCCAAATATAGTATTATAACTTTGTCACGGAGTTAGTAACAGGTCGAAATATTCATTTCCGACTCTAAAAGTATATACATATATTCGTGATCAGGATGACAAGACGAGTTGATTGAGCCATGTCCGTCTGTCTGTCTGTCGGTCTGTCTGTATGTATGCAAACTAGTCCCTCAGTTTTGAAGCTATCGAGCTGAAATTTTGCATAGAGTCGAAGAATTTATTACGATGAATCATTCGTCGGAACCAGCATGATCGGATTATTGGAATTAGTAGCTCCCATACGAAATGAAGAAGAAAAACTAATTGGAATCGTTGAATGGAAAACTTTTTTGTTTTGGAAGATAGAAGGCTGAAATTTCAAACAAAGTAGTTTTACGTGGTCCGACTAAATGCCTGAAAGTTTCATTGAGAATGGACAACTGGAACTGGTACCTGCCGTACGAAATGAAGAAGAGGAAGAGAAACAAGATTTAACGTTGTATTGAAAACTTTTTTTGTTTCTTAACCAATCGATTTGAAACTTCACACTTATGTTCTTAGAGAAGCATGAAAACTATTTCGCATTTTTAAGTATTTCTTTATATGTAGATGATAACCATAGTCTTTTGTCCGATTCTTATGAAACTTTCGAATTGTTCGTATGGGAGCTATATCCACTACCCCTCCGCTACATTTGTACGGTAAAAGATACAAAATTTGCCTAGTATATTAAAGAACCGGAGCGACAAATCGGTCTCGTAATTTGGGTACGTTCTCTTCCAAGCTGCCTGCAAGAATAAAATTATTTCGATATCGTTAAAACTGAGCGTGCATTTGGTATTGAAACACGAAGACAGACCGGTATATGGACTCGTATCGTCGTGCTGATCAAGAATATATACTTTATATAACCGGAGATGTCTCCTTCTTTGCGTTTCAAACTTTATGACAAAGTTAATATACTCTTGCAAGAATATAAAAAACAACTAAAAGAAAGCCATGTCGTCGTTGCTTCGTTATCGTTGTCGGCGCTTGAATGTGCAAAGCGTCAAAAGAGTTAAGAGTTGCTGTATTTTAAATGACGACTTTCAAACTCAACAAAAAAGTTAGAAACGTGTTTTGTTTGATGCACTCAGCTTCTTTTTCAACGTTCATTGTTTTTGTTGTTTAAATTTTATTCAACTCTTTATGTTGATGTTCACGCAAGAAAAATTAAACACTCAGCTCAGAATGTGCAACAGTAAAAAGCGAGTGAAGTCAAAATCATAACAACAAAATAAGTAAAATAAAAGTGAAACAAAAACTACGAAAAGACGGTAACGAAAAGAGAAAAGTGTTTTATAAGTGGTTTCCTTGGCATGAAGGCAGCATCAACAGCTACAGCAATAAAAACAACGTCGCCGACATTTTTCCAGCAACTTGCCAAAATTAGAGATCTTCTCTGGCGTCGTCGCAATTTCACCAAAAATTTTACTTAAAAACACTTTGATTGTACAAAACGCGATCGACATTCGCGAGCAACTGTTGTGTTCAATCGGCCTTTATTGAAGGGTGAGTGTGTAAGTGTGTGTGAGTGTGTGTATGGACACCTGACATATTAGTAACTACTGCCTGCCTGCAACGAAATAATCAAATCAAAGTCATACAACATTATAAGAAGCGCTTTCGTCATGATTGACTTTTGTGTAGAATTTAAAAAACAAAACACATAAAATGATAATCAAACTGAAAAAAAGTTAATAAGAGTTCGATAAAAAATTCTCTAGCTCGTGTTGAGCTTGTCGGCATTGTGAATGAACATCGTTGAAATTTGCAAGACAATAAAAGTATTAAAGTCATTTTGAATTCAACAATCAAAAGGAAAACAAAAGAAACAGATAATAATACCGATTAAATAAAAACAACTTTCAATTTCAAAAATTTTTGTCAAGCTCCGGGTTTTTTGCCTTGTTGTTTGGTAAATTTAATAATCTTTAATTTTATGTTTTATAACTTTAATGTCGACAAAGCATGCGAAAATGTGGATTTATCTTAAGGATCCAAAACTTTGAATCTTGAAACTCTCTGCTTGTTAGTTGTTCGCACAAAGCACAATCATGAGCATATAATTTTTCCTTGAGCTTAAATTTACATACATGTGGATATGTATGTTTATTGTTTACTTTCTTATTGATGAAAGAAATTTTAAGCGGAAGCACCTGCATGAAGCCAAATTGTATCTAAAACTCAATTTCTGCTTGCCTGCCATGTAAAATAATATAAAGTGAAATGTGTATCTATGTGTTTTTTTTTTCTTTTGACAGAAGCCAACAAACTGAAACTATAAAATTTACATATGCATAATTAAAACATTCAGAGTCGCACAAAGTCCAAAAGTAAAGTTGAAACAAAAACGTCAACATCAAAATATCAATTTGCATCAATTGTATAGAATCAAATAAACATGAATAACATAATTTACTTGAATCAAGAAGCGCGCGGCGTGAATGTGTGTGTGGACGTGAGAGAGTGATTTACGAAATTGTATAACGGTATTAACCAGACAAAAAAAAGAAAAATTTAAATGAACGAGAATAATTAAAATAAAAACACAACACAAACATAAATCTTTAAAAGCCAAAAGACAACAAATAAAAAAAAAAGAAATAAATGTAAGTGTCAAAATTTGACTGTTTGCCGCACCGTCCAGCACGACTTCCCCGTTAACAAATTTTTTTTGCACACTTTCGCTCGCGAATTTTTTTGTTTGTTTTTTTTCCTTCCTGTGTGTGAGCTTCGATACTACACTTAGTTACCAAACGCACATGTTCAACACTGTCGCCCGAGAAGGGTCTTAATGCACTCACGCACAAATTCCTACCTTTTTTTTTTTTGTTCCATCAACCATCCGTCTTCAACAAAATTGTCTGTGCTTACTGTGAACAAATGGCATGAAATTCAGCAGTTACTTTTCGACAATCAGCGGGAAGAAGGGCTTACTCGGCCGCATGACCACAAGTCTCACTTCATATCGTCGCAGCAAACACAAGAGTAAATCGAATAATGATATTCGCACACTTACCAAAGAAGTGAATAACGCGACGAGCAGTGCCACGACGGCGGCCAATGCGCTTGCCGCTGTTGCAAATGACGACGGCGCCGAAGACATAGACGAAAGGACAACAACCGGCAAAACGTGTGACAATACAAATCGTTTTCGTCGTCATATGTCGACCAGTGACGATCTGTCCGATCTAATAGAAATCATGGAATCACATGAGAAGGTTCATCTCGCTGAGGGGGCTGAGGATGGTGACAATGAGGCAGAGGACAATGAAAAGCATTCAAATGGCGATCATGTGTCGGGCATTATTACAGCGGCAGGTCGCAAGGAGCACAACAATCGCCGCAGCATTGTAAGGTAAGATGCTACAGGCCCCATCAGCAACTATTGTGGCAAATAAAACGTTTGTCTGCCTCCAACGCACAAGCTTTGATTGGAATTTTAATTAAAACTGAGCAGAAGTCTATGTTGTTTTATATGTAAATCATGATTTCTGGTAATGCAATCAAGATTTTTTCATTCGAATTTTTAAATTTGGTAATCGAATATGAATTTTAAATTCGAATATTAAATTTTACGTATCAATATAAATTTCTTGATCGGTTAATTAATGAAACTGTTTCGAAACAAGAATTTTATGTTCAAAAAGTTTATATTCGAAAATTAATTAGACATATGAATGCAATTAGATTGCTTGTCTATATTATACTGATACCATCTTCTTTGAAAATGCAGTTTAAAGTTGATGTGACCGTGACCCTTATGATAATCGCTTATTTTAGACTTTAGGTGTACGTATTCAAAAGCATGAGAGGACGGTGTAGTCGAGTATACACGACAATAGAATGTGCTGCACACACGGTAGGTTGTGCCACACACAAATCTAAAAACCAGCAAAGGCCGTATAGTCGACTATACTCCATTTCAATGGTATACAAAATATCAAGAAAATAAGTTTAAAAATTTGGAACTTTCGCAAAAAAATTTACTATGAAAAAAGAGTTATTTTGTGGTAGTGTGGTACATACATATACAGTGAACCAAAAAAAAACTGGGACACGCATGAAATTGAACATATTTTGATATATCTTCGTAACGAAGTATAGGAAAGAAATAACCTGCACACCAAATGAAAAAGCTAAGTTTATAGAATTAAAAAATATATCCCTTTTAAATCTTCGAAATAATATGACGGATTATGAGCGAGAACAAAAATGTTTGGAGTATTATATTCATAGAGTTTATGAGATTACTTGTGAATTTTTCAGTGATATTTGACCAAATGTCTTAAATTTAAATTTTTAGATCATTTCTGCTATGAATGGGTATTTTTCTCAATTCTGTTGCAATATGAGCCCAAAAACGTTCAACAACAATAATATCCTGGCATAGGGCAATACATTTTTAATGTTATTTAGTAGCCAAAAAAAACTAATTGAAAGGTTCAATTTTACCACTTATTTTGTGTTAATGTCGGGTTATAATGTTGTATTAACCGTCTAAAAAACAAAATGGCGGATTGACCAATTTTCTTTAATTGGAAACTAGTTTTCAACGAGTGAATTTGAGTCTAGTATTTTAACCCGACAGAGGTAATGCATAAAAGCCCCTCTCTGAGAATAACTGTTTCAAATAAATTAAATGTATCAAATATAAAATGTATCTATGTAGCCTATTGCAGTTTAGAGTTTAGTGTGTTGGTCTATTAAATCGAATGTATGAGGTTGAATCTGAATCTGATCTGACATCGGCCGTTCAAATAATATTGAAAATATCAAGAAAATCGGTCAAAAAATGTAGGTTTTATTGTAGCTTGTGGGTGTTTGAGCGGTACCCATCAAAAAGAGGGGAAACTTGTAGTATGCAGTTTTAAAGATGTATACTTACTGAGCTTGTATACAAAATTCGTTCGTAAGGGGGAAAATGTGGTATGCATGTACATACTGAGCCTACATGTTTGTATCTCTTCGGGTGTTCGAGTTATAGAATTTTAAAAAAGTGGGTGGTGCTCGATGGGCGGGAAGGAGTTTTTGCCTCACCCAATTTTTCCCGCTCAACTAGCATCACCTCCTTTTTCAAACGCTATAACTCGATCTTCCAAAGAGATAGAAACATGAAAGTCTGTATGTAGACTCAGTATGTGTAGTCCCACAAAACTGCATACCACAATTCATCCCCTTTATTTGCCCTCTCCAGTTGTTTTCTATAAATTGCAATATCTCCAAAACTAAGAAAGGTATAAATTTTATATACAAGTTCAGTAGATATTTATCTTTAAAACTGCATACCACAAAATTCCCTTCGTTTTGATGGTTACCCCTCAATGACCAACAAACTCAAATTTTTCGTAAGTTCCACATTTTTTGACTTACTCGAATTAATTGATATTTTTGACACTTTTTGAACGGGCCATGACAGATCAATACTTTTTTTGTAGATTTCGGGTGTGGCACCACCTACCGTGTGTGCAGGGAATTATATTGACGAGTATACTCGACTATAGCTTCCTTACTGGTTTTTCTATTCTCCCAAATGTTACAGCAGGTCTAGTTCGGTAACTAGATGGAAGTGGTAGAAATGTGGCAATTGAACCCTGCCTATGACATCTCCTAGTAAAACTCACCAGTTGAAAGCAGGGAGAGTACATCGAGCTGGAACTAGTAGTGTTTACATTTGAACTAGTTTAAACCTTAGTTCTGTACTAGATCGATGAACTGCTAGATAATTATTGTTTTTGAGTTTTCTTTTTTCTCAAAAATTATGATTATGATCTCAGTTTTATTAAATTAGTATGGGAGCTACCAGTTCCAGTGGTCCGAAAATTTCACAAAACTTACAGACAGACATGGCTATACAAACTCGTCTTGTCGCTGATCAGGAATATACATACTTTGTATATTCGAAAATGTCCACTTCTGGGCGATAGAAATAGTTAATTGAAGGCAATTAAATAGTTAATTGAACCAACTACGAGACTCATAAAACGCAATTTAGTTGTTTTAAGAATTGACTTTCTAAATGTGCGGACAAGTTCTGATCAAAATGGCATAGGGGCTAAACAAGCTGCCAAATTTGACATCTGTATGAATTCTTACGACTGTCTGTCTTTGAGGGTCTGTGAGTGTATTTTTGTAACATTTAAACATAAAACCACAATTAATAAAATTGAATGAACCAATGTTGAATTAAATCGATCGAAATGTTTATTTGTTTTGTTCTCCTTTGTGCAGCGCCAATACGCAAATGGACAATGATGTCACCCCCGTCTACTTGGCCGCGCAGGAGGGGCACTTAGAGGTGCTTAAGTTTCTGGTGCTTGAAGCTGGCGGCTCATTGTATGTGCGAGCACGCGATGGCATGGCACCGATTCATGCCGCTTCACAAATGGGCTGTTTGGATTGCCTCAAGTGGATGGTAAGTTATTTGTTGCTCTTGTTGTTGTTGTTTTGAGTAGTCTTATTTTTGAACTTTTTGGATTTTTGGAAAGGCAACTACAAATAAATAAGTAGTATCATACGCTTGTTATTGCAGCCACAATTTGATCACCTGTCGCCAGCATGGCACGAAAAATAAAAGCCGAAAGGAAAAACAAAACCGAAACAACAAAACAAACTTGTTGTTTTAATGAAACTCTTCGTTCCATCTAGTCCGATGTCATAGTCTTAATCACTCCACTGCCAACCGCTCGAATGGTGTTAGACTGCATTGCGTGCTGGTTTACTTTGCACTGAATTTATTCTTACATCTAACTCGTTTATTTAACAGTTTATTGGCAAATTTGTGTTTGCTGTCTGCAGCGTTTATTGCAAATATTTTCAATTTAAAACTGCAATAGCAAACTTCTTGCAACTTCCAAACTAACGGTTTAAACGCTTCAACTGGCATTCTGCCAGTTCGTTTCACCTTCTGGGCGTATTGTTCGCTCAATCAAAGTCTCTGTACGCCAACGGATTTTAAGATGTCTCTGGCACATCCATTCAAATGGAGTTAATTTGACTTGTTGAAAATATTTGCAACCCCAACACCTTCTGCAGATAACTTCGCATTCTGTGACGTTTTTTGACGTTTACATAACTTGCATTTCCTATTATGGCGTTGGTCGTTTGATACCGTCATGTTGCAAGCACTCAAATGTGTTGCTGCAACTGTCATAGTTCAAATAGAAAACGAGATAAACTTTAATGCATTACGAAATGATTGCAATTCAATAATCTTCACGTAAATTTTGCTCTTGCATACATAACTGTGAATGTATATATGTATAACTATGAAAGTGATGGGAATATAGAGTGACCGACACATTGTCGGTGCAGTGGAAAATGTGAAAACTAAGACGAGAATTAGTTAGCTGTCAAAGAAATTAAAAGACTCGATTGAGTACACAGAGCGTCAGTTATATTAACCTGTATATATTAATTATAAAATTGTCCAACTGTCAACTCGTTCAGATACTTTTTGCCGTCAGTGTAGATAAGAAGCGTAGAAAAATATTATCTAGTCTTATGTTACAAAGGGCCATGTAATAAATACGGCAGTCTAGTATTCGAAATTCCTCTACACAGCACAGTGATCGCTGCCATAGGCCAAAAATAAAAAATTGATTTTGAGCTATTCCATCGAAAACCGGGTTTTTGATCAGCGGATTGTCCAAACTTAATGACACAATACCGATTTTTTGATTTTCTAAAAATAGAATGAAATGAGTGAGCACATGTTTAGGTATTTGCCATTTGACAGCAGTGCAGTAAAAACTTAAAATAAATTATAAAACATGGGTAAACCAAATACGATTGCATTGAATATTGTTCATAATGGTATATACTTTGTTTATACAGATAATTACAGAAATAATTTGTGCTGTGTCTTGTGTAGATCTTTTTTTAAAGAAGTGCGTCTTTTTTAGTTCTTATTTGTTGTGTATTACAAAGTTTGGGTAAAGTTTTAAGTGTTTCCCCCCGCTTGCCCCCCAATGAAGTACACACCCTATTATTTATTGATATTTCAAGATTATAAAAATGTTAACTTCAGCTGCAGCAGTCTGCAGCTGCACTTGTGCCATTGGAAAATGCAACCTTACCTTCTTCACTTTCCAGCAGCTCTATCTAGGAGGTACGCACTTTTTATACCCTGTACACATACTGTGTATCGGGGTATATTGTGTTTGCTTGAGCGAAATGTATGTAACGCACGGAAGGAGGGCAGGGGGACCCTATAAAGTATATATATTCTTAATCAGAACGACTAGAGAAATTGATTGAGCCATGTCCGTCTGTATTCACCAATGGTTCGCGGAAACTATAAAAGCTAGAGACTTGAAATTTGGAGGGTAAACTCGTGATGCTCGGCAGCAGATCAAGTTTATTTTTTTTTGTGCCACGCCCACTCCTTCCCGCCCAACCAGCACGACCGTTTTTTTAATTCGCTATAATTCAAACATCCATAGAGATAGAAACATGAAAGTCGGTATGTAGACTCAGTACGTGTAGCTCTACAAAACTGCATACTACAATTTTCCCCCCTCCTCTTTATTTACCCTTCCCTTGTTGTTTTCTATAAATTGCTGTATCTCCAAAACTATTGAAGGTACAACTCTCAAATTTTGTATACAAACTCAGTAAATATAAATCTTTAAAACTGCATACCACAAAATTCCCCTCTCTTTGATTGTTACCTCTCAAAAGCAATATATACATAAAATTTTCGTAAATTCCACATTTTTTATCGAACGTTCCTATGGCAGCTATATGCTATAGTTCTCCGATCTTCACCGATCTTTCAAAGTGTTTTTATTGACATCTAAGACGTACTTGTGCAAAAAATTGAAACGATAGCATTACAATCAAAGCGCTTATTGGTAAAAAACATAATTTTTGACCGATCGTTTCTATGGCAGCTATATGATATAGTAGTCTGGTCTGGCTAATTTTTATATATAATTTTACAATAAAAATAAGAAAATTTTGTGCAAAGTTTCAAGCCTCTATCTTAACTGGAAGTATTTATGGCCGCTCTCCCATAGAACGTCGTCCACTGTGCACAGCAGAAAAATGCAGAGATTGTAATTGAATCAACAACACACTAAAGTAAGTTGTAATTGGTCTAAATGTTATCGAAATAAGTAAGATTTGAACTTAATATCAAAATCAACACCAAAATGGATTGGAATGGAATGAATCAACAACAAAACTTCATTTCGTATAGAGAAAAAAACTTGAAAAAAACAAGTACAAGTACAAACAGTAAGGAATTGCAGTCGAGAGTGTTTGACTTCAACATATCCTGTACCTTCAATTTGTAACAACGCCTACAGATTTAATTTTCGTCCAAAATTATATTGATATACCAATTCTTACACTTCTAGAACAATTAGTTCAAGAGATTGAACGGTTTTCTTCTTTGGGTATACTTGGGCGTGACGACGCCCATTTTTTGATTGAATCTAACTATCCTCCATCTCAATAGCATAAATGCAGAGTTTTTATTCTTGTAGGTTTCATGGTTCCAGATATATCTGCGTTTAAATTTTTTACTATATTTTTTCTATTCTATCATGTTAGGGTTTCAGTCAGCTATATATACTCCATATTTGATGTTTCTATCTCAAAAGACAACTGAGAAAATTCAACTTTTATATTTTTTTTACCCGAGGTAGCTCTAATTATTTGCCTCTTACCACTAAACTAATCATCGGAGGGGGAAAACCAAATAATCTTGATCTGCGTATTGAATAGCAGAATCACCCTGCGGTTATATCTCTTAAAGTTTCCGAGAACGACTCGTTCATACAGTCGAACAGACGGACATGGCTAAATCGAGTTCTCTTTCGATACTGATCAAGAATATATATACTTTGTATAGTCGGAGATGTCTCCTTTTAGGTGTTACATACATTGCCGATGCGTACAAAAAAATATTAATCTTTAAACAGCTGCAAATTAAAAAAAAAAACACTTTTAATTGTTTTAATATATGCTACTCTAGTTTTACTTATTTTTACATGAAATGACGGTCCGTTTGTACTTTTCCGACAATTGGTGACCGAGATATCATGTACACCACCAACGTATGTATGGTTGTTTCAAAAGTCTAGGGAAATAGTCTAAAACAGAAAAGATGGCTTTTAAACAGCAAAACATGTGCAGTAGCCATGGTATGTTTATTTAAACATATTCATTTTAAATTTTAAAACAATAAAAATTATGAACTGTGAAGTAGAGACAAAATCCTTGTTGGTTGTGGGACGACATTTCAGTCAGCAATCGACGGAAAAATGGTAACGGACCGTCATATCAAGCAGGAAATAACTACAAAAAGAGTAGCATACGGAAAAAATTAAAAGTTTTCATACTCTTCACGCAAGTGAATAGCATTATAACTTTGTCCTGAAGTATGTAACAGCAAGAAGGAGGGGAGGGGGACTCCATAAAGTGTATATACTCTTGATCAGCTCGACAAGACGAGTTGATATAGCCATGTCCGTCTGTCTGACTGTCTGTGAATATGCTATCTCCTTCCAAAGTTTTGAAGATATAGAGATGAAATTTTGTAGGTAGTCTTCTCTAATATGTGGTTAAATCATTGGTCGGAACCGGCAATATCGGACCACTGGAACTGGTAGGCCCCATACGAAAAGAAGAAGAACCAGTAAGGACGCTATCTTCAGCAAGGCTGAAGCTATAATACTTTTCACGTTGTGTCACTATAAAAAAAAAGTAAATGAATAGTTTTCATGCCTCCCTAACAACATAACTGTAAGGTTTCAAGTCAATTAGTTAAAAAACAAAAAAGTTTTCCATACAACGGTTCAAGTTTTGCCATGCCCACTTTTGGTCAAAATAATTTTCATTCCTCCCTAAGAACATAACTTTAAAGTTTCAAGTCAATTGGTTAAAAAAAAAAAAGTTTTCCATACAACCGTTCAAGTTTTACTATAAGTAGGCATGGCCACGCCCACTTTTGGTCAAAATAGTTTTCATTCCTCCCTAAGAACATAACTGTAAAGTTTCAAGTCAATTAGTTAAAAAACAAAAAAGTTTTCCATACAACGACGTGAATATTGCTTCTCTTCATCTTCTTCATTTTGTATGGCAGGTACCAGTTCCAGTTGCCCGAACTCAATGAAACTTTCAGGCATTTAATCGAACCATGTAAAACTATTATGTTTAAAATTTCAGCTCTCTATCATACAAAACAATAATGTTTTCCATACAACGACGTTAAATCTTAATTTCTCTTCCTCTTCTTCATTTTGTATGGGAGCTACCAGTTCCAGTTTCCCGATCTCAATGAAACTTTTAGGCATGTAGTCAGACTATGTAGAACTACTATGTTTTAATTTCAGCACTCTATCATACAAAACAAAAAAGTTTTCAATACAACGGTTTAAGTTTTGTTCACTTTTCTTCTTCTTTTCGTATGGGGGCTACTAGTTCCAGTGGTCCGATATGGCTGGATCGGACAAATGAGTTGATCGCACAAATAAGAAGTCTCTGCAAAATTTCAGCTCGATATCTTCAAAACTGTGGGAGGAGATTGTACATATATATACAGACAGACGGACATGGCTAAATCAACTCGTCTTGTCGCCCTGATCAAGAATATATATACTTTATATAGTCGGAAATGAATATTTCGATCTGTTACAAACTTCAGCACAAAGTTAATATACTATTTCACATACGTGAAAAGTATAAAAATGAACAAAACTTGAATCGTAGTATGGAAAACTTTTTTGTTTTGGAAGATAGAAGGCTGAAGTTTCATTGAGATCGGACAACTGGAACTGCTACCTGCCATACAAAATGAAGAAGAGGAAGAGAAATTAAAATTTAACGTCGTTGTATGGAAAACTTTTTTGTTTCTTAATCAGTTGATTTGAAACTTCACACTTGTGTTATAAGGCATGAAAACTATTTTGACCAAAAAATAGGCATGGCTACGCTCACTTATAGCCAAAATCAATATCTCCGGTACCCATTGAGCAAAAACAATGAAAATTGGTATATAGGCTTTTAAGATAAAGAGAAATAAGATTCAATCAAAAAATTGGGCGTGGCATAAAAAAAAAAGCGTGAAGAGTTATAAGCTTCAGCCTTGCTCTATCTTTTTTCTTGAATTATTGAGGTTTTAAAGTGTATAACTTTCGAAGGGGTCCTCAATCAATGATAGAATGGGTTCCTAAGAAGATCTTAGTTAAATTTCATCAATATCAATCATGTAGTTTCTGAGATATCTTGTACACAAGTTTAAGTGAAATGCAAGAAATTGGATGGTGATACGACTTTATGTCTACTATTTTCGGAATCAGCACACCGAATACATAGGAATTAGTTGCATAAATAGGAAAAATTTTTAAACACGGTATTTTTGTCGGCCTGTGTTATCTAAGTCAATTATTAAGTCAAAAAAGAGAAATCATTTTTCAATTTTCTTTCCTCGCAATTTTAAAGATTAGGTTCAAAAACTAAAAGTTACAAGCTACAAAATGTTCTTTTTGAGTTTGTCGATACGACCAATACCCTCAATGTTATAGACCTCAAAAGTAGGTTCAAAATTCGATTGTTTTTTTGTTCTCTTAAGTGTTTGGTTAAGAGTATGATTGAATCTTGTTACACTCTATCCCAGTAGCATACACACCAAATTTCATTCTGGTAAAATATATGGTTACTGAGATATAAGCGTTTTAATTTTTACAGTATGTGGGCGTGGCCACGCCTATTTTTCTATTCTATCTTTTTGGGCTTCAAGTCAGCTATATACACTCCAAATTTGGTGTTCCTATCTTAAAAGACAACCGAGAAAAGACGACTTTTGTATTTTTTTTACCCAAGCGGGCCTACGCCCCTTTATCCTTATAATTGTATATGATTCTTATTGGAAAAACTAGAAGAATTTTTTCCCAATAAGAGAAATTGGAAAAATGCTTGCAAGAGTACATAAGTTTCGGCAATGCCGAAAATAGCCCCCTTTCTGAATTTGCAATAGTTTAAGTTTGGTTGGTTCTTGATTTGGGTACAATGTAAAAATTATTTCAAGAACAATATAGTCTCGGATTAAGTTTTATTCTTGTCATAATACACTTGCAATATTGCTCAAAACGTAAAAAAACCAATCCAATTCAAGATTTGTTGCACTTCAAAACGCCTATTTGAATTAAGAATATTTTACTTGATTTGACAAATTCGTGCTTAACAAACTTTCAACACCGGATTGGGTCGATTTAAATACAACATTCTTGGATTTTTTATACCCTGCACATACAGTGTGTCAGGGTATATTAAGTTTGTTTGAACGAAATGTATGTAACGCATAGAAGGAGGGGAGGGGGACCCCATAAAGTATATATATTCTTGATCAGGATGACAAGAGAAATCGATTGAGCCCTGTCCGTCTGTCCGTCCGTCCGTCCGTCTGTATTCACCAATGGTTCTCGGAAACTGTGAAAGCTAGAGACTTGAAATTTGGAGGGTAGACTCGTAATGCTTGGCACTCCATCAAGTTTGAATGGTTTAGTGCCACGCCCACTCCTTCCCGCCCAACCAGCACCGCCCACTTTTTTAAAACGTTATAACTCGAACACCCGAAGAGATAGAAACATGAAAGTCGGACTGTAGACTCAGCATGAAGAGCTCTACAAAACTGCATACCCCAATTTTTCTCCCTCCCCTTGATTTTCCCTCCCCAAGTTGTTTTTTATAAAAAGCAATATCTCCAAAACTAATAAAGGTATAAACATGAAATTTTGTATACAAGCTCAGTAAATATATATCTTTAAAAATGTATACCACAAATTCCCCTCTGTTCGAGAGTTACCCCTCAGTGACCAACAAACTCAAATTTTTCGTAAATTCCACTTTTTTGACCAATTAACTTGATATTTTGAACACTATTTGATTGGGCGATGTCAAATCAACATTTTTTTGTAGATTTAGGGTGTTGCACCACCTACTGTGTATGCAGGGTATTATATTGTCGAGTATACTCGACTATAGCGTCCTTACTGGTTTTTCTCTGTATATGATTCAAACTTGTCATTGTTGCTGTTTTTTATGAAAATTTATGACTATGAAATTCAAATGTATTTATATCACTTCTGCATACCAGTATGATACCGTACCAGTATGACACCATACCAGTATGTATGTCTCCCATTGAGCCAAACACGATTTGGCACAAGTCGCATAAACGGTGTTTTATTGATGCACGTTGTAAATAAAAGCTACGGCTTTGTCGTGAAACAACGCGTCAGTCCAGTTTGTTGGAATGCCAGGCTAGAGAATCGGCCTTGACTTGCCAGAATGCGTTCTTCTACATGTGCGTATGTATGCGGCATGGCAAGATGTCTGTGGCAACAACTGTTATATGGCACAAATCTGTGGCACAGAGATTGGCAACAGACACCAAATTGGGCACTCGAATTGTTGTAAGTGCCAGACTTGAGTTACACACTCATGTTGCCTTTGTATCAAAATGTGATGTGCAGAGCAACAAAGCAAATCATATCGATCTTAATTGCATAATTTCAACGGAACTAATATTGAATCCATCAGTTCGACGTCAAAAAGTGGTACAAGTTGTGGGTCAGCCCCACCCTCAAATTTTATGATTTTGCGCACGTTGGGACACGGTTTTGTGGCACCGTTACACATGAGGGCACGAATTTTATGCCCACCAGACAAACAAGTAGGAAATCACCTTTCCAAACTGAACTGAATTGCAATAATTTGTGTAATCAAAGCCACTGCTAAGATGACAAAGCGGCAGAAGGAGAAGAAAATGAAGAAAAAGAGAAACTTTGAGGAAAACACTTTCCAACTTGAACACCAAAGAAAAATTACTACAGCGAGAAGTAAAACTTGGTCGCGCACATGAGTGAAAAGCACGTCTTAAACGTCAAATGCAATTATTAAATCAAATACAAACGCGTACAAATACAAAAACGCATCAAACTTACAGTAATAATTATATATTTAGGTTGCAATTAATAAAAAAAACATCAATGAAAAGCATTTCGTTTTCTTTTTTGATTATTTACTTTTGTGCTCGATTTTTATACACTTTCCATTCTTTACTTTGGTAACCGCCCACACAAACACAGGTACAAGACCAAGCCATCGATCCAAATCTCCGTGATGGCGATGGAGCTACTCCCCTCCACTTTGCTGCCTCACGCGGTCATTTATCGGTAGTCCGTTGGTTGCTCAATCACGGTGCAAAACTATCATTGGACAAATACGGAAAATCACCCATAAACGATGCAGCCGAGAATCAACAAGTCGAGGTAAGCAAAAAAAAACAGAAACGCTCTTGCAAGCCAAAGCAAAGAGTGACAGACAGTAAAAGCAACAGAAGCAACATAACTTGCTCTCATTCATTTTTCCAACTTTCTTTGCATGTTGTCTTTCAAAGTGTCTCAATGTTTTGGTTCAACATGGAACATCGGTCGACTATAATACAGGACGTGATAAAAATACCTCACAGCGTTACAAGTCGTCGTCGGGCAAACATCATCATCAACAACAACAGCAGCAGCAACAGCAGCATCAACAAAACAATCATCACAATCAGCAACAGCAGCAGCAACAACAGCATCAACATGCGCACAATATGGCAGTCGGCATGAACGGCAGCTGTAATTCGAATAGCAGCAAACATACAAGTCGCAGTAACACAATCAAATCGAAATCCTCATCAACGCTCAGTTCCGACGTGGAGCCATTCTATTTGCATCCGCCAACGGCGATTGTTACTCGCAAGAACAGCGATACACTATATTCATCACAACAGTCGCGCTCTTCGTCGGAGAAGCTCTATAACGGTTCACTGATGCCGCACAATGACGGCCTCTATGTAAATCCGATGCGTAGCGGCGGCATGTTCGCCACTCCCTCGCCCAATGGCAGCATCTCGGGTGAATCGTTCTTTCTACATGATCCGCAAGAGATAATTTATAATCGTGTCCGTGATTTGTTTGATTCCGATTGCAGTAGCAGTGTTAAGCACCATCATCATCATTCGAGTCCAACAAAGTTGCATAATGAAACCGGCAATATCAATGGCAACGGCGCCAATAGCATTAGCAATGGCAACGGCATGGGCAACATTAGTGGGGGTAATTGTAATGCACATGCGCTTACCATACAAGCTGATGTCCATTCGAGTTCAAGTGGTGCTGGCAGCGGTTCGGATGAATCGGTTTCAATACCTTCAAGCTTAAACTCACCAAAAACAAATAATCATCATAATCACGTGCGTAGTCAGAGTTTCAATCATCATAACAACAATAGCAATAACAACACTGGCATTGTCAATGGCTGTAGCAGCAACAACAATAACAGCATTGCTAATTGCAGAAACAATATTGTCGGCAGCAGCAACAACAATCTTAACAATATTATGACAAACAACAATAATATTGGCTACGCCAACAACAATAACAATAGCAACAACAACACTAGTAATAGCAACAAACTGTTATACCAGAATAAACACAAGATCAACAACAGCAGCAACAACAATATAAGTAAATCAACTGCAACATCGTCGTCATCGCCAACAGCAAACACGCACGATCACGATTATGAAGATATTTATCTTGTGCGTGAGGATGCACGCAAAAATCAGCACAAATACAATATTGGTCGCTCACGTTCACGTGACAGCGGCTCACACTCACGCTCGGCGAGCGCATCATCAACACGCAGCACTGACGTTGTACTTCAGTACAACAATCATGTGAGTACAGTCGTGGTCATAACGACACTAACACATAAACTAACAAACACTCCCATTTTGTCTCCTCCGCACTTAGCATTTAAACAACCAACGTGACACGAACAGCAGCCAGCTGAATCGCAATAAATCACAATCGATCATTGGCCTGCATGGCAAATATGAAACGTCATCGACTCGCAAGGACAATTACAGCATGAAGAATGTCAATTTGAATCTGAAAAATCAACTGAACGGTGGCAGCGCTGGCAGCAGCAGCGGTGGCAGCAGCGGCGGCCTTAAGAGCGACACCTATGAGAGCGTCTGTCCGCCAGAGGATGTTGTCGAACGCACCAAACAATCGAACAAGAATTCAGTCATACGCAATAATCTTGACGGCATTGACGGGCAATCAACGCATGGCGGCAGCAACACGATGCTGGCAACGCTGCCATGTGCGAACGGGAACATCAGCAACAATAGCAGACATTTGAAACGCGTCTCATCGGCGCCGCCAATACAGAACATGACAGTCGGTGAGTCCCATATGATTTTTGCTATTGTGAAAATGTTCTTGAGCTTAGTGCTTTCTATTTCTTGCATATACTCAGTGAATGGTCCACCACCGCCGCCACTGCCGCCGCCTTTACGTGCACCCATATATAAGCACAACAACAATAACAATCTGAATACAACAGAACATTTCACAATGAACTCAAATCCGAATTCAACGTCAAATACGAACACAAATTCTACGAATTCCAACCACAGCAATTCACACAATAATCTGCATGCTGATTCTGCGATCGATTCGGATTCCGGCTTGGAGGTGGTTGAGGAGCCAAGCCTGAGGCCATCGGAACTGGTGCGCGGCAATCATAATCGCACAATGTCAACGATATCGGGTAAGCGAAACGCATCATTATATTCTCCCAATACTTATCAATGGCAATCATTGCCACAAACAGTGAAGCTAATCTAATTTACGACCGCTCATGATTATCATTGAAGGCGTTGAAGCTTTATTTGGCCGAGCCGTTAAACTTTGCTAACTCAACGGCTCACAGGCGGGTTGAATTGTTTGAGGAGCCTAACACAAAATTCATTGCTCTATGTTTCCTAATGGCATGAAGAGCTCATAGAGCAAATGAGGAAGTTTTAGTAACTTATTTTTCTGTTTCATTGACTTTCGCAAGTCTTATGTCACTCATTAAAACGACACATAAATCGTATTCGAATTGGCAGCAATATTTTATGCAATTCGCTCAAATGTTAAGTGTCAAGTTATGCTTTAACATCAGACATGTCTGATATGTGTTGATTCAACATTGCCATTGACCAAAAGGAAGTGGGATTTTCTTTTTAGTTTGTTTGTTTTAAATTTTTATACTCTTCACGCATGTGAATAGTATTATAACTTTGTCACGGAGTTTGTAACAGATCGAAATATTCATTTCCGACAGTATAAAGTATATATATTCTTGATCAGGACGACAAAACGAGTTGATTGAGCCATGCCCGTCTGTCTGTCTATCGGTCTGTCTGTATGTATGCAACCTAGTCCCTCAGTTTTGAAGCTATCGAGCTGAAATTTCGTACAGAGTCTAAGAATTTATTACGATGAATCATTCGTCGGAACCAGCATGATCGGATCATTGGAACTAGTATACGAAATGAAGAGGAAAAACTAATTGGAATCGTTGAATGAAAAACTATTTTGTTTTGGAAGCTAGAGGGCTGAAATTTCAAACATAGTAGTTTTACGTGGTCCGACTAAATGCCTGAAAGTTTCATTGAGATTGGAAAACTCGAACTGGTACTTGCCATACAAAATGAAGAAGAGGAAGAGGAATTAAGATTTAACGTCATTGTATGGTAAACTTTTTTGTTTCTTAACCAATTGACTTGAAACTTAACACATACATATGTTCTTAGGGGGGCATGAAAACTATTTTGACCAAAAAATAGGCATAGTTACGCCCACTTATAGCCAAAATCAATAATGTGCATATCTCCGGCACCCATTGAGCAAAAGCAATGAAAATTGATATGATTGTTGGCTATTAAGACAACGAGAAATAATAAAAAAAATGGGCGTGGCACAAGAAAGTGCGTGAAAAGTATATAAGCATCAGCCTTGCTGAAGATAGCGTCCTTACTGGTTTGTTAAGTTGCTTTGCTAATTAAAAATACAGAAATCCATAAAATGCAACCTTCAAACTGTAATTAGAGACCGTTGATGGTGTCACTGAGTTAGCAGCTCAACGGGTGTGAACATGAGCTGCATGCGTAGGCGTAATACAAATGCGACAAGTCGACTGTAAAAAATGTGGAAGCCGTCAACACAAATAAATTAACAATAACAAGTGAAAAACAACCAAATCAGAAAAACGCAACAAATTATATTGAATCAGCAAAAAACAACTAAAAAGACAAGACAAGTTGCAACAATAGGAAAGATGCACGTTATTAGTGACAATGAAAGGCTTCAGTCTTTGGTAAAAGCATTGGGAAAACAATTTTTGCTCTCGGCATTGTTGTTGTGGCAACTGCTTTTAAATTAATAAGTATTTGTGACAAATAAAAACAAGTAAGTACGCTATAGTCGAGTGTACTCGTCAATATAATACCCTGCACACACGGTAGGCGGTGTCACACCCCAAATCACAAAAAAGTAAATAAAGTTGGTCAAAAAAAGGCGGAAATTACGAAAAATTTAAATGTGTGCTGGTCTTTGTCGAGAACCATCAAAGGGAGGTGTATTTTATCGTATACAATTTCGTTCGTACCTTAAATAGTTTTGGACATAGAGCAAAAAAAAACAAGCAATTTTATAAGACTATACTAAATTTAGAAACATGTTTTTATCGCTTCTGGTTTTCGAGTTACAGCGTTTTAAAAAAGGCTACAGTGCTAGTTTCAAGTATTCCATGGTTTTATTTATTTTTATACTCTTCACGTTGTGCTGAAGTTTCTAACAGATCGAAATATACGTTTCCGACTATACAGAGTATAAATATTTTTGATCAGAACGAAAAGACGAGTTGATTTAGCAATGTCCGTCTGTCTGTGTATATACAATCTCCTCCCACAGTTTTGAAGTTATCGAGTTAAAATTTTCTTCTTTACTGTGTCTTCTTTTTTGTGCGATAAACTCATTTGTCGGAACCGGTAATATCGGACCATTGGAACTGGTAGCCCCCATACGCAATGAAGAAGAAAAAAGAATAAGAATTATGTTCGTAAGGAGGCATGAATCCGATCTTTATCAAAAAAAATGGGCTTTGCTACGCCCACTTATAGTCAAAATTAATAATTTGCATATCTCCGGTACCCAATGAGCAAAAATAATGAAAATTGGTATATATGCTTTTTAGATAAAGAGAAATGAGATTCAATAAAAAAATGGGCATGGCACAAAAAAGGCAAGGCTGAAGATAGCGTCCTTGCTGGTTTAATTTTGCTTCTTATATTTCACTAAAAATAAAACTTTCTTTCTTTTAAGCGTTTGTTTTTGATACTCTTCTCGTATGTGAATAGCATTATAACTTTGTCCTAAAGTTTGTAAGACCCAGATAGAGGGCAGAGAGATCCCATAAAGTCTATACATATCGCTTGCTTACTGCAAGACCGGCATAACTCAAAATTTGCCATTTCGAGAAAAACGCGTTTAAAGTTTTCAAGTTGCACTTACTTACTTAAAGAATGAAAAACTTAAAAATGCATAACTCAGAAACTATTAACAATAGAAACATGAAATTTTGACACAATATAAAGCTTTAGTTAATGATCATTCCTGCATAATTAACTCAAAAATCGCATTTTTCGAGTTATGACAGTCTTGCAGTAAGCAAGCGACATATTCTTGATCAGCTCGACAAGATGAGTTGATATAGCCATGGCGGTCTGTATGTCTGTGTATATTAGAGGTCTGCATGAATACATTCATTTCAAACTCAACAGTACTGTACAGTACTATGCGGTACTCGAATTTAGTGTACCCTTCTATCTCTGTACGGAGTTTTCAAAAAAGTCTAAGAAAGAAAGTACAAATTACACAGGTCAGTACTAGTTATGGTGCCGAGAAACTGTTTTTTTTTATACTTTTCGCGTATGTGAAATAGAATATTAACTTTGTAACGGAGTTTGTAACAGATCGAAATATTAATTTCCGACTATACAAAGTATATATATTCTTGATCAGCACGACAAGACGAGTTGATTTAGCCATGTCCGTCTGTCTATCTGTCAGTATGTATGCAAACTAGTCCCTCAGTTTTGAAGCTATCGAGCTGAATCTTTGCACAGAGTCTTAGAATTTATTACGATGAATCATTCGTCGGAACCAGCATGATCGGATTATTGGAATAGGTAGCTCCCATACGAAAAGAAGAAGAAAAGTGAACAAAACTTCAATCGTTGTATGGAAAACTTTTTTGTTTTGTATGATAAAGTGCTGAAATTTTAAACAAAGTGGTTTTAAATAGTCCGACTAAATGCCTGAAAGTTTCATTTCGATCGGGCAATTGGAACCTGGTACCTGAGGAATTAAGATTTAACGTCATTATATTGAAAACGTTTTTGTTTCTTAAGCAATTGACTTGAAACTTCACACTTATGTTCTTGGGGAGGCATTAAAACTATTTTGACAAAAATGAGCATGGTTACGCCCACTTTTAGCCCAAATTTTAATTTAGCCAAAAATTTGCATATCTCCGGTACCCAATGAGCAAACAAAATGAGAAATTGGTAAATAGGCTAATAACATGAATAGAAAGTATATACAGTCAAAAAAGTGGGCGTGGCACAAGAAAGTGCGTGAAAAGTATATAAGCTTCAGCCTTGCTGAAGATAGCGTCCTTACTGGTTTGTAATTAACTTAGGACCGTATTTTAATCACAATTAAAAATTGAGTTCGTACGTGTGGTTTTCTGGATATTGAGCTATAAAGAAAAATCAATTTTACAAAGAAAACCAGCATTTATGAAGTTATAATGTACATAAAAAGGTTTTTTTTCATGATTTTCGTGAATGTGGTACATTGGGACAATCACGTTGCATACTTCAGCAGAAGTCAGCCATCATATGCCCATCTACCTTGGTACCTGAACTCCATCGTTTTTAGGTCTTGGTGGAAACGCTTACCTTCTTCTTCGCTATAGGATCCAAGATTCTCTGGAAATTGCTTAAGGTGACTGTGGAGGTAATGCACTTTGATGGATATATTACATCCTAAGTTCTTGAAGTTCTGTAGCATGTAATATACAATCTCTGAGTAATTACTGGACTTGTGATTCCCGAGAAAGTTTTTAGAAACTTATAATTATAATAACAATTTATCTAAGTCTGGATAAATCATTTTTTAACGTTAACTTACAGAAAGTAACACAGCAGAAGTAACAGTCATCGTACGGATTTTTTTGTTCTTTCGATTTCACAGGCACACCAAATCTCAGACGGTTTCTTTGACCGTTGACCCATTGTCTCAAGTGTTCACTGCACATTTTACATACAAGTTGAGGTATCTACGGCTTGTATTCATCCACAATTTTTGACTTAAAGTAAGAAAAATAGGCACTTTTTTTAAAATCTGTTATAGATTTTTTATTTTTTTAACTTTGTATTCACCACAAATGTAACAAAACACATTTGGTTCATTGAGACAACTTCCTCGCGATGTAGGCATGATGATAAAATTAATTTATTTATAGAAATGTACCGATAAATTAGCAAACAGAGACAAGAAAATACGATTTTAGTCAATATTTAAAACAGTGGAAAGATAAAAAACTACACGTACCAAAAAAACATATATATACATACATATATTTACTTTTACCAATGCTTCCTTAGTCAAAAATTATAAACGCGAACTCGCACCAATTCGCTTTTTTTTATTTTGTTGACCATAACCATAGGTTCTTATTTTCAATGACTGCTATGTTGTTGTGTATTTTTGAAGTATGTATGTATATCAAATAAGGCTTAGTAGTGTACAGCACTAGATGTCAATGGCAGAAAAATTGATTTCCAAATGAAGATAATATTTCTAGTGCAAAACCAGTAAGGGCGGTATAGTTGAGTATTCTCAACTATATAATACCCTGTACACACACCTATGTTGATAACACGTTAAACATTCGCCGACAGCAAAAGCAGTGTACCACGATATGGTTTGTGTATTTGCTAATAGTGAGGCAGGGCTCACAGTGCAATGTTGCCATTAGATGGCGCTTTAGTACGGATTTTGTTACAAAGCATTGCTGCAAAATTTTAGTGTGTTGGTCTTTGCGGGGAAAGTGGTAGTTTGTTGTATGCAGTTTTAAAAAGGTATGTTACCTGAGTTTGCATACCAAATTTTAGCATTGTATTCTTTATACTTTAGGAGATACAGCAATTTTAAGAAAATAATTACCTTTTGTTGTGCTCGATGGGCGGGAAGGAATGGGCGTGGCAAAAATTCCTTCAAACTTGATCTAGTGTTCGACCACACGAGTCTATCTTCCAAATTTCAAGTCTCTAGCTTTAATAGTTTTCGCAGTGTTAAGTACGGTTTTTGTTACAAATTGGATAAAGCAGTGTTCAAAGCGCAATTTATGCCAAATATCAACTTGTTTGTCTTTGCGTTGTCACACAGCGTTAAAAATGAAAGTTTGTGGTATGCAGTTTTAAAAAGGTATGTTTACTGAGTTTGCATACAAAATTTCAGCATTGTATCTATTATAGTTTAGGAGGTACAGCAATTTTAAGAAAACAACTTTTTGAGGGGAAACGAAGGGGAGGGGGAAAAAATGTGGTATGCAGTTTTGTAGAGCTATACATACTGAGTCTACATACTCATTTTCATGTTTCTAACTCATCAGGTTTTCGAGCTGCAGCCTTTTGAAAAAATGGGTGGTGCTCGATGGGCGGGAAGGAGTGGGCGTGGCAAAAAATCCTTCAAACTTGATCTAGCGTTTGACCTCACGAGTCTATCCACCAAATTTCAAGTCTCTAGCTCTTATAGTTTTCGAGAACCATTGGTGAGGACGGACGGACGGACGGACGGACAGACAGGGCTATATCAATTCGTCTTGTCATCCTGATCAAGAATATATATACTTTATAGGGAACTTGTATTAAGTTTGATTATTTGTCACACACTTCTGATGAGTGGGTTTGTTTAGTTATCATTCAGTTACTGTATCTATTTTGTTGGTATACAGATTTAAAGTTTGTGCTAGTTATGAGTATAAATGCTTGACTATTCCTGAAAAGAAGAAATTAAGCGAAAAAGTAGAAGAAGGTGAGAAGAAAAGTGATGTTGCAAAAGAATTTAAGATTCCTCCGAAAAATCTCTCAACCGAAATAAAGCACAAGGAGAAAATTAATGCTGCTCAAACTGCTGGAGTACGGAAAAGAACTACTGAAGTTGAATTTCCTCCTTGCAGCAAACCAGTATAACGGAGTTCTTTTGGAAGATTAATTAATTCACATTTTGAATGCCGGTATGTACACGAAAGTACCTCTAAACTTTTGACATTGTTATAGAATAACAGTTAATAGAAATTAATTGATCAGCACTTAAAAATTCGAAGTTTTATTTATTTTCTCTCGCAAGTTTCGAACCATTTAATATTTTAAACATTTGATAGTTCGTAATATTTTAAGAGTCCCTTGCGTTTTGAATTAACGAGAGCCGACTGTATATTCTTGAACAGGACGACAAGACGAGTTGATTTTGCCATGTCCGTTTGTCCGCCTGTCTGTATATATGTATACGATCTCCTCCCACAGTTTTGAAGATATCGAGCTGAAATTTTGCAGGGAGTCTTTTTTTTAATGTGTGGTCAAATCATCGGTCGAAACCAGCAATATCGGATCATGAAGATGAAAAATATCACGAAATGAAGATGAACCAGTAAGGGAGCTATTTTCAGCTTTGCTGAAACTTATATACTCTTGCAAGCATTTTCTCAAGTATTCTTATTGGAAAATATGTTTTATAGTGTTTCCAATAAGAATCATATACTTTTATAAAAAGGTATAGGGGCGTGGACCCGCCCATTTTCTAATTTTTTTAACATATACATTGCAATAGTTGTAGACTTTATTTTGCGATCTTATATCTCATCGGCTTACAGAGAAATCACATTTTTAAGTTTTTCTCTATATGGGCGGTGCCACGCCCTTATGTCCGATTTGTACGAAACTTTGGAATATAGTCAAGGATGTATAGAAACGCGTAACTGCAAAGTTTTATCCGTTTATATTTAAGAACAAAAAAGTTTTTCAAACAAAAACCGAA
This sequence comes from Phortica okadai, assembly GCA_034638295.1. Classification (NCBI taxonomy): domain Eukaryota; kingdom Metazoa; phylum Arthropoda; class Insecta; order Diptera; family Drosophilidae; genus Phortica; species Phortica okadai. Next base: position 33,601,490 of record CM067848.1, on the reverse strand, counting down.
TTTTTGACCGATTGTTCCTATGGGAGCTATATGCTATAGTTATCCGATCTTCACAAATTTTGCAGTGTGTTTTAATTTACGTCCAAGATGTTCTTGTGCAAAAAATTGAGGCGAGAGCTTTAAAAACAAGGCGTTTATTGAGCAAAAACCTCATTTTTGACCGATCGTTCCTATAGCAGCTATATGCTATAGTTATCCGATCATGCTGGATTTTACACACAAACTGCCTGCAATTATTTCAATTTTTTTGATATCGTTTAAACTGAGCCCGCAGTTGGTATTGAAACAGACAGACGGACATGGCTATATGAACTCGTCTCGTCGTGCTGATCAAGAATATATATACTTTATATAGTCGGAGATGTCTCCTTCTCTGCGTTGCAAACTTCATGACAAAGTTAATATACTCTTGCAAGAGTATAAAAATGAACATAACTTAACTAGTTAAATGGAAAACTTTTTTGTTAAACGTCTGAACATCTCATTAAGATCGGACCACTGGAACTGGTACCTACCATACAAAATGAAGAAGAGGAAGAGAAGCAAGATTTACGTCGATTCAACTACTTGAAACTTCACACTTATGTTCTAAGGGAGGCATTAAAAATGTTGTTATCAAAAAATGGGCATGGCAACGCCCACTTATAGCTAAATTGTATAATTTGCATATCTCCGGTACCCAATGAGCAAAACCAATGAAAATTTGTATATATGCTTTTGAACTAAAGAGGAATAAGAGTCAATCAAAAAAAATAGTCATGAGACTAAAAAGGCCGTGAAGAGAAAATAATCTTCACCAACGCTGAAGATAGCATCCTTACTAGTTTTAATTTGTCTCTAAACAGTATTTTTCGTTCACACCTCAGATTTCAAAACAATTGCGTCTCATTCGTTTCTATTAAGAGGTTTGCTGTTGTTGTTTCTGCTGTTTTTTATCTGATCATATTCATAGGTTCAATAGACAAGTTATATGCATGTCTTCGGTTGTTGAATGTGGCAACGACAATCGCAACAGCAGCGGTGGTAGAAATGACTTCATGTTAATACTTTTACTGGTTGCATGAAGAGCAAAGCGCGGAGTAATGAAAGTGAATGTTAATGTTGCACTTAGCTGGGTAGTCGCTTGCATGTGCGTTTAACTCTCTTCACATGTGCATATGTATGTGTATATGTGTGAGAATAGTTGCAGCGTCGGCGGTGTCGTCGTTGTTGTCGTTGTCGTTGAGCGTGTGTTGACTGAATTGCAACGTCGAACTTTTTGACTCAAGTCAGGTTGATAGCAACCATTGCCAAAGCAACATCAACGACGATCAAAATTAAAAGTAGACAACGACATCAACAGGAACAATAACGACATTAATGTTAAAAATCGCGTATGTCACTGCGATAGTCGTCGCGTTTAATTATTTACGCAAATGTTTGCGATTTTGTGTTACTTTCGATTCTTGGCCGAGCGCGTCTTACAATTACAATTTCAAAACTGATTCTGTCAAATCAGAACAGAACGTGTCAAATTGTCTGTTCTTATTTAAGCACACGCCACTACAAAATGCTTAGCCTAAAGAATCGTTCGCGTCGCAATTATTTCACTTTGCGTTTATCAAGTTTTGATATATTTCATATTCGTTGTAAGTGTTCTTCCTACTTTTGTTAAACAATTAATTGCCAAATGTGACAAGACGATTCAATTTTGAGAATTGTCAATTATATGCAATTCAAGTGATTTTTATGTGTTTCGAGTCTTTTGTCTCATTTAATGAAAATTCCCATAATAAGACAATTGATTATTTATTATGACTTGGTTTTCTTAATAATTTCTGTGTGGAGCTGAGAAGTTTAAATATTCGCAATCATCTGCTGTAAGACGTGATATTCCAGTGCATGAAATTATCTTAACACATTTATCTTTTGTTTATTTTTTGTCAGCATTTTTATAACTTTCCCTCTCCTTCAAAACATTCATTGTGCAACGGTACCGTCTTATGCTAAATCTTCAAATCAAATGTCCATTAATTTAAGATGTTTCACCTTCAAGTAAAATCAAATTGAAGCAGTAAAGACGCTATAGTCGAGTATACTCGACAATATGATACCCTGCCACACCTAAATCTACAAAATATATATATATTTAAATATTAAAAAAGTGTTCAAAATATCAAGAAAATAGGTCCAAAAATGTGGATTTTAAGCAAAATTTGAGTTTGTTGGCCTTTGAGGGGCAACCATGAAAAAGAAATTCCTAATTCTTATAGTATAGGATATATAGCAATTTAAAAAAAAAAAATTACTTGGTGTGAGGGAATGAGGGAAAGGGGAAGATTGGAAGACGCCATTTTGTGAGTTGTATAGACTGCATCTACCATCCAAATTTTATGTTTCTATCTCTCTGGTGTTCGATCTACAGCGGAAGGAGTGTCTATATTCTAAATTTCAAGTCTCTAGCTCTAAAACAACCTTAATATACCCTGATACACAGCGTGTACAAGGTATAAAAATACTCTACATTCATTCAAATGCAATTAAATTTTCGATTCATGAAAAATGTTTTGAAGATCGCTTAGAGCTGTTAGACTACTTTCAATGTCAGCCCGATTTTGCAGCACTTCGAGTAGAGTCGAGACGAATAAAGTCGCTTTAGCGACGATTGAACTGACATGAAATTCAATCCAGTTTGAGACACGTCTATTGAGCCGAAATTAAAATGCGAGCAAACGATTTATAACTATTCAAATTTATTTGATATTTTTTTTCGCCTCATTTTTTACAAATTTTCCATTTTTGATGTTGTTATTTGTCTGAAGCCAAACAAGCTCAACTTGATTGAGAGGTTGTTTTGCCAAACATGCCACATTTTACGTGCTGCAATGTCACAACTGCCACGATAACGGAATTTCTACAAATGCGCCAAGTCGAACAGCAACAACAAATGAAGTGATATCGGAATTGCAACATGAGCAGCAAACCACATGATATTGTTGTTTTTGTTGTTGCCGACAACATATTACATTGTGAAAGTTGAAAGTGTTCAAAGTAGGATCGCTTTTCGGTCCTCAAACAACCGTTTCACTGCATTTTCAAGTTTGTGCAAAGTCTTCATAAATGTAACCGATTGAAGGACGAGGTCAGTAAGACTCATAAACACAGCAGTATGAGTAGAACTTAAAAAATCATTCAAGTCCGTTTGCCAGTCTAATTGTGCATTTGTGTGCACCAATGTTTCTCAGATACTTACATATGTATATCTCGTTATAGATTGTTAGGACTTATGGTACTCTAAGTTTTTTTCAACATTGTCAACCACGTTTCCAACTACTCAACCACCGAATTACTAAAATAAATTGAGACACAAAACCAAAATAAAATATATTTGTAGTTTTTTCTAGCGAATACATTCTTGAAAAGTGACATAGCCCAAGGAATATGCCTCTTACTCCATTTGACACCTTAGATATCAAAACGTACATACATATGTACATCTACACATATATATATATCTCATTTTTGTGTTCATAATTTTATCAATATTCATTAGACCCTATAATATGTACAATAAGGGTGCATACAATAACGACCAGTGATATAATTCAAGCTTGAAGGATTTTTGGACACCCCACTCCGTCCCGGCCAAATGAAATTTTGTAACAATATTTTGTAATTTTGTAAACGTCTTTTAAACTGCATACCACAAAATATCCCTCTCTTCGATGATTAATCCTCAAAGACCATTAAACTTAAATTTTTCGTATGTTAAATTTCACATTTGTTGATATTTTGAACACTTTTCAAATGGGCGATGCCTGATCAATATTTTTTGTAGATTTGGGGTGTGGTACTGCCTATCGTGTATGCAGGGTATTATATTGTCGAGTATACTTAACTATAGCATCCCTACTGGTTTATTGTGACTTTGGTTTTTTTAACAATTTCTGTGTGGAGCTTTAAAATATCCGTTATCTGTTATAAATATTTGTTGTAAGACGTCTTATTCCAGTTCATGAAATATAAAATTATCTTAAAACATTTATCTTTTCTTTACTTTTTATCAGCATTCATAACTTTCCATCTTGTTCAAAACACAGTACAAATATCATTGTGCAGAGGTACCGTTTTATGCTAAATCTTCAAATAAAATGTCGATTAATTTAAGATATGTTTCCCCTTTAAGTAAAATCAAATTGAAAGTGCTTGACGCTCATTAAAATACAATTAAATTTTCGATTGATGAAAAATGCTTAGAAAATCGCTTAGACCTCTTAGGCTACTTACAATGTCAGTCCGAAATCGCATAGATTCGAGTCGAATGAAGTCGCTTGGCGAGGATTGGACCAACATAAAATTCAATCCAGTTTGAGAGACGTCCATTGAGTTGAATTTTAAACGCGAGCAAACGATTTACAATTTTCAATTTTACTTGATATGTTTTTGTCTTTTTTTTTAATGATTTTTCTGGTTTTCTTGATGTTGTTTGTTAAAGCCAAACAAGCTCAACTTGATTAAGAGGTTGTCTTGCCAAACGTGCCACATTATTCATGCTGTTGTCGTTGTTGGTTGTTTGGCTGTGTTTTTTGCAATGTCCAAAATGCTCCAAGTCGAAAAGCAACAACAACAACAAATGAAGTGATATCGGAATTGAATTGAATTGTGAAAGTTGCAAGTATTCAGAGTAGGATTGCTTTTCGATCCTCAAACAACCGTTTCACTGCATTTTCAAGTTTGTGCAAAATCTTCATATACAGTTGCGTAAAAAATAATAGAACCACTATGATACTTCATCTTTCTGGCCAAAAAAAAAGATCAGTTTGTGTTGTGATTTTTTCAAACAATGATATTTAATTATTGGTTACTATTCCCCCTATACAAAAATAGTAATACTTCTGTTGAAATGATAACAGTTTTTTAATATTTTGATTTTTTTTGGGAAAAGTGCTAAAATATAGCAAAAAAAATAATAGCACCACTTGCCCTTTACTTATAGAAATCGTTCTGTTTATAACTTTTGCTTTGATATAAAGCTTGTGTTTTAAACATTTGACTTAGCTTAACAAAATTTTCAACACAATGCACAGTGGTTGGTGTTCTATGGGGAGAGTGGCCAAAAATACTTCCAGTTAAGATAGAGGCTTGAAACTTACCACAAAATTTTCTAATTACACAGGTCTACAAAGTAAGACTTTTTGAATGCCTTTTGATTAAATTCTATATTTTTATATTCTTGTGGGGTCACTGATCACGAAAACAAAAAAATGTTTGAAAACTTAGCTCCCATTCAAAAGATATGCGCATAAATAGTTTAAGGTAAAATTTAAATAAAATGTCTATTTATGAAAGAAAATCGTTGTTTTCGGTTTTTTTTCGTTAATTATTGAAATGAAATTGATGCACACCATGTTCATCGCTTACATCTCCACAGTTAGAAGGAAAAACATCAAGATGAGGTTGAAGGAAGTGTATTTTAAGAGGCATGTTGTAACCTAGCTGTTGATATTTTTGTAGGAGATTGTTCACATGTTCAACATAATTTTCACTTCTCTTATGGCCCAAATAACCATTTTCGACGGCCATAAAAGACTCCCATGCCTCTTTTTCAAAGCCTTGCAAAAAAGAAAAATTAATTAATTTTGTTCATTTTTCTTCATATTTTTGTATGGGGGCTACCAGCTCAAGTGGTCCGATCGATACCAAACTTCATAAAAACACACTGTAGGTCCATCTGAAGATTGCTTGAATATTTAATTGAAATTTGTCTAACAGTTCGTAAGTTTTGCGCTTAGCAATATTCATTTTTGTTCAATAAATTTGATACAAATGCAAAAAAATCAATAGAAAAAAACGTTTTATTGACAAAAATAGTTAGGGGATCCATAGACATGACCACTCAAAAGGTAGTAGCAAAATTTACGCGGCTTATCACTAGACAGTTTGAATTGGCGCAATAAAACCATCGAATTAAACTCTTAATCTTTAATATGACATAACAGACCAATGAGAGCTAACTTTGACATATAAGTTGTACATTTAGATTCTGGGAGTCAAACTATATAACGCTTGCATGGTTTCGAATAAAAGGCAATTTTGCTGTTTACCTGTGTTATTATTGTAAATTGATATATAAAAATTAGTCGGATCGGACTACTATATCATACATCTGCCATAGGAACGATCGGTCATAAAGGTTTTTGCTTAAAAAACGATCTTATTTTAAAGATGTGATATCTAAATTTTTTATTCACAAGTACATCTTGGACGTTAATAAAGGCACACTGCAAATTTGATGAAGATCGGATAACTATAGCATATAGCTCCCATAGAAAAAATCGGTAAAAAAATGTGGATTTACGAAAAATTTGAGCTTATTGGTCCTTGAAGGTTAACAAACAAAGAGAGAGGAATTTTGTGGTATGCAGTTTTAAAGATACATATTTCTTGAGCTTTTATACAGAATTTCAGGTTCGTACTTTCAATAGTTTTGTATAGATATAGAAAATTATAGAAAAAAACTGGAGGTGCGAAATGAATGGGAAGGGGAAAAACTGAAAAACATGCAGATGTTTATTATTCATTTTGTTTCGTTTTTCTGTCATAACGACGCACAGTGGGCCTTCTGAGTTTTTGCATTGCAAAAATCATATCTTCTGAACGAATAAAGATAATTGCATGAAAAAGGTTTTGTTTAAAAGTGAATTCCTTAACGTTTAAAACAAGCCTATCGTTCAATACGCTACGATATCTGGGAGCGGCATAGTAGGTTGTCAAAGTCAGAATTTGTTTCCAGTGCAGCTTTAGCGTCAGAAAATGGCTAGTTTTCCATTTTTTTATAAGCTTGCGACTGTACATATATTCTTGATCAGTACGACAAGACGAGTTGATATAGCCATGACCGTCCACCCGTCTGTATGCATTTATACAATATCTCCGACAATTTTGAAGTTATCGACCTGAAATTTTTTACAGAGTCATTTTTTCTGTGCGATCAACGTCGGAATCGGCATGATCGGACTATTGGAACTGGTAGCCCCCATACGAAATGAAGAAGAAAAACGAACAAAACTTGATTCGTTGTATGGAAAACTTTTTTGTTTTTGAAGATAGACGGCTGAAATTTCACAACTAGAAGTTTAGACCAAATGTCTGAAAGTTTCATTGAGATTGGACAGCTGGAACTGGTACCTACCATATGAAATGAAGAAGAGGAAGAGGAGCAGACTTTAGTCGTTGTATGGAAAACTTTTTTAATTTTCAACATAGAGGGCTTAAATTTAAAAGGTAGTCTTCCTACGTACTCTGGCCAATTGTCTATAAGTATCATTTAGATCGAACCACTGGAAGTGGCACCTGCCATATAAAATAGGCAATAAAGACATTTTACCCCCCCTTACACCGCTTACGATAAATTTTACACACCACCTGCATTGCAAAATACAACAGGTTGCTTCCTATGACAACATTTGTTCACTTTATTAACATTTTAAAGCTGTCACAGCGAATCTACCTACTATGCATTCTTCTTCTTATACCTGCAGCAGCGCCTTTTTCGCTGATTTTTGTGCGAGGTTGCGATCGTTTTTGCGCTGTAACGGCCAAAAGGGAAGCAAGGGGAACATAATATTTTACAAATAGGTAAAGGAATATGTAATAAACAGTCAAAATTTGGCGGGTTGAAAACCACCTTAAAAATAGATAGTTCGAAAAACAGCTCTATCTCGAAAACTACACATGCAAATGACTTGATATTTAGATTATAACACTATAATATGACTACCTAAAAATATAAATCAATTCGATAATGATTCCTGTTATAATTGCGTTGCTATGCCAACTCAAAGGTGCCGAATTTTTAAAAAATTGAGCATGTTATTGAAAGTTGAAAAATGTCAACTTTGAGTGATATCTCCCAAACTATAATTCGGATTTCCTCAATGTTAATATTTTCTTAATGTTAATTGGTTTTGTATTGTAAATCAAGAAATCAAAATTTTTTCAAAAAAAATTATTTTTTTGTTTTTTTCTCTTTAATTAATGTCTTTGATTAATTAAATTTCACTTTATTGCTAAAAAAATTTTTTTGGTGTTGAACAAATGCACAAAAGTTCAAGAATTGTACGTTAGTGTCATTTCTTCAAAAATCGACAGTTTTAATGACGTTCCGCGGAAACGATAAGTTTTAGCCTTCGTGACACTAAGAAAACAAAACTTTTGGGCTACGACAATGATTGGGTTGTTTTCAGTGTACCTTAAGGTCAAAAACTTATAGTCTGGCTCCTTCCATTATGGACTATATCCAAAGATACTCCAAATTATCCAAAAATTGCCAATTTTGCCAAATTTAAACTTTTTTTCAGCTATCATTTTCTCATTGAAAAAACTTTTTGAAATCTCACTGAATTAACTTTGTAGCAAATGGTTTGGAGTTTGTAAAAAGCTACTGTCATTTTTTGTGGCATCAATAGTTTTTGAGTTATCGATTAGCAAAGTCAACAATGGCTTTTTTGCTTTGAGCGACGATAACTCCGCGGAAAATTATGCGTGATTAGATTCAAAAACTAGAGGTTAAGAGCTACAATTTCTTTTTTTTAACTTTTGTTGTACGACCAATACTTTCCACCTGAACACCTAACCAATCGATACATTTTTTTGTAGTATTTGCCATCCAATACAAATCTTTTGAGGATTCGGCGATTTTTAGTTCTGCAATGTTTTCTACGGCCCATTGTGATAAAAATTTTGGTTAAATGTTAAGCTAAACGATAAAAATAGTAAAATGTAAGTCAAATGTTTAAAACACGAGCTTTCTATCGAAGCAAAAGTTCAAAACAGAACTATTTCTATAAGTGGAGAGCAAGGGGTGCTATTATTTTTTCGCCATATTTTAGCATTTTTTTCCAAAAAAGTTCAAAAATGAAATAACTGTAATAATTTCAACAGAAGTATTACTCTTTTCTTATAGGCGGAATACTAACCAATAACTAAAAATCATAATTTAAAAAAAAACACAACATAAATTGATATTTTTTTTGGTCAGAAAGATGAAGTATCGTAGTGGTGCTATTTTATTTTTCGAAACTGTATATTCTTGATCAGGATGACAAGAGAAATCGATTGAGCCCTGTTCGTACGTTCCTCCGTCTGTATTCACCATTGGTTCTCGGAAACTGAAAGAGGTAGAGACTTGAAATTTGGAGCGTAGACTCGTGATGCTCGGCACTAGATCAAGTTTAAACGGTTTTGTGGCATGAAAGTCGGTATGTAGACTCAGTATGTATAGCCCTACATAACTGCAAATCACAAATCCTCCCCTTGATTTCCCCTCCTCCAGTTGTTTTCTATAAAACGCAATATCTCCAAAAGTAATAAGGGTGTGAACCTGAGTAAATACCTGTGCTCAGTAAATATGAATGACCTACAAACTCAAATTTTTCGTAAATTCCATTTTTTTGACCAATTTACTTGATATTTTGATCGTGGGATGTCAAATAAAATTTTTTCTTGTAGATTTAGGGAGTGGCACCGCCTACTGTGTGTGCAGAGTATTATATTGTCCTTACTGGCTTTATACTCTTCTCGTATGTAAATAGTATTATGATTTTGTCATGGAGTTTGTAACACCCAGAAGGAGATATTTATTAATATCAAAAAAATGTAAACGCAGAAACTTTTCTTCGGCATGATTGGATTGCTATAGCATTTAGCTGCCATATGAATCATCGGTCAAAAAAGAGGTTTTGACATCAAAGACGATTTGATTTTAAAACTATCACCTTAATTTTTTTAGTGAAAATCGGACAACTATAGAATATAGATTTCATAGAAACAATTAGTCAAAAATAAGATTTTTGTTAAAAAAAAACTCTTTAGTTCTTAAATTTGATCGTGTTTTTACTAATTTTTAACTATTTTACAAAGTTTTATTAGAATCGTACATAAGAAAGTGGCACCGACCATATAGAGAAACATCTTCAAAATTACATTTCGCTGTAAGCAGAAGCGACAGGAGACTATAAAGTGGAGAGTACGGTTGAATATAAACAGATGGAATTTTGCAATCACATGTTTGTAAAGATAATCATATATCTACACTGCAAAGTAAGAATCGGACATAGAGGCAATTTTAAAATGGGCGTTGCACAGGATCATTTTCTTTAAAACATGTATTTCATTAGAAATATTTTAAGAACGGGTTTCTAATGAGAATCGTAAGAGAATGGCACCATACAATGAGCGTGAAAAGTATTTAACATAGCTCGCAAATAACAGTTGACAAAAAAGCATGCACCCTCGTTCTTTCTCAGAGCAGCAGACTTCGTTTCTCTTCGTTTCGGTTGTCTGTTGAGAGCATTACGTTGAGCTGTTCGTGAAACGGTTTCTTACTGAACATCGCTCAAAGAGAGATACGAGTAACTCTCACGCAGCGAGGCTCACTAAAAGACCGATTGACTGGAAAAGTCAACGCCAACGGTCTTTTCAATAATTTGTTTTCTTTGCAGTGCACTGTGGTACGTTGAGTAGCATTGTGACATGAAATTTTAAACATGAATTTTTCATATTTCAAACTAATTTATTTAATAAAAAAAGGCAGTTATCTTTTAATTAATTTATTTTGAATTAAGCTTAACAATTAATAGTGCTTTTAAGTTTTGCGAATAAATTAGAGCACTGTTCACTCGCGAAATTCACAAAGCTAAGTGACTAGAACGAAACACGAAACTTCACATACACACATACATGCGCAAAACACCTTTTGAATCGTCGTTAGAGTTTGAAAACGCTTTAAAAATTATAAATAGATACAAAACACAAAATATGGAAAGAATATTGGTGACTTCGATCCCAACAAGAATTGATAAATTAACGTGGCTGCTGTCAAGTGTTAAAAGATTCAATCCTGGGCTATATGCAACATTTCCTCATACTTTGAGGGCGTACCAAAGCGCGCCGGGTCAGCTAATTATCAATATTTATTAGACCTTGTGCAATAAGGATGCATGCTATAAAGCTAAAAAAGTGAAATAACTTTTTTTTTTTAAATTAAAATTAAAATGTTAAGTCAGTAAAAAAAAATTATTTTCAAATGTAGGATATTTGTGTTATGCACAGAAACCGAGATGCAGTTTTAGTGCATAATTCTTCATATTTACTTGAATTTATTTGAAATTCACATGAATTGGCGACTAAGATTGTGTGAAAGCTTTGAAGAATATAAGCATCAGACTCTAATATGGACGCAAATAAATTGATGTTCGAGAAGGCCTGCCTTGCAATATTTCCATCATTACAAATTCCACTTCCGTTTTGTTTCGGTGTATAAGCATGAATCCCCACATGTTCCTTTCCACAATCTTTTCAAATATTTTTTTTACGTGGACACAAAACTGTTTTCTCATTTGTGTCTCTTATTTGTTATTTGTTAAGACTAATATTTTCGCATTTATATCTCCGAGTCATCAATAACAGTCTTTGTGTTGCTCCACATATTGGACATGACCTAGAAGCTTTCGTATCCGTCAGAATGTTTAAAACTTTACCGTCTATAAGAGTCATGTGCAGGGCAAATGAAATAGTGACAAACCTGTTCTCAAAATGATTAAAGATGTAGGGCGTCAATTTTCGGATAAGCTCATCTTAATTATTTTTCTCTTTTAAAATATGCTTTTTGCTTTTCTTTATGAATTCAATTTCAAGCGGCTTACAAAACCTAACGGATTGAGTGGTATAATTCATCCGTAGAACTCTTCCCAAGGAATCTAATAATTTTAATGGTATAAGAGTTGTGACAAATAATGATTGGTCAAATGTATCATTCCCTTCATATCACTGTTTATACATTCTGTAACCAGTCGATCCGTCGAACCCATAACTAAATATTAACTTTATGTCAGTTATATTACAAAATTGACATAAAACATCCTTTTGGAGAGTGAGAATTATTTGTGTGGTATGGTTTAACAATTAACTTAATAATAACTTAATAACTTAAGTTTTGTAAGGAAACTGAGTCACTGTTTCAGTCACTTGGATGCCCTTGGTTCTGGATTTAACTTTTTCAAAGGTTGGAAATATATCGCAGCCATGTTTGTGACTAAAACTTCGTAAGTTTTTGTACTGCTGTTTGCTCATCGAATTCTCCAGTAAAAACCAGTAAGGATGCTAATAGTCGAGTATACTTGACAATATAATACCCTGCACACACAGTAGTTGGTGCCACACCCCAAAAAAAAAAAAATATTTATCTGGCAATGTCCATTCATATAGTATTTAAAATATCAACAAAATCGGACAAAAAATGCGGGAAATGGTCTTTGAGGGGTAACCATCAAAGAGAGAGGTATTTTGTGTCATGCAGTTTTAAATATGTACATACATATATTCCCAGCAGATTTTTTTTGGTTTTTAAAGAAAAAAAATCACACACTTAGAATAGACCTAAAATGAAATGAACTACACCAAAATTAATCTTTTTGGACGAACTACCAGTTTCCCCTATGAATTTTAAATTTATGATTTCACATGTTTTTCTTTTGTGATAAAGATTACTTTTAAGCGATTTATTAAAAATTAAACCATAACACAGGCCGACAAAAATACCGTTCGAAAAAACTTTTTGAATAATTGCAACTAATTCCTATATATTTTGCTGTGCTGATTCCGAAAATAGACATAAAGTCGTATCGCCCACCAATTTCTTGCATTTCACGGAATTGTAAAAAACACGAAATTACTGTTTTCAAACTTGTGTAAAAGATACCTCAGAAACTACTGGACCGATCTTGTTGAAATTTAACTAAGATATTCTTAGGAATCCCATCTATCATGTACTAAAGGAGTTTTTTGATTGAGGGCAACCAACAAGGATTTTCTCTCTACTTTACAGTTCATAATTTTGTTGTATCAAAATTTAAAATGAATATGTATAAATAAACATACCATGGCTACTGCAACTGTTTTGTTGTTTAAAAGCCATTATTTTTTTTTTTTTTTATACCATTTCCCAAGATTTTCGATACAACTATAACATACGTTGGTGGTATAGTACAAAGGGTCCGTCATTTCATGTAGGAAATAACTACAAATAGAGTAGCATAGGGGAAAAAATTAAAAGTTTTTTATACCCTGTACCTTGTGGTACAAGGGTATATTAGTTTTGTGCACGTCGACAATGTATGTAACACCTTAAAGGAGACATCTCCGGCTATACAAAGCATATATATTCTTGATCAGTATCGAAAGAGAAGTCGATTTAGCCATGTCCGTCTGTCTGTAGGAACGCGTCGATCTCGGAAACTATAATAGAAAGGACCAAAAGCTCTTCGCAGTTCGATTCTGTGATTCATTACGCAGATCAAGTTTATTTTGTCTTCCCCCTTTTAGAGTTAGTTTAGGGGTGAGGGGCAAATAACTGAAGCTACCTCGGGAAAAAACTTACAAAAGTCGTATTTTCTGCGTTGTCTTTTGTGATAGGAACACCAAATTTGGTGTGTATATAGCTGACTTAAACCTCAAGAAGAAAAAACAAAAAAATGGGCGTGACCACGCCCCTATATAGTAAAAATTTCAAACGCTCATATCTCAAGAACCATACAACCTACAAGAGTGAAACTTTGCATGTATGCTATTGGGATGGAGTATAGTTAGATTCAAATATAAAATGGACGTAACCACGCCCACATATAGCCAAAATAGAAAACCGTTATATCTCTGTAACGAACTGGTCTAGAAGAGCAAAAATTAGTATAACAGACGTTACTTATTGAAGTCGAGTACTGTCGACTCCAATCCTTACTGGTTTTTGTAAAGTTTACAGCTATTTAAAGATTAAACTTTTTTTCTTGATTTATTGAGGTTTAAAAGTATATAACTTTCGAAGGGTGCCCTCAATCAAAAAACTCCTTTAGTACATGGTAGATGGGATTCCTAAGAATATGTTAGTTAAATTTCATTAAGATCGGTCCAGTAGTTTCTAAGATATCTTGTACACAAGTTTGAAAAACAGTAATTTCGTGTTTTTTACAATTCCGTAAAGTGCAAGAAATTGGAGGGTGATACGACTTTATGTCTACTATTTTCGGAATCAGCACACCAAAATACATAAGAATTAGTTGCAATTATTCAAAAAGTTTTTACAAACGGTATTTTTGTCGGCCTGTGTTATTTTTGAGTATTATTTTTTTTGCTCAAAAATGATGATTATAGTTTAATTTTTATTTAATTACATAAAAATAATCGTTAATAATGAATGAAAACTTAATCATTGTCATGCAATTTATTGCAATATAACTTATAATGATTACGGTCCCTGGTGTCAATTTTCCCCTTTTCGATAGTCTAGACTATTTCTCAACTATCGAATTTAGGACAGAATTCAGACAATATCCCATTATATGGAATACTTATATTAGCAAACTTATAGCCAACTGTTGAATTCAAAACTAGTACAAGAAATAGTCAAAGATAGCTCTTTTTTACAGCAGTTTAAGAAATAAAATGTCGGATTGACTCATTTTCGTTATTTGGAAACTAGTTTTCAACTAGTGAATTTGGGTCTAGTATTTGAACAGCCAGAGGTAATACATAACAGTGCCCGTCTGAAAAAAATATTTCAAATAAATAAAATTTATCAAATATGAAATCTTGCTGTAGGCCTGAGTTTAATGTGTTGGTCCAACACAACACTGTTGGACTATGAAACTTAAGGTATGAGGTTCAAACCACAGCGCCACCGGAATTTAAATGTTTATTATGTTAATGTTTATCAATTTAATTGTTATTCACAATAAAAAATAAAGTTATTTAAATAACAATTATAATTAATAGTAAAAAACCATTACTCAGTCCATTAAGATGGTTCCGTTTTCTTTTTTACGTAATCCTCAAACTGGTACGGCAGGACTAGTTCGGTAACTAAATGGAAGTGATAGAATTGTGACAATTGACCCCTGCCTATGACATCCCCTTGTAAAACTCACCAGTTGAAAACAGGGCGCATAGATTCAGCTGAAACTAGTAGTGTTTACATTCGAACTAGTTCCAACCTTAGTTCAGTACTAGATCGACGAACCGCTGGGAGGCATCAGCCTACTCAAAAAAGTTTCGTTTGCTTTGCTTCTAATTACTACCGAAATTTAGCTTTCGCTACGACTAAAAATACTATTTCATAAGGGTTTTTTCGTTTGCTTTTTGCTTCGTGCGCCAACCGAACAGAGTATGTAGCAGAGTCACAGCAACGAAGTTTGTTTTGTGCTACGCCTCCTACTTCTGTTATCTTCAAGTGAGAGCTGACAGCAAGAGCAAAGCATTTTTTTTGGTACTATTGCTACTGTGGGAGTAGCAATGTAAACACTATATAATCTTCGTCAATGAGAAAAATGACTTTTTAATGATAAGATAAATAATTACTTGAATGAGGTAGATCAGAATTAGTAAAGTGTATATGATACAATCAAAATGAAGCGTTTGAATATATGTATGTCCAATCTATCAAAGTAGCCTGAAGCACATTAGAGTTAATGATCGTGACGATGATTTCTTTATCTTGGGTAAATTAGTTCTAACAAACTGTAAACAAAGCACAGATGACCAAGAAGCGAGTCAATTAGCGTACAATCAATTGTGGCTTAAAGTATATGTATAAAACTTATTTACATAAGTTCATTTTGCAAGAATTTGTTTACTCGTGTTTGACTCAAATAACAACAGTGAAATCTTGCTCAGGTGCTTACCTGCAACATCACGGTTAGCAACAACAGCAATAACAACAAGTGCAACTGCCGGCAAGAACAGACAATTGGCCAATTAGATTTTCATATATGCTGACTTACTTTGATGTGCAAGTGAGCATAACGCCTCATACGCTTGGCCACCGACAGATAGATCAACAGAAAAATATACAGAAAGACAAGTCTGACTGTAAATAAGCAAAAAGAAAAGCGCTTGAAATTTTTTAAATAAATAAAATTAAATAATATCAAATATACATAAATAAAATAAAAATTATAGTATATTATATGAACATAAATAAAATAAAAATTTGTAAAAATTTCAGCAAACAAGAAAGCCAAACTACTAAATGGTGGCGGAAACAACAACAACAGCAACAGTAACAATCCTGCAGTTAGTAGCGAAGACATAAACAACATCACTGCCAATCACAATGGCAACGCCCTCAGCTATCAACAGCAGAATGGCTATGGACATGGCAAGAATCGCAATCAGCAGCATCAACAACAACAACAGCAGCAACAACACTTTCAACTTTTGCCACATCATCACCAGCAACAACAACAACAACAACATCACCATTACCAATCGAACAACCCCTACCAGCAACAACATCAACAGCAGCAGCAACAACAACAATCATCACTTTATGGCTCATCATCCGAGGACCATTATGAGTTGCAACATGTGCAATATGGCTATGTGCCACCGCCGCCACCTTATGTCGGCTTGGCAACGGCCCAGGGCACACGGCCGGGTGGGCCAAATCTGGTGAATAAGCAATTAGTATTACCGTTTGTGCCGCCCAGTTTCCCCAATAAGACGCATGATGGAGTTACGCATCTTATTAAGCCGTCTGAGTATCTGAAGAGCATCAGCGATAAGCGTTCGTGTCCATCGTCGGCGAGGTAAGTGAAAATGACTTATACGCTCGCCACGTACCAGAGGAAGGCGGTGGTAAGAATTGTTGTTGTGCTCCATTTCGTGTTGTTTTGTGTGTGTTTTGTTTTTTAATTAACAACAATTAAAATAAAAAGAAAACATCTAACGCGAGCAATTAGAAGCGACGCTGCTGTCGACGCCAGCCGCGGCATAGTCGGAGGCAACTATTTTCTTGCTAACATGTTAGCTTTGCTTTGCTCGTCCGTTTCAGTGTGCATGAAATTATGCGTGTTGCATGTTATATGTTGCATGCAGCGCTTTCAGACTCTGTCAAATGAGAAGAAGTTTAAAAAGAAAAAACATAAAAACTAAACCGAAAACTTTATCAAATCGCAAAGGCAAAAAAAAAAAAAAAAAAAATTAAACAAAACGGGAAATGAAAAGAAGCGTTGAGCAATTATCTCAAATGGCTTGGCGGAGTTGCTTCAGTTGCAATCGAGCCGGCCGAGCACAATGAATCGGCGCCCACGACACACTTGGCGCAGGTTAACAGCAGTCATAACGCCTATCCGCACTCCCACATTTACAGCAACAACATCAATTGAATATAATTAATCCATCGTCTTTGCTTACAGATCAACTGATACTGAGGATTATATGCAAATACAAGTTGGTAATCATTCAAACGGTTTTGAACCGCCGAAACCGCCACCACCGCCGCCACTGCCGGTCGTGCCTATGCTAAGTGCAGCGCACAATAACAATAATAACAACAATAACGACAAGCATAATACGGCAAAGTCAAACAGCTCCTCGAACGCTGTGGCGACCAATCACGACACAGCAACGCGCAAGCAACATCAGCCGCTGTCTGCGATTTCTATACAGGATCTGAACAGCGTACAGGTAAGTCCTTACACACACACACGCAAGGACACACCTGCATATGCACTGAGACAGTAGTAGCAGATTTAGTAATCAGTTTCGTTTTACAGTTACGTCGCACCGACACGCAAAAAGTGCCGAAACCCTATCAAATGCCAGCGCGCAGCCTCAGCATGCAATGCCTATCATCCACCTCGGATACATATCTTAAAACGGATCTAATTGCCGAACTGAAAATCTCCAAGGACATACCCGGCATCAAAAAAATGAAAGTCGAACAGCAGATGGCCTGCCGTCTCGACTCTGAACACTACTCGGAGCTCACCAAACAATTTAACGGAAATAATTATGTAGACCAGGTAAGTGCGTTATTTCTGTCTCTGCAAACAAAGCGAATATGTGAAACCTATGTAAGATGTGAACACGTTTAACGTTTGTCAAAGATCTACTTGCAGATACCAGACAAGGATCAGGCTGGAAATGTCATACCGGACTGGAAGCGTCAAATGATGGCTAAGAAGGCGGCCGAACGTGCCAAAAAGGATTTCGAAGAACGCATGGCCAAAGAGGCCGAATCGCGACGCCTCTCACAGATACCGCAATGGAAGCGTGATCTGCTCGCACGACGTGAAGAAACTGAGAACAAATTGAAGTACGTTAAGCATGGCAAACAAACGGTAAACGTTACACATACAGATGTTGCTGATGATGTCTTCTTCTCCGGCAGAGCATCGATCTACACGCCCAAAGTTGAGGAAAACAATCGCGTTGCGGACACATGGCGCTTAAAGAATCGTGCCATGTCCATTGACAACATCAGCATGGTCTCCTGCATAACAACGGACATTATGATGACGCCAAATGGCGGCAGCAGCGTCGGCATAGGCATGGGCTCCAACAAGGAGAACAACCTTGAACGTGAGACAGCTAACGGCATGAGTGGCGGCAACAGTGCTGTGACTGCAGACGACGACGACTTTGATCAACAACAGTTGCAGACACACATAAAGGCCAACGGCATGGAAAATGCAGTGCAGCAAACAGAGGGGGATGACAATGAGAATATTATACCGTGGCGTGCACAGCTGCGCAAGACCAACAGCCGACTTAGCCTGATTTAAACACTAACAACGCTGCCTGGTAATGCCAATGGCTTGAGCGTAGGGGGAATAATTCGGTTTGGTTCGGCTTGGCGTGAGCATATGAGTGAAAGTTTTTGCAATAAGAAAGTTGCAAGAAATTATGAGTTGAGTTAAGTTACATAGGTTAAGCCCTATCGTCGATGGTACATTTGTTTGGCGAAGAGTGGCGAAAGTAAAAGAATGTATGCGAATGAAAAAAGACAGAGAGAGATAGAGAGTGAGTGTGTGTGACAGAGTGAGATGCTCACTATTTTATTACAATTGTACTGAAATTCGCGCATTTGTTTGCATATCAACATTTAACAGATGCACGAATAAATATACTATACATACATAAATACATTATACATACATACATACATACATATATATATACTTATATATAACAATAAACTCTGCAAAGGTTATTTTTTTTTTTTTTTAATAACTTTAAGCTTTAATTGTAATTCAAACTAAATTATAAAAAAAAGAAAATTGTTAAAATGGTTTGTTTTTTAATTTTTATCGAATTGTTTTTTTTTTATTATTATTTTTTGATTTAGTAATTAACGAGTTCTGCGTGCGACAAAACAGAGCAAATAAGAAAAATGCTAATTTTAAAATTGATTTTTTTTTAATAATTAATTTATAATTTAATATGTATAACAATCTTATTGGGTATTTTTTTCAAACGGTGCAATAATTAATACATTATTAATATCAACATATTTTAAATTAAGTAACAAAAGTTCAGTTTTGAGTGCTATTACACTGAAAAAAACAATGAAATTTTTGCGAGTAAGCAAAGAACATTTGAACTAAACTTTTTATTATTTGTTATATTTGTTATGTTTATTCATTCCAGATAAAATAAATTTAATAAATCTATATATTTATGCTGATTTCGATAAACAAAACGATATGTTTTCTTTCATGAATTATTTTTTATTTTAAGCATAAGCAGAGACAATACAGTAAGTAAGTCGTAAAAAAAGGGGTTACCTGGAAAGATTTGCAGGAATTTTGAAAATTGGCCTCTATATGGATTTGGGCTACTCTTTCCGAATTTTCACTTTGCGACCTTCTACCACCGCCGCTGGAGCCGGCATTTTGAAAAAAATGGCGTCCAAAATCTCGTACGCCTAAATTATTAGTCTTACGAAAAAAAAGGTTAGAACATAATTTATATGAAATTTTCTAGTTTAAATTAGTCTAGATATATTTTTGGCGTAAAATAAGCCAAAATGGAGATATGGTGAAAAAAGTGATTTTGGACGCCATTTTTTTTTTTTGAAAATAAAACTTTTTTAATAATTGCAACTAATTCCTATGTATTTTGGTGATTCCGAAAATAGTAGACATAAAATCGAATCACCCTCCAATTTTCTGCATTTCACTGAATTGTAAAAAACACGAAATGTGTGTGGTAATTTTTAATTACCCAGCGAAGCCTACAAGCGTCAATGCGATCCATCTTCGGCTCAACCCAGTGGCTGCAGCAGCACTCCTTGAACTTGAGCCGAATTACCATAATCATTGCCTTACTTGATCCCAATATGTTAAGACTATTTTTTTTGTTCTTACAACACCTTACACACACATAACATAAAGCATACATAACACACTCTAACACGCATCAATAACAAATCATACTCAGCGAATTCCGTCAAGTACGGACGTGTTTTTCTTGTGCTCCGGCAAATAAATTAAAAAAAAAACCAGTAAGGACGCTATAGTCGAGTATACTCGACAATATAATACCCTGCATACACAGTAGGTGCTGCAACACCCTAAATCTACAAAAAAAATGTTGATTTGACATCGCCCGATCGAATAGTGTTCAAAATATCAAGTAAATTGGTCAAAAAAAGTGGAATTTACGAAAAATTTGAGTTTGTAGGTCATTGAGGGGTAACTTTCGAACAGGGGGAATTTTGTGGTATGCAGTTTTAAAGATATATATTTACTGAGCAAAATTTCATGTTCATACCTTTATTAGTTTTGGAGATATTGCTTTTTATAGAAAACAACTGGGGGAGGGGAAATCAAGGGGAGGGGGAAAAATTGTGGTATGCAGTTTTGTAGAACTCTTCATGCTGAGTCTACATACCGACTTTCATGTTTCTATCTCTTCGGGTGTTCGAGTTATAACGTTTTCAAAAAGTGGGCGGTGCTGGTTGAGCGGGAAGGAGTGGGCGTGGCACTAAACCATTCAAACTTGATGGAGTGCCAAGCATTACGAGTCTACCCTCCAAATTTCAAGTCTCTAGCTTTTACAGTTAGCGATAGTGCAACACACTGTATGTGCAGGGTATAAAAACTCATCAGTGCAGTAAAAGATCTAAATTAATATTTAGTGTACAACGTGAAAACACACTTAGTTCGATAAATTCGTACAAACTTATCAATTTATTGATTAGTTTCACTAAACAACAATTTCAAAGGTATAATTTGCTCGCCCAATAACCAATGCAAACTTAATATCTGGCGCGACCTCAGCAAAAGAGAATGCAAATAAAGAAAACAATAGGCCGGCCGTGCAGACTGGAATGGATCGCTACATTCAAATCAAAAGAAAGTTGAGCCCCCTGCCAAAAATTACCCGTGTTAGCTTCAGCAAGCGAAATGCCTGATAATACCAACAGATTCAAAATTCTTGCAGACAACTCTATGGACCTGGCCCCCGAAACAGAAAGCGGAAAAAGGATGCCAAAGGCACCACTAATATACATCCGAGAAAAAAGCTGCAACGCTCTAGTCAACAAATTTATAGAGCTTATTGGAAAGGACAACTTTCATATAATTGTTCTTGTAAAGGAAAATATCCATGAAACTAAGGTACAAACTAAGTCCGAAGATAACTGCAGAGTACTGTCGAAGTACCTGAGCGACAACAAAAAGAACTTCTATACGTACCAGCTAAAAAACAGCAGAGGCCTGCAAGTCGTACTAAAGGGCATAGAGCCTGAAGTAACTCCTGCAGAAGTAATCAACGTGTTACAAGAGAAAGGATTCAGGGCTAAAAATGTTTTCAACATCCAAAATAGGGATATGAAGCGGCAACCACTTTTCAAGATAGAACTTGAACCAGGAACAAGCCCCTGAAGAAAAACGAAGTTCACCCGATATACAAACTTCAGTTTCTATTTCACAGCAGAATCACTGTAGAAGAACCGCACAAACGCAACGGTCCCGTACAATGTACGAACTGCCAAGAATATGGCCATACAAGGTCGTATTGCACTCTCCGCCCGGTGAGTGTTGCTTATAGAGAGCTTCACGATACTACACACTGCCCAGCAAGAAAAGACGACGCCAGCACAAAAAAATGCGCAAACTGCGGTAGTAACCACACAGCCAACTATAAAGGTTGCCCAATATACAAGGAGCTGAAAACACGAATATACCAGTGAGTGACCACTACACGCTCTAAAAACGCACAGCTTACCTTCACACCATCTAACTCAAACCCAGACGTCTTCTTTTCGACCGCAGCCAGATATTCACTTGGTCCCAGAATCACAACCAAAAACGTGTCATTTGCCACTGCTTTAAAATAGAGACTGGTTCCCCCTACCTCAAATTCACCGCACTCACAACCAACACATGCAGAATTAAACGCGACTCAACACCACCAGGAGAAGCAACAAAGAAACTTTGAAGCAATGTCATCAATCATGCAGCAAAGCCCTATGGAGTTTATGTCATTTATGCGGACAACAATGCAGGATCTAATGCGAAACCAAAATGCTCTAATTCAAATGCTGATATCTCAGCCGTCCAAATAATCAATGGCTTCCCTACATATACCTTCGTGGAATACTAATGGCGTTTCACAGCATAAACTTGAGTTAGCTCAATGTCTTCTCCGCCTCAAACAGCACTTTCATAGAAAATTTGCTGAAAACTATCTACAGGCCACATCTATAAACATACAATTAGATAGTGGTAACCAACTAACTCTAGCCGCCGTATACAGCCCCCTCGCTCCACTATATCTGAAGCTGAGTCCATGCAGTTTTTTAACACACTGGGAGAACACTTCATAGCAGAAGGAGATTACAATGCCAAGCACACTCACTGGGGATCTCGTCTCGTAACCCCAAAAAGAAAACCGCTGTACAATGCAATTATAAAAACCAGCAATAAGCTCGACTATCTCTCTCTCGCCAGACCAACATACTGGCCGTCTGACCCCAATAAACTAGCCGACTTAACTGACTTTGCAATAACAAAAAATATTCCAAGAAACCTGCTTAACGCCGAAAGACTTTCAGATCTCTCGTATTGATTAACATACTTCGACATCCAAAAACCGTAGATCAACCGAGTAGATTCACTTCGCATAAAACCAACTGGGTCAGATACAAAAAACATATTAGCACACACATTGAGCTAGATTCTCCCCTAACCGTTGAAGCTGAGATCGACAGCTTCGTCCACAATCTAGAATCCGTCTTCGTCACCGCAGTTCGTATCTCAACACCTCAAACGGCACAAGCTCCACATAACCAAAAGAGGACGAATCTTCAAATCGAGCAGCTCGTTATAGAAAAGCGATGTTTACGTCGAGAATAGCAATGGAAGGCTCACCCAACCCAATGATTATTGAGCTTCCATATTGTGCTTTTTGAACTATCGCCCGGCTCTTCAATGCCATCACTAAGCTTAGAGAGATGGGAAAAGTCTATTATTATAATGATATCAAAGTCAGGAAAAGATCACACAAGTCCCTCGTTGTACAGACCTATAAGTTTATTATCGTGTCTATCAAAACTCTTCGAAAAATGCGTGCTAACTCGGATAAACTCATTCCTAAGAACACACAACAAAATCCCTTCCCACCAGTTAGGCGTTCGTGAAAAATACGGAACTATTGAGCAGGTTAATCGCATAACATCAGAAATACGAAGCACGTTCGAAAATCGAAAATACTGCACAGCATTATTTTTGGATGTCTCACAAGCGTTCGACAGAGTTTGATTGGATGGTTAAATGCATAAGATTAACACAGCGCTTCCAAACAACACGCACAAACTACTAAAGTCATACCTCTACGACAGAAAATTTACAGTGAGATGTAACAGTGATATGTAACAGTGATATGTCCGATGACCACATCATTAGAGTTGGAGTTCCTCAAGGCAGCTCAACATTATATGTCCTCTACACATTAGACATCCCAACAAGCAGACGCCTAACAACATTTCTATTCTCAGCCGTGCCAGATGCCCAATGCAAGCAACAGCGCAGCTCTTCGCCTGGTGGTCATAGAAAAATGGCTACCTGATTGGCGAATAAGTAAGTAAGTCAACGAATAAAAATGCAAACACGTCAGGTTCACTCTAAACAGGCAAGATTTCCCACCACTGAAGTTGGTGTGCAGCAGATCCCGTCTTCGTCGAAATGACCTTCCAACCCAGCGATAGACCTTAGGGCCCCGCAATCTTACTGCAGTCCAAAAGAACTGCTAGTTAATGTATAGGCATAAGATTTGCAAACTTATTGTTAGTCTCATACCAAAGAGAAGATTCAATAAATAAAGCAAAGTTAAAAAAAAAACCAGTTAGGATTGGAGTCGACAGTACTCGACTCCGACATACCCTGTACCTTCAATTTGTACCAACTGTTTGAAGGCGTTGCCCCGCCCACTTTTTAATCGAAACAGATTTCATTTTCATTCAATTTCATATATATCAATTTTTACTCTTTTAGACCAATTCGTTTAAGAGATATAACGGCATTCTACAATGGCTACATGTGTCACGCCCATTTCAAAATTGAATCTTGTTATATTCCATTCCAATATCATATATGAAAAGTTTCATTCTTGTAGGTTTTACGTTTCTTGAGATATGAGCGTTTCAAATTATTACTATATATGGGAGTGGCTACGCCCATTTTTTTTATGTATCTTCTTGGGTCAGCTATATACACTCCAAATTTGGTGTTCCTATCTCAAAAGACAACCGAGATAAAACGACTTTTGTAAGGTTTTTCCCGAGGTTGCTCCAGCCATTTGCCCCTCACCCCTAAACTAAGTCAAAAAAGGGGGAAACTAAATAAACTTGATCTTGAAGGAATAACAGAATCGAACTGCGAAGAGCTTTTGGTCCTATCTATTATAGTTTCCGAGATCGACGCGTTCATACAGACGGACGGACATGGCTAAATCGACTTCTCTTTCAATACTGATCAAGAATATATATACTTTGTATAGTCGGAAATGTCTCCTTTAAGGTGTTACATACATTGTCGATGCGCACAAAACTAATATACCCTTGTACCATAAGGTACAGGGTATAATCAGTAAGGACGCCTTCTTCAGCAAGGCTGAAGCTTATATACTCTTCACGCCCTTTTTTTTTGACTGAATATATGTTCTCTTCATCTAATTAGCCTGTATACCAATTCTCATTGTTTTTGCTCATTTATATTGATTTTGTCTATAAGAGGGCGTAACCATGCCCATTTTTTGGTCGAAATAGTGCAATATGCTTCCCTAAGAACATAAGTGTGAAGTTTCAAGTCAATTGATTAAGAAACAAATAAGTTTTCCATACAACGACGTGAATCTTGCTTCTCTTCCTCTTCTTCATTTTGTATGGTAAGTACCAGTTTCAGTTCTCCGATCTCAATGAAACTTTCAGGCTTTTAGTCGGGCTATGTAAAACTACTATGTCCTCTATCTTCTAAAACAAAAAAAATTTGTTTTTCTTCTTCATTTCGTATGGGAGCTACCAATTCCAGTAATCTGATATGGCCGGTGCCGACGAATGATTCATCGTAATAAATTCCAAGACTCTGTGCAAAATTTCAGCTCGATAGCTTCAAAACTTAGGGACTAGTTTGCATACATACAGACAGACAGACGGACACGGCTAAATCAACTCGTCTTGTCGTCCTGATCAAGAATATATATACTTTACATAGTCGAAAACGAATATTTCGATCTGTTACAAGCTCCGTGACAAAGTTATAATACTATTCACATACGTGAAGAGTATAAAAAAAAAATCATCACACACATCAAACAAACACACTCACCCTTATTTGTTCAACGCATAGTAAGTATTGAGCTTACCTTTGTATTAAATTTGGAGGTGTCACAACAACAACTGCTCAAAGGATCAACCTGATTGGAATCGAAAGCATAAACCTTAAAAAGCCAACTGGCCAGGATTTGTTAGCTTTGTGGAGAATTGCCTCGGCAATTATTACCTTTCATCATGTGTACACAAAGTTAACCAACTCTTTACCTGTATAGACGAAAAGCGGCCCACTATTTTATAACTGCAGGTAGGATTCGTCAACATTCACCCACCCCCACTTCTGATGCTGCATCCATAGCCGAACACTGGGACCACCTACCTGCGAATCACGGATCTCCAGAATTAAGTCATTGCTCTTATGAGGATATTAACAGACGCATGGCTGAATTTAAGCGGACAAAATGGATCAGCTTCCTCGAATAGTGCCAGCATGGCTCCAATAATCACTACTAAAAGCCGATTAAGAGCTAGATCGCCGGACGAAAACTGCACCATTGAATTTAACGGGACATCGCAGATTGACGACAAGTGCGCAGGAAAGTCAAAAGCATTAGGCATTGTACATTTACGCCATTTGCAATAGAATATATTAGGAGAGTATTAAAATCATCCAATCTATCCATAGCGTCAGGCTCGGACGGAATCTCCATGTTGATGTTGAACATTTTGGGGGAAAAGGAGCTCAGCTTTATCACACTGTTCGCTAACGCTGTGTGATACGATTTTTCTAATATTTCATTCCCTTTTTAACATTTATGCATTATGAAATGTGTTTTAATTAATTCAAAATAAGAATATACAAAAACAGAATATTAAATTAACGGCAACTTCTAAATACGTGGATGCAATTTAAATATAATATTTGTAGGTCCCCCCTTAAGCGGACATCTCCCATAACCGGACAAAAACACTGCCACGGTGAGTGTCCGGTTATGAGGAATTTCACTGTAATATTAGGTATGAAAGGCATAGTACCAAAGTTGTACACTTTGCGCCGCTCGTACGCCTAAACTATTAGTCCTACCTAGTCCTCTAGTTTAATTTAGTATATAAATGTTTTTGCCGTAATATGAGCCATGGAGATATGGTCAAAAAAGTGATTTTGGACGCCATTTTTTTTAAATGGCGGCTCGAGCGGCGGTCGTAGAAGGTCGCAAAGTGGAAATTCGGAAAGAGCAGCCCATAATCCATATAGATGCCAATTTTCGACACTCCCGCAAAACTTTCCAGGTAACCCCTTTTTTTACGACCAAATGACTGGACTATTATGGAAATTCTTTTTATATTTTTTCCAATAAGAATCATATAAGTTTTTAGAGATAAAGAAACGCAGCTACATCCATTTTGTAATTCGTCTTAAGGGGGTACATACGTCTAGCAAGTCAAAAAATTTCGATATAAGAAATAAATTTTTTTGGGTGGTTTCAAATGAAAACTTATAAAAGCGAATATTACACGTTGCTTATTGGTATTTAAGGTTTAAATCAAAAATTATTCTACCTCATATTTACCGGACCTACTACAGAAAAATCCAAGTTATCACTAACACTAAAAACAAAAAGATAGCTCCACGGTCGACACGATAACTCGTACCGTTCTTAATATTTTTTGATGCGGATTTTTTTAAAATATCAAGAATTGTACTCTCTATGGTCTGTCGAGCCGGTTTTTTGAATTTCGAAAATTTAGAAAATTGAGGTAGTTTTAAAAACAAAAATTCGTTTTTTGACATACACTTTTCAGTTTAACTATTTTTAAAAAATTTCAAAATCCAAAAATCAAAAAACTGGCTCGACAGACACGAGAGTACAATTTTTGATTTTTCAAAAAAAACCGCATCAAAAAATATTGAAAACTGTACGAGTTATCGTGCCGACCGTGGAGCTATCTTTTTTATTTTTAGTGTTAGTGATAACTTGTGTTTTTCTGTAGTAGTTCTGGGATATATGCGGTAAAATAATTTTTGTTTTAAACCTTAAATGCCAATATACAATATGTAATATTCGCTTTTATTAGTTTTTATTTTAAACCACCAAAAAAAAAAAATTATTTCTTAAATCGAAATTTTCGGCATGCTAGACGTATGTAACCCCTTAAAGAAAGCAATATATTATTTATACATGTATATACCATATCTCCATATCTTCTGTCTCGTCACTTACAGCGAAATTCAATTCAAATTTCATCAAAATTGAGGGTATTTGTTGATGGTGTTGTCTGAAACCCATGATCTTAATATCGTACGTACCAGACTATATTGTTGTAACTCTGTGGGTTTCAGAGATTTGAAAATTTCTTATTTTATATGTAGACGACTATGTCTACATCATCTCTACTTTTCATACTAATCAAGAAAATACATACCTTGTGAAAGTACTTACATCGTTCTACAGTTCCAGTTACAAACCTCTATTTCGTCCGCTTACAAAGGAATCTAATTTTTAATTTTTTTTTCTAAATGGCAATGCCCAACGCCATTATATTAGATTCTTACGAAACTTTGCAGTAAAGAGTAATACTTATCTATACAAACACAGTCAATATTGGAGAACAACAAAAACCATATTTTTGACGTATCGTTCCTATAGCAGTTTTATGCAATAGTTGGCCTATCTACACCATTCTCGCACACTGAATTTTGGTACATCCAAGAAAAATTGTTAAAAAATATTGAGTTGATATCTCCAGAAACGTTTTTCTAAGGGGTTACGCCACACTGAGATTTACCAAAACTCCGAAATACGAAAATATTGTTTTTTAAGCACCTGTAATTTTTACAAAAAAAATTTTAAATTTTTTTTTCCTCCCGTATCGCTCTAGATGTTTAATTTCTAAATGAAATAAAATTCAATCCACATTTTTAAGATGATTGCAAATCGAGATATCGTGTACACTACCAAAATGTATTTTTAGAAAGGACTCTACTTTTTTTGTATACGGTTTCTTTTTTTTTTGAGAGTTGGTATTGAAATAGGTGGCCAGAGAGACAGATAGTCAGACATACATATATTATATATATTAACTCATCTCGTCGTGTTGCTCATGAATATATATCTATATCTATACTAATATTATAAAGAGGAAAGATTTGTATGTTTGTAATGAATAAACTCAAAAACTACCCAGAAGGAAATTGTACCGCTTCACAAGGCGTTCTGTAAGACTTTTTTGGAATGTTTCAGGCCTTGCCCAAACCTTACCTGTCTAATTTCCTTCTACACAGGGGTGGCCGCTTTTTGAAGGCCTAAAGCATGCTAGCAGTCTTTTCAGACTTCGGAGACTCCTTCTCATCTCGCTTCTAAAACCTTCCAAAATCAGGCTGCCCTTCCAATCTCGCTGCTAAAAAAGCTGAAGGGAAGGTGCTGATAGTTCGTCATTAAAATAGGTGTTTGAGAAGGGTTTGGTTCAATTTAGGTAAAACTTGATTACGTAAAAATCCTTCCAAGCTTGTTTCAAGTCACCTTCCAGGGCAAACGGTTCACCTTTGCTTTAAAAAAAGGCTTTATAGAAAGCCTTTTTCGTCAAGGTATTCCCATTTTCTCTCTGGGAAGGCACTATGGAAAGCCTTCTTCGGCAAGGAGTTCAAAAATTTCCTTCTGGGTACTCAACCGATTTCAAAAATTCTTTCACCATTAGAATGCTATATAAATCCAAATTAATATAGGCTATATATCAATTGCTCCCCCCTTCTTCGTTTATGGATGAGGGAAAAATAATTAAAATTAATTTTTCATGCGTGGTCGCAACCATTAAAAGTAAGATGCTTTACATCTTCTTTCACGTCTGCGTTGTTAAGTATTTGTTGTTTGTAAAGAGAACGCGAAAACGGAGAGGAAGGTACAAACCTTATATTAATTTTTGCGCTACGCTCATTTTATATTTTTCACAAGTGCGTTTTTTGGACTCTTGCAAAAAGACTACATTAACTTTGCCATGAAGTTTGCAAAGCAGAGAAAGATAAATTTTCGACTATTGTCTTATTCATAGATGCAGTTTGCACGCTAAAAATAATGCAAATCCTATAACAGCTCCTTTCATAGTAATTTTTTTTGAACAATTGAAAATTTCTATACTAATAGTATAAAAAGGAAGGAATAAGTCCAAAAACTTCTGGACCGATTTCAAAGATTCTTTCGCATTATACATATATAGGGAAAGTCGTTAAGACTCACTTTGGTTGTGAGGTCGCAAGTACAAAACGTACAGAAACTTAACATGCCTTGCTTCTTCTTACACTTCTGTGTTGATATGTGTGTGTTGTTTGTAAAGACAACAACAACAACAACAAGTATGAAAAACACGGTGCATGTGGTTTTCATACTATTGCATTAACTTTGTCATGAAGTATAGAACGCAGAGAAACACGCATGATGAGTTTATATAGACATGTCGGTCTGACTTTTTTAATGCAAAACACTCGCCCAATTTTAAAATTTTTTAAGAACTTTAAACGTAGAAAGATTTTTTTAGACTTATAGGCATTTGTTAGTCGATGGGTTGGATCATTATAGCATACAGGACTTATGAGAACAATCGGATTAAAACTTTTTTGTGCAACCACAAAACGTACAAAAACATTTTACGCTTTGCTTCTTCTTACAGTTCTACATTTATTTGAGTGTATTCTTTGTAAATATAACACGAAAAGAGGAAGAGAAAGGACAAATTACGTTTTTGTGTTATGCTCCTGTTTCATTCTTCACAAGTGTTGTTTTTATACCCTTCGAAAAAGAGTATATTAACTTAGTCATGAAGTTTGCAACGCTGAAGGGAGATATCTCTATAAAGTACATATGTTTATTCATGAACAAAACGACGAATTAATACAACCATCTCTGTCTATGGTCTGTCTGTTGCGATGCGACCTCTTCGTAGAGTCTTGAAATTAGCAAAAAAAAATTTTATTCAGTCAGTTTTCTTATACTTGCATGCAGTTTGTATGTAAAAATCACCTTGAACTAATCACTATAGCCTATAGCTGCCTTAGGAATGATCGGTCAAAAACGAGGTTTTTCCTTTAAAAAACGTTGGTTTCTGGAGATATCCACTCAATATTTATCACCAAATATTCTTGGACTTAAATGTAGATAGTTCGCGAAAATCGGACGACGATAGCATATAGCTCCCAAAGGAACGATCCGTTAAAAATTATAATTTTGTTGTTCACTAATATAAGAGATATGAAATTTCGCAATTACGTGTTTGTATGGATAAGAATTTACGTATAGTGCAAAGTTTCGTAAGAATCTGATATAAGGGCGTGGCACTCCCTATATAGAAAAAAACCGGAACTTGTGTAGGATGTAATGGCATTCAATAGGATCAATTATAAAATGGGTGTGGCAAAGCCTCTTTCTCTATGGACATGTTTCTCATTGGAAATAATTTAAGAACGGGCTTTCAATGAGAATTACTAAAGCCATGCTTGCAAGAGTATATAAAATTCGGGAAAGTGAAATTATAAATTAAAATATTTTTTATAATCTCAGAGAATAGTATTATCATTTTGGCCAGAACGCATCGAAGGAGACATTTCTGGTTACACAAAGTATGCATATTCTTGATCATCATGATATAGTCATTTGCATTTGTTTGTATGCAAATAGAATCTTTAGCCATAGTTTAAAATTTTCACTTCTCTTAATCCTGAAGAATTATATCAGCATAGTCGGGTACATGGGAAATAAGAGTCCAACAGAAAAATGGAGGAAATATAGCATTCTTATTGGTTTAATTAATTAATTTATTTGAAAACTGGGAACTCAAAAGCTGGAAAGAATATTGCTGACTTGAAGACCGACAAGATAAATGGGTGGGGTTGCCTTCACATATAGCACAAAAATTTAAAACTGAGATATATCTGGATCCATATTACTTACAAGAACGTAATAAAAGATAAAACTTAATATGATTCCATCCATTCCATTATTTGTTCTTTCTTTTACTCTTTTTGTATTTTATTTACAAAGAATACACTTATACAAATATAGAAGTTTAAGAAGACGCAAAGCGTAAAACGTTTTTTTACGTTTTAAGCTATCGAATACCCAAAATAAGTTTTAATTATTTACTCCCTCACCAATAAACGGAGAGAGGAAGTAATAAAAATATAGTCAGGCATAAAGTAGAATTGTAATGGTGAAAGGATCTTTGAAATCGGTCCAGTATTTTTTGAGTTTATTCGTTACAAACATTCAAATCTTTCCTCTTTACAATATTAGTAGAAAAAAAAACCAGTAAGGATTGGAGTAAGGAAAGAGCATTCAAAAATACATGAAGATGCCAACTGCCGGAAAATTTCCTAAGCAAAACTACCAAACGACGACTATTTTTCTCCAAAACTAATGGAGATCTGAAACATTCAGGATCTTATAATTTAACTAGTAGCACCATATCCCCAAAGTACCTTTTGAATTTCTTTCCGGAGCAGATTCACTACGCTTATACTCCTAGGGACCTTAAATTATTTGGTTTTCGTATGTTTATGTACAATAACTTCTAAAAAGAAATTTGTTTTATTCGCTTAACCAATGAGAGGCCGGATCTTGTTCTATAAACAAATGTTACACGTTAAAAATTAATGTAACTAATAAGTTTTTAATTTAATTTCAACTAATTTAAGTCACGTTATCCGAATCCTGTTGGTTACAAAGCGATTTAAAGTTTTACGCGCTTAATGCGTAGCTTCGGAAAGTCTTAAGATAATATCAAAATGCTTTGTACACTGAAAACTGTTTTAAAAATTTCAGTCATGTGGTTTTAAATCAAAGTGTTTTAATTCAATATGTAAACGTAACAAAATACTCTAATACAATGTGTGCATGAAGGTACATATACTATATAGACTTTGCTGATGGTACTGTTGAAAAATATAAATACTTTGTATAGTCGCAACAAATGCTTTATTTTACCTTTACATATGTATTTATATTCGCACAAACTAAACGAATGATTGTTTTTTTTTTTTTTTATTAATTTTTTTTTTAGAAATATTTAAAAATGTTTAATTTGCTGGAAGCCTAAGATCATTAATAAAATTTTAATTTACAAACCTAAAAGTAAAATAAAAAAAAGAACAAAGTTACAAACAGACTATACTAAATACAATACAAACTTTATGAAGTACTTAAGTTAAAAATATATATTTTTTAATTCAATTTTGTCCATTTCACATTTGATTTCTCCACAATTCTTTACACAATCCATCATATCTTTTATATTATGCCAAAAAGTCGCAGTGTAAGAATTGGCATTCCTTACGGGTATAAACAAATAAAATTCGTTTATGTGTCACAGCACCATTTTGAAGTAATTTTAAACTGTTGATGAAGAAATTCACGAATTATTGACATAACTTTAAGAAATTAGTTAACTTTGGTCGTGCCAAAGATATTTGTCACGCACCTATTTCATTGTTTATCTGAGCTGTAGCATATGATTGACAAAGCAAAATATGCTACGCCATTTCGTTTAGGCAATACGGTGAACAATCAATGTAACGAAGTCATGATAAATATTTTTTTGTTTCTTTGTGGAATCAACATATGTACATGTAATTTTTTTTAACGAAAAACTATTGTAACTCATGTCGCATGTGTTATATTAATGGTAATACAAAAGAAAAGTATTAATAATATTGACTTTAATTTTCTAGTTATAGTTAATTTCATTTAACGTTAATCATCTTTCCGAATGAAAAATTTCATAGGACTTTAAAGCTGCCATTTTTATGACCGATTACGAATTAGCACTTCGTAAGGGGTGTTTCCAAGTGCGATTAACACGTTGTTGGTCTCATTAATTTCACGATTTAAGGCGAAACAATTTAAAAATAAAAGTATTTGAATACATGCTAAAAATATGGACTGCTTCAAACGCATTTCTAAGTTCGAGCCGAAACACATAGAACAAATGCTTGCGAATTTAAAGGTCGGTATTTTTAATTTTCCTGAGGTCAACCACAGTGAACTTCAAAGATTTGTGAAATATTTTCAAACAGAATGGATGATAAAGATGAAAAAAATGTTAACCCTATAAAAGAAACCAGCAAGGACGCTATCCTCAGCCTCAATTGAACCCTATTTCTCTTTACCTTGACAGCCTATATACCAATTTTCATTGTTTTAGTTCATGGCGTACCGGAGATATGCAATTTATTAATTTTTGCTATAAGTGGGCGTAGCCATGTCCATTGTAAGTGTGGTTTGATAAGCCAATGACATTTCAAATTCCGCGCACTGCTACCATCAACCGCCGTCTATTAAGCAAGCTGCGCCATTCAGTTTATATCGTCGACGGAATCGAAATGATGTAGAAACTCGTAGAAACGTGGAGCGGTGTTGCATTTAAAATCATGGAAACTCCATCAAGCTACCCTCGTGAAAGCAAACATCTTCGACTATATTAAGAACACATGTACATTCTTGATCAGCACGACAAAACGAGTTGTTATAAACTCGATAAATACAATCTCCTTTCACAGTTTTGGAGCCAGTACTAGTACTGTCGGGCACTTGAACTGATAGTTTTCATTCAAAAAAAAAAAAAAAGTAGTAAGAGCGACATAGTCGACAATATCGAGTGTGTACTGGAAATCAACCGTTAATTTAGATGATTATTGTTTTCAAATCACCGGTTGGTCTGCCAGAAATTCGAAAGATTTCATTTTGTCGCACATTAGGTCTTCAGATATTCGGCATGCAGAGTTGCATACATTCCAAGAAAAATAAGTATTAATATATTTAAATTGACAATATCGAAAGACCAGAAAAAGTATCAATATTTTTTCAAAATAACAACAAGCCAAACTAGTTAGTTTTGAAGGGAGTATACCATATATAATTTATTGATATTTATGTCTATGAACTTATTCAATATCTATATAAATAAAAGTCTTCATGGGATTCTGGAAAAGTGTTTCACGACCACTTCTATATACTCCTGTTCCATTCTTTAAACTGTCCGTCTGCGAGTACTCAGCATACACAACCCTATAAAAAAATCCGAATTAATACGGGTGGATTATTTAAAAGCCATTACTCACAATATCGACGAGATTCAGTCATCGTACTTCTAAAATACGTCTTTACTCTCCTTATTGTACTGAATGAGCGTTCCACTGTAGCTATTGTACATGGCATTGCAAGTAAAATTACCAGCTCCATTTTTATGTTGGGATAGAAATTGCATTCCCCATATGCATTTTCTTCCTCAAACTACAATTCCGACTCATTCTCGATGCATTTAAAATTTTAAAAATCGCTCGCAACATTTATATTCGACATAAGATTATCGTAGATTGATTCTCTAATATGCTTGGATGAAGCGCGCTTAGAGCAAAGGCAGCATTACTTTCTTCTGAAAAGCTTGGAGTTATAGATGTTATTTAAGAATCCAAATATGATAGTATACAGACACTGTTGTAAAGGATGGATTTGACATGTTTCTTTGATTTTACACAATCCTTGGAACAGAAATTTCAGTTTCTGATCTTTTGACGAATTCAGTGGCATCCAGTGGAACTATGTCCACGGTCGATCTATGTAATCGTACGATTTGTAAAGCTTGTCGTATATGTACTTTAAAATAATACAAAGACATACAACAAAAATGCCTTAACAACCAGCACAACTGTGTTTAAAATCTCTAATGCTTACATATGTATTTCTTTGACCACCGTGTCTCACAGAATGAGTGGATATTTGGTACAAATTCTCTGCGAGCAACGGATTCTTTTGAAAAAATTAATAATCTCCTTTATTGTTCCAATTGTGTTTCGCATTTCGAGGACAGCATTTAAATCGATTACGACTTAATTAAGCCTATGAGTGGCTCAGTGGAAATATACAATTTTTGGAAAGGTTCGCTTCAATATACTCTGCACACCATTTATTTTGCTAGCCATTGTTGAACATCCGTCAAAACCTGATCCAGCACATTTAGCAGGATCCAGATCACATTCAATGATGTATTGCTTAATATTAGCAGTATAGTATCTGCATTCATTGACATAAGATCCACAAAACTTATGAACTCTTCGCGAAACATTATTTCCTTCTGATTAAAGAATCGAATTCCTATTTACAGCTGCTCTATATCAGACATGTCTGTTGTATCATCTGCCAATATACTAAACGGCATAGCTTTTCTTGTTTTCATATACATACATATATGTGATTTTAAAACTTTTGAGCATATTTCCATTATTTCATTTTGAATTTATCGATGTAGATTTTGCATTTCCTTTTGATGAAATATAATTTTTGAGTAATTCATCGACCCGCTTCTTTTCACATCATCAACAAACCCTGCAGTATTCCTCTAGATTTATTACTTTGTAAAAAAAAATAGGTCTTATTCAAATGTGATAAAAATTACCTTCGTCATCTAATTTTCCAGGCAGTGGAAGATCATTCATGCTGCATAAGATTATTGTCCAAACAATAGATTTTAAATAGTTTTTGTTTTCTGAAACAATTTTTTCATGTCCACTTTCTATTTGGCTAACACTGGTTGTTTTTCTAAAATACACTAAACCGAAAAATTAAAGGATATAAAAAAAAATTTTCTTATTTCGGAGTCGTTTTTGAAGATGAATAACTTGGAAAATATTTGTCGTACAATAAAAGTTAAAAAAAAGAAATTGTAGCTCTGAGCCTCTAGTTTCTGAATCTTACCATGTTTTTTTTTATGCATTTGTTCAACGCCAAAAATATTTTTGTTAGCAATAAAACGAAATTTAATTAATCAAAGACATTAATTAAAGAAAAAAAACAAAAAATTAACTTGATTGATTAATGTCTTTGATTAATTAAATTTCGCTTTATTGTTAAAAAAAAATTTTTCGTGTTGAACAAATGCATAAAAATTCAAAAATTGTACGTTAACATGATTTCTTTAAAAATTGACCGTTTTGGTGCTGGTCAAAAAGTTATAGTCTGGATCCTTCGATTATACACGATATCCAAAGATTTTTCCATTAAACCTCACTAAATTAACTTTGTAGCAAATGGTTTGGAGTTTGTAAAAAGCTACTGTCATTTTTTTCGGCATCTATAGTTTTCGAGTTATCGATTAGCAAAGTCAACAATGGCTTTTTTCCTTTGAGCGTCGATAACTCCGCTGAAAATCATGCTACAGAGCTCCACATTAACTCAATTAACGGTAATGAAATTTCCTATAAGATCCATATTTTAGAATTCTAACGATTGCTCTTAAATCACTCATCATAAAAAACAACATGGCAAGATTTAGAAACTAGAGGCACAGAGCTACAAATTCTATTTTTTAATTTTTATTGTACGACAAATATTTTCCAAGTTATTCGTCGTCAAAAACGACTCCAAAATAAGAAAATTTTTTTATATCCTTTAATTTTTCGGTTTAGTGTAATTTGGCTGAATGTGTTGCTTCCTTATGAACATTTGATGCAGCGTGCGACTTACAATATCATGGATATTTTTGCACTTTGGAAACGGACGAATTACAAACCACCAAAGGACTCAACGTACTTTTTGTGGTTTAAACAAGTCGCAAAATAAACAAAACACTCCTTTTAATCTAGATAAATAAATTAACAAGGCTTATACATTTTAATCCAATCGTAATTAAACTTCCGTTATAAGGCTGTGGCGTCTGCAGCTAAATCATAATTCGGGAAACGGCACCCAGCAACAAACAAGAAATTCTCGTTTTTACATCGATGATATGGCACCAGGTATATTAACATACC
The DNA here is from genome assembly GCA_034638295.1 of Phortica okadai. Lineage (NCBI taxonomy): Eukaryota > Metazoa > Arthropoda > Insecta > Diptera > Drosophilidae > Phortica > Phortica okadai. Next base: position 33,564,111 of record CM067848.1, on the reverse strand, counting down.
GGCCTATGTCATTTGGATGACATCCACAATTATCTTCACAATTCTTACCGTTGACGAAGCCTACATCTATGCGGTGATGGCTTTTTTCCCCGCCCTCCGAGTCACATGACCTTAGGCTAAGTTGGTTTTTATATCGCTATAACAATAAACGAACGAACACTTTCAATTATGCCGTACTACGACACAAAATAAACAATATTACTTACCCGAGCCACTTGTGAAAAATTTTCTAACATCCATCGTTGTTATCTTTTTTTTTTAACAATTCACTTTTAAAAATAACTAACTTCATAAATCATTGGCGCATTCTTATGTACATCAGCTGTTTGCTACCGTTAATCGAAAGAAATCAGTACTATTTAAGTTGTGGCAAAATTGCACCAACGAATCCTGAAAACCAAATTCACGTATTGAAGGTGGCCGTTCTTTTTGTCGCAACATTATGTAAAACTACTCCTGCTTTTTTGATTAAATCTTTTTTCTCTTTACCCTAATAGCCTATATACCAATTTTCATTGTTTTTGTTCAATGGGTACCGGAGATATGCCAATTATTGATTTTGGCTATAAGAGGGCGTAGCCATACCCATTTTTTGATCAAAATAGTTTTCATGCCTCCCTAAAAACATAAATGTGCAGTTTCAAATCGATTGGTTAAGAAACAAAAAAGTTTTGCATACAACAACGTGAATCTTGCCTCTCTTTTCTTATTCATTAAGTCGGGTCACATAAAACTACTATGTTTGAAATTTCAGCCTTCTATCTTCCAAAACAAAAAAGTTTTTCATAGAACGATTTAATTTTTGTTTTCTTCTTTTTACCGTATGGGAGCTACCAGTTCCAATGATTCGGTCTTGCCGGTTACGACGAATGATTCATCGTAATAAATTTCAAGACTCTGTGCAAATACATCTTCAAAACTGAGGGACTAGGTGGCATACATACAGACGGATATGGCTAAATCGACTCGTCTTGTCGCCCTGATCAAGAATATATGTATGTATCTATTTGCACTATGCACAACACTCTTACACTGCCTCATGTGACGCATACACCAAATCTCGCCCAATCCCAAACACGCACATTGCTGCCCTAAGGCTGCGTCACGCGTACTTTGTTAGACCGTGATTTACTAACCACATCACACGATAGACGTCTCAACTCTAATTTTTACATTTTACAACCGAACTCCAATGGGCTTCGCCACAAAATCACAGAACTCACAGTTAATATGGCCAATCGCAACACTAACATCACTGCAATACAAGAGTCCAAACTGTCTGCCAGATGTCAGCTCCGAACGTCGACGGAATATAAGGGAACGTACCCAAATTACGTGACCCATTTTTGACACTTTTTTAACCCCCTCCCCCTCTCGGTGACCATCCGTAGTATATGCCAAGACCCCCTCCCTCCCTACTACTTTTCACGTAGTAGTTTATAAATATGGTTTATGTAATTCTTTGCAAACAGAGAGTTAAAAAAGCAGTATATTTGAACATAGTTCAAAACATTTAAAAATTCAAATTCAACAAATTCAATAGATGATATTGACCACGTGACCAAACTCTAAGACCCTCCCCCGCCCTAGTAACCAAGAGTGGTGTTTTTAAGAACTCCCTCCCCCCCCCTAAATCGGTCACGTAATTTGGGTACGTTCCCTAAGTGCTGTTCACTATGTGAGGCAAAAATGTAATTCGACTTTTGTGTAAAGTAAGGTTAGGTTAGGTTGATCCGGTGATCTGAAGAGATCGTCGCATAGACCACGTCGGTCCTTAGCGTACCGGTATTCATAGAGGGCTTTTTAAGCAAGCGTATCCACTACCAGCCATCATCCCGGGTAAGGCCCAAATTCTTGGCATGAACTGCTGTCAAACAGTACCCCGTTAGCAGACCTACTAGTAAGCGGCACTTGTCCCTACCCAGAGACAGTAAGAAACTTGGTGCGCTTGGCGCATACACTTCCACACATCTTCCTGGTTAATTTGCTCGTGGTCGTGTCTCTCCATGCACGATCTACGTCTTTCATACATTTTTCAGTAATGTTGGCATATAGATATCGTATGGGCACCCCTATGGGTTGGACTTCCTCGCATGGCAGTTGGGCGCTATCCTTGGCAAGCCTGTCTGCTATTTCATTTTCATCTATGTCTTGATGGCTGGGAACCCAGTGGAATGTCACCCTTCTGCCACTGCACAAGGCCATTACTGCTTCCCTACTTTCCAGTACACATCTGGGATTTATGGTGGCGGATGCCATCGCACTTAATGCCGCTTGGCTGTCCAACAGGATATTTATTCTTCGTATTCTTGCATCTAATGATGCACCTATCTATTCAGCCTTCCTTATGGCGAATACCTCAGGCTGGAAGATACTGGTCTGATCTGGCGCCTGTAAATATGGCTCTCACCACTCTGCATGCAGTAAGCCGCAGCACCTACACCACAGTCCATCTTGGATCCGTCGGTGTATATGTTTACTGGTTTTGGCCTGCTTCTCTGGCACTTCTGCCATTCAGTAGGACTCAGGCAACCCTTGACTATTGTGTCGAATTGGGAGATCGGTACCACGTAGTCCGACTCCTTCGTGATACTACTCATTTTAACCCAGTGTCCCTGGCTACACCGCGTAAGGTCGCCTGTCACGGCCAGACGCTGCAGCGTCCGTTGGGCAGTCATCCTCGCCTGAACCTCTACGGGATGGATGTTGAGAAGCGTTTCTAACGCCTTGCATCAGTGTAAAGCAAACAATAACAAAATACTTAGAACAAAAATCACACAACTTACTCTACCCCGACCCATGCACAGTGGTCCGGCTTGTATGGGGAGAGCGGCCAAAAATACTTCTAGTTGAGGTAGGAACTTTAAACTTGGCACAAAATTTTTTTATATTTATCCTAAGATAATATGTAAAAATCAGCCAGATCGGACAACTATATCATATAGCTGCCATATAAACAATCGGTCTGATATTCAGTTTTTATATGAAAAACTTTTGTTTTTCATTTTATTGCAACACAAGTTTGGAAATTTTCGTATATTACCTGTGAGACTTCAGTAAAAATCTGGATACTATAGGTTGAAATTTTCCGCGTATGGTTTAGCCTAAATAATTTAATGTCTTTATTTTTTGCCTCTTCAGCTTCTTCAGAAAGCTCTCCAATTGAGATAAACAATTTTTTATAATGGCAGGACCATGTAATAACACTTTATGGACCGATGCAGGAAAGTAGTACCACGGATATTTAATGATAAGAAGTTTTGCACGTGCTTTTTTTAAAATTGAGGTTAGGTTACGTTTTCGTATATTGCAAGCCGCACGGCACCTTACGGCACTTGAATTAAACTTTCTTATATTCTTAAAATGCTTAAGAATATTATACAAAAAGATTTGTTCAACCCCAAGAACCCCTTCACAACTAAAACTCTAACCAAACACAGAAAAGACAAACTAAGAACGTTCACAATTATGTGCTAAATACAATAATGATTTACACAAAACACAACACATACTACATATACTTTTTGTTGTAAAAAGAAAATTAATACCTTTATTTATAATATTAATCACTTCCATTGCACAAAAACTTGTTTTAAATGAGTAAAATAAATTTTCTACGGAGAGCTTGCACGTTGCTTACGCTGCAATACTAAATGAATACTTTGTTCTCTCTTTCGATGCTGTTATTGAAGAGGACAGATAGAGCAAAACAAAAAGATGAATAAATTCAAATAGCTAGACCAATTATAAATAAGAATTGATACATTGAAAGTAAAAATTTTGACTTTGTTTTTTTTTATTTTTGGCCTATGGGCGGGACCACTGTGCCATGATTAAAAAATTCAGAGTAAATTTTCACTAACAGTATTATTAACATAACAGAAAATACAGTTAGGAGACCAGAAGTTTTGTAGTATTTTAGGTATCATTAAGTGATATAAGTGTGGAGTGTGAGTGAGACAGATAGTTAAACAGCTGGTTTTCAATTCAAAATTTTTTAACCGCCAAAAGTTATTAAACTGGATTAGTTTAATAAGATACTTTCCCTTTCTAGCATTCCACCCCAAAAGACGCATTTAAAAAGCATTTTGCTCATATCTATTTTTATCACAGAAATAATAAATAAACAAACTAATAATAAGGTGCGTTTCATATTTATAAGACACTATTGATTTTTAAAGTTTTTGCAAAAACAAATTTATGTACAAGTCATACATAAAATTAATTGGAATGCCATTTTTTTTTTTTTTGCGAATTCATAGCATATAAGAAATACCATTAGCTAAGTTTTAATTCGCTTTTAGAAGAAAGTACCGTTCTGTTTTTTTTGGGTGAAGCAATGCTTAGTGTTTTATTTTTGTTTCATGTTTGTTAAATTAATCATAATACCCGCATTGTCTGATGAAGAAAAGGCCAAATATGGGCATACAAGGAATGTGGGTGGAACTTACCAATAAATTGAAAAGAAGTTGATGTGTTGTTATAATTCAATAAGAATTCAAATAACTACAACAGGATTTGTCGTTGTGGACATAATTGAGTATTGATTGACAGTGAGAGTGAAAACAGGATTATTTTAAAAAATCCGTCGAACTCAATAACATCATGCACTAATTTATAGGCACTTGTAGGCATTAAAGTGTCAAATACAACGATTTGGTAGACACTACGACGTTGCCCATATATTGAGCCAGCAGTAATGATAGATGTTGCTAATCTACTGCCTCGGCATAAGCAGCCACGATTTGAATTTGCAAAAAGAAACATTGAAAACAGAGAGAATTCTTATGTTTTTCAACAAGATAATGCCAGAATACATGTCAGCACAGAAACTCAATGCTTTATGAGTGATTATTCCTTTAAAACTATGGCAAGGCCAGCATGCCCCTAAACTTGAATCTCATCCAGAATGTATGGGATATATGAGTCAGAAGAGTTTATGCCAATAACCGCCAGTTTAATACAGTTAATGAGCAGAAATCGGTCATCAAGAGAGAGTGGGAAAGTCTTGTAATGCCATTGTTAAAAACATTGATAAAATCAATGAAAAAACGTTTGTTTAGTGTTTCTAAAGGCAAATGGAACCTTCACAAAAGAATCAAATTGAACTTGGTTTATCTTCATAATTAATATCGACATAAAAACCAAAGTGTCTTATAAATATGAAACGGTAAAAAATCAGTATATGCTTAAAATTTTTCGAATTTTTTTTTAAAAGTTTGGAAAACATCACTTTACTAAAATTTACTATTTAAAATATCTGTTACGAATTTGAGCTTCCTGTTTAGCAAAATACGGAAAATACAATAAAATATGATGTGTCTAATGCGTGTTCCTCTGATGCATTACTTCCAGGGGAACATTCCAGAGGAACACAACTGTTGCAAGTTGCAAATCAATAGGCATTTGCCTATTTAAATTGAATACCCCGACCTCTTTTATTAAGCGCAGCAATTTGCCAAATTGCCTTTGAGAGACGCGCAACATTTGCTTAAATCGTTGTTCGTCATATTAGCATAACATATTATTCCGCCAAATTACAGATCTGGGCACTTCAACGCTGTGTCCTCGACGGCTAGAATAAATCAAATAAACATCGAATGATATTTTTCCCAAAATAATTCATGTTTTGTTAAAAATTTCAATTTGGGTCGCACAATAATAATAAACAAAATAAGCAATGTGTCAAAGTTAAGAACAGCTTACTTAGTTTAAATTGTTACAATCTTACACTATTACAAGTACAAAAGTCTGTTCACGATACAGTCAAGGAAAATTACAATTTAACATTTGTGCCTCACATAGTGAACAGCACTAATAATTGCATATGAGTTTTTAGTTTCTTGTTTCTTGTCTTGCACTAATAATTTCTTCAGTTCAATTCGAATATAGTTTTAAATTTTCGAAAAAAATTCAAGCAGATTGGCGAGGCATGAAACTGATCGTTTTTGCTGCCCGAAAAAAATTCGTTAATTTTATAAGGCTTTTTTTAAATGCAAATTTATTAATGAAAACAAGTAAAATATTGAATTGTTTAAATGAAGATTAATGGGGAAAACCATAAAGTTTATTTCTTCAAACATATTTATTTATAAGAACTTAAAATAAGGCTGAATTTATTCAAATCTCTGAGGACATTGTCACAGATTTTTTTATAGTGCAAAAATCCCGGTTAGAGATTTTCTGTGACACCAAAATTTCCTTTTTGGCATCAAATCTCTAGTTAGAGATTTCTGTGACACCCCAGACAGAGTTGTTATTGAGAGACCGATTTGTTTGTTCGGTTGAGCCGAACACTCGAATCGAAGAGCGCATGCAAAACGAAAAAAGGTTCTGCTCAGAAAGAGACCGTGTCTGTATTTTTTTGTGTTGAGAGTCTGCAGATTGTGTTGAAAAAAACGGTTCACGGTTATTTGCGAGCTTTGGTTTTTATTGGCGTTTGGTACGAAAATCGTTAAAACTTACTTTTATATACTAGAACAGTACATAATTTTAAAGCTAAAACTTCAACCTACAAATCTTCCCTATATATTTTTATATTTTTTTGGCCACACATTCAAATAATTAATAACAACTATTTTTCCATGTGAAATATACAGTGTCTCCCAGCTTAAAACCAGTAAGGACGCTACAGTCGAGTATACTCGACAATATAATACCCTGCACACACAGTAGGCGGTGCAACAACCCAAATCTACAAAAAAAATGTTGATTTGACATCGCCCGAACAAGTAGTGTTCAAAATAACAAGTAAATCGGTCAAAAAATTTGAAATTTACGAAAAATTTGAGGTTGTAGGTCATTGAGGGCTAACTTTCAAAAAGAGGAGAATTTTGTGGTATGCAGTTTTAAAGATACATATTTACTGAGCATGTCTACAAAATTTCAGGTTCCTACCTATAATAGTTTTGAAGACACAGTAATTTCAAAAAAACAACCGGGGGAGGGGAAATGAAGAAGAGGAGGAAAAATTGTGGTATGCAGCTTTGTAGAGCTACTTATACTGAGTCTACATACCGACTTTCATGTTTTTATCTCTTTGGATGTTCGAGTTATAGCTTTTTAAAAAAGTGGGTGGTGCTGGAAGGGAAGGAGTGGGCGTGGCACAAAACCGTTCAAACTTGATCTACTGCCGAGCATCACGAGTCTACCCTCCAAATTTCAAGTCTCTAGCTATTATAGTTTCTGAGAACCATTGGTGAATACGGACGGACAGACGGACGGACATGGCTCAATCAATTTCTCTTGTCGTCCTGATGAAGAATATATATACTTTATAGGGACCCCTTCCCCTCCTTCTGTGCGTTACTTACATTTCGCTCAAACAAACACAATATACCCTGATACACAGTATGTGTACAGGGTATAAAAACCACTACCTGTTTTGAATTTTTAGTGAATGTAACTTCTGAATGAAGAAAAATATCGACAAAGTATAGAAAAAAGACTTTTAGATTGTAGTTTCAGCTGTAAAATGATGTATAATTTTATTATTAAAAATCAAGTTTTAAGAAAGTTATACCGAACCAAACAAATGTAACCTTACAGTTCCTTATTTTGTTTAAGAAAGTCAAATTTTTAAAGAAAAAATTGTTGGTTTATACAAGTAATAGACAATTAATATAATTTTTAAACTCAACACAAACCATAATGTATGTGGTAAAATTATCAAAATTTGGACAGAGGGAAGTATGTATATTCATAACAACCAAAGAAAATGTATGGAGCTGTTTTTTTTTTTTTTTTTTTGGGATTTAGTACGAAAATCACCATCAAACAACAAAAAAGTGAATCAGAATAAATGGTATCATAAGTTAAGTCCATACGGAGCATAAAATTTAAAAAAAGGCTTAGATTCACTTAGATTTCAAAACAGGTAGTGCATATTTTAAGCTGTGAGCGACTGTATTTCAGGGTACTCTTTCCGAATTTTAACTTTGCCGCCTGGTGTCTTTGCTGCTAGAGCTGCCATCATGGAAAAATTGCTTCTAAAATTAGTTCTTCATTTTTTTACATTTTTTTTTCGTTAGTTTACGAAATTTCCTTAATTCATGTTGTAAACCATTTTGTCGTACGATCGCCGGAAAGTGTACAAGTTTTGCTTTTAATACACTTTGTATAGGATTTGGTATTGTTTTTAATGAGTCCAAGTTTTGGAAATTTTACTGAGTTTTTTGTTTAGTGTTGATATTTAACATTGTATTAACCTTATATTCAAGTAAACACAAAATTCCCAACCCGCCCACAGGACTACAGGACAAACATGAAGGGGTTACTTGCCTTTTTTAAATGTAGAACTCCTGAAAAATGCTCAACCAACTTTTTCTTTGCTGTCTTATTTTTGTTGCTCTAGGGTTTATGTTTTCTGTGTGAAGGTGACAAAGATATACGAAACTGTTTTGCGATGATATCTTGAAGGGACACCTTTCGACGAAAGTGTCAGCAATTGAGCAAAACGAGCAAAGTGTCAGTTCAGAGTGTCATTTTTGTTATTACGTTACGTTACGTTATTGTTGCATTTGATATTTCTTTGTTAGCAAAGCATGATAGAGGTAGGACGAAGGAGAGAAGCTATTTACTGAAGTATACGGGCTGCTAACATATCGCGCATGTTTAATAAACTGTCACAACTTAAAATTTGTCATTTTCGAGTTTTCATGTAAAAACTGTTTATCGTATGCATATACATATATCACCACAAAAGAGGTGCCTCTTTTCAATATTGCATTTCCATAAGGTTGTCATTGGCTCTAAAGCAGTTTTTTGCGATTTCATAAAGTTCATTTTTTTTAGTTGTGACTATTTAGTTGAACATGTGCGATATGTACATGCGCAAAAGATACTTTTTTTAATTTTTTAGCACCAAATATCTCGTGTTAACGAAAGCACATAGAAAACCGACCAAAAACTGTCTTTGGTTGAGCAAAAATTAAGTTGAATCCTGTCTGCGGGCAACAGTTTTTTTTGGACAGTCTGAAAAAAAGCCACTTCTTGCGAGCTCTGTTTATAAGAAAACGTTTAATTTTTGGCTGGTTTGGGTTAGCAAGTCATTAAAACTCAACACTAAACACAAAAAACTAGGAAAATTTGCAATATTTTGAGTAAGATTTTCATTAAAAAAAAAATCTCAACGCAAAGTGAATAAAACTTTTACACTAGCAGCGTTCATAAAACAAAAGTAATTAAATTTAAGTTTGTATATACAGCTGCGAAAAATAAAATAGCACCACTACGATACTTCACCTTTCAGACCAAAAAAAAGATCAATTTGTTATTTGATTTTTTCAAATGATGATATTTGGTTATTGATTAGTATTCCCCCTATACGAAAAGAGTAATACTTCTGCTGAAATTATTACAGTTATTTAATTTTTTTAACTTTTTTGGAAAAAGTGCTAAAATATGGCGAAAAAAATAATAGCACCACTTTTGAAAAACGAACTTAAAATTAAAAAAACTTCAAAAATATAACTAACTGCATTTCAAAAAGATAATTATTTATTAATGGTAAGATTATTCTATGAATTTCATAATTAGTTAGGTTGCATTTGTTGGCAATAACGGCTACGTAACGTCTTGGGATCGATTCAATCATGTGTTGCATCATTTTTGGAGGAATCTTATTCCAGGACATCCTGAATTGATAAGCTAATGATTGGATTCGCAGCAGCCACACCCAGTTTAACAACAGCTGTCAGATTTTTAATGGGATTGAGGTCAAAGGACTCTCCAGACCACACCAAAGTGGTCACAGTATTTCAATTGAAGCACTCATTTGCTTTATTGATGGTCTTCTTGGAATCATTGTCTTGTTGGAAGACCCATACTAGTGTCACCTCATATTGTGTTTTAGGAAGCATCAATGTACCCAAAATGTTGATGCTAACCTGTTTGTCCATTATGGGTTTTAGACAATATATTGATCCTACAACGTATCAAGAAAAACAAGCCAATGCCACTACTCTGATCCCTTCATGTTTAATGGTGTTTGTAGTGTATTTTGCATTTTATTCTGACTTTTGAGGACGCATGACGTTCGACTAAGAGTCTTTACCACTAAACATAACAACTTTACTCCCGTCTGTCCATAAAATATTCGTTTATTTTTTGTCTAGTTAATTTTCATATTTCGCTGCGTACTTTATGTGTTTGGTATCGTGTTTCGCGAAAAAATAGGGAACCTTCTCGGGTTGAAGGCTTTTTAATTATGTTGCCTGAGATATGTTACAATTGTCTACATTGATGGAGTTATGTTAAGGTTCCTGCTGAAGCCCAGTCGAAGCCTTGAAAGGATCATTTATGCTCTGACGAATTAAACTATTGATATAAAAATGGGCCTTAGCTTGTTTTCTCACACGAGTTTAAGCGTTTTCCTTATAGTTTACGGTGTTTTTAATCATTTTATTTGAAAACCTAACAAACAGATTCATTTTTTCGTAGGATTTGCCATCCAATAACAATTTTTTGAGGATTCGGCGATTTTTAGTACTGCAATTTTCTCTATGGCCCATTATGATGAAAATTTTGGTTAAATATTAATCTAAATGATAAAAATAGTCAAATGTAAGTCAAATATTTAAAACACGAGCATTCTAACAAAGCAAAAGTTCGAAACAGTAGTATTTCTATTAGTGAAGCGCAAGTGGTGCTATTATTTTTTTCGCCATATTTTAGAATTTTTTCCAAAAAAGTTCAAAAAATTAAATAACTGTAATAATTTCAGCAGAAGTATTACTCTTTTCGTATAGGGGGAATACTAACCAATAAGTAAATATCATCATTTGAAAAAATCACAGCACAAATTGATCTTTTTTTTGGTCAGAAAGATGAAGTATCGTAGTGGTGCTATTTTATTTTTCGCAACTGTACATAAATGTTTTTATCGAACAATGAGACGAAAAAAAATGGAAAGAGCGCCTCAAAATACATACATACATATGAATACCAAATTTCAAAACGACCATTTTTCGACCAAATGACTGGACCAAGGCCAATAAGTTATGTAAATTAATGTTTTTGTTTTATTAATTTTTACAAAGGCATTTTTATGTTGTTATTTGAAGTATTATAATCTAATATACATTAAATTAAAACTATAACATTTAAGCCCGAGCTAGTTCATGTCAATACAGTACATTTAGACATTTTTGCATATGATGCTCGATTGCCCCATTTGCAGCATTTGTAAGAGCAAATCCTAAGTCGACTAACAAATTAAAATTAAAAATGAATTTGGTTGTCCTGAAAATTTCAGCTGTTTTCAGCTCAGCAATCAGCTTCGCTTTCAGCTCTCTGTGTGCGCGTGCACTTAGAGTGCAAAACTAGAAAGGAAAAGTAGCTTATTAAATTAATCGATTTTAGTAACTTTTGGAGGTTAAATAATTTTGAATTGAAAACTAGCTGTTTAACTACAGTGGCTCACAGCTCACTCACCACTTCCATTTGTCAACTTTGAGTGAATGTAACTTCTGAACGAAGAAAAGAATCGACAAAGTATAAATGGAAGACTTCTAGGTTTCAGCTTTTAAATGATGTGCATTTTTATTATGAAAAAGTAATTTTTAAGAAGTTGTGGTCATAAAACCAAAAAAAGTCATCTGTTGCAACACCGAAGGCAGATTTGCAAGCCTAATCCAAAATGTGTTAGCCCATACTTACAGCTGTTGACAGCTAATACGAAACGACAGTATGGTATGTGGTTTCCTTCATTTCTTTCAAAAAATTTCCTTTAATCATACAGCAATATGCTTATAAAATACATGTACGACCTCTAATCTAAAAGAAAAACCTTTGCTGGATTAAGAAATATAAGTTAAATATATTTTATGGACGGTTTTCTGGTCGAACCTCAAATTTGACCAAGACAACTAAATGGAAACACGATCGATTTACCCTGAAATCTCTAAAGTTTTTTAATATTTTGCAAAACTTTGTTTGAGTTTTTAATGGTTTTTGATTGTTAAAACATTTTAACACAAAATAGCTTTCCCCCTTTGGGGGATGCTGGACTTCATTGACGAATCAATAAATAAGAAGCGATTCATGAAAATTAAGTAAAGAAATTGCCGGAAACAATTCTCTTCAACCCAAACCAATAGGACACTCAACAAATGAAAGAAAGATGTCTATAAGGACAAAATAAAAATTAGCCACATTGGCCATGCTCGTAAAAATATTTTTGGTGAGCTAAAAGTGGTAAAGCTTTGTTTGCGTTACACATACCACATGTCGTCTAGAATAGCATTAGGAAAACTAACTTCTGAGAATGTCAATCTTCAAATGGAGTTGCTTCAATGCATTGCATCGGTGATTGATAGTTTGTTGGGATACTTCTGCAACATAATGATCCATTATTGAACGCTATTCGGCTGCAAAACTTCTCAAAGAATTAATTTACGACATTCTTACAATATGACTACCTGTGTTACCAATTGTTTGACGTGCTCTTCTTTTTTCGTTGATCATTTTATTCAGTGATTTGCTTTCATTTATCGTATGTTTAATCAAATACCAATCATTTAAAGCATTTTAGATGGATTGCAATCACAAGACATGACATTTTTATGCCTCACAGCTCAACAATTGACGTTCTCAAAGCTAGTGTTCCAATTCTGTTTCTCACTACTCTTTATGGTATTTCATGAAAGCTATTTTGTGTTAAAATGTTTTAACAATCAAAAACCATTAAAAACTCAAACAAAGTTTTGCAAAATATTAAAAAACTTTAGAGATTTCAGGGTAAATCGATCGTGTTTCCATTTAGTTGTCTTCGTCAAATTTGAGGTTCGACCAGAAAACCGTCCATAAAATATATTTAACTTATATTTCTTAATCCAGCAAAGGTTTTTCTTTTAGATTAGAGGTCTTATATGTATTTTATAAGCATATTGCTGTATGATTAAAGGAAATTTTTTGAAAGAAATGAAGGAAACCACATACCATACTGTCGTTTCCAATTAGCTGTCAATAGCTGTATATGGTTAATTTGGATTTCTAGTAATTTTTGCATTAACACTTCTTAAAAAATATTTTCATACCAATTTTGCCCTGAGATTTTCATAAAAAAAAATTTTAAAGTGATGATTTTGATTTCCTGAAAGACACTGAACGTTTGACCAAAACATTTGTGAATGCGGAATCAACCCAAACTAAAATAAGGGCGGAGTAGTTGAGTATGCTTGACAATACAATACCCGGTAGACAAATCTAAGAAATTTGACATTGCTTACTTAAATATAAAGAAAAAGACATTTTAGCTTTTTTACGCGTACGATAAAAAAATAACACATTTTTAGTATCCAGTTTATTACCACATCTTTATTGAAATTTTTAGAATTCAAGACAATTTCTTCAAAAAAAAAAATAAAAAGTATTATGACGTTGCAAAGTGGAAATGAGCAAAAAACAATGGTGTCATGGTTGACATGATTCTAATCCTTACATTGATCGGAAATAAACACAGTTTTAACAAGTAAAGACGTCGCTATGGTCTGAACTTAAAGAAAAAACTTTAAAATTTGGTCGCAAAACGATGACGCGATTTAAAACCAAAAATGGTTGTTATACGTCGAACAAGCACCTTCCTTTAGCACTGTAAAAACAGGTACAATGAGTTTTTTCGTGGTCGCTATTCGCTCAGCGACGAATTCCGGAGGGTCGTCCAAAATCAGCTGTTGTGTTACAAAATAACGATGCTGTGCAAGAACTGATAAAGAAAGATGTCATGCGACATACCGTGAGATAGAGGCATCCTTGGACATAAGTATGACGTCCACCAATAAGATTTGCCATTATCACGTGGGTGTAAAAAGGTGTGTTCCCGTTGGATCCCTCATAACTTAACCATCCAGCAAAAAAAGGCGCGTATCGATTAGTGTAAAGAAATGATCCAAAAATACGATCGTGGTGCCTCAAAAAATGTATATAATATCTACACAGGTGACGAATCCTGGACATATTGATACGAGCCGGAAACAAAACAGCAATCGACTGTTTGGGTCTTCCAAAATAACCCAAATTCAAAAAAAGTTGTTCGCTCGCGGAGGACATCGAAGCAAATGGTCGCCTGTGTTTTTGGTATAAATAGTCATGTATCTACAGTGGCATTAGAGAAATGTAAAACAGTTAATTCTGATTGGTATACAACCATTTGATTGCCACAAGTTTTCGGTGAAATTCGAAACATGAACAAAACGAGAAACCATGAAAATGCGAGGTCTCTCGCATCGGCACAGACAAAGGCATTTTTGATCGATCAAAACGTCGATTGTTAATCATCAAGGAGAATACTTTGAAAAACAATAAAACCATTTTCAGACGACTAAATTGTGAATATAAAACTTTAAACGCGTTTTCTCCTAACGACATTTTTAATATTGGCGTTTCAGATTGTTCCGCCAGTTTTTATCGGATTGACCTGAGAATTGAAAGGGATCTTCTTAGACATGTAATCTGGGACTGTGCGTAGGGGTATCTGTCTTAGATTTGTTTTTTTGCCCACATAAATGAATTTTTTTACAATAAAAAAAACAGTTAATTCGTAAAAATAGGCACCATTTCCGTAAAACTTAAAAAACCCCTACGTACAGACCTAAAAACTACTGTCCTTAAGAAAACGTATTTCCTGTTTGGAGATACCAGTCATTTTCGGGCTATGATTTGACACACCAACTAATGTTCTATGCAAAATGGTCTTAACTTTGGCGCCATCTATCAGTGGTTATTTGTAAATTGTTGTTATTTGTATTTGCAAATTAAAATCAAGACACGCAATAATAAATGACTTAAAACCACTTTTAGTCTAGTGCATTCTTTGCACTAAAAAAATTCGACAAAATAGACAAAAAAAAGCATCTTCAAGGGTGGTATACCCCCTTAAGAAAAATTTTTCAAGCTCCTTGGCGGTTTTACAATTTTTTTTTTCCTAAAAATGATTCCTTAAAATTCCTAAAACATGATAGTAAAGTGGATTACCAAAATTCGACTTCGTTCCGGAGATATAGCAATTAGAATATATTAAATGTTCGGAGTTTGAACCGTACTTGAAACTTTAAACACGTTTTTCTCGAAACGCTGTTTTTCAATCTGGTCTCCATGACATCTCGTTTCACCGATCGGGTTGAAATTTAAACCGCAGTCTCAGCATATGTACGCGCATCGCATGAACTAGAACCATGACAAAATGCGAAGTGTTACTATTTTTTTCGTATCGAAAAACCAGAAAAGAAACGTAAAAATTCGAATTTATTTTTTCAAAAGTCTACCAAAACCACAATTTTGAATATTTTTAAATAGTTCTAAACAGACGTATCTAAAACAACCGTATCTACATCAATTTCACTTGTCTAGCTGATCAATAATGTATACAAATTTTGTATGATCAGATATGTCTCCTTTTAAGTATTAAAAACTTCATGGCACAATTACAAAACTATCCACTGCTGGAATAGTATATCATCCAATTTTTAACATTCAAAACATACAAAAATGTGTGGGAACGCATAGTACCAAAGTTGTACACTTTCCGGCGTTCGTTGGCCTAAGCCATTAGTCTTACGAAAAAAAAGGTCAGAACATAATTTGTAGGAAATTTCCTCTAGTTTAATTTAGTATGAAGATGTTTTTGCCGTCAAATGAGCCAATATGGAGATATGGTCAAAAAAGTGATTTTGGAAGCCATTTTTTCGGCTCGAGCGGCGGTGATAGAAGGTCGCAAAGTGAAAATTCGGAAAGAGCAGCCCAACATCCATATAGATGCCAATTTTCCAAACTTTCCAGGTAACCCCTTTTTTACGTATTTTAAAAACAGAACAAAAAAAAAAGCAAAACCGCCTTTCTGAAAATTTTAAGTTACTGAAGAGTAACCTGTAGTTTTAATAACCTTTAAAAATATCAACACTCATTACTATCAAACATATTTATGTCCTTGTCATTCCTATTTTTCGGTCCAAACAGTTGTCACTATCATTAACATAATATAACATTTTATTTGATCATAAGAAACAAATAAGTTTACATTTGACGACATTTTTGTGGCAGGTACTTACAAAGGGTCTGATATTGTAGGGAAGACACAAATTCGGAATAGAATTGTCTAGTATTATATAAACGGACATCCAGACAGACGGTGCTATATCAACTTGTCTAGTAGAAGTTATATAAAATATTTTCTGAAAAAAACAGTCTTGCATATTCTGTGCAAAAGTGTATTGTAATTTACCTGCTACCACATACGATGCAAGTGCAAGTTTCGCGATAAAACAGAACGTACGTCATTTGTAAACCTAAGTGCATCCAACATTGGAAGTAACGATAATAAAGCCGTATCCATTGGATCGGAAAACCAACTTTTGATAGGTATTGCATTGTTGGGAAAACAACGATATGCACCGGGCGAATTATCAATTATGAAAATCTGAAATGTGTATGTAAACCCAAAATTAAACAACATTAAAAGACAATTTAAGACACCGAGGTGAACTTACTCGATTTAAGTCATTGCATATAGCTGATAAGTCCTTGGTATAAGAACCAAAGTCCGGAGTGCAATGTTGTCGATAATAACGGCGTCTTAATATCTGACGGCCATTGTCCAATTTGTCGGCGACAGCAGCTCCGTAAATTTCCATGCTAGCGGTGAATACGACTAAGTCGTACCACTGTGATACCTGTTATGGTTTTTGTTTATATAATAATAAATAATTATTGTAGTTGCTTGCTAATAAAAAATACTTACCACATCTAGAAAGTAATCAACATGTGGTCGTTTGTGCACAAAGAAACGAACTGGATGCCGATCGATGGTCACTTTTACGGTAAAATCGTGCGGTGTGCCCGGTTTAACTGTATGTCGTGGCATTGCGTTATGATGTGAGTGTATGAGCGTCTCATCTAAATCCAGAACTAACGTTTTACGTTGAACCAGACTGAGTCGATGCCGTGACACAGGCGACAGTGGAAACAGTTCATATTTAACCGGTTGGTACTGGATAAACTAGAGAGTTCAATATCAAATTTACAAAAATTTTTAACAACGCATAAATATTACAACAATAAGCTCAAACATTTTAATAAAATAGAATTCTTTTTCTTTAATGATCCTCCCTATATTACACTTACTGGCCTTCTTAGGGTTACATACGTACATATCGCACATGTTTAACTAAACTGTCACAACTCAAAAAACATGAATTTTCAGGAAACGCAAAAAACTGCTTTAGTGCCAATGACAACCTTATGGAAATGCAATATTGAAAAGAGGCATAACTCTGTTTCTAAGTCAGATAATTACACCACCTCTTTTGTGGTGATAGATATGCATACGATAAACAGTTTTTACATGAAAACTCGAAAATGACAAATTTTGAGTTGTGACAGTTTAGTTAAACATGTGCGATATGTACCATTCATACATACATATGTATGTGAATACAAGAAATCGAACAAATATTTCAAATGAACATTTGATGGTGACCAAGTACATTATAAAATTAAAGTCTTGCATCACAATCACAAAATGAGAAACATTTCAAAGATAGATTTTTCATAATAAATTATTAACACGAAATTAAAGATTATGGCGCCAAAATGTGTACTTACCGCTCGCACTTGGCGATTGAACATGAAACAGACACATGTCCAAACTTTCGACAGCAGAACCAGTAATGAGCGAAATTTCATTTGTAGCAGCGAAATCATTGGTAAATTGTCTTACCAATACAAAGGGCGCATATGAATGTAATACAATAAATTTTTACTTTGAATAAAATTCACACCAGAATGGGTTGGTTTAATATAGTTATATTCTGTATGCAGGCGTGCATAGACACTTTTATTTCGATTTATTTTTCTTTAGATTATTTAATATTGATTAGGTTTCTTGATACTTTATTTTAAAAATATTTATTTTGTTATTGGTAATTACTAAGCGACATGCACTAAACCAACACTGCAGTGTCGTTTCATAAAACAACAGTGCTGACAAGACGCCGTACAGCGTAAATGTAAACAATGTTTTACGTATTTCTACGGTTTTTTCCACGTATTTTTACTTGGGATTATTTTTAGGGAGCTTCTTTTCAATTCTTCTGTCTTATTACAACAGCCGTTTCAACTAAACTAACTAGCATAATTAAAACAATTTTTTCTTCAGAATATTTGGCAACACGTGCTTTGTGGTTCGTTCGGACGAACTTCCAGGAACTAATTTGTTTGCTAGATACATGATGTTGCCTTGCGTTCTAAAGATGAGAAGTGTACAGAAACAACAAAATCGATATTAAGAGCAACACGGTTTAGAACTGTTATCGTTACTTTTTTTTTCTGCTCCTACTATGTCGACTCGGAAGACTTCCGACCAAACAAATTTATTTGTGATTCTTCTTAAGTTGATTTACATAGTTCAACCCTTGTAATATTTATCACTTATTTAATAGTATACACATATGTATGTACATACACAAAAATATTCAGATGAACTCGCCGATATATATTTTGCACGTATCTAAATGGGTGCTTTGATTGAAAATTTAAGAATTTATTGCAGCTAACTAAATAAGCCTTATAGTTGTAAGAATTTTTTAATTGCATATTAATACAACAATCATGTTTAAATTGTCGGCGTCGTCATTTTTGTATAGTCCCGTTGTTAAAGGGCTGGAATTGAGTTGCGCGTAGAAAGAATGTATGTGTGTTTAAATGAACGATAAACGGTAGAAGAAAATATTTAAAAATTATTTTGGTTTGCACCCGGCGTTCCTGTGGCTTATTTCACGAAAATTACTTTTCAAATACGTGGTATTTCAATTAATTATATGACGCCTCAAAGCTGACAAACTATCTCAACACAGTGACTAAAACAGTATAAAATTATGTATTTTCGTTTATTCGTAGTCGGCACACACTACACATTAATTTGGCAAAATGCCAATAATAAAAAAAAAACGTAGGTTAGCGAACAAACAGAATAACAAAAACACACAGTCTTGAACATACATTTATTAGAGGGGACATCGGTTCCTGTGAATTTATAAAAGTTGCAACGTGAGTCACATTGACAAACCTGCTTCCAACCAGATATACTAAAATATACCAAACACTCATTTTAATTAGTTGTAATGGTAACTCTGATGTATACATCAGGTGTCAGTCTTACAGTCACAAATAATAGCGGTCTTCACGCCCAACTCGGTAACGTTGCAAATTTAACAGTTTTAATTTTACCGAGTGTCGGTCGTGAATACCGTTTGCGTAAATTAGTTAATTTTTCCTCTTCGTATATAAACAAACGAAAAAGCGAATTTAGCTGAATTGTGCGAAATAAATCAAATAAAATAAAAATGCCGCAAAATAAAGTGAAAATCAATTAATGGAACATAAAGTAAATCAAGTTGTGCTCGAGACTGAGATTCTGGAAGGTTAATATGTTAATTAATGCATGAATATACAAATATTTAAATAATTGTCTTAAAATGGTGCACAGATATGGGTCGGGTTGGAGAATTTGAGGTAGCATTGGATGACTTTGTTGTCGATATGGTTGACATACATTGGTTGGCGAGAGGACGAAATTAAAGATCCAAAATCTGCATTTTGATGCATTAGTTGTATGTGTTGTGTTATTGCTTGTAACATACGAGTAGTTGTTGCATACGGAAAGATATGGGAATTCATTTTCTTTTGTATTGGCTTATGTTGAAAAAAGCTAACATATAACATATGCTGTTTTATTAATAAAATTATGTGAAGGTTCAGACACTTTTTTATTGAAAGTAACTTCACGCATTTTTCGTTAACCTATAAACGTACGAAAAGTTAACGTATGAAAATATGAAAATGGCAATTTTTAGTTATAGAAAATAAAAAGTGGCTGTACTTTCGTAAGAATTTAATATTAAAATGACGTACGGTATTTAGCCATCTTAATCAACATAAACCATTGCACTGCCAATTTCACTCCATATTACTACCTTTGTAACGATTACTCGTATGTTGAAAACAATCACACAACACATGCGACTTTGAGTCGTTAACGTTCATATTTTCAAACATTTGAATGTTAACGGGAAATGCGTGGACATCGCAACTATCATTTTCTAGAAAAAAATGACAGTATGTTTTGTTTTGCTTCTTCTTACTGTAGGAAATTGTATGTTATTTTTGTTATTCTAAAGCAAAAAATGCTGTAATTTTGCTAGCTAGTTAAGTAAAAATGGATGTTGTGAAAAGACAGAAGAGCTTAAAAAAAGCTCACTAAAAATGTTTCCAAATAAAAATACGCGAAAAAAGCCGTCAAAACTCGTAGAATAATATGGAATTAACGCTGAGCGGTGATTTGAACGGTCTCACAGAGAAAGAGAGAATTCTTACTCTCCCGTAACTATTTTTGTGACACGAAACTAAAGTATTGATTAAGAGCATGTCGCGCTGCATCCGCTGTTGATTTTTCACGTTCCTTCGTTTCTACATATGTAGTTCATAACAGAGTTTTTTTCTTCTTCCTCCACTTCTGCCGACACTTTGCCCACACTTATGTGTCAATTTGACCTGTTTGTTTTTTTCACGAAAGCTGCTGATAATATTTTGGAGAAATGTCAGTAACAGTTGGGTAACAGTAGGCAAAGTCGTCTGTTGCGCTCTGATTTTCTCCTTCCAAATAAAACACACAAAAATGAAGAAAAATGTCCCGGGAATTCCTCTACCATGATCAGTGCTGAATTCTACTCACTTCCCAAATTTTTTTTTTTTTTCTAACTACAGGCGCAAGACGTTGTGGTAGCGCACTACTCTCAAGTGGACTTGCGACACCAGGTCAGCCTGTTCCGCGACTACAGACAAAGTCAACAGTCGCTATACTACATACTCTACACACAATTAACAATATTAATAACTTATTTATTAACAATTCCCTTAAAACTACTAAGTTAAGCAACTAACATAACATTTTACATACTGCAATTAATAAATGACAGTGTTTGATCACAGTAGGCAAGTCATTAATAAATATATTAAACAATGAGGGGCCAAGGGACTACATTGAGGAACCCCTGAAGTAACAAAAATTCGTCTCGAAACCGAAGTTTTAAAAAGAACACATTGTGTTCGAGATTCAAGACAAGACGACAGCCAACGGACTAACGATGGTGGAAAACCATAGGTTTCGAGTTTTGTTAAAAGCAGAGAGTGACAAACACAATCAAATGAAATCGTTGTACACAAAATCGGTTTGGCAGCCGGACGAAAAATTTCGATTGACAATCGAAGTGAATTCTAATAAGTTAGTTACTGTTGATCGTTTCTTGAGAAAGCCATGCTAAGACAAATTTAGAAGTGATGGTAAAAAGTGCTGTAGCTGTTCCGTTATGATCTGTTCAAACAGTTTTGGAATAGCACATAGCTTAGCAATGCCTCTGTAATTCGAGGTGTCCACCTTACTGCCTTTTTTATAAAGGGGAATAATGTAAGACTCTTTCCAAATTTTGGGGACAACAGAAGAACTTAACGACATGTTAAAAAGCCTGCATAATGGAATTAACAACATCTGGGTACAGTGCCTTAGAACGCAACCAGGAATACTATCTGAACCAGCGGTAAAAGATGGTTTCATTAATTTTCAAAATTTAAGAACAGTTTCATTTTCAATAACCGGCACATTTATATTATTTCTATCTTTGATAAAATATGGGTAAGTAACGTTTTGGTATGAATAGTCATTATAGGTGCTTTGGAAATATTCTGTAAAAAGGTTGGATATCGTTGCATCATCGTTTCCTTCCACACCATTGAATTTCATACATGAAGGAAATTAATTTGTATTTAATTATATTAAACAAATTTTTAGGATCGCGATATATATTGGATTTTAATTTAATCAAGTAAAAATCGTAATCTCATTTATTACATAAAGTGTTACTCAGACTTACCTTGCTTTTTTCTTTGAGTAGCCAGGATAATTTATTAAATTGATTTATGCATTCACTAAAGACTCTACGTATGTGGTGAGCCCATGTCAATTTTCTATTAAGATGCATACTCAGATAGCAGTGTTTAATATTTTGCGGTAGATTGCATCCAATAAATTGTATCTCAAGACAGTTATCTCGTCTGAGAGTCGCCGATTTTAAATAGTTTACTTGGATGTTCCAACGCTTCAACCAAATGGAAAGTTCGTTCAAATATCTCTGAAGGAAACCCGATAGGGCGGCTTAAAGAGGCCAAGATAACTGTGTCGTCCGCATAGACTGCCACCAGCACTTGATCTGAGTTTGATGAAGGCATGTCCATAGTGGAGATAGTGAAAAGAACAGGGCAAGGTAGTGAAAAGAACAAGGACAAGGACGATCCCTTGAGGTACACCAGCCTTAATATTTCTGATAGTTGAAGTAATCATCCTTAACTGTCACAGAGAAAGTTGTATTCGTTTTCGTATTTTTAGAATCAAAAATTGAGGCGCAGGCACAATGTTTTTTAATTTATAAAGTAGTCCTTTGTGGCAGACTCTGTCGAAGGCTTGCTGAACGTCCATGAACGCAGCAGAGCAGAATTTTTTGATTTCAAATGCATCAAGAATATGTTGGACAACTCTTATAATTTGTTCAGAAGTACCATGGCTTTTACGAAAACCAAATTTATCTTTTGGTATCGCTTCACGGACAAAATTTACTTGCAAAAGTGAGAGAGATGAAAGTAGGCTAATTGGCCGGTAAGATTCTACCAGGTGATTGGGTTTACCGGGCTTAGGAATCATGGCAATCATAGCACACTTTCAATGGGTCGGGAAGTGACCGATGCGTAAAATAGCATTGAATATCAGCACCAGGTAAAGAACAGCTTCTATGGAAGCTCCATTTGTAGAGGAGAGTCTAGAAATACATTCGTCGTCGCCACGTCGCATGAGTCGGTCAGGTTAAATGGCGTAAATCTCGATTCTAAATGGTCAGCAAAACCATCTGCCTTTTCCAGGTCAGTTCTGCACAAAACTCCTACATCACTCCTTATTGGGTAATTAGTTGACTGCTGCCGTTTCAAACTTCGAGTTAGCTTCCATAAGTTAAAATGTGCGTCTTTGTCTGGATCAGCTTGCCTGAGCAAATCATCGAATTTATTAGAGCGCTCTCTTTTAAGAAGATTTTTGAGATTGTTGGCAGCTCTCGTGTACAAGGCTTTGTCAACTGGCTGATGGGTGCGCAAGAATCTTCTCCGTAGTCTACGCTTCGCTATGGCAAGTTGGGCCACTTCAGACAATGTTTGCGAGGGAATTACTTGATCTCGTTCATTGATAGGTGACGCAAGAGCTGCCGCAGAATAAATATTTTTCGTGAATATGTCGACTACGTCATCAATGTCACTAGTCGAAATGTCTTTTGATTGCTTATTGCCATTGTGGTATTCCTGCAGTGATAGCAAAGTCCAGGGAGTTTGGAAGCTGGAGGAATTACAGGTATAATAGGTGGGAGATCCTGTTGCCAATGTGTCCACGTCGGTGTTTAGTACACAGTTGAGTAATTCCCTACCTCTGGCACATGAATTCGGACTACCCCAGTAGCTGTGTTTGGCGTTCCAATCACCAACTACTATAAATCTAGGACCATATTGGCTGGTTAGATGTGTGAACATGTTACCGTTCCAGGAATAGCCAGGAGAGCCGTTGATGGCAGAGATCCGTAGATTACCTTGATTTGAGGCTATACTAATTGACGTCATTTGTAGGTTGTCTGTACATACAGGATCAATTGAATGATGTTTAATACTGGACCGCACCTGCACTGCAGCTTCGCCGAGTGGTTGGCTGGATATAGAGTGTAACCAAATAATTTAAAGTTGGGTCGGCTGCAAAAATGAGTTTTAGAGAGCAGCATAACTTCTAGTTGATGTTTTGTGATGAAACACTCAAGCTCTAGTGCTTTATTGGCGTTCCATAAACCTACACGTGCATTTAAGGACATTTTGAAGCCGTAATGACAGTGAGTAGTTCCGCAATTTGGAAAGCTTGTTGCAATGTTGCATTGAATCAGATCGTCAAATTTACGCTGAGCTTCAAACGTCACTCTTAAAGCTTAAAGATTTGTTAGTATGTGGCTTCAGGTCGATAAAAAACATATCCATTTTCTTGGCATCTTTTCGAGTGGCCGGATTGTGAATGTATCTCACAACGTGCCCATGCTTGGCGAGTTGATTTTTAATCTCTTCTTGTGGAGTTGAGCAATCGATTCCTTTATTTACAATTTGAAGCGCACGTCGTTCATGAATTGATAATGATGAAAATCAACTTTAAGTGCATCAAGTTTGTTGACAATGCACCTGTGAGAGTCGGCATCCTGGCAAAAAAGTCAAACACAGTCCTTGTATGATTTTGTGCAGTAGGCTTCCGAGCTAACAACCGTATCAAGGTCTTTCCCCAAAAGATTAATATTTGTGACATGACCAATAGTAATAGGCGGTGGCTTGCGAACCTTAATTTACTGAGCATTGTCGTCGACAGGGTCATGAGGTTGAGTATTAGGCAATAAATTATTCCCTAAAGTGGAATGATCGAGATTGCCCGGAAGTTGAAATCTATTTCTACTATTGCTACTATTGCTACTAACGGGTTGAACATTACCATTTACGTTTTTAGAAGATGATGTTAAACACGACAAAAGATCTTTCACAGCAGCTGAAGTGGCACCAATTTTAGGGTGCTTAGGCGTAACTTTTGGCGAAACGTTAGCACATCTCTTTCGAGGAACATTTGGCCAAAGTCAGGTGGGCTCATTTTCCGAAGCTGAGTCAGTTTCTTCCAAGTCTGAATCCATTGAAGCGGGTTCAGAAGTAGGTGTACTGCAAATGCAGCTTACTACTGAGCTTACTATCTGCAGTATTGCTGGGACTAAATTTGAAACAAGACAGTCAGAAATTTGACACAAACAAAATAGCTTAACACAGCACAGATTGTTTTTGCTTCTTGTGCAAAATGAGCAAGTAACGAACGGCACTAATTGAACCTTGAAGAGCGTAAACGCCAGATGTGCATACACTTTGTGGTTTTTATAGACAGCGCGGTCGCGATCAAAGTAATTAACGTGAGATACGTTGATCTAAGCGAATTTCAACAACCAAATTATTTGACGAAATTTCATAGAAGTGACAATGCCCCCTGTCTGTGCGTTACATACATTTCGTTCAAAAAAACTTAATCGGGGGTGTCACAGAAATCTTTAACAGGTGATTTGATGCCAAAAACAACCAAAAGGGAAATTTTGGTGGCACAGAAAATCTCTGACAGGGAAATTTTCACTGTTGCAAAATCTCTGGCTTGAATTTATTTTCGAAAATTGAAAAGTATATTCGAATTGAACTTAAGAAATTGTTAACACATATGTATATACCCACAACAGTGAGTTTTGGATCGTGTGCAGTATTTTTGGAGCGTCTAAATTTTGGTTTTCCACGAGATTTGAGGAAATTTATTTTTGTTTCGTCTGACCATAAAACGTTTTTCCAATTTTTCCCAATCAACCGTACGAATAGTGACAAGAACATTGGACTCCATTTTCAGTTCTTCTTATAAAAAGAATGGGATTTTTTTTGACTGTCGAATTAAAGGTTTGCCGAACATTTTAGAGGTTCCTTTTGTTTTTCTTCAAAACAAATCGCAGTGAATACTTTTTTAGCATTGCGTTAATTGTGCAGTTTCCGATATTATTTGGTCCTCATTATTAAGATTTTTAGTGAAATTTCTTTCCATTTCAGTACAATGCATGCAATGAGCCTACTGACAATACAAAAAGACGAATGTCGTAGAAAAAATATATTGAATTGCGTATATTGAATAGCGTTATCAACTAATCATGAACAGTAAATAAAATAAAAATATAAAATTTGCTTACAATTTTTTTTATACTTTTCACGTCAGTCAGTATATTAACTTTGTCACGGAGTTTGTAACAGATCGAAATATTCATTTCCTCAGTTTTGAAGCTATCGAGCTGAAATTTTGCACAGAGTCTTAAAATTTATTACGATGAATCATTGGTCGGATCCAGCCATATTGGATTGCTGAAACTGGTAGCTCCCATACGAAATGAAGAAGAAAAACAAATTTGAGTCGTTGTATAGAAAAGTTTCTTGTTTTGCAAGATAGACGGCTGAAATTTCAAACATAATAGTCCGACACAATGCCTGAAAATTTCATTGGAATCGGGTAACTGGAACTGGTACCTGCTATACAAAATGAAGAAAAGGAAGAGAACCAAGATTCACGTCGTTGTATGGAACACTTTTTGGTTTTCTAGTCAATTGAACTGAAACTTCACACTTATGTTCTTGGGGAGGCATTAAAACTATTTTGACAAAAATGGGCATGGTTACGCCCACTTTTAGCCCAAATCATTAATTTGCACTTCTCCGGTACCCAATGAGCAAAAACAATGATAATTGATATATAGGCTAATAAGATGAAGAGAATACATATATATTCAGTCAAAAACATGGGCGTGGCACAAGAAAGTACGTGAAAAGTATATAAGCTTCAGCCTTGCTGAAGATAGCGTCCTTACTAGTTTCCATTACTGTAGATACATCGCATGTTTTAATATGCGCTATGCGATATGCAGCATTCGTATGTTAAGGAAGAAGCTTTGATCATTGCATTCGAACTCTGTTAAATTTAACATTTTGTGTCGTGAAGTGTCGTGAGTCAGTTCAATCGAAAGTTCTTATATCGAAGATCCGGATAATAAAGTTTCTACTATGCAGTACAGTAACTTTTGTGTTTTATTTCTTTTAAATAAATAATACTTCGTTGAACTTTAGGGTTTTTAGTTGGTGGTGTTGAGTGAAGCCGTGCACGACGAAGTAATTGTGGGCAAATAGCTGTAAAGTAAGTAATAATGCAAAGATGCCCAAGCTTTTGTTTAATTAAAGTTGTGGTCGACAATCCTGACTACGCATACAATACACAAACAAACAAACCTCAGACATTTGCATTCAGATCCATTCAAAATTAATAAAATCCAAATGCCAAAGGCTATGAAAACTTTTGTGACTAGGAAATAGTACTATAATAATGATTCCATAAGAAAAAAGAGAATCGAGCAAACAGTCATTAACATGATAGCTATAGACTTCCAACCTTTCAGTATTGTGGAGGATATATGCTTTTAAAAACTTATGAATGAAATGCGTGGTGTAGTTGGTTTGCACTGAATATAAGGAATTAAAGGTCAAACTGCTTTCAATTTAAATTTGTTGGACACTCGGATTTGTTGAACTAACAGCAGACCTTTGGCCATCGAACGCCAACGAGGGCTACATAACCATTATGTCCCAATTTATTGACGACAGCTTTAACTTTAAATCAGTAGTGCTGTCCACCGCACAACATTTTACTCGAACCTTTCTTCTTTCCTGATACGATTTGCACGGTGTTTATTGGGTGGTGTCTGTCCGTGAGGTAAGCCCATTTTGAAAACTTACGATCCCACGCATCACCACACTCTTGATTCACGTTTTAAAACAGATGGATTTTTAACAATGGAAAATAAAATCTTCCGGTAAAATGGCATCATCTTGTTGAAGCAAAATTTAGAACAAAACAAATGAATCTGAAAGTTGCGATCCTTTTTCAGATGTGTACTGAAGACACTGCTTTGAATGTACATTCAAACTTACCTAGCTCTAAAGTCGTACAAAAACTATTATTTACTAACAAAAATAATAGAATCAATAAATAATAAGGCCAGTTTAAAAAATAAACGAATTTTACGGAAAACATCAATGCTATCAAAAACATCACTTTAGCTTTTTTTTTATTAATTAAACTTTTGTTCCCTGTAGCAAACAGTATGCGTAACGGCTGGTCATTTGCTTCAAACGGCCTCTAGACGTTCAATATTTCTCTCAACATATTGCACAATACACACTGAACCGAAAAATTAAAGGACACAAAAAAAAAAATATAAAATAAAAATAAATGGTCAAAAAACTTTTTTTTTGTGTTTTTTCTCTATAATTACCCACTTTTTAATCCGTTTACGAACATTTTCCGATTGTTTTGTGAATGATCGTTTTTTGTCCGCAAAACTTTCGTTTGTAATTCGTTTACAAACAATTTGCGAGTGTTTTGCGAATAATTTTTCAGCCGAAATTTATCCGTTTTAGGTTCGTTTGTAAGTCCGATTGCGAGCATTTTGCGGACATTTTCTGATATGTCCGATTTTTATCCGTAAAACATTCGTTTTCGAGCTCGTTTTTGGACGTTTTGTGGACGTTCAAAAATTTATCGTTTTTTTGTCCACTGGGTAATGTCTTTGCTAAATTAAATTTCACGTTATGGCTAAAAAAAATTTTTTTTGATGTTAAACAAATACATCAAAATTTAAAAATTATAGTTTGAGCCTTCGTGATACAATAAAAACCAAATTGTTGGGCTTCGACAATAAATGGGTTGTTTTCAGGGTACCTTAAGGTTAAAAAGTTTAAGTCTGGCTCCTTCGATTATGCACTATATCTAATGTAGTACCAAAGTATCCAAAAATAGCAGATTTTCCAAATTTTAAACTTTCTTCAGCTACATTTTGACTTAAAAAATTTCTTTTTATTAAATCTCTCTAAATTAACTTTGTGGCAAATATTTTGCAGTTACAACTTTGTTGTAGGCGCCAAACTGTGACGCCGGGACTCTAACTTTCTGCCAATAAACGAGAGTATTGCAATGATCTGAGTTGTTGCCAAATTCTTTAGCATCTGTCTGTTATGCGCGCACGCCCAAACCAAAGAAAAAGACGATGCCACCAAGGACCCTTTTTGTGCGGAGCTCGACCGAGCTTATGGTGGCTGCCCATCCCATGACATTAAAATCCTTCTTGCGGACTTAAATGGCAAGCTAAATGAGAAGACATCTTTTGTGCAACCGTTGGACAATTTAGTCTACATGAGACCACTTTGAGTAATGGTCTCAGATTAATAGGCTTTGCAGCAGCGCATGAAGTGGCAGTTCGTAGTACTGGATTTCGTCATCTGGACATCCACAAAAAAAATTGGCTCTCCCACGATCAATTAACCGAAAATCAGATCTATCATATTGTGATCGATGCAAGGTACGCATCTAATGTACTCGACGTGAAAGCTTGTTGGGGTACCATCATCGACTCCGATCTTTATCTTGTTCCGGCTAAGATTCGCACACGGCTATGTGTGGCGAAAATTACGCGTCGAAGTATTTTAAGAAGGCTGTACATAGGAAGACTGCAATCACAGTAGACAAAGTATGTATTCTCCACTGAAGTCTTTGGCTTACTGAGCCAAACAATTCCAACACCTGAAAGCATCAGCGATATATGGGCGCTCATATTTCCCTCCCTGAAAACTTCAGCAGAAGAAGTGATTGGATTCCGGCGTCCTCCAAAAAGGAACCTATGCTATGACCAGGAGTTTCGTGATGCAACAGTTGCAAAAGACACCACGTATCAAAGAACACTGAAGGCAGGGAATAAATGGGCCACTGTTGATGTCTACAGGTCACGAAGAAACGAGAAACGCCTATTCAGACGTAAAAGACAAGAACATCAAAGGCGAGAGTGTCAGAGCATAAAGAGCACCATTTTTCATGTCTGTTAGCTGAAAATTATGATCCACGAACCCCAATCTATTGTACCGATATAGGTGTATCAATGTCCAGTCATATTGAAGTCGAGAATGCAATCCAGCGAATTAAAAACAATAAGTCCGCAAGTGCTGACGGCTTACCGGACAAATTGTTTAAGGCAGGTGGTGATGTGTTGGTAGGGAGCATGCTCCAACTAATCAGCAGGATATGGCTCATGGAGAGCATGCCCGAAGATTTGAACTAGAGCATAATATGTCCTATCCTGAAAAAGGGTGATGCCACATTGCGCACCAATTATCGTGGCATTAGTCTTCTTCCAGTTGCATACTGCGTATTATGTGAAAAATTCAAACCCCATGCTGAAGCACTGATTGGACCTTATCAGTGCGGGTTCATGCCTGGAAAATCTACTATTGACCAGATTTTTACCTCACGTGAAATCGTGGAGAAGTCGTACGAAAATCAGATCGACCATCTTTTCGTTGAGTACAAGGCTGCATTTGATAGTCCCTGGCGAAATCGCCTACATGCCGCTATGTCTAAGCTTGGTATACCAGCAAAGCTGGTATGACTAGGGTGATTTTGCAGAATGACATTGAGCAATACCATCAGCTCTGTCAAGGTAGGAAGGGTTCAACCCGAAACCTTTACTACCAAGTGCGGCCTCAGACCAGGTTACTCGCTGTCTTGCATGCTCTTCAATATTGTAATGGAGAATATTATAAGGAAGACTGGTGTGCATGGGACGAGCACGATATTAACAAACAGATGTGTCCAACTCCTTGGATATGCTCATGATATTGACATAATTGGTCGCACCAGGCGTGATAATTCTGCAGCCTTTGGAGCTATTGAAAAAGAATCGGCTAAAGCAGGACT
The DNA here is from genome assembly GCA_034638295.1 of Phortica okadai. Taxonomy (NCBI): domain Eukaryota; kingdom Metazoa; phylum Arthropoda; class Insecta; order Diptera; family Drosophilidae; genus Phortica; species Phortica okadai. Next base: position 33,533,648 of record CM067848.1, on the reverse strand, counting down.
AGCAGTGAATATGAAGAAGACAAAGTTTATAGTGTGCTCTAGCAGAGAATCGCGGCGTCTCGATTCTCTGCTGATTGCAGACAGTTATAGCTTTGAGTCCGTCAAGGAATTCATTTACCTTGGTTCTGCTATAACCAGCACTAATGATGTCAGCAATGATGACATTAAGCGAAGAATAACACTTGCCAACAGTGCTCAGGGCTCAGTAGGCAATTCAACAGTAGAGCTCTCTCTCGACAGACAAAAACAACACTCTACAAGACGCTCATTCTTCCAGTATTTTATATGGTGCGGAGTGCTGGACAGTGACACAATCAGATGCAGCTGCGCTTGGAGTGTTTGAAAGAAATATTCTTCGCAAACTCTGTGTTTCCATCTGCGTGGACGATGCCTATCGCATCAGGTGGAACCACAAGTTGTATAAGTTGTTCGGTGATGCTGACGTAGTCACTCGAATGAAAATTCATAGATTTCGTTGGCTGGGTCACAACGCACGTATGGAAGAAGACACTCCGACTCGTAAGGTGTTTGATGCGGTGATTGTAGGGAAGACCAGGAGATGGAAGCCCTGTCTACACTTGGTGTTACCAACTGGCGAAGGCGTGCCCATAGCAGAGTCGCGTGGAGGAAAATTTTGCTCCAGGCTGTGACCCTATAGGGTTGTCATGGCCAAACAGTAATAATGATAACTCCGCGGAAAATGATGCTACAGAGCTCCACAGTAATTTAAAGTTTTTCGATTAAGTGTATAACATTGCATAATACATATAAAAATTATTTTGATTTTTAATTATTAAAGAAACAGAAATGAAAAGACCGTGTTGCAACTGAGGCCAAAAACGAAAGACTTCCTCTATCGATAACTCCATGGCTGTCACTTTTTTATAACTCCAGAGCTGTTTTTTTTAAGACGGGGTGAGGGTGTAAGAAGGGGACAACTAGACGATTGTCCTGGTGGCTGTTGTTGCAACGGGATCTTCGATAGAGAGATTTCAGAGGTTAAGTCACGGTGGCCGAACGGAGAAAAAGAAAAAAACAGAGTGACGAAAAAAAGGGGTGTAAAGTTTGAAGGGTGCGGGAGCGTCGTGAAAAGTTTTGAATAAGTTATATACTTAAACAGACACAGGCCCAGGTTTTACGGCAGATCCTAGTTTTTTTAACACCCCCCCACTTCTATTTATCAAATAAAAAAAAAAATTTAATAATAGTCGGGGAGCCGTCGATGTTAAAACGTGATTTACTCCTGTGCCGTTGGGAGTGGTTGCATTTTGAAGATTAAATAATTTAAAGTAGAAAAGATTCTATGAAATCTTTTCATTTAGCGGTGGGTTCGACCGCCATAAGGCGTTTTATATTGTATACCGCGGAATAAAGAAGGTTCCTCCATAAAAATGTTAGATTACGGAACAGTACGACTAGGAGATCATGCTGAGCCACCTGTATGAAAAACTGACGCACAGGACTAATTTAATTTGATAGTTTTAGATTGCAAGTTTGAAACCCTCCCATTCCTTTACATCTTACTCAAAATGGCTGATTAGCGAAATGGAGACTTATAAGCATGTAATAAACCCACCTTATTTTAATCTGCCACGCAGGAGTAAATCCGCCGTTTTTACAGAATCAATGGTCTGCCCTAAACGCGCGTCACCACTTAGAAATCTTATACTTGGGGAATCTACTCAATAGAGTATAAGCTATCTCCCATATTCTAATCTGTCACGCAGGAGTAACTACGAAAATCCCCGCTTGGGCTCCCTCACTACAATGGAAAAGTGACTGTATTTCCACAAATTTAATTATTAAAATGACTTATGTTATTCGTTAACCGTTTTCAAAAAAAAGTCCAAAACAAGTGCGATGTTCACGCATTTCTCTAGATCCAAAATTTTTAGCTTGTTACGACTACTCGTATTTTACAAGCAATAACACAACACATACAACTTTTGCATCAAAAATCAGATTTTGAGTCTTTGACTTCGTCCTCTCGACAACTGATATACGAGGTCTGTTCAAAAAGTAAGGTGACTTTTCAAATTTCGCGGGCAACGTACTTTTGATTATCGACATCTCGTATGCCAATAATGTCGTCCACAAAGTCGTCCAATGCTTCCTCAATTTCTCCATCCCGATCCATATCTGTGCACCATTTTAACACTATTAGTTATTTATTTGAAATTAGTTATTTATTTGAATATTCATGCATTAATAAACTTATTTACTTTCCAGAATCTCAATTTCTTGCATAACTTGTTTAATTTTACTTTCCATTCATTGATTTTTTAAGTTATTTCATTTTTTTTTCAATCTTCTATATTAATTGTATTTGATTTATTTCGCACAATTCAGATAAATTTACTTTTTCGTTTGTTTATATAAGAAGAAAAATGACCGAGTTTATGCAAACCTGCTTTTATGAGTGCTTACGCCGGTTTTCATCAATTATCGCTTGATAACGTTACCGAGTTGGCCGTGAAAACCCTTAGTTAAATGTGTCAATATATTTTGTTTTTGTATTTTCATCAGTTAAGATTACACTTTACCGAGCCGGGCATGAATACCGCTATTGACAAGCTTAAGCGATTAAAACTCCATATGCGGCATTGTGGAAGTTAATTTGGCTTTAGTTATATTCATTAAGGATTTTCACGGCAAACTCGGTAACGCGACAAAGTGATAATTGGTGAAAGTCCAACAACAAAATACATTAGCGGTCTTCACGCCCAACTCGGTGACGCGTCAATTTCAACATTTTTAATTTTAACGAGGGTCGGGCGTGAATATCAAATATTTCGTTTGTTTGCGTAAATTCGGTTATTCTTCTTCTTATATAAGCAAACGAAAAATGAAATCAGCGAATTTGTATAAAAAAAATCTAATAAAATTTAAATTCCGCGAAATAGTGTGAAAAATCAACTAATAGAATATAAAATGAATCAAATTGTGTGCGATATTGAGTTTCTGAAAGGTAAATGTGTTTATTATTGCATGAATATACTAATAATTAACTAATTGTGTTAAAATGGTGCACAAGTATGGGTCGGGTTGGAGAAATTGAGGCAGCATTGGATGAATTTGTGGACGACATTATTAGCATAGGGGCCGTTCAAGTATTACGTAACGCAATTTTTAAAGATTTTTGACCCTCCCCTCCCCCCATGTAACGCGCCGTAACATTTTTCAGTACCCCCCCTCCCCCCGCCATAACGTTACGTAACAACCAAGTCACCATTTCTACCTAAAAAAACACAATTATGTTGCGCAAAGTACCGAAAGGTCGCTAAATTATAATAAAAACCAGTAAGGGCGGTATAGTCGAGTTTACTCGACAATATAACACCCTGCACACTCAGTAGGTGGTGTATTAGTTTTGGAGATATAGCGTTTTATAGAATCAACTAGGGAATGGGAAATAAAAAGAAAGCGGAAAAATGCAGTATGCAGTTTTGTAGAGTTACTCACACTGATTCTACATACCGACTTTCACGTTTCTATCTCATCGGGTGTTTGAGTTATAACGTTTTAAAAAAATGGGCAGTTTCGGAGAACCATTGGTGAATACAGACGGACGGACAGGGCTCCATCGATTTCTCTTGTCATCCTGATCAAGAGTATACATATATACTTTATAGGGTCCCCCTGTCCTCCAATATACCCTGATATACAGTATGTGTCTAGGGTACAATTACAATCCTTACTAAAATAACATATTTTAATCAAAAATAAAACATTATTCTTAAGAATTTAAATATACAGTGACAATTAATGTTACTGTTCATCTGTCCATAGGGTTGCACACTTGGGAAAGAAAAATAAAAATTCCGTACAATGCAAACGAGGGTCTGCCATTGAAACGAAAAGTGCTGACAACTTCGGAGATTTTAATTTCGTAGTAAAAAGAAAATAATGCTACGTAACGCGTTGTTCGACACCCCCTCCCCGACATGTAACGCATCGTAACGTTTTATAAGACCCCCCCTCCCTCCAAATTGCGTTACGTAATACTTGAACGGCCCCATACGTCGGTTGGCGAGACGACAAAATCAAAGACCCAAACTATTAATTTTGATGCAATAGTTGTATGTGTTGTGTTATTACTTGTAACATACGACTAGTTGTTGCATACGGGAGAATATGGGATTTAATTTTCCTTTGTTTTCGTTTTAGTTTGAAAAGGCTAGCATATAACATATGCTGTTTCAATAATAAAATTATGTGAAAGTACAGCCACTTTTTTATTGAAAGTAACTAAAAATCCCCTTTGATTTTTTATCCCCAGCAAAACTTTTATGCTTATAAACCATTTGACGAGCATTTTCAGGGTATAGGATTCACATGAATGTAACTTCTTTTCTATACGAAAACACGTATCGGGCGCCGATACACGTTGAACGTTCGATTTGTTCGGATATACGTTCGACTGTTAATGTTTGACTGTTACTGTTTGACTGTTATTACACGGCTGTTACTATTCTGTTATTTGCAGTATTTTTAGCTCTGCTGTTGCTGTACTGTTCGAATTTCAAATCAATTAAAAAAATGTTTATATTTTCAAATTAATTTTATTTTAATAATTATAACAGAATAATAATTCATAAAATAAGTATTATTATTATTTGGCCATCAACTCCCTATTGGGAGTCTGAACCACAAATTCCTCCTCGCGTCTATGTTTTGGACGCGCCTTCGCCAGGTGGAAACACCAAGTGTAGACTGGGCTTCCATCACCTAGTCTTGCCAACGCATCCTGGATCGTCCTCTCCTCCTCTTCCCGACAATCTCCGCATCAAATACCTCACGAGCCGGAGTGACTTCTTCCATACGTGCGATGTGACCCAGCCAGCAAAGTCTATGAAGTTTCATTCCATTGCCTACGTCAGCATCATTGAATTATTTATTGTTTATTTGAAATGACATCTAACACCTGGGTTGTTATTATTATTCCTAATATTCAAATTAAAGCAAAGCAGAAATATTTCGTCCGTCCATTTTTGCTTTTCTGTTATATCAAATACGAAGCCTTGAAGTTGGTTGCTCCGACTTCGTGTGTTTTCGTTTTTACACAAAAGCATTCAATTAGCCTTGAGACTAACATCCAGTTCATGCCTAAGTTGGGAACAGAATTTTTTGTTTTTCGTTTACACACAAAAGCATTCAATCTGCCTTCAGACAAGCATCCAGTTCATGTCTATGTTTTCAACATAATATGTTGTTTTTCGATAAACATCCAGTTCAAATGCCGAGGTGCATTCAGTGTAGGCCATGAATGTGTTACATCCATTGATGCTGAAACGAAGTTGTGAATTTGTCACTATGATCCCAAAAATTTTGCTGGGTCGTTAAGATTTGTCAATGGATTTTGTTTTTGTATTTTCATCAGTTACGCCGTTTACGCGTTACCGAGTTGGGCGTGAAGACCGCTATTGTCAAAGTTTCATCAGCTTTCATCAACCCCGACCCATGACATTCGATAAAGTTATAAAGTAGGGGCCAACTTGTTTTTTTACGCTATTTCACGGAATTTTAATTTTGTTTGATTTATTTCGCACAATTCAAACAAATTAAGTTTTTCGTTTGTTTATATAAGAAGAAGAAAAATTAGCGAGTTTACGCAATCTCGTAGTCAGTTTCAGTCAAACTTAATGACGTGAAAATCCTTGCATGCTCGTTTCAAGCCACCTTCTATGGTAAACGGTTCACGCGTTACCGAATAACACGAGTCGGGATTGATGAAAACTCGGTAAAACTTGTCAATGTATTTTGTTTTTGGATTTTCATCAGCTACGACGTTAACACGTTACGAGCTGGGCGTCAATTACAACGTTTATACGATATCTTAAAACGTAGTGACTGGAAACGAAATGATCCAAAACACTTGTCTTTGTTCGTTTATGCTTGCGACTTAATAAGTGTTCTGACTCAATACGTTTTGAAGATGGAAATCAATCTGTTTTGACTTATATGTCAAAACAAATAAAAATGAATAAACTTCGAAAATTCAATTTATTTTTGTTGAAATGGACAACAACTCAATGCAACATTGAAAAAGCCCATGAAGAAAACGATCCGTAATAGAACACATTATATGTTATACAAATATAAAGGGCGTCACGCAATATCTTTTTCAATCTCACCAATGACGAAAGGTGGTCATTGAGAATCTTATGTTAACTTTTAGTAAGATAGAGGGAATTGTATATATTAGGGCGTCATTTTCAAGAACCAAACTTTACTAATATATAGATGTCCCTTTAGGTAGACGGCATATATATTTCTATTTAACAATTACACCGAAATTGTTTGTGAAATTCGCATCGTATGGTTGTCATACTTCTATTAAGCGTTTGTTTTTAGACGACTTAATGTTACGATTGATATGTTTTAACCCTATAAGCAGAAGTTTCATGCAAAATGCATGTTAACAAATCATTTAATTTGCGGAAAGTTTTGAAAACAGCTAAAAATAATTAAGAATAATCATTATAATTTAAATATATAGCAAATCTGTTTGCAGCCAAATTTTGTGTACCAGCTGACCTCAAAACGTCTTGAAAATGCTTAGCGTTTATAGTACGTACTTTCAAAACGACTTAAAAAATTAACGACACATTTAAAAACAAGTTTGAGTCAAAACACTTTGTGCTCTCAAAACGAATTCAAACAGTGTTTATACATGTGTTTTGAGTCACTTTGTTTTCAGTCGAAACGTTTTAACTCATTGTATAAACGTAGTAACTACCGCTTTAATTTGAATCCGTTTTATGTCGATATATAAAATCTTCACGTATGTGAAAAGTATTATAACTTTGTCCTGTAGTTTATAACACCCAGAAAGATGAGAGGGGACCCCATAAAGTGTCTATATTCTTGATCAGATCGACATGACAACTTGATATAGATAAATTCGACTGTCGGTAAAATCTTCTTTTGGGGAGATTTTAGTTCCTGGGGCGCCAATATTTGAAGCCATTTTTAGGTCAATTGGCCAAAAATAAAAACTTTTCATGGAATTGAAAAAATTCCGCGTGAGCGCACACACACATATACACACACTCATACATACATGTTCTATGATAATTTACTATGTGTCAACACTTATCTTCAACGTCTGATATCTCGTAAACGGTGCGAGATATCAATTTTTTTTTATTCTCTAAAAAGTGTTTATTTTTGGCCAATTAACATAAAATTGGCCGCAAATCTTGGCGCCCCGGAAACGAAAATCATGGCCTTCTTTAATGTGTGGGCAAATCAATGGTCGGAACCGGCAACATCAGACCAATGGTACTGTTAAAATGGCAATGCCCACTTATAGCCTAAGTGTATAATTTGTATATCTCCGGTACCCAATGTTCTAAATCAATGAAAATTGTTATATAGGCTAAGATAAAGAAAATAAAAATCAATTGCTTCAAGCGTATACAATACTCAGCAAAGCTGAAAATAGCGTCCTCACTGGTTTTTCCTAATTCTGTGTGCGAAGAAGTGGCTGAACCGAAAATGACTCCGTTTTTCGTACACGTTGTCATTCAAAGAGACACTTGTGCGTCGAATAGTCCGCAGTTGTTTCTAAAAACGAAAAGAATATGAATTAAAACTGGTCATTTTACAGTAATCGTACCACATTTTTAACACTACCGCAGCCAACTTTACCCTATATAGTTCGTCTACGGCGTCTGGAATTTGCAAAAAGCTATTGTTTTAATATTAGTAATTTTCTAATTAAATAATTCTTTTGATCTACTATTTTCGGTATTCGGAGAGTATCACTGAAATATTGTGTAATGGTTTCTATTTATTGAAGACAATTGATATTGTTAGGCAATAAATTGAAAATTCTGCAAAAATTTTTTTTTTTTCTGTGTTGATAACTGTATTTTTACTGTGTGCCTCTAACGATCCAAAATTACTCTATAAAAAATTTGGGCGTCAAATTATCCGCTTTGACACTATTTCATTATACCAGTATTATTACAACCGCTAAAATTGTGGAAAAACAGGATAAAACTCCGAAGCGGAAGAAGAAGACTGCAGCCAGTAAAATGTCTGCAGTTTATTCTCCGCAACCGCCCCAACAGCCGGCACCGCAAGGTCCGCCGGGCTCTGTGCAGCTGCCACCACCGCAACCTCCACCAATCCAACAGCAACCACAGGGTGGGACAGGCAGTAGTAACATGCTCAGTGGACCACCAGGTATTGGCGTTTCTACGGTTGGTTCAGTAAGTGGACCTTTGGGACCTCTGCAACGTGTTCCACCAATGGGCACAGGACCAACTGGAGGAGTTGGCGCAAGTGGAATTTTAGGTAGCTCCGGTGGACCAAATCCCAGTTCACAACGTGGTGGGGTCCCACCGACGGTAAACGCGGCACAAGTGCAGAAAATGTTAGATGAGAACTGCGGTCTCATACAGACTATACAAGATTTTCAGAATATGGGCAAAGCACAAGAGTGTATGACGTATCATCTGGCGCTTCATCGAAACCTCGTTTATTTGGCACAACTTGCTGATCCTACTATGAATATATCGCAAATATTGCCGGCAAGTTATATTTTACCTGATCCAGTCTAACCAACCTTGATTATCCTCGTTTCCTACAGCCGCCACATGTATTGCAATCTCAAGTAATACAGCAAAATGCACAGCCTCCGCTACATGGCATGATGGGAGGGCCTCCCTCCACAGGGCAGCAGCAACAGCCGGGGGGTCCTCCGGGTAATGTAGTTCAGTCACAGATGGGCATGCCACCAATACAGCACAGTGACGTAGGGGGTAATGTACAATTACCGCCGTATGCCAATCAACAAACAGCAACGCATGCCGGTATACCACCAAATGCTCAGCAACAATCTCAAACGGGGCAAGTTCAACAAGCACCACAGGTCACTGCTCAACAGCCCGGACCTCAACAGCCACAGCAGCAACATCAAAGTCCTTATCGTTCTAACCCACAAGCTGGGTTAGCTAACTCTCAACCAGGAGGACAAGCACAAACAGTAGCGAATACACCATCTAGTAAGTGTAATGTACTATTAACAAATTATCACTCGTAATGTTACTTCTTATGATGTGCAAAATCATCTAACACTTTTTTGATAGATCAACAACGTCCGAATAATGGTCCTTTGCCTACCGGCCAAAACCAATCGCCACAACAACAGCAACAAGGACAGCAACAACAGCCAAATCAACAAACACAAGGTCCTCCACCACCTCAATCTCAGTATCGTGTTAGTTACCAGCAACAACAACATGGTCACTATCCCGGTTATCCACCACAGAGCCAACCGACCTACCAGACTCAAGGAGGTTACCCATACTGTCCGCCAACACAGGGTTACGGTCCCCCACCACCACCTAATACTCAAAGTGGTTATCACCATGCAGGCATGCCACCAGCGACGGCAGCAAGTAATGCACAAGGTGTTCATGCGACATATCAAGCGAATGCAGTCAGTGGTCAACAAGCACCTCCACCAGGTACATATGTGCAGCCACCAAACAGCCAACAGGTAGCTCCTGGTCAACAGCCGCAACCTACACAAATGTACGGACCGCCTCCAACAAACGCTGGACAGGCACCACCACCGGGCCCACCACAGTCAGTAGTATCAAATCAATATGGGCCCCCACAAAATGCATCTGGCGGACCACCACCCATGGGCTACACTGGCTATTCACCCAATCAATATGGGCAGGTAACTGTTGCTAATACGCCGCCTGGTAATTACGGTCCGTCCAGCAGCAACGCGCAGTCTCCATATCCATATCAACAGAGTGGCGGTGGAACACCTGGCGGATATTCCGGACAGCCTTCTCAAAATGCACAGCAGTCTACTAATGTTAGTGGCAGTGGTGGTGCCAATGCGGGACAACCACCAGGTAGTTACAGCACAACTCCAAGTCCTGGTCAAACACCACCACCACCATCAGGTGGTACTCAGCAGCAACAGGGATCGGGAAATGTAAACAATCCAAATGGTCCCAATGCATCGCAATCAACTCCACCGCCCTCAGGAGTTACTGCTACCGGGCCGCCAAATCAACAGACGACAACCACAAATCAACAGCAACAAACTCAGTATACAACAACACAACAACAACAGCAATCGCAACAGCAACCGCCAGTGTCTGTTTCGTTACCAACAGCGCAACAGCAGACTTCGTACTCGACACCACCAACGAGCGTCAGCGGTGCTGTATCTGCGTCCACCATTATCAGTCCGTATGGTAATCCATCACAACAGCAAAATCAACAACAGCAGGGATCATCGTCACAGCAAGGTACACCCACGGGACCACCCAATACGACCGCACCACCACCCAATGGAGCTACACCACCCATGACACCAAATCAATATCAACCACCGCCCGGTGCACAACCCTACGGTGCACCACCACAGGCATACGGACCGCCTCCACCAGGTAGTGGCTATCCGGGTCACGCTTACCATCAGCCACCCCAATCCGCTGGTTACGGGCAGTACCCGCCCTCACAGAGCTACCAAGGTTATAGACCAACTGGAGCACAGATGCCACCACCGGGAGCCCCACAAGGACCACCTCCAGCTGGTGCTTACGCTTACTACAGTAACCAGCCGCCACAGTAGAACCAGAATTTGGTTTAAGAATACACAAACTTTAAACTTAACAAAACACCAACTTTACACCATTTAGGAGTAGTTGACTTGATTCTGGCTCCATTATCCTGTAAACGTTTTGGCGAAAAATCGAATCGGGGGCTTTTGATCCCCAAACATGATAAATTTGTATCGCCGATGTGTCTGTGACCGAATAGCAATACGTTTCCTCGTTTGGGAGCCGTTGTACCCCGTATGTGAACACTTGGAAGACATGAAAAGAACATAGCCTTTTTAGCGCTCAGTAAAAGTCATCGTTTATACAAAGCGATATAATGGCGATGTTTTTTTAATTTAAATACACGGTGAAATTTACCATTTTTGAATTTATGAAACAGAAGATACACAAGCGATCCTGTCCGCGCGATAAAGGTATATCCTTTATATTTGGCTGACGATTTTTCATCAAATTGTTCGCAGGGTATATTTTAAATTATCATTACTTAGTGTGTATATGAATCTATCCTAATTACACCATTCTATTTTATTCGTACAAGTTTTTTTTAAGAAAAAATTGTTGCTGCGAACCAGAAAATTTTTGGTTGCGATTGGCTTAGCTTTACGTTCAATGTAATTCTATTAAAATTTTTGCATATTTCAATTTTAATTGAAACAACTGTGTGTCACAGCGCACAGAGGTGTATTTTACAGAAAAGCTGGCCAAAATTAAACAAAAAAAAAAAAAAAAAACAAGAGTGGTTTAATCGAAAATACTTGACAACATAATAGAAATCTTAAAAAACTGTACACCTGACATAGCCCTCATAAAAAATGTGAATTTTATCAAAAATTTCATTGATTTTCTTCCTTTACAATTAAAGATATTGTTTGAAATTTTGTAAGGTTTTAAAAATTGTTGCTCAAATGACAAAGTGTGAAGGTTATTTATTTAATAAACAGAGGTCAACCAGAAGAAATATGGCTTTAATAGATGACCTGAATATTCAGTTGTAAGAAAAAAAAATATTTCAAATGGCCAAATGTAACATTTTTTTTATTTTGGTTGACTTTTTTGAAAAATACCCCTCTGTGCATCGTGTAGTTTAATTGTATACTTATGTGTTTTTTTTTTATTTAAATATTTAAGATTAGCAATTACAAAATTATTGTCTCAAAATTGAAGAAAGCATTTCTTTTGGTACATTTATCAGTATCCTTGGAAGAAGCTGATAAACACTGCCGGGCAGCATTAAACAACTAAAGTAGTAAAAGCTGAATTATCGAAAATACTACGCTTATGTTTAAAAGAAAAATTTAATTCATACACTCCATTATGGGTTTACTTATATAATCATTACTTTAATCTTTTATTAAACGCATAGTGCAGTCTCGCTTTTTCGTTTAAGCAATTCATTTATGTATCTTGAAAAAATGTTAAAGCGAAACGAATATATATTACTAATAAATAAAAAAATTTGAATTTGGATAATTTACGTGTTTATTCTAGATACATCTATAAATTTTATTGAATGGATCAGAGCAGTAATATCAATTTTGACAAGACAATATATATAACTTTGGACTACTACTCCGTTTAAAATACTGATGAGTAATTCAATTCGTCTCTGGTTACATTATGGTTACGCTACTTTCTCCAGTAAGTTGTCATTATTTGGCTCATGGCTTGGAGACTCATCAGATTTTCTTTTCATGCTCTTGAAATGTGTGTTCCAGAATTTTTTTAAAGAATTTCCATTTGTTCGACTACCAGTTTCAATGGTCATACGCTTTGTAGCCACACTGTGTATTGGACCAAATGCTAGTGCTACAACTGTACATGCCAGGCAAATGACATTGTAGGGCATGCTGAAATCTGGTGTAGGCAGTGAAATAATAAGAGCTTCAGTGCGCAATGTCTGAAAGTAGCCATCGATACGTGTAGCATTAATAGTGTCGGCAAAGAGTAAACTTTCTACCGGTATAGCGGTGTAGTTCCGTCCAAGTGGTAGTAAGGTGGTTATTACCGATGAGCCGATGTTGTGGCCATTGTTAGCATCTGGCGGATACTCAAGCCACTTAAGCATCATGTAGTCGCAATCAATTGAAATGCGTGTTTTTGTCTTTGCAGGTAATGTTAGACCCATTTCAATGTGTGTAGATGATGTTCGCTGCTTGCTTGGCACATAGTGCAACATTTTTGGACGCAAATCGTTTTCTTCATAATGTAACAAACTGGCAGATTTTGTGCGTATTTTAAGAGTGTGTAGGTACACTGCTACAAACCAAGGTAGCACGTCTTGTAACACCACATGCAGATCCTCATAATATGTGTTAGTTATCTCTGTTACAATGCGACCACTCTGTTGACCTTGGCCTAAAATAAAGCGGTTCGCGTATATAAATGGCGGCTGAGTGGTCGCCAAAACCATCTGCTCAGACTTGCGCTCCAGACAGGCGACATTAAAGAGCCGGTCGCCCTTTTTATTTGCCTTAAGTTCGTAGACTGCAAAGATGTCGCTATAGCCATCGCGAATTATAGAAACTTCGTGTAGAGATGGTGGTGACAACTCAAATTTGACACCCTGATTGTTGCGTTGTATATATACTTTACTTGTTTTCGCCAATGCACAACGGCCATTTAAACCTTGTCCAAATAGACGGCGCAATGAAAAATCATTTCGATTACTATCTAGCAATTTTAAATCGTAGACTAGGTTGGCTGTTTGAGTGAACTGCAAGGAACAGTGGTCTTCAGCCGTACACAATGTACGCAGGCTAAGGCTAAGGGAATGGAATTTTGTATTATAAACATTACCGGAATTGAGGAGTGAAGCGATTCCAATTGAATTGCCGCAAGGTAGGAGCTTTTTCCAAGGTGTTAAATTTTCTGTGCAAACAATTTCCCGCGGCAACGTTGCATAGCGAACATAATTTTCGTTCTCTGAGGTGCCATCTATAAACAATGGCCGAAACCCATACTTCGGTGAAATGCTGTTTGTGCTGTCCACGAAATTTAATGAGACGCACAATATTCCTGAGAAAACACCCATTAGCCGCGACCACTTTGTATCAATGTCTTCGCCTGACAGATTGGTGCCATTAAACCAAGCCCAAGCCTCGGCTCCACCTGGAGCGTCAGTCGGTGGATATCCCCAACTTTCGTAATGCCAAAAACCTTGAGTCATGCTGATGTGCAACTCCTTAACATCGTACTCGAACACCAGATCAGCAATAGCGCGTGGGATAAAATTAGTATTGTGCACTGCAACGTTCGTATCAAATTTATTGCAACTTTAAAGAGGCAATTTGTGAATACACTTACAATTATCTCGTTTACCATAGTGCCAATTTGTGCTAAACTGAAAAAAAGTGTTTACATGGCTATGCGCCAAAGGCCGGATGATAAGCTCCTCATCATAATTTTCGTTTTGTGATGCATAAACCAGCGACGTAGCTGTTAAAGCCATTAGTACCCCAAAAAACTCCATGCGTAATATATTAATAGAACTAATTTATGAAAATGTCACCGAGCTTATGGCAGTGTTACCAACTCTCAAAAATTGTTCTCCCTAAACTCCAACCAAAAACCCCTAAATAATGGGACCTGCTCCGGTTTTCATTTTTGCAAAAATTTTGAGATTTCGACATAAATGCGTGAAAGTAAATGCTTTGATATTCGTAATACGAAATTTTTGTGCAATTAAAAAACGGCAACTTTTGATTTTACGGTTTGAAAAGTAAATTTTCATTGGGTTTTCATGGCAATTTGCGGTGTTCACGCATTTGTCGTTAACCTATGAATGTATGGAAATATGAACGTTAACGACGCAAATGCGTGAACAAATTTTATTGACAGTCTCGTTAAAGTTGTGAGTTCTCTTCTTCTTATATAATCAAACGAAAATTTAAATTGCACCAATTAAGCAAAATAATTGAAATAAATTTAATATTACACGAAAAAACGTTACAAATCATTTGACTGAATATTAAATAAATCAGTTTATGTGCGTAATTTAGTTTCTAGGAGGGAAATATGCTTATTTATGAATGAATATAGAAAAATTTAACTAATTGTAGTAAAATTGTGCACAGATGTAGGTCCTGAGGGAGAAATTTAGTAAAAAGTGGATTAACGACAATGTTGACATACAATTGTGCCATCCAGTGACGAAGTCGAAGAGCCAAAATCTCCATTTTGAAGCAAAAATTGTGTGTTGTGTGATTGTTTTTAACATAAGAGTATTCTTTACAAAGGTAGTTATATGGAGTGAAATTGGCAATGTAATGGTCTATGGTGAGTAAGGTGACACAATAACGTACGTCATCTTAAAATTAAATTTTTCCGAAAGTACAGCCACTTTTTCATAGAAAATAACTAAAAATTGCCATTTTCATATTTTCATACTTCAATACGTTTACTAACAAGATGCCTCGGATCTATGAATCTCTATGAAAATTTGGCCTGTGCATTTTGTTGTTGGCAATTTAACTCTTCATAAACTTATAGGTTAACGACAAATGCGTGAACACCGCAATTGATTTAAGAAAGTAAACGAATCTGAAAACTTTAAAGCATTTTTCTCGAAATTGCAAAATTTGAGATATGACCGTCTTGCAATAAACAAACGATTTGTTGTCCGAATGTCTTAACTGATCGAGCACGATGGAGTTCCATTTTTTATCGGCGGCTATGAAGCGTATGTTGTTACGTGTTGTGTGTAATTTTTAACTTTAATAATTTTTAAATAATATATTAATTTATTGCAGCGACTATCATGTTCAATTCGGAGCAATCAAAATATGTTTACCCACCATCGTGGTTCACATTACATTCCCATTCTCGATCCATAATATTTGAATTCAAAGAGCTCGATAGTTTTGTCTCATTTTGATATTTCTGTCCTTGTTTTTTTGGTGCTAACTGTGTGTGTGACATTGCGCAATATGTTGGCAAATGATTCACATGAATTTCATTTCAGCGCCATCTTGAAAATTCAAATTTAATTGGGATTTGTACGGTATTCGAATTTTATAGTCGGGGAGCCGACGATGCTAAAACGTGATTTACTCCTGCGTCGTTGGGAGTGGTTGCATTTTGAAGATTAAATAATTTACAGGGGAAAAGATTCTATAAAATTTTTTCAGTTAGCGGTGGGTTCGACCGCCACAAGGTGTTTTATGTTGTATACCGCGGAATAAAGAATGTTCCTCCATATAACTGTTAGATTATGAAATAGTACGACTAGGAGATCATGCTGAGCCACCTGTAAGAAAAACTGACGCACAGAACTAACTAAATTTGACGGTTTTAGTTTGCAAGTTTGAAACCCTCCCATTCTCTTACGTCTTTCTCAAAATGGCTGATTAGCGAAATGGGGACTTATAAGCATGTAATAAACCTACCTTACCTTAATCTGCCACGCTGGAGTAAATCAGCCGATTTTACAGAATCAATGGTCTGCCATACACGCGCGTCACCACTTAGAAATCTTATACTTGGGGAATCTACTCAATAGAGTATAAGCTATCTCCCATATTCTAATCTGCCACGCAGGAGTAACTACGAAAATCCCCTCTTGGGCTCCCCTACTATTATGAGAACTTCTGTCACATTTCTTTTTCGAACTCATTGTACCTAAGCCACAAATTTCTTCGGTAATGTGTCTTTGTTCAGACTTTGTTATATATTTTCTGTTTTACTTTTTTATACTCTTCACGCAGTGAATAGTATTATAACTTTGTGCTGAAGTTTGTAACAGATCGAAATATACATATGTTTGGGAACGACCATAAATTACGTGAGATAAAATTAGGGAAGGGGGGTTCAGGAAAATCTCACCAAATCTCACCTAGAGGGAGGGGGGTTCCTCGGTCATCCCATGTGAGTTTTTTTAGTTCACTTTTTTACCAAATTTTTTTTTTTAAATTTAAGCAAAAAAAAAAAATTTAATTTTTTTTATCAAATTTGTAGCAAAATCTCATGTGAGATTCAGAAGGAGGGGTTCGTCAAAATCTCACTAAATCTCACCAAGAGAAGGGAGGGGTCTACATTTCTAGAAAAAAACCACACGTAATTTATGGACGTCCCCTTTCCAACTACATAAAGTATATATATTCCTTATCAGGACGACAGAACGATTTGTTATGGCCATGTCCGTCTGTCTGTGAATATACAATCTCCTCCTATAGTTTTGAAGTTATCGAGCTGAAATTTTGCAGCGAGTCATGTCTCCTTCTGGGTGTGACAAGCTCCATGACAAAGTTATAATACTATTCACATATGTACATACGTGAACAGTATAAAAAATATGTTTTTTCAATTCGAAATTAAATGTTGATTTGAGAAAAGGAATCAATATTGAATGCAAAGAAAAAATTCTATAACAACGTCTCAGATATTGACAAGTTTTTAAAATTCATACAGTAAGGATGTTTATAAACATTCATAACATATAAAGAAAACATTCATAAGTGTACTTACATATATATATTCATATTATCATTGCAAATTTGTATACATTACTTAATATGAAGAAGTGCTGGTAACATGTCCATTTGGAGATTCTTCCGTTGTTTCGTCCTAATCACCCTTACTTGGGCGAATGGCCGTTCTACATCCACGATGGACTCGGGAAAGCAAAACAGTTATATGGCAAAATCTGCCAGATATGGAAACGGCTTAGCACCCATTGCGTCTTTATATTTTTGCACTTCAAAACAAAATTTTATACTGTCAATAATATGCCATTCAACCTTTTGAATGTCTTTGAATTGTTGACTAAGTTCATTATACTCTTTTTTATTCAATTGTCCATTAAAAAATCTCAAAACAGAAGATACTGTGAACCAAAAAAAAAAAAGAAAACTGGAACAAACAACGAAATTTAACATATTTTGATACATCTTCGTATAGTCCAGTCATTTGGTAGTTCTACCTGGAAAGTTTTGCGGGAGTGTCGCAAAATTGGCATCTATATGGATTTTGGGCTGCTCTTTCCGAATTTCCACTTTGCGACCTTCTACGACCGCCGCTCGAGCCGCCATTTTGAAACAATGGCGTCCAAAATCACTTTTTTGACCATATCTCCATTTTGGCTCAAATTACGGCAAAAACATCTCTATACTAAATTAAACTAGAGGAAATTTCCAACAAAATGTATGAAAACCATAGTACCAAAGTGTTCAAACTTTGCTCCGTTCGTACGCCTAAACTATTAGTCCTACGAAAAAAAAGGTTAGAACATAATTTGTTGGAAATTTCCTTTAGTTTAATTTAGTTTAGAAATGTTTTTGCCGTAAAATGAGCCAAAATGGAGATATGGTGAAAAAAGTGATTTTGGACGCCATTTTTTCAAAATGGCGGCTCGAGTGGCGGTCGTAGAAGGTCGCAAAGTGGAAATTCGGAAAGAGCAGCCCAAAATCCATGTGGATGCCAATTTTGCGACACTCCCGCAAAACTTTCCAGGTAACCCCTTTTTTTACGACCAAATGACTGGACTAGTAACGAATTTTAAGAAAAAATAATTAAATAGTAATAAATAGAATGAAAGAGCTAAGTTTATAGATTTCAAGATCATATCCCTTTTTAATCTTATCATTAATATAATGGATTGTGAGCGAGAACAAAAATGTACTTAATTTAAAAAAAAAAGTGGGACAAATAAAATTTTTGTATATTTTAGCAAACATTTTTAGAAAATGTTTATTGTCTACGGCTCTCCTACTCGTAGTAGGACGCTGGAGTGCGTAAGTATTTTATTGAAAATACATTCAAGGGGGTGACCTTGGTAATCATCTGAAAAGGATGATTGTTTTTATTAAGCACATTTAAAACACAACATATGAAGTATTACCCAATATGTCAGAGGATCGCATCTTTGAAATACATCATTTTTTCCTAAATGTCGTCCAATATGATGATGTCATGTGCACGGGAAGATTTAATGTTAGTTGCCGTTTGATTTTCTAAACATGGAAATGTTTCTCCTTGTTGGGATGGTGTTGGCTGGCTCCATGGAGCTATTACTGCTTGATCAGCGTTTTTCAGTAAAATGACACGTAATGATCAAATGAACAGTGTCTAAAATTAAACGCTTGATTTAATGCAAAGGACTAAATCAAGCAAATATGTTCTGCTTTAACTGTCTGAGTTGGTCGAGCAAATTTGTTGTATTGCCGACCGTCTTTATAAAGTTAAAGCAATAAATACAAATGGTATGAGCTTTATCGCTTGTTTTTTTTTGTAGTGATCCCACACTACCGATGTCTCCCGCTTTCGCTTTGGAGTTTTCAGTCGTAGCTCCTATCCCTACAAAATATTAATGAAATTTTATTCGCGCCAAAATTGTGTATTGAATGTGTAGTCACAATTGCCGTCCACATTGATACAAGAGCTTATTCTACTATTTGCATAATTACATACTTTTTGGATATTTGTCCATAATTCCTTAGTCATCCACGGCTTCAGCCAACACCATCAACTAAAAACACTAATTATTAACTCAGTATTATTTATTTATAAGAAATAAGATACAAGATCTGTACTTACAGTTCCTCTTCTTGAATAATCAAGGATGTGTTTGAAAATCATCAATGTTGGCCTACCCAGCATCGATGTTAGCGTTGTTTTGAAAACATCGATGATTCTCCACCTCTAAAATAAAAACATAATAAAAAAACCTAAATGATTTGCGGTGTTCACGCATTCCTCGTTGACGTAAAAACGTATGAAAAGTTAAATTACGAACAAAATGCACACGCCAAATTTTAACGAAACTCATAGACCCCGATCCATATTGTTGGTTAACGTATAGAAGTATGAAAAGTAGAATATGGCAATTTTTAGTTATTTTCTATGAAAAAGTGGCTGTACTTTCGGAACAATTTAATATTAAACGACGTTAGTTATTTGAACACCTTATTCAATATAGACTATTGCATTGGCAATTTCACTCCATTTCCTTTGTAACGATTCCTCGTATGTAAAACTCGTAAAATTTATAGAAAAAAACCACACGTAATTTATGGACGTACCCTTATTTCTATATTCATGCTTATATAAACATATATTTCCTTTCATAAAAATAAATTACGCACATAAATTCATTTATTTAATAT
Organism: Phortica okadai; assembly: GCA_034638295.1. Classification (NCBI taxonomy): domain Eukaryota; kingdom Metazoa; phylum Arthropoda; class Insecta; order Diptera; family Drosophilidae; genus Phortica; species Phortica okadai. The sequence continues at coordinate 33,513,952 of CM067848.1, read as the reverse complement.
TCAGTTAAATGATTCAATTATTCCAATTATTATGCTCAATTGGTACAATTAAATTTTTCGTTTATTTATATAAGAAGAAGAGAACTCACAACTTTAACAAGCAGCTTTAACGAGGCGGTCAAAAAGTGTTTGCGTCGTTAAACTCAATATTTTTATACGTTAACGAAAATGGGTGAAGACCGCAATTAACTTACATATAAAAAAAATTTCTAAAAACAGATAAAATTCACATGAGAATAACCCCGTAACGTATTTACAGATTTTAATCAAACTTTCACACATCTTTGGTATTGGTTTATATATCGCACATGTTTAACTAAACTGTCACAACTCAAAAAAAAAATGAATTTTCAGGAAACGCAAAAAACTGCTTTAGTGACAATGACAACCTTATGAAAATGCAATATTTAAAAGATGCATAACTCTGTTTCTAAACCAGATAATTACACTACCTCTTTTGTGGTGATAGAAATGCATACGATAAACAGTTTTTACGTGAAAACTCGAAAATGACAAATTTTGAGTTGTGACAGTTTAGTTAAACATGTACGATATGGTCATTAAAAAGTTTCTCTTGTGAATTTTATCTGTTTTCAGAAACTTTTAACAATAAAAACGGATCCCAAGACAATCGGTTCTGCAGTCTCGAACTGTTCTTATTCTTATTTCAACCCACATAGAGCCTGAATTCATAAATTCAGATAAGCGAACCTATATAAACTTTGCCAAAGCCAACTGGGCTGCGTTCTCGGCACAATCCGAGGCTCTATTTTCATCACCCCCAACCAATGTATTCGAAGGTGAACGTCAAATACGTACCATTCTAAGTGCAATTGCCAAACAAACTATCCTGGCTGGAAACATAAGGCGCATCAAGCCGAATTTTCCTCCGGAGGCGGCAAGACTAGCCAACCAAAGGGATGAGTTACGTAGGCTGAACCCAGACCTGTCTGGTGCCAAGCGCAACCAAGACCTCACCTCCATCAGCTTTAATGACACCCCGTTCACCGATCCATTGAAATGTGCCAATCACTTTAACCATCAGTTCAATGAGCATGCTAAAAAGCCACAGCAACTAAAGAGAAATGCATACAGGAGGGCAAGGAAAATTTCCAATGAGAATATGATAGAGGTGACAAGAGAAGATGTAGAGAATGCTATCAGATCAGCCAAACCATCCAAAGCCCTTGGGCCAGATGGTCTTGCACCTGTCATGCTGAAGCACATGGGACAGGCAGGATGCACATACCTGGCAAAAGTAATAAACCTCAGCTTTGCCACCCTTTCCATTCCTGAGCACTGGAAAAAAGGGAGAATCGTTCCAATCCCAAAGCCTGGTAAACCTCCTGAGCAAGGTTCCTCCTACCGCCCTATCACCCTCCTCTCTCCAATCGCCAAAATAGTGGAGCTCTTACTTCTACCATACCTGAAAGGATCCTTCGAGCTAGCGGAGCACCAACATGGATTTCGAGAAGGCAGAAGCACCACAACAGCACTATGTGAGATAGCAACTACCGTTGCGACTGGTCTCAATAGTGAGTGCCCTAACCAGAGGTCCATTGTAGTAGCGCTAGATCTGGCAAAAGCCTTTGATACAGTCAGCCTACCAAAACTATTTCACCACCTCATGGACACAAGCCTCCCAAATAACACCAAGCGCTGGCTAATTAATTATCTCACCAACCGCAAAGCCTTTGTCGAGTTTCGTGGCAAATGCAGTAGCCTCAGGAAGATAAAGCAAGGAGTTCCGCAGGGTGGGGTACTCTCGCCAATTCTATTCAATCTAATCATGTCGAAGTTACCTCAGCCTACAAATGACTTAAAACTGGTCACATATGCGGATGATTGCACCATCATTGGAGTAAATAAAGATATTCCTGTCATTGAAGAAAGACTCGATCTTTATCTTTCGCGGCTTTTAGAGTTCTTTACTGATCATAACCTTAATTTATCAACAGCTAAGTCGTCCGCAACCATTTTTACCACTTGGACGAAGGAGGTAAACGTGCAGCTCAATGTAAGAATCAATGGTGACCAGATCCCGTCAGTAAAATACCCAAAGATTCTGGGGGTCACATTTGACAACACTTTCGTATTCGCCAGGCACGCAGAAATATTAGCAAAGAATTTAAGAAGCCGAAACCACATCCTAAAAGCCTTAGCAGGCTCCACTTGGGGTATGGATAAGGAAATCCTTCTGACCACATACAAAACCTATGGCCTCTCACTTGCTAATTATGCCACCCCGGTTTGGAACCCGGCCCTGAGCAACACGCAGTGGAGAAACTTACAAGCAGCCCAAAATTCTGCCCTCAGAATCATCACCGGATGCCATATGATGACACACGAAGATCATTTGCACCAAGAAACAAAAACGCTGCCCATTAGGACACATAGTGAACTTTTAGCTACGCAGTTTCTCCTGGCATGCCATCAGTCCGGCCATCCTAACCATGGAGTCATTACAGCAGTGCAGCCTCCTCGTGAAGTCAGGAACGATCTCCGAGACTACAAACCGAAAATACAAAGCTACACTGGAAACTTCCCACTCACGAGATATGAGGTCACTCAAGCGCAGCGAGACATCCACACTCACATAGTACGTTCAACGATGCTGTCGTACCCTAACAATGTAGTCCTGGGTGGCAGACCACCTCCCATTGATGCATCGGAGCAACAGCTACCCCGCAACACCAGGACGACCCTTTCTCAATTAAGGTCGTCGTACTGCAAGCTGCTCAATCATTATCTGGCACGAATAAACGCAGAAATTATTGATCGCTGCCCTATCTGCAATACTACCCCGCACGACACCAGACACCTTTTTGAATGCCCAGGCAATCCCACGCAGCTCACCCCCAGTGCACTCTGGTCTCACCCCATTGAGGCAGCCATGTTCCTCGGACTGGCTGTTACCTGAATTGCCAATGTCCTTATACTAATTGTTCTTTCTTTTCTTTTCCTTTCTTTTCTTCTCCCCTTCACTACAACGTATACGATACTGCAATTGGATGATTTTCGTAAAGTCGCTACAACAACAACAATAAAAACATGAAACTTTGACACAATATAAAGCTTTTGTTAATGATCATTTCTGCATAAGTAAGTAAAAAATAGAATTTTTCAAGTTATTACGGTCTTGCAGTAAGTAAGCGATATAATAAAGTCGTGTTTGTTAACTTATACTCATTTTACACCGGAGCCTAAGGCAAAGTCCCATAAGCAAAATTTGTTTATACTGCTTGCCGTAACGAAAAATGCCGCTATTTGACAGCTGTCGTTAGAAATTCGACAAAAATAAAAATTCATTTTGTCGATTCAAGTTCATTTTCTAGCGAAACATAATTTAATTCAATGGGTTTGGTCGAATCAGATTTCGAAATTATTTTAAAAACTGTCGCTCATGTTGCGCCTAACCGACTGTTACCAAGGTCCATACGGTACATACCACCATTTTAAAGCAATGCAACCACACTACACATATAATGATTGTGGACTCGCGCGGTCGGCTCCTTCATCAACCTCGAACCCACAACCCCTAATCCTACCCATTACTCTTTATATCATCATTCAAGCTTATGTGCCTAGCACTACTGCCGTCAAGAGCGCGTGTGGTCAATATCGCTGGTACTAGGGCAGTGGCAAACGGTACACCACTTACAATGTGTAACCATGCATCATGGCTATGTATTTTCAACACCAGGACACTCATACATTTTTTACATACAGCGACACCCGCCATATTTACGTCGAGAACTCAAAATCCCTTTTAAATAATGGACAAGGTCCTATATAAATAAATATGTATTTTTTTTAACATAATATAATATATATTGTATATATGCTCCGGTTTCCATTTACTTTTGCGTTTTACGTTTTCAAGAAATTCACGGGATTTTAATTCTGTGTGCTCCGAAATCCGTAACTTTTGAGTTATCGAAAATTGTAAGTCCCTGGTTATATGTCAAATTTTTATTGTAAAGCAGTTGTGACATTGTAAAAGTAAACAACATTAATAGAAAATATTCGGCAGAGCACCAAATTTTTCTATTGGCAAAACCAAACAACATTCGAACTCAGCGAACGCTATGATATCCACGCGGATCACTAGCTGTCTTTTTGCTAACCTGGCACTATAAGCTAGTACACTAGCTTGCCAACCGTCAGCTTTCGCAGGAATTAAAAGAAAATAAAGCAATTTGTTCATAATCATGCCATTTATATTTGCAATTTGCTTGCCATGACGAAAAAAGAAGACGCAAAATCCGGGAACAATGAATTTGGCTTAAGAAAATATATATTTCTATTATAATATTTGACGTTATCCTGACGGATAAACATGACAAACATATTCTATGTATTGCAGGGAGTTATATTGGCCAAGAGACCTTTAGGTTTTATTAATAATTAACTTGTTAAAATATCTTTAAACTTATGTACATTTCATTTGTTTATTTAAATGGTTAAATGTCTTTGTCATCCTCATATGCCCGTGGTGTTTTAGCTTGTATTAGCCATATCTTTGTCGGAAATCTCTTTTGGTTGATGATAAGTCAAGCAATCGGCATTCATGAGTCTACCTTTTATGAGGCATTCGCACTGCATGAAACAAAGCTCTACTATAAAATTTGAAGTGCTGTTGACAATACCATCGTTAATTTCTTTGGAATTCATGGCCAATCCTTCCTCTATTTGATCCTCTTTAGCTATTCTAGCTACGGTGCGTTGCATAAACGTTCATTTAGAGAATGGCTTTAGACGAAAGTGGGTCCCCTTTGATTGTTTAGAAGGCAATTGTTTGACAACTATTTCCAATAATTATTTACGAATACTTACAAAATTGTGAACCGAAGCATGCCACATTATTTTGAAATCGTAAAAAATGTTCGTTTTACGAATTTCGGAGCACTTACTTTTAGGAATTTAAGTCGAAAACGTAAAATTCTCTTAAAAGTGAAAACCGGAGCATAGCCCATTATAAATTTATTTAACAATAACAAGAAATATAATAAAACAATACACTCGTCGAAATTTCCATGTGAAAAAAATAGGGACACTTTCATTGAAGTCCAAAATTTCAAAGTTTTACTCGTTTATTGTGATGGTTTTTAGTTTTTATCTGTGTTAATAATATAGTACTCGGTTGACAAACCTCTAATTTCGATAACCACCACACATCTGTGAAGCATGAAGCCAAGTTTTGGCCCGTGGTCATAGGATTTAATACTACACAACCTCCACCACTGACCCCAGAGTATCTTCATTACCGGATCTTTTACCCCTCAAGGATGCCTTTACCAGGTGCTATAAGTTTTCAGTTGAATTTAAGTCAGCTGATTGGGCCAAGCATGCTTAAAACCTGAATTGTGTTATCCGAAAACCATGTATTTCCAAACCTCGATATGTGTTTCTGATCATTGTCTTGCTGAAACACCCATCTCATTGGCATATTCTTTTTAGATTAAGGTAACATAGTCCCACTTAGCATGGTATAGTAAAATACTGCTGTCATGGTCTCCTCAATACGGTGTATTGGACCAACAAATAATCAATACTCCTCCGTGTGTCACCGTGTTTGCGGATTAAAAGATGTGTTTTGAGACTTGCAGACTTATTGAGTTCTGGAATAAGAGTGGAATAAATTATATTTGGTCTCATCTGAACAAAGTATATTGCGCTATTTCTCCACTGGCCAGTGTGCATGCTCCTTGGAAAATTTTTACTATTTTGTGACATTTCGAGTGGAAAGTAATGGGACTTGCTTCGGTCTTTCTGCTTTTAAATTGTATTTAATACACCTTTTCTGAATATTAGAAATCAATATACAGCCAAACCCCATTGTCAATGTCTTGGGATGATGCAATGGATACATCGTAACAAATCTCGTAACACACCTTTCCAGATTGTACGTTGTTTTAGCCTTTTGTCCTTGTGATTTCTTTTGAGCAGTACATTCATAGAATTTCCCACTATTAATCAAAATAAACGAGTGGTTTCGTCTATTTTCCATTACAAAACACAATGGTCATGAAGACTTTTTTATTACTATTCGACGTTCGGTGGTACAATACTATGCTCTCTTCATTTGAACTTAGTAAACTATTAAAAATGGCCAGATTTTTAATTATTTCACTCATGATACATCTTGCACATTACATTAACCATTTACAAATTTTCAAATTGAAAAATATTTAAAATAAAATCAACCAGTAAGGGCGGCATAGTCAAGTATACTCGACTATATAATACCTTGCACACATGGTAAGCTGTGCTACACCCCAAATCTACAAAAACATATTGATCTCACATCGGCCGATCAATAAATGTTCGAAATATCAAGAAAATCAGTCAAAAAATGTGAATTTTACGAAAAATTTGAGTTTGTAGGTCTCTCAAGGGTAACCATCAAATGAGTGGTATGCAGATCTAAGCATACTGAGTCTACATACCGACTTTCATGTTTCTATCTTATCGAGTGTTTAAGTTATAGCACTTTAAAAAAGTGAGAGGTGCACGATGGGCAGGAAGGAGTGGGCGTGGCAAAAAATCCTTCAAACTTGAAGTAGCGCATGACTATATGAGCCTATTTTCCAAATTTCAAGTTTCTAGCTGTTATAGTTTCCGAGAACCATTGGTGAGGACAGACGAACAGTCGGACATGGCTATATCAACTCGTCGTCCTGATCAAGAATATATACACTTTGTAGGGTCCCTCTCCTCTCCTTCTTGGTGTTACATACATTTGGTCTTAAACAAACTTAATATGCCTTGATACACAGTATGTGTACAGGGTATATTAAACATGAGGTGTCCCTATTATTTCGCACATACAAAATTCGGCGCATTTCACGAAATGACAAAAAAGAGCAATGCGATGAATAATTACGGGTCTTAGATAACGGCTCTATACTTGTTGATATCCTAGTTGCCAATTTAATGTGAAATTTCAACCCGTTTTCATTAAATTGCATCCTGAGGGCATTTTGAACAAAGTTCTTGCCTGTGTTCCTATTATTGTCCACACCACTGTATATGGTCAGAAATCAAGGTAACGCTGTCAGTTATCCGACAGATTTTTTAAAAACCTTAAATTTTCCTGATCCAACCAGGCAATTTCCAACACTTCTTGCGTTCGCTATAACAAAAAATAAGGCGCAAGGACAATCGTTGAAATTGTGCGGTAGTAACTTAGAATATCGATGCTTCTCATACAGACAATTGTACGTATCATGTTGACGTGTAGGGAAGCCATTAGTTCTGTTTAGTTTACGGCGCTCGTAGCCCAAACTATAAGTCTTACGAAAAAAAAAGATTAGAAAATAATTTGTAGGAAATTTCCACTAGTTTAAGGGGTTATATGGGTTTCGTCGTGAAAAAGGCCTATTTTCAATAATTTTTTCAAGCACGAGTAAATTGTATCTTAAAGACCTGTGTAAAATTTCATCAAGATCGGTTGAGTAGTTTTCGAGAAATGTTGACAACTGACTTTGAAAACACAGTTCCGAGAAAAACGCGTTTAAAAGTTTTAGTAACAATAAAAGTGACTTGGAGCGCACATCTTCCAAAGGCTGTATCTCCGAAACTATTATTTAGATCGACTTGAAAAAGTAGGATAATATTCTTGAGATGTTTTATTAATAATTAAATTTTTTTTTGAACCAACGAAACCCCTTAGTTTAGTATGAATATGTATTTGCCGTCAAATGAGCCAAAATGGAGATATGGTCAAAAAAGTGATTTTGGACGCAATTTTTTCAAAAAGGCGACTCAAGCGGCGGTAAAAGAAGGTCGCAAAGTGAAAATTCAGAAAGAGCAGCCCAAAATCCATCTAGATGCCAGTTTTCAAAACTTCCGCAAAACTTTCCTGGTAAACCTACTTAATTACCCAACTACTACGCTACAAGCAGCAAAGGAAGACTAAACCTGAAAACGGTCTATTTCCGTCAGTTTTTTTCGAATCGTCGAATACGAAATATAGTACTTTTATCTCACAAGTTTTGTAAAAATCGAAAAAAAAAAATTGAATTCCAAAATATTTTAAGCCAGTAAGTAACCTCAGCAAGGCTGAAGCTTAGATACTCTTCACGTCCTTTGTTGTGCCACACCCATTTTTTTTGAGTGCATCTATTTTTTATTCATCTTATTAGCCTATATACCAATTTTCATTGTTTATGCTCATTGGATACCGGAGATATGCAAATTGTTGATTTTTGCTATAAGTGGGCATAACCATGCCCATTTTTTGGTCATAACAGTTTTCATGCCTCCCTAAGAACATAAGTGTAAAATTTTAAGTCAATTGCTTAAGAAACAAAAAAGTTTTCCATACAACAACGTGAATCTTGTTTCGCTTTCTCTTCTTCGTTTTGTGGAACTGGTACGTTCCAGTTGTCCGATCTCAATGAAACTTTCTGACATTTAGTCGGTCTATGTAAAACTACTATGTTTGAAATTTCAGCCCTCTATCTTCCTTCTTTATCTTTTCCTTAAAACTTCAAATTTGTTTTTCTTCATCATTTCGTATGGGGGATACCAGTTCCAGTAATCCGATATGGCCGGTTCCGACAAATGAGTTAATCGCACAATAAAGAAATCTCTGTGAAAAATTTCAGCTCACACTGTTCTTGAGATATAATGCATTCATTCAAAACATACATCTTTGGCATCAACATAAATATTTTGGGTCTTCGACTTCGTCACTTGATGGCACAATTGTATGACAATATTGTCGTCAATAAACTCATTTAATTGTTCCTATAAATAATTGAAATAAATTTAAAATTACACAAAAAAACGTTACAAATCATTTGACTGAATATTAAATAAATCAGTTTATGTGCGTAATTTAGTTTCTTGGAGGGAAATATTTTTATTTATGCATGAATATAGAATTAATTAACTAATTGTAGTAAAATTGTGCACAGGTCTAGGTCTTGAGGGATAGAAATTGAGTAAACATTGGATGAATTTATGGACGACAATGTTGACATACAATTGTGCCATCCAGTGAGGAAGTCGAAGAGCCAAAATCTGCATTTTGATGCAAAAGTTGTATGTGTTGTCTGATTGTTTCTAACATAAGAGTATTGGCAATGTAATGGTTAATGTTAAGTAAGGTGACAGAATAACGTACGTCATTTTAAAATTAAATTCTTCCGAAAGTACAGCCACTTTTTCATAGAAAATAACTAAAAATTGCCATTTTCATATTTTCATACTTCCATAGGTTAACTAACAACATGCCTTGGGGTCTATGAAACCCTATGAAAATTTGGCCTGTGTATTTTGATGTTGGCAATTTAACTTTTCATAGACTTATAGGTTAACGACAAATGCGTGAACACCGCAAATGTATTTCAATTATTTAGCTGAATTGGCACAATTTAATTTTACGTTTGCTTATAAGAATAAGAACTCACAACTTTAACGAGACGCTCAAAAAAAGGTGATCACGGATAAGCGTCATTAATGTAAATATTTTCATAATTTCATATGTTAATGAAATATAAGATAACACCTCAAATAATTTCAACTTGATAACTTTAACAATAAAAGACATTAATTCATTTGGATCCAAATGAGTGTCGCAAAACCGGGTGAACAATTTTCCCTCAAAATTCTCTTAAAATTTACGATATCCACAGGTTTTACAGGCCACCCAAAACTTGAAACAAATTTAATTTAGATTTACTAAAAATTTCAATTTTATTAATTTGAGTCAAGCGCAAACTACGATTGGGTAATGTATGTATACGGCATCCGGCCAACCATTCAATGCCTCGTTTTTACGTAAATTTTACTAATAAATACAAAGCCGACTGCAAATTGTCAACAATAAGTACAATAATTTCAACAAATTGGCATCAAAGTTTGTTAAAATTAGAATTTATTTTCATTGGTTAATTGATTGTAACCACATAAAGTGAATTCTACATTGTTTCATGAATGTTGCTATACCGCATTTTTATTGTTTGAAAATATTTTTAGTAAGCTTTTTTAGATGTAACAAAAAAGAAAGAGAAATAGAGTCACTCAGAGAGACCGAAAAATACAACGACGCGAGCAAGTAACTTGGAAGTGGAACTCCATTTGTATTTGTTTGCATTCGCATTCGTTTAATTTTATTCGTTTGTTTCATCCATTCGTTTGAACCAAGTTAACCATATAAAGGTGTTTCAAATGGCAGCCATTCGTTCCATTCGCTGGAAACCAATTTTTCAAAAAAATTGTATGCGTCGGTGTTTCGGATAACTTGAAAGTAAACGCGAACTAAATACATTCCTGCGTCTCTAGTACGTTCGCTTGAAGTGCCAAGCCTCATGGGTCAGTTCAATTGAAAATACTTAATTTCGCATATAGCAGATATCTTACAGATTACAAAAAATCGAATAAAAAGTCCCACGAAAATGCAAACCAAAAAAGTAATAGCGGTTTTTAGGCCCTCATGGGTCAGTTCAATTGAAAATACTTAATTTCGCATATAGCAGATATCTTACAGATTACAAAAAATCGAATAAAAAGTCCCACGAAAATGCAAAACAAAAAAGTAATAGCGGTCTTTACGCCCAACTTGTTAACGTCGCAATTTTAACAGTTTTAATTTTAACTAGTTTCGGGCGTGAATACAGAAATATGCAGGTTTGCGTAAATTCATTAATTCTTCTTCTTCTTATATAAAAAAACAAAAAAGTGCATTTTGCTGAATTGTGCGAAATAAATCAAATAAAATTAAAATGTTGCAAAATAACGTGTAAATCAATGAATGGAACACAAAGTGAATCATGTTGTGCTCGAGATTGAGTTTCTGGATGGTTAATATGTTTATTAATGCATGAATATATAAATAATTAATTATTTGTTTTAAAATAGTGCACAGCTAAGGATCGTGATGGAGAAATAGAGGAAGCATTGGATGACTTTGTGGACGACATTATTGGCATACATCGGTTGGCAATAAGACGAAATCAAATATCCAAAATCTGCATTTTGATGCATTAGTTGTATGTGTTGTGTTATTGCTTCTAACATACGAGTAGTCGGTGCACATGGGAAAGTGTGGGAATTAATTTTCCTTTGTATTTGCTTATGTTGAGAAAGGCTAAAATATAACATATGCTGTTTTAATAATAAAATGATATGAAAGTACAGGCACTTTTTTATTGTAAGTAACTAAAAATTCCCTTAGATTTTTTTAACAAGTTAACGCGTTACCGAACAACACGAGTTGGGGTTGATGAAAACTCGGTAAAATTTGTCAATGTATTTAGTTTTTGGATTTTTATCAGTTAGGACGTTTACGCGTTAACGAGTTGGGCGTGAAGACCGCTAATGTATTAAAACTTGCCAAAGTTTCGGCTGTCTGAAAGTCAAAAAGTGGCCAATTTGGCAACACTGTAGGTGGTAAAACTGCAAAAACTCTGATACTGCTGTTAACAATTTAAATAATTGTTTAAACCACCGATAGTATATTATCGGTAGTACACAATTTTATATACATCTATCGATGTTTTTCCCGCTCTAAAGCATGAATTGTTGGGTCAGTATCGATTTAAATATCTGCTTGAGCTGCCAGATCAATTTAAATTAAATTGAAAGTGTTGCCAGAGCGACACTGTTGTGGAAGCTGACAATGGACAATTTATGATGTCATTATAAAAACTATGTAAAATATAACAATATTAAGACCAGTAATCAGTTTGAATTTCATTTTTATGAATTGAAATTTATGAATATGTATATCTACTTCATACGCTCTACTCACCGTCGCGGTCTCAGCTAGTAACAGTTTCATACAAACTCTGATAAAAAAACTGTGGGACCGGAATCATTTTTTTAATAATGAACATTTCCGGAATAATGAAAAAGAATCTTAAATGAAGTGATGTAAGCGCTTCATGTAAACAGAAACGGGATGTCAAATTGTCTTGTAAATTCAAATGTCATTTAAAAAAAAAAGCCGCATTTCTCATCTACGTACTAGATTATTAAATCCCGAGTTAGCGTGTTGTATTCATGACCGATGCTTCCAGTACTAATCGAAGTATCGAAAACTTTGGAAGTTAAATATTCATTTTTGCTCAAAAAAAAAATCGACTATCGATGTTGCGTTGCTTTTCTACATCGGTTCGAATTTCAAACCAGTACAAAATGGCCGTGGCACTGCGAGTCGACTGTTTTCTTCTGTGTCGTTCGTTGTGGTCGTACGTGCGCTCAATTCGCTCTTCTGTTGTCACTTTTTTTTTTTGTACTATAAATCTATTAATAATATTACAACAACAAAAGCAAAACTATCAAAATATAAACACAAACGCAAAATTATATTTACGAGCAATGTTCTTGATAAAAATCAATAAATTTATGCAAAATTTCACACGAGAAGGTAACGAGTAACCATTTTACAGCATCCGAAATTTTATAATAGAAAAAAATTCTTACGAAACATTAACTTTATTTATATTGTATTTTTTTTTTTTTTTCACTAAACGAATATAAATTTACATAGTTAATCAATTTTATAACCAAATAAAAAAATCACACTTAATACGTCTTAAAAAGAGTTAAGCTTGTAAATTATTATAAAAATTACGAAAATGCAAAATTCACGTAAAACGGGAGCGACTAAACGGAAAAAATTCAATTAAAAAGAAATTCACGGAAGACGACACGACATCCAAGAAAGATTTTTACTCGCGTCGCGGTATACTCCAACTGTTTTTGAACTTTTATTGCGTTGCTGCTGAGCAAGAGCGCCAACTACAACACACGACATCAGTGGCAGCGGCAACTACAATAAAAAGAGCAACAAGCAACGAAGTTCACGGCGAGAGTGCAGAAGTTAGAAAAGAAAGAGTATCTATAAGTGTATATTTTTGCGTGTGTGTATTTGTGTATGTGTGCTCGTTAGAGAGAAATACTTGGAAGTGCTTTATTTTTTATTTCGCCGCAATTTTAATTTGACGTGTTTCTTACTACTCGCTTCTCTCACATTGCTCATTCGTTTGCAGCTTGTCGCCATTGTTATCGTTGCCGCACTCAGCAACACGATTTGACGTTCGCTACTTCGTCATTGCTATATACATAAGTGCCAATATATTCAAAGATATTTACATATATGTATGTTCAAACATATATGTAAATGTTCAAAGATATATATCCATATTCACAAATATATATGTATTACATATTTCTTTCTTGTTCTCATGTTGACTTGGACATTATTTTCTAAGCGTCATTTCATCGTGCTTGGTTATGTCAACTTGTATGCAATTTTGTTATTGGTTTACTACAAAATAAGAACTTTCAACGAAATATAAAACACTCATTCAAATGTTGTTAAACACAATCTTTGTCAAGGATAAGTGTAAAAAACAGTAAAAATACTCGAAAGTGAATTCACTAATAAAAACCCTAAAGCGTTAGAACGTTTCATTAGTGTTTTTTTTATAGTTGAACTATTTTTTTTTTTATTATTAAATTGTAATAATAAATTATCTCCCAAATATTTTAATATTAGTAATTTATGTTAAGCATTATCAATCAAGGCAGCGCAATGTGTACGTTTGCATCGAATCGAAACGCTATAGGTCTTTAATTTGAACACACAGTTTCTTAAAACTTAGTCTCTCAAATCACATTCTTACGAAAAATAATTTCATATCTGGATTTTTCAATGTTTTGTTCAATTAAAACTAAATGTACAATCCTTGCTTCATTGTCAGCCGTACACTTCTATATAACCATAATGAAATTACATTTGACTGAATGTAAGGTTTAATGTTTTATAATATTGTAGGAGTTGGAAATACTGATAGCTGTTAATGTGACTGCCACCGGAAATACCGATACTAACTAAATAGAGAAAAAAGGAAAACTATATTTTTGTTTTATGGATTTTGTTTGTTTTAATTTCGTTCAGTATGTAGTTTTTATTACATAAAATACAGAAAAAATAAAACATTAAGAAGTCGGTACAATAAAGACTTTCTTTTTTGTTGTGTGTCGTCTACAGTTGTCGCCGTATCGTGGTTATGAACAGTGAGTGTGTAATTGTTTGTCGTAAAAATTCGAGGTTCGCGTACGTATTTGTCGAAAAATCTCACATATCTCTTTTTACCAATACACTAGTCGTATCTGTTTAATACTCAGATGCTATCTCTCTCTTCATATTGTACGGCACTGCCAGGCTTGCTAACTTTTACAAAACTACACTGTGCCGGTTTAATTTGTATGAAACTCACATATCTGGCAATACTATCTATGTTTCAATTTCTTCCCCTTCATTCGTCTTGTTTCATAGTGTTCGTTGTTGAACTGCCTCGGTTGTGTCAAAAAAAAAAACATGTAAAATCGATATGTTACTGTCATTTACAATTTATTATCAATCACTGAATTTCATTTTGAGGTAAGTTCCCTCAAAAAACTCATCGTGGAAAAGAATTTCTTGTAATCTAAGAGACTACACAGTGTACCGTTGAACGACCTTCCACAAAAGAAAGTGCCGCTGCGTAAAAGCGAGTGTGTTAGGTGGGGGTTATTCAGATACTCAAAATGAATATTTATTTTGTCAAAGTCACACACCTTTTCCATTTTATTTCTACGGTTTTCGTTTAGTTGCTTTGTTGTTAATGTATTCAATTCTTCAAGATTTTGTCAGTACACTGTTTTTTTTTTTTTTTTGTGTATTTCATTTGTTTTGACATATGAATAAAAATCTATTTAATTATTTCAATTGCGGCTTATTTAGGCTGATCTATTTATAATTACAACAAACACAACAAAATCGAGGTGATGAGCCAACCAACACAAGTATAACGCGTGCAAATAAAAGTGAAAACGACTGGCATTCGAAACTCGGGTAAAGTAACGACAAGGCAACAATGGTGTGCGCTGTTCCGAGAGTTTGTGAGCTTTGATCTCGTTTGCAGTTGTTGCGCGTACTCCTATAATTATCTGGGTGACTGGTTGAAATAAATTTATTGTATTTCAAAAGCCAAACTATAGCTAAAAGAAACATTATTGAAAACTACACAGTGCGTTATTCCGACACGGTCACCACAAACAAATAAACGAAAACACGACGTATTTGTATGAATGTCTATACATATGTATATATTTACATACATATGTGTCAAAAACGGTAGTATTTAGTCAGACTATACAAAGCGTAGTTACAGAACATTACCTTTCATCCTAACCCTCTCAGATAAGTGCTCCTAAAATTTTTTCAGTCTTCAGCTTACTTTGCAACATACCTCATTGTAAAATTAATATTGTAGTCTCTCGTATCCAATACATTTCGCTTGCACATACATACATATGGCGCGAAACTATTCCAGCCACATACAGTGGCTCACAGCTTAAAAGAACCAGTAACTGTTTTGAATAGTAAGTGAATAACTTCTGAACGAAGAAAAATATCGACAAAGTATAGAAGAAAGACTTGTAGATTGAAATTTCAGTTTTAAAATGATGTATAACTTTATTACAAAAAAAGTAAGTTTTGACCTGCTTTTATGACTATTTTTAGTTTTGCGACTATAATAAAATTATGCATCTTCGTTCCTTAACGTTCAAAACATTCTCTTTTAAGTAATCTAGGGCCCGATCGAAGGCTTTTGATTTATTTACAAAATGGCGTCCTCAGAAAGACAATTTTTCGACTTTTAGCAATAAAAAAACAAACAATAAATTGCTTATAAAAAATCGAATTTAAAAATAAACTTTAATCGTTCGATCAGGCCCTAGGTTAATGTATTTTAAAAGCGCAGTCAAAATTTCATTCAAATCCATCAGGCGGTTTTTAAATGAGAGTGGTCACCGCAAACGTCTAACTCGACAAAAAAAAGTTTTGAGAAAAACTCGATTAAAGTTTTAGGTTTATACTAGCGAGCGTCAGAGAGGCCGCCGTTCATTGGTGAATTACTCGAAAAGTTTTTGTCGGATCGTTTTGAAATTTTCACAGTATATTTTTAAGATATATTACCTTCAGGAAATGCAAAAAAAAATTTGTATTTTTTTCAAATTCTAAGGAGACGTAACCCCCCAAGCTATGAACCACTGTAAATATCTTGAACACGAAGCCAGAGAGTAATAAACATATAATGTGAAAAGTGCTCTCTTGATTTTTTTCTCCGGAGATTAAAAAGAGTCCAAAGGAAGGCATACAATCACAGCGTATAATCACATATTATAGAGAATTGTATGAGTTTGTGATTTTTTGAGTTTCGTTTTCCCCATTTGACCTATGTCTCATAATTGTGATCGACATATACGACAATTGAGTGCTGTAAAGCAGTAGGTGTTTATATTTATAATATTTAATAATTAGTCCAGTCATTTGGTCGTAAAAAAAGGGGTTACCTGGAAAGTTTTGCGGGAGTGTCGAAAATTGGAATCTATATGGATTATGGGCTGCTCTTTCCGAATTTCCACTTTGCGACCTTCTACGACCGCCGCTCGAGCCGCCATTTTGAAAAAATGGCGTCCAAAATCACTTTTTTGACCATATCTCCATTTTGGCTCATTTTACGGCAAAAACATTTCTATACTAAATTAAACTAGAGGAAATTTCCAAGAAATTATATTCTAACATTTTATACCCTGTACCTTATGGTACAAGGGTATATTAGTTTTGTGCGCATCGACAATGTATGTAACACCCAGAAGGAGACATCTCCGACTATACAAAGTATATATATTCTTGATCAGCTCGATGAGACGAGTTGATATAGCCATGTCCGTCCGTCCGTCTGTATGAACGCCTAGATCTCGGAAACTATAATAGATGGAACCAAAAACTCTTCGCACTTCGGTTCTGTCACTTCTTAAGCAGATC
The DNA here is from genome assembly GCA_034638295.1 of Phortica okadai. Classification (NCBI taxonomy): domain Eukaryota; kingdom Metazoa; phylum Arthropoda; class Insecta; order Diptera; family Drosophilidae; genus Phortica; species Phortica okadai. The sequence continues at coordinate 33,497,118 of CM067848.1, read as the reverse complement.
AAGTTTATTTTGTTTTCCCCCTTCTTAACTTCGTTTAGGGGTGAGGGCAAATGACTGAAGTAACCTCGGGTAAAAACTTACAAAAGTCGTATTTTCTGGGTTGTATTTTGAGAAAGGAACACCAAATTTGGAGTGTATATAGCTGACTCAAACCCCAAGAGGATAGAATAAAAAAATGGGCGTGGCCACGCCCACCATGTAGTAAAAATTTTAAACGCTTATATCTCAAGAACCATAAAACCTTCAAGAATAAAACATTGCATTTATGTTATTGGGATTGAATATAACATGATTCAATGACAAAATGGGCGTTGCCACGCCCACATATAGCAAAACCTTGTATGTCTGTAACCAATTGGTCTAAAAGTGTAAAAAAAAACGTATGTGTGATATTAAATGGAAATTAAATCTATTTTGATGAAAAAGTGAGCAGGGCCACGCCTTCAAACAGTCGTTACTAATTGAAGGTACAGGGTATGTCGGTGTCGATTACTGTCGACTCCAATCCTTACTGGTTTTTCCTAGGACTAATAGTTTACGCGAACGAGCGGCGCAAAGTGTTCAACTTTGGTACTATGGTTTTCATACATTTTGTATGGGATTTGGTATTGTTTTGAATGATAATCTTACTCTCAGTCCAAGTAATTTAGATTTCACTAACTTTTATTGTGTTTGGTGTTGAGATTTAATGTTATATTAATCGTTAATTACAATAAAAACGTTTCAAATTCAAGTGCAAATTTACAAATCCAAACCAACCGTTTTTTCATCAAAATTTGCCGTTTTCTTATGAAAGAGGCAAGTAACACTTGCATGGTTCTGGGTCTGTAAGTCTGTTGACGGGTTTGGGAACGTTGTGTTTACTTGAATATAAGACAAGTACAATATTAAATATTAGCATCAAACACAACAAATTAAGCAAATTTTCAAAATTTGGATTAATAAAAATCCCATACAAAATGTATGAAAACCATACTACCAAAGTTGTACACTTTGCGGCGCTCGTACGCCTAAACTATTAGTCCTACGAAAAAAAAGGTTAGAACATAATTTTTTGGAAATTTTCTCTAGTTTAATTTAGTATAGAAATGTTTTTGCCGTAAAATGAGCCAAAATGGAGATATGGTCAAAAAAGTGATTTTGGACGAGCGGCGGTCGTAGAAGGTCGCAAAGTGGAAATTCGGAAAGAGCAGCCCAAAATCCATATAGATGCCAATTTTGCGACACTCCCGCAAAACTTTCCAGGTAGAACTACCAAATGACTGGACTAAATATAAAACCTGTTTGGCATGGAAAACGAATGGACATGCAAAAAAATGACATGAGAGTGTTCGTATGCTACATTAAATTAGAGAGATCGAAATCCAAATATCAAGAAAAATCACGTAGTTTATGGACTTCCCTAACTTGGTCACTATTTATTATTAATTATAATTTTTTTGGATGCTAATATCTTGGAAATGTGGAAAAGTATCAATGATGTATACTTAACATTTTCATTATACCTTGCACCTTATGTTACAAGGGTATATTAGTTCTGTCAGCATCGAACATTTATGTAACACCCAGAAGAGGAGACATCTCCGACTATACAAAGTATATATATTCTTGATCAGTATCGAAAGACAAATTGATTTAACTATGTCCGTCTGTATGAACGCGTCGATCTTGGAAACTATAATAGAAAGTACCAAAATTCCTTCGCATGTCGATTCTCTCATTCCTTAAGCAGATCAAGTTTATTTGGTTTTCCCCTTTTTGACTTAGTTTAGGAGTGAGGGGCAAATGGCTGGGGCAACCTCGGGTAAAAAATGTACAAAAGGTAGGAACTCCAAATTTGGAGTGTATTTAGCTAACCCGAACCCCTACAAGATTGAAAAGAAAAATGTGCGTGATCACGCCCACATATAGTACAAATTTAAAACGCTTATGTCTCTGGAACCATAAAACCCACAAAAACCAAATTTTGCATGTATGTTATTGGGATGGAGTATATAAAGATTCAAATATAAAATGGGCGTGATTACGCCCACATATAGCCAAAATTGAAAAACGTCATATCTCTGAAACCAATTGATCTAAGAAAACAAAAATTTGTATGTATGGCATTGATTGGAAATAAAATCTGTTTTGATTGAAAAGTGGACGGTGCAACGCCCTATTACAGCCGTTACAAATTGAAGGTACAGGGTATGTCCAAGTCAAATACTGTCGACTCCAATCGTAACTGGTTTTTATTTTAAGTCAATCTAAAATCGATGTCAAATCACTGCCCTTTAAATATAATAATCATCATGCCTACAGCGCACACATGTCTTGTCCATGAGAATATGAATTCTTTGGTATGATTTCATGTCGGACACGAAGTGCATATCAAAAGCAGATTGGGCCGTATAGTTTAATCTACTTGAAAATCTAGGAATTTGGTCGTTTTCCGATAGTTTTGAAAATTGACATCCTTATGTATTTTCTTTCCGAAGTTTGCCACCTTGCACCTTTGCCACTCCAGCCGCAAATCTGTTTATTCACCATATCTCCATTTTAGCTCAATTTTGGCAAAAACATTTCTATACAAAATTAAACTATTGGAAATTTGCCTTTTTTTTCGTAACACTAATAGTTTTGTAAGTACTAGCGCCGCAAAGTTATAAGTTTTGTATACAGCTGTTTTCAGCTAATTGGAACCGACAGCATGGTATGTGATTTCCTTCATTTCTTTCAAAAATTTCCTTTAATCATACAGTAACATACTTATAAAATACATGTAAGACATCTAATCTAAAAGAAAAACCTTTGCTGTATTCAAAATTGTAAGTTAAGTATCTTTTATGGGCGGTTTTCTGATCGAACATCAAATTTGACTGAGACAACTAATTGAAAGCAATAGTCAATATTTCGCAAAACTTTGTTTGAGTTTTTAATGGTTTTTGATTGTTAAAACATTTTAACACAAAATAGCTTTTATGAAATGCCACAAAGAAGCAGAATTTGCATACTTGCTTTGGGAAAGTTAATTGTTGAGCTGTGAGGCGTAAAAATGGCATGTCTTGTGATTGCAATCCATCTAAAATGCTCTAAATGGTTGATATTTGATTAAATAACCGATAAATGATAGCAAATCACTAAATAAAATTATCCATGAAAAAAAGAGAGCACGTCAAACAATTGGTAACACAGGTAGTCATATTATGAGGACGTCTTAAATGAATTCTTAAAAAAGTCCTGCAGTCGTATAGCTTTCAATAATGGATCCTTATGTGTATAAGTATCCAAAAGAAAAATGTTTGGCCTTTGGGTGATTCTGGACTCCATTGACGAATCAATGAATATGAAGCGATTCATGAAAATGAAGGAAATAAATTGCCGGAAATAATTATCTTAAACACAAGCCAACAGCTCACTCAACAAATGAAATAAAGATGTTTATAATAACAAAATAAATCTCAGTCACATTGGCCATGCTCGTAAAAATATTTTTGGTTAGCTAAAAGTTGTATAGCTTTGTATGCGTTAACTCAATAAAGTTTTGCGAAATATGAAAAAACTTTAGGGTAAATCGATCAAGTTTTCAATTAGTTGTCTTAGTCAAATTTGAGATCCGACCAGAAAATTGTTCATAAAACAAACTTAACTTATATTTTTGAATTCAACAAAGGTTTTTATTTTAGATTAGAGGTCTTACATGTATTTGTGAAGTATATTATTGTGTGATTATACGAAATTTCTTGAAAGAAATGAAATACTGTCGTTTCCAATTAGCTTTCAATAGCTGTATATTTCGATCTGTTACAAACTTCAGTAAAAAGTTATAATACTGTTCACTGCGTGAAGAGTATAATAATTCACAACATTTAAAATATCCAATTCGTTCGTTACGTTTAGAAAAGACTTTCATTTTATTTAATTTCAACAAATTTCCCAACAGTGTCTAAATAAAATTCATTCACATTCAGATAAATTCATTTCATTATGTGCTTCGCACTTAATTCAAATTGATTCTATGAAAATCAAATTTTGAATGAAATCATGTACTCCTCTAATATCCATACGATATGTTCATCATGTTAGATGAACCCTCATTTTTTTAATTCTTCAGATGATATTTACAATAAAGATACATAACTAACTTTATAAGTCTTCGAAAAAATTTTTTCACTCCTCGATTTACAATTGCATCCCTAAAATACGTTTCGAATGCCACACTGGTGTTATTCGAATTAACACGAAACCATCAGGCTTGCTCCAATTCACGCTTTCGCAAGAATTTTACGATTTCACATTAAATTTGTTGAAGAAAGTGGTTCGATATTGGTGAATCGAAATTTCTATACGATTTAAAACATGTTCCATTTGAGTTCGAAATAACGCTCAAAAAGATGATTATATTTTTAATAAACAAATTTTATTTATTTTTTTATTCTCAGATACACTAATTTTTTTTTCAACATTATTGGTTATTGGAGGTATTAAGCGGTGTAAAAATTCATTGAGGCCTCAGCCTTCCGATCATTGTTTGCTAAGATGCATCCAAATAACAAAAACAAATGAAAAAGTCACTTTTTACTCCTTTTTTCAACTTAAAATTAGAAATGTTAAAAAATTTTGTTCTCCAAATGTCTTGACATGCTCTTTTAGGAAACTTAAGAAGCTTCCAAATCTGTTCACCCCATTACTATGCTTATATCGGTTGCTGAGATATCGATGGTTGAAGTCAAAAGGGTCTTTTTCATTCAATTTCTTACATCTCTGCGAAAAATCGTAGCAAGGATCAGAGTACTGAAAATTAAAGATGAATTAACAGGCTGTCAGGTCCATATAATCGTTTATTTAAAAAAATCACAAAGCCCATGAAGCAAGTCAAAAAGACAAAAAAAAAAAAGTGGAATTTTTTGTCATAATTTTAGGGATTGCATGGAAACCGTAACATCTAAAAGTTGTTAGGCTAAAGATTCGAAAACTAGAAATTACAAGCTACTAAACCTTTTTTCTAAGTTTGTCGATACTACCATTAACCACAAAGTTACGGACCGTCAAAAATCGATACAAAATTCGGAGTTTTATTTGTTCCTTGAATTGTGTGAAACTAAGCCAGTTTATGTTGCGATTATTTGTGTGTCATTTGTAATTTAATTTGCATAAATTCTTTCTTCATGCATTAAAGTTAGGCAAGAACCCGGTATAATGTTTTTCAACATAATACTGCGAATCTTATAAAGGACCATAGTTCATAGCTAAAGTTTTAAACTTTGAGAGTTCCTTGGATACTATAACGGAATCAAATCTTAGCGATTAATCGTAAAAAAGTTGTTTTTCTCTGCAAATGTATTCCTTTAAAAACGCAATTTATTCTATGCGCGTTTTTGTTATGTTCTGGATACGTCCTTACTTGAAGATTTACAGGTTTTGATAATGTAAAAATTACGAATTTCAAAACGCTCACAATTAAATTCGTAACATTTTTTTTTTTAAGTCAATCATAAGAAAGTGGAAACAGGAGAAGGGCCCTATATCACTTTTAGCAAATTGTGATGGATTGAAATATAAGCTGTGATAAATAAATATAAATTTAATACTATTAAATTGATAGTATCTTATTAAAGCATTACATAATGCATTCTTATAGAGTTAGTTTGTGAAAGAATAATAATTAAGTATTAAACTTCATCACAATTGATTTAATGCTAGTTAACTTCAACTTGTCATTCATGAATTAAACGCCTGCTTTTAACTCATATACATACTCTGAGAATTCGAATTATTTTTTTTTTTTTATATTATAGCTCGAACTTATTCAAAATGAAAAAACTCTTTTTCGCACTTCACACAAAAACGAAGGCGTTACGAAGTATCAATTTGGCTGAAATTCGCCGTGCTTTAGAGCAAGAATGGAAACCATCATGATAGCATATTTTTTCTGGTTGGTGAACTAGTTAAGTGGAAGTATAGCCAAGAACGTTTGTGCTCAGTTGAAGTTTTGTAGCATAAAACTGCCGGCAGAGAGCTTTTGTTGCTTTGTTTGTCGCTACCGTTTGTAGTCTGCGTATTTTTCTCTGTATTTTCACACACATACATATATGGATGGGCATAGGTTGTGTTAGTTCTTAGTACATTTGAAAACGAGTTCGAGCCAAAAATTGTATTTACTTTGTCTCCATAAACACATTAAAAAGGGGAACAAAAAGATACAAAATTAGCAAACAAAAATAAAATCTTGTAGTCAGAGACTTAAATTGTTCTTTATCGTTCTAAAGATACTTGTTGAATCCAAATCTGCTTGCCTATCTGTATAGTGAATATTCATATACAGTGACTCCCATCTTAAATGGAAAAAAAATCCAAATTGAAGTGAATTACATTATTTGGATAAATCGATTCCTTAATATACATATGTACATACTAAAATATGACGGAAAACTGGTTTTCCAAAAATTGAAGTCGATCTAAATATATTAACTCCTATTAGTCTAGTCAGTTGGTTGCAAAAAAGGGGGTTGCCTGAAAAGTTATCCGGGAGTTTTGAGTATAGGCGTCTTTATATATTCTTTCCGTATTTTAAGTTTGCTACCTTGCACCTTTGCCGCTCGATCCGTCATATTGAAAAAAAAACGGGGTCCAAAGTCCATTTTTTCACCATATCTAATGAATGTCCAGAAAATCTGTAACTGTAACTTTGTAGGTATTGGTCGTATCGACAAACTTTATAAGATGATTTTGTAGCTTGTAACTTCTAGTTTTCAAATCTTTTGCCCAAAAAATACCAATTAACTCAACAAGAAATTGGAGAAAAAGTGGAAAAATCTGCTGATTTTTCCATTCTTAGGAAGATGATTACACAATGTTGAAAAGTGTCAATTTTGATCCTTTATTTTTTTTTCTTCAGCTTTAAACACACGGCGGAAAAACCGCTCAATGGATCGATCTGAAAATTTACTTGTTTATTATGGGTTTCAGTTTTCATCTTACCGATTAGGGGTTGCCTAAAATGCAGCCAAATAACGAAAACAAGTGAAAAAGGCACTTTTTTGTGTTTTTTTCAACTTGAAATTAAAAATGTTAATTTTGCTCTCCAAATGTCTTGACTGGTTTTTTTTGGATATTTTACCAGTTTCCAAAACTATCTTCTCTATTTCTGAGCGTTAACTTATTGCTGCGATATCGATGGTTGAAGTCAAATGAACCTTTTTTGGTTCAATCTCCGATATCTGCGCGAAAAAAAAATCGTAGCAAGGATCGGAAAAATTCAAAATTACGCTGAATCCACTGGCTTTCTGGTCGATAAATCGTTCATCTTTAAAAAAAATTATCAAAGTCCATGAAGCAAATCAAAAAAGACAACAAATTTTGAAATTTTTTTTTGTCGCAATTTTATGGATTTCATCATAACCGTTAGTCCTAAAATTTTTTGGACAAAAGATTCAAAAACTAGAAGTTAGAAGCTACAAAATCTTCTTTGTCGATACGACCAATACCTAATAAAGTTACAGACTTACAGACCGTCAAAAATAGGTCCAAAATTCATTTTTTTTTTTTTTTTGGTTTCCTTAATTGTTTGGTTAAGTGCATTCAAGTTTTGGGACCTCGGCAATTTCTGGTGCAATTTTTTCATAAACTAGAACGATTTCAAGTATTTAAAGTATCGAAGTTGTCGTGTAGGAGGGGTCACGGCGGTGTTGCAAATTTGTTTTTTTTTTTAATTTTTTAAATTTTTTAACCTCAAATTTCGAGAAGTATTGTTTTTTTTTTTTTTGGTCAAAATATCTATTAAAAAATTAAAAAACTTTCCTATTCCAGAGGATAAATATTTCTTTTCTGAACACAGTTATTGTTTTTATGGAATAGGTTTAAATAGGTTTATACATACATATAATCATAGTTATTATCGGGGGCGTCGCAGAAACCTCTAACTAGAGTTTTGATGCCAAAAACAATCAAAAGGGAAATTTTGGTGTCACAGAAAATCTCGAATAGAGATTTCTCCATCGTGTCAAAATATCTGACAATATCAAAAGGGAAATTTTGGTATCACAGAAAATCTCTAATAGGTATTTTTTCATCGGTGCAAAATTTCTGACAATATTCTCAGAGATTTGATAACATTCAGCCTTATTTTAAGATCTTATAAATAGTTATGTGCGATAAAATAAACTTTATGGGTTTCCCCATTAATTTGCATTTAAACAATTCAACATTTTACATGTTTTCATTAATAAATTTGCATATAAAAAAGACTTCTCAAATCTATTTTTTTTCGAGCAGCAAAAACAATCAGTTTCATGCCTCGCAAATTTGCTTGCACTTATTATCGAAGATTGAAAAGTATATTCGAATTGAACTAGTTAAATTGTTAAAATAAATGCATTTGTTTTTGAAATGTTTAAAAACTCTTAAAAATAGTAAATTTAATTAAAATAAATACGAACAACGTTGATGGCCGTATGAACATTTTTTAGTAAACTAATGCGAAGAAGAGGAGTTAAGTCAAAAGTGCAGCGTATCACCCGTGGAACAGAAATCAGTTAGCTAGCAATGCTGCATTGTGATACAATCTACTTAAGTTTATTTATTAATTTGCGCATGTAAAACCTTAATAGTGTTATCCGAAAACCATTTATTCCCAAGCCTCATTGTGTGTTTCTGATCTTTGTCTTGCTTAAACACCCATCTCATTGGCATATACTCTTTAGATTAAGATAACAAAGTTTCACTTAGCACGTTACAGCAAGATACTACTGTTATGATCTCCTCAACACGGTGTATTGAATCAACATCCTGAAATGATATCAAACGATTCTCCTTCGTGTTTTACTGTTTTTTGGGTTTAAAAGATGTGTTTTGAGGCCTATAGACTTGTTGAATTCTGCAATCTGGATAGAATAAATTATATTTGCGTCATTTCTCTACTGACCAGCCTGCATGCTCTTTGGCAAGTAATGAGATTTGTCTTGGTCTTTTTACTATTAAATTTTATTTTATAAGTATTTTCCGAATATTAGAAGAGTCAATATACAGGGAAAACTCATATTCAATGACGTGGGTTGATGCAAACGCATACATCCTAACAAATCTCGTAATACACCTTTTCAGACAGCGTTATTTTGGACTTTCGCCCACGTGATTTCTCCTGGGGCGTACATTTTATAGCATTTTCCACCATTATCAAAGAACAACTTATGGTTTCGTTTGTTTTCTGGAACGAAAGACCATGGTAATGATACTTTTTACTACCTTTCGGCGTTCAGTAGTACAATGCTGTGCTCTCTCCACTTTATCTTAGTAAACTATTACAAATGGCCAGATTTTCAATCATTTTACTTATGGTACATCTTGTACATTACATACTAACTATTTATAAATCTTCAAAGAGAAAAATATTTGAAATACAATCAAAAAACATGAGGTGTCCCTATTATTTCGCACATACAATATTCGACGCATTTCACGAAATGACAAAAACGCGCAATCTCATGAAAAATTACGGGTCTTAGATAATGGCTCTCTGCTTATTGACATCCTAGTTGCCAATTTAATGTGAAATTTCTACCCGTTTTCATTAAATTGTATCCTGGATGCATTTCGAACGAAGTTCATGAATGTGTCCCTATTACTTTTCACACCACTGTGTATTTACTGAATCTGTATTTGTATTTTTAGAGATGTAGCAATTTTAAGAAAAGGGCTTTTTGTGGGAGAAGGGCAAAATTTGTGTTATGCCATTTTGTAGGGTTAAATTCAGTGGTTCTGGTTTTTTAGTTATAACCTTTTAAAAAGTGGGCGTGGCACAAAGCCATTCAGTTAGACATTTTTATACCCTGTACCTTATGGTACAAGGGTATATTAGTTTTGTGCGCATCGACAATGTATGTAACACCCAGAAGGAGACATCTCCGACTATATAAAGTATATATATTCTTGAACAGCTCGACGAGACGAGTTCATATAGCCATGTCCGTCTGTCTGTCTGTCTGTTGCGATGCGAACTCCTCCTAGAGTTTTAAAGATATCAAAAAAATTTAAATGCAGAAAATTTTCTTTTCCTTGCACGCAGTTTGTATGTAAAATCCAGCATGATCGGATAACTATTTTGTTAGAAAATTTTTTTTGTTCTTTAATATAAACAAATAAACATTTGCAGTTACACGTTTTTATGAATCCTTGACCATATTTCAAAGTTTCGTTAAATCGGACATAAGGGCCTGTTAGCCGACGAGATATAAGATCGCAAAATGAAATGGACAATGATTGCAATGTATTTGATAAAAAAATAGAAAATTGGCGGGGTTACGCCCCTTTATCTTTCTAAACGTATATGATTCTTATTGGAAAAGCTATAAGGCAGATTTTCCAATAAGAATACTTGAGAAAATGCTTGCAAGAGTATATAAGTTTCAGCTAAGCTGAAAATAGCTCCCTTACTGGTTTTTTTATTATTTCAATTTATTCACCTTATAATACACATATAAAGCTTTAAGTATGCCGAAGAACATAATTTTTGAATGTTCCTATTTCGTATTTTGAGCAACTTTGTTGCATTAAGTCGAAAATCAGGTGTTCCAAATAATAAGAACAAAGTTAAAAAACAATCGATAGTTATGTTATAAACACGGAAAATAGACATATTGGTTCTTAAATTTAATATGAAGTTGCTCCGTTATTCGTTATGCTTCGTTATTTAAAACTTCGACACATCTGGACCTCATAGATTCTATTAGGGCACGGCATAATGAAAGTGGGATAATCTCCCATTGATTTTTTCCCTATATGCCACATTTCATCAGCATTTTTTGGTCTAGCATGTCTTACTCCTTTCTTAACATCAATCTAAAGGTGTCCTATTGGGTTCAGGTCAGGTGATTGTGCCGGCCACTCCAGCAAATCAATTTTTCGAGATCGAAAACACTACTTAATTTTCTTCGATGTGTGCTTGGAATCGTTATATTGCTGATAAATCAACCCTAATGGCATTTGCTCTTCAGCGTAAGGTTACATGACAGCTTCCATAAGGGTTTCAACGTAATAGTTAGCATCCAGTTGGACTCAATTAAATCCAGTGCATATAAAACACCTAAAGTTTCATTTTTGTAGGATATGTGGATTCCAAGATATATGCTTTTTAAATTTTTACTATAATATAAATACATTTCTGTTTTATATTTTGAGATTCAAATCAACTATATACAGGGGTGTGCTGGAAAACAACTATTGTTTTCGAAGTGAATTGTTTTCAAATCAATCGATGGAGTGCCAGAAAACGGTCAGATTTTGTGATTTCGAACATTATTCTTCGAAAAAAGCAGAGTTGTATACACCAAAAAAAACTTTGAGTATTTAGATAACCAAGCGAATTTGATTATTCTTCTCAAAATATAAAACAATAATGCAACTACATTTACAAGCAAGGATAACTTGAATGTAGTTTAGGTATTAATTATAAATTTAGACACAAATATTTGTAAATTGTACTGCGCGCCAAATTAAACAAATGTTATGACAACAATACTCTTTCCTATGATGTGGGATTGGCAAATATATGACAATTGTCAACAAATAAATTACTACCGAATTGGAAATTGGATAAGAGCAAAGAAAATAGCAAGAAATGTGAAGATACAAAAACATGCCTCTTGCATCGATAATTGCCCTGGAAATGGAAAGGATACGACTTTTATCATTAGAAAATACTGCGCCTTAGATAATTATCGTATCCTCTGTCGCAATCAATGCAAGCGTATTTCTTAAATTTTCTTAAAGTCGGAGAGCCGACAATGCTAAAATATGATTTTCTCCTGCGTCAATGCAAATCGTTGAGTTTTGAAGATTAGATATAATAAAGAAGAAAAGGTTGTAACAATTTTTGTAATTTAGCGGTGGGTTCGACCGTCGTATATAACAACATTTGAAGGTTTTTGGTTACAAATTTTATACCCTCCCATTCCCTTACGTCTCACTCAAAATGGGTGGTTATCGAAATGGAGACCTACAAGCATGTAATGAACCAATTTTATCTTAATCTGCCACGCAGGGGTAAATCACCAACTTTAACAAAATCAATGGTCTGTCCTACATGCGGGCCACTATATAGAAATCTTACATCTAGGGAATCTACTCTACTATTCTTACTATTAGTAACTCATTTGCCACACAGAAGTAACAATAATAATCCCTCCTTCGGCTGCCATACTCCTACATAATCCATTGCAAGTTCAAGACAAATTGAGAATTTTAACTAAATTTTTTTTGACAGTTGACTCTTCTTCTTCACATTTTTGTATTCACAACGAACATTACAAAATGTTCACATGCCAACTAATATAACTGTTGGTAAACATTTTCATTAAAATAAAATATTTCTACTTACTTTCCAATTATTTCAAATACTACTGCATATTAATATGTATTTTTAGATTGTTTTGGCAATTCAACTAATAAAATCGAAACCTACTTTTTTATCTTCGAAAATATATGTAAGCTGGTTGGCATAGCTGGCATGGGAAAACAATCATTGTTTTGCCTGGATGTGTGATTTCACTTTAAATGCAAATTTATTAATAAAAAACATTAAAATTGTTAAATTCTTTAAATGCACATTGTTTTGCACTTTAACAACTTCGGATTAGGCTAAAATCAACCAAATCACAAAAGAGAAGAAAGACATTTTCTGGCATATTTCAAACTGTGTTGTTTTCAGAGCTCGGAGGTATCCAGCACACCCCTGATACAAGAAGAAATTTTGGTTCTATCTATTATAGTTTCCGAGATCTAGGCGTTCATACAGACGGACATGTCCTGCTGATTAAGAATATATGTATATACTTTCAGACTTGTCAGAGATGTCTTCTACTGGGTGTTACATACATATGTACATATTCGATGCGCTTAAAACTAATATACCCTTGTGCAGGGTATAAAAAGAGTGCGTTTTGGTAATGACATGTGCCTAAAAGTGCAATAAATTGGAGAGTAGCAGGTAGTAGCAGTTCATATTGAACATTTTGGACTCGCAATGATTCATACTTCCACAATAACTTTTTGTATGGATGTTCAATAAATATATGTACGTACCTCTTTAAAAGTGCATACCACAAAATAACCTCTTTATCTACATTGGTGCACATCAGAGAATAAATTAATAATAATTAATTAATAAAACTCATATTTTAGTCTGATTTTCTTGAAATTTGCAAAAATTTTGAAATGAGCATATCAGATGTCGATTATACCATCTTTGCTTGGATTTTTTAGTTTTGACCAGCTGTTCTGAAAAATTTAAGCATATGTAGGCGCATCGCATGAACTAGAACCATACAAAATTCGAAGTAAGGTGTTTACCGAGTAATGAAATAACAATTTTCATATTCTTTCACAAACGGTATCTTTTTGACACATATGTGACATTTTGAGTCATGGTGTCAATTCGTTATAATTTGTTTCACTGCCGAGTTTGATTTTAAACATTTCGATAATTGTTTTTCATAAAGTTTTTCAATGAGTATTGACTTCATATCTCACTTTTTAATATATAATCATTAAATATCAACTTAAATTGACAAACAATAAATTCGTTATTTTGTCAACCTGATCCATTACTAGGACAAGACGAAACATTACTGGGACAAGTGATAAATCTCTGGGATAAAGAGTCACAAAATTATTAATAATTGAAATTTTTTTATTAAACGGATAATTACACAACCAACAAGGATTTTCTCTTTACTTTACAGTTCATAATTTTGTTGTATTAAAATTTAAAATAAATATTTATAAATAAAAATACCATGGCTACTGCAACTGTTTTGTTGTTTGAAAGCCATTATTTTTTTTTTAAACCATTTACCAAGATTTTCGAAACAACCATAACCTACGTTGGTGGTATACCCGATATCTCGGTCACCAATTGTCGAAATAGTGCAAACGGAACGTCATTTCATGCAGGAAATAACTACAAATAGAGTAGCATAGGGAAAAAAATTAAAAGTTTTTTGTTGTAAAATTTAAAGCTATTTAAAGACTTAACTTTTTTTCCTTGATTTATTGAGGTTTAAAAGTGTATAACTTTCGAAGGGGGCTCTCAATTAAAAAACTCCTTTAGTATATGATAGATTGGACTCCTAAGAATATCTTAGTTAAATTTCAACAAGATCGGTCCAGTAGTTTCTGAGATAACTTATACACAAGTTTGAAAAACAGTAATTTCGTGTTTTTTACAATTCCGTGAAATGCAAGAAATTGGAGGGTGATACGACTTTATGTCTGCTATTTTCGGAATCAGCACACCAAAATACATAGGAATTAGTTGCAATTATTCAAAAAGTTTTTACAAACGGCATTTTTGTCGGCCTGTGTAATTAATATAGTTGGATGTATATCTTGGTCTTAAAAGTCAAAGTTAACCCAGGATTAATTGGGAGTAACAATTTTTAGTTTCATACTCAGTAGTTAACATTTACATATGTTATCCTGAGTTAACCCTACTTCATTCTAGGGTTAGCCCCGAATTAATTACTCTGTTTGAACTTTTTCTATTTATGTTTTTTACTGTCAAGATTTTATGTCAAAACAGAAAAAATTAATTCACAAGCAATTGAAATGTATTCAATAGAAGATATTGAAGATTGCAGTGATGCGGAAATGGAGAATATAATATTACAAAAGCCACCAAGGAGGTTAAAAACAATTCGCCAGAGAATTTTACTTTCTAGTTTCGAGGATATTGACTTTCGAGAACGATTTCGTTTAACTAAAGAGTTCGTATGCTTTATCCTTACAAAAATTAAGCACAAGATCGAAAACAGAAGACCATATTAACTAATTCTACAAGTTATTTAATATCAAAATATTTAGGAATCATGCCATAAGCGGCGAATCAATCTCGCTTCTTTTTCTACGCTTCTATCCCACTGGTGCATTTTTAGAAACAGTTGGCAATCTTTGTGGAATATCAAAAACAATTTTTAGAAACAGTTGGCAATCTTTGTGGAATATCAAAAACAAGTTGTTCAAGAATTGTAAAAACAGTATCACATCGTCACCTGATGTCATTTGCTTTCCAATAGGATTCTGGACTTTGTTGCACGTTGGCCGGGATCTACACATGACTCAATTAAAAACCAGTAAGGATTGAAGTCGACAGTACTCGACTTCGACATACCCTGTACCTTCAATTAGTAACGGATGTATAAAGGCGTTGCCCCGCCCACTTTTCAATCGAAACCGATCTCATTTCCATTTAATATCATACATATCAATTTTTATTCATGTAGACCACTTTGTTCCAAAGGTTTAAGGTTTTCCTATTTTGGCAATTTGTGGACGTGGCTACTCTCATATTATGATTGAATTTTGATACACTTTATCCCAATATCATACACACCAAATTACATTACTGTAAGTTACATGGTTCAAGATATATAAGCATTTGAAATTTGTACTATATGTGGGCGTGGCCACGCCTATATTTTATTTTACTTGTTTGGGCTTCAAGTCAGCTGTAAACAATCTAAATTTGGTGTTCCTATCTCAAAAAACAACGCAGAAAATACGACCTTTGTACTATTTTACCCGAGGTAGCTTTAGTTATTTGCCCCTCACCCCTAAACTAACTCTAAAAGGGGGAAGACAAAATAAACTTGATCTGCGTAATGAATCACAGAATCGAACTGCGCAGAGCTTTTGGTCCTATCTATTATAGTTTCCGAGATCGACGCGTTCCTACAGACAGACGGATGGACGGACAGACGGACATGGCTAAATCGACTTCTCTTTCGATACTAATCAATAATATATATACTTTGTATAGTCGGAGATGTCTCCTTTAAGGTGTTACTTACATTGTCGACGTGCACAAAACTAATATACCCTTGTACCATAAGGTAAATTTAAAAATAAAAAATTTATTGTTATTTCCCAATCAAAATCGACCTATATAGCCCGCATTAATATTATGAAATATAACTTCACAATAATAACACAATTGGATTTTTTTTTAATTCGATTTAAATTGCCTTTAAGGGGGTATACAACCTTTGCGATTCAAGAAAATGGTTATTAATTTATTTTCCCCAAAGTACTTTTTGAGGTGTACAGAATCTATATTGGTCAATTTTATAGGTAGCCGAAACATTTTTTGTATGCTATTGTCAAAATTGAACAAGCGCTTTTAGTGCAATTTTATGTGAATACAAAACTTTAAACGCGTTTTTCTCTTAACGACACTTTTAAATTTGGCGTTTCAGATTGCTCCGCCAGTTTTTATCTGATTGAAAGGGATTTTCTTAGACATGTAATCTAGGACAGTACGTAGAGTTTTTCAATATATGTCCTAGATTTGTTTTTTCGTCCATTTAAATGCATTTTTATATTCAATACACACTCTATGTGCAGGGTACAAAAACCTCGACATCAGGATATGTCTAATAAGAATATGTGAAACGGAAGTTGCGGAAAAATCAATTTAAAGTTTTACTTTGCGCTATAAGCCGTATAGGAAGACTAAAACTACGTTAGTTTTTATCGGATCAAGTAAATTTTTTACGCGATATTCTCAAAATATGGTACTATCATCCAATTTTGGTAATATAAAAAAAAAAACAATGTTTAATACTTTACCCCCCTTAAGTTGTTATAAATAATTATGTATCAAGAAATAAATTTTAGAGTTTTCCTCAACAGTCTCCATACAAACAATTCGATACTCCACATGTTTTCATTAATAAATTTACATTTAAAAAAAACTCATCCCAAATCAATCAAATTTTTTTGAGCAGCCAAATCAATCAGAGTTATGTCTCGCCAATCTGATTTCATTTATTTACGAAGATTGAAAAGCATATTTGGATTAAATTATTGAAATTATTGACCTCTAATGTGTGTAATCTATTTGTTAGTTTTTATTTATAATTGATTATTACTTTTCACTTTCAAAGTATTTAAAATTAAGTTAAGTAGGTTATTTGGTTACATGTATTATTGTCATAACAATTGTAAAATTTGGCGGACTGCAATATAATTCTGTTTAAGTTTAGAACTAATAGTTCTATAACATTATGATTTTGTGTATTATTAAATTTAGATGTACAATTGTTATAATTTAACGATAAAAACAATGAAATAAGCGTAAATATGTTAGTACATTTTTATTTATCAATGTATGCAACTCAGGAATATCGATAGAATGTTCGTCGACAAATGTTAAAAAAAAAAATGTTTGGAGTTCTGTGACACCAACTAGAGAATTAAAAAAAAAACGTCTTCGACAAAAAAACTAGAGATTTCTGTGACGCCCCTATACAGCTGGTGTTTGAAAATTTTCAACAGCCAAAAGATAGCAAACTAATACTGGAGGCCACCCCTGTGTAAAAGAAAATTGGACAGATAAGGTTTGAGCAAGCCCAGAAATTTTAAAAGTCCTACCAATCGCCATGTGAAGCTGTTCACTTTCTCTGGGTTGTTTTTTTCACGCCTGTTCTTATTATTTGAAACATGGTTTTACAATTTTTTTATTTTGACAATACGTGAGCGTGGTCATGCCCATAATAAGATTGGATCTTTTTCCATTGCATGCCAACTTTTTTGGAAGTTCGAAGTTGTATACTTTCAAATCTGCACATATTTCAAATGTTGACTACAAATGGGCGCCCCTAGTTTTCTGTCCGGTCTAATTTGCCTCCAAGTTAACAATATGTATATTAGGGTGTCCCTTATATGGTAATTTTTTTTTTTTTTTTTTGCATTTTTGGAAACGCATACCCGCTATTTCTGTTTATTATTCTTCACTTAACCTAAATATAAAATTTCCGCTTCCTATGTTAATTTTAACACGAGCCGACTGAGCCCTTAAGAAAGAAAGAAGATTTTATATGTTTTTTTTAAATAAAACTGGGGGACGGCAAATAAATACATTTTAATTGAATATTTTTGAAAAGACAAATTTAAGTATTGCGTTTTATTACCAAAAAGATTAAAGTTTATCTTTTATACTAATCAGGATACTTCCTTTTCAAGGTTTCTTTTTTACAATTTGATTTGAGCTTTAACTCATTTAATTTCACTTCGCGGATTAAAAAATAAAACTGCGAGAACTTGGCGGATAGATGGACACCCGTTATTTGGCGATTTACCTCACCAATCAAAAATTTAGTTTTTGTGTTGCTTCTAAGTTCCACAGAAATTGTGCGTATTGTTTGTCCAACAAATTCGAAACGAAATGACAACAAAATGAAGTACTCGTATGTTACACCATAGGTGCCGGTGTAACTTGCTTGAGAAAGTGTTCCAATGTTACATTAAAGACGCAGATGTAACTTGCATGTCGGTACGTGTGTAATCATGGGAGTGTTTTAGAGTAGACTGAACAAAACTAGCCCATATGCGTTAAAAAATAAGAACCTTGCAAAATAAGGGACACCGTAATGTTCAATGTACAGTTCAAATTTTATGGGTCTATCCCAAAATCCTACTGACAAAGTTGGACTTATAATCACGATTACTCCAGAACTTTATTTCAGTTTCATTTTGGGTCGGGGTAGGGTTAATTGGGAAGTTATCAACTAATATATTAAGCACATATTCTGAAATTTTCAATAAAAACAAAAAAAGTAAGGTCCGATGGTAGCTGGTTTAAATTCACGTCTCAGAAAGAAAGTGTTTGGCGGTGACCATCATCCAACATAAAAAAAATGATTTAAGTTGATAAACTTTTCTAGTGGGGGTCGAGTTTTTATTTTTTTTTTTGTACTTTGGAGTCGGAATTCCGATGATTGGCAAAAAAAAAAAAAAAAAACAATATTTAAGCTGCTATAAAAATAGTTTTCGAGTGAAAGTGTTCAAAAAAAAACTCCGCCATTGTAACGTCATTTCCGGTGACCCCTCGAAAAAAAGGTGCGTCTACGTTGTCAGCATAACTCCTGACAGGACCATTTAAAATAAAAAAAACAAAAATTCGTGTTTTAGTTAAGACCATATACTCGTGCTTGAACGAAGAAGAAAAAAAAAAGTAAAAATTGGAATTTTGGCAGAGCTTTTTCCAAAAAAATGATAATTTCGGTCAAATTTGATCGACATTTTTTTTTTTTAAATAGTTGTAATTGAAAAAAAAAAAAACAAAATCCTTCGTTTAAGCATGAGTAAATTTTATCTCGAACACCTGTGTAAAATTTCATCAAGATCGGTTGAGTAGTTTTCGAGAACTTTTGACAACTGACTTTGAAAACACAGTTACGAGAAAAACGCGTTTAAAATTTGTGTGAAGGCTGTATCTCCGAAACTATTATTCAGATCGACTTGACAATTTTGGATAATATTCTTGAGATGTTGTAGAAATTAACCCACGAAACCCATGAGACTTAAGGGTTTTACTCTTGCAAGAGTATAAAACAAAAACATTTAAGTTTAGAGAAAGAACTCGACTACAGTATATATACTTACATATCTTATCTTTTGGATTTGGAGTGGCTATGTCCATTTTTTGACAGGAGCTCATTCCACTTTTATCCAGTAGCATACATACTAATTATTATTGTGTTTTTCATATCTGAATGATGAAATAAAAAAAAAAAACCTTATAAGGTACATATGTATGTATGTATGTATGTAGATAGCAATTGTAGTTTGCCACTTTCCAGACTGTCAGGACTAAATCTTCTTCTCTACCGATGCTAATTAAAAAATAAATATCTAGTCAGTCACACTCCATTCCTTCATTTGATTTGAACAAAACTAAGATAACATAACGATTGTGTGTCAAACTAAAACTTTTAATATTTTTTCTTACAGACTGCAAACAGAACAACAAAATAATTTACCAGGAGAAAGAACGGAAGACTAAATGAAACAACAATAACAAAGCAAACACCACTTTAATTAAAGGACATTTTAGTGGAAAAACAAAATATACTTTAATTGAAGGAGTATTTGATAAACAAAAATAAGAAATTAAAAAATTCACTTTAGCCTTACTAAAAAAAATTAGGTATTAAACTTAACAATAAAAAAAAGAATAAAATAATTGTCACCAATTAATAGTTCCGAAGCGTGTGCCTAAACGTGAACACATCTGATCGAATCAAAACAGATCAAACAATTTCAACACATTTAAATAATAATTAAGCAGTTCGAGTTCATATCACAAAAGACCAAAGTGAAAAGAAGAGTGCACGTGTGTTACTGCTGTAATCTAAGGAAGATCGGTGAAAATAGCAAACTGTACTCGAATTCAGTCAGACTCAGCAGCAGGAAAAATAAAGATATAACAGTATAGAATTAGAGAGACCAATGTACATTAGTAATAATAGTAATGTTGGTATGGCCACACTGTTACAACAGAATAAAAACATTGTAAAGGCGTCAGCAACGACAAACACATCGGCAACGGCACCCACAGTGCTACCAAATGGTAATGGCAGCGCGATTGTAGTAAACAACCGAGTTATTGTAGGTGGCAATATTGCCACTACTGGAATTTTAGTAAATAACAGTTTCATTGTTGGTAACAACAGTGGTAATAGTGTCGGTGGTATAGGCTCGACGGGCCTCGTTGTTGGCTCTGGCGGAATACTACTACAACAATCGCAACATCAACAGCAAACATCGATGCAATCGATGACAAACGGCGCCTCTGGCACGGCAAGCATTATTACATACAATCAGTATCAGCAATTGTTGCAGCAACAACAAAACACGCAAATTGTTACCACCACATCTGCAGCAGCAAATAGAACAGCAACGACAACGCGTTTGTTGATGCCACACGAGATGGTTAGCATACCAACAGCTGTATCAACCAGCGGTGCATCAGCAGTAAGCGGTGTTGCTTCTGACGGTTTAGTGATGATCGCGAATAGTGCAGGAGCCACAGCACCAGGTACAACAACAACAGCAACACAGGGAACTTTTTTGGTGGCGGCAACACCAATTGCTGCAGCTGCAACTACAACAAACACAATAACAACAAACAGTAATCATTCACGGCAATTTACGCAGCAACGAGAACAATCACAAATTACAAAAATGCAATATAGCAATAACAATCGCACCATTGCCACCTACATACCAAATCGGATTGTGCCACAGCACCAGAATAATTTAAGTACCATAGGATCAACAGCAACAAAGTCAGTAGTAGCAGCTACTGCATCTGTAATTAGTACAAATAACAACAATAGCAACAGCAACATGAACACAGCAACAAATACAAACGCATCAAACAGCATTCGCTACTTTGCCCAGATTGGTCAACAGCAGCAACAACAAAACGTTGTACTCAAACGGACTGTTGTGACTAACAATAACATCACTACTAGTAGTAATAACGTTGTAGTGCTCAATCGTAGCATTGCAAGTGGCATTAGTGGGCTTTCTGGCAACTCGATTGCGACAACCTCTTCAACAACATTTTTCGCACAACGCCAACAGCAAGTGCGTTATACTAATTCCCTTACTTCGACTATATCAGCCTCCAATACCGCAACAATCACAACAGTTCCTAATGGCAACAATGTTGTCAACAGCAACAACAAAATTGGCAATGCCAATAGTGCGCTTTCAACAATATCAAAAATTGGAATTGATAACGCAATCGATTGTTCAAATCATGTTAATGACACTGATACAATTGAAGTACCAACCGATGCAACAAAGCCTACACTGAATGCCAATGTCGCAGACGACACTGAACCCGAAGTGGACATTGTCATCAACAATGTAGTGTGCTCATTTAGTGTTCGTTGTCATCTCAATTTACGCGATATTGCTCTCAAAGGCTCAAATGTTGAGTATCGCCGTGAAAATGGTATGGTGACAATGAAGTTGCGTCGTCCTTATACAACAGCGTCGATTTGGTCATCGGGACGTATTACATGCACAGGAGCCACGTCGGAGCCACAGGTGAGAGTCATCTGTACCAATGTTTATTTGAGTTTTTTTTCAATCATCAAATGTAATTGTGTTATTTCTAGGCGAAGATTGCAGCTCGCCGCTATGCACGTTGCCTATCAAAGCTTGGGTTTCCCGTACACTTTCAGAATTTCCGAATTGTGAATGTGCTTGGAACATGCAGCATGCCGTGGGCTATTAAGATTGTAAATTTTTCAGAACGTTTTCGCGATAATGCAAGTTACGAGCCGGAATTACATCCCGGAGTAACTTATAAGATGCGTGATCCCAAAGCAACACTTAAAATCTTCTCAACCGGCAGCATTACTGTTACCGGTAAGTAGCACCGTATGCTCAAAAATATTAAATAATTGTTAGCTTTTACCAATACGATACTTTCTTTCTTAAAATCGTATAGCTGCCAGTGTGGCCGATGTTCAGTCCGCCATTGAGCATATTTATCCGCTTGTCTTTGATTTTCGAAAGAAACGTTCGCCGGAAGAATTGCAACAATTGCGAGCCAAGCAAAAACAAATTGCTCACGCTGATCCAAATGAACTGGAAGACATTTTCGACAATGGCAGCAATCCAAATGGGACAAATAGCAATATTGCCGCAGAAGTTTGCAACTCCGCAAGTGTGGATAAGAGTCAAAATACAGCAAATATGAATATTGACGGCTCAATAAAACGAAACGCAACCGCACCAACGCTAGTACCCGCAAGCACCAATGCACGTCGCAAGGCCACAGAAACATGGGCTAGTAAGCAGCAAAATAAACGTCCATGCTATACAGGCGGTACATTTGCTGCAGCCACTACGGGAAGTAATTTGGCGATTAGGAATCGTCTTAGTGGTGGCGTTGTATTTGGAGGTGGTGCTCCTGGAGGAGGTTTTGGTGGTGGCAACCTTTTGGCCAGCAAGTCAATGGTTCATATGTTAGGACAAAAACGCGCAGTTAACCAGCAGTCTAAATTTCAACATGAGCACGAAGATGAAGATGTTGATGATCCAGATACATATGAATTTGATCCTGAAGAATTAATCGAAGTA
This sequence comes from Phortica okadai, assembly GCA_034638295.1. Classification (NCBI taxonomy): domain Eukaryota; kingdom Metazoa; phylum Arthropoda; class Insecta; order Diptera; family Drosophilidae; genus Phortica; species Phortica okadai. The sequence continues at coordinate 33,474,201 of CM067848.1, read as the reverse complement.
GACGAAAACGCGCTGTAAGCCTCTTAGTTAACTACATGTGATGAAAATGAGAGGAAAAAAATATCAGATATTTGATAACAATTTCAAACAGTAGTATAAAAACAATATATGTATTAACATAACCAAGAAAAACACAAAAAGAGAGCAGACAAAAATGAAGGAGATTCAAAACATAAAACAAAAATGCCTATGCCAAAATTTAGTTTAGTGTATATTAAAGAAACAACAAAGGATAAAAGAACCAATCCTCGACAAGTGTTAAACGAAGAAGATTATATGAATTAGTATTTGAGTGTAAAAAAAGCATTTAAAAACTTAAATACGTACGTCGACAACAAAAACATAAAAAAAAAATAAGTGAAGATATAACAAAAACAGGAGAACAAAATAAAAAAAAAACATACAAACAATTGATATGAAGTTGCAACAAATTTCCATGGATACCTGCCTCCATGCCTCAAACATACACACCTATTTGTAATTGAATGTCAGAGCTGACTCATGTATATGTATGTACTGAAATGCATGTACACTTTATATCTTACATACATATATGTACATACAACATGAACCAAAAATTGTAATTAAGGTAAATTCGAATCATATTTTTTTAACAATATTTATATTTTTGTGTACTTATGTATTGATAAATTCTAGAGTTGTCCCAGTGATGGGAATTATACCATTATGGTCACACTGTCTCTGTTGCCATTTCAGAACTGTTTGCATTCGCTATTTATATATACATACATAGACATATTTTTTGTTATTGAACGGCAATTGAAAGATTTACATAGACTTATCCAAAATTTGTAGTTTTATATATTTGGATGTGCTATTTCCGAATCTTTTCTTTGTCACCTCGTATGATTGCCGCTCGGTAACCGCGCCTAAAAGCAGTTTTTTTTTTTACAATATCACCTTCACGACTCATTCCACGGTAAAAACAATTATATACAAAATGAAGCTACAGAAAATTTCCTACAATTTATGTAATAACCTTTTTTGTTAAATAGATTTGGCATACGAGGAGGTAAGGTTGAAATTCATAAAGGGCACATTGAAATATATAAAATTGCCCATTTTCAAAAGCCTCGAAAACTTTCCAGGTAAAAATACCAAATCACTACAGTCACCGATAGACCTATAGCATAAAAAAAAACCTTGTTAAATATATTGCGCTTATGATTCTTAATTAGTTTATTGATAGATTCGAATAATTTGTTTATTGTTAATTTATTTATGTCATTCATCATGATTTAAGAATCCTGTTATTTTGACTTATTCAATAAAAATTGTGATTCTGGAACAAAATAACTAAAACATATAAATCAAAAAAAAAAAAATGTGTGGAGTTACTTAATTTTATTATTTTTAAGCAATTTTTTATTTTCCAAGTAAGTTGAGTAGTTAGTAACGACTTAAGTGTGAAATTCCATTAAATGGAAATGAATGACGGTTTTTATTGGTTTTGGTTTAATTCGAACAGAAAATAGCTCATTCTCACTATTTTTTTTTTTTTTATTCTAATTTTTTATTTTTTTTCTTTATTTTATTTAAATGGTCAGTTTTAAACTAATATTTTAAGCTTATGAGCTGATAGCAGCAGTTTTAAATTGACGCCTCAGAAAAAAGAAGTTTTGCAGTGATCATTACTTATGAATGGATGAACAAAAGTGCAAGGAAAAAAAAATGATTTTAGATGATTTTATTTTTATTTCTTATCTTTTTTAATGGAATTTTAAAGTGAAAATATCAAAAAAAAATATATGTATTTATATATATGTATATACCAGGGACCGTAATTGTTATGACATTTATTTATGAAAATAATTTGTAACTATTATTTTTGGTTTTTTTTATATAAGTCGAAAATAACTATTATAAATAATTTTTACTTTTTACCTCAAAAATAATTTTTAAAACTCATTTATATGTTTTCAAGTCTTGTATAACTGTTATAGAAGATTTTTCAAATAAAAGTCGTTAAGAAACTTTTGTTTTATGAAATCAGAAATAAAAATCATTTCAAAGACTCTTATTTTTGATTTTTAATATAAAAGTCTTCAAAAGACTTATATTTTTCAAAAGTAAAATAAAAGTTTTTTGAGCATATCTCGAAGGCCTTACATGATGTCTATTAAGAAAGAACTTTAACCTTTGAGCAACTTTTTTATTAAAATTTTTTATAAATTAATGTGCAAAAGGGGAGACCCTACCATCCAAATTTAGAGTTTCTATCATGTAAAGCCTTCGAGAAATGCTCAAAAGGCTTTTATTTTAGATTTGAAAAATAAAAGTCTTTTGAAGACTTTTATATTAAACATAAAAACTAAAAAAAAAAATAACTTTTATTTTTGAGAGCTAAACAAAAAAGTTACAATTAATTTTTATTTTTGCCTAATAATTTAAAAATTAAAAATAACAGTTTTTTATAAACTTTTTTAGATAAAGTTGCAAAAAAATTTATCGCGTATTTGCTTGCAACAAAAATTTTATATTTAAAAAATATTGTAGCTTATCTCCTTAGTTGTGATTTTTTTACTTTTAATTTGGTCGATAACAGAAATTTTCGGTCCCTGATATATATATGAATAACACTAGAAAGTAAAACTTCGACGTCAGGACGACGTTAATTATGTGTAAAAATATTGGTAAATTTAAAAAAAAATCGGTTCAGTAGTTTTCGAATAAAAATAGTCACCAACTTTGAAAAAAACCAGTTTTGGAAAAATGAATTTAAAATTTTGCTATCCGTATAGGAGAGATCTAAACTGAAAACGCTCTATCTCCGTTAATTTTTTTATGATATTCTTAAATGAAAGTATCATTCCACAACATTTGATAAAAATCGAAAAATAAAAAATTTTAAAATTCTATCCCACCCCTATTTTGTTTCTTAAAGTCCAAATATAGTGTTGTATACTATAGTTATTTCGTGGATTCCAGTAACATAGGTTGGTCTATTTTTTTTTTGTGTAAAAGTTCTTATCTATCTTCGAAATTTGTTGCACTCCCTGGTTGATAATGGAAGAGTCAATTGTTCCTCAATAGAGTCCGAATTTTCACTTGCTCATCAATCGATTTCCACGTAGCATTTCTATTTAAATAATTTCAATTTCATTTATATTTAATGGAATTACACTCTTAAGTCATTACTAACTTCTAACTTTGAAAGTAAAATTTGGTTTAAAAATAATTCAATTAAGTAACACCAAACAATTTGCTTAGTTATTTTGTTGCAGTATAGCAATTTTTATTGAATAAGTCAAAATGATAGGATTCTTAAAGCTTGATAATTCAACTACATGTATGTCAACAGTTGAATTTATCACGTTTAATTATAAGAATAATAACAATAAAAAAAAATTCGAAAATATCAACAAACAAATTAAGAATCATAAGCACAATTGAATTAACTGTGAGTTTTTTTGTATGCTGTATTTATTTCGCACACTGTATAGTAACACTCGAATCTTAAACTTACTCAAGCACAACGTCAGCGAAGTACCGCACAAACAGAAAAAGCAAACTAGAAAAACTATCAATGAGAAGATATTGACTGTCTTAGCGTAACTTTAGCGTTAGGGTTATGCTACGTACATATGTTTGTATTTTCCATTCTTATATCTGGTTATACCCTGTGTGTTATGGTACAAACATGTTTTAGTTTTTATCGCTTCTAAAGTAAACGGAATCATGATAAAAGCTATAAAGTATATACTTATACAATACATATTGCAGTATTGAAAGAGGGAAAATTTAGCCATCTTCTGTAAGGATCAATGGAAAGAATCATTTGGCTCCAGTGGCTTTTGAGATCGACGTGTAAAATAAAATAAATTAAAAAAATGCTTACCTCCGTTAGTCCAGTCATTTGGTCATAAAAAGGGGATTGCCTGGAATGTTTTCCGGAAGTTTTGAATATTGGTATCCCTATGTATTTTGTGGTGTTATTTCCGACTTTTAGCTTTGCTACCTCGTTTATTTGCCGCTCGAGCCGACATTTTTAAAAATGGCGTATAAAATCAGTTTTTTCATCATATCACCAATTCGGGTAATTTTTCAACAAAAACATTTCGATACTAAATTGAATTAGAGAAAATTCTTATAATTTATGTTCTACTCTTTTTATACCCTGCACATACAGCGTGTCAGGGTATATTAAGTTTGTTTGAACGAAATGTATGTAACGCACAGAAGGAAGGGAGGGGACCCCATAAAGTATATATATTCTTGATCAGGACGACAAGAGAAATTGATTGAGCCATGTCCGTCCGTCTGTCCGTCCGTCCGTCTGTATTCACCAATGGATCTCGGAAACTGTAAGAGCTAGAGACTTGAAATTTGGAGGGTAGACTCGTGATGCTTGGCAGCAGATCAAGTTTATTTTTTTTTTGTGCCACGCCCACTCCTTCCCGCCCATCCAGGCCTACCCACTTTTTTAAATCGCTATAACTCAAACATCCAAAGAGATAGAAACATGAAAGTCGGTATGTAGACTCAGTATGAGTGGCTCTACAAAACTGCATACCACAAAATCCCCCCCTCATTTTCATTTCCCCTCCCCCAGTAATTTTCTCTAAATTGCTATATCTCCAAAATTAACAAAGGTATGAACCTGAAATTTTGTATACAAGCTCAGTGATAATACATCTTAAAAACTGCATACCACAAATTTCCCCTCTCTTTGATGGCTACCCCTCAGAGACCTACAAACTTAAATTTGTCGTAAAATCCACATTTTTTGATCGATTTTCTTTGTATTTTGAACACTATTTGAAAAGGCGACGTCAGATCAATATGTTTTTGTAGATTGAGGGTGTGGCACCGCCTACCATGTGTGCAGGGTATTATATTGTCGAGTATACTCGACTATACCGCCCTTACTGGTTTTGGTATAACTAATAGTTTTGTCATACGAGCCCCTCAAAGAGTACAAGTCTTCTACACTTGTACAATTTGCCATTTCATATATTTTGAAAATTTTACCAAAAGCCCTAGGGATATAAGCAAAGTGAATCGGCTCCGAAAAAGGTAGTCAAATGGAGCTATGGGGATATGGTGGTACTAATTAGATAATAAAATACTGAAAGTTTTAGGTCACTAACTCAATTGGTTTTCCAGAAAAATACTCGTCCTTTGCTCGTAAAAAAGGGGTTGCTTGGAAAATTTTCCGGGAGTTTTGAAAATTGGCATACTTATCTGTTTCGACGTGGTCTTTCCGATCAAAATTAAATAATAATAAAAAGGTTGTCAAGCTCAATCGTTAATTATGTAAATCTCAACACTGAACACAAAAAAGTAAGTGAAAATTAATCCAGTAAGGACGATATCTTCAGCCTTGATGACGGTGCCCTTTTTTTGTGCCTAGCCCACTTTTTTTGATTGAATCTTATTGTTCTTTATCTTAATAATTTCCATTGTTGTTGCTCAATGGGTACCGACAAATGATTCATCGTAATAAAATTCAAGACTGTGCAAAATTTCAGCTCGATGGCTCCAAAAACTGGGGGACTAGTTTGCATACAGACCGCCAGGCAGACGGATGTGGCTAAATCAACTCGTCTTGTCGTCCTGATCAAGAATATATATACTTTGTATATTCGGAAACGTATATTTCGATCTGTTACTATAAACTCCGTGAGAAAGTTATACCTCTATTCACATACATACGTTAAAAAAAAATGTTAGGATATAAATTGTAGGAAATTTTCTCTAATTTAATTTAAAGGGTTACATAGTATGTACATCCAGCATTTTGGGAAAAGTGGAATTTTTTTTTTCTAAAAGGAGAATAGAAAGGCTCGACAGACCATAGGGAATACAATTCTAGATTTTTTTTTTTAAATCCGCATCAAAAAATATTAAAAACTGCACGAGTTATCGTGGAGCAATTTTTTATTTTAGTGTTAATAACAACTTGTGTTTTTCTTTAATAGTTCTGGTAAACATGAGGTAAAATAATTCTTTTTTAAACCTTAAATGACGAAAACAAAGTAGCAAATAATTAACATGAGCAAAAGAGCAGATATTGATCAACTACTTACTTGCTGATAGAGGCAACAAAAGCTGTCCTGAATGTGAAACGCTGTTTGAATCCTTTTTACATAAATCCATTTGATAGAATTTTGGTAATAACAGTGACTAATAGAGTTGTCAGTATAGGGGGGTAAATCTCAAGTAACCTAAAAATTTGCATGTATGCTGCTATTTTTTTATCCTGTACCTTGTGGTACAAGGGTATATTAGTTTTGTGCACGTCGACAATGTAAGTAACACCTTAAAGGAGACATCTCCGACTATACAAAGTATATACATATATTCTTGATCAGTATCGAAAGATAAGTCGATTTAGCCGTGTCTGTCTGTCCGCCCGTCTGTATGAACGCGTCGATCTCGGAAACTATAAGGGGTGAGGGACAAATAACTGAAGCTACCTCGGGAAAAAACTTACAAAAGTCGTATTTTCCGCGTTGTCTTTTGTAAAATTTGGTGTGTATATAGCTGACTCAAACCTCAAGGAGAAAAAACAAAAAAATGGGCGTGACCACACCCCTATATAGTAAAAATTTCAAACGCTCATATCTTAAGAACCATACAACCTACAAGAATGAAACTTTCCATGTATGCTATTGGGATGGAGTATAGTTAGATTCAAATATAAAATGTGCATAACCACGCCCACATATAGACAAAATAGAAAATCGTTCTATCTCTGTAACGAATTGGTCTAGAAGAGCAAAAATTAGTATGTATGATATTGAATGGAAAGTAAATCTGTTTCGATTAAAAAGTGGGCGGGGCAACGCCCTACAACAGACGTTACCAATTGAAGGTACAGGGTATGTCGAAGCCGAGTACTGTCGAATCCAATCCTTACTGGTTTAAATTAAATTCATGTGCTTGGTAACGCCCTAAAAAATGAAGCCATACTTGACGATACAGGTATGTTCGAGGTGGAGCTCTTGAAAGTTCTTTAAAGTGCTTAAACTAAATTCAAGTAATGCTTCAATTGCTGCTTTCGGAAATTCAACTCGCGGTCCAAGTAAAACCCAGATTCAAATTTGACAAGCATTTTGACAGTTGACAGTTTTCAGAAGTTTTTGTTTGCTTGAAAACGGAAATTTATCCCTTGGCGTTGCCGTTTTTGAAGATCATTTTTTTCCATTGCTTCAAATTTATCTTTATCATAAGTCTTACATCCAAATTTTCGTTGTAGTATTATTGTTTCCTGACTTCGACTATAATATTTATTTAGGCTAAGTGGCTACTATTGGAATTTTTGCCCTATACCTTTAGAATGAATTCTTTAAAACTGATGTCCCAGTCATGGATCACCTAAGAAAAAACTAAATTTCAATAAACTTTCAAAATGTTTTTATTGTTTGGACATTTTTTTTTTTTAGTTGTTTATTTACTTAGAATGATTTAAGGTACTTACATTAAATAAACAAATGTGATTCTGTGTTTAATTTTGAACAATGTCTCTGGCCGAGTTCTCGAGTTCTTAATCTATTTGGATATTATGCTATCTCTTTTTTTGAACTATTTGTAGTAATTAACTTATTTGTAAGTGAAATTATATTGGAATGCTATGAAAAATTAGAAAAAAAACAAGGCTTGAAGTTATAATTGGTTTAATTACTTGGACATTTAGTTCTCTAATTAAAAGATACACATTCAACTATATCAATTACTTTTCATTTAATTAATAAATTTTCATTATTTATATTTCATTATTATTTGAGTTGACATTTAATGATTCGACATTAAAAATGAGGTGTGAAGACGATACTTGTTGGTAAACTGCAAGAATAATAATACAGACCGACAAAAATACCGTTTGTAAAAACTTTTTGAATAATTTCAACTAATTCCTATAGATTCTGAAAAACATTTACAATAAATTGTGTATCGCCCACCAATATCTCACATTTCAATGTTTTGTTAAAATCACGAAATTACTGTTTTTCAAACTAGTGTGCAGAATATCTTAGAAACTTCTGAACCGATCCTGTTGAAATTTAACAAGGATAGTCTTAAGAATTCAATCTATCATGTACAAAAGGGGTTTTTGATTGAGCGCCCCCTTCGGGAGTTATACAATATGTTATCTTAATAATTCGGTCCAGTAGTTTTTAAGATATTCTGTATACAAGTGTGAAAAACAGAAATTTCGTGCTTTTTACGAAACATTGAAATGTGAGATATTGGTCACCTACCACGACTTTTTCTATATATGTTTTTCAGAATCAGCACACCAAAATACATAGGAATTAGATGCAATTATTGATAAAGTTTTTTTTTGTTGGCCTGTGTAATTAACAAAATGTGTTTTCTTCTATTCATTATATTAAACTCCACATGAAACAAATTTTAACAAAATGGGACCATGACTCAAAGAGATATCTGTTAAAAAGATCCCGTTTGTGAAACATTGTTATTCTTTGATGTACTGATCCACAACTGTGTGCTATCTAAAGGGGTGGGTGAATAGGCGGACAGACATGGCAGAGTTTATGTTTTTTGTAGTCTTAGATCATTAAAATTTATTCATTGTATCCAGCAATTATGAAATATCAAAAATTAAATGGTACTGAACTGTTATACCTAATCCCATTTTTGTGTAGGCATATATGTATGTTAATCGGTTAAGTTGTTTTGATGATTTACGAAATTATTTCTTACATCAATGACTTTATACTTTACATTATATACTATAATTAATTCATTTGTATTCATACTCTTTTCTCTCTTTTTCCCCAGTTAGATTTGTTTAGCTGCTCGTTTCGTTACGCATCTCTTTTTCGTTACAACATCCAACAATTAGCATGAACACCAACATTATCAATTTGATCAACATTATTAACAGTGAGAATAAATCTACAATATATAATAAAAAGAAAATAAGAAAAATATGTTTTCTTTAGTAAAATGAACAGAGCCGGGGCATGACCCAGCCCTGCTTTTCTTATAAGAGAATCGTGGTTGCATAAGTTAAATTCTCATTTAAAGTGCTTTTATTTTAGTATGCACTCCAAAGCGATAAAGAAAAATTAACTTAAATAATAATAAAAAATGAACCACCGCTTGTTATCTCAATGATATAACAGTTTTAATCCATAAGTTTTATTTTATTCTTTATTAGTTTTATTAAATTTTTTTAAAATATTTTTTTTTTACGAGATGCCTTTTGTCGCCGTCATTATATTTTAGTTTAACAAGAAAGTTTATTGTTCATTGCAGTCGCAATTATTTATTTTATAATCATTTGCTATTTTGCACACACATTGAAAAATATTGATCATATTTATTATAAAAATAGTTAATATTATATACATTAAAAAATAAACAAATATAACGAAATTATAGTAATTAAATGCAAACAGAAACCATAATCCTTAATAATAATTTGATAAATCAATTTTTTTTTACAGAAAAATGTATGCTTAAATTTTATACACGTAAAACGATAAATTAAATTATGTTAACATATATCTGGTCAAATATAAACCAATAAAATACTAACTAAATTAATTAAATTATTTAAGTAATAGTACATTCGTATTTTATTTAATAAACCATCGTCGTAAATTTTAATTTTAGTTTTTTTTTTTAACTTGTTCCTGCGTCTTTTTTTTATCGTTTATATTATTAAAAATATTTCAAACATAAAATAAATTTTATTTCAAGAAAAATACACAAAAATAGGATCAGAAAAAAATAAATGACGGTAAACTCAATCATTTTCTTTTCTTAACGAGACATTTAAAACAAGCTTAATAAAGGTTCGCAAAATGATGTTAAAATAAGTTTTAAAAAATGTTTTTTTAATAACTAGAAACATAATATATAAATATTTGTGAATACAAAAAAAAAAAAACAAAAGAATGCTGTCTCCGGCCTTGCCGGAGATTGAATACTCTTCACGCTTTCTTTCCAGAGCCACGCACATTTTTCCATTGGTACCTTATTTCTATTTATCTTAATGAGCAACATTACCAATTTATATTGTACCTCATTGGGTTCCAAAGGTGTAAAAATTCTTGATATCAGTTATAAATGGGCGGCGCCATGCTCATTTTTTGATCAAAATAGTTATCACGCCTTCCTAAAAACATAAGTTTGAAGTTTCAAGTCAATTGTCTGAAACAAAAATGTTTAAATTCACAAATTTTTAAGACCCCTCTGTGGGTGGTACCATTTCTAGGGGTTTGACCTTGACATATTAATACATATTGGCGGCACTAATATATAACAAAGACTACATCCTCTAGTTTCAGCTTTCTATCTTGACAAAAAACGAATTTTTCATACAACGACTTTAATTTTGTTAATTTTTCCTCTTTTTGTATGGGGGCACCGACAAATGATTTAGTCGCACAAAAAAGTGGGGCCTGCAAAAATTCAGCTCGATAGCTTCAAAACGGTGGGAGGAGATTCATGTATACAAACACGCTTTAATGGTGGCTATCAGTTTCGGCGGCCCGATTATGCTAATCCCACCAAATAGGATGTTCGCCTAAAAAAACTGCAAAATTTCAGATCGCCAGTTTTATAATTGACAGAAACTAAAAGTGGGTCTGCTATCTAAAGAGGTGGGTGGATAGGCGGACAAACATATCAAAATTTATATCTTTTGTCGTCTTAGATGATTAAAATTTATTCATTGTATCCAGCAATTATGAAATATCACAAATTAAATGGTACTGAACTGTTATACCTAATCCCATTTTTGTGTAGGCATATATGTATGTTATAACCGATTAAGTTGTTTTGATGACTTATGAAATTATTTCTTACATCAATGACTTTATACTTTACATTATATACTACTATAATTAATTCATTTGTATTCATACTCTTTTCTCTCTTTTTCCCCAGTTAGATTTGTTTAGCTGCTCGTTTCGTTACGCATCTCTTTTTCGTTACAATATCCAAGAATTAGCATAAACACCAACATTATCAATTTGATCAACATTATTAACAGTGAGAATAAATCTACAATATATAATAAAAAGGAAATAAGAAAAATATGTTTTCTTTAGTAAAATGAACAGAGCCGGGGCATGACCCAGCCCTGGATTTTTTATAAGACAATCGTAATAATAATGACAGACGGGCATGGTCATTTCAATTTTTCTTGCTGTGGTGATCAAGCATACAAATACTTTGTATTGTCGGAAATATGTATTTCAATAAGTTAAAGAACATTATCTCTAATATTATACTACTACTAGCTACCCCGGCGCGCTTTGCTACGCCAATTATTCTATTCTATCGTTCCTCCGTCCTCTCATCGTTTTTGAGTTCTCTTTACAAACATCACACACACATACCAATGCAAAAGTGTAAGAAGAAGCAAAGCATGTTTTGTTTTTTGCTTGCGACAACAAAATGTTACTTTTGTTAATTTTTCTTCTTCTTTTTGTATTGGGGCTACCAGCTCAAGTAGTCCGATCGATACCAAACATTATGTAAACAATCCCACTTGAAGATTGCCCGAAAATTTCATTGAAATCGGTCAAGCCGTTTTGGAGCCTATAAGAAACATACATATGTACATACAAACATTCTCTTTTATATATGTACATACATATGTACATATATAAGTTGATTCACTGCGTGAAGAGTACAATGAAACAAAAAAATAAATAAACTAATTAATGGTAATTAAAAAATGCAACACTAAAGTTGAAATTACTTATTCTATTCAAACTGCATAGTGAAACAGAAATTAATATTTTGAAACAAATTAGCGATAGAATAAATATTATCTCGAATGATACAGAGGAATTAAGAAAAGAAACCAAACAATAGACGAAAATCGAACAACGTAATGTTCATGAATAATCTGTGGGTGTTTCTTGTTTGTTTTTTTTTTTGTTTTTTTTTTTCTGTTTTTTTTTTTCATGTTAGTATTTTTTGTTTGTTTGTTTTTTTTTTAAAGAAGAACATTAATTTGTAAATGCAAATGTATACTAAAATATTCAAATTTTTCTGTTGTAAGAAACTTAATTATTTTTTAAATGGATACTTCCAACACGATATCTCTATAAAAGTAACTGTCCATATCGATAATATGAGAACATGAGTCAAGAACAAAACCCAATATTTGTGCTTCATAAAGCTATGATATAAAATCTTGAAATAAACTTCGAAAATTCTATGCACGGGTGCATGCCATTCGGGAACAAAATAACAAAAAGGAAATTATATAAAAACAAAAAATAATAATATATTAAAACAAGAGTACTGAGTGATCTCCATAATGACATGAGTGCTAGCACTGGCTTTCAACATTACATTGAGCTATTGTCTGCAATCTCAGATGTGTATGTACAAAAAAACCAAGAAAGAAAGATGAAAAATTAATAAAGTATTAGTTCATATACATATACATACATATGCTTGTTCTTTTTTTCATTTAATATTTTTTCTTGTTGTTTTTCATTTTAATTACATATGATAGTCCAGTCATTTGGTCGTAAAAAAAGGGATTACCTGGAAAGATTTCTGGGAGTTTTTAAAATTAGCATCCTGATGTATTTTTGGATGCTCTTTCCGAATTTTATTTTTTCCACCTTCTTGCTCCTTTGCTGCACGAGCCCTCATTTTGAGAAAATGGCGTCCAAAATCAGTTTTTTTTTCACCAAATCTCCATTTTTGTTGAATTTACGGCAAAAACATTTCAACATTAGAGTAAACTATAGGAAAAATTCTACAATTTATGTTCTAACTTTTTTATTGTAACACTAATAGTTTTGTAGTAAAAGCTCCCAAGTTTACAAGTTTTGTTATACTTATACAGTTTGCGATTTCATACATTTTTCTTACCCTGAATCAAAATTTTGGAAATTTCACTAACGTTTTTGAGCTTAGTGTTGAGATTTAATGTTATATTAATCGTCTATTTGGAAAAAAAACAGTTCCAAATTCGAGTGCAAACTTACAAATCCAAACTAACCATTTCTTCGGAATTAAAATTTGGAAAGGGCATCCAAAAATACATAAAGAACTCAAGTAAAACTACCAAATGACTATAATAAAAAAATAAATTATTTTCTATGATTTTAGTTTTATTAAAAATTCGTAGGAAAAACTATTAAATATCAACTGCCTTCACTGTACAGTTTTTGAAAAAGGAAATGTATAGATTATTTCGAGTGCTTTACGAATATTTATTTATAAAAAAACTGGGTTTCATAAACAGCCAATGGAAGTTGAATGAATGAAATAGCATAATTTGCTTATTTAACACACTTATTTAATAATAGTAACTACATTTTGTTTTACTGTAAAGACTGCATTATACCAACCAATTAACAAAATTTATTATTAGAAACTGGAAAAAGTAACTTTAATATTATTCAAATGCAAGAAACAATTTTTAAGTAATGACGATTTTAGTTCACTCATATTTAAACATAGTTTAAGAGTCTAATGTAGTCAGAAATACAAATGATAAAAAAAAACATCAGCTTCAAAAATTCTCGGAAACACTGTAAACCCATTATGAGCCTGCGATGACGACAAGAAGCAAAGCTAAACCAATATTCACAATAGAACATGTATGTAAGTAAGGACATTATTTTCGGCTTTGCCGAAGATTTCAAACTCTTCACGCCTATTTTCCAATTTTTTCGATTTCCTTTCATTTCTCTCCATTCTTATAAATTACAAACCAATAATTTTCATGGGCTTAGTTCACTTGATTCTAGAAACATGTAAGTCCTTAATAGACCTCACGCTTTACTATAGAAGAGTTAATAAACACACTAGTTTTCCATAAAAGGATTTGACATTTTTTAATTTTTTGTTTTATAGAGGTTGGACCTTGGCACATTTATTCTATGTGTGTAAGAAAACTGCCTTTTAAATTTTATACCTCTATCATAAAAAAATAACAAAGTTTTTTATGCAACGATTGATTTTTTTTAAATTTGCAGTCTTATTATGTGTGGATGGGGGCTTCCAGTGGTCTGATCATTCCGGTTCCGACTAATGATTTGATTGCATAAAAAGAAAACTGCAATGATGTCTCCTTCTGGGAGTTACAATCTTCATGGCATAGTTGTAATATATACTATTGACTCCGTGAAGAGTTTAAAAATTATAATATTAAGATTAATATTAATATATGTAATAATAATAAAATAATACATAGTAATAAGATAGTATTTAATTAATAAAATAAAAAATAATAATAAAAAAAAAATAATAATAATAAAAACAATAATTTAATAATCAAATTAATAATATATTAATGAAAACTAATAAGAAACAAATTAGGCAAAAGCCAATTGCATTATTTACAAAATATACCTTAATTATAGCAATACTTTCCCATTCACAAAACAAACAAAATAATATTTTTGTTTACTAAATCTTAAGTAAAAATAAAATATTAATACATATTAAACATATAAGTGAGGAAAAGCATTAAATTTAATAAAATTATATGTTAGAAATCCAGCTGGAAAACATTAAACAATGTTAATTAAATTGAAGCTGTAAATGTTGTTTAAAAGCAATAAACAAAAATGAGCTAAACTGTAAAATAATAGATAACAATTTATGATATTCTCATCGTATCACGACTTCCTAAACACCATTGTAGTACGAGAGCCAAAGCGAAGATTTTCGTAGTTTCTCCGGCGCTGCAGATCAGCATATGGGATATAGCTTGTACCATGTTGAGTGGATTCCCCAAGTCTAAGATCACTTTATAGTGCCACGCGTGCTGTCGATTGGTCGATTGGTTTTGTAAAAAAAAAGTCGATAGCTTGATTTACTCCTGCGTGGCAGATTGAGACAAGATGGGTTAATTCATTGTCTCCATTTGACTAATCTGTTATTTGGAGTGAGTCGTATAAGAGTGGATAGGTTTAAGTCCTACAAAAAATGCGTCCAATGTAGGTACTCCTGCGCGGTGAATTTTTTTTTTTATTTTCAAGAAAATAATTCAAAGAACAAAGGAAAAAAAATTGTAATTTTCCACATATCGAACCAAAATTTTGCAACATACATAGATTGATGTTACTAGTTTGTATTGTTTTAAATTCTATTCATTACATTTTTGCGAATTTATTACCTGTACAACGTGGAGTGACAATATTATGTAGTGTGTGTTTTGTGGACAAAGTACATCTCAAAAGATTGTACAATTTAAGTTCGCCTGGAAAGTTTTCCGGGAGTTTTGAAATTTGGTACGTTTGTGTATTTCTCTTTCTGAATTTCAACTTTGCCACCTTGTGTCTTTGCCGCTCGAACCACCGTCTTGGAAAAATGGCGTCTTAAATTTGTTTTTTCACCACATCTCCATTCCGGCTCTTTGTTCGACAAAAACAATTATATAACATGTTAAACTAGAGAAAGTTTCCTATAATTCATATTCTAATTCTTTTTTTAATACAGTAAGGAAGTCGTAAAAAACGGGTTACCTGGAAAGTTTTGCGGGAGTTTTGAAAATTGCCATCCATACGGATTTTGGGCTGCTCTTTCCGAATTTTCACTTTGCGACCTTCTATCACCGCCAAAATCCCAAGTAGTACACTTTGCACCGCTCGTACGCCTAAACTGTTAGTCTTACGAAAAAAAAGGTCTGAACATAATTTGTAGGAAATTTTCTATAGTTTAATTTAGTATAGAGATGTTTTTCCCGTAAAATGACCTAAAAATTAGATATGGTGAAAAACGTGATTTTGGACACCATTTTTTCAAAATGGCGGCTCGAGCGGCGTCTATGACCAAAGTCTATGATGCAAAGTGAAAATTCGGAAAGAGCAGACTAAAATCCATATTGATGCCAAGTTTTAAAACTCCCTCAAAACTTTCCAGGTAGAACTACTTCCTTACTGTATTAGTTTTTTTTTTTGGTCAATTTAATAGTTTTGGCGTATGAGCGTCGTAGTGTTCAAGTTTTATATACTTAATCACTATGTGTTTTCATACATTTTGCATAGGATTTGGTGTTGTTTTTATAACCAGTTCTCACATAAAATGGTCCAAAAAATATTCTTTACTGTCTGCTCACGAACAAGACAGGGACAAAACGATAAACGAGGTAGGCTCGTTCATTCTCACATGATTTTTTTTTTTTTTTGGTAATTGCAGAAAATGCAGTACTTTACATTTAAAAAAGTTTAACGCGCAAAACTGAGCAAAACAAACAAAGTATTAGCTGAATGTGCCTTTGGAGTTGTTGTAGCGTTATTTTGTAACAAACAAAGTGTTAGCTCAATTGTCTTTTTAGTTTTTGTTGCATTATGTTGTTACAAACAAAGTATTAGCTCCATGTGTCTTTTTAGTTGTTGTTGCGTTATGTTGTTGTTACTTTTGATTTTTTTGCTCTGTCAGCTCACGACAGTTTTTTCTCGGACAGCTTATAACGTCATGACCACTTCATGCCAGCTCTGAAAATAACATTGGCAGATCAATAACGTGAACCCTTCTTCGTAGTTGTTTTATTATAAGGGATACAGCAAGGGCATTTGGGTGGGATCGCAGTTCAATATTATACCGGGTTCTGTGAAAGTTTATTTTAGCCAAAATGGTTGGGACGCCTGAGTCCTGGTGGAGAATTGGGCTTCTTAATTAACCTTGATGTTCCAAGTTCTAAACCATGCCTTTAAATTATGTTTGCAGCTCAAAGTGCACTGTTGCGAGCTGGTTGAGAAATGTCTGCTGTGAAAACAGTGAACAATACCAGAGCCAAGGCGCTACCTGGGGGTATACCAGCCAATATACGGCCTCGCTTCTCTGAATCTTACGAAGAAAGACGTTTCACGATGAAATGACGTCGTTACGTCGTATAGAGTAGACGGGAGGAGGTTTCTTAATTTTAGCTGGAGGTATTGTAGTCAAACTGAAATATCCAGGAATATCCAACATTGCTTGCCCTCAAGTCCTAATAGAACGTGATGTTCTGGGGTACAATGGTGTTACTTAAAGCCAAATCGGTGGTTTGGGATGACACTCTGGGAGGCTTAATACTGCCAGTACTCTGTCAAGGAATATTCTTTTGAATATTTTTGAGAATACTTGCAGCAGTCTGTAAGACGCGATAAGGTTTTCCGGTAACACAGGAAACATCACCCCTGGAAACTTTTTTGATTTCAGTACACTTATATGCTGTAGCACTCCAGTTGGGGAGATCGGCTATAGTGTCATGGGGCACACAATGATCTTGAAGTTGGGCCATGCTGACATCGGTACGTGTTGCGAGCTGAAAAGGCGTGATCTCAGTGAAAGCCATCGGCGAACGCTTTAGCTTTATCCTGGCTGGATCGCACTTTTGATTTATGGCTTGACGTTGCGGTTGGTGCTTGACACATCTAGTGGCGCTCCAAAAGTTAAATCCAGATGATTTATTTCGATCAGCATTTTTTAGGAGATCATCAACATAACGCGATCTATCCACAGCTAAATGATTTTTTCTTGCAGTGCAGCTCTTCGCTATGCAGTTGTCTCATCGTTGTTGCACAGTCACAGTTATTAAAGAAGCTTTCAACTGAGAGGTACAAGAGGAGACCGGTTTGAGGATGCGAAACCAGTATGAATGTTTCGTGTGAATATTTTAACAGCATCGTTGAGGACGTGTGCTGAAGAAATCGCCATATTTCAATTAAAGCGCTATTGGAAACTGGTCCTCATTATCAGCATGTGGTGGGAACACGACGCTAGATCTGCGCTATCTTGTACGGATAGGAGGTTTGGTAGAATACCAGCGACTACTTCGAAGCCCGACACGTCTGGAAGCCAATTGTTGTCGATAGGAAAATGAGTGGGAGCTCCTGTAACACTTATTTCCGAGAGTAGGCTAGAGTTAAAAAGTTATTGGCGATGCTTGGAGTTCCATTCACCACCGATCAGAAACGTGGGGCCAAATTTTGGCCAAAAGTGTCAAAGAGAGCATCAGATGACAGCAAAATGGATGAAGGGGTTGTCTGATGTATCATTTGTTGAGACTAGAGATTCAAATCAGATACACGTTGTCGCATATCAATTCTTAAAGGCTGTGTTTTCATTAAAGTTAATTAAAGACGTTGCGGAGATATTCGATTAAACACTGAGCAGAAATGTCACTTCTGATTGAGGTGAAGAAACATCGATGGTGTTAGGCCAACATGGATGATAGTCAAATACATCTCTGTTTATTCAATTGTAGGTTAATACAATTGCGAGGTTCAAGCATACTTCGTTAACTTATTAAAATATTAAAATATTTACTTTAACGACGCTTATGCATGAATACCATATTTGAAATAAATTTAAAATGACACGAAAAAGCGTTAAAAATCATTTAACTGAAAATTATATACATCAATTTATGTCCGTAATTCAGTTTCCCGAAGGGAAATATGTTTATTTAACCATAAATAGTTAACTAACTGTACTAAAATTGTGAACAGACATTAGTCTTGATGGAAAAATTGAAGAACAATTGAATGACTTTATGGACGACATTATTGTGATACAATTGTGGTATTGAGTGACATAGTCGAAGGCACAAAAACTGCATTTTGATGCACAAGTTGTATGTGATGTTTGATAACTTCTAACATGCGAGTAATCGTTACAAAGGTAATAATGTGGAGAGAAATTGACAATGCAATGGTCTATATTGCGTAAGGTGGTCAAATAACGTACGTCATTTTTATAATAAATTAATGCGAAAGTACAGCCACTTTTTCATAGAAAATAACTGAAAATTGGCATGTTATCCAACAACGACTCGTTAGGGGCCGTTCATTAATTACGTAAGGCGATTTTTGCATGTTATTGACCCCCTCCCTCCAACATGTAACATAAAATAAGATCATCCCTATCCCTATCCCTTGTTTGAATTTAAACGAAAAAATTAATGTTGATGTTTTAATTTTTATTTGTCAAAGGAACATTTTTAGGAAGGTTTATAAAAATTACCGTTTTCTTATAAAAGAGGCAATAACACTTGCATGGTTCTGGGCCTGTAAGTCTGCGGACGGGTTGGAAACGTTGTGTTTAGTTGAATATAAGACAAGTACAATAATAAATATCAGCATTAAACACAACAAATTAAGCAAATTTTCAACATTTGGATTAATCGAAAAGAAATCGAAATCCCATACAAAATGTATTAAAATGCATAGTACTTAAGTTGTACACTTTGCGGCGCTCGTACGCCTAAACTGTTAGTCTTACGAAAAAAAAGGTTTCTCTAGTTTAATTTAGTATAGAGATGTTTTTGCCGTAAAATGAGCCCACATTGAGATAAAAATATATATATAAGATAAAATGATTTTGGACGCCATTTTTTCAAAATTGCGGTGGTGATAGAAGGCCGCAAAGTGAAAATTCGGAAAGAGCAACCCAAAATCCATATACATAGATGCCAATTTTCAAAACTCCCGCAAAACTTTCCAGGTTGAACTACCAAATGACTGGACTAAAAACACTCTCATAATTTTTATACTTTTCACGCATGTGAAATAGTTGCGGTGTTCACGCATTTGTCGTTAATCTATGAATGTATGGAAATATGAACGTTAACGACTAAAATGCGTGAACACTTTTTTTTTTACCATCGCGTTAAAGTTGAGAATTCTCTTCTTCTTATATACAGAAACGAAAATTTAATTGCGCCAATTGAGCGAAATAATTGAAATAAATTTAAAATGACACAAGAAACGTAATTTAGTTTCTAGGAGGGAAATATGTTAATTTATGCATGAATATACAATTAATTAACTAATTGTAGTAAAATTGTGCACAGGTCTAGGTCTTGAGGGAGAAATTGTGTAAAAATTGGATGAACTTATGGACGACAATGTTGACATACAATTGTACCATCCAGTGGCGAAGTTGAAGAGCCAAAATCTGCATTTTGATGCAAAAATTGTATGTGTTGTGTGATTGTTTCTAACATAAGAGTATTCTTTACAAAGGTAGTTATATGGAGTGAAATTGGCAATGTAATGGTCTATGTTGAGTAAGATGACGTCATTTTAAAATTAAATTCTTCCGAAAGTACAGCCACTTTTTTATTGAAAATAACTAAAAATTGCCATTTTCATATTTTCATACTTCCATAGGTTAACTAACAACATGCCTCGGGGTCTATGAAACCCTATGAAAATTTGGCCTGTGTATTTTGTTGTTGGCAATTTAACTTTTCATAGACTTATAGGCTAACGACAAATGCGTCAACACCGCAAGTACACTAACTTTGTCACGGAGTTTGTAACAGATCGAAATATTAATTTCCGACTATATAAAGTATATATATTCTTTATCAGGACGACAAGACGAGTTTATTTAGCCATGTCTGTCTGTCTGTCGGTCTGTCTGTATGTATGCAAACTTGTCCCTCATTTTTGAAGCTATCGAGCTGAAACTTTGCACAGAGTCTTAGAATTTATTACGATGAATCATTCGTCGGAACCAGCATGATCGGATTATTGGAACAGGTAGCTCCCATACGAAAAGAAGAAGAAAAGTGAACAAAACTTGAATCGTTGTATGGAAAACTTTTTTGTTTCTTAATCAAATGACTTGAAACTTTACACTTATGTTCTTGGGGGCATTACAACAATTTTGACAAAAATGGGCATTATTACTCCCACTTTTACCGCCCTATTTTAGGAAATGTCTTAAAAATGTCTTCGTTGATACAAATGTATCAGTGAAGACATTTCTAAAGGAAATTTTAAGCATTTCCGTATTTTAGGCAACAATCTCTTAAATCGAAAGCTCTTTTTAACTCGAAAGCTGTTTCTGAGATAACAGTATGAAAAATTTATGTTAAGCGTATGTTAAGTTCGGCATGGAATATTGAAATTGTTTATGTTTTCGCGTATTTCAAATGAACATGAGTGTAGCTAGCACTTTTATTCCGTCTCGTCTTCTTCTTTCATTTTGAGACACAAGTGCGCCACTTTTGACACTGATTCACTGACACAATTGACACAGCAATCGGTTAGCTGACACAATCGCATATGTGCGGTGTATCGTCATGGAACATAGGCCTACCTAATGTTCATTCATGTTTACAATTGCTTTTGTTTTTCTGGTTTGAAAAATATAAAACTGCAATAATATAAACAAATAATTAATCAAATGCAATTATTGAGTTCTCATGATTATGTGGCTTCAATTGCTATATTATTTTTTGAAAACAAAATGTTTGCAAAATGAGTAAAAGTGAATACAATTATTCAAAATAGTAATGTAATAAGAAAATTAATATTTATTAAATTATTAATATTGAAAGAAAGTCATACATTTACAATTTATATTAATTTCGCAAACATTTGCGTTTAAAATTTTTGTTAAGACGTCCTCGCGAGCAGGTATTAGAAAATGTCTTCGTTAAGACGAAAAGAGCTTTTTTTTCTGTTCCTAAAATACGAATTTCCTTAAAAAGTTATCAACTGGCATTTAAGAGAATGTTACGGCTTAACAGTGTCTTAACTTGCTTAAGACATTTCCTAAAATAGGGCGGTTAGCCCAAATTATAATTTAACCAAAAATTTGCATATCTCCGGTACCCAATAAGCAAAAACAATGAAAATTGGTATATATGCTAATAAGATGAAGAGAAAATATATTCATTAAAAAAAATGGGCGTGGCACAAGAAAGTGCGTGAAAAGTATATAAGCATTTCCTGAAGATAGCGTCCTTACAGTTTTTTTTTTTTTTTTTGAAGCACAGGAACACGTGCTGACTTGCGTTCAAAACATGCAAGTTACACTGGCGTCTTTAATGTAACATTGGAATACTTTCACACCGTAAGCTACGGTGAGTTGAAGCTCAAATCAAATTGTAAAAAAGAAACCTTGAGAAAGAAGTATCATGATTAGTTTTATATAAAGTTTATCTTTTTGGTAATAAAACGCAATACTTAAATCTGTATTTTCAATAATATTCAATTAAAATTTAATTATTTGCTGTCCCCGAGTTGTATTTAAAAAAACATCTAAAATCTTCTTTCATAAACTTAAGGAAATAATCATAGGAAGCTGAAATGTTATATTTAGGATAATATGTAGGACAACAAACAGAAATAGAGGGTATGCGTTGTCATAAATGCAAAAATATTTACCATATAAGGGACACCCTTACTTATTATTACTAATCATATATTCAATAAACTGATATTTTACGTTATTTTGCGTCATTTGAATTTTGATTTATTTCGCACAATTTAGCTGATATCCCTTTTCGTTTTTAATATAAGAAGAAGAAAAATTACCTAGTTTACGCAAACCTCCTTATTTGAGTCCTCACGCCGATTTATAACGTAACCAAGTTGGTCGTGAAAACCCTTAATATTGCAGTGTCCGACCAATCAAAACTTAAATTAAGGAAAACCAGTAAGGGAGCTATTTTCAGCTTTGCTGAAACTTATTTACTCTTGCAAGCCTTTGGAAAATCCGTTTTATAGTTTTTCCAATAAGAATCTTATAAGTTTATAATGATAACGGGGCGCCCATTTTCTATTTTTTTTTATAATACAATGCTGTCTGCTTATAGATAAATCACGTTTTTAAGTTTTTCTTGATACAGGTTGTGCCACGCTCTTATGTCCGATGCTTATGAAACTTTGTAATATGGTCAAGGATTCTTAAAAACGAGTAACTGCAAGGTTTCATCTGTTTATAATTGAGAACAAAAAAGTTTTTCTAAGCAAAATTCTCATTTTTGACCGATCGTTCCTATGGCAGCTATATGCTATAGTATTCCGATCAATCTGGTTTCTACATATAAAATGCCTGCAAGGAAAAGAAAATTTTCTGCGTTTAAATTTTTTTGCTAACTTCAAAACTCTGGGAGGAGTTTGCATTGATACAGACAGACGGACATGGCTTTACAAACTCGTCTCGTCGTGCTGATCAAGAATATATATACTTTATATAGTCGGAGATGTCTCCTTCTCTGCGTTGGAAACTTCACGACAAAGTTAATATACTCTTGCGAGAGTATAATGAGACAAAAAGATGAACAGAAGAGGAAACTTTTTCACATTGTTTTGCGGAATTTTAATATTATTTGATTTATTTCACACAATTCAGCTAAATTTACTTTTTCGTTTGTTTATATAAGAAGAAGAAAAATAAACGAAATTAAGAAAACCTACATATTGCTATTTTCACGTAAAATTAAAATTGTTAAAAATGCGACGTTACCGAGCTGCCGAGGTGCATAGCCATACTGCTAAAGTTCCACTTTTGACATAACTGATTTTTGACATTAAAAATTACTCCCAAAAAAAAATTAACAAAAAAAAATTTGAAAAGTTGGAAATGCAAAAGAAGCAATATGCATCAACAAAATCGATTGCGGAAGAAACCTTTGATAGCAAAAAGAAATGGTAGGAATGCAGAGAACGTGGGATTTTACCAGCAGTTATGGGGACGTCCATATATTTTGTGAGGTTTTTTTTCTTGAATTTAAGACCCCTCCCCCCTCTTGGTGAGATTTTGACGTACCCCTCCCTCTGAATCTTACATGAGATTTTGCTAAGAATATGATAAAAAAATTATATTTTTTCTTTTTTGCTTACATTAAAAAAAAAAAAAATGGTAAACTAGTGAACTAAAAAACTCATATGAGATGTTCGATTAACCCCCCTCCCCCTAAGTGAAATTTGGTGAGATTTTGCTGGGACAAATTTTCGGAAGTGTCAAACGTGACATATTAATAGTTGATATAATTTTTATATGAAAATAAGAATATAGAGAATAAAATTTGATCTGTTGCTTAACAAACTTGTAGACACAAATCGAGGCTGTTTTATCTGCATACTTTGATACCCAGCCGTATTTTATGTAAGCGCCTTCAAACTGAATTCGAAATGTAAGCACAGTTGCCGACGACAAAAATACGAAGTCAATAATAACAGACAAACGAATTGAACAGTCGTTTAAAAGGGGAGCTAACAGATTAATCAAAAAACGATTTGCTTAAAATTGATATAACATTAAAACGAGCTGCTGCTGTTATGCTAACCGAGTAGTTTTCTCTGTACTGCAAAAATTTATATTTTTTTAAGTGGACGATAAGGTAAGTAGGCTTTGATACATAAATCTACTTAGACGAATGTCAAAATATCCAAACGAGTGAAAAGCAGAACATGAATCGCATATTCATATTAAATATTTCGGAAAGTGGTGAGGTGCAAATGACATTATCACTTTATTTAAAATTAATTGACTATTCATTTCTAGAACTGCTCTCGGAATAGTTATACAATACATTATCGGGGACTGGGAGGGGAAAAAGCACTAGACAAATCTTAACCAAATGCTATTTGATATTGCAAATATCATGTCACATTTTCTATACATACATGTTCTATTTTTTCTATATTTTATAAAAAATAAATTTCAACTAATATTTTAAATTACTGTCTATTTAACAGTTGAGAACTAACAGTATAATAAACAGAAAAACAATGTCGTTAACAGGAGCACGTTAATATTTTGTTTAACAGCTGACGACAACAGTCGCTTAACATACATACTTCGTGAAACAAAAATTAATACAGAAGCTCTTCGTGTGATAAAAATGTGCTTACAAACTGGCGGCTTTCTGCAGCGAGTTTGTACGGGGATAAGACCTCACAAAAGCGATCACGTCCACGCGATTTGCAAATAGGATTGTGGGGAGAAGTGAGGCCTTGTCACCACACAAAATATACTTACAGAAGCCTTAAAAATACGGCTGGGTAGTTGTTTACAGACACTACTCATTGAGTAGATAAGAATTTGTTCCAGAGACAGTGTAGACAAATCTACAGAGTGTTTACAGTTGTAGACATGAGATTTTTGTCTAAATCTACACAAAAAATCTCTAGTGTAAACAGAGCTTTAAAGGAGATTTTAATTTCCGGGGCGCCAAGATTTGAGGCCATTTTTATGTTAATTGGCCGAAAATAAACACTTTTTAGAGACAAATAAAAATTGATATCTCGCACCGTTTACGAGATACAAATACAAAATACGTATTTTGGATTTTGTACTTAAGTACTCTTTTTTAAAAGTATTTTGTATTTTATTTGAAATACTATTCGAGACGTATTTTGTATTTGTAAAATGGTTTGTAAAATACAAAATACTTTTTTATTTTTATGGCCACTAGTGGTGAGCAGCTTTGAAAGTCTATGCGCAAAATGACAGATGGAAACCAGTAAGGGAACTATTTTCAGAGTTGCTGAAACTTATATACTCTTGCAAGCATTTGAAAAATCCGTCTTATAGTTTTTCCAATAAGAATCTTATAAGTTTATAAAGATAAAGGGCGTAACCCCGCCCATTTTCTAATGTTTTTTTTTAATTACAATGCAATCATTCTACACTTCATTTTAAGATTTTCTATCTCGTCTGCTTATTGATAAATAACGTTTTTAGTTTTTCTCTATATGGGCGGTGCCACGCCCTTATGTCTGATTCTTATGAAACTTTGTAATATGGTCAAGGATTTTTAAAAACGCGTAACTGCAATGTTTCATCTATTTATAGTTGAGAAAAAAAAAGTTTTGCTAACAAAAGCCGAATTTTTGACCGATTGTTCCTATGGGAGCTATATCCTATAGTTATCTGATCTTCACCAATTTTGCAGTGTGTCTTAACTTACGTCTAAAATAAACTTGTGAAAAAAATCGAGGCGATAGCTTTAAAATCAAAGAGTTTATTGAGCAAAAACCTCATTTTTAACCGATCGTTGCTATGGTAGCTATATGCTATAGTATTCCGATCAGGCTGGTTTCTACATATAAACTACCTGCTAGGAAAAGAAACATTTCTGCGTTTAAATTTTTTTGCTAACTTCAAAACTCTAGGAGGAGTTCGCATTGAAACAGACAGACGGACTATATGAACTCGTCTCGTCGAGCTGATCAAGAATATATATATATATATATACTATACATATACTTTATATAGTCGGAAATGTCCCCTTCTCTGCGTTGCAAACTTC
Organism: Phortica okadai; assembly: GCA_034638295.1. NCBI lineage: Eukaryota > Metazoa > Arthropoda > Insecta > Diptera > Drosophilidae > Phortica > Phortica okadai. The sequence continues at coordinate 33,448,238 of CM067848.1, read as the reverse complement.
ACGACAAAGTTAATTGCAAGAGTATAAAAAGTGTTTTTACGGTACAACACTTGTCTCCCGAGTTCAGCACCAGTGGAAAGGCTATTTTCGTATGGTGGTATGATTATGCGTCCACACAGACGCAACATGTCAGATGCTCTTTTTGAAGAGCTTATGATTTTAAAATCTTTAGTAAACAAAGAAAACCAGTGATTTTACCATAAAGTATTTTATTTCAATAAAGTATTTTGAAAATACATATTTTGTATTTAGTATTTAAATACAAAAGGCAAAAGTATTTTGTATCATGTATTTGAAATACTATATTAAAAAAGTATTTGCATTTTGTATTTAAATACTTTTCGAAAAGTATTTTGTACATCTCTGTCTATGATAATTTTTTGTGAGGGCGTGAGACATCAACTTTTTTTATTCCCTAAAATGTGTTTATTTTTGGCCAATTAACATAAAAATGGTCTCAAATCTTGGCGCCCCGGAAACTAAAATTGTGCCCCTTTTTAGAAGCAACTGCTCCATTTTTGACGCATATGCCTGTTTTCTGATACATTTCACGAAAATAACAAACTTTCCCACACTAATTTACTTTTAAAATGACGTAAGTTATGCCGTAAACTTTGTCAATATAAGCCATTGTATTGGCAATTTAGCTTCTACGTAACTTTGTTTCTGACGTTTATTCGTATGTTACATTCGATCACATAACACATACAACTTCTGCATTTGCCTTGTACTTATTGTGAACATTTGTCAACACTAACCAAAAATGCCGAGTCAGAAGTCATATTCAGAAATTAGCGAAAATCATTTGTTACGGAGTTGAGATAAATAAAAACGATTGTTTCTAAAATATACTTTATTAATTTAAAGAGGTGTACCATCATGACAGTAATTAATAGGGTAAGTGGCTGTGGTAAACTGACAGCTAGTAATTAATTATTCTGTTTTTAGATGGACGTCGATGCTGCCTATCACAAAGGTGAGGGTTTTCGTTCGTACTATGTACAAAAAATTGAGGAACTGCAGTTGGTCGTAGCTGAAAAAAGTCAAAATCTACGACGATTGCAAGCACAACGGAACGAGCTAAATGCAAAAGGTTTGTTATTTATAATATTTCTGTTGAATTCATTATTCTATTTATAATATTGTTCAAAGTTCGTATGCTACGCGAGGAGCTTCAGTTGTTGCAAGAGCAGGGCAGTTATGTTGGCGAAGTGGTCAAGCCAATGGATAAGAAAAAGGTGCTTGTAAAAGTCCATCCGGAAGGTAAATTTGTGGTAGATATTGACAAAAACATAGACATTAATGATGTCTCGCCGAATTGTCGTGTTGCATTGCGAAATGAGAGCTATACTTTGCATAAAATCTTACCAAACAAAGTTGATCCTCTTGTTTCGCTTATGATGGTAGAGAAGGTTCCTGATTCCACATATGAAATGGTTGGTGGCTTGGATAAGCAAATTAAGGAAATAAAGGAGGTAATTGAACTGCCAGTAAAACACCCGGAACTCTTTGATGCACTTGGCATTGCTCAGCCAAAAGGTGTATTGCTGTATGGACCGCCTGGGACCGGGAAGACTTTATTGGCACGTGCAGTTGCTCATCATACTGAATGTACGTTTATACGAGTTTCAGGATCAGAATTGGTTCAAAAATTTATCGGAGAAGGTTCACGCATGGTCCGTGAATTATTTGTAATGGCACGCGAACATGCTCCCTCTATAATTTTTATGGATGAGATCGATTCGATCGGTTCATCGCGAATAGAGTCCGGCTCAGGTGGGGATTCGGAAGTTCAACGCACAATGTTGGAATTGCTTAATCAGTTGGACGGGTTTGAAGCAACGAAAAACATCAAAGTCATCATGGCCACAAATCGTATTGATATTCTCGATCCGGCACTATTACGTCCTGGTCGTATTGACAGAAAAATTGAGTTCCCGCCACCAAATGAGGAAGCACGTCTTGATATTCTAAAAATTCATTCGCGCAAGATGAATCTGACGCGCGGCATTAATCTCCGCAAGATCGCGGAACTTATGCCAGGTGCCTCCGGTGCCGAAGTCAAGGGTGTCTGTACAGAAGCAGGCATGTATGCACTACGTGAACGTCGCGTACATGTAACGCAAGAAGATTTTGAAATGGCCGTTGCAAAGATAATGCAAAAGGATTCAGAGAAAAATATGTCGATTAAAAAATTATGGAAATAAGCCTTCACCGTTGTCGCGAACATCTTAAGAAAACTTATAACCGCTTTGCTATTGAAATTGAAGAAGCTTGAGTCATTTTCATTGTTTAAATAGTTTTTTTTTTAAATACAATTTTTTTTTTTTATACTGGTTTTTTTTATTACATTTCAAGTGAATTATTTTTTTTTTATTCATTTATTTCTTTTTCGTATGTTATAGTTTTTTTTTTAATTATGTTTGAGGTTAATCGATTTTCTACAATAATCTTGTTATATTGAGATTGTAACAAGATGTCCATATAAACATATAATTTAGAAATACACTTGGCCCTCGCTTAACACGGACTCTTTTAGCACGAACTCGGTCTTACACGGTTACAAATTTGCTCCCTTCCCCCTTTTTACACGCTCAAAATCTCGTTCTTACACGATTTTGACTGATTTTTTTGATAAGGAGCCACCAAAAAAAAAACATGTTGAAACGAAACGGCTTAATCTATTAATTCCACCAAATGCATTTCAAATTTGATATAAATAAAAACATATGATCTTCTTACTTTTTAACATTTTTGAGTTTCTAAAAAGTTCAACCTGTTAATTACTTAAAAAAAGTAACTTTTTTAATTTAATACAAACTTTTAATTTTGAAAAAATGGATGTTATACATATATTTAAGGCATATACATAGTAACTTTTGAACAAATGTATGCAACTTTGATAATAACAGACCAAATTTGAACAATAAAAAAAATTTTTTGTTGCCAATTTTGAGTTTCAGGAACGTAACCCTTTATTTTGTACTGCATCCATGTTTCGCTTAACACGATTTCGTTTAACACGATGTTTTCTAGGAACGTAACCCCCGTGTTAAGCGAGGGCCAAGTGTACTGCTATTTTCTATTTCGGACCTAAAATTGAAAAATGGTTTTAATTGGTTATTTTGTTCATCTTAACAGAATAGCAAAATTTAAACAAGTCAACAACTTTCTTTTCACGAAAAAAGAAAAGTAACGCAAAGCAATTTAGTACCCACTGAAAAGTTTGTATATTTTATTTCATTAAAAAATAAAAAAGATCAATTCATACACATTCTAAATATTTCAAAATATTTTGGACAATAAAGCCGGGTAAGTTTGAAATGAGCAATAGCAAACAAAAATTTACTTAATTAAAAATCGGCGAACATCGTCATCGTCGGCCACATCTAAGCACGATTGCCCATCACTGTCACGTAGTGTAGGGTCAGCATTATGTGCGATTAGCACGCGCAACACATCTACATGACCACAACTGGCCGCGTAGTGAAGTGGCGTCTGCTGACATTTATCTCGTTGATTAACATCAGCACCAGCAGTCAATAGAAATTTTAATATGTCGGTTGCATTGCGATCAGTAGCCCAGTGTATAAGTGCCATGCCATGTTCGTCAAGTGTCGATAAATCCTTCGTTTTGAGTGTATCACGCAAACGACACAAGTTAAGTTCTTTGACATAATCGAGAGGAGTTTTTTCGTGCTCTGGTTTGCATGCTTCCGGATCATCGGGTTTCTTTTGAACAGAATGCACGACCCAACCAAACGATGTTTTCTGCGAGGCGAATGCACCAACTTGTTTATACTTTTCTGCCTGCCAATTTGGATCCAGCTCATATACTTTGTTTATATATAACTGCTGTGCTTCTTCTGAACTCATGTTACCAAGAGAATGCCATGCGATCCACTTTGAACGTTCTTGCATTTGAAAGAGGCTTGGTTTTTCAGAATTGCATTGTCCAAAAATGGCCTGCTTGTATAAAGCATACAAGCTTAATAAAGTATCTGACGAAAGTGTTCTATGTATACGCTGCACGTGGTCTGCGGCGATAGAGAAGGTATCATCCGTTTCGTTTTTGGATTTGTTAAATTCGTCGGAATCGTTGTCCATCGTAAATGTGCTGTTGTGGTTCGCTTAATCCCTATTGTGCTAGTTCAACAATTTCCTTTTGTCGAGGCCTACTAATTAAACTAAATGTAATATTATGTCGCTAAGAGATGTAATAACGTGAATGAAGAGTGGGGATAATTGGGTGTGACTATCTTAAGATTTCTGAATGTTAAGTTGGTTGCCCTCCAGTACGTGCTTTTGTTCGTTCTCAATTTTTTCGAGTGAAGCTAAACTATTAAATGAAACAAAGCCGTAGCCTTTCGAGCATCCACTTTTTTTATCAAAAATTACATTGGCAGATGCAACGCGACCAAATTCTTTAAAATATCCACGGAGCTCTTGATGTCCCACAGTCCAAGGTAAATTGCCAACGAATATGCGGTGCACCGTTTTTCCAACTTTTGTTGTTGTACTGGCCATTTGTGCGTCACTTAAATGTAACTTCAACTGTAAAACTTAAAACATTAAAAACTGAAAAATACTATACGCAAGAGACAATTGCAGCACCTATCTTCTATTCTTGCATAAATTTATACCTATGATTGCTATTAACGACCATCTGACGTATAGCTTTTTAACCTCACTTTTCATTAGTGTGAAGGCTGCCGGCTTCAGTGTTGCTAAATTAGCTGTTTTTTTTTGGGTATTTCTGGCCATTTTTCAGACACCGGTAAAAATTTGTATAGCCGACAACCAAACTTCCGGACATTTTTTTTTAATATTTTCAGCAATTTTTTTTCGAATTGTGGTTGACGTCTATTCAAATGGCTTATCAATAAGTTTCTTCACGTAAAACGCGACAAAGTGATAATTGATGAAAGTCCAACAACAAAATACATTTTCGGTGTTCACGCATTTGTCGTTAACCTATGAATGCATGAAATATAAACGTTAACGACGAAAATGCGTGAACACTTTGTTTACAGTCTCGTTTAAGTTGTGAGTTCTCTTCTTCTTTTATAAACAAACGAGAATTGAATTGTGCCAATTGTGCCAATTGAGCGAAATAACTGAAATAAATTTAAAATTACACGAAAAAACGTTACAAATCGTTTGACTGAATTTTAAATAATGAGTTTATGTGCGCAATTTACTTTCTTGGAGGGAAATATTTTTATGTATGCATGAATATACAATTAATTAACTATTTGTAGTAAAATTGTGCACAGGTCTAGGTCTTGATGGAGAAATTGAGTAAACATTGGATGAATTTATGGACGACAATGTTGACATACAATTGTGCCATCCAGTGACGAAGTCGAAGATCCAAAATCCGCATTTTGATGCAAAAGCTTTATGTGTTGTGTGATTGTTTCAAACATAAAGCTCTGTTTACACTAGAGATTTTTTGTGTAGATTTAGACAAAAATCTCATGTCTACAAGTGTAAACACCCTGTAGATTTATCTACACTCTCTCTACAACAAATTTTTATCTACACAATGAGTAGTGTGTGTAAACAACTTTCAGAGTAGATAAAACAGCCTCGATTTGTGTCTACAAGTTTGTTAAGCAACAGAACAAATTTTTTTCTCTACATTGTTATTTTCACATAAAAATAATATCGATGATTCATTTGTCACGTTTGACACTTCCGAAAATTCGTCATAATTTGGGAAATATAATCAAAGGAAGAACAAAAACAAAGAGTAAAATGGCGCCTTCACCAAAAAAAAAATGCGTGGGAAATGCGATTATGTGTATATATAAATATTATATAAATATTATTATATCAAATGACGGATGCGAGTGTACTGTTTTTGAATGTATGGTGTACCCATACTCAATAATATCAATAATTTGACAATACCATTCTTCAAAAAATGTTGGCACACAGCTGCGACTCCTTCCTTCAACTCCTACAATAACTGCTGGTAAAATCCAACGTTCTCAGCATTCCTAGCATTTATTTTTGTGATCTATGATTTCTTCCACAATCGATTTTGTTGATGCATATTGTTTCTGGCGCATTTCCAACTTTTCTAATTTTTTTTGTTAATTTATTTTTGGGAATAATTTTTTAATGTCAAAAATCATTTATGTCAAAAGCGGAACATTAGCGCCCTCTATCATTATCTACATTCTGCTCGAAAGTGTAGTCAGTGTAAACACCTTGTAGATAGCAATGTAGATATTTTCCAAATTTATCTACTCGAAAGAAAAATTTCGTAGATTTTCAATTCAGTGTAAACATAAAACGTAATTTATCTACACTTTGTGTTGAGATATCTACACAAAAAATCTCTAATGTAAACAGAGCTTAAGAGTATTCTTTACAAAGGTAGTTATATGGAGTGAAATTGGCAATGTAATGGTTTATGTTAAGTAAGGTGACAGAATAACGTACGTCATTTTAAAATTAAATTCTTCCGAAAGTACAGCCACTTTTTCATAAAAAATAACTAAATATTGCCATTTTCATATTTTCATACTTCCATAGGTTAACTAACAACATGCCTCGGGGTCTATGAAACTCTATGAAAATTTGGCCTGTGTATTTTGTTGTTGGCAATTTAACTTTTCATAGACTTATAGGTTAACAACAAATGCGTGAAAACCGCAATTGTCAAAGTTTCATCAGCTTTCATCAACCCCGACCCATGACATTCGTTAACCCGACAAAGTTATAAAGTTAGGGCCAACTTGCTTAAAAAACATAAATCTATTTTAAGTTATTTTCAAAGAAAAAGTGGCTGTACTTCAACCGATTTTTATTATTAAAATAACATATTTTATGTGTAATTTTTTTCAACATAAGCCAATGCAATAGAAAATTAACTCCCATATTGCCCCGTTTGCAGAGGCTAGTCATATGTTACGAGCAATAACACAACACATACAACTATTGCATCAAAATGCATATTTTGGGTCTTTGATATCGTCCTCTCGCCAACCAATGTAAGCCAATAATGTCGTCAACAAAGTCATCCACTGGTTCCTCAATCTCTCCATTACTATAAGTATCTGTGCATCATTTAAACACAACTAGTTTATTATTTGAATATCTATGCATTATTAAACATATTTACCTTCAGGAAAATCAATTGCTTGCATAACTTGATTCATTTTATATTCCCTTAATTGATTTTTTACGCTATTTCTCGGAATTTTAATTTTATTTAATTTATTTCGCACAACTGAAACAAATTCACTTTTTCGTTTGCTTATATAAGAAGAAGAAAAATTACCGAGTTTACGCAAAACTGCTTATTTGAGTGCTCACTTAGACTTTCAATAAATATCACTTTGTCGCGTTACCGGGTTTTAGGTGTAAGCCCTTAATATTACCGTCAGTTTTGTGTGCGTGTTAAGGAGACGTCCATAAATTACGTCAGATAAAATTAGTGGAGGGGGGTTCAGCAAAATCGCTCAAAATCTCACCTATGGGGAGGGGGTTCATCAGACATCTCATGTGATTATTTTAGTTTTCTAGTTTACCATTTTTTTTTTTTCAAAAACGGTAGCCAAAAAAAAAAAAATTTAATTTTTTATCAAATTTTTAGCAACATCTCATGTGAGATTCAGAGGGCGGGGTTCGTCAAAATCTCACTAAATCTCTAAATTTCTAGAAAAAAAACCTCACGTAATTTATGGACGTCCCCTAAGTTGTACAGGCGTTGTAAGTTTCGGTTCGGGGTTTCGGCTGGCACTTGACTCAGCCAACCAACCATTTAGGAACACGGCTTTACAAATACATAATTATGCAAACCGAAGCGTACCCTATACATAGAGTGTGTCGGGGTATATTAAGTTTGTTTGTAATTTTTTCAAATTGAAATTAAAAATGTTAACTTTGCTCTCCAAATGTCTTAACTGTTTCTTTTAGGAAATTTTTACCAGTTTCCAAAACTGTCTTCTCTATTCCTAGATATCGATGGTTAAAGTCAAAAGAACCTCATTTGGTTTAATCTCGGATATCACCGTGAAAAAAATCGTAGCAAAGATCGGAAAAATCCAAATTAACGCTGAATCAACAGGCTTTGTGGTCGATATAATCGTTTATAATCATGAAGTAAATAAAAAAAGGCAACAAATTTTGACATCTTATATTTGTCGCAATTTTATGGATTTCATTAAAACCGTTACTGATAAAATTTTTTGGGCAAAAGATTCAAAAACTAGAAGTAACAAACGACAAACGTTACAGACTGTCAAAATAGGTCAAAAATTAGATTTTGTTTTGTTCCCTTAATTGTTTTTTTTAAATTATTTTAATTATTTATTTTAAACACTATTTGATCGGACGATGTCATATTAACTTTTTTTTGTTAATATGGGGAGTGGCATCGCCTACTGTGTGTGCAAAGTATTATATTGTCAAGTATACTCGAGTATTAGTACAGTAAGGAAGTCGTAAAAAAGGGGGTTACCTGGAAAGTTTTGCGGGAGTTTTGAAAATTGGCATCTATATGGATTTTGGGTTGCTCCTTCCGAGTTTCCAATAAAAAGTTAGTGAAATCTAAATCACTTGGACTGAGAGTAAGATTATCATTCAAAACAATACCAAATTCCATACAAAATGTATGAAAACCATAGTACCATAGTTGTATACTTTGCGGCGCTCATACGCCTTAACTATTAGTCCCACGAAATAAAAGGTCTGAACATAATTTGTAGAAAATTTCCTCTTGTTTAATTTAGTATAGAAACTTTTTTTCCGTTAAATGAGCCAAAATGGAGATATGGTGAAAAAAGTGATTTTGGACGCCATTTTTTCAAAGTGACGGCTCGAGCGGCGGTCATAGAAGGTCGCAAAGTGAAAATTCGGAAAGAGCAGCCCAAAATACATATAGATGCCAATTTTCAAAACTCCCGCAAAATTTTCCAGGTAGAACTACTTTCTTACTGTATTAAAAGTATAAAAGGAAGATTTGTAAATTAAAGTTTCAGCTTTAAAATGGTGTATAATTTTATTAGAAAAAGGTAATTAAAAAAGGTGGGGTCAAAAAACCAAAAAAAAAGTATAAAAAAAGGTCACAGCTTAATTGAACCAGTATGGACTTATTAGGTCTGTAACTTAATTTCGTGGAGTTTTTTTTTAATATTGTATACTCTGTTTGGACTTCCTTTTGTTTAAAATCTATCCTTAATTATGTTTCCATTGATTCCGATCCTGTTTTTTGTTGTTTGAGGATGATTTTCGTGCCCTAGAAACAGCACTTCCATACGTTTTGTATGAGATTTTCTTTAGCTGTTTTGAAAAGCCCAAAAGTCCAAATTTTGGATAATTTACCACCTACCCATTTTGTGCTTTGTGTTGAGTTTAAATGTTATATTAATATTCTATTACAAAAAAATAACCGTTTCAAAACCATGTTCGGACTTACAGACCTAACCCACATATTTTGTATGAAAAAGTGTAATTTTTAATGAAAACCAGTAAGGACGCCATTTTTAGGCTTACTGGAGATTGTATTCTCTTCAAGCCCTTTTGATTGAATTTTATTTCTCATTATTTTAATAGCCTATATACCAGTTATCATTGTTTTTGCTCAATGGGTACCGGAGATATACAAATTATTGATTTTTGCTATAAGTGTTCATACCTCCCTAAAGCTCTGTTTACACTAGAGATTTTTTGTGCAGATATCTCAACAAAAAGTGTAGATAAATTACGTTTTGTGTTTACACTGGATTTAAAATCTACCAAATTTTTCTCTCGAGTAGATAAATTTTGAAAAACATTTACATTGCTATTTACAAGGTGTTTACACTGATTACACTTTCGAGCAGACTGCAGATAATGATAGAGGGCGCTTCAGTTCCGTTTTTGACATAACTGGTTTTTGACATTAAAAAATTATTCCCAAAAATAAATTTACAAAAAAAAAAAAAAATGAGGAAAGTTGGAAATGCGCCAGAAACAATATGCATCAACAAATTCGATTGTGGGAGAAACCATAGATCGCAAAAAGAAATGCTAGGAGATCGTTGGATTTTACCACCAGTTATTGAAGGAGTTGAGGGAAGGAGATGCAACTGCGTACCAACATTTTTTTTAAATGGCATGGTCAAATTATTGATATAATTGAGTATGGTTAGATCATACATTCAAAATCAGTACACTCGCATCCGTCATTTGATATAACAATATGCATAAAATATATACAGCTATGGCCAGAGAAATAGCACACTTTTTTCTTAGCACATAAAGTGCTCACAATTTTAAGATTTAAACTAATTGAAACCATTTCTTTTGCAAAAGTGTTTTCTTTTATATTAGTATTAACAAAAAATCATGATACTGTTTACGATTTAATATTAATTCGTTAATGAAATCGATAAAACCTTGAGAAGACACTTTTTGGGCTGGACATGTAAATGGCACACTTTCTATTAATTGCATATTAATGGAAGTTTTTTGCTATGTTTTTGTTAATTAGTAACAAAAATTGATTTTCTTTTCAATTCCACCCATTTTGAGAGGTAAACATGTATAAAACCCCACTTCTTACGTGAAAAAGCACATTTTTACCAAAATAGGATAAAACAGTCGAAAAATGCACAAAGAATAATCTTTTTTTAAAGGACGATGGTCAAAACATCTTCACACACATTAGATCTGATGTAAATATGCATAAAAGAAAGAGAACTCGATCAACGCCGTTAAAAAGAAAAAAATTTGCGTGAAAACGGGTAGGGTCTGAAAAAAGATGCTTCACTCTTTAAGCCCTACCGACCAATAAAATCAAAAAGTGGTGGGGAAAATGGCGTGAATGGGTCAAGTAATAGTGTACGAAGATGCCTGAGTGAAAAAAATTTTGCATAGGTTGAAAATAGAAGAATCCCTCATGGCTAAAAAAATATAAAAATATATAGGGAAGATTTGTAGGTTGAAGTTTTAGCTTTAAAATTATGTACTGTTCTAGTATATAAAAGTAAGTTTTAACGATTTTCGTACCAAACGCCAATAAAAACCAAAGCTCGCAAATAACCGTGAACCGTTTTTTTCAACACAATCTGCAGACTCTCAACACAAAAAAATACAGACACAGTCTCTTCCTGAGCAGAACCTTTTTTCGTTTTGCATGCGTTCTTCGATTCGAGTGTTCGGCTCAACCGAACAAACAAATCGGTCTCTCAATAACAACTCTGTCTGGGGTGTCACAGAAATCTCTAACTAGAGATTTGATGCCAAAAGCAACCAAAAAGGAAATTTTGGTGTCACAGAAAATCTCTAACCGGGATTTTTGCACTATAAAAAAATCTGTGACAATGTCCTCAGAGATTTGAATAAATTCATCCTTATTTTAAGTTCTTATAAATAAATATGTTTGAAGAAATAAACTTTATGGTTTTCCCCATTAATCTTCATTTAAACAATTCAATATTTTACTTGTTTTCATTAATAAATTTGCATTTAAAAAAAGCCTTATAAAATTAACGAATTTTTTTCGGGCAGCAAAAACGATCAGTTTCATGCCTCGCCAATCTGCTTGCATTTATTTTCGAAAATTTAAAACTATATTCGAATTGAACTGAAGAAATTATTAGTGCAAGACAAGAAACAAGAAACTAAAAACTCATATGCAATTATTAGTGCTGTTCACTATGTGAGGCAAAAATGTTAAATTGTAATTTTCCTTGACTGTATCGTGAACAGACTTTTGTACTTGTAATAGTGTAAGATTGTAACAATTTAAGCTAAGTAAGCTGTTGTTATCTTTGACAAATTGCTTATTTTGTTTATTACTATTGTGAGACTCAAATTGAAGCAGAAAACAAGAATTATTTTGGGAAAAATACCGGAATAATATTTTATGAACATTTGACGACCTACGATTTAAGCAAATGTTGTTTGCTTTACACTAAACTGTAACGACACTTTTGCCTTGCATAGTGAACAGCACTATTAAGTTTTTATGATCATGTGGATTCAATTGCCATTTTATTGCAGAGTTATCTCCGAAAAGCCGTACTGAGCCTGTACTCGGGACACATAATTTTGATTTTAAAAATCGGGACGTCTGGCATCGCTCCAAATGAGAGTCCTTGTCGCAAATTTCGTTTCGCTGCCTTTCACTATTGCTCTTACTATTTTACACAAGTTTTTTAAACATTTATAAACGTTGTATGGGAATGTGTCCGCACCCGATGCTATTAATTTATTTCAAGCATCTAGATGCCATGCTAACAAATATGTAAACTACTAATTTTGTGAACTTACCAGTATTTATTAACACTAGCGGTATTCACGCCCAGCTCGGTGACGTGTAATCGTCTTAACTGATGAAAACAAAAAAAATTTGGGGGTGTCACAGAAATCTCTAGGTTAATTCGAAGACGAATTTTTGAAAATCTCTATTTTGTGACACAAAAATCTCCGGGATTTTCGTCTTCGAATATTCGAAATCTCACAGCAGAGATGCATTATTCGAAAATAAGAATGTAGTCATTTATTTATGCTTATTTAATTGTTTTTCTCATCAAATTGTAACAATTGTATATTTAATTTATTAAAGTATTAACTGAAAATTAAAACACAATTATATTGCAGCTCGCCAAATTTTACAATTTTTTTGACAATCCTATTCTTTCTAATGCTGTGATTGACAAATGTAAACAAATTCTGTTCTACGGGAGACACGTTGCACTTTTGAACAAACTCTTCTTCTTCGCATTTATTCATTGAAAAATGTTCACATGCCAACTTGCCCGAACAACACTGTCGGTACTTATTTTAATTAAATTTACTATTTTTACGAGTTTCTTTAAACATCTCAAATACTACAGCATATTGATTATAATTTTCATATTATTTTAACAATTTCTTTAATTGAATTTGAATATACTTTTCAATTTTCGAAAATAAATGCAAGCAGATTGGCGAGGCATGAAACTGATTGTTTTTGCTGCTCGAAAAAAATTGGTTGATTTGAAAAAGCTTTTTGTAAAATGAAAATTTATTAATGAAAACATATAAAATATTAGCGGTCCTCACGCCTAACTCGGTAACGCGTAAACGACGTAACTGATGAAAATCCAAACACAAAATACATTGACAAATTTTACCGAGTTTTCATCAACCCCGACTCGTGATGATAGGTAACGCGTTAACTCGTTAAAAAATCAAAAGGAATTTTTAGTTACTTTCAATAAGAATGTGGCTGTACTTTTACATAATTTATATTTGATATTTGATTTCGCCTTCTCGCCAACCGATGTATTCCAATAATGTCGTCAAGAAAGTCATCCAATGCTTCCTCAATTTCTCCATCCCGACCCTTAGCTGTGCATCATTTTAACACAATTTTTTAATTGTTTGTAGATTCATGCGTTAATAAACATATTAACCGTCCAAAAACTCAATCTCGAGCAAAACTTGATTTACTTTATATTCCGTTAATTGATTTTCACGATTTTTTGCGCCATTTTAATTTTATTTTATTTATTTCGCTCAATTCATCGAAATTGATTTTTTCGTTTGTTTATATAGGAAGAAGAAAAATTAACAAATTTACGCAAACCTGCATATATCGGTATTCACACCCGAAACTTGGTAAAATTAAAATTGTTAAAATTGTGACGTTACCGAGTTGGGCGTGAAGACCGCTATTGAATTGTTTAAATGCAGATTAATGGCGAAAACCATTAAGTTTTTTTTATACATAATAAAATAAGGCTGAATTTAATAGAATCTCTGAGGATATTGTCTGTGACACCAAAATTTCGCTTTTAGTTGTTTTTCACATCAAATCTCTAGTTAGAGATTTCTGTGACACCCCCCATTGACAAATTTTACCGAGTTTTCATCAACCCCGACAAATGTTGTTCGTTAACGCGTTAACTCATTAAAAAATCAAAGTGGATTTTTAGTTGCTTTTAATAAAAAAGTGGCTGTACTTACACACCATTTAATTATTATAACAGCATATGTTTTATGTTAGCCTTTCTCAACATAAGCCAATACAAAGGAAAATTAACTCCTATATTTTCCCGCTTGCAACGACTACTCGTATGTTACAAGCAATAAAACAACACATTCAACTATTGCATCAAAATGCAGATTTTGGGTCTTTGATTTCACCCTCTCGCCAACCCCTCAGAGACCTATAAACTACAAATTTTCGTAAAATTTTTTTTTGAGCGATTTTCTTGATATTTTCAACACTATTTGAACGGCCGATGACAGATCAATAGCGGTCTTCACGTCCAACTCGGTAACGCGTAAACGTCGTAACTGATGAAAATCCAAAAACCATAAATACATTGACAAATTTTACCGAGTTTCCATCAACCCGACTCGTGTTGTTCGGCAACGCGTTAACTCGTTAAAAAATCAAAGGGAATTTTTAGTTACATTCAATAAAGAAGTGTCTGTACTTTCACATAATTTTATTATTAAAACAGCATATGTTATATGTCAGCCTTTCTCAACATAAGCCAATACAAAGGAAAATTAATTCCCATGTTTTCGCGTATGCAACGACTACTCGTATGTTACAAGCAATAACACAACACATACAACTAATGCATCAAAATACAGATTTTGCATCTTTGATTTTGTCTTGTAGCCAACCGATGTATGCTAATAGTGTCGTCCACAAAGTTATCCAATCCTACCTTAATTGCTCCAACCCGACCCATATCTGTGCACCTTTTTAACACAATTAGTTAATTATTTGAATATTCATGCAATAATTAACATATTTACCTTTCAGAAACTCAATTTGTCGAATAACTTGATTAATTTTATATTCCATTAATTTATATTCACTTTATTTCGCAGAATTTAAATTTTATTTGGTTTATTTCGCACAATTAATCAATCAATCAATTTTTCGTTTGTTTATTTGGTTTGTTTGCGGCGATCACGCATTTGTCGTTAACCTATAAGTCTATGAAAAGTTAAATTGCCAACAACAAAATACACAGGCCAAATTTTCATAGAGTTTCATAGACCCCGAGGCATGTTGTTAGTTAACCTATGGAAGTATGAAAATATGAAAATGGCAATTTTTAGTTATTTTCTATGAAAAAGTGGCTGTACTTTCGGAAGAATTTAATTTTAAAATGACGTATGTTATTCTGTCACCTTACTTAACATAAAACATTACATTGCCAATTTCACTCCATATAACCTTTGTAAAGAATACTCTTATGTTAGAAACCATCACACAACACATACAACTTTTGCATCAAAATGCAGATTTTGGCTCTTCGACTTTGTCACAGGATGGCACAATTGTATGTCAACATTGTCGTCCACAAATTCATCCAATGTTTACTCAATTTCTCCCTCAAGACCTAGACCTGTGCACAATTTTACTACAATTAGTTAATTAAATCTATATTCATGCATAAATAAACTGATTTATTTAATATTCAGTCAAATGATTTGTAACGTTTTTTCGTATAATTTTAAATTTATTTCAATTATTTCGCTCAATTGGCGCAATTAAATTTTTCATTTGTGTATATAAGAAGAAGAGAACTCACAACTTTAACGAGACGGTCAAAAAAAAAAAAAAAAGTGTCCACGCATTTTCGTTGTTAACGTTCATATTTCCATACATTCATAGGTTAACGACAAATGCGTGAACACCGTAATAGTAAATTACAGACGAAAAACATTTTGAACAAGGAAAACTTTATTAAATACTTTTTTTTTGCCGAGACACTCGACTATACCGCCCTTACTGGTTAATAATTGACATGAGTGGCTTATGGTAGCTAAACAACAATATAAATGCTCTGGCTTCTATGTTGTCAAAATATCTTTGAAATACTTAATCGATTATTGTTTTTGGTCTGGTTGTTGATTCAGTGCAGCCACTGCAATGGATTCGAAGGGCGATGCCCAATGTAAAATTGACATTAAAATCTCTACTTAAAATCATCGGTTTTTTTTTCGTTATCATTTTTATATTCACATAAGAATTGCAGTGTTTGTAAACAAGACTTTGGCAGACAACTACAAATATTGTGAGAACAATCTCAAAAGCTAGCAGCAGGCAGATCGTATAGCTGCTTCGGGAGTTGCCAAAGTTCTTCATCATCGATATTTGCTTAACGATAAGCTAATAATCAGCACTCGCTTTCGTTGTTCATGAGAAACAGCTTGAGAATCATAAGTTATCAAACGATAAGCTCCATGAAATGCTGCTTTGATCCGTCGTCTTATTTTGAAGTAAAGTCATTTTATATTCTTGCCAGAGTATATTAACTTTGTCATAAAGTTTGCATCGCAGAGAAGGGGACATCTCCGACTATATAAAGTATATATATTCTTGATCAGCACGACGAGACGAGTTCATATAGCCATGTCCGTCTGTCTGTTTCAATGCGAACTACGCCCAGAATTTTGAAGTTAGCAAAAAAATTGAAACGCAGAAAATTTTCTTTTCCTTGCAGGCAGTTTATATATAGAAACCAGCTTGATCAGCTGATTTAGCTATGACCGTCGCACAGAGGGGCCTCAGATACATTCAGCTTGCAAAAATCAAAAATTTCATGATCGCTTTCGATAAAACAAATATATGTGTCTGAGAATTTTCCAGAGATTAAGAAAATATTAACATTAAGGAAATCGGAATTATAGTTTGGGAGATATACGCACTCAAAGTTAACCTTTTTTTCAACTTTCAATAACATGCTCAATTTTTCGAAAATTCGGCACCTTTGAGTTGGAATAGCAACGCAACTATAACAGGAATCATTATCGAATTGATTGATATTTTTATGTAGCCATATTATAGTGTTATATTATAAATATCAAGTCATTTGCATGTGTAGTTTTCGAGATGGAGCTGTTCTTCGAACTATCTATTTTTAAGGTGTTTTTCAACTTTGGTGGACAAAAAAAAAAATATGCTAAAATATGCTACCCGCCAAATTTTGACTATCTGTTTATTACATATTCCTTTACCTATCTGTAAAATATAATGTTCCCCTTGCTTCCCTTTTGACCGTTATAGCGCAAAAACGATCGCAACCTCACACAAAAATCAGCGAAAAAGGCGCTGCTGCAGGTATAAGAAGAAGAATGCATGGTAGGTAGATTCGCTGTGACAGCTTTAGGAAATTGGCCTGGGTACGTAGGAAGACTACCTTTCAAACTTAAGCCCTCTATGTTGAAAATTAAAAAAGTTTTCCATGCAACGACTTAAATCTGCCTCTCTTCCTCTTCTTCAATTCGTATGGCAGGTACCAGTTCCAGTTGCCTTATCTCAATGAAACTTTCAGGCATTGTGTTGGTCTATATGAAAGTACTATGTTTGAAGTTTCAGCCCTCTATCTTCAAAAACATAAAAGTTTTCTATACAACGAATCAAGTTTTGTTCATTTTTCTTCTTCTTTTCGTATGGGGGCTACCAGTTCGAATAGTTCGATCATGCAGATTCCGACATATGAGTTGATCGCACAAAAAAGAAGACTCTGTGCCAAATTTCAGGTCGATAACTTCAAAATTGTGGGAGATATTGTATAAATACTGATAGACATACACACGGGCGGACGGAATGGCTATATCAACTCGTCTTGTCATACTGATCAAGAATATATATACTGTGTACAATCGCAAATTTCTAAGTTTATAAAAAATGGAAAACTAGCCATCTTCTGACGCTAAAGCTGCACCGGAAACAAATTCTGACTTTGACAACCTACTATGCCGCTCCCATATGTCGTAGCGTATTGAACGATGGCTTGTTTCAAAGCTTAAGGAATTCACTTTTAAACAAAACTTATTTCATGCAATTATCTTTCTTCGTTCAGAAGATATGATTTTTGCAATGCAAAAACTCAGAAGGCCCCACTGTGCGTCGGTCTGTCTGTATGTATGTATGCAAACTAGTCCCTAAGTTTTGAAGCTATCGAGCTGAAACTTTGCACAGAGTCTTTGAATTTATTACGATGAATCATTCGTCGGAACCAGCATGATCGGATTATTGAAACAGGTAGCTCCCATACGAAAAGAAGAACAAAAGTGAATAAAACTTGAATCGTTGTATGGAAGACTTTTTTGTTTTGCATCATTCGCGACCGCCTACTGCTTTCAAAACTTTATACGCGTTTTTCTCGAAACGTCATTTTCTAAAACGGTCAGCGTCCTAGAGAAAAAACTATTAGACCGATTGCTTTGAAATTTTGCAGACTTCTTCTAGACACTAATGGCTATCGTCCGTACCAAAACCGTGTTTTTTCGTAAATATTTGCCTATTTTTTTAAAGCAATTTTAAACAAAAACCAGTAAGGGCGGTATAGTTGAGTATTCTCAACTATATAATACCCTGTACACACACATATGTTGATAACACGTTAAACATTCGCCGACAGCAAAAGCAGTGTACCACGATATGGTTTGTGTATTTGCTAATAGTGAGGCAGGGCTCATAGTGCAATGTTGCCATTAGATGGCGCTTTAGTACGGGTTTTGTTACAAAGCATTGCTGCAAAATTTTAGTGTGTTGGTCTTTGCGGGGAAAGTGGTAGTTTGTTGTATGCAGTTTTAAAAAGGTATGTTATCTGAGTTTGCATACAAAATTTCAGCATTGTATTCTTTATACTTTAGGAGATACACCAATTTTAAGAAAAAAATTACCTTTTGTTGTGCTCGATGGGCGGGAAGGAATGGGCGTGGCAAAAATTCCTTCAAACTTCATCTAGTGTTCGACCACACGAGACTATCTTCCAAATTTCAAGTCTCTAGCTTTAATAGTTTTCGCAGTGTTAAGTACGGTTTTTGTTACAAATAGGATAAAGCAGTGTTCAAAGCGCAATTTATGCCAAATTTCAACTTGTTTGTCTTTGCGTTGTCACACAGCGTTAAAAATGAAAGTTTGTGGTTAGCAGTTTTAAAAAGGTATGTTTACTGAGTTTGCATACAAAATTTCAGCATTGTATCTATTATAGTTTAGGAGATACAGCAATTTTAAGAAAACAACTTTTTGAGGGGAAACGAAGGGGAGGGGGGAAAAATGTGGTATGCAGTTTTGTAGAGCTATACATACTGAGTCTACATACTCATTTTCATGTTTCTAACTCATCAGGTTTTCGAGCTACAGCCTTTTGAAAAAATGGGTGGTGCTCGATGGGCGGGAAGGAGTGGGCGTGGCAAAAAATCCTTCAAACTTGATCTAGCGTTTGACCTCACGAGTCTATCCACCAAATTTCAAGTCTCTAGCTCTTATAGTTTTCGAGAACCATTGGTGAGGACGGACGGACGGACGGACGGACAGACAGGGCTATATCAATTCGTCTTGTCATCCTGATCAAGAATATATATACTTTATAGGGTCCCCCTCCCCTCCTTCTATGCGTTACATACAAACCGTCTCAAACAAACTTAATATACCCTGATACACAGTGTGTGTACAGGGTATAAAAACCTCGATTTTAGTAATTTTTTTTTGATAGTCCGGCCTTTTTTTTCAATGAAATTCAATGCCTTTAGAACGGACGATAGCGACAGACCTCCTGAATAATAACCCATTCGGGTTTCTCATTTCGGAGAACATTTACAGCCGCTAACACCGTAATATTCGTTTTTATTATTTTTAATTTTAAACCACCAAAAAAAACAATTATTTCTTATATCGAAATTTGTCGGCATGCTAGTCGTATGTACCCTCTTAAGAAACAAAAAGTTTTCCATACAACGACGTTAAATCTTGCTTCTCTTCCTCTTCTTCATTTTGTATGGCAGGTACCAGTTCCAGTTGTCCAATCTCAATGAAACTTTCAGGCATTTAGTCGGACTATGTAAAACTAATATGGTTAAAATTTTTGCCCTCTATCTTCCAAAAGTTTTCCATACAAAGATTCAAATTTGTTTTTCTTCTTCATTTGGTATGGGGACTACCAATTCCAGTAATCCGATAAGGATGGTTCCAACAAATGATTTGATCGCACAAAAAAGAAGTCTCTGTGCAAAATTTCCGCTCGATATCTTCAAAACTGTGGGTGGAGATCGTATATATATAGACAGACAGACGGACATGACTAAATCAACTCGTCTTGTCGTCCTGATCAAGAATATATATGCTTTATCTAGTCACTTTTAAACAAAACTTATTTCATGCAATTATCTTTATTCGTTCAGAAGATATGATTTTTGCAATGCAAAAACTCAGAAGGCCCCACTGTGCGTCGGTCTGTCTGTATGTATGTACGATGAATCATTCGTCGGAACCAGCGTGATCGGATTATTGAAACAGGTAGCTCCCATACGAAAAGAAGAACAAAAGTGAATAAAACTTGAATCGTTGTATGGAAGACTTTTTTGTTTTGCATGATATCGGGCAACTGGAACTGGTACCTGCCATACAAAATGAAGAAGAGGAAGTGTAAATACTTTACACTTTAAATGAGCACTCGTCAACGTTTAGATTTGTACTCCCTCGTCCAAGGCGGACGTCGCTTTATTTATACTAAATTTCCTTAATACTAACGCCGTGTTTGTAAGGCACTACGTGTGATCCTTAATTTCTATTGGTTGTTTTTTACTAATGACTATCTTATCCTAACACTGTGTTTGTAAGACAACAGTGTGATCTTAAATCTATTTTGGTCGCTTATCCTAATTACCATTTATGGCTGCCATATACTTATTACTATTTATGGCCGCCGGATGTTTAGGCGTCTTGCGACCCTTCTGCTGGAAATACCTGGTATATCATTAGGAATTTCCTACGAAGCGATATGATACACGAGTGACTCGCAGCCTGTCCACACATCGTAGTATCTTTATATGTTCATGCTTAAACATTCTCCGGGGGCCCAGAAAATGTTATGGCTAACAATTTCTTCTTCTTGTATTTCTCACGATCTTTGCTGTTCTTGATATGTTGCTGGTACTTTTTGTGTTTCCTTTTCTACGATTCCTGTATCCGTTGAACTGTCAACGTCGCTAGATCGTTTCAGCTTTTCAGCTTCTTTCTTTCACTATTGTCGACGCAGTGATCACTTTTTTATGTGATTTTCTCACTATATTGCCAGAAATTATCCCAGCATACCTTTTACTGTGTTGAAACGGCTCATCATTATTGCTGGAAACAAGTCTGCGCCGATGATCATGTCGATTCTCCTTGGTTTGTTAAAATTGGGGTCCGCCAAAGTGCAGTTTTTCCAATCTTTCTCCATGTCGACATCAATAGCTCTGCTTGGAAACGCCTTGTGAAGCTTTGGTAGAACAAGTGCCACTGATTCTGTTTCAAAGCAACTTGTGTATCTCGGCTTTATTCGTAGTTGGACGCTGTTTTTCGATGCCTCGATGCCTGTCGAGGAAATTCCCTGCAACTCAACCTTTTGTCTTGCCCTCTTTAGCCTTATGAAGTTGACACTTTCTGTTTTGGTGTCTTCATGCAACAAATTGTTATGCGATTTGTTGCATCGATGGCACCTCTAGTCCTTCTCACAGTCTTCAAAACTATGAGTGCCAAGGCAACGGAAGCATAGTTTGTGTGCTATCACAAATTCCCTTCTGTGGACAACCAACGCTGCTTTAAATTTCTGGCACCTTACAATATCGTGCCCGGTTATGGAGCAGTAACGGCATGCCTTCTGATGCGAGTCTACCTTGACATTGTTTTGCACTGAATTTATTGAGTTATAAAGCTGTTCAATAAGTTCCAGCACATCAGTTAATTGTTGAATCTCTCTCGCCTTTTTCACGTGCTGTTCGTACAGCTTCAAAACTTCTGGTGAAAACTGCCGCAATAGAATATGGGCAAAAATGACATCAGCCTCATGTCCTATTTTCGCTTTTTCTTTAAGAATGTGAATGCTCTCTCTTGAAACATCAAGAAATTTGCGGAAGTTATCTTCGCAGATCAGCTTCAGGGTCTCAATACTTAACAATCTATTTAGGTGGTCAGCAAATATTTTACGATTATTTTGTGTATCGCTTTTTAATTAGCTCCCATGCTGCTTCGTAGTTAGCAGCTGAGCCATTCAGTAGGTACCACTACTTTCGCTTCCCCATTTAAGCATGCTTTCAGGTAATTTAATTTCCTGGCATTGCTAATGTCCGTTCTGCTGTGAATCGTTTTACTGAACAATTCAAAAAATGTAGACCATTACTTTGCATTTCCATCGAAATGTGGAAGCTCTAATTTCGGTAGTTCGGCAACATCGATTTCTGATGCTCTCGCTTCTTGTTTGGGGAAAACCGGCCTGTTTGCGTGCTCTAATTCTTTAGAGCGTTCACTCAGATTTATCAATGCCGTCGTGATGTCCATCTCAAGCCGGTTAATTTCCCTTCTGTTGAAAGTCTGATTGTGATACCGGCTTTTCAGCGCCTCGACCATAACATTTATCTTGTCCATGATAAATTCTAGTCGACGATGACAGACCATTACCGTTGATACAGCTGCCATCTCTTTGTACGTGTCGGCCTCTCGGATAGCTCCTCTCGCCATCTCCGCCATATCGTCCAAGTCTTCAACCAAACTATCAACTGGTTTCGGTGATCGCACCAAGCTGCCAGCATTCGATTGGCTGTTGATAGGTCTTGCTAAACGCGACAAACTTTCTGCCTTTAATTGGCTTTCGATATGCCTAGCTTCAAGACTAGGTGCCGAAGTTGCATCGCTAGTCCCGGGCTTATTTTGGTCGCCAACTTCAGCCTTCATTAGCGACTGTTTATATGCTTTAACCGCTATTACCGTTTTCTCGTATACCCTGTCGTTGAAATATGGATGATCGATGAATCCACATTTCAGCAGTATCGAGTGAGTCGTATTAAATTCAGATGCATTCTTTTCGACGCTTTCAACGGATGCATTCTGCTGAATTAGCGCCAACAGCTCTTTCTGAAGCCGTGATTGTCGCTCCAAAAGCTGCGCATCCTTGATTGGCACCATATTTGCTGATCTTTTATTATTTCCAAACTGCAAACTTCTTGGTTTAAACCTTTAAGAGGTAATTGTTTTGGTCGTCTACTTGACCTTGCTGTTCCTCGACTCACAGCTGGTTTAAACCAACGATTGCTTCTTTGGAAGTTTTTATATGCGGTTTTTTAAACGCAAAATAGTTTTAAGTCTGCTGTTACAGCCACAGACACGCTTATTTTATGCACAACACTTAGTGCGATACTCAAGCCTACACAGCGTTTAGTGTATTTTACTTGCTTTGAGTTTTATTTTTCTGTAAGTTTAACACTTTACTTCGTGTGAACTTACAGTGAGAAGTTGTTCTTTATTTTATTTAAATGTACAACAGTGTGAGAAGCTAGACTTGACCCCCAACTTGTTTAACAAATTCGATGAAGAACATTCCCGTTCTTCATCCGGCTCGAAGGACCAAAAAAATGTAAATTCTTTACACTTTAAATGAGCACTCGTCAACGTTTAGATTTGTACTCCCTCGTCCAAGGCGGACGTCGCTTTATTTATACTAAATTTCCATAATACTAACGCCGTGTTTGTAAGGCACTGCGTGTGGTCCTTAATTTCTATTGGTTGTTTTTTACTAATGACTATCTTATCCTAACACTGTGTTTGTAAGACAACAGTGTGATCTTAAATCTGTTTTGGTCGCTTATCCTAATTACCATTTATGGCTGCCATATACTTATTACTATTTATGGCCGCCGGATGTTTAGGCGTCTTGCGACCCTTCTGCTGGAAATACCTGGTATATCATTAGGAATTTCCTACAAAGCGATATGATACACGGTGTCTCGCAGCCTGTCCACACATCGTAGTATCTTTATATGTTCATGCTTGAACAGGAAGAGAAGCAAGATTCACGTCGTTGTATGGAAAACTTTTTTGTTTCTTAATCAATTGACTTGAAACTTCACACTTATGATCTTGGGGGGGGAGGCATGAAAACTATTTTGACAAAAAAATGGGCATGCCTACGTCCACTTCTAACAAAAATCAATAATTTGCATATCTTCGGTACGCAATGATTAAAAACAATAAAAATTAATAAATAGGCTAATAACATGAATAAAAAGTATATTCAGTCAAAAAAGTGGGCGTGGCTCAAGAAAGTGCGTGAAAAGTATATGAGCTTCAGCCTTGCTGAAGATAGATTCCTTACTGTTTTTTTTTATATTTCGATAGTAGAACATATTGAAAATATACTGTGAAAATTTCAGATCGAAATTCCTATTAATAAAGTAATTACATAATCGCCAACGCATCATAAGCGACCGCCTACTGCTTTCAAAACTTTGTACGCGTTTTTCTCGAAACGTCATTTTCTAAAACGGTCAGCGTCCTAGAGAAAAAACTATTTGACCGATTGCTTTGAAATTTTGCAGATTTCTTCTAGACACTAATGGCTATCGTCCGTACCAAAACCGTGTTTTTTCGTAAATATTTGCCTATTTTTTTAAAGCAATTTTAAACAAAAAAAAACCTCGATTTTAGTAATTTTTTTTTGATAGTCCGGCCTTTTTTTTCAATGAAATTCAATGCCTTTAGAACGGACGATAGCGACAGACCTCCTGAATAATAACCCATTCGGGTTTCTCATTTCGGAGAACATTTACAGCCGCTAACACCGTAATATTCGTTTTTATTATTTTTAATTTTAAACCACCAAAAAAAACAATTATTTCTTATATCGAAATTTGTCGGCATGCTAGTCGTATGTACCCTCTTAAGAAACAAAAAGTTTTCCATACAACGACGTTAAATCTTGCTTCTCTTCCTCTTCTTCATTTTGTATGGCAGGTACCAGTTCCAGTTGTCCAATCTCAATGAAACTTTCAGGCATTTAGTCGGACTATGTAAAACTAATATGGTTAAAATTTTTGCCCTCTATCTTCCAAAAGTTTTCCATACAAAGATTCAAATTTGTTTTTCTTCTTCATTTGGTATGGGGACTACCAATTCCAGTAATCCGATAAGGATGGTTCCAACAAATGATTTGATCGCACAAAAAAGAAGTCTCTGTGCAAAATTTCCGCTCGATATCTTCAAAACTGTGGGTGGAGATCGTATATATATAGACAGACAGACGGACATGACTAAATCAACTCGTCTTGTCGTCCTGATCAAGAATATATATGCTTTATCTAGTCACTTTTAAACAAAACTTATTTCATGCAATTATCTTTATTCGTTCAGAAGATATGATTTTTGCAATGCAAAAACTCAGAAGGCCCCACTGTGCGTCGGTCTGTCTGTATGTATGTACGATGAATCATTCGTCGGAACCAGCGTGATCGGATTATTGAAACAGGTAGCTCCCATACGAAAAGAAGAACAAAAGTGAATAAAACTTGAATCGTTGTATGGAAGACTTTTTTGTTTTGCATGATATCGGGCAACTGGAACTGGTACCTGCCATACAAAATGAAGAAGAGGAAGTGTAAATACTTTACACTTTAAATGAGCACTCGTCAACGTTTAGATTTGTACTCCCTCGTCCAAGGCGGACGTCGCTTTATTTATACTAAATTTCCTTAATACTAACGCCGTGTTTGTAAGGCACTACGTGTGATCCTTAATTTCTATTGGTTGTTTTTTACTAATGACTATCTTATCCTAACACTGTGTTTGTAAGACAACAGTGTGATCTTAAATCTATTTTGGTCGCTTATCCTAATTACCATTTATGGCTGCCATATACTTATTACTATTTATGGCCGCCGGATGTTTAGGCGTCTTGCGACCCTTCTGCTGGAAATACCTGGTATATCATTAGGAATTTCCTACGAAGCGATATGATACACGAGTGACTCGCAGCCTGTCCACACATCGTAGTATCTTTATATGTTCATGCTTAAACATTCTCCGGGGGCCCAGAAAATGTTATGGCTAACAATTTCTTCTTCTTGTATTTCTCACGATCTTTGCTGTTCTTGATATGTTGCTGGTACTTTTTGTGTTTCCTTTTCTACGATTCCTGTATCCGTTGAACTGTCAACGTCGCTGGATCGTTTCAGCTTTTCAGCTTCTTTCTTTCACTATTGTCGACGCAGTGATCACTTTTTTATGTGATTTTCTCACTATATTGCCAGAAATTATCCCAGCATACCTTTTACTGTGTTGAAACGGCTCATCATTATTGCTGGAAACAAGTCTGCGCCGATGATCATGTCGATTCTCCTTGGTTTGTTAAAATTGGGGTCCGCCAAAGTGCAGTTTTTCCAATCTTTCTCCATGTCGACATCAATAGCTCTGCTTGGAAACGCCTTGTGAAGCTTTGGTAGAACAAGTGCCACTGATTCTGTTTCAAAGCAACTTGTGTATCTCGGCTTTATTCGTAGTTGGACGCTGTTTTTCGATGCCTCGATGCCTGTCGAGGAAATTCCCTGCAACTCAACCTTTTGTCTTGCCCTCTTTAGCCTTATGAAGTTGACACTTTCTGTTTTGGTGTCTTCATGCAACAAATTGTTATGCGATTTGTTGCATCGATGGCACCTCTAGTCCTTCTCACAGTCTTCAAAACTATGACTGCCAAGGCAACGGAAGCATAGTTTGTGTGCTATCACAAATTCCCTTCTGTGGACAACCAACGCTGCTTTAAATTTCTGGCACCTTACAATATCGTGCCCGGTTATGGAGCAGTAACGGCATGCCTTCTGATGCGAGTCTACCTTGACATTGTTTTGCACTGAATTTATTGAGTTATAAAGCTGTTCAATAAGTTCCAGCACATCAGTTAATTGTTGAATCTCTCTCGCCTTTTTCACGTGCTGTTCGTACAGCTTCAAAACTTCTGGTGAAAACTGCCGCAATAGAATATGGGCAAAAATGACATCAGCCTCATGTCCTATTTTCGCTTTTTCTTTAAGAATGTGAATGCTCTCTCTTGAAACATCAAGAAATTTGCGGAAGTTATCTTCGCAGATCAGCTTCAGGGTCTCAATACTTAACAATCTATTTAGGTGGTCAGCAAATATTTTACGATTATTTTGTGTATCGCTTTTTAATTAGCTCCCATGCTGCTTCGTAGTTAGCAGCTGAGCCATTCAGTAGGTGATCAACCACTACTTTCGCTTCCCCATTTAAGCATGCTTTCAGGTAATTTAATTTCCTGGCATTGCTAATGTCCGTTCTGCTGTGAATCGTTTTACTGAACAATTCAAAAAATGTAGACCATTACTTTGCATTTCCATCGAAATGTGGAAGCTCTAATTTCGGTAGTTCGGCAACATCGATTTCTGATGCTCTCGCTTCTTGTTTGGGGAAAACCGGCCTGTTTGCGTGCTCTAATTCTTTAGAGCGTTCACTCAGATTTATCAATGCCGTCGTGATGTCCATCTCAAGCCGGTTAATTTCCCTTCTGTTGAAAGTCTGATTGTGATACCGGCTTTTCAGCGCCTCGACCATAACATTTATCTTGTCCATGATAAATTCTAGTCGACGATGACAGACCATTACCGTTGATACAGCTGCCATCTCTTTGTACGTGTCGGCCTCTCGGATAGCTCCTCTCGCCATCTCCGCCATATCGTCCAAGTCTTCAACCAAACTATCAACTGGTTTCGGTGATCGCACCAAGCTGCCAGCATTCGATTGGCTGTTGATAGGTCTTGCTAAACGCGACAAACTTTCTGCCTTTAATTGGCTTTCGATATGCCTAGCTTCAAGACTAGGTGCCGAAGTTGCATCGCTAGTCCCGGGCTTATTTTGGTCGCCAACTTCAGCCTTCATTAGCGACTGTTTATATGCTTTAACCGCTATTACCGTTTTCTCGTATACCCTGTCGTTGAAATATGGATGATCGATGAATCCACATTTCAGCAGTATCGAGTGAGTCGTATTAAATTCAGATGCATTCTTTTCGACGCTTTCAACGGATGCATTCTGCTGAATTAGCGCCAACAGCTCTTTCTGAAGCCGTGATTGTCGCTCCAAAAGCTGCGCATCCTTGATTGGCACCATATTTGCTGATCTTTTATTATTTCCAAACTGCAAACTTCTTGGTTTAAACCTTTAAGAGGTAATTGTTTTGGTCGTCTACTTGACCTTGCTGTTCCTCGACTCACAGCTGGTTTAAACCAACGATTGCTTCTTTGGAAGTTTTTATATGCGGTTTTTTAAACGCAAAATAGTTTTAAGTCTGCTGTTACAGCCACAGACACGCTTATTTTATGCACAACACTTAGTGCGATACTCAAGCCTACACAGCGTTTAGTGTATTTTACTTGCTTTGAGTTTTATTTTTCTGTAAGTTTAACACTTTACTTCGTGTGAACTTACAGTGAGAAGTTGTTCTTTATTTTATTTAAATGTACAACAGTGTGAGAAGCTAGACTTGACCCCCAACTTGTTTAACAAATTCGATGAAGAACATTCCCGTTCTTCATCCGGCTCGAAGGACCAAAAAAATGTAAATTCTTTACACTTTAAATGAGCACTCGTCAACGTTTAGATTTGTACTCCCTCGTCCAAGGCGGACGTCGCTTTATTTATACTAAATTTCCATAATACTAACGCCGTGTTTGTAAGGCACTGCGTGTGGTCCTTAATTTCTATTGGTTGTTTTTTACTAATGACTATCTTATCCTAACACTGTGTTTGTAAGACAACAGTGTGATCTTAAATCTGTTTTGGTCGCTTATCCTAATTACCATTTATGGCTGCCATATACTTATTACTATTTATGGCCGCCGGATGTTTAGGCGTCTTGCGACCCTTCTGCTGGAAATACCTGGTATATCATTAGGAATTTCCTACAAAGCGATATGATACACGGTGTCTCGCAGCCTGTCCACACATCGTAGTATCTTTATATGTTCATGCTTGAACAGGAAGAGAAGCAAGATTCACGTCGTTGTATGGAAAACTTTTTTGTTTCTTAATCAATTGACTTGAAACTTCACACTTATGATCTTGGGGGGGAGGCATGAAAACTATTTTGACAAAAAAATGGGCATGCCTACGTCCACTTCTAACAAAAATCAATAATTTGCATATCTTCGGTACGCAATGATTAAAAACAATAAAAATTAATAAATAGGCTAATAACATGAATAAAAAGTATATTCAGTCAAAAAAGTGGGCGTGGCTCAAGAAAGTGCGTGAAAAGTATATGAGCTTCAGCCTTGCTGAAGATAGATTCCTTACTGTTTTTTTTTATATTTCGATAGTAGAACATATTGAAAATATACTGTGAAAATTTCAGATCGAAATTCCTATTAATAAAGTAATTACATAATCGCCAACGCATCATAAGCGACCGCCTACTGCTTTCAAAACTTTGTACGCGTTTTTCTCGAAACGTCATTTTCTAAAACGGTCAGCGTCCTAGAGAAAAAACTATTTGACCGATTGCTTTGAAATTTTGCAGATTTCTTCTAGACACTAATGGCTATCGTCCGTACCAAAACCGTGTTTTTTCGTAAATATTTGCCTATTTTTTTAAAGCAATTTTAAACAAAAAAAAACCTCGATTTTAGTAATTTTTTTTTGATAGTCCGGCCTTTTTTTTCAATGAAATTCAATGCCTTTAGAACGGACGATAGCGACAGACCTCCTGAATAATAACCCATTCGGGTTTCTCATTTCGGAGAACATTTACAGCCGCTAACACCGTAATATTCGTTTTTATTATTTTTAATTTTAAACCACCAAAAAAAACAATTATTTCTTATATCGAAATTTGTCGGCATGCTAGTCGTATGTACCCTCTTAAGAAACAAAAAGTTTTCCATACAACGACGTTAAATCTTGCTTCTCTTCCTCTTCTTCATTTTGTATGGCAGGTACCAGTTCCAGTTGTCCAATCTCAATGAAACTTTCAGGCATTTAGTCGGACTATGTAAAACTAATATGGTTAAAATTTTTGCCCTCTATCTTCCAAAAGTTTTCCATTCAAAGATTCAAATTTGTTTTTCTTCTTCATTTGGTATGGGGACTACCAATTCCAGTAATCCGATAAGGATGGTTCCAACAAATGATTTGATCGCACAAAAAAGAAGTCTCTGTGCAAAATTTCCGCTCGATATCTTCAAAACTGTGGGTGGAGATCGTATATATATAGACAGACAGACGGACATGACTAAATCAACTCGTCTTGTCGTCCTGATCAAGAATATATATGCTTTATCTAGTCGCAAGTGAATATTTCTATGTGTTACAAACTTCAGCACAAACTTATAGTACTATTCGCTGTAAAAAGACGCTGAATACTAAATTCACAAGATTTAGGTTTAAGTCTTTTTATTAAAAATAAGTTGTGTTTACACAGGCGGCTAAAGCTTAACTGAAGCCTTTTAGAACTTATGATCTAATGCTTATACATACATGATCTAAATAATGGTAGTTGTCAAGTAACGAGTTAAAGGAACGTTCACAATAATTACCAGAGTTGCAACATTTATTACACGCTTTTTTTTTTTTTTTTTTTATTATTATTATTTGGTTTATTATTAATTCTATGGGCCATCTGAAATACTAGTCCCATCCATATCTTTTAGGCGAGCGACTTACACGACCACTTCGGGTAGTAATTTCGGGTCGTGTTACAACTAACGGAATTGGTGGCACAGTATTTTCAGGCTCACTATCAGATCCTGAAACTTCACTTTCAGCAGTATTATATGCATCGTTTGAAACCAGTGATTCATCGTTATTGGCTGCTGAAAATTCTGTTTCAGTCACTTCACAATCATTTTTACTATCGTTCAAGCTTGTGGGTGACACAATGGTAATTTCTTCAAGATTATTTTGAACTGGATTTTTGGCAGAAACTACGTTTTCTTCAAATAACAATTCACTGGCACTAACTTCATTGTTCTTTGACTTTGCAATAAATCGGCGATTGCGTCTATAATGGTTATTAAAGTTATCTTTTACAATATATGATTTTCCATTTACATTACCCACAATCGTACCATAATGCCAACTTTTTGAATCTTTTTTAAAAATTACCATGTCACCCAAGCTCAATACAGGCAATGATCTTGCATTTCGATCATAGTAATACTTTTGTTTTTCTCTTTTATTTTCAATTTTTTGTTGAATTCTGTTTTCCGATAGGTTATTTCTAGCTAGCAATGAACCCGATACTGGTAGCATTGTTTTAATCAGTCTACCGAAATATAGTTCAGATGGAGTCAATCCTAAGCTTGCAATTGGTGTTGTGTTGTATTCAAGAATTTTGTACTGAAATTGATCGACTTCATTCGTCTCGTAGCATCTTTTAAGGATATTTTTTGCTATTGCTACACCCTTTTCAGCTAGCCCATTGCTTTGTGGATAGCGAGGACTTGAATACTTAAATTGTATGTTAAACTGTGACGCAAATCGATCAAACTCAGCTGAATTAAACGGAACGTTATCACTCTTAATTATTGTTGGATATCCGACCCGATCGAACAAATCTTTCAAACCCACTATTATATGTTTCGATGTTTTGTTGTTTAATTGAAATGATGATAAGTAATTTGAATAAAAATCAAAAATTGCAATAAAATCATGTCCCGCATATTCAAATAAATCCATTGCAACTATTTGATACGGATACTTTGGGGCTTCTTCTTGAACCAATGGTTCCTTCTGATTATTACGTTTGAATTTTTCGCACACTGAACACGACTGAACTATTTCACGAATTTGCGAATTCATACCCGGCCAATAATACAACATTCGAGCTCTTGCAAGAGTCTTCTCAATTCCTAGGTGCGATTCATGCAGCCATTTCGCAATTTTATTTTGTAGTTTTGTTGGTATTACCAGCCTGTGATTGTAGAACAAGAGTTCATGTTCTACATGTAATTCCGATTTTAATTTATGGAAATGCTGACTAATTTCATCAAGATGATGATATCCTGGCCAACCATTTGTGACAAAATTACGAATCTTTTTGTATTGCTCATCTGACTGAATTATTTCCTGATAAAAATTGTAATTGTCTTCCGAGATACAGACCGATTTTATAACCGAATGAATCACACCCGTTAATTCGACAATTTCTTCCTGTTGCTCAAGTTGAGCCCGCGATAAACAATCGGCAGTTAGCATGTCTTTGCCCGGTTTATACACCACATTTATACCCGTATATTTTAATAAAAGCATAAACATGCGTTGCAGCTTCACGGTTACGTCATCAATATCGCGTTTTATCAAGATTTCCAGCGGTTTGTGGTCACTTTCAACTGTAAAGTCTCGACCATAAAGAAAAAAATGAAATTTTTCACATGCAAACACAATTGCTAAAAGTTCTTTCTCAATTTGTGCCCACTTCTGTTCATTTTTTGACAAAGATCTTGATGCGAATGCTACAGGATGTCCATCCTGTATTAGTACACATCCCAGCCCATCTTTTGATGCGTCAGTTTGAACAATTATTGGTTTTGATGGATCGTAAATTGACAGCACTGGGCTGGAAGATATTACTTTTAGTAGTTGTTCAAATTCATAGTCATGTTTGTTGGTCCACTCAAATTGAACACTATTTCGCGTTAAATCGCGTAAGTTCGCTGTTGCTTTTGAGAGATTTGGAATGAAACGAGCAATGTATTTCAAAAGACCCAAAAATCGTAGCACTGCGCTCTTGTCAGTTGGTCTTTTAATGTCCTGAATGGCTTCCAAATATTTATTAAGTGGCTTAATTTTGCCTGACGAAATTGTGTTTCCCATGAATTTAACCTCATTTTGTTTGTACTGTACTTTATCCGGATTGAATTTAACATTGTTTTTTCTAGCCCGTTCAATTATTTTCGTCATAATTTTGTCGTGTTCAGTATCATTATCCGCGAATATAAACATATCATCAAAATAAACCACTACCCCCTCCAAATCCCCAAATATTTGTATCATTTTCCGTTGAAACATCTCGGGTGCACAATTTAAGCCATACGGTACACGATTGAATTTGTATCGCCCAAACGGAGTCATGAACGTTGTAAGGTTTGAACTTTTATTGTCCAATTCCATATGCCAAAATGCACTGCTAAGGTCAAAGACCGAAAATACTTTTTTATTTGCTAATTTTGATGTTAAATCTTCCACAGTTGGAATGAGAAAGTGTTCGCGTTTAATGCATGCATTTAATGGCTTTGGATCAAGGCATATGCGTAATTTACCCCCAGTTTTTTCAACAATTTGTAAATTGTTTACCCAATCAGTCGGATATTCAACGGGTGAAATGATTTTATCCCGTGTCATTTGATCTAGTTCCATTTTAAGTTTATCGACTAACGCTGACGGAATACGTTTTTTGTAATAAAGTATCGGTTTAGAATTTTCTTTTAAATGTATTGTAAATTTTCCAGGAAATTTACCTATCCCATGAAATAAATCCCAGTTTTGTTCAATTAGTTTATCTTTATCACCCGGTATGCAAGCAATTGAATTGACATCCATTCGTTTGATTAATCCAAATAAAATGCTAGTTTCTAATCCCAGTATCGGTTCAAACTCATCACTAACTACAATAAACTCAGCTAACCTAGAAGTATTTGTTTTCAATTCCAAACAATTTAGTTTAACTGTACCAAAGATTTTAATTTTATTATTACTATAATCCAATATGTTTAACTTCTGTTGATTGGATATTTGTTTCTTTAATTTTTTAACAATATTAATTGGAATACAGTTCACATCTGCTCCAGTGTCAATTTTGAATTTCACCTTTTGATTTTCTACGTTATATTCTTTGGTCCATTTTCCCTTATACTCTGAGTTTATTCTACAAATAAGTTTACGTGAACTAAGAATACGTTCCGTCTTATTATTATTAATATTACTTGACAACAAACCTTTTTTATCAGCTGGTGCTGAAATATTTTTATTGTTACTGCTGTTGATGTTATTATATTTTCCTCTTTGGCGGCACATCCGGAACAAATGACCCATTTTGGAGCATCCCCGGCACGTTAGACCCTTTGCCTTGCATACTTCGATGTGTTTTGGAGTCCACTGTTCACCACAATTGAAGCAAATACGGTTAACAGCATTAACGACCGATTCCGATGACTTCTCAATGCTTGCAATGGATTGTTTGTTGTCCAATAAAATTTTGTTTGCATTTGCTGCTTCGAATATTTTGCACGTGTCGATTACTGTTTGCAAAGTGTTGCTGTGACCATCCAGTAATTTCATTTGCAATTTTTTATTATGCACACCCGTTATGATGCGATCACGAAGCATTCGATCTTCATAAGAGACGCCACACGTGCACAAAAATTCACAACGACTTACTTGTGTGCGGAGCTCGGTTTCAAACTCACCAAATGATTGCTTTTCTTTTTGTGTAATCATATTGAATTTGTATGACTCCATAGCGGCGTTTTTTTTCGGCAAGCAATGCTCATCAAATTTCTTCAACACCTCATCCAATTTACGATAACGTCATGTGCTGCTGCACTCTCTGATGCTGGAACTCTTCGTGTTGTTCGTGTAATTCCAAGCAGTTTATCTTGCGTACCATCATTCGGATATAGTGTGTTATAAATGTTCGCACCTTGTGTACCAATAAGCCACAAAAATGTAGCAATTTTTGTGTCTTCTGCGTCATTTTGTTTGCTGTTTGCAATCAAGTAGACCATGAAGTTTCGTTTCCATGATGGCCATTCAATAGCTAGATTTGAACAATCCAATTCACCTGGAATACGTTGATTGTTTGCCATTGTAATGAAATGCAAGACAATTCGAAGAAAGAATCCGTTATTTTGTTTTTCAATCCGTGTCACAAAAATTCTTGAAATCGTTGTATGACGAAATACGTCAATGTATGACGTAATTTGTCAATTTGTTGTTAAAAACAAATTTTATATTCTTTCCGTTGAAGTTCGGTTAAGTCTTTATTAAAATAGTTTAATTTTAATTATTTTTACTTCTGACACCATGTAAAAAGACGCTGAATACTAAATTCACAAGATTTAGGTTTAAGTCTTTTTATTAAAAATACGTTGTGTTTACACAGGCGGCTAAAGCTTAACTGAAGCCTTTTAGAACTTATGATCTAATGCTTATACATACATGATCTAAATAATGGTAGTTGTCAAGTAACGAGTTAAAGGAACGTTCACAATAATTACCAGAGTTGCAACATTTATTACATTCACTGCGTGAAGAGTATAAATATAGAAATAAGAAATTTTTAAAAATTAATACTCTAGTGGTTGAGCCAACAACCTCCGGTCTGTCAGGCCACTACTCTTCTATAGACCTACTTTAGATTTTGCCGTCAGCTTTCTAACTGAAACATACAAATTCAAAGTGAGAAGAGATTGTTATTCTATATGCTATTTCATTCCCTCGCAGACTAGATTATATACATTGTTTATCACTTGTCATGTTGTTTCATCAAATTTCCAATTATACCCATGCTAAAGAAGTTTCACTTCAATAACTTACAAATTCAATATACTCCAAGAGTGAAAACTAACAATGTTCAAGTATGAACATAAGTATTAACATAATAGACAAGAGCTCCTTGCCCGCCAGACCTTACTCATTTTGTTATAAACCAAATATATCTGAAACGGTAGAGTTATTATCTATTTCGTATCGTTGGCCAATTCGTAGATACAAAGGGCTAAAGTTGCGAAAAAATCGAGCTAACTTTACTTACAGAATTAGCGCTGATTTTTTGGTATGTTTTACAGAACATCGTTAAAAGTTGATAATCATTAACGCCAGACAGTTTCCATTGGCAGTTATTTCTGCCAGACGCTTCAAAGTTCGGAAAAAAAGAGCCGAACTTTACTTATTTTCTTAGTCATGATTTTTGGATATGACATTTTGGGAACTATTTCAATACTAACTGCAAGATGCCAGACAAATCCTAACGGCCAAAAACCCGCCAGACGCATTTGAAATTTTGCATGTTGTATGAGTAATAAATAAATGACTTCATTACAGAGGCATATTGAACTTATATTTTTTATGGTATATTAGTAACAACAAAATTGTTGACTAACAGTCATAAGATTCATTCGTTAATTATTGAAAAGTAGCGTTTTTTATTTTTTATAATAGTACAAAATAATAATGCAAACCAGTAAGGACGCTATCTTCAGCAAGGCTGAAGCTATAATACTTTTCACTTTGTGTCACTATAAAAAAAACTCAATGAATAGTTTTCATGCCTCCCTAACAACATAACTGTAATGTTTCAAGTCAATTCGTTAAAAAACAAAAAATTTTTCCATACAACGGATCAAGTTTTGCGATAAGTGGGCGTAGCCATGCCCACATTTGGTCAAAATAGTTTTTATTCCTCCCTAAGAACATAACTGTAAAGTTTCAAGTCAATTGGTTAAAAAACAAAAAAGTTTTCCATACAAAGGGTCAATTTTCGCTATAAGTAGGCGTGGCTACGCCCACTTTTGGTCAAAATAGTTTTCATTCCTCCCTAAGAACATAACTGTAAAGTTTCAAGTCAATTGGTTAAAAAACAAAAAAGTTTTCCATACAACGGGTCAATTTTCGCTATAAAAGGGCGTGACCACGCCTACTTTTGATCAAAATAGTTTTCATTCCTCCCTAAGAGCATAACTGCAAAGTTTCAAGTCAATTGGTTAAAAAACAAAAAAGTTTTCCATACAACGGGTCAATTTTTGCTATAAGTAGGCGTGGCTACGCCCACTTTTGGTCAAAATAGTTTTCATTCCTCCCTAAGAGCATAACTGCAAAGTTTCAAGTCAATTGGTTAAAAAACAAAAAAGTTTTCCATACAACGGGTCAATTTTCGCTATAAGTAGGCGTGGCTACGCCCACTTTTGGTTAAAATAGTTTTCATTCCTCCCTAAGAACATAACTGTAAAGTTTCAAGTCAATTGGTTAAAAAACAAAAAAGTTTTCCACACAAAGGGTCAAGTTAAGCTATAAGTGGGCGTGGCCACGCCCACTTTTGATCAAAATAGTTTTCATTCCTCCCTAAGAGCATAACTGCAAAGTTTCAAGTCAATTGGTTAAGAAACAAAAAAGTTTTCCATACAACGGGTCAATTTTCGCTATAAGTGGGCGTGGCTACGCCTGGCTACGCCCACTTTTGGTCAAAATAGTTTTCATTCCTCCCTAAGAGCATAACTGCAAAGTTTCAAGTCAATTGGTTAAAAAACAAAAAAGTTTTCCATGCAACGGGTCAATTTTCGCTATAAGTAGGCGTGGCTACGCCCACTTTTGGTTAAAATAGTTTTCATTCCTCCCTAAGAACATTACTGTAAAGTTTCAAGTCAATTGGTTAAAAAACAAAAAAGTTTTCCATACAAAGGGTCAAGTTAAGCTACAAGTGGGCGTGGCCACGCCCACTTTTGATCAAAATAGTTTTCATTCCTCCCTAAGAGCATAACTGCAAAGTTTCAAGTCAATTGGTTAAAAAACAAAAAAGTTTTCCATACAACGGGTAAATTTTCGCTATAAGTGGGCGTGGCTATGCGTGGTTACGCCCACATTTGGTCAAAATAGATTTCATTCCTCCCTAAGAACATAACTTTAAAATTTCAAGTCAATTGGTTAAGAAACAAAAAAGTTTTCCATACAACGAC
Source organism: Phortica okadai (assembly GCA_034638295.1). Classification (NCBI taxonomy): domain Eukaryota; kingdom Metazoa; phylum Arthropoda; class Insecta; order Diptera; family Drosophilidae; genus Phortica; species Phortica okadai. The sequence goes on along the minus strand of CM067848.1, from coordinate 33,410,786 downwards.
GTGAATATGGCTTCTCTTCCTCTTCTTCATTTTGTATGGGAGCTACCAGTTCCAGATGTCCAATCTCAATGAAACTTTCAGGCATGTAGTCGGACCATGTAAAACTACTATGTTTAAAATTTCAGCACTCTATTGTACAAAACAAAAAAGTTTTCCATACAACGATTCAAGTTTTGTTCACTTTTCTTCTTCTTTTCGTATGGGAGCTACCTGTTCCAATAATCCGATCATGCTGGTTCCGACGAATGATTCATCGTAATAAATTCTAAGACTCTGTGCAAAGTTTCAGCTCGATAGCTTCAAAACTGAGGGACTAGTTTGCATACATACAGACAGACAGACAGACAGACAGACCGACAGACAGACAGACAGACGGACAGACGGACATGGCTAAATCAACTCGTCTTGTCGTCCTGATCAAGAATATATATACTTTATATAGTCGGAAATTAATATTTCGATCTGTTACAAACTCCGTGACAAAGTTAATATACTATTTCACATAAGTGAAAAGTATAAAAAGCGACTCCACCTATTAAAAAACATCACAATATATCAGAATATATCAGACAATTAAACAAATCCACTGTTTTACCGTCAGCCGCAATTAAATTATTAGTTTTTTTAACTTTCGTCATCGTCATCGATATAATTTGTTAAATCATCGAAACAACCATCGTATTGAACATCCGAGTCATCATCATCACCATTTTTCAATTCTGGATTTGTGACAACGCATCTTAATTAAGAAATAACTAGCTACTCATTAAATAAATACCTAAATCTTTGTTAAGAGTTTCACTAACAAAAGCCGATAATTGATCTCCCTCGAACCAGTTGAATTTGTACTGGTTGTTTCGTAATATCCATCCATTATTTTCAGGACTGCAAATACCAAGCTCCTTCATGTCTTCACTACTAAAAATATTAAGCTCTTTCAAATGAGCATTATTCCATTGATTTGCTATATAATTTGCTCTCCGGAACTGCTGTCGAAGCTCAGTCTTACAGGGTAGTAAGTTGCTCGAGTCAAAATTTTTAATATTTTTCCGAATAAATTCTTAATCTATGTTGGAAGCGGTATAGTTATTAAGAAACAATTGAAGCCTTGCAGAATCCACATCGCCAACTCCGGACACATTGTAAAGATTACAAATGAAGTCTTGCATAATATTAAAAGTGTTTTCTTCTTCTTCAACATCAACGAATAAAGCCAGTTCACCGAATGTGGCAAAAGCTTTTTGATATTTTGTGTTTTTTTTGAGTATATTGAATGGCTTTTGTTTGCCTTTATTGAAAAACGATGGGTTGTAATCACAGCCAGTCATCGCATGAAAGCCTGGTAGGCTTCTTGATAAGGACGGTCCTAGTTTATCATAAATTTTTGATACATCAATGTATCTCATTTTGTTTCCAGTTCCAGTCAATATCCATACATGAGAGTTTTTTTCAAATGATGCATATTACCTAACATGGTTGCAACAATATCTGTATCAGAGCATCGAATTACATAATTTGCATGAACATCAATATTGCATATGTGGTAAATAATTTTAGTGTCAGCTTCCTCATGATCTGGGCAAGACAGATTTTCTTCTACATCAGAAATAATTTTATTCTGGCTGACGGTAAAACGGTGACATTGTTTAAAATTTAAAAAAACCCGTTTATTGCAAATGAATTGTACCATCTTAATAGAAGCCCAGTGTATGATAAAGAAGTTTACAAGAGCCTGCTTAAAGCGTATATTTTTTAGTTCTTTGGCAAAGTCAGACGGGCGAACTTGATCGGGTCCACTAATTTTAAACTCCAGTTGTGTGAATTCATGCCGAATAGATCTCTCGTAATCTTTAATGGATGGCGAAAAGAATTGGTCGAAAATTATGTCAAATCGTTTCGCTTTTAACTGTGTTGCCATTTGCAACATTTTTTTTGAGATGCATCCGTAAGTTTTTGGGACATTTGTCATTGTATGAAGCAAGAAAAAACCATCATAACCATCATAATAACAATATCTACCTGAGGAGGCGGATTGTGTTCTACCGTTTTCTCTAGAGCATTCATTAAAACCGATTTTTGAGTTTTACAAATATGACCATCGAAATGGCACATAGATAATGGCACTTCAGTTATAGGGTACGCTAAAATTTTAGCCATATCGATTTTATGATCAATCGATATACCAAGCATACGTCCAAACAAATCTCTTTGAGTACGCACTTCCTGCACTTTGCCACCAATTTTAGTTTTGGTTTTTTTTGAATAATCTACAGAAAAATTTTCTAGTAGATTTTTTATGCTCTTCTCAAACCGTTACGTTTCTTCTCTCCATTTTGTTGAATATTGAGAAGAAATTTTGTAACCGGATCCGAAGCTGCTTTACCAGATGAAATATTAATTAACAGATCTTTAGGTACTTCAGCGCCGAATGGATTGATAAATCGATCGAACGTATTAATAAAAGTATTTAATTGTTTTAAATCATTTTTCATATTATTCATTGTTAATTCAGCTGTGACATCTTGTTCCCTATGCAAATCTAGTTCCTTATAAACATGGCTTATTATTGTTGATCTGATATCATGGCTTAGAGCCCATCGTTGACGTGCTGAGATAGAGTTGGTAAAATGTATTATACCTGTGTGTCTCTTAGCTGCATCTGCGTTGATTGTTTGTTCCAATACCAAATCAATTGGTTGTTGAGAAAAATATTTATTCGTTCTTTGAATTCCGAAGAAACCTCTTTGAAATTGTTCAAACAAGTCGAGTTTCGGCAACTTTTCCTAAATTGTCACTGTATTTAACAGTCCACCGAGCATAATTTTGTTGATTGCATATGAAAAACAAATTTGTGATTTTAGGTAATACAGCTTTAAATAAATCAAAATCTCCTGTGCGGATGCTTCTTGATAAATCAAAATAATGGTGAATAAGATTAATATAAATTAAATAAAACTGCGGTGTTTTTCCAAAATTGCCGTTTAGTGTTTGGTGTTTGTAAATATTGTATTTGTTTACAATATCATTAAGAGTTTCATTCTCTATTTTAAATGAAGATAATGAAGAAGATCTCACTCTCTCAATTTCTTGGATCATTTGATCTGTGATCGCTGTGTTATTCACCTGTAGAAAGGATTTAAAATGTAATACCTCCAATCCTAAGATCACCAAAGGGTGTAGCCTTTTTGCTCTATTAAAATGTTTCCCTTCAAGAAACCCATTTACAGAGCCTGAAGCTAACAAATTGCTTTGCACCATTGTATTGGTTAAACCACAATCAATGATTACTTTGCCCACAGCTTTAAAATAAGCCATCATTATATGGAAAGGCCCCAGATGTATAAACAAATTATCAAGGTTTGGCTTACTGCTAGCTTGAATTTGTAAAGCTACTTTTGCAATTGCAAGATCGTAGGTGACTTGGATGGAAGCCTGTTTGACCTCTCTACAAATTTCCTGGCTTTGTTTCATAGTCTCCAAAACCACTGATTTATTAGTAGGTTACTCATTAATAGGCGTTAGATATGATACCACTTGTTTTGGATGTTCTTTGTCACACAGTAAGCCATTAAAACCAACCCACAATGGAACATTTGGTAACTGTACAGCATGACAAATCATCCAAATTGTGTCAATCGTTTTATATAATTTTAAATTTTCTGGTTCTGCGTTTTTGTAAATTGAAAATTCGAAATTGGTTGTTTGTGTTTTTTTGAAGGCATTGGTTCTCTGCCTACATCAACAGTAATGGCCTCTAGTGTTCTTCGTTTTCTTTTGCTTAAGTTTAGGGAAACCTCGCTATTGGCATCAGGTGAATTTATTAATTGTTCTTCGTCTGGAGAAATATAGTCAACAGTTTGATAAACAATGCCAACAGTATCGTGTAATGTATCTTTTCCACTTTTTGTGTCTACGAACCGATCGAAATTGTCGAACGCAACACCTGTGCAGAGGTCTGGGGATTTTTTAATTATCTCGGGACATATACTTGATTTTTCTATTGAAGTATACGTCGCTTCTGTTTCCAGCTCTTCAACTCCGGAATAGCTAATGCAATGCCCATAACGATGTATTACATCGATAATTTTACGACTGCTAGTTAAACTTATTAGAGTCATCCCAAGCATAATATGTTTTGACGTTTTGACTTTACCATTACGGACAGCATAGACAATGTCTTCACAAAAAGATTTTATTTGGCGTATACATTTCAGATTTTTTTTACGTTTTTCATTACTACCGGCTATTACAGTAGAATAGAAATCTAGAAGCTCTTGTGGTACCGGTGTTTCTCCCTCCTTTAAATTTTGTACTGTAATTCTTCGCGGCAATGCTTTCTTCTTGATTTTTAATGCAGATTTTCTTAATAATAAAGCAGCTTTATGCAGCACATCTTCATCTCTCAAATTTTCATATGATTTTTCGTCAATACTCATTAAATTTTGTGGAACCAATAATTTTTTATTTTTTATCATGAGAAATTTAATCTCTTTACCGAAAAAATTAATTATCTTAAGTTCTAAATTGTGTGGTGTATAATTCCATTTATCTTCCCTAGAATTATGTTGTTCATTTTCTTCTAATAAGTCCATATAATATCGATGAAGATAGCTTAAAAAATAACATCGTCCTTTATTTATTATATTTTCTTCAATAAAAACGCAAACTTCATTAAAAGCAGTTTGATGATGCTGTCGAATATCATGCCAATGACTTTCAATTGCATATTTATGCGAAGCGTTATATGAAAATTTCAATTGACAATTATTATGATAATAAACTTTTGAATAATTTTTTATTTTCTGAATTACATCCGCATAATTTTCATTTTCGACATCTACTTTAGAAAGAAATGCATTTTTGCTTGAAGAATATAGCTTCAATCTATTTGACCGGTGTTTTTTGGTCATTTGGTTACAAAATACGCAAGTTGCATTGTTTGGATCAATACTTACATTTATATCAAAAGTAGTTGAATTTTCAAGCTTTTCTGGTAAATTTTGGTTTTTTTCTCCGTTTGACACAGGTATAGGTATTGTATTGGGTCCAAGTGTATGAGAGCTTGTTAGGCTAATGGGCTTTCCGACAGATGGTTTTGCGGAGTCTAACTCAGATGTTGTAGCAGATGATGGTTTTTCTTTTAATGGCGACTTTTTTGTTTTTGGCGAATAAAATTTTTTCATCAACGCCGTAAAAGACTTGTAGCACTGTCTATGATAACCGCTTTCAAACAAGTTAACCGGCAAAACCACATTTTTATATTTAAGGTTATGTTCCTTCCGTTGTTTTAAAACGGTAACACATTTTTGTAAAGTCTCTTTGTTGAATAATATTATATTCATATCCGTTTTCTTGCAAAAAACACAATTAAGTAACTTTGCCATATTTTATTATTTTATTAAATAAAGAATTTTACTTTTATAAATGGTTGTTGGATCAAAGTGACAAACGAAACTAAAATTGAAATCATGGTTTTCTTTTCCTACTGATCCCATATTACCAAAGTACCAAAAATATAAGTTCAATATGCCTCTGTAATGAAGACATTTATTTATTACTCTTACAACATGCAAAATTTCAAATGCGTCTGGCGGGTTTTTGGCCGTTAGGATTTGTCTGGCATCTTGCAGTTAGTATTGAAATAGTTCCCAAAATGTCATATCCAAAAATCATGACTAAGAAAATAAGTAAAGTTCGGCTTTCAGCGCTAATGCTGTAAGTAAAGTTAGCTCGAGATTTTCGCAACTTTAGCCCATTGTATCTACGAATTGGCCAACGATACGAAATAGATAATGTGAATTCCTTCAAAGTACAAACTAACTCTACCGTTTCAGATATATTTGGTTTATAACAAAATGAGTAAGGTCTGGCGGGCAAGGAGCTCTTGTCTATTATGTTAATACTTATGTTCATACTTGAACATTGTTAGTTTTCACTCTTGGAGTATATTGAATTTGTAAGTTATTGAAGTGAAACTTCTTTAGCATGGGTATAATTGGAAATTTGATGAAACAACATGACAAGTGATAAACAATGTATATAATCTAGTCTGCGAGGGAATGAAATAGCATATAGAATAACAATCTCTTCTCACTTTGAATTTGTATGTTTCAGTTAGAAAGCTGACGGCAAAATCTAAAGTAGGTCTGTAGAAGAGTAGTGGCCTGACAGACCGGAGGTTGTTGGCTCAACCACTAGAGTATTAATTTTTAAAAATTTCTTATTTCTATATTTATACTCTTCACGCAGTGAATAGTACTATAAGTTTGTGCTAATTTCGGTAGTTCGGCAATATCGATTTCTGATGCTCTCGCTTCTTGTTTGGGGAAAACCGGCCTGTTTGCGTGCTCTAATTCTTTAGAGCGTTCACTCAGCTTTATCAATGCCGTCGTGATGTCCATCTCAAGCCGGTTAATTTCCCTTCTGTTGAAAGTCTGATTGTGATACCGGCTTTTCAGCGTCTCGACCATAACATTTATCTTGCCCATGATAAATTCTAGTCGACGATGACAGACCATTACCGTTGATACAGCTGCCATCTCTTTGTACGCGTCGGTCTCTCGGATAGCTCCTCTCGCCATCTCCGCCATATCGTCCAAGTCTTCAACCAAACTATCAACTGGTTTCGGTGATCGCGCCAAGCTGCCAGCATTCGATTGGCTGTCGATAGGTCTTGTTAAACGCGACAAACTTTCTGCCTTTAATTGGCTTTCGATATGCCTAGCTTCAAGACTAGGTGCCGAAGTTGCATCGCTAGTCCCGGGCTTATTTTGGTCGCCAACTTCGACCTTCATTAGCGACTGTTTATATGCTTTAACCACTATTACCGTTTTCTCGTATACCCTGTCGTTGAAATATGGATGATCGATGAATCCACATTTCAGCAGTATCGAGTGAGTCGTATTAAATTCAGATGCATTCTTTTCGACGCTTTCAACGGATGCATTCTGCTGAATTAGCGCCAACAGCTCTTTCTGAAGCCGTGATTGTCGCTCCAAAAGCTGCGCATCCTTGATTGGCACCATATTTGCTGATCTTTTATTATTTCCAAACTGCAAACTTCTTGGTTTAAACCTTTAAGAGGTAATTGTTTTGGTCGCCTAGTTGACCTTGCTGTTCCTCGACTCACAGCTGGTTTAAACCAACGATTGCTTCTTTGGAAGTTTTTATATGCGGTTTTTTAAACGCAAAATAGTTTTAAGTCTGCTGTTACACGCTTATTTTATGCACAACACTTAGTGCGATACTCAAGCCTACACAGCGTTTAGTGTATTTTACTTGCTTTGAGTTTTATTTTTCTGTAAGTTTAACACTTTACTTCGTGTGAACTTACAGTGAGAAGTTGTTCTTTATTTTATTTAAATGTACAACAGTGTGAGAAGCTAGACTTGACCCCCAACTTGTTTAACAAATTCGATGAAGAACATTTCCGTTCTTCATCCGGCTCGAAGGACCAAAAAAATGTAAATTCTTTACACTTTAAATGAGCACTCGTCAACGTTTAGATTTGTACTCCCTCGTCCAAGGCGGACGTCGCTTTATTTATACTAAATTTCCATAATACTAACGCCGTGTTTGTAAGGCACTGCGTGTGGTCCTTAATTTCTATTGGTTGTTTTTTACTAATGACTATCTTATCCTAACACTGTGTTTGTAAGACAACAGTGTGATCTTAAATCTGTTTTGGTCGCTTATCCTAATTACCATTTATGGCTGCCATATACTTATTACTATTTATGGCCGCCGGATGTTTAGGCGTCTTGCGACCCTTCTGCTGGAAATACCTGGTATATCATTAGGAATTTCCTACAAAGCGATATGATACACGGTGTCTCGCAGCCTGTCCACACATCGTAGTATCTTTATATGTTCATGCTTGAACAGGAAGAGAAGCAAGATTCACGTCGTTGTATGGAAAACTTTTTTGTTTCTTAATCAATTGACTTGAAACTTCACACTTATGATCTTGGGGGGGAGGCATGAAAACTATTTTGACAAAAAAATGGGCATGCCTACGTCCACTTCTAACAAAAATCAATAATTTGCATATCTTCGGTACGCAATGATTAAAAACAATAAAAATTAATAAATAGGCTAATAACATGAATAAAAAGTATATTCAGTCAAAAAAGTGGGCGTGGCTCAAGAAAGTGCGTGAAAAGTATATGAGCTTCAGCCTTGCTGAAGATAGATTCCTTACTGTTTTTTTTTTATATTTCGATAGTAGAACATATTGAAAATATACTGTGAAAATTTCAGATCGAAATTCCTATTAATAAAGTAATAACATAATCGCCAACGCATCATAAGCGACCGCCTACTGCTTTCAAAACTTTGTACGCGTTTTTCTCGAAACGTCATTTTCTAAAACGGTCAGCGTCCTAGAGAAAAAACTATTTGACCGATTGCTTTGAAATTTTGCAGACTTCTTCTAGACACTAATGGCTATCGTCCGTACCAAAACCGTGTTTTTTCGAAAATATTTGCTTATTTTTTTAAAGCAATTTTAAACAAAAACCAGTAAGGGCGGTATAGTTGAGTATTCTCAACTATATAATACCCTGTACACACACCTATGTTGATAACACGTTAAACATTCGCCGTCAGCAAAAGCACTGTACCACGATATGGTTTGTGTATTTACTAAGGTCATGCAGGGCTCACAGTGCAATGTTGCCATTAGATGACGCTTTAGTACGGATTTTGTTACAAAGCATTGCTGCAAAATTTTAGTGAGTTGGTCTTTGCGGGGAAAGTGGTAGTTTGTTGTATGCAGTTTTAAAAAGGTATGTTAATTGAGTTTGCATACAAAATTTCAGCATTGTATTCTTTATACTTTAGGAGATACAGCAATTTTAAGAAAAAAATTACCTTTTGTTGTGCTCGATGGGCGGGAAGGAATGGGCGTGGCAAAAATTCCTTCAAACTTGATCTAGTGTTCGACCACACGAGTCTATCTTCCAAATTTCAAGCCTCTAGCTCTTATAGTTTTCGAGAACCATTGGTGAGGACAGACGGACGGACAGACAGGGCTGTATCAATTTGTCTTGTCATCCTGATCAAGAATATATAAACTTTATAGGGTCCCCCTCCCCTCCTTCTATGCGTTACATACAAACCGTCTCAAACAAACTTAATATACCCTGATACACAGTGTGTGTACAGGGTATAAAAACCTCGATTTTAGTAATTTTTTTTTGATAGTCCGGCCTTTTTTTTCAATGAAATTCAATGCCTTTAGTACGGACGATAGCGACAGACCTCCTGAATAATAATCCATTCGGGTTTCTCATTTCGGAGAACATTTACAGCCGCTATCACCGTAATATTCGTTTTTATTATTTTTAATTTTAAACCACCAAAAAAACAATTATTTCTTATATCGAAATTTGTCGGCATGCTAGTCGTATGTACCCTCTTAAGAAACAAAAAGTTTTCCATACAACGACGTTAAATCTTGCTTCTCTTCCTCTTCTTCATTTTGTATGGCAGGTACCAGTTCCAGTTGTCCAATCTCAATGAAACTTTCAGGCATTTAGTCGGACTATGTAAAACTACTATGGTTAAAATTTTTGCCCTCTATCTTCCAAAAGTTTTCCATACAAAGATTCAAATTTGTTTTTCTTCTTCATTTGGTATGGGGGCTACCAATTCCAGTAATCCGATAAGGATGGTTCCAATAAATGATTTGATCGCACAAAAAAGAAGTCTCTGTGCAAAATTTCAGCTCGATATCTTCAAAACTGTGGGTGGAGATCGTATATATATAGACAGACAGACGGACATGACTAAATCAACTCGTCTTGTCGTCCTGATCAAGAATATATATGCTTTATCTAGTCGCAAGTGAATATTTCTATGTGTTACAAACTTCAGCACAAACTTATAGTACTATTCACTGCGTGAAGAGTATAAATATAGAAATAAGAAATTTTTAAAAATTAATACTCTAGTGGTTGAGCCAACAACCTCCGGTCTGTCAGGCCACAACTCTTCTACAGACCTACTTTAGATTTTGCCGTCAGCTTTCTAACTGAAACATACAAATTCAAAGTGAGAAGAGATTGTTATTCTATATGCTATTTCATTCCCTCGCAGACTAGATTATATACACTGTTTATCACTTGTCATGCTGTTTCATCAAATTTCCAATTATACCCATGCTAAAGAAGTTTTACTTCAATAACTTACAAATTCAATATACTCCAAGAGTGAAAACTAACAATGTTCAAGTATGAACATAAGTATTAACATAAGACTTCCTACGATGTGTGGACAACGTTACGGCTGCAAGACATGTGTTCGTATTATATCGTTTTTTAAAAAACACGTAACACGTAAAGTTGTGCGCAGCAGATAGTCAGAACAAAATCTAGTCAACCGGTGCCATCCCAAATAGGTTAGATAATCCAGCAGTAGCCTTTCTTCAAAAAAAGGAGCCAATTTGTTGGGCATGGAAGATGCTGTGTCGCACCAAAGCTCTGTCGCAGGAGACAAACAATGGCGATGTGAATTATATGTGAACGTGCAAGATGAAAGTCACATGCGCCCTCAATCAAGTGTAGACCACTCAAAATAAATTGGAAACCATATATAAAAGTAGTGCGAAATTGATGTCCTAACATTCTAATACAAGAGTTAAATACAATGGCCGAAAACCACACAAGTTTGATGTCAGGAAATCCAGAACTACCAAAGGTGGAACTTCCACACTATAATGGAAACTCCAAAGAAAGGTCGACATTTTTCGAATTATTCTCCGAAATAATTCACGAAAGAAAAGATATCAATAAAGACGAAGAACAGGGAGATTCGAACGCTAGAAGACGTACTGGAGTTTTTTGAACAATTTTATATATATATATCTGCAATCGAAATCATGACACATTTAATCCATTAAAGGGCATGAAATTGGAAGGTGCCAAAAAGCGAAAAATGCTACCGTTGTCTCAGCAAACACAGCATGGGTGAACGCGAAAAAACTCTCTTGGCGACAGCTGTCATCAAAGTTAAAAACACTAGTGGCCAATATGAACTGATACGAGCTCAAAGAGGATGCAGCCGAACTGCTAAGGTTGCCAAGAACTAAAGAGAACGTAGAGGTTCAAGGGTTTTCTCCACAAGGCGTCGAGCTGTCTAAGAACAAGGTGAAGTTCGAAATCAAACCAAGATGTTCAAGGCGATTTGGAGCAGAATCGGAACCGCTTGTTCTACCCGAATATAAAAGAGTCCTTCCAAGTAAAACCGTGGATATTGGAATCCATAACGACTGGAAAGATTGTTTTCTAGCAGATCCGCATTGGCGTAGACTTGTTTCCACTTATTATGATGGGACAGGTCAAAAAAGTTAAAGGCGTACTGGGTTAAAAGACGAAACTTTGGTGGATAATTTATGGTAATGTGTCAAGTGCGCCGCTCCGCTACAATTGCATAGCTACGACTACGGTGAACATTGAAAATCTGGAGAGATTTTGGGAACTTGAACAAGAAGATGTAATCGAAACCGAAGAAGAACGGAATTGCGAAAAATTTTAATGTGATGGACGTCTTATAGTACGAGTGCTTTTTCAAAAAGAGTTCACATTAGGAGATTCTCGCTAGCAAGCAAGACTTTTGCAAATGGAAAAGAAGTTCAAAAGAAGAAAATATGTTTTTGAACAACATAAAATGTTCATGAAAGAATACCTGGAGCTTGGTCATATGGTACCTGTCAAGTCTGCACGCCAAGGCAGATACTATTTGCCGCATCAATCGGTTATCAGGCAGAAAAGTTTGACAAAATTGTAGGTGGTTTTAGAAGCTTCAGCTGAAACGACCATTGGCCTTAGCCTTAACGACGTGATGCTGATTAAACCTAAAATTCCATTCCAAATTTTGGTGAGTTGGCACCTATGACGATTCGTAATCACTGCTGATGCGGAAAAAATGTATCAGCAAATAAAAATATCAGAAGCTGACCAAGAATACCACCATGTCCTGTGGAGAGTAAGTCAAAAATAACCTATTCGTGAGTTCAAGATGACAACGGAGACTTATGGAACGTCTACAGCGCCATTCATTGCAAAAACTAGCTGACATTTATTTCCACGATGATGCCACTACAGCAAAAACCGTCAAGCAAGATTTTTATATGGATGATCTCATGATTGGTGCTTAAACTATATCTAAGGAAATAGGTCTCCAACGACATGAACATTATTGCTACCATCGCAGATAGAGACAACACTGAAAAAGTGATTATAAATGAGGATGAATTAGGAACAACTTTGAGCTTACATCCCGAGACTTATTTTTGATCAGCGCCGAGAGGCCACAGTTAATCTTATATCGAAATGATCAATGTTGTCACAATTAGCAAGAATCTTCGATCCGCTAGGCTGGCTTACGCTAGTTACGCTCCAAGGGAAGTGCTTTATACAGGAGCTGTGGAAATTGTCTCTATCTTGGAACGCTGTTCTCGTTGCGACTTCGGAAGAAATCTGTAAAAATTTTGCAAACGATTTACCAGCTTTAGCTAGCATCAAAATTTTTCGTTGGGTTGCTAACACATGCCACAATATAATTGAGCTTCATGGCTTTTGTGATGGTTCCGAGAAAGCATAAGCTGCCGCAGTTTATACGTAAATTGAAGGAAAAGTTACTTTACTCACATTCAAAATTAAAGTCGGTTCAATCAAGAATAAGAAAACGATTCCCAAGTTGGCATCTCTTATCGGGACTGTTGACGAAAATACTGTCAATATTCAAAAACATAATCAAACTCGTCATCTGGAGTGACTCACAAATAGTTATTACTTTGATAACCAACGCTTAAGAAGCTGTGCCACTTACGTTCGATACAGGCAAGAACCAGCTAATCAACAGGCAGCTGACATTGGTTATGCAAGGCCCTTCCAAATACGATGCTCGAAGGGACGTGGTCAGCGGTCACATGAAGGATACCTTTGTGTATTCGTCTGCATGACTACTTAAGCCATACATATGTAACTTGTCAGCGATATGTCTAAAGACAGGTTTTTAGAAGCGTTTCTTTGCTAGACGAGGTAAAAGTGAGCGCATATAATCCGATAATGGCAGAAATTTTGTTGGTGCTGCGGGAAATCGATGACGTCTTGACTTTGGGACATCTGCAACGATTGAAGTCTGAATTCTGGAGAAAATGGAAGGAAGACTAGTTGACTTATAGAGAAGACTCAAATGGCAGAATGAAAAACAAAACGTAAAGGAAGGTCAAATTGTGCTAATCAAGCAAGAATACACGCATTTGGGACGATGGCGAATGGGCCGAATAACATAGACGTCAGAAGGCCTAGATTAAAAAAGAGAAGACAACATAAAAACGAGCGGTGGTGAAAAGAAAGGTAGCGGTGGTGAAAAGAAAGGTAGGTAGGTTATGCCGGAAGATCATCGCATAGACCGATTCGGTCCTTAGCGTTCCGGACAGGGCGTTGAGTGCTGGTTTTTCTACACGTGCACTTGCCCCTCCTCTATTACTCTCTACGTCCTGGTAGCCAGAACCCAGAAAAACCGCACCCATCTGCTGGTGCTCAGGGCTCTTACTGCGTCCCTGCTTTTCAGAACACATCTGGAACTTACGGTGGTGGACGCCATTGCCCTCAGAGCCGCCTGGCTATCTACCAGGATATTTATCCTCCTAACACCCTCATCTTGTGTAACACCCATCTCTGCCGCTTTCCCTACAGCCAACACTTCCGCTTGGAAGATGCTACTCAGGTCAGGCTTGTATATATGGCTCTCCCATTTTCGATGCTGTAGGTCCCGCGCCTACACCACACATCATCTGGGATCCATCTGAGTAGATATTGGTTTTAGGCCTCCTTCAGCAGCATTTCTGCCAGTGAGAGGCGCCAGGAAAACCTTGGCTGTTGTGAAAAACTGGGATATTGGTACTAGGTAGTCCGATTCCCGCGAGACGCTGCGAGTCTCTTTACAGTGTCTATGGCTGCACCGCGTTAGATTGCCTGTCACTGCCAGAGTCTGTAGCGTCCGTTGAGCAGGCACCTTCGATATTTAAGATCACTTCGAGCGCCTTACTCGGGGTTGTCCTCAGCGTACTAGTTATGCATAGCATAACTTGTCTCTGGACCTTTCCCAAGATCCAATGCATTAACCGGGGCGAGAGGCCCCATCTGCTCCCCAGCGATCTCTTGAAGGCATAGAGCGCCACCGTCGTCTTTTTCACGCACTCCTAAAGATGAAGCTTCCACGTCAGCTTACTATCTGATATTTCTCCGAGGTATTTCGTGTGTGCTGCCGCCTTTAGCCTTACACCGTTTATCCTCAGTGGTATCCACTTCGTAAAATCCATTGGGTTATAATCACGGGTAACTTGGCTGACTGCAGTGCCCGAATAATAGCTGACGTGGCTCCAAGTGCATATTCCTTGTGATGTAGAGCCGTTTCGATAGTTTCTACCAGGGAATGAAGTGTCGACGGATTTTCCTCTAGTGCTGATTTGGAGTGACATCCAGCCGGCTGAGGCCATCCCTATTGAACAGATCCAGCAGCTTCTCCATTGTTTTTGGCATAAAGGACGTCAAACTTATTGGTCTGAAGTCGTCGGGGTACAGTTGACTGCACTTCCCCGCTTTCGGTGGAAAGACTACCCTGGATGTTTTCCACGGCTTTGGTACATACCCTAGTTGAATGCACTTCTTGAAGATTGAAGTCATCCATGGTACCACTGCCTTATTCGCTTTCTGTAATATGACAGGAAAGATACCGTCTAGCTAAGGCGATTCGAATTCTTCGCTGAATTTTTCCAAAGCACCTTTAATAACTATTCATACCAAAACGAAACTTACTCATACTTCATCAATGATAGAACTCATATCAATGTGACAGACATTATAAATGAAACTGTTCTTAGACACTTGCAATTAATTAGATTACCTTTTACCGCTGGTCCAGATAATATTCCTAGTTGCGTTGTAAAGCACTGCGCTGCAGTAAGGTACACATTTTTACTTCTAAATTTGTCTCAGCATGTCTTTCTCAAAAACGGTCATCGATAACTAACTTATTAAAATTCACTTCAATTGTCAATCGAAATTTCTCCTTTGGTTGTGTACACTGATATTATTAAACCATTTGATTTTGTCTGTCACTCCTTGCTCTTAAGGAAACTCGAAACATATGGTTTTTCACCGTCATTGGTCAGTTGAACGAATTTTTATTTCTTCCGGGGTTCCTCAAGCTAATATATTTATTAATTATTTAAAATATTAATTAATGACTTGCCTACTGTGGGCAAGCGTTGCCATGTTTTAATGTGTGCTGGTGACGTGAATTTAGCTCACCGTAAATTCTGCAGATCAGCAGAGTCTGCTCCTGTCTGATCTTGACGCTCTCTCGCAATGGTGTGCTGTAACCAATTTAAAACCCAATTGTTTGCAAGTTCAAGTTAAATAATTTGTACCTTGAACGTATCTCTCACTTTAATGACCTTGGTGTTTTGATGGATCCAAAACTTCATTTCGCTTCACATATTTCGCTGTCTGTTAATAAGGCTAAAGGCGTACTGGGTTTCATCAAAAGATGGTCCAAGGAATTTAATGACCCGTACACAACTAAATTGCTTTACACTTCTTTAGTACGGCCCAACATTCTTTAGTCTTAGAACTGTGCTCGGTTCTTTCTTTTTACATAACCTAATTAATGGTTTAATATTCTCCAAGACATTGTTGTTGTATACAGTTCAATGTCCCAGCTTGAATAACTAAAAACTTTAGTCCAATCTGTTTCAGTACCTCTAGATCGACATATTTAGAGCATGACTCGTTTCGTGTTTTATGTAGGTATTATAACAGATATTTTAGTTTAATGGAGAAATGCTCCTCTACTAACCTTATTAAATGTAGTATTCTAAAGTATTTAAAAAAAATGATTATTTGTTTATCGATTAACGCAGCATGTAAAATGTTATGTTAATGGTTTAACTTAGTGGTTAAATTATATATATATATAAATTAGCGTATTAGAACTTTCTTGAGGGTAGTGCACTACCACAACGTCTTGCGCCAGTAGTTTGTAAAAAAAAACAAAACAAAAGTAGAAGTGGATCTGCTATGATCTACAAGCTTTCTCCGATATACTCAAGAATGCTCCTCTGCTCATAGAAAAAACAGAAAAGATCTGCCCAAAACTTCAACAATTTGAGCAGTAATGTGCTTCTGCAACAGACAGCATCAAACAGTCACTATGTAACTTTGTCCTGTAGTTTGTAACAGAAAGAAGGAGGGGAGAGGGACCCCATAAAGTATATATATTCTTGATCAGCTCGACAAGACGAGTTGATATAGCTATGTCCGTCCGTCCGTCTGTCCGTCTGTCTGTGAATATGCTATCTCCTCCCACAGTTTTGAAGATATAGAGCTGAAATTTTGCAGGGAGTCTTCTCTAATGTGTGGTCAAATTGGTCGGAACCGGCCATATCGGATTATTGGAACTGGTAGCCCCTATACGAATTGAAGAAGAAAAACCAATTTGAATCGTTATATGGAAAACTTTTTTGTTTTGGAAGATAGAGGGCTGAAATTTCAAACATAGTAGTTTTACCTAGTCCGACATAATGCCTGAAAGTTTAATTGAGATCGGGCAACTAGAACTGGTAGCTGCCATACAAAATGAAGAAGAGGCAGAGAAATTAAGATTTAACGTCGTTGTATGGAAAACATTTTTGTTTTGTATGATAGAGGGCTGAAATTTTAAACATAGAAGTTCTACATGGTTCGATTAAATGCCTAAAAGTTTCATTGAGATCGGGCAACTGGAACTGGTACCTGCCATACAAAATGAAGAAGAAGAAGAGAAGCAATATTCATGTCGTTGTATGGAAAACTTTTTTGTTTCTCAACCAATTGACATGAAACTTCACAGTTATGTTCTTGGGGAGGCATTAAAACTGTTTTGAAAAAAATGGGCATGGTTACAGCCACTTTTACCAAAAATCAATAATTTGAATATCTCCGGTACCCAATGAGCAAAAACAATGAAAATTTGTATATAGGCTAATTAGATGAAGAGAAAATATATTCAGTCAAAAAAATAGGCGTGGCACAAGAAATAAGGGTGAAGAGTATTTAAGCTTCAGCCTTGCTGAAGTTAGCGTCCTTACTGGTTCTGCTTTCTTTTGTTTTGCTTAATGTTTAGTAAGCTGTTTTTCAGTTTTTTGTGTTTTTAAAACAGTATTTTTATACCCTGTACCTTATGGTACAAGGGTATATTAGTTTTGTAACACCTTAAAGGAGACATTTCCGACTATACAAAGTATATATATTCTTAATCAGTATCGAAAGAGAAGTCGATTTAGCCATGTCCGTCCGTCTGTATGAACGCGTCGATCTCGGAAACTATAATAGATAGGACCAAAACCTCTTCACAGTTCGATTCTGTTATTACTTCAGCAGATCAAGTTTATTTTGTTTCCCTTTTTTTGACTTAGTTTAGGGGTGAGGGGCAAATGACTGGAGCAACCTCGGGAAGAAACTTAGAAAAGCCGTTTTATCTCGGTTGTCTTTTGAGATAGAAACACCAAATTTGGAGTGTATATAGCTGACTCAAGCCCCAAGAAGATACATTAAAAAAATGGACGTGGCCACGCCCTTATCTAGTAATAATTTGAAACACTTATATCTCAAGAACCATAAAACCTACAGAAATGAAACTTTGCATATATGATATTGGAATGGAGTATAACAAGATTGTGTTGAGAAATGGGCGTGACCACGCCCACATATAGCCATGGTAGAATGCCGTTATATCTGTTGAACGAATTGGTCTGAAAGAGTAAAAATTGGTATTTATGAAATTGAATGAAAATGAAATCTGTTTCGATTAAAAAGTGGGCGGGGCAACGCCTTCAAACAGTTGGTACAAATTGAAGGGTATGTCGGAGTCAAGTACTGTCGACTCCAATCCTTACTGGTTTTGTAATGATTTGATTGATGAAAGACATTTTTGCTTCTGAAAAATAGACAACACTGACTGGCTAACCCATTCACATCCATTTGTTATAAATCACTGCCAACCCAAAATAATTTCCGTTTAATTTTATAATTCGTGGCCACGCACTTATTTGTCTTTACGCATAACAACTTTGATATATTTATTTCAGCAATTTGTAAATTATTGCAAAATGCCGGCATCTTTTAAATTGTATTTTACCCGTAACATTGTCATTGAGAAGAACATGTGGCGACGCACAGTAATGGAGCTTATAGTGATGTTAGCAATTTTATTGGTTGTTGGTCTCAATCCCATAGCACATTCACGACGCTTTCTAGGATCCAACGAGAACTTCGAGGACACGCGACAATATGCCACCAGTCGTCTTGATGATTTAAATGCCCTAAAGTATGTATTACAAGTGTTTATTACAATACTTTACTTTATTCTTCGGTGTCTATAATCAGATCATTTATACAAATGAAACGCGACAAAACGAAATATTTGTTAGCTTATGCGCCTACAATGCCAGTTGCCAAAACCTTAACCGAAGCTGTGGTTCGTACGTTAAAACTGAATGGCACAATTGGCTACGCCTCGGATTCAATATTGCAGAATCAATTCGATGATCGCACAACACTAGCCGGTGTGGTTTTCCACGATTTGACTGATGGGCAAATACCCAAAAAACTAGCCCTTACTATACGATACCCCAGTGCCTTTCGTACTGTGGAACCATTTTTGACAGAGGATAAATTATGGGTCACACGATGTTCGGGGGCCTTACTACCCAATCGGGATAATGTACACGACGAGTTTATCGACACAGATATCTATATACGCGAGGGTTTCCTTCAATTACAACACCAGGTTTTCCTTGAGTGGTATCGTCGATTAAGCAATACGTATCCGACCGAATATGGTGAACCGCAAGCGGAAATACGTATTATTCGGGACCAGCAGTCTAATGATTTCTGTCCACAATCGGGCATATCGAATATTCCAACGTTCATGTATAATTTTTTATTTCTTTTGCCATTTTTAAATTTAATATGGGTGAGTCGTAAATTTGAATGCTTTATATATGAATAACGTTGTATTATTCTCCAACTTGTGGCTGGTAGAACTGGACACAACAACATCAGGAGAATGTGTTTGTACACGAATGGCATTACGGTTTCAGTTTTTGTACCCAATGGCTTTGTAATTTCATTGTTTCGCTAATCCACATGGAAGCGTTGGCACTAATCGCATGGGTGATAGTGTATGTAAGTAAATACGATTTACTGATCAACAAGTGTTATTGCTTTTTTACATTTAGATTATTTGGACCTTAACTGAATCGCAAAAACGGGACTTTAAGCCAATGTTACTTATGCTATGTTTGATTATGCTGTACATAGTTGGGTTAGTTTTATGCGCTATTCTTTTAACGATGTGTATTGCAGACAGCGTTAATGCAGTATTGGTTGGGTTAATATTTTGGATTGCTAACTATGCTACCTTTTCCATTATACTGCAACGATATTGGGAAGTCAGCGGATATTACGTGGTGATTACGTTTCTTATATTTATAAACAATTTATTTCCGTTCAGTGTAAATTTCTTTCGACGAATGTTTATTAACGACGATTCAGTCAACGACACAGATGTTTATCTGATCTTCGGGTGCGCTTGCATCTATATTTTAGTTCATTTTGTGATAATATTGTTTAAGCAATGGTTTTGGCCTGGCCGGCACTTGAGTCGCCGAGCGGTCCACGGTAAAATATATAAGAAAAATCATCTTAGCAAAGAGGATCGATTGATTATGATGGTGACACGCTTACCTAGCTGGCATAATTTTGAGTTTGGCAACGTGAGCAGCGAGGAAGTATTACGTTTACGTAACATTAGTACCCTCTATCACGGTACTGACCGGAGAGTTCTTAAGAATGTTTCATTACGGCTCTATAAAGGTGAAATATTTGTACTTCTCGGGCATATGGGTTCGGGTAAAGCGACATTGCTTCGCGTTATAGCTGGCTTAAAAATTGCCCATCGAGGTTCTATGGAATTACTTGGTAAAAACTTTTACGAAAATATAAAATTGTGTCGCAGTGTGACCGACTTTCGCATGGAATTTAACTCTCTGCCTGGTTACATGACAGTTGAACAGGTTATACGCTATTATGTAACTGTGAAAATGCACGAGATGGATAAAGCCGCAATTCACTTTGAATGTATAAAGTGGTGGGAGTATTTGGAACATTTCATTGACTCTAGTCAGAAATTGGTGCGAAAACTGCATTTCGGACAGCGGCGCCTGTTGTCGCTTTGTTGTTGCCTCGCTAGTGGCACAAAGGTGGTAGTTCTTTATGAACCGGTGCAATATTTAACTTCTCGTGAGACACAGGCCTACTGGGACATACTCGAACATGAAAAGTCATCACGGACGATTATAGTTGCAACGTGTTCAATTGATGATGCGGATCGTATTGCAAATCGCATTGGTGTTTTTAACATGGGCATCCTCGAAGCAAGTGGCACGCCGTTTTTTTTGCGTGATAAATTCGGCAGTGGCGTGGAATTGGTAAGTAACAACGAATGACTTAAATGATATATCAAAGCGTAGATAAGTCAAAACATAGGTGCTGTTAAAAAAGGCACACGTGCCAGACGGACCAATTACTATGTTCCTTCAGAAGTACATACCAAATATACAGCCAGACAATGAAATCGGCGATCAACTGATGTATAAGATCGATCGTGAAAAGCGCACTATAATGCAACAGCTACTGATTCATTTGGAAAGGGAACGCAAGTCATTGGGAATTGATAATATACGCGTACTGGGTCCCGAGGTATCGGATATATACATGAGTTTGGAGACTACTTTTCGCCTTCATCAACAGAACATACCGGATGTCAGTAAGTATTAACTGCAAACATCGTTCGATCAACAATACAAATTTTTCATAACATTTGCAGCACAGACATTCAAGTACAGTGTTATATCAAAGAGTGAATTACGTAAACAACAAATTCGTGCAATGCTTTTTAAAAAAATCATACATCAGGCACCAAATGTTTGGTCAATAGTAATGATTTTTGCCTCGGCGGTGTTAATCATATTGATTGGAAGGCTCGCACATGTTCTTGAAGTACCAAAAGAACGTCGGAATGGTATGGATTTGGGATTTCCATTATCGGCAGGTCAACGTTCATATCTGCCTAATGCACAGCAATGCGGTTTCATCGAGATTGTGAAGCACAACCGTGAAAGTTCATTTTCCAAAGTAAATTCACAATCTCACCTATTTCATTCGAAGTCGTTTACTTGTGGGCGTGGTGACTTTATATCACATCTTAAAGATCACAAACATGAAGGTGATGAAAAAGGCTTTGGTGCTGTTGAAGTGGAGAACAAACAAGCTTTGATAGCATGGGCCAGTCAGGATGTCTTTCATGCTGCACCAATGACGTTGAATGTTTTGCATAATTTAATATTGCAGTAAGTGCCACATTCTTCCATACATGATGTTGCCACAAAGCAAACCCACTCCATAATTTAAGATTCGCCTATCCCAATGAGGATTCTTTTATGACAACTATCGAGAATCATCCAATGCCAACGCCACTCTCTCTCAAAATCAATTTGTTGGACAATCAGCTAACGCATATTAATCAACCGCTTACAATGGGAACGGTCATGCCTATTACCATCTCTATATTCATATTACCACTCGTAGAAGAGAATGCTCGCAACTTGCGTGTATTGCAGGTTATAGCGGGCGTTAGTCTTGATATATACTGGGTCGTATCATTCTTGTGGGATTTTCTTACTTACTTTATATACTCTGTGCTGTTTCTAATTGTAATGTCTTTTGCATCAATTGAAGCATTCTCCTTTACTGAGAAAATGTGTGAGTACATCAACTACATTCAACACACATCCATACACTTACACAACAACTCTTCCAATCACACTGTGAAAATTACATAAAGTTCAGATTTACTATTGAACATCTCATCATGCAATGCTGACATTTTGTAGTGTTACTACTTCTGATGGACGTATTTGGTATTGCTGCGATTTTATGCACTTACTTTCTCTCCATGTTATTCTTCACAAAAATCCTACGCGCTTTTTTAGTATCCCTTTTAGTGCAACTGCTATCGGGTGAGTGATTACTTACGTTACCTTTGTCATTTTACTACTCTTAAATCGTCATGCATAGGTCTTGTGCTCTTTGTAATCTATTGGGAGGTAGCAAACAGCAATACTATCTTTTTTTACTTGGCTTCCGTGTCACCAGCATTCTCCTTGCTCGATGGCGTTAGCAATATTTATGCACAAAGTCGTGAAATGCGTTCCTGTGAACAGAAGTGCGCTGCTCACAATTATTGCTCTGATGCCAATATGCATGAAGTCGTGCCACAATGTCGGTGTGAGTATGTTATAAATGTGATCCTTGATGATTGATCGTTGACATATTTTTTTTTTGTTGTGTTGTATGTTTGCTTTGTTAGTCAACTCATACTTTCAGTGGGCTGATCCAGGTATACTGCCCGCCATCACATTCATGTCATTAAGTGCGTTCATTTTTTCGCTAATGATTTTCTGCATCGAATTGCAGCGAAAGGAGCGAAAATATTTTACAACAAAAAAGTATGTTGTATAAATTATTGGATATTACGATTTGTAATTATACTCTTCAGGCAGTAAATAATATTGTAGTTTTGTCAAAAAGTTTGTGACACATATGTATGTATACATGAAGAAGGCGACATTTCCGACCATACAAATTTGATTTTTATTACTAGCTATTATGATGCTTAATGGAAGATCGTTTATTATATTGTTGTCTAAATAATCATATGAAGATATGTTTTCACAAAGTATTCTTAAAACTATTACATTAAAAGTAATATGAGGCCAAAGTTAAATTTATTTAAATTTTAGTTCTTGGTTTTCAAAGTAGATGGGTGAAATTCGAAAGTTAGTCTATTTTTACACATATGTAGGCTGAGGATATTTATTAGAGTGTTGCACGAATACATTTGAAACGACAAACAAGACTTTTGTTTTATTGTAAGTTAAGAAAGTTTCAAGTATTCGATCAACCAAATAGAATGAAAAGAGTTTTACGTCATCATTTACAAATTCCAAATACTTGTTCACACAAGCAAGTGTTTTATTTCAAATGCCTACTAAATACAAATGGAATGAGTTACAAACCAAATAAATGAATGGAAATCATTCAGGTACTTGTAAGTGATGTTCTTCTTTTTTTTCTTCGCTCAATAAAAAGCTCATTATTATTTGCATATATTGTTTTGGATATTATTTGATGTTTTTATTGGCAATTGCTCTGCGTTACTCAAAGTAATCATATATTTTTGATCAGGGCGCCAAAATAAGTCAATCTAGCCATGTCTATCTGTCAGTCCGACCTCATCAATTTTTTGTTGTTATACTCTTGCAAGAGTATATTAACTTTGTCATTAAGTTTGCAACGCAGAGAAGGAGACATTTCCGATTATATAAAGTATATATATTCTTGATCAGCTCGACGAGACGAGTTCATATAGCCATGTCCGTCTGTCTGTTGCGATGGGAACTCCTCCTAGACTTTTAAATATATAAAAAAGGAATGCAGAAAATTGTCTTTTCCTTGCACGCAGTTTGTATGTAAAATCCAGCATGATCGGATAACTATAGCATATAGCTGCCATAGGAACGATCATTGAAATTATGTTTTTGCTCAATAAGCTCTTTGATTTTTAAGCTATCGCCTCAATTTTTTGCACAAGAACATTGGACGTAAATTAAGGTACACTGCAAAATTGGTGAAGATCGGATAAAAATAGCATATAGCTCCTATAGGAACAGTCGGTCAAAAATTCGGTTTTTGTTATAAAAACTTTTTTGTTCTTAAATATAAACAGATAAAACTTTGCAGTTACGCGATTTTATGACTCCTTGACCATATCCCAAAGTTTCGTAAAAATCGGACTTAAGGGCGTGGCACCGCCCATATAGAGAAAAACTTAAAAATGTGATTTCTCTGTAAGCCGACGAGATATAAGATCGCAAAATGAAGTGTACAATGTTTGCAATGTATTTGTTAAAAAAATTAGAAAATGGGTGGGGTTATGTCCCTTTATCTTTATAAACGTATATGATTCTTATTGGAAAAACTCTAAGACAGATTTTCCAATAAGAATACTTGAGAAAATGCTTGCAAGAAAATATACATAAGTTTCAGCAAAGCTGATAATAGCTCCCTTACTGGTTTTTTTTTTTTTGCAAATTCACGTGATTGGAAAAAGTTTTCTAGCCATGTCTATCTGTCAGTCCGACCTCATCAATTTGTTTTTTTTTTTTTTTGCAAATTCACGTCTTTTGAAAAAGTTTTTCAACTGCTAATTAAATTTTAAATGATAGAATGCCGACTTGAAAAACAAATGTCAAATATTAGGAAGTATCTGAAGCATTTGGGAATACTCCAAATGTAACGAATGCAGAGCATTCTATTTTATTCGTTTGTTTTTGTTTTTCTTTTCATTCACTTGTACTTGATTTTCAAATGAAAAAATTTCTTAAGTGACAACCATTTGCTTTGTTTTTTTCAAATACAAATGAAATTAATTTTCGAATTTATTTGGAAGTACTTGGTTTCAAATACATCCATGCAACACTCTAATATGTAAGTATATATATAAAAGTTAGACTCCTACAAAAGAGAAAAACTGTTTTTTTTTCACCAATTGACTTGAAACTAAACCAGATTGATTTCTAGTAAACCGTGAAAACTATTTTGATCAAAACTGGGTGTAGCACCGCTCCCTTATGTATAGCTAAAAACAAACGTGTTTATACATCTGTGGAACGCGAAAAGCTTCATCAAAAATATTACTTTGTAGGCTGTTTAAATGGGTGCACTTTTTTCATGTAAAACAAAGTCAACATATGTATATGTATATTTTTCATTGATAAATTTGACAAATTACCCAAAGCCACCTAGATTTATGAAATGGACCTTATATCATTTTTCTAGTGGGCGTTAAATTTTAGCATAGCTTTCTCTGTCACAATAAGAGTAGAGCAAAGTAGCGCTTTTGCTTTTAAGTTTTTATACTCTTCACGTAGAATTATAAGTTTGTGCTGAAGTTTGTAATAGTGAGAAGGAGGGGAGGGGGACCCCAAAAAGTATGTATATTCTTGATCAGCTCGACAAGACGAGTTGATACAGCCATGTCCGTCTGTCTATATACGATCTCCTCCCACAGTTTTGAAGATATTGAGCTGAAATTTTGCACACAAATCATTTGTCGGAACCGGCCATATCGGTCCACTGGAACTGGTAGCCCCCATACGAAAAGAAGAAGAAAAGTGAACAAAACTTGAATCGTTGTATGGAAAACTTTTTTGTTTTGTGAGATAGAGTGCTGAAATTTTAAACATGGTAGTTTTACGCAGTCCGAATGAATACCTGAGAGTTTCATTGGGATCGGGCAACTGGAACTGGCTCCCATATAGAAAGATAAAGAAAATTTGAATCGTTGTATGGAAAACTTTTTTGTTTTGTAAGATAGAGGGCTGAAATTTTAAACATAGTAGTTTTAAGTATGCCTGAGAGTTTCATTGAGATCGGGCAACTAGAACTGGTACCTGCCACACAAAATGAAGAAGAGGAAGAGAAGATTCACTTCGTTGTATGGAAAACTTTTTTGTTTCTTAAGCAATTGACTTGAAACTTCACACTTATGTTCTTAAGGAGGCAATTAAACTATTTTGACAAAAATGGGCACTTTTACCAAAAATCAATAATTTGCATATCTTCGGTACCCAATGAGCAAAAACAATATATAGTATATAGGCTAAATAGATGAAGAGAAAATATATTCAGTCAAAAAAATGAGCGTGGCACAAGAAATGTGCGTGAAGAGTATATAAGCTTCAGCCTTGCTGAAGTTAGCGTCCTTCGTGGTTTTTTTTATAATGTCATTCAGACAATTTGAACATATTTTAAAATGAATGTGTGGCATCAATGCCACATCCCGTGGCTTATCATTGCCAAAATTCAGGATCGTGCATAATTTTTATACTCTTGCAAGAGTATATTAACTTTGTCATGAAGTTTGCAACGCAGAGAAGGAGACGTCTCCAAATATATAAAGTATGTATATTAGGGTGTCCCTTATTTTGCAAGGTTTTTATTTTTTAACGCATATGGACTAGTTTTGTTCAGTCTACTCTAAAACACTCCCTTTATATATTTTTTTTTTTGTAGCACAGGAACACGTGCCGACTTGCGTTCAAAACATGCAAGTTACTCTTGGGTCATTAATGTAACATTGGAACACTTTCTCAAGCAAGTTACACCGGCACCTATGGTGTAACATACGAGTACTTCATTTTGTTGGCATTTCGTTTTGAATTTGTTGGACAACCAATACGCACAGTGTCTGTGGAACTTAAAAGCAATACAAAAACTACATTTTTGATTGGTGAAATAAATCACCAAATAGCGGGTGTTAAGTTACCATCTATTCGCCAAATTCTCGCAGTTTTATTTTTTAATATCCGCAAAGTGAAATTAAATGAGTTCAAGCTCAAATCAAATTGTTAAAAAGAAACCTTGAAAAGGAAGTATCCTGATTAGTATTGTATCAAGTTTGTCTTTTTGGTAATAAAACGCAATACTTAGATTTGTCTTTTCAATAGTATTCAAATAAAATTTAATTATTTGCTGTCTCCCAGTTGTATTTAAAAACCAGTAAGGGAGCTATTTTCAGCTTTGCTGAAACTTATATACTCTTGCAAGCATTTTCTCACGCATTCTTATTGGAAAATCTGTCTTCAAGTTTTTCCAATAAGATTCATATACGATTATAAAGATAAAAGGGCGAAGCCCCATCCATTTTCTAATTTTTTTAACAAATACATTGCAATCATTGTACACTTCATTTTGCGATCTTATATCTCGTCGGTTTACAGAGAAATCACATATTTAAGTTTTTCTCTATATGGGCGGTGCCACGCCCTTATATCCGATTCTTATGAACCTTTGTAATATGGTCAAGGATTCATAAAAACGCGTAACTGCAGGGTTTCATCTGTTTATAGTTGAAAACAAAAAGTTTTTCTAACAAAAACCGAATTTTTGACCGATTGTTCCTATGGGAGCTATATGCTATATTTATCCGATCTACACCAATTTTGCAGTGTGCTTTAATTTACGTCCAAGATGTTCTTGTGCAAAAAACTGAGGCGATAACTTAAAAATTAAAGAGTTTATTGAGTAAAAACTTCATTTTTGACCGATCGTTCCTATGGCAGCTATATGCTATAGTTATCCGATCATGCTGGATTTTACATACAAACTGCGTGCAAGGAAAAGAAAATTTTCTGCATTTAAATTTTTTTGATATCTTTAAAACTCTAGGAGGAGTTCGCATCGCAACAGACAGACAGACAGACAGACAGACGGACAGACGGACAGACGGACATGGCTATATGAACTCGTCTCGTCGAGCTGATCAAGAATATATATACTTTATATAGTCGGAGATGTCTCCGTCTCTGCGTTGCAAACTTCACGACAAAGTTAATATACTCTTGCAAGAGTATAACCAGTAAGGACGCTATCTTCAGCAAGGCTGAAGCTATAATACTTTTCACTTTGTGTCACTATGAAAAAAACTAAATGAATAGTTTTCATGCCTCCCTAACAACATAACTGTAATGTTTCAAGTCAATTCGTTAAAAAACAAAAAATTTTTCCATACAAATGTTCAAGTTTTGCGATAAGTGGGCGTAGCCATGCCCATATTTGGTCAAAATAGTTTTCATTCCTCCCTAAGAACATAACTGTAAAGTTTCAAGTCAATTGGTTAAAAAACAAAAAAGTTTTCCATACAACGATTCAAGTTTTGTTCAGTTTTCTTCTTCTTTTCGTATGGGAGCTACCTGTTCCAATAATCCGATCATGCTGGTTCCGACGAATGATTCATCGTAATAAATTCTAAGACTCTGTGCAAAGTTTCAGCTCGATAGCTTCAAAACTGAGGGACTAGTTTGCATACATACAGACAGACAGACAGACCGACAGACAGACAGACGGGCAGACGGACATGGCTAAATCAACTCGTCTTGTCGTCCTGATCAAGAATATATATACTTTATATAGTCGGAAATTAATATTTCGATCTGTAGCAAACTCCGTGACAAAGTTATTATACTATTTCACATAAGTGAAAAGTATAAAAACATCTAAAATGTTCTTTCATAAAACTTGAGGGCTCAGTCGGTACGTGTTAAAAAAAAAATCGACCATATAAGGGACACCCTAATATATATTCTTGATCAGCACGACGAGACGAGTTCATATAGCCATGTCCGTCTGTCTGTCCGTTTGTCTGTATTGAAGTTAGAAAAAAAATTTTAACCCAGACAATTTTCTTTTCATTGTAGGCCGTTTATATATAGAAACCACCTGGATCGGAACACTATAACATATAGCTGCCATAGAAATGATTGGTTAAAAATGAGGTTTCTGTTTAAAAAATGCTTTAATTTTAGAGGTGTCACTCATAATTTTTCATTTTTATAATTTTTTGCACGATAACATCTTAGACGTTAATAAAGAGACACTGAAAATTTGGTGAAGATCGGACAACTATATCATATAGCTCCCATAGAAACAATCGGTCAAAAATTCGGATTTTATTAGAAAAACTTTTTTGTTTTTAAGTATAAACAGATGAAACTTTGCAGTTACGCTTTTTTATACATCCCTTACCATATTCCGATCTTCACTAAATTTGACGTCCAAAATGTTATTGTGCAAGAAATTGAGGTATTAGCTCTAAAATCAAAGCGTTTTTTAAGCAAAAACCTCATTTTTAGTCGGAGACGTCTCCTTCTCTGCAGTGCAAACTTCATGTCAAAGTTAATGTACTCTTGCAAGAGTATAAAAATGATGGGACATCGGCCGTTCAAAAAGTGTTCAAAATATCAAGTCAATCGGTCAAAAAATGTGACATTTACGATCTTTGAGGGGTAACCATCAAAGATAGGATAATGCAGTTTTAAAAATGTATATTTATTGAGCTCGTGCACAAAATTGTTCAAACTTGGTCTGCTGCCGAGCATCACGAGTCTGCCTTCCAAATTGTCAAGTCTTTAGCTCTTACGGGTTCCGACAACCATTCGTGAGGACAAACGGATAGACACGGCTCAATCAATTTCTCTTGTCGTCCTGGTCAAGAATATATATTAGGGTGACCCTTATATGGTTGATTTTTTTTTTTTCTTGCATATATGAAAACGCATACCCGCTATATCTGTTTACTATCCTTAACTTAAATTAAATATAAAATTTCAGCGACCTATGTTAATTTTAACCCGTGCCGACTGAGCCCTTAAGTTTTATGAAAAAAGATCTTAGATGTTATTTTTTAAATAGAACTGGGGGACAGCAAGTTATTCAATTTTAGATGAATATTATTGAAAAGACAAATTTAAGTATCGTGTTTTATTACCAAAAAAAATAATTTTTATATAAAACTAATCAGGATACTTCCTGGTGTAACTTGCTTGAGAAAGTATTCCAATGTTACGCTAAAGACGTCAGTGTAACTTGCATGTTTTGAACGCAAGTCGGCACGTGTTCCAGTGCTCAAAAAAAAAAAAAAAAACCAGTAAGGACGCTATCTTCAGCAAGGCTGAAGCTATAATACTTTTCACTTTGTGTCACTACAAAAAAAACTAAATGAATAGTTTTCATGCCTCCCTAACAACATAACTGTAATGTTTCAAGTCAATTCGTTAAAAAACAAAAAAATTTTCCATACAACGGTTCAAGTTTTGCGATAAGTGGGCGTAGCCATGCCCACATTTGGTCAAAATAGTTTTTATTCCTCCCTAAGAACATAACTGTAAAGTTTCAAGTCAATTGGTTAAAAAACAAAAAAGTTTTCCATACAACGGGTAAATTTTCGCTATAAAAGGGCGTGGCCACGCCCACTTTTGATCAAAATAGTTTTCATTCCTCCCTAAGAGCATAACTGCAATGTTTCAAGTCAATTCGTTAAAAAACAAAAAATTTTTCCATACAACGGTTCAAGTTTTTCGATAAGTGGGCGTAGCCATGCCCACATTTGGTCAAAATAGTTTTTATTCCTCCCTAAGAACATAACTGTAAAGTTTCAAGTCAATTGGTTAAAAAACAAAAAAGTTTTCCATACAAAGGGTCAATTTTCGCTATAAAAGGGCGTGGCTACGCCCACTTTTGATCAAAATAGTTTTCATTCCTCCCTAAGAACATAACTGTAAAGTTTCAAGTCAATTAATTAAAAAACAAAAAAGTTTTCCATACAAAGGGTCAAGTTAAGCTATAAGTGGGCGTGGCCATGCCCACTTTTGATCTAAATAGTTTTCATTCCTCCCTAGGAACATAACTGTAAAGTTTTAAGTCAATTGGTTAAAAAACAAAAAAGTTTTCCATACAAAGGGTCAATTTTCGCTATAAAAAGGCGTGGCTACGCCCACTTTTCGTCAAAATAGTTTTCATTCCTCCCTAAGAACATAACTGTAAAGTTTCAAGTCAATTGATTAAAAAACCAAAAAGTTTTCCATACAAAGGGTCAAGTTAAGCTATAAGTGGGCGTGGCCATGCCCACTTTTGATCAAAATAGTTTTCATTCCTCCCTAAGAGCATAACTGCAAAGTTTCAAGTCAATTGGTTAAAAAACAAAAAAGTTTTCCATACAACGGGTCAATTTTCGCTATAAGTAGGCGTGGCCACGCCCACTTTTGATCAAAATAGTTTTCATTCCTCTCTAAGAGCATAACTGCAAAGTTTCAAGTCAATTGGTTAAAAAACAAAACAGTTTTCCATACAACGGGTCAATTTTCGCTATAAGTGGGCGTGGCTACGCCCACTTTTGGTCAAAATAGTTTTCATTCCTCCCTAAGAACATAACTTTAAAATTTCAAGTCAATTGGTTAAGAAACAAAAAAGATTTCCATACAACGACGTGAATATGGCTTCTCTTCCTCTTCTTCATTTTGTATGGGAGCTACCAGTTCCAGATGTCCAATCTCAATGAAACTTTCAGGCATGTAGTCGGACCATGCAAAACTACTATGTTTAGAATTTCAGCACTCTATTGTACAAAACAAAAAAGTTTTCCATACAACGATTCAAGTTTTGTTCACTTTTCTTCTTCTTTTCGTATGGGAGCTACCTGTTCCAATAATCCTATCATGCTGGTTCCGACGAATGATTCATCGTAATAAATTCTAAGACTCTGTGCAAAGTTTCAGCTCGATAGCTTCAAAACTGAGGGACTAGTTTGCATACATACAGACAGACAGACAGACAGACCGACAGACAGACAGACGGACAGACGGACATGGCTAAATCAACTCGTCTTGTCGTCCTGATCAAGAATATATATACTTTATATAGTCGGAAATTAATATTTCGATCTGTTACAAACTCCGTGACAAAGTTAATATACTATTTCACATAAGTGAAAAGTATAAAAAATCATAGGAGTGTTTTAGAGTAGACTGAACAATACTAGCCCATATGCGTTAAAAACTAAGAAATAAGGGACACCCTAATATATATACTTTATGGGATCCCCTCCCCTCCTGTGCGGTATATATATTTTGCTTTTGCACAAACACAATATAGGCTGATACACTATGTGCACAGAGTACAAAAATGAGCTTTTTACTAGAAAAACAGCGTGAAGAGTATCTAATCTTCGGTAAGGTCGAAGATAGTTTCTTATTAGATGGATACTCATTTCGTTGTCAGTTTAAAATCAATGCGTACATTATGTTATCCATTTGATGATGCTGATGTGGCCGATGTTAAAATGAAGATTGCCGATGCAGATATGCATCGTTGTAAGCAGTCGGCGTTTCTGGTAGATCAACTGGAAGCCAGCTTGCCTAAGAGGGAAACTCGCTTGCATACGGTGTCTTTCGCTATTAACAAGTGAGTGTACCGATTTTGTAGATAGCAACTTGGTTAATGAGTTTTTTCTCACCTGGTTTTACAACACAGATACACTAGCATGGGGATTTTCGGTCCACGCAACTGCGGTAAATCACACCTGGTCCGTCAACTGATCGGTCAGGATGGTTTTTGTTTCGGCGAGATTTATGTACGCGGCTTGGATTTCAAATATGAATTAGCAAGTGTTCAACGCTATATTGGCTACTGTCCCCAACATTACGGATACGTTGGTTGTTTTACGCCAACAGAATTGTTACGTCTGATGTGTATGATACGTGGCGTCCCCGATGAAAATATATCTGAAAAGATACGCGATCTGTCGCAGATGTTAAACATGGGCGGTTGGATGAATCGGCGCATCGGTGGGTTATCGCTAGAACGTCGACGCAAGGTGAACATTGCTATGTCATTGATCGCCTATAACAAAATCATAATTCTCGATGAACCTACCTATGGGATGCCGGCAACGACGCGTCGTGAAATTTGGAATATTCTACGTTACATACGTTTTTGCGGTAAAACTATTATTTTTACAACAACTGATGAGCTAGAAGCAAAGGTGCTCGCTGATTTTATTATACTATATGAGAATAACGAGATGCTGGCCATCGGAAGCCTGCAATACATACGTTACAAATACAGTCACGGATTTTATTTAGAAGTGAGGCTTATTCGTGACGGACAGACTCTCGAGATGACTGAAGAAAAGTAAGTGGTAAAATTAATTTTAATAAGAATTAATGTTTTTTTTCGACCAGTCTGCGAAAAGATATTGAAAACTTGACCCGTTTTATAAAATTCCTGCACGAGCGTTCGGAGTTAATGTGAGTTGATGTTAAATAGAAGTTTGAGTCTATTTTTTTTTTAAACATTTTCATTTTAGTGGCAGCCGTGAAAATTGGCTTAAGTATTATATACCAGTGGAAACTATCATATATTCATATCTGTATGGTGCACTCGAAAAGAATAAGACACGGTTAAATATTTACGATTACAGTGTTTATCAAGCAACCACTGGAGCTATTTTACAAAATATACAGACTCAACGCGAAAGCTTTAAACAACGTCAGTCGGATGTATCGAATATATCAAACATGTCACGCTACTCTCGGTATTCTTCTTTGTCACGAGTTTCTCGTCTTTCAAACAATGTTTAACCAAACGATGAGAGATGTTGTCATACTTCTTTAAGATGTCAAAACTACCTAAAATTTATCATCGGAGAGTTTTTGAAGGAATATAAAAAAATTGAAATCAATACAATAGAGAAAACAAAATTAAATGTGACTCATCTCATTTATATGTGTTTGTGTGTCTTTTATTATATTTTTTCTAAAGCGCAAGAAATAGGAAAATACACCTCACACATATAAAACTTAAATTACATATGTATGCAATATTTTGGTAAGTTATCTCACCCCGAAATTTTACGATACGCTTTTATATCACCAGTGCAGAATCTAAATATAGAACTTAAATGTCAAAATGTTAGCTTTTATTAGGCTTTTATGTCATATTTAATATTATGATTTTATCTCAATATTTTAGTTACGTCAATTCAAATTGTTTACTGATAGGGCGCGAAAGTTTCTCTATAACCTTTTGATTTGTTGTGCTTAGGGGGTGCCATTAAAAATAAAACCAGTAAGGACGCTATCTTCAGCAAGGCTGAAGCTATAATACTTTTCACGTTGTGTCACTACAAAAAAAAAGGAAATGAATAGTTTTCAAGCCTCCCTAACAACATAACTGTAAGGTTTCAAGTTAATTGGTTAAAAAGCAAAAAAGTTTTCCATACAACGGTTCAAGTTTTGCGATAAGTGGGCGTGGCCATGCCCATTTTGGATCAAAATAGTTTTCATTCCTCCCTAAGAACATACCTGTAAAGTTGGTTAAAAAAACAAAAAAGTTTTCCATACAACGGTTCAAGTTTCGCTATAAGTGGGTGTGGCTGCGCCCTTTTTTGGTCAAAATAGTTTTCATTCCTCCATAAGAACATAACTGTAAAGTTTCAAGTCAATTGGTTAAAAAACAAAAAAGTTTTCCATACAACCGTTCAAGTTTCACTATAAGTGGGCATGGCCACGCCCACTTTTGGTCAAAATAGTTTTCATTCCTCCCTCAGAACATAACTGTAATGTTTCAAGTCAATTGGTTAAAAAACAAAAAAAGTTTTCTATACAACGGGTCAAGTTTAACTATAAGTGGGCGTGGCTACGCCCACTTTTGGTCAAAAAAGTTATCATTCCTCCATAAGAACATAACTGTAAAGTTTCAAGTCAACTGGTTAAAAAACAAAAAAATTGTCCATACAACGACGTGAATATTGCTTCTCTTCCTCTTCTTCATTTTGTATGGGAGCTGCCAGTTCCAGTTTCCCGATCTCAATGAAACTTTCAGGCATTTAGTCAGACTATGTAAAACTACTATGTTTAAAATTTCAGCACCCTATCGTACAAAACAAAAAAGTTTTCCATACAACGATTCAAGTTTTGTTTACTTTTCTTCTTCTTTTCGTATGGGAGCTACCTGTTCCAATAATCCGATCATGCTGGTTCCGACGAATGATTCATCGTAATAAATTCTAAGACTCTGTGCAAAGTTTCAGCTCGATAGCTTTAAAACTGAGGGACTAGTTTGCATACATACAGACAGACAGACAGACAGACAGAGAGACGGACAGACGGACATGGCCAAATCAACTCGTCTTGTCGTCCTGATCAAGAATATATAAACTTTATATAGTCGGAAATTAATATTTCGATCTGTAACAAACTCCGTGACAAAGTTAATATACTATTTCACATACGTGAAAAGTATAAAAAGGTAATGATGGATATAAAAACATTTTTCACAAGTGGCTCGAGTAAGTAATCGAGTGTATTTTGTGTCAATACGGCATATTTGAGAGCGTTCGTTCATTGTTATAGCTATAAACACGACTTAGCCTTAGGTCATGTGACACCGATGGCGGAGAAAAAAGCCGTGAGCGCACAGATGTACGCATAGTCTTCTGTAGGAGTTGTGAAGATGATTGTCATCCAAATTACATAGGCCGGTGTGTTAATATACCTGGTGCCATATCATCGATATAAGAACGAGTACTTTTTTTGTTGCTGGGTGCTTTCTCCAAATTATTCTGTGTGTAAATTATTTTGATATCGTTAAAACTGAGTTCGCAGTTGGTATTGAAGCAGACAGGCAGACATACGGACATGACTGTATTAACTTGTCTTATCGTACTGATCAAGAATATACATATATACTTTATATGGTCGGTAATGTCTACTTCTCCCTTATGGTACAAGGGTATATTAGTTTTGTGCGCATCGACAATGTATGTAACACCTTAAAGGAGACATTTCCGACTATACAAAGTATATATATTCTTAATCAGTATCGAAAGGGAAGTCGATTTAGCCATGTCCGTCTGTCTGTCTGTCCGTCCGTCTGTATGAACGCGTCGATCTCGGAAACTATAATAGATAGGACCAAAAGCTCTCCGCAGCTCGATTCTGTTATTCCTTCAGCAGATCAAGTTTATTTTGTTTTCCCCTTTTTTGACTTAGTTTAGTGGTGAGGGGCAAATGACTGGAGCAACCTCGGGAAAAAACTTAGAAAAGCCGTTTTATCTCGGTTGTCTTTTGAGATAGGAACACCAAATTTGGAGTGTATATAGCTGACTCAAGCCCCAAGAAGATACATTAAAAAAATGGGCGTGGCCACGCCCTTATCTAGTAATAATTTGAAACGCTTATATCTCAAGAACCATAAAACCTACAGAAATGAAACTTTGCATATATCATATGATATTGGAATGGAGTATAACAAGATTGTGTTGAGAAATGGGCGTGACCACGCCCAAATATAGCCATGGTAGAATGCCGTTATATCTGTTGAACGAATTGGTCTGAATAATATGGCCATACAAGGTCGTACTGTACCCTACGCCCGGTATGTGTAGCTTATGGAGAGCTTCATGATACCACGCACTGTCTAGCGAGCAAACAAGATGCCAGCACAAAAAAAGTGCGCCAACTGCGGTGGTAATCACACCGCTAATTACAAAGGTTGCCCAATTTACAAGGAGCTGAAAAGTCAAATCCACCAGCGAGTGCACACTGCACGCTCTCGTAACGTACCGATTAACATCACACCAACCAAATTCAACCAAGATGTATACTTCTCGACTGCAGCCAGATCCTCACTTGGCCCTGAAATCCCAACAAAAAACATATCATTTGCGAGCGCTCTAAAATCAGGACTGGCCCCCCCTACCCAAAATACGCAGTACTCACAACCAACACAGGTAGAACTGAACGCGTCTCAATCGGAGCAGCAACAAAGTAGCCTTGAAGTAATGTTAACAACCATGCAGCAAAGCCTTATGGAGTTTCTAGCATGTATACGGACAACAATGCAGGATCTAATGCGAAACCAAAATCTCCTTATACGAATGCTGATATCACAGCAGTCCAAATAATCAATGGCTTCCCTACGAATATCTAAGTGGAATGCTAATGGCGTTTCACAGCATAAAATTGAGTTAGCTCAATTTCTTCTTGACAAATACATTGACGTAATGCTACTCTCAGAAACACATCTGACAAACAAACATAACTTCAACATACGAGGTTACTTATTCTACGGAACCAATCATCCTGATGGTAAAGCACACGGTGGGACTGGTATTCTAATAAGAAACCGCCTTAAGCACTGCCACAAACAATTTGCTCAAAATTATCTACAGGCCACATCGATAAACATTCAGCTCGTTAGTGGTAACCAACTAACTTTAGCTGCCGTATACTGCCCCCCTCGGTTCACTATATCTGAAGCTGAGTTCATGTAGTTTTTTAACTCCCTAGGGGATCATTTTATAGCAGAAGGAGATTACAATGCCAAGAACACACACTGGGGATCTCACTCGCTCACTTGCCTAGCTCCTTCATCAGCTACCATGGCCGAAGAAACAAATAGATGCATAAAGGACGCTTGCGAAGCCTCGATGAGCAGGAAATATCCATCCAAATGTCACCATGCGCCAGTTTACTGGTGGAACGAGACGATCGTTCAGGCGCGTGCCGAGTGCATAGCCACAAGAAGGCGCTACCAGCGCTCTGTTGGGACAGACAGGTACGTAGAGTGCCAGAGTATACAAAGACAAAAACGCAAGGCCCTCCGAAAACCAATCAAAAACAGCAAGAGGGAGTGCTTCATGAAGCTATGCGACGAAGCTGACAGGCAACCATGGGGACTGGCCTACAAGCTTGTCATGAAAAAGCTGAAGTCTAAGGGTTCGACGGCCCCACAAATCCGCGACAGCTTAAGGTGATCGTTGATACACTTTTCCCACAGCACCCCAGCACAGAAAGGAGACTCTTCCCCGAATTTGCACTCATAGAATCGGCACTAGTGTCAGCTCTGAGCTTCTTGAAATAGCGCGGAAGATTAAGACCGACAAAGCTCCTGGTCCAGATGGGGTCCCGAATACAGCTTTGCGCCTCGCTATTGAACGCCACGTAGATATATTTGCCTCACTCTATAAAGCCTGTCTACGCGAGGGCTACTTCCCGAAGGCATTGAAAATGCAACGTTTAGTCCTTATCGCTGAACCAAATAAACCAACCGACGACCCTTCTGCCTATCGCCCACTCTGCATGTTGGACGAAATAGGGAAGATACTAGAGAGGTTAATCTGCACCAGACTGGAAGCAGCGATCCAAGTAGCCGGAGGATTATCTGACACACATGTGCTCGGATCCCTCCGAAGTTTATTTAACGTGGGATGTACCACAATGTGGTTTAAACCCACGATGCTCAAATATGCATACAGTGCGCATAAGCGCACTAGTACAGACATTGCACAGTGAGCCTGGAACAATGCGCCAGCTAACGCCCCTTTGAAAACTGCTGAAAAATACAGCAGAGTTCATCGGTACCAAATTAATTGCATGCTTGTCGGGCATGCAATACCCCTTGGTGAGGGGCGAGGTTCATCTAAAAATCTCTGCTGATCTTGGGTCACAGCACCCGGTTGAAACGCAACTCCACGCCGAGATTTGCATCTCTACCCGCGACTTGGGTTACCACAACAACCACGATACTCCCACAAGGGGGCCTACCGCTCGGTCAGGACAGGACTGCAAGCAGTCCTGTGGGCTCCTGACCTCCCGTGGTACCAATTTGAGGCTTGGTCAACCCACCTCTTCAGTCCCGACAGACTCGGATGAGGCCACCTGGTGCCAGTTTTGACTCAACAGCCCGGGACTGGCAACCCATACACTCACCGCCTATTGTGGTACCGCTCTCCTCCTACGTCTGTCGAAGATGGCACGCGCCAACACGTCCAGTCTTCTACGTCTCAGGGGGGTTTCCATCGCTGCCGTCACACGCCAAACACCGTCAGTCATGCGGATGCCAAGTCCATCGAGGTCTCGCAAATCTGCATAGAGGGGGCAGTCACACAGCACGTGGAGCCAGTCTTCGCTATCAGCACCTATACAGAAATGCGTTAAGCGATCCGTGGCCCGTCAGCAAGAAGCTGGCACGCATCGAAAAACCAAAGTCTCTCGAGCTATATACGAACCTGACGTCGGGGAGATATCGGTGAGTAACCCGGCCCGGGCTCTCACTATCGTCCCACCGCAATTGCCACTCGCGCATCACTTGTTCGTCTAGCCGTGCCAGTTTCTGCTTCCAGCTCAGATTTGCCAGATCTTCGCCGTACAGCCAATCGCTTTCCTCAAGCGGGCAGTCACTCTTAAGTTTGAATCTGATTGCCAATTTCTTGGCAACCAGGTCAAACGGGGGAGCTCCAGCAAGAACCTGCAGTGCCACAGTGGACACTGTTCGGCATACCGGTAGGCATCCAAGCAGGACGAGCCTTTGGCATGACAAGAGCCGCTTGCGCGCGACAACTTGTTTCGGCGTAACGCCGGTACCAAACCGAGGCACCAAACAGAGCACAAGGCTCCATGAGTACGGCATATATGGTTCGCTTGTCGCGAGGACTGAGACCCCAGTCGACTCGCAGTACGCGTGCCAAAGCACTTACGACTCCAGTTAGCCTACCGCGTAAGCACGCGATATGCGGGTGAAAACTCAACCGCTCGCTGACTGTGTTGCTAAGGTACCGTAGACTTGCTCCTGCAAGTTGTACGGTAGGGTGCCTATTTGGTGACAAACGACCTTTCAGCAACATGACTGCCGTCTTGCTCGTTGACACTGTCACGCCAACTTCGCGTCCCCAAGGTCTACGATGGACATCAGATGCGTGCCACGTCTTTCCAGATCCGTACGAACCTCGCCCGTAACCAAGAGTAGCAAGTCGTCTGCATACGCGCTGAACGACACCACGGTTCCAAGCGCTGGTGAAGCGAGTCCATCATCATGTTCTATATGCATGGACCACTGATGGACCCCTGTGGGCAACCTCATGTCACGGGAACATTGACTTCTACCTGCTGACCATACTTGCGCTCCTGCCAGAAAAGTAGCTCTGCCACAAGCTAGTTTCCTGACAGCCGTACTCATGTAGTTTCCGCATCACGGCATCCCATTCGACATGGTCGAATGCGCCTTTGAAATCGACGAAAATTCCGAGGACATAAAATTCTGGGCAGGTAGCAACTGTGCTCACCACGTGCCTCCAGGCGTCTTCCACAGAACGTCCAGGTCGGAATCCAAATTGCCATCTGTGCCCGGTTGGCAGCACATCTTGTAATCGGTTGACCATGATACCCTCAACCACTTTGCCAAAGACTGGCAACAGACAGATACCACGATAAGAAGCAGGGTCGCCCCTGTCCTTATCGTGTCCCTTGAGCAACGGAACAACGCGAGGGCGTTTCCACTCGGCGGGGATGTATCCTGACTGGAGGCACCTTGTGTACAGGGCTGTCAAGTGCTCGGGTATGGCGCGCCACACTGCCTTGCAAATGGCACCAGTGATGCCGTCTAAACCAGGAGCGCGTCTGCTACTCAGACTGGCGATACGGTCATCAACCTCAACTGCAGAAATCGTCGGAGGGGACATTGGAGCCATATCCGGGACGGCCGCGGGTACTGCGGACTCCGTAACTGGGAAAAAGTTACGGAGGAGTAGCCGCGCACAGTCGTACCAGGTTACAACTGTGCCGCCATCAGACCGAAGGCATCCAATGTCGGTGCTCTTTTCACGTCCACGGCAAATCCTGTAAACGCGCCCCCATGGGTCACCAGTGTGCTCGTTCACGTAACGCCTCCAATGCTGCTCCTTCGCCGACAGGATGAGCTTCTTGTATTGCGCTACGGCAAGCCGTAGTGCGGGCGCAAGAAGCTCAGCATCGACGTTGCCACACCGTCGTGCATCCTGGAGCCTACGCCTCAGTCTCCTGACCTCTTGGCGCTTTGAAGATAACTCGGCGATCCACCAAGCTATCTTCAAACGGGCTCTTGGCGGTGCACCATGCATCGCAGCGCAGCAGCCTGGTCGTCCAACGGCGTTTCCGCGAAGTCCTCGGGCAGTTCCGCTATCCTTCTTGCCACAACGTCCTCAAACCATCGCCAATCTGCATTTGCGTGATTCCAGGACGGCACAGGAGCAAAGCTCTCAACTGTGCTGGGGGTATGCGTCACCATAACATTTATAATGTTATGGTCGCTGAGCTCCCACTCGTCCACTCTCCAGTCATATGCGGTCCACATAGACGCTGCGTGATTGACGATGGTTACGTCGATATCGCTCTGGCCTTGGCGATTATCATACGTGTACGACTCACTGAACTGATTAAGCACGCCGGCTCTATTCAGCAAGATCCAATCATACAGCAGTTCACCCCGTACAAGGTTCGGGATCCTCCGAGCGAACTCGGGAAGCTTACTGAACCAAGTGGGGACACTGCATTCGCGTCGAGTCCAAGGATGACGGGCGTGCTGCTAGCCAGTAGCAGCACCGCATCCATGTACATGAGGTACGGTTCGATGTTGGCTTCGAATTGGCAGTATACGGAGCTCAGGAAGATTGAGCCAAATCTTCCAGTGACACTCACGCATACGCCAAATACCGTGGCAAGTGACAGCATACAGATAGCATCTGGGTCGTCGATGATGACTGCTGCTTTCTCTCGTCGGTCGGAGAACACACGCATCCCGGCTGGGAAGCCTGTGATCCGACCCGCCAGGTCGACGTAGGGCTCCTGGCCCAGTGCGAACAGGTGGCCTGAGTCACGCATTCGGACTCCTAGCTCGATGGCAGCAGCTCGGCCTCGACCACAATTAGCTTGGATGAAGCTAAACATATTAATGTCTAGCTTGCACCCTTGCTAGCACGGCAGCGTAGATGGGACACGACCCGCTGAGCATGTTATGCCCAGAAGGTTGCGCCCTGAAGCGGCAATTCCGGCAGTCCACCGGCAGCACGCATTTAGCTGCATTGTGGCCGCTCTGTCCGCACTGTCGGCAGACAGTCTCCTTAAGGCGGCAATCAGCAACTTTATGGTCAAATCCGACGTAGCGATGGCATGCGTACGTGCGGACCAAGGACCGGGTGCGGTACGAGAACCACTTAATGTACACTCGAGCGCCGTCGAGTATACTGTGGGTCTTCTCGTTGACCTCCAGTGTCACGTTTACCGTTGGGCCGTCTGTCACTGACCATGGCTTGGTCTCCAGATGGACCGCTTTGGTGAATTCCGCCTGCGACATCTGGTCCTCAAAGTTGTTTTTAAACAACTCGACCATAAAATTCTCCGGCGTAATGGCGGTGTCCACGTCATGGACCATCATCCGCGGCATCAGCTCCTTGCTGGGTACGACGTCCAAGCCAGCCTCCTTGAAGCGCGCACTAGCAGCAACGCGCTTTATCTCGCTCTCCGATGGGGTGCGGATGACCGCACCGCCCCGGCGCAACTCGCGTACAGTGTGTACGCGCACGCCAACGGTCGGTACGACCTCGCTACGCACCTTGTTGGCGACATCGGCGCTGCTGAGGCCAGGCGTCTTACTGCTGACGACGACGGACCACGTCTTGCGAGGTTTCGCGATCCGTGGAGCGGCGACGGGGGCAGCAGGCGCCGGCAGCCCGGGGTACGCGGCAGCGGTCCGGTCGCGCGGGCGGCAGCTGGTGCAGCAGGAGGCGGCGGCATCCTCGCCGTGGTAGCGGCGGCAGTCGCGATGCGCACGTTTTCAAGTGCCAGCGCCATGACGAGCTCGTCGTCGTCATCGTCAATAGTGACGGTATCCTCAACGCTGCGGGGGGGCGGCTGCAGTTTTAGCGGTGGCACAGTGGCGGCGGGGGTGGAGAGGACGGCGAACTCTGGTTCGGTGTCGGCGGCGGCGGTGGGCTGCAAATCAGCCTGCAGCGATGCAGGCTGAGATCCTGGTTGGGATACAGGCAGCGGCGGCAGGCCCTCGCCTGCTCCACGCGCCATCTTCTTCGAGGACTGACACTTCGGCCTCGGCTTCCTCACCCTCTTCTTGCTGCTGGCATCGCTAGTGCCACAGCTGCTGACGTCACTGGCATCAGCCGTCTCCATCGGCGAATCCATGCCGATGATGTCTTCCTGCGTCTGTCACGGAATCGACGGGTAGGTGGCGGATTTCCGGTTGGTGCAAACAGGAGGTAGCCTTAAGCCGATACACAAACCTGGTTTGTGCACGCACTAAATCGCGACTTCACCAATAGGTGGCGCTGCACTAAGTTATCAAGTACACAAACCGGCGTGGTTTGTGCACAAGATAGCAGTGCCGAAGTTGCTCGCGGTGTGGCGCTGTTTTGTTTACGCAAACGAGTTTGCGTAAACAAATACGAGCACAAAGCGGACGATGCAAAATCGCCGCTACTTACACAAACACTGTGTACACAAGTGACACGTGTCATTTGTTTGTCACAAAACGCGTAAACAAGTTACCGCTTGCACAAAAACAATACACACTGCGCGCCAGATGTTGTTTACTCCAACTCGTGTAAACAAGTTCCCGTTATCGAAAATGAATAACAATATGTCGTTAGCGAGAATTAAATTTGACTGCGAAAAATACACACACAATTTAAATTTGTCCGCGGCGGCGAAAACACGTCTGCTCAGCACGACTGTTGAACGACGAATGAGTAGATAGGGACAGTAGTGAGGATTATCTGACAGTCAGCATGGGTTTCGGAAAGGCCACTCCACGCTAGATGCCATTCGCAAAGTCACTGCCACCGCTCGCCGTGCCATTGAAGGCAAGCGCTGGAAAGGGGGGACCAAAAAATATTGGCTGGTTCTTACACTCGACATTAAAAACGCGTTTAACACGGCCAGCTGGAGTCAGATCATGACAGCTCTAGAAAGCCTCAATATGCCGACATACCTCCTACGAATTATTCAATGCTACTTTGAGGATAGAATTCTGTGCTACGGAACTGATTCGGGCACGAAAACATACAAAGTAACCGCTGGCGTTCCTCAAGGATCAGTTCTGGGCCCCACTCTCTGGAACGTGATGTACGATGGTATATTATGGACCCCCCTCCCAAACGAAACAACCCTGGTTGGCTTCGCGGACGACGTCGCCCTGGTATCTGTCGACAAGAACATAGGCGGCATCAAGAGGAAAGTCGATAGTGCCATTGTCCTCATTCAACAATGGCTATGCTCAGTCGGCCTGA
Organism: Phortica okadai; assembly: GCA_034638295.1. Taxonomy (NCBI): domain Eukaryota; kingdom Metazoa; phylum Arthropoda; class Insecta; order Diptera; family Drosophilidae; genus Phortica; species Phortica okadai. The sequence continues at coordinate 33,367,163 of CM067848.1, read as the reverse complement.
AACTGGCAAAAGAGAAAACGGAAGCCGTTCTCATTAGTAGTCGCAAAGCCGTGGAAGTGGTCACCATCAATGTAGACGGAGTCCCAATCACATCGAAGCGCTCGCTCAAATACGTTCGCAAACACTCGAGGCCCCAGACAGACCAAAAGAAAAATTATCTTCTGTGTAGTGAAGTCCATCGTACTGTATGGTGTTCCGGTATGAGCCGATGCCTTTAACGTCCCCTCATATAGCAGTGGTATTGAGCCGGTGTACAGATTAGGCGCACTCAGGGTCTGCTGCGCTTTTCGCACTGTATGCCCATCAACATCCTAGTCAAGGAATCTGACGCACTGACGGGAATCACTGCACCGGAACGCAAGCGCGAAATTAAAGAGAGCAGCATCAGACTATGGCAAGAGCAATGGGAGCGCGCAGAAAACGGGAGATGGACGTGCCTGCTGATTCCAGACGTAGCAACGTGGATCAGAAGGAAACACATTGCCCGAACTGTGGACTTGACGCGACTGAAGACACTCGACACGTATTCTTTGACTGTCCGAGATTCGCCGCAGAGCGAAGAGAGCTTAGCAAGGGGCTGGTCGGGAGTCCGAACGTAAACAACTTAGTGGGGTATATGCTAGAAAGCTCGCAAAAGTGGGATGCTGTCAGCTTATTTTCCAAGACAGTTTTGCTGACTTTTCATCAAGTTGCGAGAGCTCGCAGGACTGGGTCCGCTGCAAGTGTAAGCCGTTAAGGCACTATCCTCCCTTACGAAGTAATGCTTAGCGGTAGTTCCGTGGGGGGCGTCGATTTCAACGCGAAGGTTTAGGTTTAGTGGGTAGGAATCCCACACTCCCACCTGCACGGTGGGGTCTTTAAGAAAATTCCCCCTTCGCAAGGAAAAAAAAAATAAAAAACACTGGGGATCTCGTCTTGTGACCCCAAAAGGAAAGCAGCTCTATAATGCAGCCATAAAAGCCAGCAACAAGCTGGACCATGTGTCTCCTGGCAGACCAACATACTGGCCGGTTGACCCCAAGAAACTACCGGACCTAATTGACTTTGCAATAACTCAAAATATTCCACGAAATTTGATAAGCGATTAAAGCCTTTCAGACCTCTCGTCTGATCACTCGCCTGTTTAAATAAACCTACTTCGACATCCAAAAACCGTAGCCCAACCGAGTAGTCTGACTTCACACAACACCAACTGGGTAAAATACAAAAAATATATAAGCTCACACATTGAGCTAGATCCTCTCCTCAATGTTGAAGCTGACGTCGACAGGTTTGTAAACACTCTGGAGTCTGTCTTTTTCACCGCAGCTCGCATATCAACACCCCAAACTGCACAAGTACCACACAACCAAAAGAAGACAAACCTAAAAATCGAGCAACTCGTCCTCGAAAAGCGACGTATATGAAGAGAATGGCAATCCTGCAGATCGCCATCTGCACGACATAGGTTGAAGTGCACCACAGGTGAGCTCACCAAAGTGTTAAAGCAAGAAGAAGCACAAACCGCAGGCGGCTGGGCCCGCACTGATTAAGATAGAGCAAGAACATTTGCCGCTCACCTTCAAAATGTATTCACACCAAATCCTGCCACAAACGCGTTTACACTACCAGCAATAATAAATGACGCTGAGCCTCATGAAGATTCAATCGAGTTTCGCCCAAACGAAATTGCTAATATAATCAAAAAGGAATCGAACCCGAAAAAATTCACCGGGCAGCGACCTGATAACCCCAAAGATGATTATCGAGCTCCCATATTGCGCCGTCTGCACTATCGCCCAGCCCTTCAACGCCATCACTAAACTTGGCTTCTTTCCAGAGAGATGGAAAAAGTCAATAATCATAATGATACCAATGCCAGGAAAAGATCACACAATTCCCTCGTCGTACAGACCTTTAAGTTTATTATCATGTCTATCAAAAATTTTTGAAAAATGCGTGCTCACTCGGATAAATTCGTCTTTAAGAACTGCCAACAAAATCCCTTCGCATCAGAAAAACACGGAACTATTGAGCAGGTCAGCCGTATATCAGCAGAAATACGAAGCGCGTTTGAAAACCGAGAATACTGCACAGCAATATTTTTGGATGTCTCTCAAGCATTTGACAGAGTTTGGTTAGATGGTCTAACGTTCAAGATTAGACCAACGCTTCCAAATAACACACACAAACTACTAAAGTCATACCTCTACGACAGGAAATTTGAAGTGAGATGTAACAGCGATATGTCCGACGACCACACCATTAAAGCTAGAGTTCCTCAAGGCAGCGTACTTGGCCCAACATTATACGTCCTTCACACAGCAGACATCCCAACAAGCAGACAGCTAACAACATCAACCTTTGCCGACGATACAGCTATTCTCAGCCGTTCCAGATGCCCAATGCAAGCAACAGCGTAGTTAGCATTTCATCTGGTCGACGTAGAAAAATGGATCTGACTCGCGAATAAAAGTAAATGAACAAAAATGCAAGCACGTTACGTTCACTCTAAACAGGCAAGACCTGACCGAGGCCAAGAGAACACACTTAAAACTAAAAGCAAATAGCCCCCATTGGCTTATCAACGCCCGTTCCCCGCTTAGCCTTGACTACAAGGTGCTACTCTACAATTCTGTTTTAAAACCCATCTGGACCTATGGCTACCAGTTATGGGGTAATGCAAGAAATAGCAATATTGATATTGTCCAGAGAACGCAGTCAAAAATATTGAGAACCATCACCGGGGCACCGTGGTATGTTCGAAACGAAAACATACAGAGAGACTTAAATATTCAACCAGTCAGAGAGGTAATAGCAGAAATCAAGAAAAAATACTTCGAAAAGCTTTCGACGCACCTAACCACCATGCCAAAGGTTGAGCAGTCGATCCCGTCTTCGTCGTAATGACCTTCCAACCCAGCGATAGACCTTAGGGCCCCACGAGCAAACTACAGTCCAAAAGAACTGTTATTTAAAGTTTAGTCTTAAGATCTGCAAACTTATTGTTAGTCTCATATGAAAGAGAAGATCCAATAAAAAAAGCAAAGTAATAAAAAAAAAAAAAAAACGATTCAAATTTTCTTTATCTTTCTATATGGGAGCTACCAGTTACAGTTGCCCGATCTCAATGAAACTCTTAGGCATTTAGTCGGACTATGTAAAACTACTATGTTTAAAATTTCAGCTTTCTATCTTACAAGACAAAAAAGTTTTCCATTCGACGATTGAAATTTTCTTTATCTTTCTATATGGGAGCTACCAGTACCAGTTGCCCGATCTCAATGAAACTCTCAGGCATTTAGTCGGACTATCTAAAACTACAATTTTTTAAATTTCAGCACTCTATATTACAAAACAAAAAAGTTTTTCATACAACGATTCAAGTTTTGTTCACTTTTCTTTTTTTTTTCGTATGGGGGCTACCAGTTCCACGGGGACCGATATGGCTGGTTCCGACAAATGAGTTGATCAAATAAAAAATAAGTTTATGTGCAAAATTTCAGTTCGATATCATCAAAACTGTGGGAGGAGATCGTATATATACTGACGGACATGGTTTATGCAACTCGTCTTGTCGTCCTGCTCAAGAATATATATACTTTATATAGTCGCAAGTAAATATTACTATGTGCTACAAACTTCAGCACAAACTTGTAATACTATTCACTACGTGAAGAGTATAAAAACACTCTAGGCATCATAAAACACTGTTTACACTAGAGATTTTTTTATAGATTTAAACAAAAATCCGATGTCTACAGGTGTAAACATCCTGTAGATTTATCTACACTGTCTCTAGAACAAATTTTTATCTACTCGATGAGAAGTGTGTGTAAACAACTTTCAAAGTAGATAAAACAGCCTCGAGTTGTGTCTACAAGTTTGCTAAGCAACCTAACAAACTGTATTCTCTACAATGTTATTTTCACATAAAAACTATATCAATGATTCATTTTTCACGTTTGGGAAAAAGAATCAAAGGAAGAACAAAAACAAAGAACAAAGTAGTCCCTTCACCAAAAAAAAAAAAAAACCAGTAAGGACGCTATCTTCAGCAAGGCTGAAGCTATAATACTTTTCACTTTGTGTCACTATGAAAAAAACTAAATGAATAGTTTTCATGCCTCCCTAACAACATAACTGTAATGTTTCAAGTCAATTCGTTGAAAAACAAAAAATTTTTCCATACAAATGTTCAAGTTTTGCGATAAGTGGGCGTAGCCATGCCCATATTTGGTCAAAATAGTTTTCATTCCTCCCTAAGAACATAACTGTAAAGTTTCAAGTCAATTGGTTAAAAAACAAAAAAGTTTTCCATACAACGATTCAAGTTTTGTTCAGTTTTCTTCTTCTTTTCGTATGGGAGCTACCTGTTCCAATAATCCGATCATGCTGGTTCCGACGAATGATTCATCGTAATAAATTCTAAGACTCTGTGCAAAGTTTCAGCTCGATAGCTTCAAAACTGAGGGACTAGTTTGCATACATACAGACAGACCGACAGACAGACAGACGGACATGGCTAAATCAACTCGTCTTGTCGTCCTGATCAAGAATATATATACTTTATATAGTCGGAAATTAATATTTCGATCTGTAGCAAACTCCGTGACAAAGTTATTATACTATTTCACATAAGTGAAAAGTATAAAAACATCTAAAATGTTCTTTCATAAAACTTGAGGGCTCAGTCGGTACGTGTTAAAAAAAAAATCGACCATATAAGGGACACCCTAATATATATTCTTGATCAGCACGACGAGACGAGTTCATATAGCCATGTCCGTCTGTCTGTCCGTTTGTCTGTATTGAAGTTAGAAAAAAAATTTTAACCCAGACAATTTTCTTTTCATTGTAGGCCGTTTATATATAGAAACCACTTGGATCGGAACACTATAACATATAGCTGCCATAGAAATGATTGGTTAAAAATGAGGTTTCTGTTTAAAAAATGCTTTAATTTTAGAGGTGTCACTCATAATTTTTCATTTTTATAATTTTTTGCACGATAACATCTTAGACGTTAATAAAGAGACACTGAAAATTTGGTGAAGATCGGACAACTATATCATATAGCTCCCATAGAAACAATCGGTCAAAAATTCGGATTTTGTTAGAAAAACTTTTTTGTTTTTAAGTATAAACAGATGAAACTTTGCAGTTACGCTTTTTTATACATCCCTTACCATATTCCGATCTTCACTAAATTTGACGTCCAAAATGTTATTGTGCAAGAAATTGAGGTATTAGCTCTAAAATCAAAGCGTTTTTTAAGCAAAAACCTCATTTTTAGTCGGAGACGTCTCCTTCTCTGCAGTGCAAACTTCATGTCAAAGTTAATGTACTCTTGCAAGAGTATAAAAATGATGGGACATCGGCCGTTCAAAAAGTGTTCAAAATATGAAGTCAATCGGTCAAAAAATGTGACATTTACGATCTGTGAGGGGTAACCATCAAAGATAGGATAATGCAGTTTTAAAAATGTATATTTATTGAGCTCGTGCACAAAATTGTTCAAACTTGGTCTGCTGCCGAGCATCACGAGTCTGCCTTCCAAATTGTCAAGTCTTTAGCTCTTACGGGTTCCGACAACCATTCGTGAGGACAAACGGATAGACACGGCTCAATCAATTTCTCTTGTCGTCCTGGTCAAGAATATATATTAGGGTGACCCTTATATGGTTGATTTTTTTTTTTTTTTGCATATATGAAAACGCATACCCGCTATATCTGTTTACTATCCTTAACTTAAATTAAATATAAAATTTCAGCGACCTATGTTAATTTTAACCCGTGCCGACTGAGCCCTTAAGTTTTATGAAAAAAGATCTTAGATGTTATTTTTTAAATAGAACTGGGGGACAGCAAGTTATTCAATTTTAGATGAATATTATTGAAAAGACAAATTTAAGTATCGTGTTTTATTACCAAAAAAAATAATTTTTATATAAAACTAATCAGGATACTTCCTGGTGTAACTTGCTTGAGAAAGTATTCCAATGTTACGCTAAAGACGTCAGTGTAACTTGCATGTTTTGAACGCAAGTCGGCACGTGTTCCAGTGCTCAAAAAAAAAAAAAAAACCAGTAAGGACGCTATCTTCAGCAAGGCTGAAGCATAATACTTTTCACTTTGTGTCACTACAAAAAAAACTAAATGAATAGTTTTCATGCCTCCCTAACAACATAACTGTAATGTTTCAAGTCAATTCGTTAAAAAACAAAAAATTTTTCCATACAACGGTTCAAGTTTTGCGATAAGTGGGCGTAGCCATGCCCACATTTGGTCAAAATAGTTTTTATTCCTCCCTAAGAACATAACTGTAAAGTTTCAAGTCAATTGGTTAAAAAACAAAAAAGTTTTCCATACAACGGGTAAATTTTCGCTATAAAAGGGCGTGGCCACGCCCACTTTTGATCAAAATAGTTTTCATTCCTCCCTAAGAGCATAACTGCAATGTTTCAAGTCAATTCGTTAAAAAACAAAAAATTTTTCCATACAACGGTTCAAGTTTTTCGATAAGTGGGCGTAGCCATGCCCACATTTGGTCAAAATAGTTTTTATTCCTCCCTAAGAACATAACTGTAAAGTTTCAAGTCAATTGGTTAAAAAACAAAAAAGTTTTCCATACAAAGGGTCAATTTTCGCTATAAAAGGGCGTGGCTACGCCCACTTTTGGTCAAAATAGTTTTCATTCCTCCCTAAGAACATAACTGTAAAGTTTCAAGTCAATTAATTAAAAAACAAAAAAGTTTTCCATACAAAGGGTCAAGTTAAGCTATAAGTGGGCGTGGCCATGCCCACTTTTGATCAAAATAGTTTTCATTCCTCCCTAAGAGCATAACTGCAAAGTTTCAAGTCAATTGGTTAAAAAACAAAAAAGTTTTCCATACAAAGGGTCAAGTTAAGCTATAAGTGGGCGTGGCCATGCCCACTTTTGATTAAAAAAGTTTTCATTCCTCCCTAAGAGCATAACTGCAAAGTTTCAAGTCAATTGGTTAAAAAACAAAAAAGTTTTCCATACAACGGGTCAATTTTCGCTATAAGTGGGCGTGGCCATGCCCACTTTTGGTCAAAATAGTTTTCATTCCTCCCTAGGAACATAACTGTAAAGTTTTAAGTCAATTGGTTAAAAAACAAAAAAGTTTTCCATACAAAGGGTCAATTTTCGCTATAAAAAGGCGTGGCTACGCCCACTTTTCGTCAAAATAGTTTTCATTCCTCTCTAAGAACATAACTGTAAAGTTTCAAGTCAATTGATTAAAAAACCAAAAAGTTTTCCATACAAAGGGTCAAGTTAAGCTATAAGTGGGCGTGGCCATGCCCACTTTTGATCAAAATAGTTTTCATTCCTCCCTAAGAGCATAACTGCAAAGTTTCAAGTCAATTGGTTAAAAAACAAAAAAGTTTTCCATACAACGGGTCAATTTTCGCTATAAGTAGGCATGGCCACGCCCACTTTTGATCAAAATAGTTTTCATTCCTCCCTAAGAGCATAACTGCAAAGTTTCAAGTCAATTGGTTAAAAAACAAAAAAGTTTTCCATACAACGGGTCAATTTTCGCTATAAGTGGGCGTGGCTACGCCTGGCTACGCCCACTTTTGGTCAAAATAGTTTTCATTCCTCCCTAAGAACATAACTTTAAAATTTCAAGTCAATTGGTTAAGAAACAAAAAAGATTTCCATACAACGACGTGAATATGGCTTCTCTTCCTCTTCTTCATTTTGTATGGGAGCTACCAGTTCCAGATGTCCAATCTCAATGAAACTTTCAGGCATGTAGTCGGACCATGCAAAACTACTATGTTTAGAATTTCAGCACTCTATTGTACAAAACAAAAAAGTTTTCCATCCAACGATTCAAGTTTTCTTCACATTTCTTCTTCTTTTCGTATGGGGGCTACCAGTTCCAGAGGTCCGATATGGCTGGATCCGACAAATGAGTTGATTGCACAAATAAGAAGTCTCTGTGCAAAATTTCAGCTCGATATCTTCAAAACTGTCGGAGGAGATTGTATATATACAGACAGATGGACAGACGGACATGGCTAAATCAACTCGTCTTGTCGTCCTGATCAAGAATATATATACTTTATATAGTCGCAAGTGAATATTTCTGTGTGTTACAAACTTCAGCACAAAGTTAATATACTATTTCACATACGTGAAAAGTATAAAAAAATGTTGGCACTCAGCTGCGTCTGCTTCGTTCAACTCCTGTAATAACTGTTGGTAAAATCCAACGTTCTCAGCATTCCTAGCGTTTCTTTTTGCTTTCTATGATTTCTTCCGCAATCGATTTTGTTGATGCATATTGTTTCTGAGGCATTTGCAACTTTAAAAATTTTTTTTGTTAATTAATTTTTGGGAATAATTTTTTAATGTCAAAAATCAGTCAATCATGTCAAAAGCGGAACATGAGCGCCCTCTATCATTAATTACATTCTGCATGTAAATATTTTCCAAATTTATCTACTCGAAAGAAAACTTTCGTAGATTTTCAGTTCAGTGTAAACACAAAACGTAATTTATCTAGACTTTTTGTTGAGATATCTACACAAAAAATCTCTAATGTAAACAGAGGTTTGGAAAAACTTTTTTGTTCTTAAGTATAAACAGATGAAGCTTTGCAGTTACCCATTTTTATACACCCTTGATCATATTCCAAAGTTTCAGAAGAATCGAACATAAGGGAGTGGCACCGCCCATACAGAGAAAAACTTTTTGATCCGATTTCTCTGTAAGCCGACGAGATAGAAGATCGCAAAATAAAGTGTAGAATGATTGCATCGTATCTTAAAAAAAAAATTGAAAATGGGCGGGGTTACGCCCCTTCATGTATATAGACTTATATGATTCTTATTGGAAAAACTATAAGATGGATTTTCCAATAAGAATAATTGATGAGTTTGCTTGCAAGAGTATATAAGCGTCAGCAAAGCTGAAAATAGCTCCCTTACTGGTTTAAAATGCTATAACCCAAACACTCGAAGAGACAGAAACATGAACGTCGATATTTAGACTGTTTTTAAGTAGTCATAAAAATCTTCATAGAAAGTGTAACGTTTACTTTAGCAAAGCGACAAAAGACTTCGAGAAGGACTATCTAGCAGAGGTTCAACACAATTATTTATTGCGGACATAAGTTAGGTTGCAAAGAGTTAGGCTTAGTAAAACGAAAAGGGAATTGCTGAAATTCAGAAATAAATAGATGCCAGAAATGTAAAAGTTTAACAATAATATATTTTCAACTCTATTAATTATGTGATAATAATTCACCCACCCACTAAACCTTACCTTCGCATCGAACTTATTTACCTCCCCACGGAACTACCGCTAAGCTTTACTTCGTAGAGGATGTTGCCTTCTTGGCCAACTCTTTCAACGGATGCTGTCCCACGTGCTCTTTCTGACTGAAGTAAAGTCAGTTACACCGCTGACCGCTGAAGAATTGTGTAAGGTAGTAAATCATCTCGCCGTGTTTCTTATTGATCCAGTGTCCGACGTTGGGAATCCACGTCCACCGATCCAATGTGTCCACCTGCCCGTTTCAGCGCTTTCCCACCGGGACTGCCAGCGACTAATACTTCTCTCTATCTCGCTTCTTTTTGGCGTTGCTTTTTAGTGCCTTCCGTTTCTTCATCGTTGTTCAGCTCTGCCTCTTCTTTGACCATGATGTCAATAGGTATGCATCCAGCAATTACCATTAATTCTTCATGTGAGACAGTGCGGTAGTCTATAGTTTGCTTCTATGCTTCGCCTGTAGGATCGTTTCTTGAATGCTTTTGCCCATGTCGGAGCAGCGTACATGATAATAGACTTGACCACAGAAAAGATAAGTTTTCTACGGGTTTGCTTGGGTCCTTTTGTATTTGCCGTAATTCTGCCTTACTCTCGGCATGCTTTGGCCACCTTTGTGTTAATGTACTGCAGGTACTATCGATATGATAATCTGACATCGATCATTATTCCAAGATATCTGACCGATCTTTTCAATCTTACTGCGTCGCCATTGATGTTTATTGTGGCCACTTCAACAGCTTTGCAGCTGCTGATCAAGACTACTTCGGTTTTTTGGCTGGCTATTGTGAGTCTTACTGAGGTTAGCCAATTTTGGATGCTCACTATTGCGTTGTTTGCATTTATTTCTACCTCAAGAAGATGCTTGCCAACTGAGACAAAATTGATCTAAGCGGCATATTGTCTTTGTGAATTTTCGGCAGTCCCTATATTCTGGGTGGAAGTGTTGTATGCGTTATCAGTTTATATTTTTCTCTGTCTCCAATGATACCTTGTTTGTGTAATTTGTCAACCAATTCATTGTTTTTCGTTTGTAGTTTTTTTGGCGGTGTCTTTTTGTAGCAGTCTGTTTGTACCTATTTCATTCAAAATATCCATAATTTTGGTTCTGTAATCATTTTTCTCCACTGCTACTGTAACACTCCCTTTGTCAGACTTTAAAATTAAGAAGCAAAGCATGTTACGTTTTTTTACGTTTTGTGTTTGCGAAATTAAAAACTACATACAAATGAAAAATTAATTCAAAAACTTTTTCCAGTGGACCAAATTGTGAATCTAAACTATTCTCGAATCCCCTTGAACACACACAATAATTTTCATCAAAATCGGTCTAGTCGTTCGGTGACATACACACGTACACGAGAAATATATATCTAAACTAGTATGACCCGGCGCGCTTTGCTACGCCCGTTATTCTATTCTATCGTTTTTGAGTTCTCATAACAAACAACACACACACATACCAATACAAACGTGTAAGAAGAAGCAAAGCATTTTACGTTTTTGTACGATTTGTGCTTGCGAAATTAACAACTACTTACAAATGAAAAACCAGTAAGGGCGGTATAGTCGAGTATACTCGACAATATAAAACCCTGCACACATGGTAGGTGGTGCCACACCCTCAATCTACAAAAACATATTGATCTGACGTCGCATATTCAAATAGTGTTCAAAATATCAAAAAAATCTGTCAAAAATGTGGATTTTACGAAAAATTTGAGTTTGTCGGCCTCTGAGGAGTAGCCATCAAGGAGAGGGGAAATGTGTGGCATGCAGTTTTTAAGATGTATTATCACTGAGCTTGTATACAAAATTTCAGGTTCATACCTTTGTTAATTTTGGAGATATAGCTCTTTTAAGAAAAATACTAGAGGAGGGGAAATAATGGGGAGGGGGTAAAATTATGGTATGCAGTTTTGTAGAGTTACTCATACTGAGTCTACATACCGACTTTCATGTTTCTATCTCTTTGGATGTTCGAGTTATAGCATTTTCAAAAAGTGGGTGGTGCTGGAGGGGCGGGAAGGAGTGGGCGTGGCACAAAACCATTCAAACTTGATCTGCTGCCGAGCATCACGAGTCTACCCACCAAATTTCAAGTCTCTAGCTCTTATAGTTTCCGAGAACCATTGGTGTGGACGGACGGACAGACGGACGGACATGGCTTAATCAACTTCTCTTGTCGTCCCGATCAAGAATATATATACTTTATGGGGTCCCCCGACCCTCCTTCTGTGCGTAACATACATTTGGCTTTTGCACAAACACAATATACCCTGATACACAGTATGTGTACAGTAGGGATGTCAATCCCGGGATCCCGAAATCCCGGGATTTCTGTGTTTTTGAAGTCCCGAAAATCCGGGGATTTAAGTTGCCCAATCCCGGGATATTCGGGATTTCGATTTTTTTATTCAGATGTGAATTATTTCTATTGATCAATAAGTTAGAAAGCGTATACGACAAATTTCATTGTTTCGTAACCAAGAACGTAGCAAGCTTGTTACAAATGGGGGCGAAAATAGTCTTTTTGCTTTTTACAAAAACCAAACTTATATCAATAATTATAAGTTTCGATATTCTGATGTAGGGGGACTGCAAAATGATGGTCAATATTTGACAAAAAAAAAAGTTGACCAAAATTTGTTAATGCAATTTACAAAAATCTTTGCGAAGAGAGTAGTACGGCTTTTCTGAGTCCCTCTCTAAAACCATATTTTTTTGAAATGGTGACTGTTTTCAGAAACTCTTTAATTCTATTCTAACCGTCCAACAAACAAACTTTGAAGGTGAAAGGTATTTTTCGTCAGCAGGTTTGGAGAATACAACATTAAAAGCTTTACTGCTTTTAAGGTTATATATCTGTAAAACGCTTTAACTAAAATAATATGTTAAACGTTTAAGTTTAAAAAGTTTTTGGTAACTCATTTTGTAAGACTGAATGAAATAGTCTATTTTTGTTTGTTGCTTCGTATTTTGTTTTTTTAAATAATAAAAAGGAATAAAAAGAAAATTTATAAAATATTACTACGTCTTAACTAGTCCCGGGACTAATCCCGGGATCCCAGGATTTCAGTTTGCAATCCCGAAAATCCCGGGATTGGCAAATCTCCAAAAATTGACATCCCTAGTGTACAGGGTATAATTAATTAAAAAAAACTTTTTTCAGTGAACCTAAATCTAAACCATTCTCGAATTCCCTTGAACATACACAAAAAATTTCATCAAAGTCGGTCCAGCCGTTTAGGAGGAGTTCAGTTACAAACACACGCACAGAAGAAATATATATATTAAGATATATGTACATATATGTGTATATATATATATATATATATATATATATAAAACGAAAAACTGTGTTAAGTTTGTACTTTTTCTGGTATTTGTTGGTATTAAGGCCCAGTTTTACAGTCAAAGTTAACCCAGGATTAACTCCGAGTAACAATTTTTCAGTTTCACACTTAGGCCCAGTTTCACAGTCTAGGGTTAACCCAGAGTAAAGTTAACTCGAATTTAACCCTTACCCGGAGTTAACTCTGACTTTCAGTTCCAGAGTGACGAGTTAACTCTAGTTATATAAGTATGGCAACATTCTATTTTTTGAGAATAATGTTTTACAACATTGAACATCTACTTACCAAACACTGTTTATTTTTTCAGTTATTTTAAAAATCACCTTCAATTAGTAATGGATAACTGAAGAGAATCCAATATAACAAGAGGTGAAATGTTGACTCGATTATGTCTAATTGTATAGTTTACCATTACAAAGGGGCGGGGAGTTACTCTGCACAACGAAAGTAAACCGCACTCTTCAAATGGTACAATAGTACGTAGTTATGTTAGTTTCGTGTAAAACACAACATGGGTGCAATACACATAGCAATCACACAAGGAGACTTTGTATAAATGATGCATATCTTCTCCCAATGAAAAGTAAACGACTTCCGATGTCAGTAATTCCATATGATGTGAGACTACCTGTTTGAATGCTGCTATACAAGCTCATTTATCAAATTCATTTCTATTGATTGGGACATATTTAATTTTTATTTTTTTGACAGACAAATTTTGTTCTGTTTTGACATTAAAAAACATAAATAGAAAAAGTTAAAACAGAGTAGTTAACTCGGGGTTAACCCTAGAATGTAGTAGGGTTAACTCAGGGGTTAACTACTAAGTGTGAAACTGAAAAATTGTTACTCGGAGTTAACCCTGGGTTAACTTTGACTGTGAAACTGGGCCTTAGTAGTTAACCCCTGAGTTAACCCTACTACATTCTAGGGTTACCCCGAGTTAACTACTCTGTTTTAACTTTTTCTATTTATGTTTTTTAATGTCAAAACAGAACTAAATTTGTCTGTCAAAAGAATAAAAATTAAATATGTCCCAATCAATAGAAATGAATTTGATAAATGAGCTTGTATTGCAGCATTCAACCAGGTAGTCTCACATCATATGGAATTACTGACATCGGAAGTCGTTTACTTTTCATTGGGAGAAGATATGCATCATTTATACAAATTTTCCTTGTGTGATTGCTATGTGTATTGCACGCATGTTGTGTTTTACACGAAACTAACATAACTACGTACTATTGTACCATTTGAAGAGTGCGGTTTACTTTCGTTGTGCAGCGTAACTGCCCGCCCCTTTGTAATGGTAAAATATACAATTAGACATAATCGAGTCAACATTTCACCTCTTGTTATATTGGATTCTCTTCAGCTATCCATTACTAATTGAAGGTGATTTTTAAAATAACTGAAAAAATAAAGTGTTTGGTAAGTAAATGTTCAATGTTGTAAAACATTATTCTCATCAAATAGAATGTTGCCAGATTTATATAACTAGAGTTTACTCGTCACTGTGGAACTGAAAGTCAGAGTTAACTCCGGGTAAGGGTTAAATTCGAGTTAACTTTACTATGGGTTAACCCTAGACTGTGAAACTGGGCCTAACATATGATTTTCATAAAAAATAAAAATATAGTTTTGAATTAAAAAACTGTTACATTAGTAGTTAAAAACCAGTAAGGACGCTAACTTCAGCAAGGCTGAAGCTTAAATACTCTTCACGCTTATTTCTTGTGCCACGCCTATTTTTTTGACTGAATATATTTTCTCTTCATCTAATTAGCCTATATACAAATTTTCATTGTTTTTGCTCATTGGGTGCCGGAGATATGCAAATTATTGATTTTTGGTAAAAGTGGGCGTAACCATGCCCATTTTTGTCAAAATAGTTTTAATGCCTCCCCAAGAACATAACTGTGAAGTTTCATGTCAATTCGTTAAGAAACAAAAAAGTTTTCCATACAACGACGTGAATATTGCTTCTCTTCCTCTTCTTCATTTTGTATGGCAGGTACCAGTTCCAGTTGCCCGATCTCAATGAAACTTTCAGGCATTTAATCGAACCATGTAAAACTACTTAGTTTAAAATTTCAGCCCTCTATCATACAAAACAAAAAAGTTTTCCATACAACGACGTTAAATCTTAATTTCTCTTCCTCTTCTTCATTTTGTATGGCAGCTACCAGTTCTAGTTGCCCGATCTCAATGAAACTTTCAGGCATTATGTAGGACTATGTTAAACTACTATGTTTGAAATTTCAGCTCTCTATCTTTCAAAACAAAAAAGTTTTCCATATAACGATTAAAATTTGATTTTCTCGTATGGGGGCTTCCAGTTCCAATAATCCGATATGGCCGGTTCCGACCAATGATTTGACCACACATTAGAGAAGACTCCCTGCAAAATTTCAGCTCGATATCTTCAAAACTGTGGGAGGAGATAGCATATTCACAGACAGACGGACAGACGGACATGGCTATATCAACTCGTCTTGTCGAGCTGATCAAGAATATATATACTTTGTGGGGTCCCCCTCCCCTCCTTCTTGCTGTTACAAACTTCAGGACAAAGTTATAATACTATTCACTTGCGTGAAGAGTATAATGATAAGAAAGAGGAAAATGGAAAAATGTAACTTTTTGTTTCCTCTGAGACAACAGATCCCTGCAGTACTGGGCTCTAGTTCGAAGCTGGTGAAATAAGCGGTTACCAGGAGACCACCCCTACTTACTTTACTAACCCTAAGCAATGCGTTTTCTCATTTCCAATTTTGTATGAAATGTCCGCAAATAGGGTCAATCGCCACCATCTCGTTTACCCGGGAACTGGTGAAATAGTACCCCATATTAGGGTCTCTAAAAAGAGTACTTACATAGGACCCCATGTAAGGGTCTCTAAAAAGAGTACTTACATAGGACCCCATGTAAGGGTCTCTAAAAAGAGTACTTACATAGGACCCCATGTAAGGGTCGGTAAAAAGAGTACTTACATAGGACCCCATGTAAGGGTCGGTAAAAGGAGTACTTACATAGGACCCCATGTAAGGGTCGGTAAAAAGAGTACCCATGCTAAGCGTACTTATGTATGAAAAATGACTAATTATAATTTGTTAAATAATCATAACTACTTCTGTTAAATTCCATTTTTGCTTTATTTCAAATTTTTCCATTTTCTTCTTAATTTATTCTTAATTATGTGTTTGTTCGGCGTCTTTTTTCTTGTTGCAACTGAAGTTTTTGAAGTAGCGCTTCTTCTGCAGCTGAAACGCCTTCCTTAATTGGTCCTCAGCAGGACCAATTCCACCGACAGAATTTATTGCATCTAGGAATAAGAAAGATAAGAAAAGTTATATCAGTTTGATGTTTGTTGATTAAAATAAGTTCATTTAAATTTTAATTAAATTGACTACAGTTAATTTTTCAATAAATTTATCAATCGATTCTAAAAATAATTAATAGAAGTCCATAAATTTTAAATGAATTTAATAATACGTACCCATCATAACACCAAAAAATTTTTTTTCATTTTTTAAGGCGGCTTTCCCTTGTACACCGTCCATGTTATAAGCTAAAACCACTGAATCGCTCATAACATGTTTGAGATTTTTTAAAATTCCGCCATTAGTTATAATGTTTATTATTGTATCCGTCTGTAAACAAAAAAATTAAAAATTAGAATTGAAAAAACAATTTTGACTGTATTTATACATACATAGAGCTCTCGGTTAGCGGCGTTTATTTCATTGTTTAATTCATTCAGATCGCTGATGGTCTGAATGGGAAACCTGCTGGCCATCTTCTGCGATTGTCCTTGCAACTTCGTCATACCCCTTACTGTTGCTGTTTGCTCTGAGAAAGCTTCAACAAGGACCTCGATTTTAGCCTGTGTCACTTTTTGGTCAGCTATATAAAAATATTTATAAAAGTGAATGCATTAAATATAAAAATACATTTATTCGTGCTTATTTTATTAAGGGATCATTAAAACATACTCATACCTCTCAAAGTCTGAATTTCATCAACGATAACATCCAATTTTTCAAGGGCCACTTTTGTTTCGGCTGGAAATAAAAAAAATTTTCCAATATGCTGAATGTGTATAATAAATAATACATTTACCCCGTGAGGAACGAACTTGTTCGGTAAGTTCGGAAATTATCATCTCAAGGCGCTCAATGGTTTCTCCACACTTGCAGCTGCATTTTGCATCTAAAAGTTAAGAACTTTAATAATAATTTGTTTCAGAGGATTGAAATATTTTTTTTAACTTACCGGTGCCAGAAATCTCCAGTCGCCTAATTTTTCTCTCTGGGCTGATCGGCATTTTTTTTTTTGTGTTTAAATCGGTTTTTTAGTCTTGTAGTTTTTAGTTATAAAAAATAATTTAGGACTTACAAAATAAAAGTACAACAATACCCTTAATTGTCAATATGATGAAGTAAAGGCATTATAATTGAATTATTTAAACAAGGGATCAAGACTGCCTTACAAATCAACTGGTTTAATTTAAAAATTTCTTCTAAAGGTGAAGGCTCCATGTCTACTAAGTAAATACCTAAGTCACAGGAGTTAAAAGGCTGCGTATAAAAGTTCCGCAGATTCTTGAATCGTCTTTCTCTAAATTGTTCCTCTGAATCCTCCATAATTGACACAATTACTATTGGTATATCTCCTTCAATATAACAATAATTGTTAGGTTCCTTCTGCATTAATATGCTTCCTTTAAATAGGATATAATTTTTTTTCTTTTCAGTTTCGAATGTATGTGTGATGGGTAAATACTGTTCTTCGTCTATTCTCCGATGAATCTGCTCCAAAATTTTTGTTGGCTTCCTGACATATTTTTTTAATTGCTGCAAATAATTTTCGAATGCATAAGCAGAGCCTTTAACTGGATCGCCAACCTGCTCCACAGTTTCTTTTACATGGAGTAAACTATGTACATTGTACGATACACTATTTTCTCCAAACATTACTGCAAAATTTTCAACAAAAAGATCCAACATACGCTGACAGGTTTCCAAATTTATTTGTCTTTGATATGGCGAGCAAAGCATCCTATATGCACAATGCAGCAACATAAATACATAGTATTGATCTTCAGATAATTCATTCTTAAATACGAAAATTCCAGTATAGAGTAAAAATTGTCTAAATTCAGTCGCTTTCCAGTTATAAAGTTCTTTTAAAGATCTCGGCTTTCTTGCGAATTCTCTGGGCATTTTTTTGCGTAAGTCAATTAATTTTTGGGACATATTATTCTTTTTGGTTTTCGTCATTTTATTATACATTTTATTTGTCATCAGTCGAACAAGGAATTTGCGCATAACTCCTAAATCAAATAAATGCATACAGTCTAATGGAATTTGAGAAACCATTTTAACATTTAAAGTTTCAAAGGGTGTCATTTTTGTCAAATACTGTTTAATGTGGTGATCGGAATATTTTCTATTTTTGAAGTCCTCGTCTGTTATCAAGTCTTCCCTTTTTGATTTGTATGTTAAAACACCATTTATTTTTCTGCCAACTTGAATACATTTTGAACATCCATGCGATGATGTATGTCCTGGAGTCCCACTGATGTAAGCCCTAGCTGGGGCATCACAAACAATAGCCCTTAATTTCAACTGTATGCGTTTTTCGTCTTTCTTAATTCCATTTTGAAATAAATCGGTTAGCTCAGAAATAAATTGGCTAAGAAATTCGTCAAGATTATAAGGCTTATTTTTTCCCAAAAATATTCCAACAGGCATCACAGGGGAATTTTTTATATTTGTCAATTTTATCAAAATCGGCCAAAATTGTGAATTCGAACTTTTAAAAAGAGGAATTCCGTCAATATTTATGTCAATAATTATGTTGTCATTTAAATTAATATTTGAAGACAAAAGTTTAGCAAATTGATTTTTAATGCCAATATGTAAGTAGCTGCCTCCACCCATTTTCATTATTTCTGCCTTTTTTGAAGCAGTGTATTTATAAAACGGGTTAACATCTAAATTATTTTTTTTCAATATACGAACTAAATCAATTGCACAGCCACGGGTCGGCCTATGCTTTAGAAACCACATTTTTAAATCGTCATTTAAATTATTATTACTGTTTCCATGTTGTGTGTTAAGTTCACTGTCAATATTACTTATATTTAGAATTTCCTCTACAATATTAATGTCACTGTCATTATTTTCATCAAGTAAATTTTTCTCTACCACAATTTCACTATTAATTTTGTTATTATCAACCACATTTTCTTTTGAAGTAGCAGAATTTAATTTGTCTTGATATTTTTTTTTCTGTTGCTGCTTCAGCCTTCTTAAATGCCTTTCACTATACATAATTAAGCTTGGATTTAATTGTCGTACTTTTTATTTGTTTATCACTTTATTATTGTTTTCATAAAAAAAAAGGAATTCACTTCTCTCACTTTTTAAAATTGCACTTTCGCCGCTTCACCAGTTTCAACTGCAAAGCTGCCAAAAATTTCGTCAACCGCAAGCACAGCTGCGATAAGCATTGCGAAAGAGAGAATAGCAAAATAACAAACAAACGTTTCTTGCGTTATAATTGTTTTTGTAAATTCAGGAACAGTGCATTGAAGACCCAAAAACAAACAGCGATGGAAAGAGTAATCGAAGTTTTTTGTTTTTTCTATGCACTATTCACAAAATAACAAAAACAAATGCAATGATTGACCGCTACTTTTCGTTTACGCTTTCGTAGAAAAATATTTTTTTTTTACTAGGTGGTTCGGCGTTCGCTTACCATAGGGTCAGCACAGTAAGCACCCATATAGTAAGCGGTAGGGTAAGCACTTACCGCATGGCCAATAGCCACCTCCAGTACTGCAGGGATGCTTCATATCAGAAATATAGAAAGCAAACATTAAATGATTGAGAAGCATGCAGTACCGTGTGTGCGCTCGCCTTCATGCACACGTACACGAATGCTTGATACTGCAATTTGACCGTGTATTGGGCATTTACGAATAAAGGATACTGAATTTATATTAGTGCATTAAAACCAGTAATACTTATATACTTATATACTTTTCACGCACTGTCTTGTGCCACGCCCATTTTTATACCCTGTACACACACTGTGTATCAGGGTATATTGGGTTTGTTTGAACGAAATGTATGTAACGCACAGAAGGAGGGGAGGGGGACCCCAAAAAGTATATATATTCTTGATCAGGACGACAAGAGAAATTGATTGAGCCATGTCCGTCCGTCTGTCCGTCCGTCCTCACCAACGGTTCTCGAAAACTATAAGAGCTAGAGACTTGAAATTTGGTGGGTAGACTCGTGATGCTCGGCAGCAGATCAAGTTTATTTTTTTTTTTTGCCACGCCCCCTCCTTCCCGCCCATCCAGCCCCAACCACTTTTTTAAATCGTTATAACTCAAACACCCAAAGAGATAGAAACATGAAAGTGGGTATGTAGACTCAGTATGTGTAGCCCTACAAAACTGCATACCAAAAAATCCCCCCCTCATTTTCATTTCCCCTCCCCCAGTTATTTTCTGTATTTTGCTATATCTCCAAAATTAACAAAGGTACGACCCTGAAAATTTGTATACAAGCTCAGTGATAATACATCTTAAAAACTGCATACAACAAATTTCCCCTCTCTTTGATTGTTACCCCTCAGAGACCAACAAATTGAAATTTTTAATATATTCCCCTTTATTTTACTTAAAATTACTAAATCTTTCAAACTATAATAGGTACAAACATGAAAGTCGGTACGTAGACTCAGTATATATAGATCTACAAAACTGCATTTCCCAATTTTTACCCCTCCCCATCATTTCCCCTCCCCCAGTTGTTTTCTTAGAAATGCTATATCTCCGAAACTATTGAAAGTACAAGCCTGATATTTCGTATACAAGCTCAGTAAATATATATCTTTAAGACTGCATACCACAAAATCCCCCTCTTTTGATGGTTACCCCTCAATCTTCCACAAACTCAAAACTTTTGTAAATTCCACATTTTTTGACCGTTTTTCTTGATATTTTGAACGATATTTGATCGGGGGTGCCAAATTAATACGTGTTTGTAGATTGAGGGTATGGCACCGCCTACTATGTGTACAGGGTATTATATAGTTGAGAATACTCAACTATACCGCCCTTACTGGTTTTGACTGAATATATTTAATCATCATCTTATTAGCTTCTATACCAATTTTTATTGTTTTTGCTCATTGGGTACTGGAGATATGCAAATTATTGATTTGGGCTAAAAGTGGGCGTAACTATGCCCATTTTTCTAAAAATAGTGTCAATGTTTCCCCAAAAACATAACTGTGAAGTTGCAAGTCAATTGGTTAAGAAAAAAAAAAGTTTTCCATACAACGACGTGAACCTTGCTTCACTTCCTCTTGTTCATTTTGTATGGTAGGTACCAGTTCCAGTTGCCCAATCTCAATCTCAATGAAACTGGCATTTAGTCGGACCATGAAAAACTACTATATTTGATATTTCAGCACTCTATCATACAAAACAAAAAAGTTTTCCATACTCCGATCAATAATCCGATCATGCTGGTTCCGACGAATGATTCATCGTAATAAATTCTAAGACTCTGTGCAAAGTTTCAGCTCGATAGCTTCAAAACTGAGGGACTAGTTTGCATACATACATACAGACAGACAGACGGACATGGCTAAATCAACTCGTCTTGACGTGCTGATCAAGAATATATATACTTTATATAGTCGGAAATTAATATTTCGATCTGTTACAAACTCCATGACAAAGTTAATATACTATTTCACATACGTGAAAAGTATAAAAATGAAATATTTTGAAACGAAACCATTTTTCTTGATTCATACATTAATGTATACAATTTTTGGCGTTTTACTTCTGCTGACGGTACTGCTACAGAAGTTTTTTCCAGTTCACCATCATTTGCATCACCCATACCGTCGCTTTCGCTTTCGTAAGCTAAAATATCGCGCTCCACTAATAATATGTTGTGGAGCACGCGGCACACCAACACCCACTTGCTGAAATACATTTGACTTAACATAGGAAGTGAGCATGTTCGTTCTTGTCTGCCCATCCACCCGACCATCTGGACCGGCAGATCGGTTTATGTGTATTTTGTCAAGAAGTAACTCACCTTCATTGTGTGCTTCTGTTCTCATGTTAATCTATCTGTCCGTCAGACCACCCGTCGATCGGTTGATGTCTATTTGACTCATCCTTATTTCTTTGAAATACCTTGCCCTGCACACTTCAATACAGGTGTGAGCATGCTCGCCCTTGTGTGCAGTGTTTGCTTTTGTTCTCTTAGATAACCTGTGCCTCCGGATGTCCGTCCGTCCTTCCGTTGATGGTTTGATGTGCCTTTTATTAACAGGTGACTCACCCTTACTGAGTGCTTTTGTCTGTCGGACTGTACATCTATCGTGCATTTTGTCAACTAGTGGCTCATTGAGTGCCTTTATATTTCTAATACTCTATCCGTCCATCCGTAGATCGGTTGACGACTTTTACCTTGTCATTATACTCTTCACGCAAGTGAATAGCATTATAACTTTGTCCTGAAGTTTGTAACAGCAAGAAGGAGGGGAGGGGGACCCCATAAAGTATATATATTCTTGATCAGCTCGACAAGACGAGTTGATATAGCCATGTCCGTCTGTCCGTCTGTCTGTGAATATGCTATCTCCTTCCACAGTTTTGAAGATATAGAGCTGAAATTTTGCAGGGACTCTTCTCTAATGTGTGGTCAAATCATTGGTCGGAACCGGCATGATCGGATTATTTTAACTGGTAGCCCCCATACGAAATGAAGAAGCAAAACAAATTTGAATCGTTGTATGGAAAACTTTTTTGTTTTGTAAGATAGAGGGCTAAAATTTCAAACATAGTAGTTTTACATAGTCCGACATAATGCCTGAAAGTTTCATTGAGATCGGGCAACTAGAACTGGTAGCTGCCATACAAAATGAAGAAGAGGAAGAGAAATTAAGATATAACGTCGTTGTATGGAAAACTTTTTTGTTTCTTAACCAATTGACTTAAAACTTCACAGTTATGTTCTTGGGGAGGCATTAAAATTATTTTGACAAAAATGGGCATGGTTACGCCAACTTTTACCAAAAATCTTAAAAAAATCTAAATTCTGGTTTCTTAGATTTAAAAAAAAAAACCGAGAGGACGCACACCCTTTCTTTGATTGTATCTTATTTCTCTTTACCTTAATAGACTATAAACAAATTTTCATTGTTTTTGCTCAATGGGTACCGGAGATATGCATATTATTGATTTTGGCTGTAAGTGGGCATAGCCATGCCCATTTTTTGGTCAAAATAGTTTTCATGCCTCCCTTAGAACATAAGTGTAAAATTTCAAGTCAATTTATAAAAAAAACAGTAAGGGCGGTATAGTCGAGTATACTCGACAATATAATACCCTGCACACATGGTAAGCGGTGCCACACCCTCAATCTACAAAAACGTATTGATCTGACGTCACCTATTCAAATAGTCACTGAGCTTGTATACAAAATTTCAGGTTCCTACCTTTGTTAGTTTTGGAGATATAGCAATTTACAGAAAATAACTGAAGGAGGGGAAATGAAAATGAGGGGGGGATTTTGTGGTATGCAGTTTTGTAGGGCTGTACATACTGAGTCTACATAACGACTTTCACGTTTCTATCTCTTTGGATGTTTGAGTTATAGCGATTTGAAAAAGTGGTTGGGGCTGGATGGGCGGCAAGGAGTGGGCGTGGCAAAAAAAAAAAAAACTTGATCTCCTGCTGAGCATCACGAGTCTACTCTCCAAATTTCAAGTCTCTAGCTGTTATAGTTTCCGAGAACCGTTGGTGAGGACGGACGGTCATGGCTCAATCAATTTCTCTTGTCGTCCTGATCAAGAATATATATACTTTATGGGGTCCCCCTCCCCTCCTTCTGTGCGTTACATTTCGCTCAAACAAACACAATATACCCTGATACACAGTATGTGTACAGGGTATAAAAACAAACAAGTTTTACATACAACGACGTTAAATCTTACTTCTCTTCCTCTTCCTCATTTTGTATAGGTGGTACCAGTTCTAGTTGTCCGATCTCAATGAAACTGTCAGGCATTGAGACCATGTAAAACTACAATGTTTAAAATTTCAGCCCTCTATCATGCAAAACGAAAAAGTTTTCCATACAACGACGTTAAATCTTAATTTTTCTTCCCCTTCTTCATTTTGTGTGGCAGGTACCAGTTCCAGTTGTCCAATCCAAATGAATTTTTCAGTCATTTTGTCGGACTATGTAAAACTGCTGGCACCAAAAACTATGTTTAAAATTTCAGCCGTCTATCTTCCAAAACAAAAAAGTTTCCATACAACGCACAGTGGTCGATGTTCTATGGTCAGAGTGGCCAAAAATACTTCCAGTTATGATAGAGGCTTGAAATTTAGAACAAAATTTTCTTATTTTGTTGTAAAATTATATATAAAAATCAGCCGGATCGGACTACTATATCATATAGCTGCCATAGGAGCGATCGGTCAAAAACGATGTTTTTGCTTTTTATACCCTGTACACATACTGTGTATCAGGGTATATTGTGTTTGTGCAAAAGCCAAATGTATGTAACGCACAGAAGGAGGGTCGGGGGACCCCATAAAGTATATATATTCTTGATCGGGACGACAAGAGAAGTTGATTAAGCCATGTCCGTCCGTCTGTCTGTCTGTCCGCCCGTCCGTCCGTCCGTCCTCACCAATGGTTCTCGGAAACTATAATAGCTAGAGACTTGAAATTTGGAGGGTAGACTCGTGATGGTCGGCAGCAGATCAAGTTTGAATGGTTTTGTGCCACGCCCACTCCTTCCCGCCCATCCAGCACCACCCACTTTTTGAAAACGCTATAACTCGAACATCCAAAGAGATAGAAACATGAGAGTCGGTATGTAGACTCAGTATGAGTAACTCTACAAAACTGCATACCACAATTTTACACCCTCCCCTTAATTTCCCCTCCCCTAGTATTTTTCTTAAAAACGCTATATCTCCAAAACTAACAAAGGTATGAACCTGCAATTTTGTATACAAGCTCAGTGATAACACATCTTAAAAACCGCATACCACAAATTTCCCCCCTTTTTGATGGCTACGCCTCAGAGGCCTACAAACTTAAATTTTTCGTAAAATCCACATTTTTTGACCGAATTTCTTGATATTTTGAACACTATTTGAATAGGCGATGTCAGATCAATATGTTTTTGTAGATTGAGGGTGTGGCACCGCCTACCATGCGTACAGGGTATTATATTGTCGAGTATACTCGACTATACCGCCCTTACTGGTTTTTATACCCTGTACACATACTGTGTATCGGGGTATATTGTGTTTGTTTGAGCGAAATGTATGTAACGCACAGAAATATTCACTTGCGACTATATAAAGTATATAAATTCTTGATCAGGACGTCAAGAGAAATTGATTAAGCTATGTCCGTCCGTCTGTCCGTCCGTCCGTCCGTATTCACCAATGGTTCTCAGAAACTATAAAAGCTAGAGACTTGAAATTTGGAGGGTAGACTCGTGATGTTCGGCAGCAGATCAAGTTTGAACGGTTTTGTGCCACGCCCACTCCTTCCCGCCCATCCAGCACCACCCACTTTTTTAAAACGCTATAACTCGAACATCGAAAGAGATAGAAACATGAAAGTCGGTATGTAGACTCAGTATAACTGCATACCACAATTTTTCCCGCTCCCCTTCATTTCCCCTCCCGCGGGTGTTTTCTTAAATTTCCTGTATCTTCAAAACTATTAAAGATACGAATCTGAAATTTTGTGTACAAGCTCAGTAAATATTTATCTTTAAAACTGCATACCACAAAATTCCCCTCTTTTTGATGGTTACCCCTCAATGACCTACAAACTCAAATTTTTCGTGAATTCCACATTTTTTGACCGATTTGCTTGATATTTTGAACACTATTTGATCGGGCGATGTCAAATCAACATTTTTTTTGTAGATTTGGGGTGTTGCACTGCCTACTGTGTGTGCAGGGTATTATATTGTCGAGTATACTCGACTATAGCGTCCTTACTGGTTTTTTTATGTTTTTGCGTTTTTATTTTAAAGATATTACTTAAGACGATCTTAGATGCCAATAAAGACACACTGCAGATTTGGTGAAGATCGAACGTTTTATTGCTCTCATAGGAACAATCGGTAAAAAAAAAAAACACAAAATATGGAAGTATACATTCAAAAAATTATGAAAAACAAGAGAAAAACCAAAAAAACGTAGGCTTGCTAGAATAACACGAATAACCCAGAGTGTGGCAAAAGGTGGCAGCTGAAATTAAACACATGAGCTTAGAAATTATTAAGTAATATTAACAAACATATTTCATTTGAGGGTGGGACGGGTATCATAACTTTGTTTTATAACCTAAGTCAATATTTAAAGAAAAATACACGACTCAACAGGGCACTAATAAAACAATAGATTTAAAACAATTAGTGTACATATTGCTACACAAAAATCAATTAGTTATATTCTCTGTACCTTTCTTTTCAATATTCAGTATAATTTACGGTTATTACGGATTTAATAATTATACTCTTGCAAGAGTATATTAACTTTGTCATGAAGTTTGCAACGCAGAGAAGGAGACATCTCCGACTATATAAAGTATATATATTCTTGATCAGCACGACGAGACGAGTTCATATAGCCATGTCCGTCTGTCCGTCTGTCCGTCTGTCTGTCCGTCTGTCTGTCTGTTTCAATACCAACTGTGGGCTCATTTTAAACGATATCGAAAAAATTTAAACGCAGAAAATTTTCTTATAATTGCAGGCAGTTTGTATGTAAAATCCAGCATGATCGGATAACTATAGCATATAGCTGCCATAGGAACGATCGGTCAAAAATGAGGTTTTTGCTCAATAAACGCCTTGTTTTTAAAGCTATCGCCTCAATTTTTTGCACAAGAACATCTTGGACGTAAATTAAAACACGCTCCAAAATTGGTGGAGATCGGATAAATATAGGATATAGCTCCTATAGGAACAGTCGGTCAAAAATTCGGTTTTTGTTTTAAAAACTTTTTTGTTCTTAAATATAAACAGATAAAACTTTGCAGTTACGCGATTTTATGACTCCTTGACCATATCCCAAAGTTTCGTAAAAATCGGACTTAAGGGCGTGGCACCGCCCATATAGAGAAAAACTTAAAAATGTGATTTCTCTGTAAGCCGACGAGATATAAGATCGCAAAATAAAGTGTACAATGATTGCAATGTATATGTTAAAAAATTAGAATATGGGCGGGGCCACGCCCCTATATCTTTATAAAAGTATATGATTCTTATTGGAAAAACTATAAAACATATTTTCCAATAAGAATACTTGAGAAAATGCTTGCAAGAGTATATAAGTTTCAGCAAAGCTGAAAATAGCTCCCTTACTGGTTTTAATTTAATTTTTCTTTCAAATTCCGTTCACTGCACAGTTCACAGTTATTGTGTTTGATGTTGAGATTTAATGTAATAGTAATCGACTATTATAATAAAAACGTTCCAAATTGGAGTGCAAATTTGCAAATCCAAGCCAACCGTTATTTCATCAAAAATTGACGTTTTCTTATAAAAGAGGCAAGTAACACTTGCATGGTTCTGGGCCTGTAATCCAAAATCCATATAGATGCCAATTTTCAAAACTCCCGCAAAACTTTCCAGGTAAAACTACTTCCTTACTGAACTAAGGAGCTATTAACTAATTCAAAAAAAAAACCAGTAAGGGCGGTATAGTCGAGTATACTCGACAATATAATACTCTGCACACATGGTAGGCGGTGCCACACCCTCAATCTACAAAAACATATTGTCTGACGTCGCCTATTCAAATAGTGTTCAAAATATCAAGAAATTCGGTCAAAAAATGTGGATTTTACGAAAAATTTAAGTTTGTAGGCCTCTGAGGGGTAGCCATCAAAAAGGGGGGAAATTTGTGGTATGCGGTTTTTAAGATGTGTTATCACTGAGCTTGTATACAAAATTGCAGGTTCATACCTTTGTTAGTTTTGGAGATATAGCGTTTTTAAGAAAAATACTAGGGGAGGGGAAATTAAGGGGAGGGTGTAAAATTGTGGTATGCAGTTTTGTAGAGTTACTCATACTGAGTCTACATACCGACTCTCATGTTTCTATCTCTTTGGATGTTCGAGTTATAGCGTTTTCAAAAAGTGGGTGGTGCTGGATGGGCGGGAAGGAGTGGGCGTGGCACAAAACCATTCAAACTTGATCTGCTGCCGAGCATCACGAGTCTACCCACCCAATTTCAAGTCTCTAGCTCTTATAGTTTCCGAGAACCATTGGTGAGGACGGACGGACGTACGAACGGACAGACGGATGGACGCTAACTTCAGCAAGGCTGAAGCTTAAATACTCTTCACGCTTATTTCTTGTGCCACGCCTATTTTTTTTACTGAATATATTTTTTCTTCATCTAATTAGCCTATATACAAATTTTCATTGTCTTTACTCATTGGGTGCCGGAGATATGCAAATTACTGATTTTTGGTAAAAGTGGGCGTAACCATGCCCATTTTTGTCAAAATAGTTTTAATGCCTCCCCAAGAACATAACTGTGAAGTTTCATGTCAATTGGTTAAGAAACAAAAAAAAATGTCCATACAACGACGTGAATATTGCTTCTCTTCCTCTTCTTCATTTTGTATGGCAGCTACCAGTTCCAGTTGCCCGATCTCAATGAAACTTTCAGGCATTTAATCGAACCATGTAATACTACTAAGTTTAAAATTTCAGCCCTCTATCTTACAAAACAAAAAAGTTTTCCATATAACGATTAAAATTTGTTTTTCTTCTTCATTTCGTATGGGGGCTACCAGTTCCAATAATCCGATATGGCCGGTTCCGACCAATGATTTGACCACACATTAGAGAAGACTCCCTGTAAAATTTCAGCTCGATATCTTCAAAACTGTGGGAGGAGATAGCATATTCACAGACAGACGGACGGACGGACGGACGGACAGACGGACATGGCTATATCAACTCGTCTTGTTGAGCTGATCAAGAATATATATACTTTATGGGGTCCCCCTCCCCTCCTTCTTGCTGTTACAAACTTCAGGACAAAGTTATAATACTATTCACTTGCCTGAAGAGTATAAAAAAGAAAAATGTTTTCCATACAACGGGTCAAGTTTCGCTATAAGTGGGCGTGGCCACGCCCACTTTTGGTAAAAATAGTTTTCATTCCTCCCTAAGGACATAACTGTAAAGTTTCAAGTCAATTGGTTAAAAAATAAAAAAGTTGTCCACACAACGTCGTGAATATTGCTTCTCTTCCTCTTCTTCATTGTGTATGGGGGCTACCAATTCCAGTTGTCCAATCTCAATGAAACTTTCAGGCATGTAGTCGGACTATGTAGAACTACTATGTTTAAAAATTCAGCACTCTATCATACAAAACAAAAAAGTTTTCCATACAACGATTCAAGTTTTGTTCACTTTTCTTCTTCTTTTCGTATGGGGGCTACCAGTTCCAGTGGTCCGATATGGTTGGATCCGACAAATAAGTTGATCGCACAAATAGGAAGTCTCTGTGCAAAATTTCAGCTCGATATCTTCAAAACTGTGGCAGGAGATTGTATATATACTGACAGACGGACAGACGGACATGGCTAAATCAACTCGTCTTGTCGTCCTGATCAAGAATATATATACTTTATATAGTCGGAAATGAATATTTCTATTACTATTTCACATACGTGTAAAGTGTAATAATTTTAGTAATGACTAGAGCCTCCGTTGTTCATAATAACTGCATAAATTCGGTCCTTTATCGAATAATACAAGGAGTCTAATCGTTCATCGAAATCTCGCTCCAAACTAATTTAATTGCTGCAGTTAAATTAGTTTACCTTCGTATTGCTTTCCGCCTTTGTATACTGTCCATATAAGCCATCACCATGGATTTTCAATAATGTTTAGGTCGGGTGAATATGGTGACCAAATCATGAGATTAACGTTTTGACTCGAAATAAACGAATTTACTACACGAGCGGTATGGATAGATGCATTATCTTACTGCAAAGTACATGGTGTTGGTACGAACGCCCACGCCCATTTTTTATTCTATCTTCTTAAGGTTTGAGTCAGCTATATACACTCCAAATTTGGTGTTCCTATCACAAAAGACAACCGAAATAATACGACTTTTGTAATTTTTTTACCCGAGGTAACCTTAGTTATTTGCCCCTCACTCCTAACTAAGTCTCGGAAGGGAACAACCCAATAAACTTGGTCTGCGTATTGAATAACAGAACCGACATGCGAAAGAATTTTGGTTCTATCTATTATAGTTTCCGAGATCTACGCGTTCACACAGACAGACGGACGAACAGACGGACATGGTTAAATCAACTTTTCTTTCGATACTGATCAAGAATATATATACTTTGTATAGTCGGATATGTCTCCTTCTGGGTTTTACTTTTTCGACGTGCACAAAACTAATATACCCTTGTACCATAAGGTACTACTAATGCAATATTACGATAGCGAATTACAATTTACTTCGCATCTCGCGTTATTCGATAATACAAAAAGGCACAAGATCAAACTCAAATTAATTATGAACTTAAAATTTATTATTTCAATATATTTCAACAAACACGTCCATTTCCATCGACACCTTCTCTACTACTCGCTCCTTGATCACAAGAGCAGCCAACTCGCTTAAAAATAAAGTATATTAAAAGTGTCAACGCAACTTATTAGATATTAGTCAACACTTTTTTCCGTTGATATTTAAATTAAATATATTATAATAATTCTTTCGCAACATTCTCCTCCCAAGTATTGCAGTCGGCAATTATTGAAATTTGATTAATTGCAGTCAGCAATACTTTAGAATTTACACTTCTTTTCTTACATCTAATTTGATTAGTTTCACAATAGGTCTTTTGTAAATGCTACCTTTTATCTTATCTAGGGTATGTTTTTATAACCATTCCCATAAGCCATTTATTCCTACGCAATTCTGAATTCATTATTAAAACAATGTCACCTTCCTTTATAACCTTTCCTTCTTTTGTCCACTTTCGACTATATAAAAGAAACTGAAGATATTCCTTTTTCCATTTTGACCAAAATAAATCTGCAAGTCTTTGAGAAGCTTTCCACATATTTAACAGCTTCAAATCATGATCGGTTACATTTGAATAAAAGGACTCCCTAAAGTTAGGGCCAATTAATATGTCGTTTGGTGTTAATGGTTCCGAATATATTGAATCAGATGGTACATACAAAAGAGGTCTGCTATTTATCATGAATTCTATCTCACAAAACAAAGATTTTAGAGTATATTCTTTTGGAAAACGTTCTTTTAACAAATAGCATAAATATTTTTTCACAGATTGTATTAGTCTCTCCCAGGCTCCTCCCATATGCGGAGTTAAAGGTGGATTAAAGAACTAAGTACACTTTTTGAATGACAAGAACTGTGTCAGTTCGTCTTCTGGCCAGTTACTTTTAATTTCTTTCATGTCTTTGCTTGCTCTCTTCAAATTCGTTCCATTGCACAATGGTCGGATTTACCAAAGTTGGGGCAGAAACACAAAAAGAAAGAGTTTTGAATACAGAAAAAAAATCTTAGTATTATGATAGAACATAGACATAGGTATAAAAATACATTTTTGAAAAATTTTTTGAGCTACCCTGGTGTTTTAGCGAAACCATCAAAGTCAGCTGATTTTAATCTCCGTTACTTTGAAGTCATTTTGCAGCTACTAAACTTTTTTTTGCATTAAATTGTAAACCTTTTTTCTTTGTTAACAAACATATCTTTGAAATGGAAAACACCCATAAAGGTATGTTGATTTTTAAATGTAGATCTATGTTTGGGTTATGCTGTGTTTTGTTTTTGCTTTTTATACCCTGTACACACACTGTGTATCTGGGTATATTAAGTTTGTTTGAAACGGTTTGTATGTAACGCATAGAAGGAGGGGAGGGGGACCCTATAAAGTATATATATTCTTGATCAGGATGACAAAACGAATTGATATAGCCCTGTCTGTCCGTCCGTCCGTCCTCACCAATGGTTCTCGAAAACTATAAGAGCTAGAGACTTGAAATTTGGTGGATAGACTCGTGAGGTCAAACGCTAGATCATGTTTGAAGGATTTTTTGCCACGCCCACTCCTTCCCGCCCATCGAGCACCACCCATTTTTTCAAAAGGCTGTAGCTCGAAAACCTGATGAGTTACAAACGTGAAAATGAGTATGTAGACTCAGTATGTAAAGCTCTACAAAACCACATTTTTCCCCCTCCCCTTCGTTTCCCCTCAAAAAGTTGTTTTCTTAAAATTGCTGTATCTCCTAAACTATAATAGATACAATGCTGAAATTTGGTATGCAAACTCAGGTAACATACCTTTTTAAAACTGCATACAACAAACTACCACTTTCCCCGCAAAGACCAACACACTAAAATTTTGCAGCAATGCTTTGTAACAAAATCCGTACTAAAACGCCATCTAATGGCAACATTGCACTGTGAGCCCTGCCTCACCTTAGCAAATACACAAACCATATCGTGGTACACTGCTTTTGCTGTCGGCGAATGTTTAACGTGTTATCAACATAGGTGTGTGTACAGGGCATTATATAGTTGAGAATACTCAACTATACCGCCCTTACTCGTCAATGCTTCAAAACAATTTTAATTGCCATATCTTGCGAGTTTGAAATAAGTCCGGAAAAGTTTCAAAGCTTTTGTAATGAAACTGCTTTCTTATATATGGAAAAGTATCCATGGTATCCCATGTCTCCGACCATTCACAAGATCTTGGTCCATGGTTCGCAAATTATTTCTGCTTCTGCAGTTCCCGTCGGATGTTTAAGCGAAAATGCATCCGAGGCTCGGAATAAATATTACAAACGCGACAGAATATTCCACGCACGAAAAAATAGTCGTATTAATAATATAGAGGATATGTTTCATCGAGCAATGGATTCTTCGGATCCCTTAATGTCGAGCCTTTATTTAAATAAAAAGCTCAAGAAAAATAAAAACAAGATGCCGTCAGAAGTGACTTCCCTTTTCGCTGAGCCGGCCGTTATAGTAAACGAGGACAATATTGAATCTGATTCGGATTCTGATAATGAAAACATTTATTGCTCTTCATTTGAGATAGAGGCTGAAGAGAGTTAATAAAAAATATCGTTTTCCGTTTAACAATGTAAAAAATGATAAATAATTAACATACATTAGAATCAAATTCAATGCATTTCAATATGGTTAATATGGGAGGTAAGAGTGGGCGTGGTCCGATCAATCTCAAAATTTGTATACATTATTTATTATGCCCCAACTTTTGCTAAACCGGCCACTGTGCATTGTCGGAATATATTTCGGTTGGAAACCTCCGTCTACAACCAAACTGTCGAAAAACATGCATAAATGCGTTGCAGGATGAATCTTCTGCAATCTCAAGGTGTACAGCACGCGATACCATACATGTGAATATAACATCATACCGTTTAACATGGCTTCTATTTATATTTCTATCAATTTCTATCGGACGAAAATAGTCAATACCTATTTTAAGGAATGCTCTTTCAGTTGGCCCTTTACGGCACGTAAGCAATTGTCCCATCACGGGTTCGTTAGGCATTGATCGTTTGTTCTTACAATACTGACAGTTACGGATGACCTTTTTTAACGTGCTACGACATTTTGTAATCCAATATTTATGTCTAAGGTTAGCTATTACAGTTTCTGTGTTAATATGACAGTTTTCTACATGACAGTGTTGTATTAACAAATCTGTGATTGGGTGATCTTTGTTCAAAATAATTGGGTTTTTTGAATTAAAGTCATATTCGTCGTCGTTTAATTTGTCCAATCTACCTTTTAGTCTCAACAAACCATCAGTTGCTAGTTTTATAAGCAATGATTTTAAACTGCTGGAGTTTGTCAAAGAATTTCCTTTTTCTAATTTGTCAATCTCTGACCAGTAAAAATCTGATTGGATCTTTTTATATATTAGTGTTTCGGCTTAAGCTAATTCTACTGCAGTCAGTTCTTGAACAATAGATTGAGGTCGTTTTGATTTAAGGTTGGTTACATATCTTAACATCCATGCAGTTGTTCTTACGAATCGCGTCCAGCTTGAAAATCTATTAACGTCTGGCAAATTAATATTGTTCTTAGTTTTAATGGTAACATTAACATATTCATGTTTAATTAAGTCATCTCCCTGTTCTTGAATTATAAACGTTCCGACTGGCCATTGGCTACTATCGTTATGCAAAAACTGTGGTCCAGTTACCCATGTATTGTTTTTGGTTAAATTAATACTAGTCGTTTTAGTTGGTTCGTCCGCAGGATTGAGTTTGGAAGGTACGTATCTCCAGTCAGCTATGTTGGTTATTTCCTATATTTCTCCTAGACGTTGAGATACAAATGTCTTAAGTCGCTTGCTGCTTGCCTTAAGCCAGTACAAAACAATTTCAGAGTCTGTCCATAAGTAAGTATTTCTATACCCTGTACACATACTGTGTATCAGGGTATATTGTGTTTGTTTGAGCGAAATGTCTGTCTGTCCGTCCTCACCAACGGTTCTCGGAATCTATAAGAGCTAGATACTTGAAATTTGGAAGGTAGACTTCGTATGCTCGGCAGCAGATCAAGTTTATTTTTGTGCCACGCCCACTCCTTCCCGCCCAGCCAGCACCGCCCACTTTTTTAAAACGTTAAACTCGAACACCCGAAGAGATAGAAACATGAAAGTCGGTATGTAGACTCAGTATGTGAAGCTCTATAATACTGCATACTACAATACTACAAAATTGCATTTTTCGAATCATTTACGGCAAAAAACATCTCAAGCGGTTTTAACAAGCCCGGAATATGGCCTCTTAATGAATTAGCCTTTAGTGACGAAGATTTTGCTCCAACTGAGGTGTATACATCCGGTAACGTAGAACATGTGCCTCCTACTCAAAACGTCATTGAAGATTTGTCAGCACCTACACCCCAGCCAAGTAGCTCTGATATCTACCAACCCTCTACTTCTGGAACACAGGATTTTTTTGAGGTTCCGCGAGAATCTACAGAACAAACTATTAACTCACCATTGATAACTTATGATGAACTACAAAGATTTAATTTAGACGCTTGTCAACCAGATGCTTTGAATAATTCACTAATCCATCAAACAATACCTCCTTTGAAGACTGTGTTGACACCAGAGGCAATTCGACCCTATCCGACTGTTGTAAGATGTAATAAAACAAACAAAGGACGACATCCAGGAAAATCACGTATTGATACTGACACACCCGAAAAAAAGCTAATTGAAAAGAAACACAATGAAAAGCAATTGAAAAAGCTAGAGCAGGAATTTAATTTAAATACGAAGAACAAGAAAGCTAAAAATACAGAATGTGATCAATCGGAATGTTCCACTTCTATCACAGATAAAGTTGAAAGCGAGCATGAAAATTTTGAAATGCGCAGAAGCCAATTGATAGCTGATGTAATACCAGAAAATATTAACGACGGTTCTTTTATTTTAGTCAGGTTCCCTAAGAAAAAAAGTAATCTTTATTATGTAGGAAAAGTTGTCGGTCACTATTGTCAGACTGAATATAAAGTATCTTATCTAAGAAAGAAGCCAGGCTTATCGTGGACATTTGTTTTACCTAATGTTGAAGATATTCATACTGTTTATATAACTGATGTTGAAATGATTCTTCCTGAACCCAAGCTTCCAACAGTCTGTACTTCTAGAACATCAAAACTTTTCACTTTTTCAGTAAATTTTTCTAATTTCAATGTTCAATAATTTTATTATCTTCTAAATTTAAGACAACAATAATAATTTGTGAAGAAAATTTATCCATTTCTTGGTTTTTTGTTAGAGGAAAGTAATTTCATTTTCGTTAATTTTAAGAAAAGGCATTTAAGTTCTGTTTTACATTGAAAAGCTATGTAATTTTTGTTGACTATGTATAAGAAAAGATTTTATTTTTGTTTACTTGAAATTAAATCCTCATTTTTATACCCTGCACATACAGTGTGTCAGGGTATATTAAGTTTGTTTAAACGAAATGTATGTAACGCACAGAAGGAAGGGAGGGGGACCCCATAAAGTATATATATTCTTGATCAGGACGACAAGAGGAATTGATTGAGCCATGTCCGTCAGTCTGTCCGTCCGTCCGTCTGTCCGTCTGTTTGGAGGGTAGACTCGTGATGCTTGGCAGCAGATCAATTTTATTTTTTTTTTGTGCCACGCCCACTCCTTCCCGCCCATCCAGCCCAACCCACTTTTTTAAATCGCTGTAACTCAAACATCCAAAGAGATAGAAACATGAAAGTCGGTATGTAGACTCAGTATGAGTGGCTCAACAAAACTCTCCAAATTGCTATATCTCCAAAATTAACAAAGGTATGAACCTGAAATTTTGTATACAAGCTCAGTGATAATACATCTTAAAAACTGCATACCACAAATTTCACTTCTCTTTGATGGCTACCCCTCAAAGGCCTACAAACTTAAATTTTTCGTAAAATCCACATTTTTTGACCGATTTTCTTTGTATTTTGAACACTATTTGAAAAGGCGACGTCAGATCAATATGTTATTGTAGATTGAGGGTGTGGCACCGCCTACCATGTGTGCAGGGTATTATATTGTCGAGTATACTCGACTATACCGCCCTTACTGGTTTGTTTATAATTTCATTGCTAATAAAATAATTTTGATTAATATGTGTCGTTTTAATCGCACGTACGAAACTACCCCACAGTGTACGAAGGTACCCCCAACGCTGTACATAGGTGCCCCGTTGTTGGGGCAGATTCGTACAAATTCGAGACTAAATTTAAATCTAAATTATTAAATTACCAACGAATGAAATCATCTGACATTTTTTTATATGAACCTCAGTTAGTTTAACTATCAATTTCAGCTGCCAGGTGAATGATTTATGAAAAAATACAAAAATCAAAACGTGAAAACCGTACGAAGGGTCCCCACCTTCCCCTACCCCTCAGAGACCAACAAACTCGAATTTTTCGTAAAATCCCCTTTTTTTGACCGACTTTCGTGATATTTTGCACAATATTTGAATGGCCGATGCCAGATCAATATGTTTTTGTAGATTTGAGGGGTGGCACGGCCTACCATGTGTGCAGGGTATTATATTGTCGAATATACTCGACTATACCGCCCTTAATGGTTATACGCTGTACACATAGTGTATCAGGATATATTGGGTTTGTTTGAACGAAATGTATGTAACGCACATTTCATTTCCCCTCCCCCAGTTATTTTCTATTGTAACATACAACGTACTGGTGAATTAATCACAATGCGAGCGGGTGAGGGGAGAGTCTAGGGCACGGGCACGCAACTGGCATTCCGGCTCTGTCTCGCCGGCAATGTCGTGGGTTAAGGATGGAGGACCGTGGAGACTCTATGCTCTTAGCGTTACGCACATAACTATTTTAAGTTTGCGTGCGAGGTAAGGAAATTTAAGGATGAGGGAAGGTACACAGGAGAAAGGGGAAGAGGAGCGGCCCAGTCGTACGTCATAGAACAAATAAAGTTGATGTTCGTTAGTTTTGCTAGAAATTGGTTGATGGATGCACCTAGATGTTGTAGGCCATCGAATATGCCCACCCTACCATGATCGTCGAGACCAAAAAAAAATTAAATTGCGACGATCCCTTATATATGTCTAAACTACTACTGTATCATGCTGCAGAACGGCATTGGATCAGGAACGAAAATAAAGTTTAATGCATTGACGAAGATTTCAATTCATAAACGCAAATTTTATTATACTCAAACATTATATAGGCAGCTTAAAAATATAACATAAGGGCAGAAAAAAAATAATAATAAAACCAGTAAGGGCGGTATAGTCGAGTATACTCGACAATATAATACCCTGCACACATGGTAGGCAGTGCTACACCCTCAATCTACAAAAACATATTGATCTGACGTCGCCTTTTCAAATAGTGTTCAAAATACAAAGAAAATCGGTCAAAAAATGTGGATTTTACGAAAAATTTAAGTTTGTAGGTCTCTGAGGGGTAGCCATCAAAGAGAGGGGAAATTTGTGGTATGCAGTTTTTAAGATGTATTATCACTGAGCTTGTATACAAAATTCAAAAAATAAACTTGATCTGCTGCCAAGCATCACGAGTCTACCCTCCAAATTTCAAGTCTCTAGCTCTTACAGTTTCCGAGATCCATTGGTGAATACAGACGGACGGACGGACAGACGGACGGACGGACAGACAGACGGACGGACATGGCTCAATCACTTTCTCTTGTCGTCCTGATCAAGAATATATATACTTTATGGGGTCCCCCTCCCTTCTTTCAGTGCGTTACATACATTTCGTTCAAACAAACTTAATATACCCTGACACACTGTATGTGCACGGTATAAAAAAATATATAAAGAAAAAAAGTAAAAGTAAAAATTAAGGCTATAAAATATCCATATGGAAAGTACAATGTAATTTGATTACAACTAATATACTAGATACGTGGAAATATGTTGTGCGGAGAAAAAGATAAATTATCTCGATTAGCAGAAATAAAATTCAAAGATCGAAAAAAAAAAAAAAAATGATTATCAAACGAAAGTTAATAGAAACCGAAAACAAAATTCAAGCGGCAAAAAAAAAAAAAAAAAATTCCATATGTTGGATATTTTTAGCTACGAGCTTTTGTTTTCTCTCGAAACTCGACTAGATGTGCATTGCACAACAACAAAAAAAAAAAATTATACCGATCAAAGAGAGTGAATCGAAAGTTAACGTTCTCTCTTTGCTTTTTATATTATCCGCGGTCAGTTATTCGCTTACGCCGAAACGCGCAAGCATAATGTACAAAAGAAAGGCTTTCGTTCG
Organism: Phortica okadai; assembly: GCA_034638295.1. Classification (NCBI taxonomy): domain Eukaryota; kingdom Metazoa; phylum Arthropoda; class Insecta; order Diptera; family Drosophilidae; genus Phortica; species Phortica okadai. Next base: position 33,328,570 of record CM067848.1, on the reverse strand, counting down.
CTGACATCTGCTTACCAATCAGAAGAAGCTTAGCTACTCAAGCTTTTGCTGTGCTTGCTCTTCTGCTTGCTAGGCATGGTGCAATGCATAAATAAGGAGAATAAGAATAAGGAAAAAAAAATGGTGCAACTTACAGCTTTGATCCCACGACGAAAGATCTTTCGGCGATGATGGACGCTGGAGGGAAGAAGGTTATAATTTACAGTACAAATTGCAGGTACCGATGTTAGGGCACTCTTGCATCACACTTTTTCCTCTTTTTCTTTGTGTCTTTTTTTTTCTTTAAATAATTAATTTGGAGTTTTTTGGATTATGTTAGCGAGGTCATTTTTTTTTTGTGGTTGTTGTGCGGGGGTTCTTTCTTTTTCTTTTTGATTTTATTCGCGAACTCAGTTTTGCCTTTTTTCCTTTTCTATCCTTTCTGCATTTTATTTTTTTTCCTTGTGTTAGGTTAGATTTAATAAAATAATTGATCTTAAACTTCGCACAGCATCTCACCAAATTAATCCACTCATTTTTTTTTTTATTCTGTGATTATCTATATAAAAAAAAATTCAATTCAAATTTTTTATAGGTTAGATTTACGTTGAGTAAGAAGGTAACTAGGTTATATGACCATTATAGGCGTGTTCTCTTTTTCCGATTCTATATTATCATGAGCTATTTTTCACTTCGCACTCTCCACTGGACTTAACCACTATTTCTAAATATTCTGCGCATACACAGATTCAAAGGAACATTTGCTGTTTTTTTCCGTTTTACACTTAATAGCACAAGCTTCAGACTTGTTCTTTTAAATTTTTATTTTTTTTCCAACATTCACAGAAATAACCTGTCGTTGGACATTTCAAATTTTCGTTTTTCCGTCAGGTTATTTTGGGGTAACTACAACTCCGACACACGCAAAAAAAAATAGCACCTAATCCTGGCTACACAGGGGACACATCAGATTCCTCAGTTGGACGGACGGCGAATCTGATTAGTACGATCGCCTTTCCACGTGGGCGTTTCTGCGTTGACTAACCTCTGCGGCGTCGGTATTTCACCCAGCTATCCAGCACGGATAAAAGCTCCTGCGAGAGCGCCTGGCAGAGCTTGCACTGGCCGCTAAATTGTGAGGTTAACTCAACCAACACAACTTGAAATGTACAATTTAAGTACGGCGAGCCAAATCTGTTTAAGCAACAGAAATGCATTTTTTTTTAAAGAAATAAAATAATTTGAAATTTCGTATCAACTTGATATTTACCCTCTTTGAGAAAATGGCTCCTATGCACAATAACGTCGATCGACGTTCAATAACGAACTTTGAATTTCCTTTTTTTTCCAAATAACTAGTTGTATCACCCTCGACAATACTTTGTAACAATAATTTGCTTCGATAGGTGATACGAAAAAACGTCTTTGCTGCTACAATTTTTAGATACTTTTCCGATTCCAGACAGATCTAGCAGATATCTAACTCCAATTTTTCCTCTAACAGCTTAGAAGAAAGCACGTCTGTTCTAGTTGGCGACCACAATCAGAAAAGAACGATTTTGTCGACAGTCGGAAGTAGGTGAACTTCGGGGTGAACTTCGGGGTCAAGCCAACTGTCATAGGTCGGCTGCTTGCCAAATGACGTGGCACTGCTTTGTATTTTTTTCCCTTTTCAACGATATAACAACAGGGGGCGCACTTAACAGCCATATCTTTCAATTGTTTTTTTTTTCCCCCTTTTTTTTTGATTTTCCACTGTCAACTTTAATTAGACAACTTAACTAACTCATCCTATTTAACTTTTCTACTGCTATTCACCAGGTCATAGATAATAATCTACTCCTTTTTCCATCCATCCACTCCTAAAACACAACAGCTACTACCAAAACCAAAAGCTTTGGAATATAAAATTCCATTGCATACTTCCAGGCATAGCGAGAAAAAAAAATAATTTACAATTACACACTTCAAAGGTAAGCGACAAGCGGCCTTACAATTTCCCCCCCGTCCAAAATCACGCTTTGGGGGTGAAACTGACAAAGAGTGATTCCCGCTTGGAGCTTACTGCTTAATGTCCTTCGCATGGTATTTACCAATAAGGTTACCTTGTAAGTCTTCCAATTCATAATAACTATTTCCTAGTTTGGCTCTAACCCTGGCTTTTACAAAAGTTGGTGCCAATTTAGCGTTGAAACCGCGAGCGAAATTACTCTGCTGAAAATTTCTCCTATACACCTCTTGTCCTACCACAAAGCTAACCTTACGACACCGCAGATTATAAACGTTTGTGTTTCGCAATTGCTGTTTTCTCATGGCCTTTCCAGCGTTACTTCGCATTATGTCAAACGAGTCGTCTCTAGAAAATTGTATTTCTCTATCCTCCAATAGATTCAAATCCCGCAACAACTTATACACCGAACCATCCGTTACCATATGCTGGCCAAATGCTAACCGATAAGGACTATTGCCTACCGTCGAATGCCAACTAGCGCGCAACGCACAACAAATGCTGCTTAACTTTTCATCCCAATTAGATTGCGATGGATGGATATAAGCTTTTATCGCCGCTATGATCGACCTATTCACCCTTTCGGAAGCGTTTGCCTGTGGCGCATGAACCGCCGTATACGCGTGATTCACACCATATGCTTTTAACAAGTCATTAAACTCGTGTGATTTGAACTGCACGCCGTTGTCCGACACTATTGTCTCGGGCACCCCAAAACAATGAAAAATTTCTTCCTCCAGATATTTTATCACCACCTTTGCTGTGAAATTCTTTACTGGCTTCAAAAACGAAAACTTTGACAAATGATCTACCACTATAAAAATGCCTATATGACCTGATTTTGAGCGTGGATACGGCCCTAAATAATCATCATACAATTTTTGGAACACACGCTGCGTTTGCCCAGTCTTACCTAGCGGCGGTCTTAGAACTCGATTTGGATGCTTTGTGCTCTTGCATACCACACAATTATTTATGTAATCTTTCACATCGGCCACTAAATTAGGCCAATAATAATGTCGACGCAACTTCTCTAAAGTTTTATTTATGCCTCCATGCGACGCTAATGGGTTGTCATGTGCCATCTTTAAAACACCAGGAACTAACTACTTTGGCAGCCACAACTTCCAACATAAATCATCCGCTACCTTATCTCCTGTCGCATGCTCAGTTCGACGGTAAATATATCCATCTATCACCCTCACATCTGGCATTCGTGCTTGATTTTGCTCTACTTTTGTTTTTAATTCTTCGTAATATGACGAGTGAAAGTATGGCGACTGCAAATCCACTACGTGCTCTACATCGATGACAGACAAATCATCCGTATACGTCCGAGATAATGCATCCGGCACGATATTTTTCGAACCTTTGCGATGCTGTATAGTGAAGTCAAACCCTTGCAGTTTCAACGACCATCGTGCTAACCGACTCCTCAGGTCTGATTGTGACATTAACCACTTTAAGGAAGCATGATCCGTAATCACGGTAAACGCATGCCCCTCAACATAGGCCCTAAATTTTTTAATAGCCAACATTGCCGCCAAACACTCTTTTTCTGTCACTGAATAGTTGCGTTGGCACTTATTCAGCTTGCGCGACATATACGCGATCGGCACTTCATCGCCATCGCTGTTAACTTGCATTAAGACACCACCTACACCTGTGTGGCTGGCATCGCAGTGAATGTAAAATGGCAAATCAAAATTTGGTGTGTGCAACACCGGAGCTTTGCACATCGCTGTCTTAAGCGCTTGAAAAGCATGCTCAGCTGCGTCGGACCAAACAAAACGTTTCTTGGCTTTTAACGCATCGGTTAGTGGTGACGCAATGGTGGCATAGCTATCTATAAATTTATGGTACCACCCAGTCATACCAAGAAATCTCCTAAGTTGTTTTACCGACCGTGGAGCGGGGTAATCTTGAATGGCGGAAACTTTATCCGGATCCATTGATATTGTGCCCTGACCAACCACATGCCCTAAGTAGTGCACCTCGCGAACACAGAACTTGCTTTTCTGCACATTAATGGTTAGCCCAGCACTGACTAACTTCGATGCTATAATTTCCAACACCTGTATATGCCTTTCAAACGTATCTGAGACTATAAGCAAATCGTCCAAATAAATAAAAACCTCATTTCTGAGTTCAGCAGGAATTATTCGGTCCATCAGTTTGGACATGGTTGATGGTGCGTTACTTAGGCCAAATGGCATCACTGTAAATTGATACAGCGCCCTCCCCGGCACAGTAAACGCTGTTTTATCGCGCGAACCAGGGTCCAATGGAATTTGCCAATACGCGTCTTTCAAGTCAAGACTCGTAATAAACTCCGCCTTGGGCAATCGACTTAGTATCCCGTCTATTATGGGCATCGGATATGCATCCTTGCGAGTCACTGCATTGACCTTTCGGCTGTCAATACATAATCTCACTTTGCCAGGCTTGCGTACCAGCACTACCGGTGACGACCACGCGCTATCCGACTCCTCGATCACACCAAGCTCAATCATGCGATCCAACTCGGCATACATAAGCTTCTCTATTGCCGGAGAAACTGGATAATGCCTTTGTTTTATCGGCTTGGCATCGCCTACATCTATCACATGGGCCAGAATCGTGGTTTTACCCAAACCTTTCTCGGCAAACGATGGAAATCTTCTAATAGCATCATTTAACAAACTCTGCTGCTTATCCGACAATTGTCGAAATAACCCACTGTCTAACCCGGCTATGCTAGGCTCTTCATTCGCGCGGGGCAAACCTACTGGCAACAAATTAAACTCTGTCCAAAACTCGATTCCTAAATACAAAGGCTGCACCAATGAGGGGACAATATAAAATGTTAGGCATTTTGTAGTGGCATCGATAACTGACGTCGGTGATTATTTTACCCACAATCTTTTGCGTTTGGCCATCAGCCGTGCGCACTGTGGCCGTAATGGGTCTCCGTACCTCACCTTCTTTTATTAGACTTTCAGCAAAACTGCCTCCAATACAGCTAATCGATGCCCCAGTATCCATTAGCCCTATAACTTTTCTGCCTAACAGGTGAACCTCAGCATAGGGTCTCAGGTCACCCCTGACAATGGCTGAAACTAACGCCCTATGCTCTTGCTTAATGGCTTTAAAATATGCGCTTCGTCGTCTACGTTTGCTACCCTTTCCAGTTTTAGCTGAATTGGAAGTGGACGAAACTCGAACGCGTTGATGAAATGGTAACTCCGGGGATAATGACAAATCAGGTAAATTTGAATTAGTAGCAACAGCCGTTTCTACTAATCCGTGTTGGTTGCTTGATCTACTACTTGTTTGCGTGCACTTCTCAGCGGTGCACGCGTCCGAACGTTTTTTGAATTGCTGCAGTGGTGGCACGTTGGCTTATAAACGTCAGGACGCCCACACCCATAACAAAACACGCGCCGTACCGCAACGCAATCTTGATAACGGTGGCCAGCTTTGCCACAATTCCAACATGACAAGGTTACAGCTGCTACTTCGTCATCATCCAGTTCAGATTCCGCATCGGCTGGGTTTCCAACGGCATTCACCAAACGACGAGGCGCAGGCCGCGGCTTACTCGCTTGCGCTTTGAGTACCGACTGCATAAACAGCTCTCGCGTTTTTACAAGGCGGCGTAATTGAGCCACTGTCCCGACGGACTCGTACAACAATTCGTGTTGAATCTCCGGCAACAGATTGGAACGAAGTGACTCTAACAATAGCGACTCCTCTAAAGGCTTAGACATTTTGTCCGACAACGTCACCATAGCTTCATAGAATTCGTCAAATGACTCATTCTCTTTCTGCTTACGGCGGTCAATTGCAGCACGAATACTAACGTCTGTTACCTCGTCTTTAAACTGTACTCTTAACGCCTTACAAAGGTCTGCCCAACGCACAACTGGGACGCTTCTATGATAGCGCCAAAACCAGTCGCTGGCTCTACCATCAAACAAATTGCTGGCATAACGAGCTAACAGCTCAAAATTCCCATCCAGCGTCTGCGCAGTGAGCGCCTCTACGCGATAAATAAAACCATCGACTGCTAATCCTGATCTACCCGCAAACCTCAACTTCCAATTGCCTATAATTTGGCTAATGCGATCTGAACGCAGCTCAACGCTCGTCCAAGACGGTCTACTTGCTGACTCATTTGCTTGCACAGCCGAAGGCTGCGTATGCTGACGAGGCACCCAATCACGCTCTGGCGGTGTGTCGCGGGACACCTCCGCTGCTATAGACATTTGTCTCGGCAACGCCGAACAAATATTTTGAAAGCCCGACGCTATCGCCTGCGTCAGCATTTCCGACTGCCTCATGGAAACACCTGCTATCGTATCTATGATAGTGCGCTGCCAATCGTCCATTGTAGCACTTATGGGCGGTGGCGCTATGGACCTACTCTGACCCTGTGAAGCAGCTTGAGCTCCATTCGACTCCCCCTCTTGCGACTGTGCGTTAGCGTTACGCGTTTGACTTCTTGTTTGCATGGCACTATTTTGGTTTCCCGGCTCAGCAACCTGGCTTTCTCCCGTCAAACTCAGCGTTGACGATTGCAGGGAAACTTTGCACACTGGACAAACTTTCTTGTTGCCTACCCTAGTGTTGAAACACACCCTGTGAAAAGTGTGGCCACAGATCGTGGTTAACAGCCGCGCTTGGAATTCTACGTCCGCCAAAAAACTATAACACTGTACATTAGTTTCGGACGCTACTGCCAAATCTTCACAACTGCGCGCCAGCGGCATTTCAACAGTCTGTTTCGCAAACAACGCGTAACCGGATCTACACTAATCCGTCTTGCTTCTTGATTGCTGACTTAACAGTCAAGTGATAGAAAACCAGAACTAACTAATCGATATTTCGGCTAAGTCTATAGGATCGTAAATTAACCAAAATTCAACAAAAAATATATATATATCCAAAACCGAACAAAAACAAAATATGCAAACTGATAAGAACCAAAATAAAATATAAATAAAAAAAATGTAGAAAAGCGCAAAAAAAAAAAACCAAAAATAAAAACTCAAATCAAAATCTCATACAAAAATCCTGATCCAATGCACGAACCCTTACATGCATACTTAGTAATGTCTTGACTAATTATCCAACCTAAACAAAACTCAATCCTTTCACTCATTTATCCTACACGCTACGACGGGGGAAAAAAAAAACAAAACAATGACTAACTATACCTTAATATGAGCTAACCACTAGCTGGGACCATGTAAGTTAGATCAATCACGCTCGGAAACGATTACAACATTTGCTTATGTGAGCTAATCCATAGCTGTCCACCATGAAAATAAGGTCAATCACCCTAAGCCAATAGTAATCCATTTCCGAACGCAAGCTAATCCATGGCTCCTACCATAAGAGTGGAATCACTCATATTAGGCAAGTCAAGCCAAATCTCAACTACACCATAAGTTCAACGATGGTAAAAAGCTTGTGATCTGAAGTTGAACCACAACCCTACGTCATATAATTTCAAATCATCCAGATCACAATGTACTTCACCGCGTTTTAAACCAATGATGTAGCTTGTAACTTTCGTCGCTTTGTGAAGCAAGCTTTAACGGTAGACGAACAACGGTTCCCTCACCATATGAATTCGTAATCTGACCGTCAAGCTCAGCTTTTCACAAAGCTTCGAACACGTTAAACAACCAACAGAAATTAAGCTGCAGTAACATTCAACACCAGATGTTGACCCACAGCACTAAACCATATGAAGTCAAATCTACCTGTTGTCAAGAAGTTATGCACTGGAAGTTAGAGGACGGCTATCTTGTCCATACCAATCTAAGTATATCCCAATGTATTCCTGTGGCTTTATCAAAGTCATTATAACATCTTGGGACCACAATTATAAGCGAGTGCATCGCAACAAAATCGGGCCCCACGTTGGGCGCCAAAAATAATTAATATTGTAACATACAACGTACTGGTGAATTAATCACAATGCGAGAGGGTGAGGGGAGAGTCTAGGGCACGGGCACGCAACTGGCATTCCGGCTCTGTCTCGTCGGCAATGTCGTGGGTTAAGGATGGAGGACCGTGGAGACTCTATGCTCTTAGCGTTACGCACATAACTATTTTAAGTTTGCGTGCGAGGTAAGGAAATTTAAGGATGAGGGAAGGTACACAGGAGAAAGGGGAAGAGGAGCAGCCCAGTCGTACGTCATAGAACAAATAAAGTTGATGTTCGTTAGTTTTGCTAGAAATTGGTTGATGGATGCACCTAGATGTTGTAGGCCATCGAATATGCCCACCCTACCATGATCGTCGAGACCAAAAAAAAATTAAATTGCGACGATCCCTTATATATGTCTAAACTACTACTGTATCATGCTACAGAACGGCATTGGATCAGGAACGAAAATAAAGTTTAATGCATTGACGAAGATTTCAATTCATAAACGCAAATTTTATTATACTCAAACATTATATAGGCAGCTTAAAAATATAACATAAGGGCAGAAAAAAAATAATAATAAAACCAGTAAGGGCGGTATAGTCGAGTATACTCGACAATATAATACCCTGCACACATGGTAGGCAGTGCTACACCCTCAATCTACGAAAACATATTGATCTGACGTCGCCTTTTCAAATAGTGTTCAAAATACAAAGAAAATCGGTCAAAAAATGTGGATTTTACGAAAAATTTAAGTTTGTAGGTCTCTGAGGGGTAGCCATCAAAGAGAGGGGAAATTTGTGGTATGAAGTTTTTAAGATGTATTATCACTGAGCTTGTATACAAAATTCAAAAAATAAACTTGATCTGCTGCCAAGCATCACGAGTCTACCCTCCAAATTTCAAGTCTCTAGCTCTTACAGTTTCCGAGATCCATTGGTGAATACAGACGGACGGACGGACAGACGGACGGACGGACGGACAGACGGACGGACATGGCTCAATCAATTTCTCTTGTCGTCCTGATCAAGAATATATATACTTTATGGGGTCCCCCTCCCTTCTTTCTGTGCGTTACATACATTTCGTTCAAACAAACTTAATATACCCTGACACACTGTATGTGCACGGTATAAAAAAATATATAAAGAAAAAAAGTAAAAGTAAAAATTAAGGCTATAAAATATCCATATGGAAAGTACAATGTAATTTGATTACAACTAATATACTAGATACGTGGAAATATGTTGTGCGGAGAAAAAGATAAATTATCTCGATTAGCAGAAATAAAATTCAAAGATCGAAAAAAAAAAAAAAAATGATTATCAAACGAAAGTTAATAGAAACCGAAAACAAAATTCAAGCGGCAAAAAAAAAAAATAAAAAATTCCATATGTTGGATATTTTTAGCTACGAGCTTTTGTTTTCTCTCGAAACTCGACTAGATGTGCATTGCACAACAACAAAAAAAAAAAAATTATACCGATCAAAGAGAGTGAATCGAAAGTTAACGTTCTCTCTTTGCTTTTTATATTATCCGCGGTCAGTTATTCGCTTACGCCGAAACGCGCAAGCATAATGTACAAAAGAAAGGCTTTCGTTCGCTGACATCTGCTTACCAATCAGAAGGAGCTTAGCAACTCAAGCTTTTGCTGTGCTTGCTCTTCTGCTTGCTAGGCATGGTGCAATGCATAAATAAGGAGAATAAGAATAAGGAAAAAAAATTGTGCAACTTACAGCTTTGAATCCACGACGAAAGATCTTTCGGCGATGATGGACGCTGGAGGGAAGAAGGTTATAATTTACAGTACAAATTGCAGGTACCGATGTTAGGGCACTCTTGCATCACACTTTTTCCTCTTTTTCTTTGTGTCTTTTTTTTTCTTTAAATAATTAATTTGGAGTTTTTTGGATTATGTTAGCGAGGTCATTTTTTTTTTGTGGTTGTTGTGCGGGGGTTCTTTCTTTTTCTTTTTGATTTTATTCGCGAACTCAGTTTTGCCTTTTTTCCTTTTCTATCCTTTCTGCATTTTATTTTTTTTCCTTGTGTTAGGTTAGATTTAATAAAATAATTGATCTTAAACTTCGCACAGCATCTCACCAAATTAATCCACTCATTTTTTTTTATACTTTTCACTTATGTGAAATAGTATATTAACTTTGTCACGGAGTTTGTAACAGATCGAAATATTAATTTCCGACTATATAAAGTATATATATTCTTGATCAGGACGACAAGACGAGTTGATTTAGCCATGTCCGTCTGTCCGTCTGTCTGTCTGTCGGTCTGTCTGTCTGTCTGTCTGTATGTATGCAAACTAGTCCCTCAGTTTTGAAGCTATCGAGCTGAAACTTTGCACAGAGTCTTAGAATTTATTACGATGAATCATTCGTCGGAACCAGCATGATCGGATTATTGGAACAGGTAGCTCCCATACGAAAAGAAGAAGAAAAGTGAACAAAACTTGAATCGTTGTATGGAAAACTTTTTTGTTTTGTACAATAGAGTGCTGAAATTTTAAACATAGTTGTTTTACATGGTCCGACTACATGCCTGAAAGTTTCATTGAGATTGGACATCTGGAACTGGTAGCTCCCATACAAAATGAAGAAGAGGAAGAGAAGGAATATTCACGTCGTTGTATGGAAAACTTTTTTGTTTCTTAACCAATTGACTTGAAATTTTAAAGTTATGTTCTTAGGGAGGAATGAAATCTATTTTGACCAAATGTGGGCGTAACCACGCGTAGCCACGCCCACTTATAGCGAAAATTTACCCGTTGTATGGAAAACTTTTTTGTTTCTTAACCAATTGACTTGAAACTTTGCAGTTATGTTCTTAGGGAGGAATGAAAACTATTTTGACGAAAAGTGGGCGTAGCCACGCCCTTTTATAGCGAAAATTGACCCTTTGTATGGAAAACTTTTTTGTTTTTTAACCAATTGACTTAAAACTTTACAGTTATGTTCCTAGAGAGGAATGAAAACTATTTTGACCAAAAGTGGGCGTAGCCACGCCTACTTATAGCAAAAATTGACCCGTTGTATGGAAAACTTTTTTGTTTTTTAACCAATTGACTTGAAATTTTGCAGTTATGCTCTTAGGGAGGAATGAAAACTATTTTGATCAAAAGTGGGCATGGCCACGCCCACTTATAGCTTAACTTGACCCTTTGTATGGAAAACTTTTTGGTTTTTTAATCAATTGACTTGAAACTTTACAGTTATGTTCCTAGAGAGGAATGAAAACTATTTTGACGAAAAGTGGGCGTAGTCACGCCTACTTATAGCAAAAATTGACCCGTTGTATGGAAAACTTTTTTGTTTTTTAACCAATTGACTTAAAACTTTACAGTTATGTTCCTAGAGAGGAATGAAAACTATTTTGACGAAAAGTGGGCGTAGTCACGCCTACTTATAGCAAAAATTGACCCGTTGTATGGAAAACTTTTTTGTTTTTTAACCAATTGACTTGAAACTTTACAGTTATGTTCTTAGGGAGGAATGAAAACTATTTTGACCAAATTTGGGCATGGCTACGCCCACTTATCGCAAAACTTGAACCGTTGTATGGAAAAATTTTTTGTTTTTTAACGAATTGACTTGAAACATTACAGTTATGTTGTTAGGGAGGCATGAAAACTATTCATTTAGTTTTTTTTATAGTGACACAAAGTGAAAAGTATTATAGCTTCAGCCTTGCTGAAGATAGCGTCCTTACTGGTTTTATTCTGTGATTATCTATATAAAAAAAAATTCAATTCAAATTTTTTATAGGTTAGATTTACGTTGAGTAAGAAGGTAACTAGGTTATATGACCATTATAGGCGTGTTCTCTTTTTCCGATTCTATATTATCATGAGCTATTTTTCACTTCGCACTCTCCACTGGACTTAACCACTATTTCTAAATATTCGACGCATACACAGATTCAAAGGAACATTTGCTGTTTTTTTTCCGTTTTACACTTAATAGCACAAGCTTCAGACTTGTTCTTTTAAATTTTTATTTTTTTTTCCAACATTCACAGAAATAACCTGTCGTTGGACATTTCAAATTTTCGTTTTTCCGTCAGGTTATTTTGGGGTAACTACAACTCCGACACACGCAAAAAAAAATAGCACCTAATCCTGGCTACACAGGGGACACATCAGATTCCTCAGTTGGACGGACGGCGAATCTGATTAGTACGATCGCCTTTCCACGTGGGCGTTTCTGCGTTGACTAACCTCTGCGGCGTCGGTATTTCACCCAGCTATCCAGCACGGATAAAAGCTCCTGCGAGAGCGCCTGGCAGAGCTTGCACTGGCCGCTAAATTGTGAGGTTAACTCAACCAACACATCTTGAAATGTACAATTTAAGTACGGCGAGCCAAATCTGTTTAAGCAACAGAAATGCATTTTTTTTTAAAGAAATAAAATAATTTGAAATTTCGTATCAACTTGATATTTACCCTCTTTGAGAAAATGGCTCCTATGCACAATAACGTCGATCGACGTTCAATAACGAACTTTGAATTTCCTTTTTTTTCCAAATAACTAGTTGTATCACCCTCGACAATACTTTGTAACAATAATTTGCTTCGATAGGTGATACGAAAAAACGTCTTTGCTGCTACAATTTTTAGATACTTTTCCGATTCCAGACAGATCTAGCAGATATCTAACTCCAATTTTTCCTCTAACAGCTTAGAAGAAAGCACGTCTGTTCTAGTTGGCGACCACAATCAGAAAAGAACGATTTTGTCGACAGTCGGAAGTAGGTGAACTTCGGGGTGAACTTCGGGGTCAAGCCAACTGTCATAGGTCGGCTGCTTGCCAAATGACGTGGCACTGCTTTGTATTTTTTTCCCTTTTCAACGGTATAACAACAGGGGGCGCACTTAACAGCCATATCTTTCAATTGTTTTTTTTTCCCCCCTTTTTTTTGGATTTTCCACTGTCACCTTTAATTAGACAACTTAACTAACTCATCCTATTTAACTTTTCTACTGCTATTCACCAGGTCATAGATAATAATCTACTCCTTTTTCCATCCATCCACTCCTAAAACACAACAGCTACTACCAAAACCAAAAGCTTTGGAATATAAAATTCCATTGCATACTTCCAGGCATAGCGAGAAAAAAAAAAAAACAATTTACAATTACACACTTCAAAGGTAAGCGACAAGCGGCCTTACACTATAAATTGCTATATCTCCAAAATTAACAAAGGTGCGACCCTGAAAATTTGCATACAAGCTCAGTGAATATACATCTTAAAAACTGCATACCACAAATTTCCCCTCTCTTTGATGGCTACCCCTTAAAGGCCTACAAACTTAAATTTTTCGTAAAATACACATTTTTTGACCGATTTTCTTGATATTTTGAACACTATTTGAATAGGCGACGTCAGATCAGTATTTTTTTGTAAATTGAGGGTGCGGCACCGCCTATCATGTGTACAGGGTATTATATAGTCGAGTATTCTCGACTGGTTTATTTTTAAATTCAATGTATTTTTTATTGTCTTGCTCAGTCTTGCACCCAATAGAGCACCTTGTAACTCTAATCGAGGAATTGTCATGGGTTTAAGTGGTGCTACACGTGACTTAGCAGCTATTAAAGTGCATTCTATCTTTTCGTTATTGTCAAAACGTAAGTAAGCACACGAAGCGTATGCATATTTTGAAGCGTCACAAAATATGTGTAATTATATGTCACATTCATCTATTGATAGAGTTGTCATAACTCTTGGTATGTTAAAGTGACTGATTTTGGTGAAAGCGTTTTCTAGATTTCAAAATGCTCGTCTGTTATAGTGTCATCTTAGTCAATACCACTGTCCCAAATTGCCTGTAGGAGTACTTTACTTGATATTAGTAAGTTCGAAAGTAATCCTAATGGATCAAAGATCGACATTGTAATTTTCAGTACTTCACGTTTTCTTGGGCGGTATTTGACATAAGTAGTTCGTTAAGTTTAGGTTGTACGTAAAAACGTCTTTTTCATAATTCCACATGAGACCTAACACCCGTTCTTCTTTTAGTTTTCTAGTTCTTTCTTGTGGCTGAATATTATTATTATTTTTTGTTGTATTTATATGCTCCAGAACTTCTGCAGTTACACATTTCAAATCCTCCTTGCTTATGCACGTAAGTAACGTTTTTTATAAGTTCCACAGCACTTTCAATGTTGTCTGCTCCACCCAAATAATCGTCCATATAATGTCCTCGCTTGCATTGGTGTGGGTTTTCTGAAAATCTAGTGCATTGCGGTTCCTAACTTGTTGGGCAATACTGCATTTTGCGCCAAAAAACAGAACTTGTGTTTCATAAATATCAGGTGAACCTTTTGTCTAGTTCCTCGCCATAGGATTCTTTGAGCATGACGGTCTTTCGGTTGAACTTTTATTTGCAAAAACATTTCCTTTATATCCCCAACGAAGGGTATTTTGTGTTGGCGGAAGTTCATTAGGACCGATGTTAATTGATTATACAGGTCAGGTCCCGTCAACAGAAAATCATTAGGGCAATATCCATGGTTGAGCTCTTTCATAAGAACATTCGTTAAAATCTTTTAAAAATTTGAAGCTGTCGGTCATTTCATCTATTGTCAATGCCTGTAAAGGTAAATTGAGTCCAGAAATAGTTTTGACTTTTCTCAAAGTGAAAGTTTAAGAAGATTGTCCTTTTCCCTTGATGCGCACACTAACCGATTTAGAATCGTCCTGTTCTTATACTTCGTTGTTAGTCCATTGCATTCTTAGGGGAAAAGTCGGACCATCTAGCCCTAAGTCATTAGCTAGTTGTTCATCTAGTAAGGAAACTGTCGATGCTTCGTCAAGAAGAGCATATGTGTCAATTGTATTTTTTGGACCTATTAGGCTGACAGGTATTACTTTTAGTAAAACTTTGTTTTGGTTCAAATTGATATTACAATTATTTTCAGTATTCAAACTTGAGTGACTATTTGTGGCTGACCTATCTTGTATGTTAGATGCAGTTATTTATTTGGCAAGTCTTCTTGCGTCTACAGTCTTTCATGAGATGATTTTTACATAGACACGATATACACAAGCTATTCTTGGAAACATGTTCTCAATGTTTGTCAATATTTAATTCTTTAAACCTTGTGCACGTCGTTATATAGGGATCGTTCAACTTACAGTAGTTGCAAAATGCTTTAATTTTTCCTTTAATAACCTGTTGGTTTGAAACTGTTAATGTGGTGTCCTTTGTCTTGTTTTGGCCAAAACCTAACATTGTCGCTGCTTTAATGGTTTCACTTAGCCATGTCTGAAAAATTATGATTTTTGGTTCAACTGAGTCTGATCTTTGATAATATTTCATAAAAGCAATGCGTTGCGATACAGATATTTTTTCTAATATTTCGTCAAGCAATATTCGGTTACGAATTTCATCGATTTCTTCACATGTCAATAAGGTATGAATAAGATTAGTAATAATGTCATAAAAAGAGATTAGATTATCATATTTGTCATCTTTGATAAATGGAAAATTTTTTATCTTGTCTATAAGTTGTCTTACGATATGTTTCGAATCGCCAAATCGTTCTTTCAAAATATCAATTATTTTGTTTACATTATCTGGTAGCAGTAGAAGTGATTGTAGACATTCTCTGGCTCGACCTCTTAGTGCCTTTTTAAGTCTATTTATATTTTCATAGTTGGGAAAATTACATACTAGTGAACTATTTTAAAACTCTGCATAAAATATAGGCCATTCTAATGGATTTCCTGAAAATGTTGGCAGATCTTGTCTAATTGTTTGTCTCGCGATAAACGTGTCGATTGTGTTAGGCATTACATTATTCGTTACACTTTCATTGTCATAATCTAGCTTACGTTGTGTACCAACCCAATCGCATGTTCTACTGTCTGGAATAGTCTCTTCTTGTTGTTCAAAGTTACTAGACTCCAATTGTGCCATTTGTAGTTGTCGTTCCATTTCCAATTGTTTTTCTTGAAATTCTAGTTGCGTGCGTTGATTTTGAAGTTCCTCTTGTTTCTTCAGAAACTCCATTTGCAATTGAAGTCTATGTACTTTAGAAGATGTCCGTGAAAATTGACTTCTATCCGAATGTTTGTCTATAGTTCCTTTGAGTATGTGTATTGTCATTGGTGTTGATGAAATAGCCTGGCAGGCTGTGTTTGGTTTAATTGTCATGTCAGTTTGTGATATAGTCTCTTCAAATTTTTTGGCCACGAGTGTGTCTACCAATTGTTGCTGTTGAGGCGCTTTATTTGGCTTCGATGATTGTTGCTTAGCTTCAATCTTACCAAGTATTTGAGTCTTATTCTTAGTACCTGTTGGCGCCATTTTCGTTGTCTTCGAATTTTCCGCCGTCACAGAATACTTTTATTATTTTATGTTTCGTTTTGGTTTTTTATCGTCGTCAATAGTTTGAATGTCATTTAATCAAACACATATACACAATCGTTGTAAATTTGCTGTACCTACAAAACACTCGTTGTCGTTGTTGTGTATGTAGACATGCAAGTTCACGTTTAAAATCGAGTTCAGCGAAGCACACAAAATTTCCAAGAATATTGTATGATGAAATTGTGCGTTACTTTCCACATGCCGTTCTGTAATCAACTATTATAGAGGCAGAATAAGATTTATTCGGCTCGAACGACCGAATTGCCCATGCAACTATTGAGCGTTCAAATTGTCCCCTTCTGTCATTGGAAGGTTGTTAAATAAAGTCGTCGTTTTATATTTATTTATTTATTGGTGTTAATTATGAACTTAAAATTTATTATTTCAATACATTTCAACAAACACGTCCATATCGATCGACACCTTTTCTACTACTCGCTCCTTGATCACAAGGGCAGCCAACTCGCTTAAAAAAGTATATTAAAAGTATCAACACAACTTATTAGATATTAGTCAACACTTTTTTCCGTTGATATTTAAATAAAATATAATAATAATTCTTTCGCAACAGGTAGAATATCCGATTAAATAAAAACAAAATCGCGATAGGTTGTTAGATCAATTTATAAGAACGGACATGCTCTTTTGAACTGCTGACTATAGGAATCCAACGGGTTGGTTGTCCATTAGACAATGTCGATTTAGACGATGATGTTGCTTCATCACGTCAGGCGATGAACTATAAATTGAAAAAGGTGCCATACAAGGGTGCTGAACAGGTTTCGTGATACAGGTCATGCTGCAGAAAATTGCACTTGTAGAATTCGCTGATTTCTGCGACACAAACAGAATGTCACGGGGTGATTTTTAACAACACAACTCCGTGGTCAAATTTTCGGTCACTATGCGTGCCGATTGACGAGGTTCACCACTCTCGTGAACAAATGTCACCACGAGCGCTGATCACAATGGCAGCTCTGCACTGGGTGCCGTTCTGTGCGCAATAAATGTAAATTGAAAGATAAGAACAAATCCCAAAAATATGGCGTTATTGTTGAATCGCAGTATTTTGCGAATAACACACTCTTACCTTCTTGGCAACTTAGGATTAGAAACTGACGTTGTGAGATGGCAATTAGACCGAACGTCAATTTTCTTGGCACGATTTGCAATTTTCACTGCACACACTTTATTTGCTCTCTAAGATTAAGGTCTTGCAAATAGAAGTTAAATTTACGCTCACTAATTCAAAGGTCTTGCAAAAATTGGTTAACACAGTTTTAGTTTGTGAATTAAAAGAAATTAGCACTGTGACGAACTGTACACGGACGAGTCTGAATCAGAAAAGGAAGAAAGAAGCCATGCTTTTTTCCTGTTCAGTTTTCAAAACCTGCAAAACTCATCCAATGAAAATCCCAAGCTCTGCAGAGTTTCCCAAAGATCCTGTCGAACACTCTCCTATCTTTTTGGCGATTTCTCAGTACTCAGGATCCTTAAAAAAAGGTGATTGTAGGTCTATGGAAAGCCAACGATCAATATCGCCAAGTCTTCGGTGAACGATCGGGACAAAGTATCGGGTACAACATTTCGACTACCTTTGCGGTGCTCGATTTTACGATTGGCCCAGCGCGCTAAACGCGAACTGAGATCACTTTGCGACATAAGCCACATCAATGACGCATGGTCAGTGATGATAGTGAAATTTTGCCCTTCTATGTAAGGCCGATATTTCTTCACTGCTAACACTGCAGCTCGGCATTCTTGTTCGGTAACAAAGAAGTTCCGTTGCGACTTATTTAATTTCTTCGATCTGGATCGGGTAAACGCAGTTTTATCTGCTGAGGCGAGGTCTAACGGAATTTACCAGAATGCGTCTTTCATGTCGAGACTTGAAATAAATTCTGCTTTTGCCAGCCTGCTCGAAATACCTGCAATATTGGGTAGAGGATACGCATCTTTGACGGTTACTTCGTTCACCTTGCGGCTATGTAGTCACAAGTGCACCTTACCAGGTTTATGCACTAAGACAACCGGAGATGACCACGCGCTATTTGATTCTTCAATCACTCCGAGTTTCAGCATACGATGCACTTCCTCGTATACCAGCTTTTCAATAGCTGGCGAAACGAGAAAATGCCGTTGCATTATGGGTTTTGCGTCTCATACCTCAATACAATGAGGCAACACACGTGTACGACCTAAACCATTTGCAGCATAAGATGGGAAACGGTCTTTTACCGCTTGTAATTGTTCGGGCTGACCAATGGAATTGACATTCCATTCCGGTGAATTTTTAAAAAGCAAGGGTTGGAGTATAGGTAACCGCCCAAAATCTGTCCAAAAGTCAACGTCTAAATAAAGGTTTTGCGAAAGGCTTGGGATTATATAAATTGCCAACGATTTCGCTACTCCACGAAACTCTAATTTGGTCTTAAGCCCACCCACTATCTTCTGTTGCTTCCTATCAGCGGTTCCCACAGAGGTCCTAAAAGGCTTGAAGTTGGGATATTCTTTCATTAGATCCGAAGCAAACGTACTCCCTGCACAACTTACGGAAGCACCAGTATCCATAAGTCCGACTACTGATTTTCCTAACAACTTGACTTTGGTGAAAGGCCGAATAACATTTGATTTTTCAAATATCGACGACAAAAATAACTTCTGGTCTTGCCTTATCTCAATAAGAACGCGCATGTGAACTAGCAGGAATACGCTGGGCTTTAATAATATTTAATTTTGTCAAATCGTTAACACGCAGGTGCAACGGTCTGAAGGACAAATCGGGGTAAAAAGAGGTTGAACTAGATTTCATAAACGAATGTAGTCCATTGGCTCTGTGTTCGTTGCTATCGATACACTCGGTTTGCGTGCACACCGTTTTGGTGCGTTCGCTCGCGAGTTTTTCGAAGCCCCACACTTGTCACAATTGGGGTTGTAAACGTTCGGTGCTCCACAGCCATAACAAAACACGTTTGGCGATTTCACACAGTCACTAAAACGATGGCCATTACCATCGCAGTTCCCACAAACTAAATTGATAGCCTCCACGTCATCATCAACTTGAGCACATGAACATTGGTGATCACAGCTGTCTGAGGGATCATCCAACTCTGACACTACGCGACGAAATGGGGTTTTCACATTCAATGATGACTTCCTACAAGCCCACACCACTATTAATTCATACGGCATGCTTTTTTACGCCTGTGCAATGTTTAACATACGCTATTTCCAATGCTAATGCAGATATCACACTTAAATATGTGTTTTTCTAAAATATAATTTTATTCTCTTTAACAACAACAATTATAATATTAATTTGAAAAACTGCATTGCTTAACTGATAAAATATATGTGACCACTATTAATTCGTACGCTGCGTAAGCTTAGCTTTAATTCGTAAGAATATCAAAACAAAATCAAACAGGGTAATATAATCAGTATCTAGTTATAATCTAGAAATTATGAACAATGCAGAAGGTACAAAAAAGATTTATTTTCGTTAAGCAATGCACTTCTTTAAATTAAGGGCCACCTTGAGATTATCCAAAAATAATTTTTTTTTTTTGTCTTAATAAATTGTTTACGCTTTGAAGAACATATTAAGCCATTACTAGTTTTAAAATTCGAATTTTTGCAGAAACAATTATAAGCCCGACACACAGTAGGGCCCATACGGCGTATTGATTCTTCTATTAAGTTTTTCTCGAAACTACTTTTTTCAAACTGGTGTACATCTTATCTCAAAAACTACTTGACCGATCTTGCTGAAATTTGGAGGATGTATTCTAAGGGACAATACCTAAAACGATATGAGGTGGTTTTTCAATTCAGAACTTTGTTTTAAAGTTATCAAATAGATTATAAAACCAGTAAGGGAGCTATTTTCAGCTTTGCTGAAACTTATATACTCTTGCAAGCATTTGGAAAATCCGTTTTATAGTTTTTCCAATAAGAATCTTATAAGTTTATAAAGATAAAGGGGCGTTACCCCGCCCATTTTCTAATTTTTTCTTACAGAATACAATGCAATCATTCCACACTTCATTTTAAGATTTTCTATCTCGTCTGCCTATAGATAAATCACATTTTTAAGCTTTTCTCTATATGGGCGGTGTCACGCCCTTATGACCGATTCTTATGAAACTTTAAGATAGGTCAAGGATTCTTAAAAAAGCGTAACTGCAAGGTTTCATCTGTTTACAGTTGAAAACAAAAAAGTTTTCCTAACGAAAACCGAGTTTTTGACCACTTCCTATGGGAGCTATATGCTATATTTATCCGATCTTCACCAATTTTGCAGTGTGTCTTGACTTACGTCCAATATGTTCTTGTGCAAAAAATCGAGGCGTTAGCTTTAAAATCAAAGAGTTTATTGAGTAAAAACCTCAGTTTTAACCGATCGTTCCTATGGCAGCTATATGCTATAGTATTCCGATCAGGCTGGTTTCTACATATAAACTGCCTGCAAGGAAAAGAAAATTTTCTGCGTTTAAATTTTTTTGCTATCTTCAAAACTATGGGAGGAGTTCGCATTGAAACAGACAGACGGACAGACAGACAGACAGACGGACACGGCTACATGAACTCGTCTCGTCGTGCCGATCAAGGATATATATACTTTATATAGTCGGAGATGCCTCCTTCTCTGCGTTGCAAACTTCACGACAAAGTTAATATACTCTTGCAAGAGTATAAAAATATAACGAATACCATATATGTATTATTACCTCGTTTATGCGAGAGCCTTAAAGCGCTTTAACTCAATGCGCACTAACTAAAAACGCATGCATAAACGCCTTAATGCGCATTAGCGTAGAGCGCTTTTTAAAAGCGACTTAACAGAGTTAAACCGCTTTAAGAGTACCGCATAAACGCGACATTCGTTAATGCGCATTAAAAATCAGCTGGTACCGAATGTGTCAAGTGGTCAGTGATGCTATATTGATGAATTAATATAATTTTTTTAATTGTAAATTTTTTTTTTAGCTCTGTTTTTCTATTATATTGCGAAAAAACACTTTTAAACATTTCTAAAAACTAATATTGCGATTATCAATTCATATTTTATTCAATATATGTGATTTTTACATATAAAGATATTCTTGAAAATAAACATTATTCAGTTGTATTCTTATTGCAACACTGTTTTGTTTTGTTTTGATCAGCTGTTCATCATGACAGCTCTTAAAGCGCATTAAGCTAAAGCGCTTTAAGGCTCTCGCATAAACGCTGCGTTTTTAGTTAGTGCGCATTGAGTTAAAGCGCTTTAGCTGTCGCATAAACGAGGTATATTTTTATTTTTTATACTTTTCACTTATGTGAAATAGTATAATAACTTTGTCACGGAGTTTGTAACAGATCGAAATATTAATTTCCGACTATATAAAGTATATATATTCTTGATCAGGACGACAAGACGAGTTGATTTAGCCATGTCCGTCTGTCCGTCTGTCTGTCTGTCGGTCTGTCTGTCTGTCTGTCTGTCTGTATGTATACAAACTAGTCCCTCAGTTTTGAAGCTATCGAGCTGAAACTTTGCACAGAGTCTTAGAATTTATTACGATGAATCATTCGTCGGAACCAGCATGATCGGATTATTGAAGTAAAACTTCTTATTCGACTTCCAAAGCGTTAAACGTTAAATATTTAACGCTATTTTTGTAATGTGACAATTAAAAGATCAATATTGACATTGAAAAAATAACCAAACCGGTGGCTTAGTGGTAGCTGACTAAGCTGCTAATCCAGATGTTGCGAGTTCGACTCCCGATCGATGCAAAAAGACTTTTTTGCTTTTTATAGTTTTTTTGTCAATTATAGAATGACAATCAAAACTTCAATATTGTTCAAGAAAAATTATCAAGTCAATGGTGCAGTGGTAAAGTAGACGGCCGGTAATCGGAAGGTCCTGGGTTCGATGACCGGTCGAGACAATAATTATTTTTATATTTTAATTTATGATTTTGATAATATTTTTATTTTTTTGTATGTTTTTACTTATTTTTAAGAATATTGTAATAGTTTCTGATCTATAAATTTTTAAAATAAGAATTCTAAATTGACTATGAGGATATTTCAAATTGAACACTATTTTTTATTCGATATTAGAGCACTAAAAGTCAGATACCGTATTGGTTGTGTGGGTGAATGGTAGGCTGCCGATCGTATTGCCCCAGGTTCGACTCCCATGCAAGGCAATGTTTTTTGTTTTTTAATTATATTTTTTTAATTTATTGTATAATATTTTTGTTATTTTGTGTGTTTTTAATTATTTTTAAGAACATTTTAGTCGTTTCTGGACTAGAATGAAAGATCAAAATGAGTGACAATGGTCTTAAAGAAAACGCTGCAGATTCAGGGTCATAGTATTACTATAAAAAATCGAAACAACCTTCGCTTTTACTTTAAAAGTAGGAGTTTTACTTCATCCGCGCGGAGGGACTCCACGCACCGGTTTTTTGGAACAGGTAGCTCCCATACGAAAAGAAGAAGAAAAGTGAACAAAACTTGAATCGTTGTATGGAAAACTTTTTTGTTTTGTACAATAGAGTGCTGAAATTTTAAACATAGTAGTTTTACATGGTCCGACTACATGCCTGAAAGTTTCATTGAGATTGGACATCTGGAACTGGTAGCTCCCATACAAAATGAAGAAGAGGAAGAGAAGGAATATTCACGTCGTTGTATGGAAAACTTTTTTGTTTCTTAACCAATTGACTTGAAATTTTAAAGTTATGTTCTTAGGGAGGAATGAAAATTATTTTGACCAAAAGTGGGCGTAACCACGCGTAGCCACGCCCACTTATAGCGAAAATTTACCCGTTGTATGGAAAACTTTTTTGTTTTTTAACCAATTGACTTGAAACTTTACAGTTATGTTCTTAGAGAGGAATGAAAACTATTTCGACCAAAAGTGGGCGTAGCCAGGCGTAGCCACGCCCACTTATAGCGAAAATTGACCCATTGTATGGAAAACTTTTTTGTTTTTTAACCAATTGACTTGAAACTTTGCAGTTATGCTCTTAGGGAGGAATGCAAACTATTTTGATCAAAAGTGGGCGTGGCCACGCCCACTTATAGCTTAACTTGACCCTTTGTATGGAAAACTTTTTTGTTTTTTAACCAATTGACTTGAAACTTTACAGTTATGTTCTTAGGGAGGAATGAAAACTATTTTAACCAAAAGTGGGCGTAGCCACGCCTACTTATAGCGAAAATTGACCCGTTGTATGGAAAACTTTTTTGTTTTTTAACCAATTGACTTAAAACTTTACAGTTATGTTCCTAGAGAGGAATGAAAACTATTTTGACCAAAAGTGGGCGTAGCCACGCCTACTTATAGCAAAAATTGACCCGTTGTATGGAAAACTTTTTTGTTTTTTAACCAATTGACTTGAAACTTTGCAGTTATGCTCTTAGGGAGGAATGAAAACTATTTTGATCAAAAGTGGGCATGGCCACACCCACTTATAGCTTAACTTGACCCTTTGTATGGAAAACTTTTTGGTTTTTTAATCAATTGACTTGAAACTTTACAGTTATGTTCTTAGGGAGGAATGAAAACTATTTTGACGAAAAGTGGGCGTAGCCACGCCCTTTTATAGCGAAAACTGACCCTTTGTATGGAAAATTTTTTTGTTTTTTAACCAATTGACTTAAAACTTTACAGTTATGTTCCTAGAGAGGAATGAAAACTATTTTGACCAAAAGTGGGCGTAGCCACGCCTACTTATAGCAAAAATTGACCCGTTGTATGGAAAACTTTTTTGTTTTTTAACCAATTGACTTGAAACTTTGCAGTTATGCTCTTAGGGAGGAATGAAAACTATTTTGATCAAAAGTGGGCGTGGCCACGCCCTTTTATAGCGAAAATTGACCCTTTGTATGGAAAACTTTTTTGTTTTTTAACCAATTGACTTGAAACTTTACTGTTATGTTCTTAGGGAGGAATAAAAACTATTTTGACGAAATGTGGGCATGGCTACGCCCACTTATCGCAAAACTTGAACCGTTGTATGGAAAAATTTTTTGTTTTTTAACGAATTGACTTGAAACATTACAGTTATGTTGTTAGGGAGGCATGAAAACTATTCATTTAGTTTTTTTTATAGTGACACAAAGTGAAAAGTATTATAGCTTCAGCCTTGCTGAAGATAGCGTCCTTACTGGTTTTTAATTAATTTAAAAAAAAAACATTTTAGTTTTTTTATACTTTTCACGTATGTGAAATAGTATATTAACTTTGTCACGGAGTTTGTAACAGATCGAAATATTAATTTCCGACTATATAAAGTATATATATTCTTGATCAGGACAACAAGACGAGTTGATTTAGCCATGTCCGTCTGTCCGTCCGTCTGTCTGTATATATACAATCTCCTCCCACAGTTTTGAAGATATCGAGCTGAAATTTTGCAGAGAGACTTCTTATTTGTGCGATCAACTCATTTGTCGCATCCAGCCATATCGGACCACTAGAACTGGTAGCCACCATACGAAAAGAAGAAGAAAAGTGAACAAAACTTGAATCGTTGTATGGAGAACTTTTTTGTTTTCTAACCAATTGACTTGAAATTTTAAAGTTATGTTCTTAGGGAGGAATGAAAACTATTTTGATCAAAAATGGGCATGGCTAAGCTCAGTTATCGCAAAACTTGAACCGTTGTATGGAAAACTTTTTCTTTTTTTAACCAATTGACTTGAAACCTTACAGTTATGTTGTTAGGGAGGCATGAAAACTGTTCATTTACTTTTGTTTATAGTGACACAACGTGAAAAGTATTATAGCTTCAGCCTTGCTGAAGATAGCGTCCTTACTGGTTTTTTTGTCTGCTTTGCCCCGCGATTACGTCTACAACAATCTGCTGTTTGTTGTAAACATGTAAAATTTTATGAAATGAAAAGAAATTCACCCTGCCTTCAGCACTTTGATTAAATTTTTATGCAACAAAGCAATTGAAGCAAACCAGAAGGTTCTCTCAATTTCAATTTATTTTGTTGTTTCCACAACTACTAATTTTTTTTTCCTATCATTAATGCATATATAACTCTTTATCTTTTAAGTCCTATATTTTTCTTGCACTTCTTTTATTTTATTTGAAATTTAGTTTGATTTTATAATATTCATCTAGCTATAATATCCAATGCTTTTGTTCGATTCCCGTTTTGTTAGTTTGAGTCAATTAGAAAACATACATATAATGCGAATATTAAACTTGATTTATTTTGAATTGAAACATTTTGAGATGCACTAAATTATTTTTTTTTTCTCTGATCCAATGCCGTTCTATACCGGGATAAGTTAGCTGTGCAGACATTTTTAAGGGATCATCGTAATTCTATTTTCGGTCTCGATGATCATGGCTAGGTGGGCGTATAGGGTGCTCTATAACATCTATACACCACAATTCTATAACCCTGAAAGAAGACTCAATTCTTGTTTTATGACGTTCGTTTGTTGTTTCTCTCTTTTAATATTTTCCTGCACTCCTTCCCTATCCCTAAGCTTCCCTTCCTCGCACGCAAAGCTAAAATGATTATATGCGTAATGATAGAGCACAGAGTCCGCACGGCACGAGTCAGAGCCGGAATGCCAGTTGCGTGCCCGTGCACTCGACTCTCCCCCTAACCCGCTCGATTTGTGATTTACTCACACCAGTTATATGTTACAATAATAATTATTTTTGGCGCCCAACTTGGGGCCCGAATTTTGTTGCGTTAATATAAGCAGTGTTGTTTAGGAGGAATAACTCTTGCAATGATTATTTTTTTTTTTTTTATCAATAATTAGTGGATGCCGCGATAATTAGTTGCGCATGGTTATCCTTGTGGTATTCGCACATAATTGTGGTCCCAGTGTGCAAATTATCGTTACACTCTTCGACGTCGAGTTTTTGTGGAGACTCTATGCCAGTTGATCCACCAGTCGTTGCGGGGACTTCCATGCAGCTGAGAAGCCAAACGAGCAGCGGAAACGCACCTTTGATGGATGCCGATGCTAATGAGCAGCCAGCTTTGATGTCACGAAGGCCCCAAGAACCGCCACAGGACAATTCGGAACGCCTATGTTGGCTCAAGTTTCGCTTAAACAGACCGATATGTTTACCCAAGCTATAGCTGCCGGTTTTGAAAGAATGAGCTTGCAGCGGCCAACGCAGCCACAAAGGACCTCTGGAGAATCAGGAGAGGCAGCTCAGATGGCCGGTTTTACAACTGCACCAACCGCTCAGCCGGCTGCGGTGTATCCTAGAGAGTCAACCAGTAGGCCGTCGTTTACAAGTGTAGAGTTGAGGTCAGATCGAGTGAGTCAGATTATTGTCCGTTGGCCAGAATTATGCAAAGCGTTGCGACGCATTTTAAAGACGAACTAACTGATGTTAGCATTCGAGCGGCAATTGATCGTCGCAAGCAAAAAGAATCGGAGTCTTTTGACGAGTTTTACGAGGCTGTCGTTTTATTGGCAGATAAATTGTCCAGTCCGTTACAGGAATCTTCATTATTGGAATCTCTGCAGTCGAATTTGTTACCCGAGATCCAACATGAACTTCTATACGAATCAATAGTGTTAGTAGCTCAGTTGCGTAGACTGGTGAAAACACGCGAAATGTTTATGCAAACCGTGCAGAAACCGCAATCGGTAAAACCACGTCCGGCACCGAGACGAATGGTTCACTCTGTCGAATGCGCTACTGATGAGGAATTTGATGTTGAAGGAAGTTGAAGGAAATCTCCGCGCTAAACTTATCCTGTTGGAGTTGCCTCGAAAAGGGACATCGATATCAGGACTGTTTAGCCGATCGTCGCGTATTTTGCTTCGGCTGTGGCCAAGCCGATACGTATAGGCCTTCATGCCCGACATGCAACGCAACAAAAAACGGGCTAAAGCGTGCACCACAGAGAAGAGCACGCAAACAAGTCGCCACGAAAGCGACAAACACGGATTAGTGGAGCAATCTGTCTCAACTAATCGCGAATTACCGGATTTGACCACTAACCCAGATTTACTATTGCATCATCGCGTAGCAAGTAATATTTTAAAAAATGTAAGCAGGAGTATAAGGAACTTGTTTCAGCTATAGTCGGTGACGATTTAAGGCATTATGCTGAAGTTACCATGTTAGGGAAGAAAGTAGTAGGTTTAATGGATACAGGAGCCTCAATCAGTTTTATTGGTGGCAGTTTTGCGTTAGATTTAGCCGATCGTAGGACGGTCCATAAACCCATGTCAGCCACTGTGCGCACTGCCGATGGAAAAACACAGAACATAATTGGCAAACTACGTACAGAAGTTTGTTATCGTGGTGTGACGAAACTTCTGACTTTTTATATTGTTCCTTCGCTTATCCATCCGTTGTACTTAGGGATAGAATTCTGGCCGGAATTCGATCTTTTGCCGTTAGGGTTGTCCCGACCATGTCAAGATGCAACTATCGCATGTTTAGACAGTGAAATATTTCGTCAATTGACCAACACGCAAAGAGCTGTGTTAAACCAAACTATTCAGTCGTTCCCCTCATTTGAAGAGAAAGGTTTGGGCAGGACATCTATGCTTCATCATGCAATAGATGTTGGCGATGCTAGGCCTATTAAACAAAGGCATTATCCCGTTTCTCCGGCGATAGAGAAACTAATGTATGATGAATTAGATCGCATGCTGGCGCTAGGCGTCATTGAAGAGTCAAACCGTTCGTGGTCTTCACCAGTGGTGCTGGTTCGCAAACCTGGCAAGGTGCGATTATGCGTGGACAGTCGGAAGGTCAATCCGGTTACAAAAAAAGACGCATATCCGATGCTTCTCATTGACGGTATCTTAGGTCGCTTGCCAAAAGCAGAATTTATAACAAGCTTAGACATAAAAGACGCATATTGGCAAATACCCATGCACCTCGATTCGCGTGACAAAACTGCGTTTACCGTTCCAGGTCGACCACTTTACCAGTTCAAGGTAATGCCGTTTGGGCTCAGCAATGCTCCGGCTACAATGTCGAAGCTGATGATACTTGGTCGATTTGCTAATTGTGTCTGATACCTTCGAGCGGCACATAAATGTGTTGAAAGTAATTGCAGTACAGTTGTCCAAGGCTGGTTTGACAATTAATGTTCGCAAAAGCAAATTTTGCGTCCAAGAGGTGCACTATTTAGGTCACGTTGTTGGTCACGGGACCATTGCCATGGACCATGACAAAATAGTTGATATTCAGGACTACCCAGCTTCTCGTTCGCTGAAACAGCTGCGCCGATTTTTAGGTATGACTGGGTGGTACCACAAATTTATACGCAATTACGCTACTGTCGCTAAACCGTTGACAGATGCTCTGAAGCAGAGGAAGCGATTTGTATGGTCAGAGGCAGCTGAACAATCCTTCCAGGCTCTTAAGTCTGCAATGTGCAAAGCCCCTGTGTTACACACACCCAATTTCGTCTTACCTTTTTACATACATTGCGATGCCAGCCACACCGGAGTTGGTGGCGTTTTGATGCAAATTAACAGCGATGGTGACGAAGTTCCTATCGCGTTTATGTCGCGTAAATTAAACAAATGTCAGCGTAACTATTCGGTTACCGAAAAAGAGTGCTTAGCCGCCATATTAGCTATAAAAAAATTTCGAGCTTATGTAGAAGGTCATCAGTTCACGGTGATAACCGATCACGCCTCACTAAAGTGGCTGATGACTCAGTCTGATCTGAGCAGTCGTTTAGCTCGATGGGCTTTAAAGTTGCAGGGCTATACATTTAGCATTGAGCATCGAAAAGGCAGCAAGAACATTGTGCCGGACGCACTGTCGCGCACATATACAGCAGACTTGTCTGTACTAGATGTAGAGCAGATAATAGACTTGCAGTCGCCTTATTTTAAATCAGGCACTTACAATGAGATAAAGGCAAAGATAGAACAGAACAAGGCCCATACGCCAGACGTAAAAGTCGTAGATGGCTACATTTATCGAAAGACTGAGCACGCTTCTGGGGACAAAGTTGGTGACGACTTGGTTTGGAAGCTGTGGCTCCCTAAAGAATTAATACCGATTGCCTTAAAAATTGCCCATGATAACCCCTTGTCATCTCATTGTGGGATAAATAAGACCTTAGAGAAACTGCGGCGTTTCTATTATTGGCCAAATTCGGTGTCAGACGTAAGGAACTACATAGCTCAATGCGAAGTGTGTAAAAGCACAAAGTATCCCAACTACGTACTGAGACCGCCGTTAGGTAAAACCGGATAGACCCAGAGGTTCTTTTAAAAGATTTTCGTTGATTTTTTAGGCCCATACCCTCGTTCAAAAATCGGTCATATTGGCATATTTGTGGTTTTGGATCACTTTACTAAGTTTCCTTTTCTGAAGCCAGTGAAGAGCTTAACCGTAAATGCCATTTTGACTTTCTTGGAGCAAGACCTCTTCCACTGTTATGGTGTCCCAGAAACTATCGTGTCAGATAATGGTTCTCAGTTTAAATCGCACATATTTGAAAATTTGATAAAAGCGTATGGTGTTCATCACTCATTTACTGCTATTCATGCTCCGCAAGCTAATGCGTCGGAGCGAGTAAATCGCTCAGTTATAGCCGCTATTAAAGCCTATATAGATTCATCGCAGGTAAACTGGGATGAGAAACTAAGCAGCATAAGTTGTGCTATACGCTCTAGCTGGCATTCAGCCGTCAACAATAGTCCTTACCAATTAGCGTTCGGCCAGCACATGGTCACTGATGGATCCACATATAAATTACTGCGAGAGGTAAATTTATTGGAAGATCGCAGTGTGAGGTTCGATAGGGACGATTCTTTCGAATAAGGCAGCGGAATGTATAAAAAAGCAGTTTCGAAGGAATGAAAACAATTACAACTTGCGAAGTCGCCAAGTTTCGTTTGTTCCTGGACAGGAAGTATTCCGTAGGAATTTCCAGCAAAGCAATTTCGCTCGAGGTTTCAACGCGAAGCTTGCACCCACCTTTATAAAAGCCCGAGTTAGGAAAAGGTTGGGTAATTGCTACTATGAGTTGGAGGATTTGCAAGGCAACTTCGTTGAGAAATATCACGCTAAAGACATTAAGCAATAGTGTAAAGCGAGTGTAGATATGTTGAGCTCCAATCGGGTATCCCACTTTGTGAGTTTCACCACCAAATTGTGATTTTGGCCGGGGGGAAATTGTAATGCCGCTTGTCGTCTGCAGTTGCTGTATTATACAGAAGGTTAATTTTTTTGCCATGCCTAGAAATATGCAACATTTTTTTTTGCCTTGTTGTTACCAAAAGCTTTTAGCTTTAGGAGTAACTTGTGATTTTTGGCAGTATGTAATAAAAGGTAGTTGATTGTTGAACTTAGACGACGAGTACAATCGAGTTGAATTAAAATAAGTCGGAAGGGTTAAGTTAGTTGGTCATTGCGTCGATCCAGACAGTTGGTTTGAAATTCTAATTTGTATAAATTGTTTAATGTACCCTACGCCATCTAGCGGCAGACCTGGTTGTAGTGCTGTAGTGCACTAAAAATGACACCATTCAGGTTGACGTTTGACAGCCAATGCCAGCGAATATTGCTACGCATATCCGAGCTGCAGGAAGTTCTTTCTTTTCCTTTCGATTCGCCGAGTTTAACAGTCATACTTTCAATCGTCTGCCTAACTTCAAATCTAAAAAGTATTATAGCTAAAGTAGCAATTTTTTTTATTCGCGACCGCGTGTCGATATATTGTGAAAATCTGAAACCCACAAGAAACAAGAAAAAGGAAAAAAGACTTTAATTTTCATTTCGTGCAGTTTGCGGAAAGTGAATTCGTCTCGGAGAAGTAATTTTATTTGTCCTCGGTTAAATCGGCAATCCATGCTAGTCTAGACCATCAGAGTCTTCCGGGAGCTGGTTATCTGTTGGATGCGCTCTGTTGAGCAGCCACCAACATCTGTTCCAGATATTTTCTTTTATGTTTTTTTTGGTGCCATGTCCATTACGGGTGATTATATTTAGAAGGCCTTTACAAAAATGATCGATGCTCACGACATCGTTTCGTTACCACTTTAGATTTGGCACCCGGTATGGAATCCTAATCACACTCTTTCGTTTGGAAAAAAAAAGATCTTCGTTCATTTGATGCCGTTCTATTGATGTCCACAAACGAGAAATCTTCGTTTCAATCTAAGAAGTCACGCGCTTAGCTCCGCTACAAGTGTCGGCACTGCCACATCGTAGATGCCCTACCTTTTTGTACGTGTCACGTGTCAGACGCGTCTCTGAATTCTGTGTTAGATGCTAATCTGAGACCTATTGTTTGAAGCTACTCTGATGTCCTAACGACCTCACAAGCCCACATCAGAAATCATCCGAGAAGCAGCGCATTTTGCTCGACAAAGAGGGCAATTTGACTGTCGACTGACCTACTCGCGCGGACAGCGTATTTAATCTTGACCAGCGAAACTGCTGTCGATGTCCCCTACCAGCTTATATAGATAGTTTATAGTAACTCTAATATTCCCTTCATATCAAAAAGTGCGTGCAGGAAAATTTAGTGACATAAAAAGAAAAAAGGTTAAATAGAAAATTGTAGTGGTTTAACGCCGTTGCCTATCAAAAAAAATAAAAATAAAAAAATAAAACCAGTAAGGACGCTATCTTCAGCAAGGCTGAAGCTATAATACTTTTCACGTTGTGTCA
This sequence comes from Phortica okadai, assembly GCA_034638295.1. Lineage (NCBI taxonomy): Eukaryota > Metazoa > Arthropoda > Insecta > Diptera > Drosophilidae > Phortica > Phortica okadai. Next base: position 33,296,621 of record CM067848.1, on the reverse strand, counting down.
CTAAAAAACTAAATGAATAGTTTTCATACCTCCCTAACAACATAACTGTAAGGTTTCAAGTCAATTGGTTAAAAAACAAAAACGTTTTCCATACAGCGGTTCAAGTTTTGCGATAAGTGGTCGTAGCCATGCCCACTTGTGGTCAAAATAGTTTTCATTCCTCCCTAAGAAGATAACTGTAAGGTTTCAAGTCAATTGGTCAATTTTCGCTAAAAAAAGGCGTGGGCACGCCCACTTTTGGACAAAATAGTTTTCATGCCTCCCTAAGAACATAACTGTAAAGTTTCAAGTCAATTCGTTGGAAAACAAAAAAGTTTTCCATGCAACGGGTCAATTTTTGCTATAAGTGGGCGTGGCTACGCCCACTTTTGGTCAAAATAGTTTTCATTCCTCCCTAAGAACATAACTGTAAAGTTTCAAGGCAATTGGTTAAAAAACAAAAAAGTTTTTCATACAACGGGTCAATTTTCGCTAGAAGTGGGCGTGGCTACGCATGGCTACGCCCACTTTTGGTCAAAATAGTTTTCATTCCTCCCCAAGAACATAACTTTAAAATTTCAAGTCAATTGGTTAAAAAACAAAAAAGTTTTTCATACAACGGGTCAATTTTCGCTAGAAGTGGGCGTGGCTACGCGTGCCTACGCCCACTTTTGGTCAAAATAGTTTTCATTCCTCCCCAAGAACATAACTTTAAAATTTCAAGTCAATTGGTTGAAAAACAAAAAAAAAAAAAATCGCGTGCAACACAGTACACGTGTTTGAAGTGAAACTTTCTTTAAAAGAAACAAAAAACCTGTAAGAACGCTATCTTCGGTCTTGCCATGCCCATTTTCTGGATTGAATTTCTCTTCATCTTAATATCTTATGTACTAAGTTTCATTGGTTTAGCTCATTGCATCCTGAGATAAGAAAATTATCCATTTTTGCTATAAGTAGGTGTTGCCATGCCCAATTTTTGATCAAAATAGTTTTTATGTAATAAAATTTGAGGATCTGTGCAACATTTCAGGTCGATGATTTCAAAACAATAAAAAGGAAAATTTACGTGTCTGAGAACTATATTACAGATATTTCCACACTCTTGCAAAATCTCTGACAACTTTCTCAGAGATTTTATTATATTCAGCCTTCTTTTAAGTTGTTAGAAATAATTATTTACCAAAAAATAAACTTTATGGTTTCCCCATTAATATGCATTAAAACAATCCAATATTTTACACGTTTTTATTAATAAATCTGCGTTTAAAAAACCCTTCCCAAATCAACTAAATTTTTTAAACTTGAAAACAATTAGCCTAAAAAGCCTAAAGCCTCGCCAATCTGCTTGTATCAGGTTTCGAACATTGAGAAGTACATTCGAATTAAATTGTTGAAATAATTTTAAACTTATAATTAATGTAAAGTTGAATTTGAAATGGTTATAAAAAAACTCGTAAAAATAGTAAATTTTATGAAAATATGTGTGTACCAACTATGTTATTTGGGCAAGTTGGAATGTGTACATTGTTGAATGCATAAATGCGAAGAAGAAGAATCAATTAAAATGTGCAGAGTGTCTCCCGAAGAACAGAGTCAAGTTAACTACCAATGCTCCAATCTGTGGAATCTACTTGACTTTATTTATTGCATTATAATTTATTATTACTCTTCACTTTAGGTTTCACAACAACGGAAAGGGTATGATTGTCAATTTCAAAATTGAACGGGCTTCAACATAATTGTGTGGCCGCGAATTGGTGATGAAGTCGCGGATCATATATAATGAAGCTGATTAGTGACGTTGTTTAGCAACGTTAAGTAGCGGGCAACAACAAACACAATGTGTACGTTAATAGATAGCAACAACATCACTGTCCGACCTAACGGTGCATGCTTATGCCGAAAATAACAACAACAAGAGTTGTTGTAATATTTAGAGTAAACAAGCCAGGGTAGTTGTTGTTGCATATGCGCCAGATGGCGAAAGTGACGATTAAAGAGGAATGCCAAAACTTCAAGTAAGCATGTTGTTGTTGTTACTTTTTTTATGACTACTAAGTTTATGACTACAGACAGTCATTCTATATTCTATTTCATTCTCTCGCAGGCTTAATCATATAAATATATAGTCTGTCTCTTTTTCATGTCGTTTCATAAACTTTCAAATCACACCCATGCTAAAGAAGTTTCACTTCAAAAAGTTGTCCATACAACGACGTGAATATTGCTTCTCTTCCTCTTCTTCATTTTGTATGGGAGCTACCAGTTCCAGATGTCCAATCTCAATGAAACTTTCAGGCATGGAGTCGGACTATGTAGAACTACTATGTTTAAAATTTCAGCACTCTATCATACAAAACAAAGAAGTTTTCCATACAACGATTCAAGTTTTGTTCATTTTTCTTCTTCTTTTCGTATGGGGGCTACCAGTTCCAGTGGTCCGATATGGCTGGATCCGACAAATGAGTTGACTGCACGAATAAGAAGTCTCTGTGCAAAATTTCAGCTCGATATCTTAAAAACTGTGGGAGGAGATTGTATATTTACAGACAGACGGACAGACGGACATGGCTAAATCAACTCGTCTTGTCGTCCTGATCAAGAATATATATACTTTATATAGTCGGAAATGAAATCGGTCAAAAAATGTGGAATTTATGAAAAATTTGAGTTTGTAGGTCATTGAGGGGTAACTATCAAAAAAAAGGACAATTTTGTGGTATGCAGTTTTTAAGATACGTATATACTGAGCTTGTCTACAAAATTTCAGGTTCGTATCTTTAATAGTTTTGAAGATACAGCAATTTTAAGAAAACAACCGGGGGAAATGAAGAGGAGGGGGAAAAATTGTGGTAAGCAGTTTTTTAGTGCTACTTATACTGAGTCTACATACCGACTTTAATGTTTCTATCTCTTTGGATGTTCGAGTTATAGCGTTTTAAAAAAGTAGGTGGTGCTGAATGGGTGGGAAGGAGTGGGCGTGGCACAAAACCGTTCAAACTTGATCTGCTGCCGAGCATCACGAGCCTACCCTCCAAATTTCAAGTCTCTAGCTATTATAGTTTCTGAGAACCATTGGTGAATATGGACGGACAGACAGACAGACGGACGGACAGACGGAAAGACGGACGGACATGGCTTAATCAATTTCTCTTGTCGTCCCGATTAAGAATATATATACTTTATATAGTCGCAAGTGAATATTTCTGTGCGTTACACACATTTCGCTTAAACAAACACAATATACCCCGATACACAGTATGTGTACAGGGTATAAAAAAGAAATTACAAGTGCCGATGTTGCCCAAAAGAAATAAACCAATATTTTTTTTTTTTAAATCAGTTTCATTAGCAACTAACAACAAAACAAAAAGTGACTTAATGTATGTGGTGAATTTTTTTTTTTTTTGCAAGCCTAAACTGCAAGCAATCAAATGCTAAAAATATCGTCACAACAAAACTTAATATCTAAAACCAGTAAGGGCGGTATAGTCGAGTATACTCGACAATATAATACCCTGCACACATGGTAGGCGGTGCCACACCATCAATCTACAAAAACATATTGATCTGACGTCGCTTATTCAAACAGTGTTCAAAATTTCAGGAAAATCGGTCAAAAAATGTGGATTTTACGAAAAATTTAAGTTTGTTGGCCTCTGAGGGGTAGCCATCAAAGAGAGGGGAAATTTGTGGTATGCAGTTTTTAAGATGTATTATCACTGAGCTTGTATACAAAATTTCAGGTTCATACCTTTGTTAGTTTTGGAGATATAGCTTTTTTAAGAAAAATACTAGAGGAGAGGGAAAAATTGTGGTATGCAGTTTTGTACAGTTACTAATACTGAGTCTACATACCGATTTTCATGTTTCTATCTTTTTTGAAGTTCGAGTTATAGCGTTCTCAAAAAGTGGGTGGTGCTCGATGGGCGGGAAGGAGTGAGCGTGGCACAAAACCATTCAAACTTGATCTTCTGCCGAGCATCACGAGTCTATCCACCAAATTTCAAGTCTCTAGCTATTATAGTTTCTGAGAACCATTGGTGAATACGGACGGACGGACATGGCTTAATCAATTTCTCTTGTCGTCCTGATCAAGAATATATATACTTTATAGGGTCCCCCTGCCCTCCTTCTGTGCGTTACATACATTTCGCTCAAACAAACACAATATACCCCGATACACAGTACGTGTGATATCTGCATTAGAATTGGAAATAGCGTATGTTAAACATTGCACACAAAAAAGCATACCGTATGAATTAAAAGTGGTCTGGGCTCGTAACATCTGCGAGGAAAAACTCCCTTTTCTTAACTATATCGCGCAATTGGGATACACTAGTCATCTGGCAACAAATTCCTTTTCATACCTTCTACTAAGTCTGTCTCGGCTAACGGACTTGACAAATGATCTGCAAAACACAAGATTGCCTCGTAAAATGATCAAAACTTTCATTTGGTTTTTGTTTGCGGTCGCGAATCTTTTCGCGATAGTCAAAGTCGGTACATGAATCCTTGTAATGATCACGCAGGGCATTACACAGCTCTCTCCAGCGAACAACTGAAACGGTTTGGTGGTACCGCCAAAAAAAAAACGCTGGCTTTGCCGTCAAATAACGTGCTTATACATATAACGTCATAAGAGGTCGAAGTCTCCGCCTATAAATTTTATTCGCCAGTTACCGACTATGTGACTGACCTTGCCGGTCCATTCGGACCAATGCGGTTCGGGAGTGGCTCCTAACGTTTGAGAAACCTGTCTACCACTAACAGCGGTTTCCGACCTATCCACTCGAGGTGTCCTTCCCACTTGGCACGGATTATCCTTTCTCCCTGCATTTAAGCTAGCAGCTCTAGTATAAGATGATGAACCCTGATGAAGCAGTTTCGCCGACTTCTAACAAAGCTCCCCAATCCGCTGCACACCTCGGACATTTGCGATGCGATTTGCGATAATGTGCCGCGCAGGCTTAATGACATTCGCATTTGTACAGAGCTTGGACAAGCTGACTGATGGTAGAAATTAATCCATCACAAAGGACGCAAAGCATTGCACCAATGGGGGTCGACAGATTCTCAGTGCTGCGTTGTAATCAAAATTTTGAAACAAACCGAAGTTCCCAAATAAACTAAAAAAACAAAAGCGAAAAAAAACCAAAATACTAAAAAGGCAAACAGATAATCTCCAAAAAAAAATCAAAATACTAAAAAGGCAAACAGATAATCTCAAAAAAAACTATGCAATAACATAATCGAGAGATCCTTTAATCGAGCAATCCTATAAAGTACTCACTGTCCACACTTTCGCTTGATACTTAAAACAACTGCTGTAAGGGAAAGGAAAAAAACAAACTAGAGATTTTGTGTTCTACGGTGACACGGTCAGTATCCAAGCCAGGAAAGCTGTATCCGGAACCTCCATAGAAACATTAAAGACAGTAGGTAGGGTATCACCATCGGTATACGCCAGATCTCGTTCGGTCTTCCCCAACAAATGGTAAGAAATCTATACGAAACCTAGTGTACTAAATGTACTAACATTAGTCAAACCGTTCTTCACCCGCGGTAAGGTAATCAGCATGTATCGGATTTCTAATATCCAGCTAAGGATACCGAACAACAAGACTAAAAGTACTCAAACAATCACAGACGCAACTTCGATGCGCAATAACAGTCGCGATAAGGTAGTCAGCATTTATCAGACTCCAAATATCCAGCCAACTGAACTACTACATGAGACAACAGAGTTAATTCTTGAAATTGACACGATAAATCTATTGGGAATAGGATTCTGGGATACAGGAGAGGGAAAAGGTAAGTGGTGTTATTCAGAGCTAAATTTCATAGGGCTCGCACGATCAGATGACTGAATCAATAAAACTCGCATATAGAAAATGAACAGTTTCGTCTTCTAACGCATTTCGATGCAATGGAGGCACCACGTTGGGCGTTAAATTGCATATTACACTAGCGTAGAACGAACAATTGAATTGAGGCGTTGGGATCGTTGGGGAAGTCAAAGCTAGCACGCTGAAAGATTCTACTCTGGCTCGTTGGTATTGGGGCGGGTCGTTGTGAAAAGGAGAGCTTCAGACATCTCTACGCCGCTAAGGCTTGCTACTGGTAATTGTAGATTAAGGAAGCTTGATGGGAAGAGGAGAACAGATTAGTATTCAGCAGGGGGTGAAGGCAAGGAGTCGTTTTACAACGTGGCACTGGCAATTTGTAAGAACGGACATGCTCTTTTGAACTGCTGACTATAGGAATCCAACGGGTTGGTTGTCCATTAGACAATGTCGATTTAGACGATGATGTTGCTTCGTCACGTCAGGCGATGAACTATAAATTGAAAAAGGTGCCATACAAGGGTGCAGAACAGGTTTCGTGATACAGGTCATGCTGCAGAAAATTGCACTTGTAGAATTCGCTGATTTCTGCGTCACAAACAGAATGTCACGGGGTGATTTTTAACAACACAACTCCGTGGTCAAATTTTCGGTCACTATGCGTGCCAATTGACGAGATTCACCACTCTTGTGAACAAATGTCACCACGGGCGCTGATCACAATGGCGGCTCTGCGCTGGGTGCCATTCTGTGCGCAATAAATGCAAATTGCAAGAAAACAGCAAAACCCAAAAATATGGCGTTATTGTTGAATCGCAGTATTTTGCGAATAAAACACTCTTACCTTCTTGGTAACTTTGGATTAGAAACTGAATTTTCAATTTCCTTGGCGCGATTTGCAATTTTTACTGCACACACTTTATTTGCTCTCTGAGATTAAGGTCTTGCAAATAGAAATTAAATTTACGCGGTAGTTGCACATCTAATTTTGCTCACTAATTCAAAGGTCTTGCAAAAATTGGTTAATACAGTTTTAGTTTGTGAAGTAAAAGAATTTAGCACTGTGACGAAGTGTACACGGACGAGTCAATGAAAATCCCAGACTCTGCAGAGATTCCCAAGGATCCTGATTAACACTCGTAAAACAGCTGTAATGGTTACACATATAACATTACAGGCCGACAACCATTTCGATAACCTTAATTTACATATCGGGAGGTGAAACATTCTCCATCACTAAGGATCGCAACAGCTGATCGTTGACACCTTCTGATTTCGAGTGCCACGACATGTTCTTAGGGAGGCATGAAAACTATTTTGACAAAAAAATGGACATGGTTACGCCTACTTACAGCCAAAATCAATAATTTGCATTTATCCGGTACCCAACGAACAAAAACAATAAAAATTGGCACATAGGCTAATTATATGAATAGAAACCAGTAAGGACGCTATCTTCAGCAAGGCTGAAGCTATAATACTTTTCACTTTGTGTCACTATAAAAAAAACTAAATGAATAGTTTTCATGCATCCCTAACAACATAACTGTAATGTTTCAAGTCAATTCGTTAAAAAACAAAAAATTTTTCCATACAACGGTTCAAGTTTTGCGATAAGTGGGCGTAGCCATGCCCACATTTGGTCAAAATAGTTTTTATTCCTCCCTAAGAACATAACTGTAAAGTTTCAAGTCAATTGGTTAAAAAACAAAAAAGTTTTCCATACAAAGGGTCAATTTTCGCTATAAAAGGGCGTGGCTACGCCCACTTTTGATCACAATAGTTTTCATTCCTCTCTAAGAACATAACTGTAAAGTTTCAAGTCAATTCGTTAAAAAACAAAAAATTTTTCCATACAAAGGGTCAATTTTCGCTATAAAAGGGCGTGGCCACGCCCACTTTTGATCAAAATAGTTTTCATTCCTCTCTAAGAACATAACTGCAAAGTTTCAAGTCAATTGGTTAAAAAACAAAAAAGTTTTCCATACAAAGGGTCAATTTTCGCTATAAGTGGGCGTGGCCACGCCCACTTTTGGTCAAAATAGTTTTCATTCCTCTCTAAGAACATAACTGTAAAGTTTCAAGTCAATTGATTAAAAAAAAAAAAAATTTCCATACAAAGGGTCAATTTTCGCTATAAAAGGGCGTGGCTACGCCCACTTTTGGTCAAAATAGTTTTCATTCCTCCCTAAGAACATAACTGTAAAGTTTCAGGTCAATTGGTTAAAAAACAAAAAAGTTTTCCACACAAAGGGTCAAGTTAAGCTATAAGTGGGCGTGGCTACGCCCACTTTTGGTTAAAATAGTTTTCATTCCTCCCTAAGAACATAACTGTAAAGTTTCAAGTCAATTGGTTAAAAACCAAAAAAGTTTTCCATACAAAGGGTCAAGTTAAGCTATAAGTGGGCGTGGCCATGCCCACTTTTGATCAAAATAATTTTCATTCCTCCCTAAGAGCATAACTGCAAAGTTTCAAGTCAATTGGTTAAAAAACAAAAAAGTTTTCCATACAACGGGTCAATTTTCACTATAAGTAGGCGTGGCTACGCCCACTTTTGGTTAAAATAGTTTTCATTCCTCCCTAAGAACATAACTGTAAAGTTTCAAGTCAATAGGTTAAAAAACAAAAAAGTTTTCCATACAAAGGGTCAAGTTATGCTATAAGTGGGCGTGGCCATGCCCACTTTTGATCAAAATAGTTTTCATTCCTCCCTAAGAGCATAACTGCAAAGTTTCAAGTCAATTGGTTAAAAAACAAAAAAGTTTTCCATACAACGGGTCAATTTTCGCTATTAAAGGGCGTGGCCACGCCCACTTTTGGTCAAAACTGTTTTCATTCCACCCTAACAACAATCCTGTAAAGTTTCAAGTCAGTTGGTTAAAAAGCAAAAAAGTTTTCCATACAACGGGTCAATTTTCGCTATAAAAGGGCGTGGCCACGCCCACTTTTGGTCAAAATAGTTTTGATTCCTTCCTAAGAACATAACTGTAAAGTTTCAAGTCAATTGGTTAAAAAACAAAAAAGTTTTCCATGGAACGGGTCAATTTTCGCTATAAGTGGGCGTGGCTACGCCTGGCTACGCCCACTTTTGGTCAAAATAGTTTTCATTCCTCTCTAAGAACATAACTGTAAAGTTTCAAGTCAATTGGTTAAAAAACAAAAAAGTTTTCCATACAACGGGTAAATTTTCGCTATAAGTGGGCGTGGCTACGCCCACTTTTGGTCAAAATAGTTTTCATTCCTCCCTAAGAACATAAGTTTAAAATTTCAAGTCAATTGGTTAAGAAACAAAAAAGTTTTCAATACAACGACGAGAATATTCCTTCTCTTCCTCTTCTTCATTTTGTATGGGAGCTACCAGTTCCAGATGTCCAATCTCAATGAAACTTTCAGGCATGTAGTCGGACTATGTAAAACTACTATGTTTAAAATTTCAGCACTCTATTGTACAAAACAAAAAAGTTTTCCATACAACGATTCAAGTTTTGTTCACTTTTCTTCTTCTTTTCGTATGGGAGCTACCTGTTCCAATAATCCGATCATGCTGGTTCCGACGAATGATTCATCGTAATAAATTCTAAGACTCTGTGCAAAGTTTCAGCTCGATAGCTTCAAAACTGAGGGACTAGTTTGCATACATACAGACAGACAGACAGACGGACATGGCCAAATCAACTCGTCTTGTCGTCCTGATCAAGAATATATATACTTTATATAGTCGGAAATTAATATTTCGATCTCTTACAAACTCCGTGACAAAGTTAATATACTATTTCACATAAGTGAAAAGTATAAAAATATTTTATGTCACCATGGCACACACATGGTTTTGGATCTCTCCGAATTCTATTTATCGTGGCGTGTACCTGTTGAAAGGTTTTCTACCACGGCACCCTAATGTTAAGCATGTGGTACATGGACTTGAATCCATGCCAAGTCAGCATCCTCATTTGACATAAGCCAAACAAGTACCTATTCGAAATTTTGCTGCACCTGGTCACAATTTCCCTTTAGGTGGAGGGCGAAGTGCAGCTAGACACCTCTGCTGCTCTCTAGATCGCAGCATCCGAGTTGTATTCAAGAAGAAATCTTGAGAACGATGCAACTCACACATCAAGCCGAAGACTTTACTCGCTTGAGTATTTGAGTGGTTTGTTGAGGGTGTATCAAAGACTGGAGAAAGGCAAAAGCTCCTTGGAATTGTTAGTGCTCAAGGAGAGGCTAAAGGTCTTAACGTCGAAAGTGGACAAAGCGGCCGAAGAAATCGAAATACAACACCTTGACATCGCAGTCTACACAGCCGAAATCGACGAGTTGAAGGACGATGCATTTGAGTTTTGCGTCAAAATAGACAGACGCGTTGCGGAGTTAGAAGGCAAAAATATGGAGGTGCAAGAACTTCCAAAAATCGAACTAATCCGAAAGACGATGCCGTTCTGTGAACTTTTTAAAGAGGTCATTCATGACAGGACGGACATAGAAAAGTGAGATTAAAAAAATCAATAGCGGTTTTCACGCCCAACTCGGTCACGTCGCAATTTGAACAATTTTAGTTTTAACGAGTGTCGAGCGTGAATACCGAAATATGCAGGTTTGCGTAAATTCGTTAATTTTTCTTCTTCTTATATGTATAAACAAACAAAAAAGTGTATTTAGCTGAATTGTGCGAAATAAATCAAATAAAATTAAAATGTCGGAAAATAACGTGAAAATCATTTAATGGATTATAAAAGTTGTACTCGAGATTGAGTTTCTGGAAGATCAATATGTTTATTAATGCATGAATACACAAATAATAAACTAATCGTTTTAAAATGGTGCACAGATATGAATCGGAATGGGAAAATTATGGAAGCACTGGATGATTTTGCTGACGACATTATTGGCATACATCGGTTGTCGAGAGGACGAAATCAAAGATCCAAAATCTGCATTTTGATACATTAGTTGTATGTGTTGTGTTATTGCTTGTAACATACGAGTAGTCGTTGTATACGAGAAGATGTGGAAATTTATTTTCTTTTGTATTGGCTAATGTTGAAAAAAGCTAATATATAACATATGCTGTTTTAATAATAAAGTAAAGCCACTTTTTTATTGAAAGTAACTAAAAATTCCCTTTGATTTTTTAACGAGTTAACGCGTTACCGAACAACATGAGTCGGTGTCGGGCCACGGCGCTCATCAAAGCGAAGAAATCAAATGGCGAGTACACAACTTTACGAGCCTTGATGGACGGTGGATCACAAAAGAACCTGATATCGGTAGAAGCGGCACAACTTTTTAATCTGTCACGTAAAAAGAACAAAGTGGAATTTCAGGGCATATCGCAGCGAAACGTGAATGTGTCCAAATATAAATTACGTTTGTAGCTAATGTTGAAATTGCCTGACAAATTGAACACGAAGGTAGAGGCGCTGGTACTGGCAAAACTGCAAAAGGTGCTTCCATCGAGGGACATAAACATGGACGCCGAACGTGATTCGGTGTATCTGATCGCATGCAAAATTGCTCTGTCTATTTATCTAATTTTCTCGTTAATTTTTGTTTAGAAAAACTTAAAATTTGATCTAAATTGTAATATAGTATTCCGGAACTATACTAATATTTTTTGCGTTTGTGCTTAAATAAAATTAACAAAGTTTTGTGCATTTTAAATAATTCTCGTGTGTTTTGTTTGTGTAATTTTATGTGAACAAATAAACATCTGGTGAGAGATTTTTGAATATTTTGTCATTTCACTATGTTTCTTTCCTGCTTGTGCGTTAATTTTTTTTTTGTAAACACTTGTGATCTTTCTTTCAAGAGAAATCAGTTTAACGAGTTGAGTTTAATTTTTGCTCTTTATTTATTCTTTTGTATTTTAACACTTTTGGTGCGCTTCTCAAAATCTGTTGTGCATATTACTTTTCAGTATGGTCTGTTGTTTACCGCCCAGTCAGTTGCATGTTGGCTATGCCAAGACATTGCCCACCTTAAATGTGCTGAGCTTACTGGTCGCGTTGGCGACTTCTTACAAAAAAATAATAATCTTCATTGGTGTTGTCCAAAATGTCGGCTAAATGAGATCGAGCTAAGGAAGTGGATATCTCAAATGAAAGATGCATATTCTGATCTTTCAAAAGATTTTCAGCGTCTCAACAGTAAATTTCATTCCTTTGACGACACCTTTTCTATATTTAAACCTGTTGAACCATCACCTAAACGGAAGAAATTCCTTCCTGCATTAAATATTCCAAGTATTTCAACACTGGCTCCTCCAGATGAGAATACAGACTTCTTCTCTCCGCTTCCATCACCGAATTTTCCAGTTATCGATCTAACGCCGCAGATTTCTTACGCTACCGTTGCTAAATCTGCTACCGTTGTCAATACAATTTCCGAAACAGACTCTCCTGACCATGTTTTGGAAAATGTACCAGCTCAACCTGAGCAACCGAAGCAACTTGTTGTAGTCCCTCCTACGACCAATAAAAAATTTGTTTTTGTTTCAAGACTAGCTGTGGATACTTCTGAAACAGACATTAAGCATTTTATTACCTCAAAAATTCCATCAGTGACAAATTTCTTCGTATCAAAATTTAAATTTAGACAAGCTAGGTCTATCTCATCCTTTAAGATCTCTGTTCCTGATGTTCATTTCAATGAATAGGTTAACACCAATTTTTGACCTGATGGGTGTATTATAAACGAATTTAAGTTTAAGCCTCGTGCCAATAAAGAAGCTGTTAATGAACCGTCTAGTTAAATTACTTTACCCACTCTTTCATCATCGTTTGTTTTAAACTTCCAAAACGTTAGAGGCTTGAATTCGAAGCTTACTTCCCTATATTTAAATAACTTTTCATTTACCTATGACGTTGTAATATTCGTTGAAACATGGCTTCGTCCTGAGATCTCGAACTCGGAATTGTTCTCTGATAACTTTCAGACTTTTCGTAAAGACCGCATCAGCAGAATTGGTGGTGGTGTTTTAATCGCTGTCGCTGGTCGATATACTTCGGAACAAATCATGGTGGATGGTATCGATGACATTGAACTGATTTGCGTGAAAGTTTCGTTGATAAAGCATAACGTCTACCTTACTTGTTCCTATATTCCACCTCACTCTGACTCATCAGTTTATTTAGCTCATTTAAATGCATTTCAAGTCATCTCATCTTTTGTGAAAGACACAGACACTTTAATGATTTTTGGAGACTTTAATCTTCCCCATATTACTTGGATTCCATCAAATCACACAAATGCTGTACTTCCGGCATCAAATAATGATTTTCTCGATTCTCTCCTCAGCTTACCTTCATACCAACTCAACAGCATAATTAATTCTAAAGATCGACTATTAGATCTTATTTTTGTAAACAATTTTGAGAACGCATCGATCTGCAGGGTACCTCCAATAACTCACCCCGAAGATCCCTACCATCCTACTCTGGAACTAACACTCATATTAACCAAATTACCAACCCCCCGTTTGTGTGTTCCTGGTGCAAAGTCTAACAGTGTTTTCTGCTTTAAAAAAACTGATTTTTATGGACTTGGCTTCTTGCTTTCCAACACTGACTGGTCAGTCATTCGTAACTTGACAGACATCGAACACGCAGTACACTTTTTTAATGCAACCATGTACAATTTGTTTAAATCTTGCGTGCCAAAAATTAATGTGGTTTATGATTTAAGTAAGCTTTGGTTTTCGAAAGAACTGAGTCACTTAAAAAATTTAAAAACCCGACTACACAAAAATTCGCTATAAATTTAATTTTACAAATAAAGAAAATTATTAAACATACATCAATAAGCTTAAATTAAATATTCACCGCGATCCTAAAAACTTTTTCAACTTAATAAAATCTAAATGAAATTCTAAAACCTTCTCCTCTTGTATGAAACTAAATGGTGCGGAGGAAAGTAATGACGCAGAGATATCCCATCTCTCTGCCGATTTCTTCCAAAGTACCTACAATAATTTTTCATATAATAATGTTGAATATCAATTTTATATTGAGGACAGAACTCATATAAATATGCCTGTTATCGACAATGACATTGTTTTAAAGTATACAAAGTTAATAAAACCCACGTTTACCGCTGGTCCCGATAATATACCTAGTTGCGTTTTAAAACACTGTGCCGAGATGTTATATATTCCATTATGCTTGCTGTTCGACATATCTCTTAAATACGCCATAGTCCCATCAGTTTGGAAGGAGTCATTTATTATACCACTTCATGAAAAAGGCAGTAAAGTAGGAATACCTAACTACAGAGGTATTGCCAAATTATGTGCCATCCCAAAGCTACTTGAGCAGATCAATACTGATTAATTACAGCATTTTGTGCCTTCACTTTTAAACTTAGCTCAACATGGTTTCCTTAAGAAGCGGTGACAAATTTATTGGAGTTTACCTCAATTGTTAACCAAAATTTTTCTATCGGTTGCCAAACTGAAGTTGTATATACCGAGTGTCCGAGAACTACAAACAATAAAATTTACGCAGCTTCAGCAATGCATATGCACGAATTCCGTCAAGTACGGACGTGTTTTTCTTGTGCTCCGGGAAATAAACCTAAAACTAATCAGTGCAGTGAAAGATCTAATAATAATTAGTGTATATCGCGAAAAGCCGCTTAGTGCGATAAATTTGCACAAATCTAACAATTAATTAATTAGTTGATTAGCTTCAATAAACAATAAAAAACAATTAAAACTAAATCTCTATTAATACAATGAGTAAAAAAGAAATCGAAACTCGCAGTGAACTGCAGCGTAAGCAAGACGAGCGTCGGCTCTCTTCGCAACGGAAAAGTTGCAACGCCTTAGTCAGCAAATTTATCGAGCTTATTGGAAAGGACAACATTCATATAATCCCCCTAGTAAAGGGAAATATACATGAAACAAAGGTACAAACTAAGTCCGAAAATAACTCCAGAGTAATGTCGAAGTATCTGAGCGACAACAAAAAGAACTTCTATACGTACCAGCTTAAAAGCAGCAAAGGCCTGCAAGTCGTACTAAAGGGCATAGAGCCTGAAGTTTGTCCTGCCATACAAGGTCGTATTGTACTCTGCGCCCCGTGTGTGTAGCTTGTGGAGAGCTTCACGACATTACACACTGCCCAGCGAGAAAAGACGATGCCAGCACAAAAAAAATGCGCCAACTGTGGTGGTAATCACACAGCTAACTATAAAGGTTGCCCAATATACAAAGAACTGAAAACACGAATCCACCAGCGAGTGACCACTACACGCTCTCGAAACGCACAGCCTACATTTACACCATCTAAATTAAACCCAGATGTCTTCTTTTCGACCACAGCCAGATCTTCACTTGGCCCCGGAATCTCAACCAAAAACGTGACATTTGCCAGTACTCTAAAATCAGGACTGGTCCCCTCTACCCCAAATACGCCGAACCCACAACTAGCACATGCAGAATTAAACGCGACTCAACACCACCAAATACCGGAGCAGCAACAAAGCAACTTTGAAGCAATGGTATCAACCATGCAGCAAAGTCTAATCTTTTATGCGGACAACCATGCAGGACTTGATGCGTAACCAAAATCTACTGATACAAATGCTGATTTCACAACAGTCCAAATAAACCATGCCTTCCCTACGCATATCTACGTGGAATGCTAATGGCGTCTCACAGCACAAACTTGAGCTAACTCAATTCCTACTTGACAAACACATTGACGTAATGCTACTCTCAGAAACACACCTTACAAACAAATATAGTTTTAACATACGAAGCTACGTATTTTACGGACCAAACCATCCTGATGGTAAACCACATGGGGGGACTGGTATTCTCATTAGAAACCGTCTCAAACACCACTGCCATAGAAGATTTGTTGAAAACTATCTACAGGCCACATCTATAAACATACAATTAGATAGTGGTAACCATCTAACACTAGCCGCCGTATACTCCCCCCTCGTCTCAATATATCTGAAGCTGAGTTCTCACTGTGGATCTCGTCTAGTGACCCCAAAAGAAAAACAATTATGCAATGCAATTATAAAATCCAGCAATGAGCTCGACCATCTCTCTCCCGGCAGACCAACATACTGGCCCAATAAACTACCCGACCTAATTGACTTTGCAATAACAAAAAATATTCCCCGAACCCTGCTAAGCGCCGAAAGTCTTTCAGATCTCTCATCTGATCATTAATTAACTTACTTCGACATCCAAAAACCGTAGGCCAACCGAATAGATTGACTTTGCAAAAAACCAACTGGGTCAGATAAAAAAAATATTTTAGCTCACACATTGAGCTAGATTCTCCCCTAACCGTTGGAGGTGAGATCGACAGCTTCGTAAACAATCTAGAATCAGTATTCGTTATCGCAGCTCGTATCTCAACACCTCAAACAGCACAAGCTCCGCGTAACAAAAAGAAGACGAATCTACAAATCGAGCAGCTCGTTATCGAAAAGCGACGCTTACGTCGAGAATGGCAATCAACCAGATCACCATCTGCACGACATAGGCTAAATAGCGCCACACGTAACCTCACTAAAGCGTTAAAGCAAGAAAAAGCATATACCCAACGCCGTTACATAGAACAATTATCAGCATCCTGTACAAGAAACTCACTGTGGAGAGCTCACCCAACCCTAAGCTCACCGACAGAAACCGTGACAGAAACAGCGACGAAGATAGAGCAAGAACATTTGCCGCCCACCTTGAAAATGTGTTTCAACCAAATCCTAGCACAAATGCGACTATACTAGCAGCATTAACAAACGACGCCGAGCTTCAACGTGACCCAATCGAGTTTCGACCAAACGAAATCGCTAATATTATCAAAAAGGAACTGAACCCAAAAAAATCACCGGGCTGCGATTTAATAACCCCAAAAATGATTATTGAGCTCCCATATTGTGCTGTTTGCACTATCGCAAAGCTCTTCAATGCCATCACTAAGCTTGGCTATTTTCCAGAGAGATGGAAAAAGTCTATCATCATAATGATACCAAAGCCAGGAAAAGATCACACGATTCCCTCGTCTTACAGACCCATAAGTATATTATCGTGGCTATCAAAACTCTTCGAAAAATGCAACTCATTCCTGAGAACACACAACAAAATCCCTTCACACCAGTTCGGCTTTCGTGAAAAACACGGAACTATTGAGCAGGTTAATCGCATAACATCAGAAATACGAAGCGCGTTCGAAAATCGAGAATACTGCACAGCAATATTTTTGGATGTCTCACAAGCATTCGGCAGAGTTTGGCTGGACGGTTTAATGCATAAAATTTAAACAATGCTTCCAAGCAACACGCACAAGCTATAAAAGTCATACCTCTACGACAGGAAATTTACAGTGAGATGTAACAGTGATATGTCCGATGACCACATTATTAGAGCTGGAGTTCCTCAAGGTCCTCTACACATCAGACATCCCAACAAGCAGACGACTAACAACATCCACCTTGGCTGACGATACAGCTATTCTCAGCCGTTCCAGATGCCCTATGCAAGCAACAGCGCAGTTAGCTCTTCACCTGGTCGACATAGAAAAATGGCTAGCTGACTGGCGAATAAAAGTCAACGAACAAAAATGCAGACACGTTACGTTCACTCTACACTACGCTTCCGCAAACAAACGAAGTGACATACCTCGGAGTACACCTCGATAGAAGACTCACATGGCGTAGGCACATCGAGGCCAAGAGAACGCATTTAAAACTAAATGCAAATAGCCTCCATTGGCTTATCAACGCTCGCTCTTCCCTTAGTCTTGACTACAAAGTCCTGCTCTACAATTCTGTTCTCAAACCTATCTGGACCTACGGCTCCCAGATATGAGGAAACGCTTTCAGTAGCAACATTGAAATCATCCAGAAAACCCAGTCAAAGATATTGAGAACCATCACCGGGGCACCGTGGTATGTTCGAAACGAAAACATACAAAAAGATTTAAATATTCAACCATTCAGAGAAGTAATAGCAGAACTCAAGGAACAATACTACAGCAAGCTTTCTACGCGCCCTAATCACCTCGCCAGAAGTTTAACAAGATTGTGCAGCCAATCCCGTCTTCGTCGAAATGACCTTCCAACCCAGTGATAGACCCTAGGGCGCCGCATCATATCTGCAGTCCAAAAGAACTGCTAGTTAACATATAGGCATAAGATCTGCAAACTTATTGTTAGTCTCATAAAGAGAAGATTCAATAAATAAAGCAAAGAAAAAAAAAAAAAAAGAACGGTAAATTTGAGCGACATGGAGCGATTTTGGGAATTCGAGCAAGCCGACGACTCTACGGAGGAGACCACTTCACGATGCACTGATGGGCAGTTCTTTGTGGCAATTCCATTAAAAAACGATGTGGAATTGGGTAAGTCTCGTAAACAAGCGGCGTCAAGACTTATGAGTATGAAATCATCTCGCAAAGTATTCCAAATTTATGAAGGAATATCTGCAACTTGGCCACATGGAGCTTGTACCTTCATTGGGAGAGGCAAAATATTACTTGCCACATCATGCCATCATCAGACCGGATAGCCTCGCTACAAAACTAAGGGTAGTGTTCGATGCGTCGGCTAAGACGTCCAATGGGTGCAGCCTGAACGATAAAATGTTGGCTGGCGATTATGGCGGTACGTAATAACGGCTTATGCCGAAAAAATGTACCGTCAAATCAAAGTACGATATGAAGACAAGCAGTACCTGCACATTTTGTGGAGAGAAAGTTCAAAACTTCCGATGCGTGAGTACAGGCTGACAACAGTCACATAAGGAACAGCAGCAGCGCCATTTTTGGCTGTACGAGCGCTGGATGAAATAGCGAACATCGTGAGTTATCAAGACAAGGATCTGTTTCGGATAATCAAGGAAGACTTATATATGGATGACTTAATGACAGGCAGTGATACAATAATGGGTTGCATCGTATTGCAGCAAGAGCGGAGAACGACATTACAACAAGCTGGAATGCATCTACGAAAGTGCGTGTCGAACGACGACAAACTTATAGCCAACGTTCAAACCAGCGCCGAGAACGAAAGAATATTGCTAAAGGAAGACGAGTCAGTAAAGACACTCGGTTTGCAGTGGGATCCAAAAAAGGACATATTTGCTTTTGTCGTCAAAGTACATCAAAGCGGATAACCAAAAGAATCGGGCTCTCGCAATTGGTACAAATCTTCAACCCATTTTGTTGGCTGACGCCTGTAACAGTTTAAGGCAAGTGCTTCAAGCAAAATTAGTGGACTTTGCCACTTACATGGGACGATGTTCTTAACGAGGTTTCTGCAAACTTATGGAGAAAGTATGCGAAGGAACTTCCGGCGCATATCAGAAAATCAATGACACGCTGGATCGGCAAAACAGTTATACTTGATATGGAGTTGTATGGCTTTTGTGATGAATCGGAAAAGGCATACGAGGCAGTCGTGTACCATCGGTGATCGAGTCACCCTGATGGCAACTAAGAGCAAGGTTAGCCCAACAAAAAATAAGAAACAACGACATCGTGATGAAATCGTCGAGTGGTAGAGCAAAACGGTCATTAAGGTGTCAGATGGCTTGTTTGACATTTCCGTCGAATCATGTTATTGATCTTATACAATATGAAGACATTGCTAACAAACTAGAAGAACTTAAATGAGTACGTTGTATACAGGGAGTCAATTAAATTGTTTATGCTAATTAGTCAGCTTCCAGGCTGGATTAATGAAGTTCAAGCAAGTGGCAATATTGACAAATGTCAATCGTGGCAAAATTAGCCCCATACTCCTGAAAACGTCTCAACTACAAGCGGAGATCAACAAAATCAACCATTTGGTGCTAAGAAATCACGCTCTTCCAGGAAGTAGTTCCGGCCATCGACTGCTAGTGGTATATAAATTTCTTACGGCTCAAGAGTTTTTCAAAGACGGAATAGTGATTATCAATGCCAAGGTACCCCTTTATCTGAAAGTGGAGGCGAACATATTCAGGATGATTCCTAAGCCGATCATGAAGAACAGTCCCAAAATGATTCCTGTGGTACCCGAGAAAAATCTGATCTAAAGCACTTCGTCGAACTCTTATCGTTTGCTGTCAGACACGGAGCTCAGTAAATGTGCGCAAGAAAACAACGAGACCACACACATGTGCTTGCATCTCTCTGAAGTTTATTTAACGTGGGATGTACCACGGACGTCCACTGCCGAAGCATACGTCAACGGATTTGGATTTTGTGCCAAATCAGCATACTTGCATAGCATTTGCCAGCAAGTTCCTTTTGAAGTTGTGTTGGGATTGGTCACAAACTTCTCCCTGTTACGGGACGGGATACATCCAGCACGACCCTCCCATAAAGGAGCCATCCCCATGATGGTTGAACTAGTTCTTTAAACCAGCCTGGGCATCAACCATCCCCTTGAGTGAGATTTCCTAGACGAAGCTACTACCAATTTCAAGCCCCATAGCGACTAAGGTGACCTAGGCCTAGATAGCTAGATCTCAAATGATAGTGACATTTTCTGGCTCCCGGGAGAATGTTCAGGACTGAACATAGGACCACCTACAGCGTGTAGATAGAACTAGTAATAAGTAATAAGAATATGTAAAATGTAATTGTAGTCCCAAGCAAATGTTAGAACTAAGATAAATTTCGAACACATGATACACGTTGTAGGAAAATAAAGATAAGGGAAAGGATGTATACTCGACAATATAATATCCTGCACACACAGTAGGCGGTGTCACACCCCAAATCTACAAAATTATTTTGATTTAAAATCGCCCGATCAAATAGTGTTCAAAATATCAAGTAAATTGGTCAAAAAAAGTGGAATTTACGAAAAATTTTAGTTTATAGGTCTTTGAAGGGTAACTATGAAAATGAGTGCAATTTTGTGGTATGCTGAGCTTGTACACGTCGTCCTTATCAACAATATATATACTTTATGGGGTCCCCTTCCCCATACATTTGGGTCAAAAAACACACTATACCATGAAACACTATGTGTAGAGGGTATACATACTTATTCAGTATAAAGACTACAACATTATATCTAGACACCTGCAAGGGAAACTATCTCCACTCAGACACAACTTTACACTGGATATTACAAAAATAGAAATTAGACGCATGGAGTATAATTTTCTGTTGAAAATTTTAAGACTGTAAATCAAAAAGACACTTAAACATATCTTTATCATCTCAAATGCAAGGGATCGGACTATTGAACAACAATTAGATAGAGCAAAAGCAAAAATCACTCTTAAACTAGACATAAAATGGAAAAAGAATGGTTTATAAATTTAACTGACCTACAAAATATCTCGCCAATACATATATTTGCCGATTTGAAACAAGGCATTCAAACAATAATGTCTGAAAGTTTCATTGAGATCGAACCACTGGTACTGTTACCTGCCATACAACATTATGAAGAGGAAGAGCAACAAGATTCACGTCGTTGTACGGAAAACATGGCTACGGTACGCAATGACCTAAAACAATGAAAGTTGGTATATAAACTATTAAAATAAAGAGAAATAAGATTCAATCAAAAAAAAAACCAGTAAGGACGCTATCTTCAGCAAGGCTGAAGCTATAATACTTTTCACGTTGTGTCACTATAAAAAAAACTGAAATGAATAGTTTTCATGCCTCTCTAACAACATAACTGTAATGTTTCAAGTCAATTGGTTAAAAAACATAAAAGTTTTCCATACAACGGGTCAAGTTTAGCTATTAGTGGGCGTGGCCATGCCCACTTTTGGTCAAAATAGTTTTCATTCCTTCCTAAGAACATAACTGTAGAGTTTCAAGTCAATTGGTTAAAAAACAAAAAAGTTTTCCATACAACGGGTCAAGTTTCGCTATAAGTGGGCGTGGCCATGCCCACTTTTGGTCAAAATAGTTTTCATTCCTCCCTAAGAGCATAACTGTAAAGTTTCAAGTCGATTGGTTAAAAAACAAAAAACTTTTCCATACAACGGGTCAAGTTTCGCTATAAGTGGGCGTGGCTACGCCCACTTTTGGTCAAAATAGTTTTCATTCCTTCCTAAGAACATAACTGTAAAGTTTCAAGTCAATTGGTTAAAAAACAAAAAAGTTTTCCATACAACGGGTCAATTTTCGCTATAAGTGGGCGTGGTCATGCCCACTTTTGGTCAAAATAGTTTTCATTCCTCCTTAAGAACATAAATGTAAAGTTTCAAATCAATTGGTTAAAAAACAAAAAAGTTTTCCATACAACGGGTCAAGTTTAGCTATAAGTGGGCGTGGCTACGCCCTCTTTTGGTCAAAATAGATTTCATGCCTCCCTAAGAACATAACTGTAAAGTTTCTAGTCAATTGGTTAAAAAACAAAAAAGTTCTCCATACAACGGGTCAAGTTTCGCTATAAGTGGGCGTCGCTACGCCCACTTTTGGTCAAATTAGTTTTCATTCCTCCCTAAGAACATAACTGTAAAGTTTCAAGTCAATTGGTTAAAAAACAAAAAAGTTTTCCATACAACGGGTCAAGTTTAGCTATAAGTGGGCGTGGCTACGCGTGGCTACGCCCACTTTTGGTCAAAATAGTTTTCATTCCTCCCTAAGAACATAACTGTAAAGTTTCAAGTCAATTGGTTAAAAAACAAAAAAGTTTTCCATACAACGGGTCAATTTTCGCTATAAGTGGGCGTGGCTACGCCCACTTTTGGTCAAAATGGTTTTCATTCCTCCCTAAGAACATAACTGTAAAGTTTCAAGTCAATTGGTTAAAAAACAAAAAAGTTGTCCATACAACGACGTGAATATTGCTTCTCTTCCTCTTCTTCATTTTGTATGGTGGCTACCAGTTCCAGTTTCCCGATCTCAATGAAACTTTCAGGCATGTAGTCGGACTATGTAGAACTACTATGTTTAAAATTTCAGCACTCTATCATACAAAACAAAAAAGTTTTCCATACAACGATTCAAGTTTTGTTCATTTTTCTTCTTCTTTTCGTATGGGGGCTACCAGTTCCAGTGGTCCGATATGGCCGGTTCCGACCAATGATTTGACTGCACGAATAAGAAGTCTCTGTGCAAAATTTCAGCTCGATATCTTCAAAACTGTGGGAGGAGATTGTATATATACAGACAGACGGACAGACGGACATGGCTAAATCAACTCGTCTTGTCGTCCTGATCAAGAATATATATACTTTATATAGTCGCAAGTGAATATTTCTGTGTGTTACAAACTTCAGCACAAAGTTATTATAAGTACTGTTTCACATACGTGAAAAGTATAAAAAGATTGGTCCTTACTGGTTGTAAATGAAGTCTGTTTATGCAGAGTATTTCTTCGCAGTTTACGAACTATTTACGAGTTCTTGTCAATAATCCTATTAATTAAACTTTTTAAGCAAATGTTTTAAGTATAATATTATATTTTACAAAAAAAACATTTTTTAAAACAACTAACAATACTTAAGTACAATCATTACAATTAAAACAAAATGGCAGCTCTATTTGAAGCCATATTTTATGTAAGATTTGACTTCAAAACGTCTTGAAATTCCGTATGCATGCTTCTTCAATCACTTTTCCAGTCAGGACGTTTTAAGTCATCGTAGTAAATATGAAGCATTATGAAGAGAACACTTTGCGTATCGTAAGAATCAATTTTTTTTTTTTTTTATAGTACTAGAGACTATTTGTAGTAAATGGCCAATACATAACAGTAGGTTAGAATATTTCTGCAGTAGCTATTTTTTTGTGAGCATGGGAATTCCATTCAAGATTGTTTGCTCACTTCAACGCTCTCGTATCCTCTCGTTGATACTTGGCAAATTCTAAGAATATTTCTTCGAGGGTCGTTTGACTTATCGAATAATCTTCTATATTAAGCTTATATCGATTACACTCCACAAGACCAAAAATCTTCGACCATTTGATACTAGAAAGCGGAATATAAAATGTAAGTATGCCTTGGTACTCCTCTCTGTAAAAATAAGAATGGTCGTTACACAAAGATAGCAAGCCATGTGTGAATTAAATTATACATACTGTAAAATCGAATGCTCGAATTCTTGTTCCACAAATTGTTTTACAGAGTTTATATCCGGATAACTAATCGGGTTCTGCTCCGCAGACTCGTCCGCGTTGAGGATGTTGCTGAAAATTGTTGTTAATAGTATCACGTACTTTTTTTCTTTTTTAACGGATTTGTATACTCTTGCAAAAAGAGAATATAAAGTTTGTCATGAAGTTTGCAACGCAGAGAAGGAGACATTTCCGACTATATAAAATATATATATCCTTGATCAGCTCGTCGAGACGAGTTCACGCCATGTACGTCTGTTTGTTGCGATGCGAACTCCTCCTAGAGTTTTCCGAACAAACAAACTGCGTGCTTTTCTTTGCAAATTTTTGATTTTTGCTATAAGTGGGCGTAACCATGCCCATTTTTTTGTCAAAATAATTTTCATGTCTCCATTAGAACATAAGTGAGAAGTTTCAAGCCAATTGATTGAGAAACAAAAAAGTTTTCCATACAACGACGTTAAATCTTTCTTCTCTTCCTCTTCTTCATATTGTATGTCAGGCATCGTTTCGGACTATGTAAAACTACTACGTTCTCTATCTTCCAAAAAAAAAGTTTTCCATACAACGTTCAAAATTTGTTTTACTTCTTCATTTCGTATGGGGGCTACCAGTTCCAGTAATCCGATATGGCCGGTTCCGACAAATGAGCTGATCGCACAAAAAAGAAGTCTCTGTCTCTGATATCTTCAAAACTGTGAGAAGATCAACTCGTCTTGTCGTCCTAATCAAGAAAATATGTATATGCTTTATATAGTCACATGTGAATATTTCTATGTGTTACAAACTTCAGCACAAACTTACAATACTACTAGTATGATCCGGCGCGCTTTGCTACGCCCTTTGTTCTATTCTATCGTTCCTCAATTCTATCATCGTTTTTGAGTTCTCTTTACAAACAACACACACACCTACCACAAAATTTCTTCAAAATCGGTCCAGCCGTTTAGGAGGAGTTCAGTGACAAACACACGCACACGAGAAATATATATATATATATATATATATAAAGATTCACTGCGTGAAAACTATAACAAGAAAGGATTGCGTCGACAGTGCTTGATCTCGACAGGGAATATTAGTTTTTTGCGCATCGACATAGTATGTAACACCCAAAAGGAGACATCTTCGGCTATACAAAGTTTATATATTCTTGATCAACTCAACAAGACGAGTTGATACAACCATGTCCGTCTGTCTGTCCACCTGTATGAACGCCTAGATCTCGGAAACTATAATCTTCGATCGATTCTGTCATTCATTAAGCAGATTAAGTTTATCTTGTTTTCCCCCTTTTTGACTTAGTTTAGGAGTGAGGGGCGAATAATTGAAGCTACCTCGGGTAAAATGTCACAAAAGTCGTATTTTCTGGGTTGTCTTTTGAAATAGGAACACCAAATTTGAAGTGTATATACATGAGTCCCAAACAAATAGAATAAAAAATTGGCGTGGCCCCGCCCACATATAGTACAAATTTGAAATGCTTATATCTTTTAAACCATATAACTTACAGGAATGTCATTTGGTGTGTATAATTTTGGGATATAGTGAAACAAGATTAAACATGGGCGTGTCCACAACCACATATTGCCAAAATAGAACCAGTAAGGATTGGAGTCGACAGTACTCGACTTCGACATACCCTGTACCTTCAATTAGTAACGTCTGTTGTAGGGCGTTGCCCCGCCCACTTTTTAATCGAAAAAGATTTCCTTTCCATTCAATATCATACATACTAATTTTTGCTCTTCTAGACCAATTCGTTACAGAGATATAACGGTTTTCTATTTTGGCTATATGTGGGCGTGGTTACGCCCATTTTATATTTGAATCTAACTATACTCCATCCCAATAGCATACATGCAAAGTTTCATTCTTGTAGGTTGTATGATTCTTGAGATATGAGCGTTTGAAATTTTTACTATATAGGGACGTGGTCACGCCCATTTTTTCGTTTTTTCTTTTTGAGGTTTGAGTCAGCTATGTACACACCAAATTTGGTGTTCCTATCACAAAAGACAACGCAGAAAATACGACTTTTGTAAGTTTTTTCCCGAGGTAGATTCAGTTATTTGCTCCTCACCCCTAAACTGACTCAAAAATGGGGAAGACAAAATAAACTTGATCTGCGTAATGAATCACAGAATCGAACTGCCAAGAGCTTTCGGTCCTATCTATTATAGTTTCCGAGATCGACGCGTTCATACAGACAGACGGACGGACGGACAGACGGACATGGCTAAATCGACTTCTCTTTTGATACTGATCAAGAATATATATACTTTGTATAGTCGGATATGTCTCCTTTAAGGTGTTGCATACATTGTCGATGAGCACAAAACTAATATACCCTTGTACCATAAGGTACAGGGTATAAAAACCTTAAACCTTTGGAACAAAATGGTCCACAAGAGTAAAAATTGATATGTATGACATTAAATGGAAATGAGATCGGTTTCGATTGAGAAGTGAGCGGGCCAACGGAATATTACAGCCGTTACTAATTAAAGGTCGAGTACTGCCGACTCCAATCCTTACTGGTTTACATATGTATTATATGCTACATATACGAGGTGTGTTCAAAAAGTAAGGTGACTTTCCAAATTTCGCGGGCAACGTACCTTCGATTATCGATTTTTTTTTTTTTTTTGTTATGTTGGTTCACTCTTCCCGAACATCTGTACCAAGTTTCAAGTGTATATGATTTTTTGTTTGGTTGTGAGAGGCGTAAGGGTTATAAGTTTTTTGCGTGCTCGGCGATTTTTAGCTATCGAAAAATATGGATCAAAGTATTTGCATTTTCAGCATCATAACCATATACCCATGATTCGTCACCAGTTATGACACTTTTGAGTAAATCTGGGTCGTCGTAACGACTTGAGCGATGCTCATGCGACGGTTCGTTTGGTCAAAATTTAGTAATTTCGGAACAAACTTCGCTGGCACACGTCTCATGCCCAAAACGTTAAAAAAAATTTCATGGCATGAGCCAAGCGATACACCAACATCCTCAGCAACTTCTCTGATAGTGATTCGACGATTTTCAAAAACAATTTTCTTCACTGCTTGAATGTTTTCATCAGTTATTGACGTGCTTGGGCGTCCAGAGCGAGGCTCGTCATTGGCATCTTCCCGGCCATCTAGGAAGAGTTTGTAGCACTTGTAAACATTTTGAAGTGAAACTTCTTTAGCATGGGTGCGATTTGAAACTCGATGAAACGACATGAAAAAGAGACAGACTTTACATTTATTTGATTTAGCCTGCGAGAGAATGAAATAGAATATAGAATGACAGTCTGTAGTCATAAACTTAGTAGTCATAAAAAAAAATAACAACAACAACATGCTTAGTTGTAATATTGGCATTCCTCTTCAACCGTCACTTTCGCCATCTGGCGCTGGCATGTTTACTCCAAATATTACAAAAACTCTAGTTGTTGTTATTTTCGGCATAAGCATGCACCGTTAGGTCGGACAGTGTGGTTTTTGCTACCTATGACACTGTCTGAGCCTATACATTGTGTTTGTTGTTGCCCGCTTCTTAATTTTGCTAATCAGCTTCATACTATAAGAGCCTCGAATTCATCTCCAATTCGCGTCCTCACAATTATGTTGAAGCCCGTTCAATTTTGCAATTGACAATCATACCCTTTCCTTTGTTGTGAAACTAAAAGTTAACACTGGCAATAAACTATATACGTATGCAATAAATAAAGTCAAGTAGATTCCACACATTGGAGCATTGGTAGCAGGGTTTGAAAAGCTACGCTACTCCCATAGTTTTTCGTTTTGCTATTGCTACCGCTCTCACTTTGACGAGAGCCGGAGCAGAGCAATAGCAAAAAAACGAAAAAGTATGTGCTCTGCTCTGCTCGTAGTTTCGTCGTGTGATAAACTATAGCAATAGCAATAGCAAGAAATTAGATCCTGTGCTCTACGTAGCCGTAGCAGTAGTAAAAAATTGAGAGCGAGATGAGAGCAGAGCAAATGATATTTTATCATGTGCTACGACTCTCGTGTGTGTTTGTTTTTCTGATCTTTTTTTTGCTGTTTTCTGTCATAATAAAGTGAATTGAAATAAAAAACGGAGACTTATAATCATGTAATAAACCCACCTTATCTTAATCTGCCACGCAGGAGTAAATTACCCGATTTTACAGTATCAATGGTCTGCCCAACACCGGCGTCACCACTTAGAAATCTTATACTTGGGGAATCTACTCAATAGAGTATAAGCTATCTCCCACACACACGGGAGCCGTAGCACATGATAAAATATCATTTGCTCTGCTCTCATCTCGCTCTCAATTTTTTACTACTGCTACGGCTACGTAGAGCACAGGATCTAATTTCTTGCTATTGCTATTGCTATAGTTTATCACACG
The DNA here is from genome assembly GCA_034638295.1 of Phortica okadai. Classification (NCBI taxonomy): domain Eukaryota; kingdom Metazoa; phylum Arthropoda; class Insecta; order Diptera; family Drosophilidae; genus Phortica; species Phortica okadai. Next base: position 33,268,378 of record CM067848.1, on the reverse strand, counting down.
ACGAAACTACGAGCAGAGCAGAGCACATACTTTTTCGTTTTTTTGCTATTGCTCTGCTCCGGCTCTCGTCAAAGTGAGAGCGGTAGCAATAGCATAGTAATTTTTTTGTAAATCTCGCTGCTACGGAGTAGTAAATTCAAACCCTGATTGGTAGTTACCTTGATTCTGTTCCTTGGGAGACACTCTGCACATTTGAATTAATTCTTCTTCTTCGCATTTATGCATTCAAAAATATACACATTCCAACTTGCCCAAATAACATGGTTGGTACATACTTATTTTCATAAAATGTACCATTTTTACGAGTTTTTTTAACCATTTCAAATACAACTTCATATTAACTATTATTTTAAAATTATTTCAACAATTTAATTCGAATGTACTTCTCAATTTTCGAAACTTGATTCAAGCAGTTTGGCGAGGCATTACATTGATTGTTTTGTAGCTCAAAAAATTTGGTTGATTTGCGAAGGGGCTTTTAAACGCAGATTTGTTAATGAAAATATGTAAAATATTGAATTGTTTTAATGGACAATAATGGGACAATTATAACAACTTAATATTAAGCTGAATTTAATAAAATCTATGAGAAAATTGTCAGAGATTTTGCCACGGTGTGAAAATATATATAATAGATTTTTCAGACACCCAAATTTCCCTTTTGATTGTTTTGAAATCATTGACCTGAAATATTGCACAGATCGTACAATTTTATTAGCATAAAATTCACATTTATTGTCTTGGAGAGGCATAAAAACTACTTTGATCAAAAATTGGGCATGGCAACGCCCACTTATAGCAAAAATGTATAATTTGCATATCTCAGGACGCAATGAGGTAAAACAATGAAAATTAGTATATAGGATATTAAGATTACACAGGCGACGAAAAAAATACTAACGGACCGTTATTTCATGCAGGAAATAACTACAAATAGAATAGCAAAGGGGGAAAAATTTTTTTTTTTTTTTTTTTTTTTAATATTAAAGTATGTAAAACATTAATCAGCCATGAGGCTATGAAACATTTTTGTGAAAATGTAAGAAAGTGACAGATTAAAGGGGAAAAAATTAAAAGTTTTTTTTTGTAAAGTTTAAAGCTATTTAAAGATTAAACTTTTTTCTCTTCATTTATTGAGATTTAAATGTGCATAACTTTCGAAATGAAACTTAGTTAAATTTCAACAAGATCGGTGCAGTAGATTCTGAGATATCTTGTACACAAGTTTAAAAAACAGTAATTCCGTGTTTTTTACAATTCCGTGAAATGCAAAAAATTGGAGGGTGATATGACTTTATGTCTACTATTTTCGGAATCAGCACCCCAAAATACATAAAAATTAGTTGCAATTATTGAAAAAGTTTTGACAAACGCTATTTTTGTCGGCCTGTGTTATTATTATTAAGAAATTCAATCTACAAAATGGGCATGGCAAGGCTGACGATAGCGTCCTTATTGGTTTTTGGTTTCTTTTAAAGAAAGTTTCACTTCAAACACGTGTACTGTGTTACACGCGATTTTTTTTTTTTTCTCAGAACAGTTTCACCGTATGCCACTCTCAACATTTCAAGTGTTACAGAGCACTTTATTTTATTTTTTACACACAATTTGATGCAAATCCTTTGATCCATATTTTTATATTGGCATTCCTCTTCAACCGTCACTTTCGCCATCTGGCGCTGGCATGTTTACTCCAAATATTACAAAAACTCTTGTTGTTGTTATTTTCGGCATAAGCATGCACCGTTAGGTCGGACAGTGTGGTTTTTGCTACCTATGACACTGTCTGAGCCTATACATTGTGTTTGTTGTTGCCCGCTTCTTAATTTTGCTAATCAGCTTCATACTATAAGAGCCTCGAATTCATCTCCAATTCGCGTCCTCACAATTATGTTGAAGCCCGTTCAATTTTGCAATTGACAATCATACCCTTTCCTTTGTTGTGAAACTAAAAGTTAACACTGGCAATAAACTATATACGTATGCAATAAATAAAGTCAAGTAGATTCCACACATTGGAGCATTGGTAGTTACCTTGATTCTGTTCCTTGGGAGACACTCTGCACATTTGAATTAATTCTTCTTCTTCGCATTTATGCATTCAAAAATATACACATTCCAACTTGCCCAAATAACATGGTTGGTACATACTTATTTTCATAAAATGTACCATTTTTACGAGTTTTTTTAACCATTTCAAATACAACTTCATATTAACTATTATTTTAAAATTATTTCAACAATTTAATTCGAATGTACTTCTCAATTTTCGAAACTTGATTCAAGCAGTTTGGCGAGGCATTACATTGATTGTTTTGTAGCTGACGATAGCGTCCTTATTGGTTTTTTGTTTCTTTTAAAGAAAGTTTCACTTCAAACACGTGTACTGTGTTACACGCGATTTTTTTTTTTTTCTCAGAACAGTTTCACCGTATGCCACTCTCAACATTTCAAGTGTTACAGAGCACTTTATTTTATTTTTTACACAAAATTTGATGCAAATCCTTTGATCCATATTTTTCGATAGCAAAAAATCGCCGAGCACACAAAACACTTATAACCTTTACACCTCTCACAACCAAACAAAAAATGGTATACACTTGAAACTTGGTACAGATGTTCGGAAAGAGTGTACCAACATAACAAACCAAAAAAATCGATAATCGAAAGTACGTTGCCCGCGAAATTTGAAAAGTCACCTTACTTTTTGAACACACCCCGTATACATATACACACATGATCAAAATAACATCAAAGATTTGGTTAAATTATCGTTATTTGAAAGAAAATTCATGTTAGACACTGAATTCACTTTGATCAAAATAATAGGCACACTTGATAATTTAGTTATTTTATTCCATTCCAGTGCTAATTCCGTCAAGTACGGACGTGTTTTTCTTGTGCTCCGGAAAATTAACTTAAAACTCATCAGTGCAGTGAAAGATCTAATAATAATTAGTGTATATCGCGAAAAGACGCTTAGTGCGACAAATTCGCACAAATCTATCAACTAACCAGTAAGGACGCTATCTTCAGCAAGGCTGAAGCTATAATACTTTTCACGTTGTGTCACTAAAAAACTAAATGAATAGTTTTCATGCCTCCCTAACATTATAACTGTAAGGTTTCAAGTCAATTGGTTAAAAAACAAAAAAGTTTTCCATACAGCGGTTCAAGTTTTGCGATAAGTGGGCGTAGCCATGCCCACTTTTGGTGAAAATAGTTTTCATTCCTCCCTAAGAAGATAACTGTAAGGTTTCAAGTCAATTGGTCAATTTTCGCTAAAAAAAGGCGTGGGCACGCCCACTTTTGGTCAAAATTGTTTTCATTCCTCCCTAAGAACATAACTGTAAAGTTTCAAGTCAATTGGTTAAAAAACACAAAAGTTTTCCATACAACGGGTCAAATTTCGCTATAAAAGGGCGTGGCCACGGCCACTTTTGGTCAAAATAGTTTTCATTCCTCTCTAAGAACATAACTGTAAAGTTTCAAGTCAATTCGTTCAAAAACAAAAAAGTTTTCCATACAACGGGTCAATTTTTGCTATAAGTGGGCGTGGCTACGCCCACTTTTGGTCAACATTGTTTTCATTCCTCCCTAAGAACATAACTGCAAAGTTTCAAGTCAATTGGTTAAAAAACAAAAAAATTTTCCATACAACGGGTCAAATTTCGCTATAAAAGGGCGTGGCCGCGCCCACTTTTGGTCAAAATTGTTTTCATTCCTCCCTAAGAACATAACTGTAAAGTTTCAAGTCAATTGGTTAAAAAACACAAAAGTTTTCCATACAACGGGTCAAATTTCGCTATAAAAGGGCGTGGCTACGCCCACTTTTGGTCAAAATAGTTTTCATTCCTCCCAAAGAACATAACTGTAAAGTTTCAAGTCAATTCGTTGAAAAACAAAAAAGTTTTCCATACAACGGGTCAATTTTTGCTATAAGTGGGCGTGGCTACGCCCACTTTTGGTCAAAATAGTTTTCATTCCTCCCTAAGAACATAACTGTAAAGTTTCAAGTCAATTGGTTAAAAAACAAAAAAGTTTTCCATACAACGGGTCAATTTTCGCTATAAGTGGGCGTGGCTACGCCCACTTTTGGTCAAAATAGTTTTCAATCCTTCCTAAGAACATAACTTTAAAATTTCAAGTCAATTGGTTAAAAAACAAAAAAGTTTTTCATACAACGGGTCAATTTTCGCTAGAAGTGGGCGTGGCTACGCGTGGCTACGCCCATTTTTGGTCAAAATAGTTTTCATTCCTCCCCAAGAACATAACTTTAAAATTTCAAGTCAATTGGTTAAGAAACAAAAAAGTTTTCCATACAACGACGTGAATATGGCTTCTCTTCCTCTTCTTCATTTTGTATGGGAGCTACCAGTTCCAGATGTCCAATCTCAATGAAACTTTCAGGCATGTAGTCGGACCATGTAAAACTACTATGTTTAAAATTTCAGCACTCTATTGTACAAAACAAAAAACTTTTCCATACAACGACTCAAGTTTTATTCATTTTTCTTCTTCTTTTCGTATGGGGGCTACCAGTTCCAGTGGTCCGATATGGCTGGATCCGACAAATGAGTTGATCGCACAAATAAGCAGTCTCTGTGCAAAATTTCAGCTCAATATCTTCAAAACTGTGGGAGGAGATTGTATATATACAGACAGACGGACGGACAGACGGACAGACGGACATGGCTAAATCAACTCGTCTTGTCGTCCTGATCAAGAATATATATACTTTATATAGTCGGAAATTAATATTTCGATCTGTTACAAACTTCAGCACAAAGTTATTATACTATTTCACATACGTGAAAAGTATAATTAATCAATTGATTATCCACAATAAACAACCAGTAAGGACGCTATCTTCAGCAAGGCTGAAGCTATTATACTTTTCACTTTGTGTCACTATAAAAAAAACTAAATGAATAGTTTTCATGCATCCCTAACAACATAACTGTAATGTTTCAAGTCAATTCGTTAAAAAACAAAAAATTTTTCCATACAACGGTTCAAGTTTTGCGATAAGTGGGCGTAGCCATGCCCACATTTGGTCAAAATAGTTTTTATTCCTCCCTAAGAGCACAACTGCAAAGTTTCAAGTCAATTGGTTAAAAAACAAAAAAGTTTTCCATACAACGGATAAATTTTCGCTATAAGTGGGCGTGGCTACGCCCACTTTTGGTCAAAATAGTTTTCATTCCTCTCTAAGAACATAACTGTAAAGTTTCAAGTCAATTGGTTAAAAAACAAAAAAGTTTTCCATACAAAGTGTCAATTTTCGCTATAAGTGGGCGTGGCTACGCCCACTTTTGGTCAAAATAGTTTTCATTCCTCTCTAAGAACATAACTGCAAAGTTTCAAGTCAATTGGTTAAAAAACAAAAAAGTTTTCCATACAACGGGTAAATTTTCGCTATAAGTGGGCGTGGCTACGCCCACTTTTGGTCAAAATAGTTTTCATTCCTCTCTAAGAACATAACTGTAAAGTTTCAAGTCAATTGGTTAAAAAACAAAAAAGTTTTCCATACAAAGGGTCAATTTTCGCTATAAGTGGGCGTGGCTACACCCACTTTTGGTCAAAATAGTTTTCATTCCTCTCTAAGAACATAACTGTAAAGTTTCAAGTCAATTGGTTAAAAAACAAAAAAGTTTTCCATACAACGGGTAAATTTTTGCTATAAGTGGGCGTGGCTACGCCCACTTTTGGTCAAAATAGTTTTCATTCCTCCCTAAGAGCATAACTGCAAAGTTTCAAGTCAATTGGTTAAAAAACAAAAAAGTTTTCCATACAACGGGTAAATTTTCGCTATAAGTGGGCGTGGCTACGCCCACTTTTGGTCAAAATAGTTTTCATTCCTCTCTAAGAACATAACTGTAAAGTTTCAAGTCAATTGGTTAAAAAACAAAAAAGTTTTCCATACAAAGGGTCAATTTTCGCTATAAGTGGGCGTGGCTACGCCCACTTTTGGTCAAAATAGTTTTCATTCCTCTCTAAGAACATAACTGTAAAGTTTCAAGTCAATTGGTTAAAAAACAAAAAAGTTTTCCATACAAAGGGTCAATTTTCGCTATAAGTGGGCGTGGCTACGCGTGGTTACGCCCACTTTTGGTCAAAATAGTTTTCATTCCTCCCTAAGAACATAACTGTAAAGTTTCAAGTCAATTGGTTAAAAAACAAGAAAGTTTTCCATACAAAGGGTCAAGTTAAGCTATAAGTGGGCGTGGCCACGCCCACTTTTGATCAAAATAGTTTTCATTCCTCCCTAAGAGCATAACTGCAAAGTTTCAAGTCAATTGGTTAAAAAACAAAAAAGTTTTCCATACAACGGGTAAATTTTCGCTATAAGTGGGCGTGGCTACGCCCACTTTTGGTCAAAATAGTTTTCATTCCTCTCTAAGAACATAACTGTAAAGTTTCAAGTCAATTGGTTAAAAAACAAAAAAGTTTTCCATACAAAGGGTCAATTTTCGCTATAAGTGGGCGTGGCTACGCGTGGTTACGCCCACTTTTGGTCAAAATAGTTTTCATTCCTCCCTAAGAACATAACTGTAAGGTTTCAAGTCAATTGGTTAAAAAACAAGAAAGTTTTCCATACAAAGGGTCAAGTTAAGCTATAAGTGGGCGTGGCCACGCCCACTTTTGATCAAAATAGTTTTCATTCCTCCCTAAGAGCATAACTGCAAAGTTTCAAGTCAATTGGTTAAAAAACAAAAAAGTTTTCCATACAACGGGTAAATTTTCGCTATAAGTGGGCGTGGCTACGCGTGGTTACGCCCACTTTTGGTCAAAATAGTTTTCATTCCTCCCTAAGAACATAACTTTAAAATTTCAAGTCAATTGGTTAAGAAACAAAAAAGTTTTCCATACAACGACGTGAATATGGCTTCTCTTCCTCTTCTTCATTTTGTATGGGAGCTACCAGTTCCAGATGTCCAATCTCAATGAAACTTTCAGGCATGTAGTCGGACCATGTAAAACAACTATGTTTAAAATTTCAGCACTCTATTGTACAAAACAAAAAAGTTTTCCATACAACGATTCAAGTTTTGTTCACTTTTCTTCTTCTTTTCGTATGGGAGCTACCTGTTCCAATAATCCGATCATGCTGGTTCCGACGAATGATTCATCGTAATAAATTCTAAGACTCTGTGCAAAGTTTCAGCTCGATAGCTTCAAAACTGAGGGACTAGTTTGCATACATACAGACAGACAGACAGACAGACAGACAGACAGACAGACGGACAGACGGACAGACGGACATGGCTAAATCAACTCGTCTTGTCGTCCTGATCAAGAATATATATACTTTATATAGTCGGAAATTAATATTTCGATCTGTTACAAACTCCGTGACAAAGTTAATATACTATTTCAGATAAGTGAAAAGTATAAAAAAAAAAAAAAACAATTAAAACTAAATCTCAATTAATACAATGAGTACAAAAGAAATCGAAACTCGCAGTGAACTGCAGCGTAAGCAAGACGAGCGTCGGCTCTCTTCGCAACGGAACAACGCGTATTTCACCTATAACGCCGCGTCAACCGAAAATACTGCAGCTCTAGAGCGATCGAGGGCAATGACCAATGCAGCGCACGAACTATTGCACGTAGCGAGCGGGAGAGCGCGTTCTTGCTCTCCGTCGCTACCGTCCACGTCTCAAACGCCGCAGAGCGCTGGTCCGCTCATCAGACCGCAGATATGTACTGGCCAGAGAGACCTGTGCCCATCTACGACGGCTAGTACAACAATGTCACTAACTACCTCAACAGTAAGTACAACAACAACTACAACGGTATCAACTGCCAGTCCAATAGCCAATGCAAATACAACTGGCGCAACATTACCTAAAGAAAACGCAAACAGAGAAACAAAAAGGCCGGCCGTACAGACTGGACTGGATCGCTACATTCAATTTAAAAGAAAGTTGAGCCCCCTAAACTCGAAGTCGAAAATTACCCGTGTTAGCTTCAGCCTACCAGCAAGCGAAATGCCTGATAATACCAACAGGTTCAAAATTCTGGCAGATAACACTACTGATCTGGCCCCCGAAATAGAAAGCGTTAAAAGAATGCCAAAGCCACCACCAATTTACATCCGTGAAAAAGCTGCAACGCCTTAGTCAGCAAATTTATCGAGCTTATTGGAAAGGACAACTTTCATGTAATCCCCCTTGTAAAGGGAAATATACATGAAACAAAGGTACAAACTATGTCCGAAGATAACTACAGAGTACGGTCAAAGTACCTGAGCGACAATAAAGAGAACTTCTATACGTACCAGCTAAAAAGCAGCAAAGGCCTGCATGTCGTACTAAAGGGCATAGAGCCTGAAGTTTCTCCTGCAGAAGTAATCAACGCGTTACAAGAGAAAGGATTCAGTGCCAAAACTGTTTTCAACATCCAAAATAAGGATAGAAAGCCGCAACCACTCTTTAAGGTAGAACTTAATCCAGAAATCAAGCCGCTCAAGAAAAACGAAGTGCACCCGATGCACCCAAACTTGAATTACTACTGCACCGCAGAATCACCGTAGAAGAACAGCTAACTATAAAGGTTGCCCAATATACAAAGAACTGAAAACACGAATCCACCAACGAGTGACCACTACACGCTCTCAAAACGCACAGCCTACATTTACACCATCTAAATAAAACCCAGACGTTTTCTTTTCGACCGCAGCCAGATCTTCACTTGGCCCCGGAATCTCAACCAAAAACGTGACATTTGCCAGTGCTCTAAAATCAGGACTGGTCCCCCCTACCCCAAATACGCCGAACCCACAACTAGCACATGCAAAATTAAACGCGACTCAACACCACCAAATACCGGAGCAGCAACAAAGCAACTTTGAAGCAATGGTATCAACCATGCAGCAAAGTCTAATCTTTTATGCGGACAACCATGCAGGACTTGATGCGTAACCAAAATCTACTGATACAAATGCTGATTTCACAACAGTCCAAATAAACCATGCCTTCCCTACGCATATCTACGTGGAATGCTAATGGCGTCTCACAGCACAAACTTGAGCTAACTCAATTTCTACTTGACAAACACATTGACGTAATGCTACTCTCAGAAACTCACCTTACAAACAAATATAATTTTAACATACGAGGCTACGTATTTTACGGACCAAACCATCCTGATGGTAAACCACATGGGGGGACTGGTATTCTCATTAGAAACCGTCTCAAACACCACTGCCATAGAAGATTTGTTGAAAACTATCTACAGGCCACATCTATAAACATACAATTAGATAGTGGTAACCATCTAACACTAGCCGCCGTATACTGCCCCCCTCGTCTCAATATATCTGAAGCTGAGTTCTCACTGTGGATCTCGTCTAGTGACCCCAAAAGGAAAACAATTGTACAATGCAATTATAAAACCCAGCAATAAGCTCGACCATCTCTCTCCCAGCAGACCAACATACTGGCCCAATAAACTACCCGACCTAATTGACTTTGCAATAACAAAAAATATTCCCCGAACCCTGCTAAGCGCCGAAAGTCTTTCAGATCTCTCATCTGATCATTAATTAACTTACTTCGACATCCAAAAACCGTAGGCCAACCGAATAGATTGACTTTGCAAAAAACCAACTGGGTCAGATAAAAAAAATATTTTAGCTCACACATTGAGCTAGATTCTCCCCTAACCGTTGGAGGTGAGATCGACAGCTTCGTAAACAATCTAGAATCAGTATTCGTTATCGCAGCTCGTATCTCAACACCTCAAACAGCACAAGCTCCGCGTAACAAAAAGAAGACGAATCTACAAATCGAGCAGCTCGTTATCGAAAAGCGACGCTTACGTCGAGAATGGCAATCAACCAGATCACCATCTGCACGACATAGGCTAAATAGCGCCACACGTAACCTCACTAAAGCGTTAAAGCAAGAAGAAGCATATACCCAACGCCGTTACATAGAACAATTATCAGCATCCTGTACAAGAAACTCACTGTGGAGAGCTCACCCAACCCTAAGCTCACCGACAGAAACCGTGACAGAAACAGCGACGAAGATAGAGCAAGAACATTTGCCGCCCACCTTGAAAATGTGTTTCAACCAAATCCTAGCACAAATGCGACTATACTAGCAGCATTAACAAACGACGCCGAGCTTCAACGTGACCCAATCGAGTTTCGACCAAACGAAATCGCTAATATTATCAAAAAGGAACTGAACCCAAAAAAATCACCGGGCTGCGATTTAATAACCCCAAAAATGATTATTGAGCTCCCATATTGTGCTGTTTGCACTATCGCAAAGCTCTTCAATGCCATCACTAAGCTTGGCTATTTTCCAGAGAGATGGAAAAAGTCTATCATCATAATGATACCAAAGCCAGGAAAAGATCACACGATTCCCTCGTCTTACAGACCCATAAGTATATTATCGTGGCTATCAAAACTCTTCGAAAAATGCAACTCATTCCTGAGAACACACAACAAAATCCCTTCACACCAGTTCGGCTTTCGTGAAAAACACGGAACTATTGAGCAGGTTAATCGCATAACATCAGAAATACGAAGCGCGTTCGAAAATCGAGAATACTGCACAGCAATATTTTTGGATGTCTCACAAGCATTCGGCAGAGTTTGGCTGGACGGTTTAATGCATAAAATTTAAACAATGCTTCCAAGCAACACGCACAAGCTATAAAAGTCATACCTCTACGACAGGAAATTTACAGTGAGATGTAACAGTGATATGTCCGATGACCACATTATTAGAGCTGGAGTTCCTCAAGGTCCTCTACACATCAGACATCCCAACAAGCAGACGACTAACAATATCCACCTTTGCTGACGATACAGCTATTCTCAGCCGTTCCAGATGCCCTATGCAAGCAACAGCGCAGTTAGCTCTTCACCTGGTCGACATAGAAAAATGGCTAGCTGACTGGCGAATAAAAGTCAACGAACAAAAATGCAGACACGTTACGTTCACTCTACACTACGCTTCCGCAAACAAACGAAGTGACATACCTCGGAGTACACCTCGATAGAAGACTCACATGGCGTAGGCACATCGAGGCCAAGAGAACGCATTTAAAACTAAATGCAAATAGCCTCCATTGGCTTATCAACGCTCGCTCTTCCCTTAGTCTTGACTACAAAGTCCTGCTCTACAATTCTGTTCTCAAACCTATCTGGACCTACGGCTCCCAGATATGAGGAAACGCTTTCAGTAGCAACATTGAAATCATCCAGAAAACCCAGTCAAAGATATTGAGAACCATCACCGGGGCACCGTGGTATGTTCGAAACGAAAACATACAAAAAGATTTAAATATTCAACCATTCAGAGAAGTAATAGCAGAACTCAAGGAACAATACTACAGCAAGCTTTCTACGCGCCCTAATCACCTCGCCAGAAGTTTAACAAGATTGTGCAGCCAATCCCGTCTTCGTCGAAATGACCTTCCAACCCAGTGATAGACCCTAGGGCCCCGCATCATATCTGCAGTCCAAAAGAACTGCTAGTTAACATATAGGCATAAGATCTGCAAACTTATTGTTAGTCTCATAAAGAGAAGATTCAATAAATAAAGCAAAGAAAAAAAAAAAAAAAAACGGTAAATTTGAGCGACATGGAGCGATTTTGGGAATTCGAGCAAGCCGACGACTCTACGGAGGAGACCACTTCACGATGCACTGATGGGCAGTCAAGACTTATGAGTATGAAATCATCTCGCAAAGTATTCCAAATTTATGAAGGAATATCTGCAACTTGGCCACATGGAGCTTGTACCTTCATTGGGAGAGGCAAAATATTACTTGCCACATCATGCCATCATCAGACCGGATAGCCTCGCTACAAAACTAAGGGTAGTGTTCGATGCGTCGGCTAAGACGTCCAATGGGTGCAGCCTGAACGATAAAATGTTGGCTGGCGATTATGGCGGTACGTAATAACGGCTTATGCCGAAAAAATGTACCGTCAAATCAAAGTACGATATGAAGACAAGCAGTACCTGCACATTTTGTGGAGAGAAAGTTCAAAACTTCCGATGCGTGAGTACAGGCTGACAACAGTCACATAAGGAACAGCAGCAGCGCCATTTTTGGCTGTACGAGCGCTGGATGAAATAGCGAACATCGTGAGTTATCAAGACAAGGATCTGTTTCGGATAATCAAGGAAGACTTATATATGGATGACTTAATGACAGGCAGTGATACAATAATGGGTTGCATCGTATTGCAGCAAGAGCGGAGAACGACATTACAACAAGCTGGAATGCATCTACGAAAGTGCGTGTCGAACGACGACAAACTTATAGCCAACGTTCAAACCAGCGCCGAGAACGAAAGAATATTGCTAAAGGAAGACGAGTCAGTAAAGACACTCGGTTTGCAGTGGGATCCAAAAAAGGACATATTTGCTTTTGTCGTCAAAGTACATCAAAGCGGATAACCAAAAGAAGCGGGCTCTCGCAATTGGTACAAATCTTCAACCCATTTTGTTGGCTGACGCCTGTAACAGTTTAAGGCAAGTGCTTCAAGCAAAATTAGTGGACTTTGCCACTTACATGGGACGATGTTCTTGACGAGGTTTCTGCAAACTTATGGAGAAAGTATGCGAAGGAACTTCCGGCGCATATCAGAAAATCAATGACACGCTGGATCGGCAAAACAGTTATACTTGATATGGAGTTGTATGGCTTTTGTGATGAATCGGAAAAGGCATACGAGGCAGTCGTGTACCATCGGTGATCGAGTCACCCTGATGGCAACTAAGAGCAAGGTTAGCCCAACAAAAAATAAGAAACAACGACATCGTGATGAAATCGTCGAGTGGTAGAGCAAAACGGTCATTAAGGTGTCAGATGGCATGTTTGACATTTCCGTCGAAGCATGTTATTGATCTTATACAATATGAAGACATTGCTAACAAACTAGAAGAACTTAAATGAGTACGTTGTATACAGGGAGTCAATTAAATTGTTTATGCTAATTAGTCAGCTTCCAGGCTGGATTAATGAAGTTCAAGCAAGTGGCAATATTGACAAATGTCAATCGTGGCAAAATTAGCCCCATACTCCTGAAAACGTCTCAACTACAAGCGGAGATCAACAAAATCAACCATTTGGTGCTAAGAAATCACGCTCTTCCAGGAAGTAGTTCCGGCCATCGACTGCTAGTGGTATATAAATTTCTTACGGCTCAAGAGTTTTTCAAAGACGGAATAGTGATTATCAATGCCAAGGTACCCCTTTATCTGAAAGTGGAGGCGAACATATTCAGGATAATTCCTAAGCCGATCATGAAGAACAGTCCCAAAATGATTCCTGTGGTACCCGAGAAAAATCTGATCTAAAGCACTTCGTCGAACTCTTATCGTTTGCTGTCAGACACGGAGCTCAGTAAATGTGCGCAAGAAAACAACGAGACCACACACATGTGCTTGCATCTCTCTGAAGTTTATTTAACGTGGGATGTACCACAATGTGGTTTAAGCCCACGGACGTCCACTGCCGAAGCATACGTCAACGGATTTGGATTTTGTGCCAAATCAGCATACTTGCATAGCATTTGCCAGCAAGTTCCTTTTGAAGTTGTGTTGGGATTGGTCACAAACTTCTCCCTGTTACGGGACGGGATACATCCAGCATGACCCTCCCATAAAGGAGCCATCCCCATGATGGTTGAATTAGTTCTTTAAACCAGCCTGGGCATCAACCATCCCCTTGAGTGAGATTTCCTAGACGAAGCTACTACCAATTTCAAGCCCCATAGCGACTAAGGTGACCTAGGCCTAGATAGCTAGATCTCAAATGATAGTGACATTTTCTGGCTCCCGGGAGAATGTTCAGGACTGAACATAGGACCACCTACAGCGTGTAGATAGAACTAGTAATAAGTAATAAGAATATGTAAAATGTAATTGTAGTCCCAAGCAAATGTTAGAACTAAGATAAATTTAGAACACATGATACACGTTGTAGGAAAGTAAAGATAAGGGAAAGGATGTATACTCGACAATATAATATCCTGCACACACAGTAGGCGGTGTCACACCCCAAATCTACAAAATTATTTTGATTTAAAATCGCCCGATCAAATAGTGTTCAAAATATCAAGTAAATTGGTCAAAAAAAGTGGAATTTACGAAAAATTTTAGTTTATAGGTCTTTGAAGGGTAACTATGAAAATGAGTGCAATTTTGTGGTATGCTGAGCTTGTACACGTCGTCCTTATCAACAATATATATACTTTATGGGGTCCCCTTCCCCATACATTTGGGTCAAAAAACACACTATACCATAAAACACTATGTGTAGAGGGTATAAATACTTATTCAGTATAAAGACTACAACATTATATCTAGACACCTGCAAGGGAAACTATCTGCACTCAGACACAACTTCACACTGGATATTACAAAAATAGAAATTAGACGCATGGAGTATAATTTTCTGTTGAAAATTTTAAGACTGTAAATCAAAAAGACACTTTCACATATCTTTATCATCTCAAATGCAAGGGATCGGACTATTGAACAACAATTAGATAGAGCAAAAGCAAAAATCACTCTTAAACTAGACATAAAATGGAAAAAGAATGGTTTATAAATTTAACTGACCTACAAAATATCTCGCCAATACATATATTTGCCGATTTGAAACAAGGCATTCAAACAATAATGTCTGAAAGTTTCATTGAGATCGAACCACTGGTACTGTTACCTGCCATACAACATTATGAAGAGGAAGAGCAACAAGATTCACGTTGTTGTACGGAAAACATGGCTACGGTACGCAATGACCTAAAACAATGAAAGTTGGTATATAAACTATTAAAATAAAGAGAAATAAGATTCAATCAAAAAAAAAAAAAAGATTGGTCCTTACTGGTTGTAAATGAAGTCTGTTTATGCAGAGTATTTATTCGCAGCTTACGAACTATTTACGAGTTGCCATATTTTATGTAAGATTTGACTTCAAAACGTCTTGAAATTCCTTATGCATGCTTCTTCAATCACTTTTCCAGTCAGGACGTTTTAAGTCATCGTAGTAAATATGAAGCATTATGAAGAGAACACTTTGCGTATCGTAAGAATCAATTTTTTTTTTTTTTTATAGTACTAGAGACTATTTGTAGTAAATGGCCAATACATAACAGTAGGTTAGAATATTTCTGCAGTAGCTATTTTTTTGTGAGCATGGGAATTCCATTCAAGATTGTTTGCTCACTTCAACGCTCTCGTATCCTCTCGTTGATACTTGGCAAATTCTAAGAATATTTCTTCGAGGGTCGTTTGACTTATCGAATAATCTTCTATATTAAGCTTATATCGATTACACTCCACAAGACCAAAAATCTTCGACCATTTGATACTAGAAAGCGGAATATAAAATGTAAGTATGCCTTGGTACTCCTCTCTGTAAAAATAAGAATGGTCGTTACACAAAGATAGCAAGCCATGTGTGAATTAAATTATACATACTGTAAAATCGAATGCTCGAATTCTTGTTCCACAAATTGTTTTACAGAGTTTATATCCGGATAACTAATCGGGTTCTGCTCCGCAGACTCGTCCGCGTTGAGGATGTTGCTGAAAATTGTTGTTAATAGTATCACGTACTTTTTTTCTTTTTTAACGGATTTGTATACTCTTGCAAAAAGAGAATATAAAGTTTGTCATGAAGTTTGCAACGCAGAGAAGGAGACATTTCCGACTATATAAAATATATATATCCTTGATCAGCTCGTCGAGACGAGTTCACGGCATGTACGTCTGTTTGTTGCGATGCGAACTCCTCCTAGAGTTTTCCGAACAAACAAACTGCGTGCTTTTCTTTGCAAATTTTTGATTTTTGCTATAAGTGGGCGTAACCATGCCCATTTTTTTGTCAAAATAATTTTCATGTCTCCATTAGAACATAAGTGAGAAGTTTCAAGCCAATTAATTGAGAAACAAAAAAGTTTTCCATACAACGACGTTAAATCTTTCTTCTCTTCCTCTTCTTCATATTGTATGTCAGGCATCGTTTCGGACTATGTAAAACTACTACGTTCTCTATCTTCCAAAAAAAAAGTTTTCCATACAACGTTCAAAATTTGTTTTACTTCTTCATTTCGTATGGGGGCTACCAGTTCCAGTAATCCGATATGGCCGGTTCCGACAAATGAGCTGATCGCACAAAAAAGAAGTCTCTGTCTCTGATATCTTCAAAACTGTGAGAAGATCAACTCGTCTTGTCGTCCTAATCAAGAAAATATGTATATGCTTTATATAGTCACATGTGAATATTTCTATGTGTTACAAACTTCAGCACAAACTTACAATACTACTAGTATGATCCGGCGCGCTTTGCTACGCCCTTTGTTCTATTCTATCGTTCCTCAATTCTATCATCGTTTTTGAGTTCTCTTTACAAACAACACACACACCTACCACAAAATTTCTTCAAAATCGGTCCAGCCGTTTAGGAGGAGTTCAGTGACAAACACACGCACACGAGAAATATATATATATATATATATATATAAAGATTCACTGCGTGAAAACTATAACAAGAAAGGATTGCGTCGACAGTGCTTGATCTCGACAGGGAATATTAGTTTTTTGCGCATCGACATAGTATGTAACACCCAAAAGGAGACATCTTCGGCTATACAAAGTTTATATATTCTTGATCAACTCAACAAGACGAGTTGATATAACCATGTCCGTCTGTCTGTCCACCTGTATGAACGCCTAGATCTCGGAAACTATAATCTTCGATCGATTCTGTCATTCATTAAGCAGATTAAGTTTATCTTGTTTTCCCCCTTTTTGACTTAGTTTAGGAGTGAGGGGCGAATAATTGAAGCTACCTCGGGTAAAATGTCACAAAAGTCGTATTTTCTGGGTTGTCTTTTGAAATAGGAACACCAAATTTGAAGTGTATATACATGAGTCCCAAACAAATAGAATAAAAAATTGGCGTGGCCCCGCCCACATATAGTACAAATTTGAAATGCTTATATCTTTTAAACCATATAACTTACAGGAATGTCATTTGGTGTGTATAATTTTGGGATATAGTGAAACAAGATTAAACATGGGCGTGTCCACAACCACATATTGCCAAAATAGAACCAGTAAGGATTGGAGTCGACAGTACTCGACTTCGACATACCCTGTACCTTCAATTAGTAACGTCTGTTGTAGGGCGTTGCCCCGCCCACTTTTTAATCGAAAAAGATTTCCTTTCCATTCAATATCATACATACTAATTTTTGCTCTTCTAGACCAATTCGTTACAGAGATATAACGGTTTTCTATTTTGGCTATATGTGGGCGTGGTTACGCCCATTTTATATTTGAATCTAACTATACTCCATCCCAATAGCATACATGCAAAGTTTCATTCTTGTAGGTTATATGATTCTTGAGATATGAGCGTTTGAAATTTTTACTATATAGGGACGTGGTCACGCCCATTTTTTTGTTTTTTCTTTTTGAGGTTTGAGTCAGATATGTACACACCAAATTTGGTGTTCCTATCACAAAAGACAACGCAGAAAATACGACTTTTGTAAGTTTTTTCCCGAGGTAGATTCAGTTATTTGCTCCTCACCCCTAAACTGACTCAAAAATGGGGAAGACAAAATAAACTTGATCTGCGTAATGAATCACAGAATCGAACTGCCAAGAGCTTTCGGTCCTATCTATTATAGTTTCCGAGATCGACGCGTTCATACAGACAGACGGACGGACGGACAGACGGACATGGCTAAATCGACTTCTCTTTTGATACTGATCAAGAATATATATACTTTGTATAGTCGGATATGTCTCCTTTAAGGTGTTGCATACATTGTCGATGAGCACAAAACTAATATACCCTTGTACCATAAGGTACAGGGTATAAAAACCTTAAACCTTTGGAACAAAATGGTCCACAAGAGTAAAAATTGATATGTATGACATTAAATGGAAATGAGATCGGTTTCGATTGAGAAGTGAGCGGGCCAACGGAATATTACAGCCGTTATTAATTAAAGGTCGAGTACTGCCGACTCCAATCCTTACTGGTTTACATATGTATTATATGCTACATATACGAGGTGTGTTCAAAAAGTAAGGTGACTTTTCAAATTTCGCGGGCAACGTACCTTCGATTATCGATTTTTTTTTTTTTTTTTGTTATGTTGGTTCACTCTTCCCGAACATCTGTACCAAGTTTCAAGTGTATATGATTTTTTGTTTGCTTGTGAGAGGCGTAAGGGTTATAAGTTTTTTGCGTGCTCGGCGATTTTTTGCTATCGAAAAATATGGATCAAAGGATTTGCATTTTCAGCATCATAACCATATACACATGATTCGTCACCAGTTATGACACTTTTGAGTAAATCTGGGTCGTCGTAACGACTTGAGCGATGCTCATGCGACGGTTCGTTTGGTCAAAATTTAGTAATTTCGGAACAAACTTCGCTGGCACACGTCTCATGCCCAAAACGTTAAAAAAAATTTCATGGCATGAGCCAAGCGATACACCAACATCCTCAGCAACTTCTCTGATAGTGATTCGACGATTTTCAAAAACAATTTTCTTCACTGCTTGAATGTTTTCATCAGTTATTGACGTGCTTGGGCGTCCAGAGCGAGGCTCGTCATTGGCATCTTCCCGGCCATCTAGGAAGAGTTTGTAGCACTTGTAAACATTTTGAAGTGAAACTTCTTTAGCATGGGTGCGATTTGAAACTCGATGAAACGACATGAAAAAGAGACAGACTTTACATTTATTTGATTTAGCCTGCGAGAGAATGAAATAGAATATAGAATGACAGTCTGTAGTCATAAACTTAGTAGTCATAAAAAAAAATAACAACAACAACATGCTTAGTTGTAATATTGGCATTCCTCTTCAACCGTCACTTTCGCCATCTGGCGCTGGCATGTTTACTCCAAATATTACAAAAACTCTAGTTGTTGTTATTTTCGGCATAAGCATGCACCGTTAGGTCGGCCAGTGTGGTTTTTGCTACCTATGACACTGTCTGAGCCTATACATTGTGTTTGTTGTTGCCCGCTTCTTAATTTTGCTAATCAGCTTCATACTATAAGAGCCTCGAATTCATCTCCAATTCGCGTCCTCACAATTATGTTGAAGCCCGTTCAATTTTGCAATTGACAATCATACCCTTTCCTTTGTTGTGAAACTAAAAGTTAACACTGGCAATAAACTATATACGTATGCAATAAATAAAGTCAAGTAGATTCCACACATTGGAGCATTGGTAGTTACCTTGATTCTGTTCCTTGGGAGACACTCTGCACATTTGAATTAATTCTTCTTCTTCGCATTTATGCATTCAAAAATATACACATTCCAACTTGCCCAAATAACATGGTTGGTACATACTTATTTTCATAAAATGTACCATTTTTACGAGTTTTTTTAACCATTTCAAATACAACTTCATATTAACTATTATTTTAAAATTATTTCAACAATTTAATTCGAATGTACTTCTCAATTTTCGAAACTTGATTCAAGCAGTTTGGCGAGGCATTACATTGATTGTTTTGTAGCTGACGATAGCGTCCTTATTGGTTTTTTGTTTCTTTTAAAGAAAGTTTCACTTCAAACACGTGTACTGTGTTACACGCGATTTTTTTTTTTTTCTCAGAACAGTTTCACCGTATGCCACTCTCAACATTTCAAGTGTTACAGAGCACTTTATTTTATTTTTTACACACAATTTGATGCAAATCCTTTGATCCATATTTTTATATTGGCATTCCTCTTCAACCGTCACTTTCGCCATCTGGCGCTGGCATGTTTACTCCAAATATTACAAAAACTCTTGTTGTTGTTATTTTCGGCATAAGCATGCACCGTTAGGTCGGACAGTGTGGTTTTTGCTACCTATGACACTGTCTGAGCCTATACATTGTGTTTGTTGTTGCCCGCTTCTTAATTTTGCTAATCAGCTTCATACTATAAGAGCCTCGAATTCATCTCCAATTCGCGTCCTCACAATTATGTTGAAGCCCGTTCAATTTTGCAATTGACAATCATACCCTTTCCTTTGTTGTGAAACTAAAAGTTAACACTGTCAATAAACTATAAACGTATGCAATAAATAAAGTCAAGTAGATTCCACACATTGGAGCATTGGTAGTTACCTTGATTCTGTTCCTTGGGAGACACTCTGCACATTTGAATTAATTCTTCTTCTTCGCATTTATGCATTCAAAAATATACACATTCCAACTTGCCCAAATAACATGGTTGGTACATACTTATTTTCATAAAATGTACCATTTTTACGAGTTTTTTTAACCATTTCAAATACAACTTCATATTAACTATTATTTTAAAATTATTTCAACAATTTAATTCGAATGTACTTCTCAATTTTCGAAACTTGATTCAAGCAGTTTGGCGAGGCATTACATTGATTGTTTTGTAGCTGACGATAGCGTCCTTATTGGTTTTTTGTTTCTTTTAAAGAAAGTTTCACTTCAAACACGTGTACTGTGTTACACGCGATTTTTTTTTTTCTCAGAACAGTTTCACCGTATGCCACTCTCAACATTTCAAGTGTTACAGAGCACTTTATTTTATTTTTTACACAAAATTTGATGCAAATCCTTTGATCCATATTTTTCGATAGCAAAAAATCGCCGAGCACACAAAACACTTATAACCTTTACACCTCTCACAACCAAACAAAAAATGGTATACACTTGAAACTTGGTACAGATGTTCGGAAAGAGTGTACCAATATAACAAACCAAAAAAATCGATAATCGAAAGTACGTTGCCCGCGAAATTTGAAAAGTCACCTTACTTTTTGAACACACCCCGTATACATATACACACATGATCAAAATAACATCAAAGATTTGGTTAAATTATCGTTATTTGAAAGAAAATTCATGTTAGACACTGAATTCACTTTGATCAAAATAATAGGCACACTTGATAATTTAGTTATTTTATTCCATTCCAGTGCTAATTCCGTCAAGTACGGACGTGTTTTTCTTGTGCTCCGGAAAATTAACTTAAAACTCATCAGTGCAGTGAAAGATCTAATAATAATTAGTGTATATCGCGAAAAGACGCTTAGTGCGACAAATTCGCACAAATCTATCAACTAACCAGTAAGGACGCTATCTTCAGCAAGGCTGAAGCTATAATACTTTTCACGTTGTGTCACTAAAAAACTAAATGAATAGTTTTCATGCCTCCCTAACATTATAACTGTAAGGTTTCAAGTCAATTGGTTAAAAAACAAAAAAGTTTTCCATACAGCGGTTCAAGTTTTGCGATAAGTGGGCGTAGCCATGCCCACTTTTGGTGAAAATAGTTTTCATTCCTCCCTAAGAAGATAACTGTAAGGTTTCAAGTCAATTGGTCAATTTTCGCTAAAAAAAGGCGTGGGCACGCCCACTTTTGGTCAAAATTGTTTTCATTCCTCCCTAAGAACATAACTGTAAAGTTTCAAGTCAATTGGTTAAAAAACACAAAAGTTTTCCATACAACGGGTCAAATTTCGCTATAAAAGGGCGTGGCCACGGCCACTTTTGGTCAAAATAGTTTTCATTCCTCCCTAAGAACATAACTGTAAAGTTTCAAGTCAATTCGTTCAAAAACAAAAAAGTTTTCCATACAACGGGTCAATTTTTGCTATAAGTGGGCGTGGCTACGCCCACTTTTGGTCAACATTGTTTTCATTCCTCCCTAAGAACATAACTGTAAAGTTTCAAGTCAATTGGTTAAGGGGTTACATGGGTTTCGTCGTGTAAAAAAAGGCCTATTTTCAAGAATTTTTTTTTACTATAAAAAATTATTTATTTAATTCAAACTTTTTTCTGTCTTGAAGATACACATTTTAAGAATATTTTCTGAAATTTTCGAAAAAAAAAAAATTAAAACTTCGCCATTGTGACGTCATATTCGGTGACCCTTCGAAAAAAAGATGCCTCCGCGTTGTCAGCATAACTCCTGACAGGATGATTTAAAAGGAAAAACAAAAAATACGTGTTTCAGATAAAACCATAAACTCGTGCTTGAACGAAGGAAAAACAAAAAAAGCAAAAATTGGAATTTTGGCAGACCTTTTTCCAAAAAAAAGACAATTTCGGTCAAATTTGCGCGAATTTTTTTTTTTTTTAATAGTTGAAATTGAAAAAAAACAAAATCCTTCGTTCAAGCACGAGTAAATTGTATCTCAAACACGTGTGTAAAATTTCATCAAGATCGGTTGAGTAGTTTTCGAGAAATTTTGACAACCGACTTTAAAAACACAGTTACGAGAAAAACGCGTTTAAAGTTTTGAGTAACAATAAAAGTGACTTGGAGCGCGCACCTTCCAAAGGCTGTGTCTTCGAAACTATTATTCGGATCGACTTGAAAATTTAGAATAATATTATTGAGATGTTGTAGAAATTAATAAGTGAAAAAAAAAAAATTTTTTTTTTTGAACCAACGAAACCCATGTAACCCCTTAAAAAACAAAAAAATTTTCCATACAACGGGTCAAATTTCGCTATAAAAGGGCGTGGCCGCGCCCACTTTTGGTCAAAATTGTTTTCATTCCTCCCTAAGAACATAACTGTAAAGTTTCAAGTCAATTGGTTAAAAAACACAAAAGTTTTCCATACAACGGGTCAAATTTCGCTATAAAAGGGCGTGGCTACGCCCACTTTTGGTCAAAATAGTTTTCATTCCTCCCAAAGAACATAACTGTAAAGTTTCAAGTCAATTCGTTGAAAAACAAAAAAGTTTTCCATACAACGGGTCAATTTTTGCTATAAGTGGGCGTGGCTACGCCCACTTTTGGTCAAAATAGTTTTCATTCCTCCCTAAGAACATAACTGTAAAGTTTCAAGTCAATTGGTTAAAAAACAAAAAAGTTTTCCATACAACGGGTCAATTTTCGCTATAAGTGGGCGTGGCTACGCCCACTTTTGGTCAAAATAGTTTTCAATCCTTCCTAAGAACATAACTTTAAAATTTCAAGTCAATTGGTTAAAAAACAAAAAAGTTTTTCATACAACGGGTCAATTTTCGCTAGAAGTGGGCGTGGCTACGCGTGGCTACGCCCATTTTTGGTCAAAATAGTTTTCATTCCTCCCCAAGAACATAACTTTAAAATTTCAAGTCAATTGGTTAAGAAACAAAAAAGTTTTCCATACAACGACGTGAATATGGCTTCTCTTCCTCTTCTTCATTTTGTATGGGAGCTACCAGTTCCAGATGTCCAATCTCAATGAAACTTTCAGGCATGTAGTCGGACCATGTAAAACTACTATGTTTAAAATTTCAGCACTCTATTGTACAAAACAAAAAACTTTTCCATACAACGACTCAAGTTTTGTTCATTTTTCTTCTTCTTTTCGTATGGGGGCTACCAGTTCCAGTGGTCCGATATGGCTGGATCCGACAAATGAGTTGATCGCACAAATAAGCAGTCTCTGTGCAAAATTTCAGCTCAATATCTTCAAAACTGTGGGAGGAGATTGTATATATACAGACAGACGGACGGACAGACGGACAGACGGACATGGCTAAATCAACTCGTCTTGTCGTCCTGATCAAGAATATATATACTTTATATAGTCGGAAATTAATATTTCGATCTGTTACAAACTTCAGCACAAAGTTATTATACTATTTCACATACGTGAAAAGTATAATTAATCAATTGATTATCCACAATAAACAAAAAAAAAAAAAAACAATTAAAACTAAATCTCAATTAATACAATGAGTACAAAAGAAATCGAAACTCGCAGTGAACTGCAGCGTAAGCAAGACGAGCGTCGGCTCTCTTCGCAACGGAACAACGCGTATTTCACCTATAACGCCGCGTCAACCGAAAATACTGCAGCTCTAGAGCGATCGAGGGCAATGACCAATGCAGCGCACGAACTATTGCACGTAGCGAGCGGGAGAGCGCGTTCTTGCTCTCCGTCGCTACCGTCCACGTCTCAAACGCCGCAGAGCGCTGGTCCGCTCATCAGACCGCAGATATGTACTGGCCAGAGAGACCTGTGCCCATCTACGACGGCTAGTACAACAATGTCACTAACTACCTCAACAGTAAGTACAACAACAACTACAACGGTATCAACTGCCAGTCCAATAGCCAATGCAAATACAACTGGCGCAACATTACCTAAAGAAAACGCAAACAGAGAAACAAAAAGGCCGGCCGTACAGACTGGACTGGATCGCTACATTCAATTTAAAAGAAAGTTGAGCCCCCTAAACTCGAAGTCGAAAATTACCCGTGTTAGCTTCAGCCTACCAGCAAGCGAAATGCCTGATAATACCAACAGGTTCAAAATTCTGGCAGATAACACTACTGATCTGGCCCCCGAAGTAGAAAGCGTTAAAAGAATGCTAAAGCCACCACCAATTTACATCCGTGAAAAAGCTGCAACGCCTTAGTCAGCAAATTTATCGAGCTTATTGGAAAGGACAACTTTCATGTAATCCCCCTTGTAAAGGGAAATATACATGAAACAAAGGTACAAACTATGTCCGAAGATAACTACAGAGTACGGTCAAAGTACCTGAGCGACAATAAAGAGAACTTCTATACGTACCAGCTAAAAAGCAGCAAAGGCCTGCATGTCGTACTAAAGGGCATAGAGCCTGAAGTTTCTCCTGCAGAACTAATCAACGCGTTACAAGAGAAAGGATTCAGTGCCAAAACTGTTTTCAACATCCAAAATAAGGATAGAAAGCCGCAACCACTCTTTAAGGTAGAACTTAATCCAGAAATCAAGCCGCTCAAGAAAAACGAAGTGCACCCGATGCACCCAAACTTGAATTACTACTGCACCGCAGAATCACCGTAGAAGAACAGCTAACTATAAAGGTTGCCCAATATACAAAGAACTGAAAACACGAATCCACCAACGAGTGAGCACTACACGCTCTCAAAACGCACAGCCTACATTTACACCATCTAAATAAAACCCAGACGTTTTCTTTTCGACCGCAGCCAGATCTTCACTTGGCCCCGGAATCTCAACCAAAAACGTGACATTTGCCAGTGCTCTAAAATCAGGACTGGTCCCCCCTACCCCAAATACGCCGAACCCACAACTAGCACATGCAAAATTAAACGCGACTCAACACCACCAAATACCGGAGCAGCAACAAAGCAACTTTGAAGCAATGGTATCAACCATGCAGCAAAGTCTAATCTTTTATGCGGACAACCATGCAGGACTTGATGCGTAACCAAAATCTACTGATACAAATGCTGATTTCACAACAGTCCAAATAAACCATGCCTTCCCTACGCATATCTACGTGGAATGCTAATGGCGTCTCACAGCACAAACTTGAGCTAACTCAATTTCTACTTGACAAACACATTGACGTAATGCTACTCTCAGAAACTCACCTTACAAACAAATATAATTTTAACATACGAGGCTACGTATTTTACGGACCAAACCATCCTGATGGTAAACCACATGGGGGGACTGGTATTCTCATTAGAAACCGTCTCAAACACCACTGCCATAGAAGATTTGTTGAAAACTATCTACAGGCCACATCTATAAACATACAATTAGATAGTGGTAACCATCTAACACTAGCCGCCGTATACTGCCCCCCTCGTCTCAATATATCTGAAGCTGAGTTCTCACTGTGGATCTCGTCTAGTGACCCCAAAAGGAAAACAATTGTACAATGCAATTATAAAACCCAGCAATAAGCTCGACCATCTCTCTCCCAGCAGACCAACATACTGGCCCAATAAACTACCCGACCTAATTGACTTTGCAATAACAAAAAATATTCCCCGAACCCTGCTAAGCGCCGAAAGTCTTTCAGATCTCTCATCTGATCATTAATTAACTTACTTCGACATCCAAAAACCGTAGGCCAACCGAATAGATTGACTTTGCAAAAAACCAACTGGGTCAGATAAAAAAAATATTTTAGCTCACACATTGAGCTAGATTCTCCCCTAACCGTTGGAGGTGAGATCGACAGCTTCGTAAA
Source organism: Phortica okadai (assembly GCA_034638295.1). Lineage (NCBI taxonomy): Eukaryota > Metazoa > Arthropoda > Insecta > Diptera > Drosophilidae > Phortica > Phortica okadai. The sequence continues at coordinate 33,242,385 of CM067848.1, read as the reverse complement.
CAATCTAGAATCAGTATTCGTTATCGCAGCTCGTATCTCAACACCTCAAACAGCACAAGCTCCGCGTAACAAAAAGAAGACGAATCTACAAATCGAGCAGCTCGTTATCGAAAAGCGACGCTTACGTCGAGAATGGCAATCAACCAGATCACCATCTGCACGACATAGGCTAAATAGCGCCACACGTAACCTCACTAAAGCGTTAAAGCAAGAAAAAGCATATACCCAACGCCGTTACATAGAACAATTATCAGCATCCTGTACAAGAAACTCACTGTGGAGAGCTCACCCAACCCTAAGCTCACCGACAGAAACCGTGACAGAAACAGCGACGAAGATAGAGCAAGAACATTTGCCGCCCACCTTGAAAATGTGTTTCAACCAAATCCTAGCACAAATGCGACTATACTAGCAGCATTAACAAACGACGCCGAGCTTCAACGTGACCCAATCGAGTTTCGACCAAACGAAATCGCTAATATTATCAAAAAGGAACTGAACCCAAAAAAATCACCGGGCTGCGATTTAATAACCCCAAAAATGATTATTGAGCTCCCATATTGTGCTGTTTGCACTATCGCAAAGCTCTTCAATGCCATCACTAAGCTTGGCTATTTTCCAGAGAGATGGAAAAAGTCTATCATCATAATGATACCAAAGCCAGGAAAAGATCACACGATTCCCTCGTCTTACAGACCCATAAGTATATTATCGTGGCTATCAAAACTCTTCGAAAAATGCAACTCATTCCTGAGAACACACAACAAAATCCCTTCACACCAGTTCGGCTTTCGTGAAAAACACGGAACTATTGAGCAGGTTAATCGCATAACATCAGAAATACGAAGCGCGTTCGAAAATCGAGAATACTGCACAGCAATATTTTTGGATGTCTCACAAGCATTCGGCAGAGTTTGGCTGGACGGTTTAATGCATAAAATTTAAACAATGCTTCCAAGCAACACGCACAAGCTATAAAAGTCATACCTCTACGACAGGAAATTTACAGTGAGATGTAACAGTGATATGTCCGATGACCACATTATTAGAGCTGGAGTTCCTCAAGGTCCTCTACACATCAGACATCCCAACAAGCAGACGACTAACAACATCCACCTTTGCTGACGATACAGCTATTCTCAGCCGTTCCAGATGCCCTATGCAAGCAACAGCGCAGTTAGCTCTTCACCTGGTCGACATAGAAAAATGGCTAGCTGACTGGCGAATAAAAGTCAACGAACAAAAATGCAGACACGTTACGTTCACTCTACACTACGCTTCCACAAACAAACGAAGTGACATACCTCGGAGTACACCTCGATAGAAGACTCACATGGCGTAGGCACATCGAGGCCAAGAGAACGCATTTAAAACTAAATGCAAATAGCCTCCATTGGCTTATCAACGCTCGCTCTTCCCTTAGTCTTGACTACAAAGTCCTGCTCTACAATTCTGTTCTCAAACCTATCTGGACCTACGGCTCCCAGATATGAGGAAACGCTTTCAGTAGCAACATTGAAATCATCCAGAAAACCCAGTCAAAGATATTGAGAACCATCACCGGGGCACCGTGGTATGTTCGAAACGAAAACATACAAAAAGATTTAAATATTCAACCATTCAGAGAAGTAATAGCAGAACTCAAGGAACAATACTACAGCAAGCTTTCTACGCGCCCTAATCACCTCGCCAGAAGTTTAACAAGATTGTGCAGCCAATCCCGTCTTCGTCGAAATGACCTTCCAACCCAGTGATAGACCCTAGGGCCCCGCATCATATCTGCAGTCCAAAAGAACTGCTAGTTAACATATAGGCATAAGATCTGCAAACTTATTGTTAGTCTCATAAAGAGAAGATTCAATAAATAAAGCAAAGAAAAAAAAAAAAAAAGAACGGTAAATTTGAGCGACATGGAGCGATTTTGAGAATTCGAGCAAGCCGACGACTCTACGGAGGAGACCACTTCACGATGCACTGATGGGCAGTTCGTTGTGGCAATTCCATTAAAAAACGATGTGGAATTGGGTAAGTCTCGTAAACAAGCGGCGTCAAGACTTATGAGTATGAAATCATCTCGCAAAGTATTCCAAATTTATGAAGGAATATCTGCAACTTGGCCACATGGAGCTTGTACCTTCATTGGGAGAGGCAAAATATTACTTGCCACATCATGCCATCATCAGACCGGATAGCCTCGCTACAAAACTAAGGGTAGTGTTCGATGCGTCGGCTAAGACGTCCAATGGGTGCAGCCTGAACGATAAAATGTTGGCTGGCGACTATGGCGTTACGTAATAACGGCTTATGCCGAAAAAATGTACCGTCAAATCAAAGTACAATATGAAGACAAGCAGTACCTGCACATTTTGTGGAGAGAAAGTTCAAAACTTCCGATGCGTGAGTACAGGCTGACAACAGTCACATAAGGAACAGCAGCAGCGCCATTTTTGGCTGTACGAGCGCTGGATGAAATAGCGAACATCGTGAGTTATCAAGACAAGGATCTGTTTCGGATAATCAAGGAAGACTTATATATGGATGACTTAATGACAGGCAGTGATACAATAATGGGTTGCATCGTATTGCAGCAAGAGCGGAGAACGACATTACAACAAGCTGGAATGCATCTACGAAAGTGCGTGTCGAACGACGACAAACTTATAGCCAACGTTCAAACCAGCGCCGAGAACGAAAGAATATTGCTAAAGGAAGACGAGTCAGTAAAGACACTCGGTTTGCAGTGGGATCCAAAAAAGGACATATTTGCTTTTGTCGTCAAAGTACATCAAAGCGGATAACCAAAAGAAGCGGGCTCTCGCAATTGGTACAAATCTTCAACCCATTTTGTTGGCTGACGCCTGTAACAGTTTAAGGCAAGTGCTTCAAGCAAAATTAGTGGACTTTGCCACTTACATGGGACGATGTTCTTGACGAGGTTTCTGCAAACTTATGGAGAAAGTATGCGAAGGAACTTCCGGCGCATATCAGAAAATCAATGACACGCTGGATCGGCAAAACAGTTATACTTGATATGGAGTTGTATGGCTTTTGTGATGAATCGGAAAAGGCATACGAGGCAGTCGTGTACCATCGGTGATCGAGTCACCCTGGGTGACTCGAGTCACCCTGATGGCAACTAAGAGCAAGGTTAGCCCAACAAAAAATAAGAAACAACGACATCGTGATGAAATCGTCGAGTGGTAGAGCAAAACGGTCATTAAGGTGTCAGATGGCTTGTTTGACATTTCCGTCGAAGCATGTTAATGATCTTATACAATATGAAGACATTGCTAACAAACTAGAAGAACTTAAATGAGTACGTTGTATACAGGGAGTCAATTAAATTGTTTATGCTAATTAGTCAGCTTCCAGGCTGGATTAATGAAGTTCAAGCAAGTGGCAATATTGACAAATGTCAATCGTGGCAAAATTAGCCCCATACTCCTGAAAACGTCTCAACTACAAGCGGAGATCAACAAAATCAACCATTTGGTGCTAAGAAATCACGCTCTTCCAGGAAGTAGTTCCGGCCATCGACTGCTAGTGGTATATAAATTTCTTACGGCTCAAGAGTTTTTCAAAGACGGAATAGTGATTATCAATGCCAAGGTACCCCTTTATCTGAAAGTGGAGGCGAACATATTCAGAATAATTCCTAAGCCGATCATGAAGAACAGTCCCAAAATGATTCCTGTGGTACCCGAGAAAAATCTGATCTAAAGCACTTCGTCGAACTCTTATCGTTTGCTGTCAGACAAGGAGCTCAGTAAATGTGCGCAAGAAAACAACGGGACCACACACATGTGCTTGCATCTCTCTGAAGTTTATTTAACGTGGGATGTACCACAATGTGGTTTAAGCCCACGGACGTCGACTGCCGAAGCATACGTCAACGGATTTGGATTTTGTGCCAAATCAGCATACTTGCATAGCATTTGCCAGCAAGTTCCTTTTGAAGTTGTGTTGGGATTGGTCACAAACTTCTCCCTGGTACGGGACGGGATACATCCAGCATGACTCTCCCATAAAGGAGTTGAACTAGTTCTTTAAACCAGCCTGGGCATCAACCATCCCCTTGAGTGAGATTTCCTAGACGAAGCTACTACCAATTTCAAGCCCCATAGCGACTAAGGTGACCTAGGCCTAGATAGCTAGATCTCAAGTGATAGTGACATTTTCTGGCTCCCGGGAGAATGTTCAGGACTGAACATAGGACCACCTACAGCGTGTAGATAGAACTAGTAATAAGTAATAAGAATATGTAAAATGTAATTGTAGTCCCAAGCAAATGTTAGAACTAAGATGAATTTCGAACACATGATACACGTTGTAGGAAAATAAAGATAAGGGAAAGGATGTATACTCGACAATATAATATCCTGCACACACAGTAGGCGGTGTCACACCCCAAATCTACAAAATTATTTTGATTTAAAATCGCCCGATCAAATAGTGTTCAAAATATCAAGTAAATTGGTAAAAAAAAGTGGAATTTACGAAAAATTTTAGTTTATAGGTCTTTGAAGGGTAACTATGAAAATGAGTGCAATTTTGTGGTATGCTGAGCTTGTACACGTCGTCCTTATCAACAATACATATACTTTATGGGGTCCCCTTCCCCATACATTTGGGTCAAAAAACACACTATGTGTAGAGGGTATAAATACTTATTCAGTATAAAGACTACAACATTATATCTAGAAACCTGCAAGGGAAACTATCTGCACTCAGACACAACTTCACACTGGATATTACAAAAATAGAAATTAGACGCATGGAGTATAATTTTCTGTTGAAAATTTTAAGACTGTAAATCAAAAAGACACTTAAACGTATCTTTATCATCTCAAATGCAAGGGATCGGACTATTGAACAATAATTAGATAGAGCAAAAGCAAAAATCACGCTTAAACTAGACATAAAATGGAAAAAGAATGGTTTATAAATTTAACTGACCTACAAAATATCTCGCCAATACATATATTTGCCGATTTGAAACAAGGCATTCAAACAATAATGTCTGAAAGTTTCATTGAGATCGAACCACTGGAACTGTTACCTGCCATACAACATTATGAAGAGGAAGAGCAACAAGATTCACGTCGTTGTACGGAAAACATGGCTACGGTACGCAATGACCTAAAACAATGAAAGTTGGGGGAGTCGAGTCGCGACCGCGAAACGAACAACACGTAGCCACTTTCTTGTGTCTTAATTATCCAGTCTATCCACCGATCGGATCATTCTTAATTCAGTGCCCAAACAAGTGATATTAATATACCGAACTCATATTGTGATCGACGTTCTATTATGTCAGAGCCTTATGCTCTAGAAAATCGAAATAATATCGACAATATTAATAGTAACGATGATCTTACTAGAAAAAGAAAAAACTCTAATTCAGAAGATCAAAGAATGGCAAAAAACCTAAGAAATAATTATTACGCAGCTCTCGCGGAGAACTTAGATGACTGCAACGAAACAGTTATCCAAAAATTTGCGAGAGAAGTTCTACTCAATAACATAAAAACAACAACACCAAAAGAACAAATATTACTTCCAGAAGCAACGCTTCCATCAACATCTGCAGCAGCAAAAACAGCTTTAAACAACATCAACCAAAAAAGCTCAAGCAATAAAGTTAACATAAAAAATAACAACAAAAACGTACCACCAATAAATACTTTCGATTTACAATCAAAACAAATAATCGAACTAATTAAAAACGGTCTTAAGATCTCTCAATTTAAAATAAAAGAATATAGTCATAACAAACGGGCTATTTTTCTCTCAAACATCGAAGACTACAAAAAAGTGAGAGGTCATCTAGAAAAAGCTAATGCTAAATTCTACTCTTATACGCCTAAATGCCTTAAATCTAAGACATACCTAATGAAAGGCCTAAGCGGTGAGTCTGATCCGCAAGAAATACTCAACGAATTACGCACGTATGAAAATGAAAACCTAAAAATATTAAATGTTAACCCATTTACAACAAAAAAATCGATTCAAGAAAACTTTAAACTTCCGATCTTCATGGTGCAAATTAGCGCGGAAAGTAATCTAAACTTACTAAAAGCCATCGACAACATCCAATATCACCTCATAAAATGGGAAGCTCTTCGAAGACAAGAAATTCCCCAGTGTAGAAACTGCCAAAGCTTTTTCCATAGCGCGGCAAATTGTCATCTAACACCAAGATGCGTCAAATGCAGCGAACCGCACAAAAGCTCAGATTGTCCTCTGGGATCCCAAGTTCCCATCGTTAAAGAAAAGCTCTTCTGCATTCTATGCAAAAAAGCTGGTCATCCGGCATCATATAAAGGTTGTGAACGATACAAAGATGAAACTTAAAATTAGAGCTAAAAAAAATAATCTAAGAAATATTAAATCTTATACACCGCAAAATGTAAATCCTAACATAAGTTTCTCTCAAATAATTAGAGATAGCACAAATCCACCTACTAACAGCTTTTCCAATCAACCAACCCAAAATGTAACGCTTAATCAATTGCATAGCACTATACAAGCACTCTGCTCGCAAATTTCTAATTTGCAAAAACAGCTTAACGAACAAGCGCAACGACTGGACACAGTTTGTGGTATTATTGACTCAATATGAACCCTAACATAATGAGAAGTAAATTATCTCCTAAAACATTAAACATAATTTCCCTTAATGTTAACTCTATTATAAATTTGAGCAGAAGATTGGAACTCAAAAAATTCCTTATGGATAACTGCCCAGACATACTATTACTCAATGAAACCAAACTAAACCCAAAACATAAAGTAAAATTTGAAGGTTACACGCTTATCCGAAACGATAGGAGTGGGGCAAAAAGAGGAGGAGGCACAGCGATACTTATAAAAGAAAACATAAAATTTTGCAAATATTCAAACAGAAAAATTGATTCTTTCTCCTATTTAGAAACCACTGTCATCAAAATAAACATGAAATCAAACTGTTCCATGTATTTAATTGCTGCGTATTATCCGTCAGGCAACAATAATGACTTGTTTAAAGTGGAGATTAACGCTTTATTCGAAACATTAAACTTACAAAATCCAATGCATTACTATATTCTAGCAGGTGACCTTAACAGCAAGCACTCTGATTGGGGTAATCAATGCAACAACCCTAAAGGTTCTGCCCTAAGAGATTGGTTAAACACAAATGCCTTTATGTATAGAACTACATTATTTGCTTCTATTACCCCATCTTACCCAAAAGCAATGTCATATCTAGACATATGTATTGCTGATAATAGAATTAAATTCCACTTAAACTCGATGGACTCAATTAATTGTTTAAAATGCTTAGACTATGACAGCGACCACCAGGCTATACAAATGATTGTTTCTAATCGGGATGGAACTAATCTGTACGAATTAGCAAACATCACACCTACGTACTTTTTGGATTTCAAAAGGACGAATTGGATAAAATTTAAGAATACCCTGAATCGTTTATACGAACTAAATTGCCCTACTCCCAACGATAGAAACCTAACCAATTATGAAATAGATCAACACCTTACAAAATTAGATACAATTATTAGTCTGGCAATAGACAAAACAGTGCCTAAAAAAGTATGTAATAATTCACTTGAAACCCTAGCCAATAACCCCATAATCAAACTGCTGTTAATCGAAAAAAAGAAATATCTTTCAATAATCAAGAGACACCATAGACTAGAATTCCAACTCTCGGACAGATTGTTAAATCTAGCGAAAACCAAACTCAAACTTATCAAGAAAATGATAAACGACAACTTGAGAAATGAACTTAACGAAAAAATGAAAAAAAAAATATCCTACATATCCCCAAAGAACCCAGATAAATTTGCACTTGTCAAAAAGACGTTCATTAGAAAGGACTCGAACACGCTCAGTCACCTCAACATCCCTTCGAGCTCAACGGACTTAATTCAATCTACAGGACTAAACCCTAATGAGTTACCAAGAGATGATCATTCAAACTATACTATTACAAACAATAGTGATATTTTGAATGTAGTAGGTCGATATTTCGAATTGATACATGCAGCTAAACACAATGATCCCGACAATGAAGTTCACAACCTGGTGAATAGCGCCTTTAACCAGTTTTTATCAATAAAAACAAGCTATGAAGGCTCCAACGTAAGAGTTACATCATTCCACGAACACAAAAGAGCTGATAACTTAAATGAACGTCAAATTGACAACTATTTTATTCAAAAAAGCGAATTAATCTCAATTTTATCTAAACTTAAAAATAAACTATCATCCGGCCTCGACCAAGTTCCTAACATAGTACTTAAAAATCTTTCCCTAGAACTTGTAACGGACTTCTGTACTCTTTTTAATAACATGCTGAATAACTCATACTTCCCAAATCAATGGAAAACGGCAAAATTAGTTATCATTCCTAAAAAAGATAAGGACAAAAACAATATAAAAAATCTGCGCCCAATTAGCATGCTTCCTAATATAAGCAAAATCTTCGAAATCATCATAAGCTCCAATATACATCAAATAATTGAAAATAACAAGCTAATTAGTGAAAAACAATTTGGATTCAAATTTCAACACTCAACTTACCACGCGATTAATCTATTGGTATCTGATATCAACTGGAACTGGAATAAAAAATCTGTAACTGGTGCCTGTTTCATTGACTTAGAAAAAGCTTTCGACAAAGTCTGGATCCCAGGTTTAATTGTCAAGCTAATGAGCTACAAATTCCCATTGCATTGCACAATTCTAGTTCACAACATGTTGACCGACAAAAAATTTAAAGTTAATATTAATAACGCTATAAGTGAACAAACATTTAACGTAAAAAACGGGTTGCAGCAAGGTACTGTAAATGCCCCAACGCTCTTCAATCTTTATCTGCTAGACCTCATGAACAAAATTGATAATATAATAGCCTTCGCTGATGACATAGTAGTTTATCATTCGGATACAACAATGGATAACATAAACACGCATCTTCAAAATAAAATCAACATATTAACTAATTATGCTGAAAACTGGCACCTAAAAATAAATGTCAACAAATGCGAAGGTATTTTATTTCGTCCACCCATAAATAAATGCCATAACAACATTAAAAAAAACTGGAAACAATTTGCCGTAACCATTGATAATGAAAACATTTCTCAAACCAATTCAGTCAAATACCTTGGCGTTACCCTTGATAAATTTTTATACTACAATGATCATGTTAACCTACAAATATCAAAAGCCAAAAAAGCCTACCATGCGTACAAAAGACTCTTTTCATCTAGGTTGTTAAATTCCAATGTCAAGATCATTATGTATCAAGCACTAATTAGGCCAATACTAACTTACGCGTGCCCCATTTGGTTCAACATATCGCCGTCATACATGGAACGATTAAGAAAAACTGAAAGAGGTATCTTAAGATCATGCACTTCATTGTTCAGGACGCGTAGTAGTAATTTTACACACTACTACTCAAACAAAAAATTGTATAAAGAGGCTAAACTTTGTAGAATAGACACACACATTATAAATCTCATAAGGAAGCACTTTATAAGAACAACCGCGGTTAGTTCCAACAGTTTTATTTTCGCACCATCATACGAAAGCGATAATTACTTTCAGGAATGCATATCTAACGGATACACTCCGCCCGAGGTATTTATCTATCTGGACAAAGAAAGATTTGTAGAAAATGAAGAGGGTATACCAATTCTATACCACATCAATAGGCGTGCCAACAAAAAAGTTGTTTGCTCAAAAGTCTTAACAGCTGATAATAAAAGATTCGACACATCAATCTCAAATTTAGACACGAGCTTATCAGCAAAAACCACCAAATATTGCTGGTGGAAAACATCCTAACATCCTGTCCCTATCCTTTTATCCTCATTAATCCCTTTCCCTCCCTTATTATTATTTAGTTTGTAAGGTTTAGTAATTAAATTAAATTCTTTAAGCCATGTTTTTCCTAATTTTTCATAGCATTGCAATAAAATTTCGCTTTCAACAAGTTAACAACTTCAATTAGTTCCAAAAAAGAAATAATATACAACTAAAATAGACTAAGAACTCGAGAGCTCGACCAGAGACATTGTTCAATTTACACATACAATTACATTTGTTTATTTAATGTAAGTACTTTAAGTCATTCTGTATAAATAAACAATTAAAAAAAAAAAAAAACAATGAAAGTTGGTATATAAACTATTAAAATAAAGAGAAATAAGATTCAATCAAAAAAAAAAGATTGGTCCTTACTGGTTGTAAATGAAGTCTGTTTATGCAGAGTATTTATTCGCAGCTTACGAACTATTTACGAGTTCTTGTCAATAATCCTATTAATTAAACTTTTTAAGCAAATGTTTTAAGTATAATATTATATTTTACAAAAAAAACATTTTTTAAAACAACTAACAATACTTAAGTACAATCATTACAATTAAAACAAAATGGCAGCTCTATTTGAAGCCATATTTTATGTAAGATTTGACTTCAAAACGTTTTGAAATTCCTTATGCATGCTTCTTCAATCACTTTTCCAGTCAGGACGTTTTAAGTCATCGTAGTAAATATGAAGCATTATGAAGAGAACACTTTGCGTATCGTAAGAATCAATTTTTTTTTTTTTTATAGTACTAGAGACTATTTGTAGTAAATGGCCAATACATAACAGTAGGTTAGAATATTTCTGCAGTAGCTATTTTTTTGTGAGCATGGGAATTCCATTCAAGATTGTTTGCTCACTTCAACGCTCTCGTATCCTCTCGTTGATACTTGGCAAATTCTAAGAATATTTCTTCGAGGGTCGTTTGACTTATCGAATAATCTTCTATATTAAGCTTATATCGATTACACTCCACAAGACCAAAAATCTTCGACCATTTGATACTAGAAAGCGGAATATAAAATGTAAGTATGCCTTGGTACTCCTCTCTGTAAAAATAAGAATGGTCGTTACACAAAGATAGCAAGCCATGTGTGAATTAAATTATACATACTGTAAAATCGAATGCTCGAATTCTTGTTCCACAAATTGTTTTACAGAGTTTATATCCGGATAACTAATCGGGTTCTGCTCCGCAGACTCGTCCGCGTTGAGGATGTTGCTGAAAATTGTTGTTAATAGTATCACGTACTTTTTTTCTTTTTTAACGGATTTGTATACTCTTGCAAAAAGAGAATATAAAGTTTGTCATGAAGTTTGCAACGCAGAGAAGGAGACATTTCCGACTATATAAAATATATATATCCTTGATCAGCTCGTCGAGACGAGTTCACGCCATGTACGTCTGTTTGTTGCGATGCGAACTCCTCCTAGAGTTTTCCGAACAAACAAACTGCGTGCTTTTCTTTGCAAATTTTTGATTTTTGCTATAAGTGGGCGTAACCATGCCCATTTTTTTGTCAAAATAATTTTCATGTCTCCATTAGAACATAAGTGAGAAGTTTCAAGCCAATTGATTGAGAAACAAAAAAGTTTTCCATACAACGACGTTAAATCTTTCTTCTCTTCCTCTTCTTCATATTGTATGTCAGGCATCGTTTCGGACTATGTAAAACTACTACGTTCTCTATCTTCCAAAAAAAAAGTTTTCCATACAACGTTCAAAATTTGTTTTACTTCTTCATTTCGTATGGGGGCTACCAGTTCCAGTAATCCGATATGGCCGGTTCCGACAAATGAGCTGATCGCACAAAAAAGAAGTCTCTGTCTCTGATATCTTCAAAACTGTGAGAAGATCAACTCATCTTGTCGTCCTAATCAAGAAAACATGTATATGCTTTATATAGTCACATGTGAATATTTCTATGTGTTACAAACTTCAGCACAAACTTACAATACTACTAGTATGATCCGGCGCGCTTTGCTACGCCCTTTGTTCTATTCTATCGTTCCTCAATTCTATCATCGTTTTTGAGTTCTCTTTACAAACAACACACACACCTACCACAAAATTTCTTCAAAATCGGTCCAGCCGTTTAGGAGGAGTTCAGTGACAAACACACGCACACGAGAAATATATATATATATATATATATAAAGATTCACTGCGTGAAAACTATAACAAGAAAGGATTGCGTCGACAGTGCTTGATCTCGACAGGGAATATTAGTTTTTTGCGCATCGACATAGTATGTAACACCCAAAAGGAGACATCTTCGGCTATACAAAGTTTATATATTCTTGATCAACTCAACAAGACGAGTTGATATAACCATGTCCGTCTGTCTGTCCACCTGTATGAACGCCTAGATCTCGGAAACTATAATCTTCGATCGATTCTGTCATTCATTAAGCAGATTAAGTTTATTTTGTTTTCCCCCTTTTTGACTTAGTTTAGGAGTGAGGGGCGAATAATTAAAGCTACCTCGGGTAAAATGTCACAAAAGTCGTATTTTCTGGGTTGTCTTTTGAAATCGGAACACCAAATTTGAAGTGTATATACATGAATCCCAAACAAATAGAATAAAAAATTGGTGTGGCCCCGCCCACATATAGTACAAATTTGAAATGCTTATATCTTTTGAACCATATAACTTACAGGAATGTCATTTGGTGTGTATAATTTTGGGATATAGTGAAACAAGATTAAATCATAACATGGGCGTGCCCACATCCACATATTCCCAAAATAGAAAAACCTTAAGCCTTTGGAACAAAATGGTCCAAAAGAGTAAAAATTGATTGGTTTCAATTGAGAAGTGAGCGGGCCAACGGCATATTACAGCCGTTATTAATTAAAGGTCGACTACTGCCGACTCCAATCCTTACTGGTTCACATATGTATTATATGCTACATATACGAGGTGTGTTCAAAAAGTAAGGTGACTTTTCAAATTTCGCGGGCAACGTACCTTCGATTATCGATTTTTTTTTTGTTTTGTTATGTTGGTTCACTCTTCCCGAACATCTGTACCAAGTTTCAAGTGTATATGATTTTTTGTTTGGTTGTGAGAGGCGTAAAGGTTATAAGTTTTTTGCGTGCTCGGCGATTTTTTGCTATCGAAAAATATGGATCAAAGGATTTGCATTTTCAGCATCATAACCATATACCCATGATTCGTCACCAGTTATGACCCTTTTGAGTAAATCTGGGTCGTCGTTAACGACTTGAGCGATGCTCATGCGACGGTTCGTTTGGTCAAAATTTAGTAATTTCGGAACAAACTTCGCTGGCACACGTCTCATGCCCAAAACGTTAAAAAAAATTTCATGGCATGAGCCAAGCGATACACCAACATCCTCAGCAACTTCTCTGATAGTGATTCGACGATTTTCAAAAACAATTTTCTTCACTGCTTGAATGTTTTCATCAGTTATTGACGTGCTTGGGCGTCCAGAGCGAGGCTCGTCATTGGCATCTTCCCGGCCATCTAGGAAGAGTTTGTAGCACTTGTAAACATTTTGAAGTGAAACTTCTTTAGCATGGGTGCGATTTGAAACTCGATGAAACGACATGAAAAAGAGACAGACTTTACATTTATTTGATTTAGCCTGCGAGAGAATGAAATAGAATATAGAATGACAGTCTGTAGTCATAAACTTAGTAGTCATAAAAAAAAATAACAACAACAACATGCTTAGTTGTAATATTGGCATTCCTCTTCAACCGTCACTTTCGCCATCTGGCGCTGGCATGTTTACTCCAAATATTACAAAAACTCTTGTTGTTGTTATTTTCGGCATAAGCATGCACCGTTAGGTCGGACAGTGTGGTTTTTGCTACCTATGACACTGTCTGAGCCTATACATTGTGTTTGTTGTTGCCCGCTTCTTAATTTTGCTAATCAGCTTCATACTATAAGAGCCTCGAATTCATCTCTAATTCGCGTCCTCACAATTATGTTGAAGCCCGTTCAATTTTGCAATTGACAATCATACCCTTTCCTTTGTTGTGAAACTAAAAGTTAACACTGTCAATAAACTATAAACGTATGCAATAAATAAAGTCAAGTAGATTCCACACATTGGAGCATTGGTAGTTACCTTGATTCTGTTCCTTGGGAGACACTCTGCACATTTGAATTAAGGGGTTACATACAGTTAGAATTTTCAAAAAATCAATTTTTTTTTTATTTTATTTTCTTAATGTACATATATTTAAAAATACACACAGAAAATTTCATATCGTTCCGGTGAATATTTTCGAAGTTACAGGCAAATTTAGAAAGGCGTTTCAGAGCGCTTGAACGTAGTTTTCAAACTTTAAACGCGTTTTTCTCAAAATGGTGTTTACAAAGTCGGTGACCAACATAACTCGAAAACGGCTAAACCGATTTGTCTCAAATTTTGTGTAGATCTTCTTAAATATATTTTCTAGTAATTAATCGAAGATTTTTTTTCAACGATAAATATTTTTTTTTTTATAAAGAATTTAAGGCAGAAATTTTGGTCAAAAACCGATTTTTTTTTTTGAGAAGCCGTCATTTTGTCAAAAAAAATTATTTTGCTTATTCCTTCCATTAATCACTAGATTTAACAATTCTTTAACGAAATTTGTTTGGGTTTTTAATTTAAAGTGATCCAGTTCAAAGATACAGTGGTCACCGCAAAACGTCTTTTTTGAATGGAGCTCTCGGAGATCAGCTGTAGCTCCTTTCCAAATAAAATTTTTTAATGGTAATAAATTTTAAAATACAGTTAAAAGATACTATAATATGTGTACAAATTTTTAAATCAATTAACCTAACAGTTTTCTCAAGAAAAATTTCGGAAAATTCGCTTTTTTTCGGCCTTCTAACTGTATGTAACCCCTTAATTCTTCTTCTTCGCATTTATGCATTCAAAAATATACACATTCCAACTTGCCCAAATAACATGGTTGGTACATACTTATTTTCATAAAATGTACCATTTTTACGAGTTTTTTTAACCATTTCAAATACAACTTCATATTAACTATTATTTTAAAATTATTTCAACAATTTAATTCGAATGTACTTCTCAATTTTCGAAACTTGATTCAAGCAGTTTGGCGAGGCATTACATTGATTGTTTTGTAGCTCAAAAAATTTGGTTGATTTGCGAAGGGGTTTTTAAACGCAGATTTGTTAATGAAAATATGTAAAATATTGAATTGTTTTAATGGAAAATAATGGGGAAATTATAACAACTTAATATTAAGCTGAATTTAATAAAATCTATGAGAAAATTCCCGTTGGATTGTTTTGACATCATTGACCTGAAATATTGCACAGATCGTACAATTTTATTAGCATAAAATTCACATTTATTGTCTTGGAGAGGCATAAAAACTATTTTGATCAAAAATTGGGCATGGCAATGCCCACTTAAAGCAAAAATTTATAATTTGCATATCTCAGGACACAAAGAGCTAAAACAATGAAAATTAGTATATAGGATATTAAGATTATTATTATTAAGAAATTCAATCTAGAAAATGGGCATGGCAAGGCTGACGATAGCGTCCTTATTGGTTTTTTGTTTCTTTTAAAGAAAGTTTCACTTCAAACACGTGTACTGTGTTACACGCGATTTTTTTTTTTTTTCTCAGAACAGTTTCACCGTATGCCACTCTCTACATTTCAAGTGTTACAGAGCACTTTATTTTATTTTTTACACAA
This sequence comes from Phortica okadai, assembly GCA_034638295.1. NCBI lineage: Eukaryota > Metazoa > Arthropoda > Insecta > Diptera > Drosophilidae > Phortica > Phortica okadai. Next base: position 33,226,803 of record CM067848.1, on the reverse strand, counting down.
AATTTGATGCAAATCCTTTTTGAATCTCTTCTAAAACAGCATTTTCCAGGGAGTACAACAGTGACTGAGATAGAAGGCATGGACGAAGGCCTTAAGCCCACCCAGAGCCATCTACCGGAGGGACTGATAACGAGAAGTAAGGTCCAATGGGCAATTGACTCATTCGAGGCGTACAAATCGCCAGGGCTAGATGGGATCTTCCCGGCTATGCTTCAGAAAGCGAAGAATGCAGTGGTACCCTGGGTGACTGCGATCTTTAAGAAGTGTGTTAAACTAAGGTACGTACCAAAGCCGTGGAGAACGGCGAGAGTGGTCTTCCTACCAAAAGCAGGGAAATTCAGCCACCTGTACCCCAAGGACTTCAGACCTATCAGTCTGAGGTCCTTCATGTTAAAAACATTAGAAAAGCTGCTGGATGTGTTCATAAGAGGTGGTCTCAGCACCCTGCATGTCGCTCCAAATCAGCACGCGTATACCAGAGGGAAATCAGTGGACTCTGCTCTTCAATCCCTAGTCGCTAACATTGAAACGGCTCTTCATCTTAAAGACTACGCCTTGGGCGCCTTCGTAGATGTATCCGGCGCTTTTAACAACGTTGCAACGACAGCAATTATTCGGGCATTACAAGTGGCTAATGTACCCGTAGTTATAACCCAATGGATCATACGACTCTTGAGCATGAGACGTATAAAAGCCACATGGGGAGCGGCCACGACAGAGAAGGATGCACACAGAGGCACCCCACAGGGAGGGGTGCTGTCGCCGCTGCTGTGGAACCTTGTCGTGAACGAACTACTCATAGCCATGGCAGGTAACGCCCCCAAGATTACAGCCTACGCTGACGACATAAGCTTGATTATTACGGGACGCTGACCAGCCACGGTCAGTGAAGTCATGGGCACAACACTTAAGGAAGTGTCGAGGTGGGCGGAAGGAGCAGGCCTGTCCATAAATCCAGATAAAACCGAGCTAGGAATGTTCACTAGAAGGTACAAAATTCGTTAATGGATACCACCAAAGATAAACGGTGTGAAGCTAAAACCACACACGAAGTACCTCGGAGTCGTGTTGGACAGTAAACTGACGTGGAAGCTCCAAGTTCAAGAGAGGGTGAAGGAGGCAACTGTGGCGCTCTATGCTTCCAAGAAGATGCTAGGCAGCAGATGGGGTCTCTCCCCCCGACTGATGCATTGGGTCTTCACAGCAGTGGTGCAGCCAACGATGTTCTACGGGGTATGCGTGTGGTGGCATGCCCTCCAGAAACGAACGTATGCAAATGCGCTCGCCAAAGCTCAGCGTCAGGCGATGTTATGTATCACTGGGGCGCTGAGAACAACCCCAAGCAAGGCGTTAGAGACGATTCTAAACATCTTTCCCGTAGAGGTACAGGCGAGGATGACTGCCCAACGGACGCTGCAGCGTCTGGCTGTGACAGGCAATCTCGTGCGGTGTACCCAGGGACATTGTGCAAAAACGAAAAGCATAACGAGGGAGTCGGACTGTTTGGTACCGATCTCCCAATTCGAAACGATAGTCAAGGTTTCCCTGAGCCCCACTGAGTGGCAGAAATGCCAGAGAAGTAGGCCAAGAACAGTAAACATATACACAGACGGATCCAAGATGGACTGTGGTGTAGGTGCGGCGGCTTACTGCATGGAGAGCGGTGAGAGCCACTTCTACAGGCTGCCGGATCAGAGCAGCATCTTCCAGGCTGAGGTGTTTGCCATAGGGAAGGCTGCAGAGATAGGCGCATCATTAGATGCAAAAATAAACAGAGTGAATATCCTGGTGGATAGCCAAGCGGCGTTGAGGGCGATGGCATCCGCCACCATAAGTTCCAGATGTGTGCTGGAAAGCAAGGAGGCAGTAAGGGCCTTACGCAGTGGCAGGAGGGTAAGGCTATACTGGGTTCCCAGCCATAACGACATAGATGGAAATGAAATGGCGGACAGGCTTGCCAAGGAGGGCGCTATGTAACGCAACCAATGGGGGTGCCCATAAGATGTCTGTATGGCAACATTACAGAAGAATGCAAGAGACACGTAGATCGTGCATGGAGAGACACGGCCACGTGGAAATTAACCAGGAAGTTGTGTGGAAGTGCGTACGCCAAGCGCACGAAGTTCCTACTGTCTCTGGAAAAGGCCAAGTGCCGTCTACTAGTAGGCCTGCTGACGGGGCACTGTTTGACAGCAGTTCATGCTAAGGATATGGGCCTTACACGGGATGATGGCTGCAGGAAATGCAGAGAGCCTGGAGTGAAAGAAACACTGGAGCATCTAATATGTCAGTGTCCAGCCCTTGGGAGGCAAAGGCGAGATCTTTTAGGCAGGCCGATCCTGGAGTCACTGGAAGCAGTGGAGAAAGGACACTACAGCACGCTGCTCAGGTTTGCACTAAAAGCAAACCTGGTAGCGGACACACTTGCTTGAACTAAGCCCTCTATGTAATACCGGTACGCTAAGGACCGACGTGGTCTATGCGATGATCTCTCTTGGATCACCGGATCAACCTACCTACCTACCTATCTTTGATCCATATTTTTCGATAGCAAAAAATCGGCGAGCACACAAAACACTTATAACCTTTACACCTCTCACAACCAAACAAGAAATGGTATACACTTGAAACTTGGTACAGATGTTCGGAAAGAGTGTACCAACATAACAAACCAAAAAAATTGATAATCGAAAGGACGTTGCCCGCGGAATTTGAAAAGTCACCTTACTTTTTGAACACACCTCGTATACATATACACACATGATCAAAATAACATCAAAGATTTGGTTATTTGAAAGAAAATTCATGTTAGACACTGAATTCACTTTGATCAAAATAATAGGCACATTTGATAATTTAGTTATTTTATTCCATTCCAGTGCTAATTCCGTCAAGTACGGACGTGTTTTTCTTGTGCTCCGGAAAACTAACTTAAAACTCATCAGTGCAGTGAAAGATCTAATAATAATTAGTGTATATCGCGAAAAGACGCTTAGTGCGACAAATTCGCACAAATCTATCAACTAATTAATCAATTGATTATCCACAATAAACAAAAAAAAAACAATTAAAACTAAATCTCAATTAATACAATGAGTACAAAAGAAATCGAAACTCGCAGTGAACTGCAGCGTAAGCAAGACGAGCGTCGGCTCTCTTCGCAACGGAACAACGCGTATTTCACCTATAACGCCGCGTCAACCGAAAATACTGCAGCTCTAGAGCGATCGAGGGCAATGACCAATGCAGCGCACGAACTATTGCACGTAGCGAGCGGGAGAGCGCGTTCTTGCTCTCCGTCGCTACCGTCCACGTCTCAAACGCCGCAGAGCGCTGGTCCGCTCATCAGACCGCAGATATGTACTGGCCAGAGAGACCTCTGTCACTAACTACCTCAACAGTAAGTACAACAACAACTACAACGGTATCAACTGCCAGTCCAATAGCCAATGCAAATACAACTGGCGCAACATTACATAAAGAAAACGCAAACAGAGAAACAAAAAGGCCGGCCGTACAGACTGGACTGGATCGCTACATTCAATTTAAAAGAAAGTTGAGCCCCCTAAACTCGAAGTCGAAAATTACCCGTGTTAGCTTCAGCCTACCAGCAAGCGAAATGCCTGATAATACCAACAGGTTCAAAATTCTGGCAGATAACACTACTGATCTGGCCCCCGAAATAGAAAGCGTTAAAAGAATGCCAAAGCCACCACCAATTTACATCCGTGAAAAACTGCAACGCCTTAGTCAGCAAATTCATCGACCTTATTGGAAAGGACAACTTTCATATAATCCCCCTTGTAAAGGGAAATATACATGAAACAAAGGTACAAACTATGTCCGAAGATAACTACAGAGTACGGTCAAAGTACCTGAGCGACAATAAAAAGAACTTCTATACGTACCAGCTAAAAAGCAGCAAAGGCCTGCAAGTCGTACTAAAGGGCATAGAGCCTGAAGTTTCTCCTGCAGAACTAATCAACGCGTTACAAGAGAAAGGATTCAGTGCCAAAACTGTTTTCAACATCCAAAATAAGGATAGAAAGCCGCAACCACTCTTTAAGGTAGAACTTAATCCAGAAATCAAGCCGCTCAAGAAAAACGAAGTGCACCCGATGCACCCAAACTTTAATTTCTACTGCACCGCAGAATCACCGTAGAAGAACCGCACAAACGCAATGGTCCCGTACAATGTACGAATTGCCAAGAATATGGCCATACACGGTCGTATTGTACTCTGCGCCCCGTGTGTGTAGCTTGTGGAGAGCTTCACGACATTACACACTGCCCAGCGAGCAAAGACGACGCCAGCACAAAAAATTCGCCAACTGTAGTGGTAACCACACAGCTAACTATAAAGGTTGCCCAATATACAAAGAACTGAAAACACGAATCCACCAGCGAGTGACCACTACACGCTCTCAAAACGCACAGTCTACATTTACACCATCTAAATAAAACCCAGACGTTTTCTTTTCGACCGCAGCCAGACCTTCACTTGGCCCCGGAATCTCAACCAAAAACGTGACATTTGCCAGTGCTCTAAAATCAGGACTGGTCCCCCCTACCCCAAATACGCCGAACCCACAACTAGCACATGCAAAATTAAACGCGACTCAACACCACCAAATACCGGAGCAGCAACAAAGCAACTTTGAAGCAATGGTATCAACCATGCAGCAAAGTCTAATCTTTTATGCGGACAACCATGCAGGACTTGATGCGTAACCAAAATCTACTGATACAAATGCTGATTTCACAACAGTCCAAATAAACCATGCCTTCCCTACGCATATCTACGTGGAATGCTAATGGCGTCTCACAGCACAAACTTGAGCTAACTCAATTCCTACTTGACAAACACATTGACGTAATGCTACTCTCAGAAACTCACCTTACAAACAAATATAATTTTAATATACGAGGCTACGTATTTTACGGACCCAACCATCCTGATGGTAAACCACATGGGGGGACTGGTATTCTCATTAGAAACCGTCTCAAACACCACTGCCATAGAAGATTTGTTGAAAACTATCTACAGGCCACATCTATAAACATACAATTAGATAGTGGTAACCATCTAACACTAGCCGCCGTATACTGCCCCCCTCGTCTCAATATATCTGAAGCTGAGTTCTCACTGTGGATCTCGTCTAGTGACCCCAAAAGGAAAACAATTGTACAATGCAATTATAAAACCCAGCAATAAGCTCGACCATCTCTCTCCCAGCAGACCAACATACTGGCCCGATAAACTACCCGACCTAATTGACTTTGCAATAACAAAAAATATTCCCCGAACCCTGCTAAGCGCCGAGAGTCTTTCAGATCTCTCATCTGGTCACTCGGTTATTGTTAGAAAAAAATTTTTGTTAAGTATAAAGAGATGAAAGCAGTCACGCGTTTTTGTGCATCTTTGACCATATTACAAAGTTTCATAACCATCGCACATAAGGGCGTGGCACCGCCCATGTAGAGAAAAGCTTTAAAATTCGATTTCTCTGTAAGCCGACGAGATAGAAGAGCGAAAAATGAAGTGTGGCCCTTCTTCCAGGTCGACGATTTCAAAACAATCAAATGGGATAATTATTTACCAAGAATTAAACTTTATGGTTTCCCCATTAATCTGCATTAAAACTATTCAATATTTTACATAATTTCATTAATAAATCCGCGTTTAAAAAACCCTTCCCAATTAAACCAAATTTTTTGAGCTGAAATCGACTTGTATCTATTTTCGAAGATGGAGAAGTACATTTGCATTAAATTGTTGAAATAATTTCAAAATTATAAAGCTGTATTTGAAGTGGTTAAAAAAAACTTTTAAAAATGCAGAGGGTCTCCCGAAGAACAGAGGCAAGTTAACTACCAACGCTCCAATGTATAGAATCTACTTGACTTTATTTATAGCATACATAATTTATTATTAGTGTTCACTTTTGGAGTATTTTGAATTTGTAAGTTAATTGTTTTCATTTGCTAAGCACAGCAAAAGAAAGGGTATGATTGTCAATTGCAAAATTAAACGGGCTTCAACACAATTGTGAGGACGCAAATTGGTGATGAATATGCGGCTCGTATATTATGAAGCTGATTAGCGACGTTTATTAGCAACGTTAAGTAGCGGGCAACAACAAACACAATGTATACGCTCACATAGTGTCATAGGCAGCAACAACCACACTGTCGAACCTAACGGTGAACGCTTATGCCGAAAATCACAACAACAAGAGTTGTGTTAATATTTGGAGTAAACAAGCCAGGTTAGTTGTTGTTGCATATGCGCCAGATGGCGAAAGTGACGATTGAAGAGGAATGCGAAATTACAACTAAGCATGTTGTTGTTGTTAGTTTTTTTTTTGACTACAGACTGTCATTCTACATTCTATTTCATTTTCTCGCAGGCTTAATCATATAAATACATATTTTGTCTCTTTCTCATGTCGTTTCATCAAGTTTCAAATCACACCTATGCTAAAGAAGTTTCACTTCAAAAACAACGACATCATGATGAAATCGTCGAGTGATAGAGCAAAACGGTCATCACAATTGTCAAGTGCTCGGTGTGGTCGGTCGCATGTCAAATTTGTCCTGTGTTTTTTATTAACCTCTCACTTATTTTTGTTTAAAACGTTGTGAAATTTGATTTAAAAAATTAATTATTGTTTTGATTGTGTTTTTTGAAAATTTGTTTATGTTTTTAATCAAAACTTAATTAGATTTCACTATTTTAAATAATTACAAGTGTTTTTGTTTTTGTAAAATATCACTTGCGTTTTAATTGTTGTTTCATCGAACATCTGGTGAGAGTTTCTTTTGTGTTGTGATTCGCTCTGTTCTGCTTGTTCTTATAAGAGTCGTGATTGTTTCTCTTGAAATAAAATCCTACACTCCTAATCGTTAACCCGTTAACGTCAAGCAAGCAAATTTCAACACTTCATTTTTTATTAATATTCTTGTTGTTTTTTTTATTTATATTTTTATTTTTTTATTATTATTAAAATAAAATATGCCTTGCTGTTGCCTAAGTGCCCAATTAAGAGTGAAAAAGAACTCTTAGTGGCTTGTTGGATGTGTGAGTCTACTGCTCACCTAAAATGTGCCGAACTAAACGGCCGCATTGCTGACATTTTGGAGAAAAACATCGGACTTCACTGGTGCTGTCCAAAATGTCGCTCGTCAGAGATTGAGTTACGCAAGTGGGTCAATCTTATGCATAATGCATACAAAGATATTTCGAGTGATTTCGAACGACTTAATGAAAAATTTAAGTCGTTTGATAAGTCTCTCTCCACCCTCAAGTCCGTTGAACCTTCACCTAAGCGAAAGAAGCCCCATCCGGCACTAAACATTCCCATTCCGACAACTCTTTGTCTGCCGGATGAGACCATGGAATTCTTTTCCCCGCTTCCTTCGCCTATTGTTCCGCCTATTGTTGTCACAGCATCAGAAAGTTCTTATGCTTCAGTTGCCAAAACCAACAATATCGTTCCTCCCGAACTTATTCAAACCGCTTCTGAAGTACATATTCCTCAAGGGGATCAACAGCCCAAAAAGCTTGTTGTTGTGCCACCTGCGCCACAAAAGAAATTCATTTTTCTATCCCGCTTAGCTGCGGACACTTCTGAAAGTGATATAAATCATTTTATCACTTCCAAGATAAAATCTGTCACAAATTTAACAATTTCTAAATTTAAATTTAACTCAGCGCGATCTATTTCATCCTTCAAAATCTCAGCGCCAGAATCTTTCTTCAACGCTTTAGTTGACTCAAATTTCTGGCCTGATGGTTGCGTTGTGCATGAGTTCAAATTTAAAGACCGTACTAATACGGGAAATACGGTCAAGCCTTCTGGGTCAAAAAACTGATTACTCCCCGTAACACCCCTTCAGTTTTGAAACTAAGCTTTCAAAATATCAGAGGGTTAAACTCAAAACTAACTTCTCTTTATTTAAAAAGTTTTTCGTTATCTTCTGATATCATTGTCTTTGTTGAAACATGGCTTCGCCCTGATGTTTTAAACTCGGAACTTTTCTGTGACAGCTTTATTACTTTTCGCAAAGATCGTCTTGGCAAAATTGGTGGTGGAGTTATGATCTCTGTTGCTGTTCAACACACATCGGAACAAATTTGTGTGATAGGTACTGACGATATTGAGCTAATATGCGTTAAAATAACTCTTGCAAAGACTCACGTTTTCATTACGTGCTCTTACATTCCACCAAAATCAGAACCATCTGTTTATTCTGCACATATAAAGGCTAGACTTGGTTTAGGATTCAGATACAATGCTTATCTTTGGAGACTTCAACCTCCCTCACATTTCTTGGATTGCATCCGACAATTCAAATATAGTATCTCCTTAGTCTAGTAATGATTTTATTGATTCTTTGCTTGAATCATCATTTAACCAAATAAACAGCATAAAAAATTCTAAAGATCAAATTTTAGATCTTGTTTTTCTAAACAACATTGAGTTCGCATCACTTTGCAGATGCCCTCCAGTATCACAACCTGAAGACTCTTACCATCCAACGTTGGAGCTTACAATTACACTAAACTCACTAACAAATCCTCGACAAAATCCTCTAGATGCCAAACGTAACCTTGTATTTTGTTTTAGAAAAACCGATTTTGAACGACTTGGTCTTTTGCTTTCTAACACTGATTGGTCGTACATTCATAACACGCCCAACATTGAACTGGCAGTAAAGTTTTTTAACGCAACTATGTATTAACTGTTTAAATTGTGCGTACCAAGAGTTAAGATGATATCACACGTAAATAAACCGCCGTGGTTTTCAAAAGAATTATCTCGTCTAAAGAACTTAAAAAATTGATTATTTAAAAAATATAAGAGAACCGGATCTCTTGTTGATTATGTAAACTATGCAAAAGCTCGTTATAAATTCACTTTATGTAATAAACGAGATTACGATTTTTACCTAATTAAATTAAAATCCAATATATATCGCGATCCTAAAAATTTTTTTTAATATAATTAAATACAAGTCTAACTCTAACTCATTTCCATCATGTATGAAATTCAATGGTGTGGAAGGAAATGATGATGCAACGATATCCAACCTCTTTGCAGAATTTTTCCAAAGCACCTATAATAACTATTCATACCAAAACGTAACTTATCCATACTTCATCAATGATAGGACTCATATCAATGTGCCAGTTATTGAAAATGAAACAGTTCTTAGACACTTGAAATTAATTAAGTCATCTTTTACTGCTGGTCCAGATAATATTCCTAGTTGCGTTTTAAAGCACTGCGCTGAAATGTTGTTTTATCCATTATGTACGCTTTTCAACATGTCGCTTAAAAACTCTGTTGTGCCCACCATTTGGAAAGAGTCTTACATTATACCCCTTTACAAAAAAGGCAGTAAGGTTGACATTTCTAATTACAGAGGCATTGCTAAACTGTGTGCTATTCCAAACCTATTTGAACAGATCATTACGGAACAGCTACAGCACTTTGTGCCATCACTTCTAAATTTGTCTCAGCATGGCTTTCTCAAGAAACGGTCGACGGTAACTAACTTATTGGAATTCACTTCAATTGTCAATCGAAATTTTTCCTCCGGCTGCCAAACCGATGTTGTGTACACAGATTTCAGTAAAGCATTTGATTGTGTTTATCACTCTCTGCTTTTAGCAAAACTCGAAACTTATGGTTTTCCACCATCATTAGTCCGTTGGCTGTCGTCCTATCTTGAATCTCGAACTCAATGTGTTCTTTTTAAAACATCGGTTTCGAGACGAATTTTGTTACTTCAGGGGTTCCTCAAGGTAGTCACCTTGGCCCCTTATTGTTTAATATATTTATAAATAACTTGCTTACTGTGATCAAACACTGTCATGTTTTAATGAATGCTGATGACGTGAAATTATGTCTGACCGTTAATTCTATAGATCAGCAGAATCTGCTCCAGTCTGATCTTGACTCTCTCTCACAATGGTGTGCTGTAAACAATTTATTGTTGAACAGTGAGAAATGCAAGTTAATGTCTTTTTATAGAAAAAAACTAATTGTTTGCACGTACAAGTTAAATAATCTGTACCTGGAGCGTATCTCTCAGTTTAATGACCTTGCTAAATTGCTTTACACTTCTTTAGTACGGCCCATCTTGGAATATGCATCGTGCGTTTGGGATCCTCAGTGTGAAAAGTATAAGAACCAAATTGAGTCTGTTCAGAAACAGTTCCTTCTGTTTGCTCTTAGGAATCTACACCTTCCTCCCTATAGTAGTCGGTTGAAGCTTATTAATTTGCCATCATTGTCTAGTCGTAGAACTATGCTTGGTACTTTGTTTTTACATAACCTAATAAATGGCATGATATTCTCTCCTACATTGTTGGCGTATATAGAGTTCAATGTTCCCGCTAGAGTAACCAGAAATTTTAGTCCGATCTGTCGCAGTACCTGCAGATCGACATATTTAGATCATGACTCGTTTCGTGTTTTATGTAGGTATTATAACAAATATTTTAGTTTAATGGAGGACTGCTCCTCTACTAACCTTATAAAACGTAGTATTCTAACATATTTAAATAAGTAAAATTTTGTTTATTAAAACTACATAACATAAATAATTGCGTAACTTAGTAGTATTAAAGAAATTGTTTAAAAATTAGTTTATTAGTATTCTTATTGTGTGTAGAGAAAGTGGTAAAGCGACTGTTGACTTTGTCTGTAGTCGCGGAACAGGCTGACCTGGTGTCGCAAGTCCACTTGAGGGTAGTGCGCTACCACAACGTCTTGCGCCTGTAGTTAGTTAGAAGTTGCCTGATGGCATGTTTGACATTTCCGTCGAAGCATGTTAATGATTTTATACAATATGAAGACATTGCTAACAAACTAGAAGAACTTAAATGAGTACGTTGGGAACCAAACATCAGTGATTGACGAAACAGTAAACCTGATAAAGAAGACAACTGAGGAAGTCAACGCAAATTTCAAATCGATGGCAACCAAAATCAACAATATAGTGGAAACAATCAACGAGCAATTCCTTGTATACAGGGAGTCAATTAAATTGTTTATGCGAATTAGTCAGCTTCAAGGCTGGATTAATGAGGCAGAGAGGGTTCAAGCAAGTGGCAATATTGACAAATGTCAATCGTGGCAAAATTAGCCCCATTCTCCTGAAAACGTCTCAACTACAAGCGGAGATCAACAAAATCAACCATTTGGTGCTAAGAAATCACGCTCTTCCAGGAAGTAGTTCCGGCCATCGACTGCAAGTGGTATATAAATTTCTTACGGCTCAAGAGTTTTTCAAAGACGGAATAGTGATTATCAATGCCAAGGTACCCCTTTATCTGAAAGTGGAGACGAACATATTCAGGATAATTCCTAAGCCGATCATGAAGAACAGTCCCAAAATGATTCCTGTGGTACCCGAGAAAAAGCTGATCTAAAGCACTTCGTCGAACTCTTATCGTTTGCTGTCAGACACGGAGCTCATTAAATGTGCGCAAGAAAACAACGAGACCACACACATGTGCTTGCATCTCTCTGAAGTTTATTTAACGTGGGATGTACCACAATGTGGTTTAAGCCCACGGACGTCCACTGCCGAAGCATACGTCAACGGATTTGGATTTTGTGCAAAATCGGCATACTTGCATAGCATTTGCCAGCAAGTTCCTTTTGAAGTTGTGTTGGGATTGGTCACAAACTTCTCCCTGTTACGGGACGGGATACATCCAGCACGACCCTCCCATAAAGGAGCCATCCCCATGATGGTTGAACTAGTTCTTTAAACCAGCCTGGGCATCAACCATCCCCTTGAGTGAGATTTCCTAGACGAAGCTACTACCAATTTCAAGCCCCATAGCGACCTAGGTGACCTAGGCCTACATAGCTAGATCTCAAATGATAGTGACATTTTCTGGCGCCCGGGAGAATGTTCAGGACTGAACATAGGACCACCTACAGCGTGAAGATAGAACTAGTAATAAGTAATAAGAATATGTAAAATGTAACTGTAGTCCCAAGCAAATGATAGAACTAAGATAAATTTCGAACACATGATACACGTTGTAGGAAAATAAAGATAAGGGAAGGGATGTATACTCGACAATATAATATCCTGCACACACAGTAGGCGGTGTCACACCCCAAATCTACAAAATTATTTTGATTTAAAATCGCCCGATCAAATAGTGTTCAAAATATCAAGTAAATTGGTCAAAAAAAGTGGAATTTACGAAAAATTTTAGTTTATAGGTCTTTGAAGGGTAACTATGAAAATGAGTGCAATTTAGTGGTATGCTGAGCTTGTACACGTCGTCCTTATCAACAATATATATACTTTATGGGGTCCCCTTCCCCATACATTGGGGTCAAAAAACACACTATACCATGAAACACTATGTGTAGAGGGTATAAATACTTATTCAGTATAAAGACTACAACATTATATCTAGACACCTGCAAGGGAAACTATCTGCACTCAGACACAACTTCACACTGGATATTACAAAAATAGAAATTAGACGGATGGAATATAATTTTCTGTTGAAAATTTTAAGACTGTAAATCAAAAAGACACTTAAACATATCTTTATCATCTCAAATGCAAGGGCATGATGAACGAAACAAGAATTTATATACCCAAGTACACTGATCGGACTATTGAACAACAATTAGATAGAGCAAAAGCAAAAATCACGCTTAAACTAGACATAAAATGGAAAAAGAATGGTTTATAAATTTAACTGTCCTACAAAATATCTCGCCAATACATATATTTGCCGATTTGGAACAAGGCATTCAAACAATAATGTCTGAAAGTTTCATTGAGATCGAACCACTGGAACTGGTACCATACAACATTATGAAGAGGAAGAGCAACAAGATTCACGTCGTTGTACGGAAAACATGGCTACGGTACGCAATGACCTAAAACAATGAAAGTTGGTATATAAACTATTAAAATAAAGAGAAATAAGATTCAATCAAAAAAAAGAAGATTGGCCCTTACTGGTTGTAAATTAAGTCTGTTTATGCAGAGTATTTCTTAGCAGTTTACTGTTTACGAATTCTTGTCAATAATCCTATTAATTAAAATTTTTAAGCAAATGTTTTAAGTATAATATTATATTTTACAAAAAAAAAAATTTTTAAAACAACTAACAATACTTAAGTACAATCATTACAATTAAAACAAAATGGCAGCTCTATTTGAAGCCATATTTTATGTAAGATTTGACTTCAAAACGTCTTGAAATTCCTTATGCATGCTTCTTCAATCACATTTCCAGTCAGGACGTTTTAAGTCATCGTAGTAAATATGAAGCATTATGAAGAGAACACTTTGCGTATCGTAAGAATCAATTTTTTTTTTTTTTATAGTACTAGAGACTATTTGTAGTAAATGGCCAATACATAACAGTAGGTTAGAATATTTCTGCAGTAGCTATTTTTTTGTGAGCATGGGAATTCCATTCAAGATTGTTTGCTCACTTCAACGCTCTCGTATCCTCTCGTTGATACTTGGCAAATTCTAAGAATATTTCTTCGAGGGTCGTTTGACTTATCGAATAATCTTCTATATTAAGCTTATATCGATTACACTCCACAAGACCAAAAATCTTCGACCATTTGATACTAGAAAGCGGAATATAAAATGTAAGTATGCCTTGGTACTCCTCTCTGTAAAAATAAGAATGGTCGTTACACAAAGATAGCCATGTGTGAATTAAATTATACATACTGTAAAATCGAATGCTCGAATTCTTGTTCCACAAATTGTTTTACAGAGTTTATATCCGGATAACTAATCGGGTTCTGCTCCGCAGACTCGTCCGCGTTGAGGATGTTGCTGAAAATTGTTGTTAATAGTATCACGTATTTTTTCTCTTTTTTAACGGGTTTGTATACTCTTGCAAAAAGAGTATAAGAACATAATTGAGAAGTTTCAAGCCAATTGATTGAGAAACAAAAAAGTTTTCCATACAACGACGTTAAATCTTGCTTCTATTCCTCTTCTTCATTTTGTATGTCAGGCATCGTGTCGGACTATGTAAAACTACTACGTTCTCTATCTTCCAAAAAAAAATTTTCCATACAACGTTCCAAATTTGTTATACTTCTTCATTTCGTATGGGGGCTACCAGTTCCAGTAATCCGATATGGCCGGTTCCGACAAATGAGCTGATCGCACAAAAAAGAAGTCTCTGTCTCTGATATCTTCAAAACTGTGAGAAGATCAACTCATCTTGTCGTCCTAATCAAGAAAACATGTATATGCTTTATATAGTCACATGTGAATATTTCTATGTGTTACAAACTTCAGCACAAACTTACAATACTACTAGTATGATCCGGCGCGCTTTGCTACGCCCTTTGTTCTATTCTATCGTTCCTCAATTCTATCATCGTTTTTGAGTTCTCTTTACAAACAACACACACACCTACCACAAAATTTCATCAAAATCGGTCCAGCCATTTAGGAAGAGTTCAGTGACATACACACGCACACGAGAAATATCTATATATATATAAAGATTCACTGCGTGAAAACTATACCAAGAAAGGATTGCGTCGACAGTGCTTGATCTCGACAAACCCTGTAGCTTCAATTTTTAACGACTCCTAAAGGGCACTGCCACGCGTTCTTTTTAAGCGAAACCGATTTTATTTTCATTTAATATTGTATATACCAATTTTTCCCTTTCTTAACCGATTGGTTCCAAAGATATAATGTTTTTATACCCTGAACCTTATGGTACAAGGGAATATTAGTTTTGTGCGCATCGACATAGTATGTAACACCCAAAAGGAGACATCTTCGACTTTACAAAGTATATATATTCTTGATCAACTCAACAAGACGAGTTGATATAACCATCACCCTGTATGAACGCCTAGATCTCGGAAGCTATAATCTTCGATCGATTCTGTCATTCATTAAGCATATTAAGTTTATTTTGTTTTCCCCCTTTTTGACTTAGTTAAGGGGTGAGGGACAAATAATTGAAGCTACCTCGGGTAAAATATTACAAAAGTCGTATTTTCTGGGTTGTCTTTTGAAATAGGAACACCAAATTTGAAGTGTATATACATGAGTCCCAAACAAATAGAATAAAAAATTGGCGTGGCCCCGCCCACATATAGTACAAATTTGAAATGCTTATATCTTTTGAACCATATAACTTACAGGAATGTCATTTGGTGTGTATAATTTTGGGATATAGTGGAACAAGATTAAATCATAACATGGGCGTGCCCACATCCACATATTCCCAAAATAGAAAAACCTTAAACCTTTGGAACAAAATGGTCCACAAGAGTAAAAATTGATTGGTTTCAATTGAGAAGTGAGCGGGCCAACGGCATATTACAGCCGTTACTAATTAAAGGTCGAGTACTGCCGACTCCAATCCTTACTGGTTTACATATGTATTATACATATACGAAGTGTGTTCAAAAAGTAAGGTGACTTTTCAAATTTCGCGGGCAACGTACTTTCAATTATCGATTTTTTTTTGTTTTGTTATGTTGGTTCACTCTTCCCGAACATCTGTACCAAGTTTCAAGTGTATATGATTTTTTGTTTGGTTGTGAGAGGCGTAAAGGTTATAAGTTTTTTGCGTGCTCGGCGATTTTTTGCTATCGAAAAATATGGATCAAAGGATTTGCATTTTCAGCATCATAACCATATACCAATGATTCGTCACCAGTTATGACCCTTTTGAGTAAATCTGGGTCGTCGTTAACGACTTGAGCGATGCTCATGCGACGGTTCGTTTGGTCAAAATTTAAGAATTTCGGAACAAACTTCGCTGGCACACGTCTCATGCCCAAAACGTTAAAAAAAATTTCATGGCATGAGCCAAGCGATACACCAACATCCTCAGCAACTTCTCTGATAGTGATTCGACGATTTTCAAAAACAATTTTCTTCACTGCTTGAATGTTTTCATCAGTTATTGACGTGCTTGGGCGTCCAGAGCGAGGCTCGTCATTGGCATCTTCCCGGCCATCTTGGAAGAGTTTATACCACTTGTAAACATTTTTTTACTCAGAACAGTTTCACCGTATGCCACTCTCAACATTTCAAGTGTTACAGAGCACTTTATTTTATTTTTTACACAAAATTTGATGCAAATCCTTTGATCCGTATTTTTAGATAGCAAAATATCGCCGTTCACACAAAACACTTATAACCTTTACCCCTCTCACAACCAAACAAAAAATGCTACACACTTAAAACTTGGTACAGATGTTCGGAAAGAGTGTACCAACATAACAAACCAAAACCAGTAAGGGCGGTATAGTTGAGTATTCTCAACTATATAATACCCTGTACACACACCTATGTTGATAACACGTTAAACATTCGCCGACAGCAAAAGCAGTGTACCACGATGTGGTTTGTGTATTTGCTAATAGTGAGGCAGGGCTCACAGTGCAATGTTGCCATTAGATGGCGCTTTAGTACGGATTTTGTTACAAAGCATTGCTGCAAAATTTTAGTGTGTTGGTCTTTGCGGGGAAAGTGGTAGTTTGTTGTATGCAGTTTTAAAAAGGTATGTTATCTTAGTTTGCATACAAAATTTCAGCATTGTATTCTTTATACTTTAGGAGATACAGCAATTGTAAGAAAAAAATGACCTTTTGTTGTGCTCGATGGGCGGGAAGGAATGGGCGTGGCAAAAATTCCTTCAAACTTCATCTAGTGTTCGACCACACGAGACTATCTTCCCAATTTCAAGTCTCTAGATTTAATAGTTTTCGCAGTGTTAAGTACGGTTTTTGTTACAAATAGGATAAAGCAGTGTTCAAAGCGCAATTTATGCCAAATTTCAACTTGTTTGTCTTTGCGTTGTCACACAGCGTTTGTGGTATGCAGTTTTAAAAAGGTATGTTTACTGAGTTTGCATACAAAATTTCAGCATTGTATCTATTATAGTTTAGGAGATACAGCAATTTTAAGAAAACAACTTTTTGAGGGGAAACGAAGGGGAGGGGGAAAAAATGTGGTATGCAGTTTTGTAGAGCTATACATACTGAGTCTACATACTCATTTTCATGTTTCTAATTCATCAGGTTTTCGAGCTACAGCCTTTTGAAAAAATGGGTGGTGCTCGATGGGCGGGAAGGAGTGGGCGTGGCAAAAAATCCTTCAAACTTGATCTAGCGTTTGACCTCACGAGTCTATCCACCAAATTTCAAGTCTCTAGCTCTTATAGTTTTCGAGAACCATTGGTGAGGACGGACGGACGGACGGACGGACAGACAGGGCTATATCAATTCGTCTTGTCATCCTGATCAAGAATATATATACTTTATAGGGTCCCCCTCCCCTCCTTCTATGCGTTACATACAAACCGTCTCAAACAAACTTAATATACCCTGATACACAGTGTGTGTACAGGGTATAAAAATCGATAATCGAAAGAACGTTGCCCGCGAAATTTGAAAAGTCATCTTACTTTTTGAACACACCTCGCATACATATACACACATGATCAAAATAATAGATACACTTGGTTGTTTCAACTTTGATTCAAAATAAAACTGTTTTTGTTATTTAAAAAATATCAAGAAATATCAAAGATTTGGTTAAATTATCGTTATTTGCAAGAAAATTCATGTTAGACACTGAATTCACTTTGACCAAAATAATAGGTACATTTGATAATTTAGTTATTTTAAACATACAACTCTGAGTTTTTATGTTAAATTTTGATAGAGAAGGTAAGAATTGTTATTAATATAGTAACTACGCAGAAAAAAATCAATTGTAACGGTGATGGGTAGAAAAGAAATTGATTGGTTGGGAACCTCACAAAAGAAAGAAAACCTCTTCGAAATGTTGCAAAATCTATGAATTGGTCAACTTTGTGCATAATGTATTTACAACAAAAATTAAGGTGGATCCTCGAGATGAATCATAGAAAGCCAGTGCTATACTTGTATTGTGACTAGTTTGGCAACTATCGGCCAAATAAAGACGATTAAGTTTTCAAAGGTAATTTCTGCTGATATCAGAAACGATATTAGTGTTTCATCAATTGGACGTCGTTAACAACACAAAAACCTAAATATTAGCCTAGACAACATTTAAAAAAAAAAAAGCAGAAGTAATATAAAAGTTTTGTTCTAAATCTTTTTGGAAAAAATATAAATGTATCTATTATTTTGATCAACGTGAATTCAGTGCTTAATATGAATTTTCTTTCAAGAAACGCTAATTTAACCAAATCTTTGATGTTTCTTGATATTTTTTAAATAACATAACTATAAAGAAGTGATGCTTGCAAGGACGTAGTGTTCATGCAAGCAAAAACAGTTTTATTTTGAATCAAAGTTGAAACAACCAAGTGTATCTATTATGTTGATCATGTGTGTATATTCTTTAACGGTACGACAAGACGAATTGATGCAGCCATGGCCTTTTGTCAGTCTGTCCGCATATCTGTATTTATACTATCTCTCCCACAGTTTTGAAGTCATCGACCTGAAACACAGAGTCTTCTCTTCTGTACAATCAACTCATATGTCGGAACCGTCATGATCGGACTACTGGAACTGGTAGCCCCCATACTAAATGATGAAGAGAAACGACCAAAACTTAAATCGTTGCATGAAAAACTATTTTGTTTTTCGAGATAGATGGCTGAAATTTCACAACTAGAAGTTTTAATAATATATAAATAACATATTCTAAGAATTTGAAGAATGACATATTTTGAAATTTTTTTTAATTGTCCACCAAATTTCAAAAATACCCAAAAAATAGGTAGATTGAAAAACAGCTCCCTCAAGAAAATTACAATTGCAAAAGACTTGATATTTATAGTGGCTACCTAAAAATATAAATCACTTCGAGAATGATTTGTGTTATAATTGCGTTGTTATTGCAACTTAAAGATGTCGAATTCTCAAAAAATTGAGTATGTAATTAAAAGTTGAAAAAAAGTTCAACTTTGAGTGCGCATATCTTCCAAACTATAATTCCGATTTCTTTAAAATCAATCTCTGGAAAATTCTCTATCAGACACAAAAATATTTGTTTTATCTTAAGCGTTCATGAAATTTTTGATTTTTGCAAGCTGATTGTATCTAAGGCTCCTCTATGAGTTGCTGACGTCTCCTTCTTGGTGTTGCATACATTTCCGATGTGCACAAAACTAATATACCCTTGTACCATAAGGTACAGGGTATAAAAATAACTTACCGGAGGTTATATCGGACTACTACACATGAACATACCTTAGTTTGAAAAACAAAGGATTAAATATGACAATTTCATGTAGAGGATACGACAAACACAAAAATATGTATTTGTAAGACTTTGAGGGGTAACCATCAAGGAGAATGGAATAAAGAGACGATTTTTATGGCTTGCAGTTTTAAATATATACTTATGTATACTTAATGAGCTTGTATACAATATTTCAGGTTCATACATTTAATAGTTTTGGAGATAATGCAATTTAAGGAAAACAATTAACGAAGGGGAAATGGGCTACATATACTGAGTCTACACACCGACTTTCATATTTCTATCCCTTCGGGTGTTCGATTTATAGCATTTCACAAAAGTGGGTGGTGCTGGTTGGGCAAGAAGGAGTTTTCGAGAACAATTTTTGCGGACGGACTGACGAACATGGTTCAATCAATTTCTTACAAAAATAGAAATTAGACGGATGGAGTTTCATTTTCTGCTGAAAACATTAAGACTGCATATCAAGAAGTCACAAAAACATATCTTTATCATCTCAAATGTGAAGGCACGATGAACGAAAGAGATTTAAACAGCGTACGACAGAACAAAAATTTATATACCCAAATACACGAATATAGAGCAAAAGCAAAAATCACGCATAAACTGGACATAAAAAGAAAAAAGAATTAAATTTAACTGACACACCGTTCCCAAAGCAGAATCAATCGTTCTTATCATTTGGTCCAAAGTTGCGTTACCTTTAACGAACAGAAATATCTCGCCAATACATATATTTGCCGATTTAAAACAAGGCATTCAGGCAATAGCAAACGACAAAATGAGAGACACAATAAGAAGTCAACTTGCAGACAAACTAGACACTTTCAAACAAAACAGAAAAATTTACTTAAAAAATAAATTTATACTCAATATTGGAAAAAACACGGAAAAGTACATAAAGATGCTTAGAGACAAAATTATAATTACATAGGCGGACAAAGCAAATAAAACAGTAATAATTGACAAAAAAAGAATAATGATAAAATGGAAAAACTACTACGTGATAAAGATACATACAAAACAATGAGAATAGATCCAACACAATAACTTACCAGGAAGGAATTGCAATCGAGAACGCTCGACTTCGACATACCCTCTACCTTTTAATGTTATACTGTTTGCAACGCGGGCGAGGAGATATTTCTGACTATAAAAAGTATATGTATTCTGGATCACCACGTCGCGGTGAGTTGATATATCCATGTCCGTCTGTCTGTGTGTTTCAGTACAAACACCTCCCAGACTTTTGAAGCTATCGAAAGCTTTTTTTCCTTGACAAAAAAATTGTTTTGGAGCTACAAAGTAATTTAACGAAATTCCTTTAGTGAATCCGAAAAGATGATTCGTCGAACAGAGGGTCTTAGATACAATCAGCTTTCAAAAATAAAAAATTTACACAATTTACATCGACATTTATGTGTCTATGAGATTGAGGAAATGTTAATTTTAAAGAAATCGGAATTATAGTTTGGAAGATATGCGCAGCTGAACTTTTTTTCAACTTTCAATTACATACTCAATTTTTTTTGAAAATTCGACATCTTTAAGTTGGAATAACAACGCAATTATAACACAAATCATTATCGAATTGATTTATATTTTTAGGTAGCCACTATAAATATCAAGTCTTTTGCAATTGTAATTTTCTAGAGGGAGCTGTTTTTCAAACAACCTATTTATACCCTGTACCTTATGGTACAAGGGTATATTAGTTTTGTGCGCATCGAGAAACACCTTAAGGGAGAAATTTCCGAATATACAAAGTATATATACCAACCAAAGACCTAATTTGGAGTGTATATAGCTGTATCAAACCCCAAGAAGATACATTAGAAAAATGGGCGTAGCCACGCCCATATATAGTAATAATTTGAAACGCTTATATCTCAAGAACCATAAAACCTACAAGAATGAAACTTTGCATATTGCATGTCGGAGTCGAGTACTGTTGACTCCAATCCTTACTGGTTTTTGGGTATTTTTGAACTTTGGTGGACAATTAAAAAAAAATGTCAAAATATGTCATCATTCAAATTGAAAGAAAGTGTTGGTAAAATTGATCGTAGGCGGTGTAAAGGGGGTAAAATGTCTTAATTTCCTACATTTTCTATGGCATGTGGTTCGATCTCAATGATACTTAGAGGCAATTGACCTGAGTACGTAGGAAGTCTACCTTTTAAATTTCAGCCCTCTATGTTTAAATTTGCTTCTCTTCCTCTTCTTCATATCATATGGCAGGTACCAGTTCCAGTAGTTCGATCTCAATGAATCTTTCAGACATTTGGTCTGGCTATTTAAAACTTCTAGTTGTGAAATTTCAGCCATCTATCTCGAAAAACAAAAAAGTTTTTCATGCAACGATTTAAGTTTTGGTCATTTCTCTTCTTCATTTAGTATGGGGGCTACCAGTTCCAGTAGTCCAGTAACTTCAAAACTGTGGGAGAGATAGTATAAATACAGATATTCCGACAGACAGACAAACGGCCATGGCTGCATCAATTCGTCTTGTCGTACCGATCAAGAATATATATACATTGTGTAGTCGCAAATTTCTAAGTTTGTAAAAAATGAAAAACTGGTCATTTTCTGACGCTAATACTGCACCTGCAACAAATTCTGACTTTAACAACATGCCATGCCGCTACCAGAAATCGTAGCGCATTCAGCAATGATTGACCCACCGTGCGTCGTCTAGAACTTAGTGAGCATAATTTATGTGGTTACATGTTAGTTGTTACTGGAACATTTTGACAATAAAGGAATCATTTTCAGTCGGAGCATCTGCAGCTTAAGAATGCAGAGCATGCGACCAGAACGGGCACCTGGTGTATTATTGCAAGAATTTGTTAGCAAGGACTCCACATCAGTGAGACAGTTGGGTGCCAAAAATAGGCATGAATTTTCGGAACAATGTTCATGCTTGGCCTAGCACTACAAACGGGCAAAGCGACATGCAGAATGACGTAGACCAAAAATTTAAGCAGGTCATCGGAAACGCAAAGAAATTAAATAATCACGAAGAATGGATTTAACACTTTCCAACCGCTACAATAAGTGACTGCGTAAAAAACGAGCCATGGGACAAGGGGAACAATGTAAACAATGAACACCGTATTTAAACCATAGCCACTTTCACATATCTCATACGACCCAAGACATCCTACGCTATTACCATACATTGACCGTTGAATAATCGGTTCGGCAAGAGCTTGAAGTAAATTCCCACTGTGGGCAACAAGCATGATATTATTCAAAAGATGTCCGACATTAAATCAAGAAATGCTACACCGATAAGAGGATGGAGTTCGTATTTATTCCAGCTGGGTCCTCATTTTGGTGCTGTTTGGGAGATTGCAGTGAAATCAACCAAGCTACTAAAAGGTGAAGTCAATTTTACCGCCAAATAATTTGATCCATGAAGAGTTAGAGACAGTTGTAATTGTCGACGAAAGTATTAGTTCTCCACCTCTAAAGCCTGTGTCAACACATCAAAACGATTTAACTGATCTCACTCCAGGACACTTTTTAATCTGAGAGCAAGAACAAGAATTTTGGATAATATGGTCCACAGAACACACCAAGGAGCTGGAGGGACGTCCCAAATGGCGGACAAGACAAGTAGATCTGCAAGAAAGGGGGATAAAGCGTTATAACAATGTCTTTAGAGTAGTAGATGTGGGGACATCGATTGGCACACTGAGACGGCCAATTCACCATCGCATTTGTTATAATGCTTTTGCTACCATTAGCATTGGTAGGACCCGTCAGCATTGCAACGTGTGACGTTCAGCCTGGGATCTTCTTCAAAGGAATTGGGACTGCAAAGTTTGATGCCTCTTCTTGAAAAATGATCGTTTAATTTGATCTTGTGCCAGACATGGCAGCATGGAATGCAAAACCTCATGGCCAAAAATCATCAAGAGGGGGGAGGGGTATAAATTTTAGAAAAAAAGGCCCACGTAATTTATGGCCGTCCTCTTATATCGATACTTAATGCAGTATACCAGAAATTTCATAAAAATGCATCCCTGGCAAGTTAACGGCTTTTAAACACAGCTTTAACAACCTTAAACTTGTCAAAATGAAATTTTACTTGCGATTTTAAATTTAAAAAAAGTTGATAAAAATATCATTATTTAAACAATAGCGGTTTTCACGCCCAACTCGGTAACTCGTAAACGTCGTAACTGATAAAAATACAAAAACAAAATACATTGACAAATTTTAACGAGTTTTCATCAACACCGACTCGTGTTGTTCGGTATCGCGTTAAACTCGATAAAAATCAAAGGGGATTTTTAGTCACTTTCAATAAAAAAGTGGCTGTACTTTCACATAATTTTATTATTAAAACAGCATATGTTATATGCTAGCCTTTTTCAACATAAGCGAAAACAAAGGAAAATTAACTCCCATATTCTCCCGTATGCAACAACTACTCGTATGTTACAAGTAACAACACAACACATACAACTATTGCATGAAAATGAATAGTTTGGGTCTTTGATTTCGTCCTCTCGCCAACCGACGTATGCCAATTATGTCGTCCACAAATTCATCCAATTCTATCTCAATTTCGCCAACCCGACTCATACCTGTGCACCATTTTAACACAATTAGTTAATTATTTGTATATTCATGCAATAATAAACATATTTACCTTTCAGAAACTCAATATCTCACACAATTTGATTCATTTTATATTCTATTAGTTGATTTTGCAAACTATTTCTCGGAATTTAAATTTTATTAGATTTATTTCATACAAATTCGCAGATTTCAATTTTCGTTTGTTTATATAAGAAGAAGAATTAACGAATTTACGCAAACAAACGAAATATTTGGTATTCACACCCGACCCTCGTTAAAATTAAAATTGTTAAAATTGACGCGTTACCGAATTGGGCGTAAAACCCGCTAATATTTTAAATGGAATTAATGCAGTCGGGTATGTACTTTGTGTTTGTAACGTTGGACAGTCTAAATTTATCGTTGTGTTCTTTTAACTGAGTAAAAAGGTAAGACGCCTTACAAACAATTTTTTTTTAGAAAACTTATCTTTGTGAAGACCTACAAAAAATTGTTTGCATTTGTTAGCATTGAAATCTTTTCAAACTTACGGAGTCATCAATTCTGAGTCCGATGCACCTAATTTTAATATGCACTTTTGCGCACTTTTCGGGAAATTTGTGTGCAGGGTATTATATTGTCGAGTATACTCGACTATAGCGTCCTTACTGGTTTTTAATCGATTTTCTTGATATTTTGAACTCTATTTAAATGGGTGACAATTTTGTATACTCTTGTGTCTGTCTGTTGCGATGGTCACTGCTCCTGCAGTTTTAAAAATAGAAAAAATTGAAATGCAGACAATTTTCTTTTCCTTGCAGGCAGTTGGTATGTGAAAACTAGCTTGATCGGATCACTATCGCATATAGCCGCAACGCTGCATCGCATATAGGAACGATCGATCAAAAATAAGGGTTTTGCTCAAAAAACGTCTGTCTGTATATATACAATCTCCTCCCACAGTTTTGAAGATATCGAGCTGAAATTTTGCACAGAGACTTCTTATTTGTGCTTTCAACTTATTTGTCGGATCAAGCCATATCGGACCACTGGAACTGGTAGCCCCCATACGAAAAGAAGAAGAAAAGTGAACAAAACTTGAATCGTTGTATGGAAAACTATTTCATTTGTATGATAGAGTGCTGAAATTTTAAACATAGTAGTTTTACATAGTCCGACTACATGCCTGAAAGTTTCATTGAGATTGGACAACTGAAACTGGTAGCCCCCATACAAAATGAAGAAGAGGAAGAGAAGGAATATTCACGTCGTTGTATGGACAACTTTTTTGTTTTTTAACCAATTGACTTAAAACCTTACATTTATGTTCTTAGGGAGGAATGAAAACTATTTTAACCAAAGTGGGCGTAGCCACGCCCACTTATAGCGAAAATTTACCCGTTGTATGGAAAACTTTTTTGTTTTTTAACCAATTGACTTGAAACTTTACAGTTATGTTCTTAGGAAGGAATGAAAACCATTTTGACCAAAAATGGGCATGCATACGCCCACTTATATCGACTTGAACAGTTGTATGGAAAACTTTTTTGCTTTTTAACCAATTGACTTGAAACCTTACGGTTATGTTGTTAGGGAGGCATGAAAACTATTCATTTACTTTTTTTTTATAGTGACACAACGTGAAAAGTATTATAGCTTCAGCCTTGCTAAAGACAGCGTCCTTACTGGTTTTTAAATGTTTTTGTTATTAAATATAAACAGTCGAAACTTTGCAATTACGTGTTTTTTTTTAATCCTATACTATATTCCCAAGTGACATAAGAATCGGACATAAGGGTGTGGCACCGCCCATTTATGGAAAAAATCACAATTGTCATTTCTCAGTAAACCACCAAGATTGTACAATGTAGTGTAGTATGATTGCATTGCTATACTCTTGACGCCTCATTTTTTGTGCTGATTTTTTCGATTGAATCTTATTTCTCTTTATCTTAATAGCCTATATACCAATATTCATTGTTTTTGCTCGTTAGGTATCGAAGATATTCAAATAATTGATTTTCGCTTACAACGACGAAGAAATATTGCTTCTTCATTTTCCACACAACGGTGCAAACTTTCTTCATTCATCTTCTTAATTTCGTATGGGGGCTACCAGTTCCAATGGTCCGATATTACCGGTTCGCAAAAAAGAAGACTCGCAGCAAAATTTCAGATCGACAACTTCAAAACTGTGGGAGGAGATCGTATATATACAAATAGTCGAACAGACGAACATGGCTATATCAACTTGTCTTGTCGTCCTGATCAAGAATCTGTTACAAACTTCAGCACAAAGTTATAATACTATTAACTACGTGAAGAGTATAAACATATACCATACGTACATCTTAAGCTCTACATGTACATTATAGAAACCAGTAAGGGCGGTATAGACGAGTATACTCGACAATATAATACCCTGCACACATGGTAGGCGGTGCCACACCCTCAATCTACAAAAACATACTGATCTGACGTCGCCTATTCAAATAGTGTTCAAAATATCAAGAAAATCTGTCAAAAAATGTGGATTTTACGAGAAATTTAGGTTTGTTGGTCTCCGAGGGGTAGCCATCAAAGAGGAGGGAAATTTGTGGTATGCAGTTTGGTAGGGCTATATATACTGAGTCTACATACCGATGTTTCTATCTCTTTGGATGTTCGAGTTATAGCGATTTAAAAAAGTGGGTAGGGCTGAATGGGCGGCAAGGAGTGGGCGTGGCACAAAAAAAAAACTTGATCTGCTGCCGAGTGCCACGAGTCTACCCTCCAAATTTCAAGTCTCTAGCTCTTATAGTTTCCGAGAACCGTTGGTGAGGACGGACGGACAGACAGACAGACAGACGGACGGACATGACTCAATCAATTTCTCTTGTCGTCCTGATCAAGAATATATAGACTTTTTGGGGTCCCCCTCCCCTCCTTCTGTGCGTTACATACGTTTCGTTCCAACAAACCCAATATACCCTGATACACTATGTGTACAGGGTATAAAAAACGAATTCGACATCGGGCTTAAAAGTATTTACTTACTTGGAAACATTATTTAGAATGTCCATTCTGCGCTTCACCTTAATCTTGAGTATTAACCCTTTGGAAAATTTGTTTTTAAGGTGTTGAGTCGATCCGATGCACTTAAATTCGCCGTTTACCATGATGGCTAGACGCGTGCAAAGAGCTTCACACTCTTCCATGCTATGTGACGTCAGCACAATCGATTTCCCCGAGTCTCTTATACGACACACCATGTCCCAAAGCTGACGACGCGCGGCTGGATCCATACCGGTTGTCGGTTCATCAAGATAAATCACTGATGGACTTCCGATCACAGCAATCGCAGTACTAAGCTTTCGTTTATTGCCGCCACTGTATGAACGCGTCTGTTTATCTATGTGTTTTATAAAACCAAACGACTTTGCAAGCTCCTCGGATATCTGATTGATCCGTAGACGCGAAATACCACGCAATAAGCAAAAAATTTTTAATATCTCACGACCGGTGAGATCATCAAGCAAAGCATCGAATTGCGGGCAGTACCCAATCTCTTTATATATCTCATTCATTTCCGAGTTTAGGTTCATGCCTTTAACATAGGCGTTACCGGATGTAATACGTTCATCTCCAGTCATCATCTTGAAGGTGGTCGTTTTACCAGCGCCATTAACCCCAAGTAGGCCGAAGCATTCATTGCTGTCGATATTTTATTCACACGTTGCAATATTTATCGAATGTTTTTTTTTATACTCACTGTTTGATGCATAACGAAACCTGATTAACAGCCAAAAACTGGCCATAGTTTTTAGTAACGCGATCGAGTACTAAATTCTGTTCCCTTAATTGCTCGCTAGACATATGCAATATCTGCTGCCTCTCAAGTTCGACATCATCATCAAAGTATCCCTCTTCTGGTGGCAATGGTAGTTTCCTTAAAACCATAATGAAATATAGCCACATACATTTTTTTAATAACAAAGCCTTGTAAAATTATAATCAATGATAACTTACACTGCATTCTTCTTTATCAAATACATAAGCTCATTGAACAGACCATATTCACTTACAACGATGAACGTAAAAAAGATGATAGAGGTGATAATCATGTAAATCGTTTCCGGTAAAATTCCAGGCTCTTTCCAGTCAAAATAGTCCTTTAAGTCTATGGTTTAATAAAAAGTAATTATACAATTGTATATGTATATAATTAATATTGACAACTTACTATAACATGATGAGTCACCGGGTACATGTTTTTCACATAAATTGTGTATCACCACATTTGTATAAATCTTATTGAGGCCCATAGCCAGCGAGAAATGTGGAAATATTCTAAAGAACCAGCTCAAAATATCCGCAGTATTTTTTGTATCAAACAACTCAAATGACATCACCACAACAACAATGAATAGTGCCATCCCAGCAAAAATATTAATAATTGAGATACGCGCAAAGCCCGTTGCCGATTCGGTAAAAAATCGGGACACAATATACGTGAAGGGAAGTGCCGAAAAGCCGAAAACTAACAGTACCAAAAAATAACGCCCCAGCTCTGAGAATTTGCTAAATCCATCTTCCTGAAAGCAGGCGATTGTAATGATCACAATCACTGCTGTCAAAATATACGTAAACAGGTCCCAGACTAACTGTGACATCCAGAATATCCACACCCTTACCCCACCCACAAACTGCAAAAGCTTCGAACGTGATTCCCGTTCCTTGATTAAAAACAGTATGTAAAACGAACTGACGAAGCACATACAGAAACACAGATTGGTGGCCAATTGCGTGCCCATATTATTCCCCATATTCAATTGGGTTAACCGCGTCTGGGTTCTATATGGCAATGGGGCATTTGTTACGCTGATCGCAGTCTCGTTATTATTAGTAAGCGCCCTCGCAATTGCATTATGCACTAGATTTAATGTTAATGGTGCCGTATGCAACGGCTGGTTGTTCAACCAGGCGATAATTTTATCGTTTGAAATTGTCGCAGCGGCCAAATAACGGGAATTAATGCGCACCTGAATAGTTTCGCCCTTGGTTAAGATGTAATCTTTGAATTTCTCACTACCGGTTGATTCAAAAGTGTACTGGCTACCGTAAGACTCTGCCAAATATTTATATTCATCGGCTACCCTTGTCTGCGTCGTGAAACTGGAGTTTGTAGCATTTTCGAGTACTGTCACTGCTAAAGGATACTGCTTTAAACTAAATGTAATTGGCTTCAGTTCATTAAAAGTGCCCTGTGTACGCGCTATGAGTATGGTGACCACAACAAAAAATATTGGCATGATGTTTTGTATAAGTAGCAGCAACCAATTCCGATATGTGTAAAGCGCCTTTTTTAGCAACATAGCGTGCCACTGGCTTTGGAACAAATCGGAGCCCTTTACTAAACGTGTGCTCTCCGAAAAAATACGATCGGCTTATCATCAACAAATAAAATGAGCAAGAAAATCGAAAATCAACAATCAATTACATTACAACAAATTAATTAACTTACACCGGATCGATTCAATGTCATCATCTTCGCTAAACGCAATGTTCTCACCGGCGTGGATCTGTTTTGGACCGTCATCATTTACTGTTTCGGCTCCAACTTTCATAAATACCTCCTCCATAGAAGTTATTCCAACACCGTATCCATTTAAATATAGCTGTTCCGATTTTGACTCAAGCGCGCCAAACATTTCCTCGAAAACGCTAGAAAAATTGTCTGACAGCTGGTAGGACAACTCCGCGCCAACATCAGACTCGGGTACCAAATCGGGTATATACTGATTCAAGAGCGCCGTTACCTCCGCCGGATTACAGTTTTCACGTTTCACGCAAATCTAATGCAATGGAAAACAAGCTCGGGTCAGTATTTTTTGTTTTGAAATGTTATCACAACTTTATAAATTAATAGAATGAAAACCACGTCAATTCTAAGCAAAAGTTACATTTTCGGCAAACATAAGTTTGAAAAATTAAGTTACAGACTTGAAATTTCGTACATTTAAGGTACAGTTTTTGGCAATGTTTTTATACCTTGTATATACCTTGTATATATGGTACAAGGGTATATTAGTTTTGTGTACGTCGACAATGTATGTAACACCTTAAAGGAGACATCTCCGACAATAAAAGTATATATATTCTTGATCAACTCAACAAGACGAGTTGATATAACCATGTCCGTCTGTCTGTCTGTCCACCTCAATGAACGCCTAAATCTCGGAAACTATAATATGTAGATAGAACCAAAACCTTTTCGTAGATCGATTCTGTGATTCATTGCGCAGATCAAGTTTATTTTGTATTCCCCCTTTTTGACTTAGCTTAGGGGTGAGGGGCAAATAACTCGGGTAAAGTATTACAAAATTCGTACAACCCAGAAGTCTTTTGAAATAGGAACACCAAATTTTGAGTGTATATAGCAGACTTGAAGCCCAACCAAATAGAATAAAAAATAGGCGTGGCCACGCCCACATATAGTGCAAATTTGAAATGCTTATATCTCGTGAACTATATAACTATATAATATGGGCGTGGCTACGGCCAAAAATTGCCAAAATAGGAAAACCTTACATCCTTGGATCAAAAGTAAAAATTGATATGTATGACATTAAATGGAAATGAGATCGGTTTCGATTGAGAAGTGAGCGGGCCAACGGCCTATTACAGCCGTTACTAATTGAAGGTATAGGGTATCTCCAAGTCGAGTACTGTCGACTCCAATCCTTACTGGTTTAGAGCTGGGTTGGCCACTCACGATAGTATTGATATATCGAATACTCGATCGAGTTTTAAGTTTCGATAGTAACGATAGTGGCCAGTGCATTACAATTTGAGCATCACTACAAATCATCACAGATGAGTAAATTATACTATAATTTAGATTGTAAATCTGCCTAGAGACTTGACGGTGTGTCAACTCATGTCACTTGATATTTTGAAGCGAACATACGTCAAGTGACTTCCAATGTGATTTTTTGAGTTCACTAATTTACCATTTTATACCCTGTACCTTGTGGTACAAGGGTATAATAGTTTTGTGCACGTCGACAATGTATGTAACACCTTAGAGGAGACATCTCCGACTATACAAAGTATATATATTCTTGATCAGTTTCGAAAGAGAAGTCGATTTAGCCATGTCCGTCCGTCTGTCCGTCTGTATGAACGCGTTGATCTCGGAAACTATAATAGATAGGACCAAAAGCTCTTCGGAGTTCGATTCTGTGATTCATTTCGCAGATCAAGTTAATTTTGTGTTCCCCTTTTTGAGTTAGTTTAGGGGTGAGGGGCAAATAACTGAAGCTACCTCGGGAAAAAACTTACAAAAGTCGTATTTTCTGCGTTGTCTTTTGTGATAGGAACACCAAATTTGGTGTGTATATAGCTGACTCAAACCTCAAAAACAAAAAACAAAAAAATTAGCGTGACCACGCCCCTATATAGTAAAAATTTCAAACGCTCATATCTCAAGAACCATACAACCTACAAGAATGAAACTTTGCATGTATGCTATTGGGATGGAGTATAGATAGATTCAAATATAAAATGGGCGTAACCACGCCCACATATAGCCAAAATAGAAAACCGTTATACCTCTGTAACGAATTGGTCTAGAAGAGCAAAAATTAATATGTATGATATTGAATGGAAAGGAAATCTGTTTCGATTTAAAAGTGGGCGGGGCAACGCCCTACAACAGACGTTACTAATTGAAGGTACAGGGTATGTCGAAGTCGAGTACTGTCGGCTCCAATCCTTACTGATTTTTATACCCTGTACACACACTGTGTATCAGGGTATATTAAGTTTGTTTAAGACGGTTTGTATGTAACGCATAGAAGGAGGGGAGGGGGACCCTATAAAGTATATATATTCTTGATCAGGATGACAAGACGAATTGATATAGCCCTGTCTGTCCGTCCGTCCGTCCGTCCGTCCTCACCAATGGTTCTCGAAAACTATAAGAGGTAGAGACTTGAAATTTGGTGGATAGACTCGTGAGGTCAAACGCTAGATCAAGTTTGAAGGATTTTTTGCCACGCCCACTCCTTCCCGCCCATCGAGCACCACCCATTTTTTCAAAAGGCTGTAGCTCGAAAACCTGATGAGTTAGAAACATGAAAATGAGTATGTAGACTCAGTATGTATAGCTCTACAAAACTGCATACCACATTTTTTCCCCCTCCCCTTCGTTTCCCCTCAAAAAGTTGTTTTCTTAAAATTGCTGTATCTTCTAAACTATAATAGATACAATGCTGAAATTTTGTACGCAAACTCAGTAAACATACCTTTTTAAAACTGCATACCACAAACTTTCATTTTTAACGCTGTGTGACAACGCAAAGACAAACAAGTTGAAATTTAGCATAAATTGCGCTTTGAACACTGCTTTATCCTATTTGTACCAAAAACCGTACTTAACACTGCGAAAACTATTAAAGCTAGAGACTTGAAATTTGGAAGATAGACTCGTGTGGTCGAACACTAGATCAAGTTTAAAGGAATTTTTGCCACGCCCATTCCTTCCCGCCCATCGAGCACAACAAAAGGTCATTTTTTCTTAAAATTGCTGTATATCCTAAAGTATAAAGAATACAATGCTGAAAATTTGTATGCAAACTCAGATAACATACCTTTTTAAAACTGCATACAAAAAACTACCACTTTCCCCGCAAAGACCAACACACTAAAATTTTGCAGCAATGCTTTGTAACAAAATCCGTACTAAAGCGCCATCTAATGGCAACATTGCACTGTGAGCCCTGCCTCACTATTAGCAAATACTCAAACCATATCGTGGTACACTGCTTTTGCTGTCGGCGAATGTTTAACGTGTTATCAACATAGGTGTGTGTACAGGGTATTATATAGTTGAGAATACTCAACTATACCGCCCTTACTGGTTTTTAAATATAAGCAATAAAAAAAAAAATTTAATTTTTTTATCAAATTTTTAGCAAAATCTCATGTGAGATTCAGAGGGAGGGGTTCGTCAAAACCTCACTGAATCTCATCAAGAGGGGGGGAGGGGTCTAAATTTCTAGAAAAAAAAACCTCACGTAATTTATAAACGTCTCCAATGCAGTGCGGCAACTTTTAACATTCCGCCAATTAAATTTTCGACGCGCGTTTGCATTGTTCAATTCTAATAACTATTTTACTATTAAGCGATTAAAAAGTGATTTAGGTTCATAATGAGTCATTTTCGCTGACAAGCAAACCAGTCGCATATGAAGAAAGAAACGAAATTAAACGTGGAACTGCCAAATTATTGGTGTTGGCGGCGAATAATGAATAAATTCTTGCGAGGCGAAAGCAATGAAGGTATGTGTCTTAAGTATTACTCTAGCTGTGCTTGTTCCGCGTCATAGTTAGAGTACATCCTTTCGGTTAAACGGTTTAGCAGCGTTGGAGTCGTGGCTAGCTTGGACAAACCGAGTCGATGCCGTAGTAGATCTTCAGCAGTACATGCGAGTGGCACATTCACCCCAGCACACAGATCCTATGCAATTTTGGAAGGTAAATTCTTCTTTGTAAATTTAAATGCTGACTTTAACTCATGATCTTATTTTCAGTGCGTTCCAGAAGATTCAAATTTAAAACTACCGCTAAACAAATGTTTTGCGTGCAAACATCTTCGACTGAGTTTGAAAGAATGTTAAATCATTTCAGCCAGGAGAGAATCACTTAAAGCCAAAAATGTGGACATGGTGTCGTTTTTAAACAAAACCATGATGATCTCAAAGGACTTTTCACTTCCTAATTGGCTAAATGTATATTAATGTATATAAATAAGTTTTTCTATTCCTTGGATCTTTTTTATGATTATAGAGCAAAGTCGGGCAAAATCTCATTTTCCATAACACGCGTGGATAGGGCAAAATATTCTGACGCAACGCAGTCGGGTCACTCATAGTGTAAGCAAATTCGCGAACCGCCCGAACATGATACTTCGGGTCATGTGTCGCTCACGATTGTGCTTCATCCGCGTGTTTGCGCTCTTGCTTAGAGATCTTTTTTGAGCGAAAAAATGAAATCAGTCGCTGTTTAGAACTCAATGAAGCAGAGCTATTTTGCGAATGACTGCAAAAATACACTTATCGAAAATGTTTTAAGGAATATGATAGCATGGATTATTTTTTCATTGAAAATGTGTGTGGCCCGTTTTGTGAGCGCGCTGTTGCTCGCAATTTTTCTCAGTGCATAGGCAATCAACTTCGTTTTTCGCTGCTTACTCACACAACGAAACGTTTATTTGTACAGTATGTCAAGAAAGTGTTTTGACAGAGGAAAAAAATCACATTTCTCAACTTCATTTGCAAAAATAAACCACTTCTCGAAGTACAAAAAATTTTTTATATTTTATTTTGATTATGTATGCATCTAAGATCTAAATAACAACAGAAAATAACTGAATATATTCAGTTTCTGTACTTAAAAAAAATAAAAACAAAAAACAGCCGTATTTTTCAGTGTCAAGAAAGTCAAAGAAAAAGCTTTTAAACGGTAAAAAAAGAAAGTCTAATATTTTGTATGGCCACCATTGGCAGCATAAACAGTTTCTAAACGCCTTTTCATTGAATCAATAAGTTTTACTATGTCCAGTGTCTCCGGAATCTTTTCCCATTCATCGAGTATAGCTGCTTTCAGTTCACCTCGGTTTCTGGAGCTTCATTTGAACACTCTCCTTTTGAAATAAGTCCAAACATTCTCTGTAGGATTTAAGTCTGGACTTTTGGGAGGAGTATCCAATAATTCTTTGCAATTGTCCAGTGTCCACATCCTTACCAAACGAGCCTTATGTTTAGGGTCATTATCTTCATAGAACTTGAAAGTTTGCCTGTTTCCATCATAAAATCCCAAAATTCTTTGCACTGCTTATTAGATTTGATTTTAAAATGTCCAAGTACCGTTTAGCATCCATAGTGTTTTCTATGAAAGCCAATTTTCCAACCCCCTTCCGCGATATGCAGCCCCACACCATATAGGACAATTTTCCAAACTTAACTCTTGGAATTATATTGATACTTTTTAAAGCTGTTAAAGGCTTCCGCCAGACTCTGGATGGCCCGCCATTATAGTATAGCATCGCAGAGTATCACATTATTCCAAAAGTCATTCTGGTGCTTTTGGACAAACTACAATCGTTTTTCAACATTTACTTTTAACAGTAAAGGCTTCTTACGGGCTACACGGGATAAGTAGTCGTTCCGTTTAAGCAGACTTCGCACGGTTTCATAAAAAACTCGGACACCGGTGGCCTCCTCCAGATCTTTTGCAATGGATTTAAGCGATGTTTGTGGGTTTTCTGCCACTTTTATTACTAATTTTCGTTCATCTCGATTGTAAATTTTTCGAGGCCGGCATTTTGTTGGCTTAGGACCCAGTCTATTTTCCTTTTCTGCTCTGTTTAATATGTTGTGAATCGTCTCACTAGACAGGGTAAACATCTCAATTAGATCCCGAATGCTTTTGCCGATCTGGTGGATATAATAAACTAGTTGAATGACATCCTTCGATATTCTCATTCCTGGCATTGCACAGTGGTCCCGCCCGTAGGCCAAAAATAAAAAAACCAAAGTCAAAATTTTGACTTTAAATCTACCAATTCTTATTTATAATTGGTCTAGCTATTTGAATTTATTCATCTTTTTGTTTTACTCTATCTGTCCTCTTCAAGAATAGCATCGAAAGAGAGAGCATGATATTCATTCAAAAATTTGTTAAACTTATTTAAAACAAGTTTTTGTGCAATGTAAGTGATTAATATTTTAAAAAAAGGTATTAACTTTTTTTTTACAACAAAAAGTATATGTTGTATGTGTTTTGTTTTGTGTAAATCATTATAGTATTTAGTACATAATTGTGAACGTTCTTAGTTTGTCTTTTCTGTGTTTGGTTAGAGTTTTAGTTGTGAAGGGGTTCTTGGGGTTGAACAAATCTTTTTGTATAATGTTCTTAAGCATTTTAAGAATATAAGAAAGTTTAATTCAAGTGCCGTAAGGTGCCGTGCGGCTTGCAATATACAAAAAGGTAACCTTACCTCAATTTAAAAAAAAAACACTAGCAAAACATCTCTAAATATCCGTGGTACTACCTTCCTGCATCGGTCTATAAAGTGTTATTGCATGGTCCTGCCATTATAAAAAATTGTTTAGTCTCAATTGGAGAGCTTTCTGAGGAAGTTACAGAGGCAAAAAATAAAGACATTAAATTACTTATGCTAAACCAAACGCGGAAAATTTCAAGGGGTTTTCCGGCAATAACTCGCAGCTATAACCTATAGTATCCAGATAAAATGAAAAACAAAAGTTTTTCATATAAAAACTGAATATCAGACCGATTGTTCATATGGCAGCTATATGATATAGTTTTCCGATCTGGCTGATTTTTACATATTATTTTAGGATAAATATAAAAAAATTTTGTGCCAAGTTTCAAGTCCCTACCTCAACTAAAAGTATTTTTGGCCGCTCTCCCCATACAAGCCGGACCACTGTGCATTGTTTTGTGGCCAAAAACAAACTTGTCACCAGAAAGTTTACTACAAAATAACTAAAGAATACTTAGACTTTGTGTAGGTCAACACATAAAAGTTCAATTCTAACGGTACTTGCACTAAAGCGCGTTTAACACAGGTTTACAGCAATTGTCAAAACACTTTCTTGACACTGAAAAATATGGCTGTTTTTTGTTTTAATTTTTTTTATATACTGAAACTGATTATTCAGTTATTTTTTGTTGTTATTTAGATC
This sequence comes from Phortica okadai, assembly GCA_034638295.1. Taxonomy (NCBI): domain Eukaryota; kingdom Metazoa; phylum Arthropoda; class Insecta; order Diptera; family Drosophilidae; genus Phortica; species Phortica okadai. The sequence continues at coordinate 33,190,213 of CM067848.1, read as the reverse complement.
TTAGATGCATACATAATCAAAATAAAATATAAAAAAATTTTTGGTACTTCAAGAAGTTGTTTATTTTTGCAAATGAATTTTAAAAATGTGATTTTTTTCCTCTGTCAAAATACTTTCTTGACATACTGTATATGTTTTGCCCGCCTCTGTCATAGAGTAATCAAAAGTTTTAGTCTTGTGATTATGAAGAAATGAAACATATTAATTTTGTTATATACAAATAAACAAAACATTATTATTGAAATAAATCTTATTTTTCGGTAAAATAATGCAAAGTTTACAGACTATTATTTTATACTTTTATGCTATATTTTAAATATAATGTTTTGTCGATACTATCGAATATTTGTGTGAAAAACATCGAAAATATCGAATATGCTCACTATCGATGTCTTCCCAGCTCTAATGTTTTTATACCATGTACACATACTGTATATCGGGGTATATTAAGTTTATTTGAACGAAATGTATGTAACGCACAGAAGGAGGGGAAGGGGATCCCATAAGTATATATTGATCAGGACGACAAGAGAAATTGATTGAGCCATATCCGTCCGTCTGCCCGTCCCTCTGTATTCACCAATGGTTCTCGGAATGGAATTTTGGAGTGTAGACTCGTGATGCTTGGCAGCAGATCAAGGTTATTTTTTTTGTGGCACGCTCACTCATTCCCGCCCAACTAGCACCACTCAATTTTTTAAAATGTTGTGACTCCAACACCCGAAACGATAGACTCAGTGTTTGTAGCCCTACAAAACTGCGTTCCACAATTTTTCCCCTTCTTCTTATTTTCCCCTCCCCCAGATATTTTCTTTAAATTGCTATATCTCCAAAACTATTAAAGGTACAAACCTGAAATTTTGTATACGAACTCAGCATATATACCACACACAAAAAAAAAATGTACATCAAAAAGTTACTATTTAGACAAAATGTATGAAAATAGTACCAAAGTTGTACACTTTGCGGCGCTCGTACGCCTAAACTGTTAGTCTTACGAAAAAACAGCTTAGAACATAATTTGTAGCAAATTTCCTCTAGTTTAAGTTAGTTTAGAGATGTTTTTGTCGTAAAATGAGCCAAAATGGAAATATGGTGAAATTTTCAAAATGGTGGCTCGAGCGGCGGTGATAGGTCGCAAAGTGAAAATTCGGAAAGAGCAGCCCAAAATTCATATGGATGCCAATTTTCAAAACTCCCGTAAAACTTTCCAGGTAGAACTACTTCCTTACTGTATTATGATACTTCGTCTTATAAAAAATACATTTCTTCTTATCAAATTTGCAACATAAATTTGATATTTGTTGTTATAAATTTGATGTTTTTTTTTATATAATTGTTAGTATCAATTTAATACTCATTCCTATTAATTTAATATTCATACTTATACAGTTTTTAGTATCAAAGTGATACTTGTTCATTTGTTTATTCTTATAAAAAAATCTTCAAATAAATTAGACTTTAAAGTTTTTTTTTTTTTAATTTTTTTATTTCTATAAAACAAATTCCTTTTACATTAAAATATTTATGTATGGGAGGCCCTTCAAAACTGGTTATATTATTTATTTGCAAATCATTGTGCTAACTACCAACTTCATAGCACTGATAGTGCTCATTAAAACGGATTTTTTTAAAGCGTTCACTTAAAATAAAAAAAAAACGCGTGCAACACAGTACACGTGTATGAAGTGAAACTTTCTTTAAAAGAAACAAAAAACCAGTAAGAACGCTAACTTCGGTCGTGCCATGCCCATTTTCTGGATTGAATTTCTCTTTATCTTAATATCCTATACTATATACTATAAGTAGGCGTAGCAATGCCCAATTTTTTATCAAAATAGTTTTTATGTCTCTGTAAGACAAAAAGTGTGAAGTTTCAAGACAATTGATAAAAAAACAAAAAAACGTTTTACATACAATGTCGTAAATACGCTTTTTATACTTTTCACGTATGTGAAATAGTATATTAACTTTGTCACGGAGTTTGTAACAGATCGAAATATTAATTTCCGACTATATAAAGTATATATATTCTTGATCAGGACGACAAGACGAGTAGATTTAGCCATAACCGTATGTCCGTCTGTCTGTCTGTATGTATGCAAACTAGTCCCTCAGTTTTGAAGCTATCGAGCTGAAACTTTGCACAGAGTCTTAGAATTTATTACGATGAATCATTCGTCGGAACCAGAAGAAGAAAAGTGAACAAATTTGAATCGTTGTATGGAAAACTTTTTTGTTTTGTACGATAGAGTGCTGAAATCTTAAACATAGTAGTTTTACATAGTCCGACTAAATGCCTGAAAGTTTCATTGAGATCGGGAAACTGGAACTGGTAGCTCCCATACAAAATGAAGAAGAGGAAGAGAAGCAATATTCACGTCGTTGTATGGAAAACTTTTTGGTTTTTAACCAATTGACTTGAAACCTTACAGTTATGTTCTTAGGGAGGAATGAAAACTATTTTGACCAAAGTAGGCGTAGCCACGCCCACTTATGGCGAAAATTGACCCGTTGTAAGGAAAACTTTTTTGTTTTTTAACCAATTGACTTAAAACTTTACAGTTATGTTCTTAGAGAGGAATGAAAACTATTTAGTCCAAAAGTGGGCATGGCTACGCCCACTTATACCGAAAATTGACCCGTTGTATGGAAAACTTTTTTGTTTTTTAACCAATTGACTTGAAACCTTACAGTTATGTTGTAAAAGTATTATAGCTTCAGCCTTGCTGAAGATAGCGTCCTTACTGGTTTCCTCTAATTAATGATTTATGGTAATAAAATTTTAGTGTCTGAGAATTATATGACCAACCAATTTTTTTGAGCTGGAAAACAATCAATCTGCTTGTATCTATTTTCGAAGATTGAAAAGTAAATACATTCGAATTAAATTGTTGAAATAATCTTCAAATTATTTAAAATGGTTTAAAAAACTCGTAAAAATGGTAAATTTTATGAAAAAATATTATTTGGGCAAGTTGGAATGCGTACATTTTTGAATGCATAAATGCGAAGAAGAAAAGTTAATTCTGTCTCCCGAAGAACAAAGTCAAGTTAACTACCAATGCTCCAATGTGAGGAATCTACTTGACTTTATTGATTGCTCATATATTATGAAGCTGATTAGCGACGCTAAGTAGCGGGCAAAAACAAACACAATAGCGGTTTTCACGCCCAACTCGGTAACGCGTAAACGTCGTAACTGATTAAAATACAAAAACAAAATACATTGACATAGTTTCACCAGCTTTCATCAACCCCGACTCGTGTTGTTCGGTAACGCGTTAAACTCGATAAAAAATCAAAGGGGATTTTTAGTTACTTTCAATAAAAAAGTGGCTGTACTTTCAAATAATTTTATTATTAAAACAGCATATGTTATACGCTAGCCTTTTTCAACATAAGCGAAAACAAAGGAAAATTAACTCCCATATTCTCCCGTATGCATCAACTACTCGTATGTTATAAGTAATAACACAACACATACAACTATTGCTTCAAAATGCAGATTTTGGATCTTTGATTTCGTCTTATCGCCAACCGATGTATGCCAATAATGTCGTCCACAAAGTCATCCAATGCTACCTTAATTGGTCCAACCCGACCCATACCTGTGCACCATTTTAACACAATTAGTTAATTATTTGTATATTCATGCAATAATAAACATATTTACCTTTTAGAATCTCAATATCGCACACAATTTGATTCATTTTATATTCTATTAGTTGATTTTGCACACTATTTCGCGGAATTTAAATTTTATTAGATTTATTTCATACAAATTCGCTGATTTCACTTTTCGTTTGTTTATATAAGAAGAAGAATAAACGAATTTACGCAAACAAACGAAATATTTGGTATTCATGCCCGACCCTCGTTAAAATTAAAATTGTTAAAATTGACGCGTTACCGAGTTGGGCGTGAAAACCGCTAATGCATACGCTCAGACAGTGTCAAAGGTAGCAACAACCACACTCTCCGTATTAAAAGTGCTTGTTTACGACGAAAATAACAACAAGAGTTTTTATAATATTGGAAGTTAACATGCCAGGTAAGTTGTTGTTGCATATGCGTCAGATGGCGAAAGTGACGGTTGAAAAGGAATGCCAAAATTACAACTAAGCACGTTGTTGTTGTTACTTTTTTTTATGACTTCATCGAGTTTCAAATCTCACCCATGTTAAAGAAGTTTCACTTCAAAAATATGTCATTGTTGTGATGAACAAGAATGTGTTTGATTTTGTGCAACTGAAGGTTAAGTTTTAGTGTCTTATGAGTTAAAAAATAATCATTCTTATATGTTAATCCTTTAAAAATTAAATTTTCTTTTGTAATATTTTTGCACTGTCCTTTAAAATTATGTAAAATTGGTATTGTATAAGAATTGATAAATTTGTTATATTGTGAGAATCAAATTCACTTTGAAGTAAAATATCAACTATTTTAACCATATTGATAAGGTACTTCCAGACTATGTTATCGGCTGGCACTAAGTCACCTATTATCAGTTTAAAAAAATTAACTAAAGTCATCATTTCTCGTGCAGATGTTTTAATTGAATTATTTTTAAGCTGCTGCAGTTCAAAGGGTATGGATTTATATCCTATTTCTGTTTCACCATAGTCGAACTTATTTTTTCTATAATTAAAATTTTCCAAAGTAAACAATCTTTCATTTAAAATAAAATGCACTAAAATCTCACATACAGTGACTCAATAAAGTAAGTATGCACTCACAAAACTCAACTTCAAATGGCTGTATTTTTCAAACCCCTTAAGTTAAAGATTTCAATTCGCTATATGTTTTTACTGACAATATTAACCATCGACTGTATGCAAGATTAGCTGTTTTCTGATTTTCCATTAGATTTAATTGCAAATGTTTTCTAAAAGTGTCAAAAATAACGTCAAAAAAGTTTGTATGCAGATCACAAAAATCGCTGAATTGTTACTGTTGGAAGAAAAGATTTCAATAAGAGTTGTTTAATTTGCGTCAATATAATAATTTTTTATAATATTTCGGCAAAAACATTAATAAAAAGATTTGGAAACCAAAATGGCACCTCGTGGAAAAGAATTGTCTCAAGACATGAAAGACTTAATAATAAAACTTAATAATAAACCAGTAAGGATGCTATAGTCGAGTATACTCGACAATATAATACCCTGCACACATGGTAGGCGGTGCCACACCCTCAATCTACAAAAACATATTGATCTGACGTCGCTTATTCAAATAGTGTTCAAAATTTCAAGAAAATCGTTCAAAGAATGTGGATTTTACGAAAAATTTTAGTTTGTAGGCCTCTGACGGGAAGCCATCAAAGAGAGGGGAAATTTGTGGTATGCAGTTTTAAAGATGTGTTATCCGTGAGCTTGTATACAAAATTTCATACCTTTGTTAGTTTTTGAGATACAGCTTTTTTAAGAAAAATACTGGGGGTGGGTAAATTAAGGGGAGGGGGAAAAATTGTGGTATGCAGTTTTGTAGAGTTACTTATACTGAGTCTACATACTGACTTTCATGTTTCTATCTTTTTCGATGTTTGAGTTATAGCGTTTTAAAAAAGTGGGCGGTGCTGGATGGGCGGGAAGGAGTGGTCGTGGCACAAAACCGTTCAAACTTGATCTGCTGCCGAGCATCACGAGTCTACCCTCCAAATTTCAAGTCTCTAGCTATTATAGTTTCTGAGAACCATTGGTGAATACGGACGGACGGACATAGCTTAATCAATTTCTCTTGACGTCCTGATCAAGAATATATATACTTTATAGGGTCCCCCTGCCCTCCTTCTGTGCGTTACATACATTTCGCTCAAACAAACACAATATACCCCGATACACAGTATGTGTACAGGGTATAAAAATAGCGCACATAATAAACAAAAGCCATGCATCAGTGCAAAAGGTGATCCAAAAGTTTATATCAGATGGGAGTACTACAACAAAGCCAAGATCTGGACGCCCAAGCATATTTACATCAACAGAAAAACGCATCATTCTACGCAAAGTGAAGGAAAATCCAAAAAAATCAGCTCCAAAAATACAAACGGAAATTGAAAATGAAGTTAGAAAAGCTTGCAATCCTGAGACAATTTGTCAGATACTACATACTGCTGGATACCATGGTCGTAACATCCGTAAAAAGCCATTCATGAGAAAATGCTTTCATTCACAAAAGAGTATGAAAGCAGGACCAAAACTTTTGGAATACTGTCGTTTTTATTGATGAAAGTAATTTTAATATCCACGGATCAGATGGACGAGACAAAGTGTGGAGAAAAGTAAATTGTGAGCTTGAACCGCTTAATATGAAAGGCACTGTCAAACATGATGGTGGATCAATTCTTGTTTGGGGTTGCATGGCAGCATCTGGAGTCGGTAATCTGGTGTTTATCGACGGAATCATGGATCGATTTGGTTACTTAGATATTTTAAAAAATAACTTAATGGAAAGTGCAGCTAAACTTGGAATTAAGAGGTCGTTCGTATTTCAGCAAGACAACGACCCCAAGCATACTGCTTGTGTTGTCAAAAATTGGCTAATGCACAATATCAGAAAACAACTTAAAACGCCTCCCCAATTACCTGATATTAACCCAATTGAGCATTTGTGGGACCACCTGGATCGTCAAATAAGGAAACATGTTGTAAAAAATAAGGATGATTTAAAGAAAGCTCTTTTAAAAGAATGGGACGACATTCCGCCTAGCGTGACTGATAATCTGGTAAATTCGATGAAATCCAGACAAAAAGCGTTTGTAAAGCAAAAGTGTTATCCCACTAAATACTGAAATCCAATTTTAATTAGAATTAATAAAGACTATACGAATTAAACACCACAAGTTTTGTTTTGCATACAAACTTTTTTGACGTAATTTTTGACACTTTTAGAAAACATTTGTAATTAAATGTAACGGAAAATCAGGAAACAGCTTATCTTGCATACAGCCGATGGTTAATATTGTCAGTAAAAACATATAGCGAATTGAAATCTTTAACTTGAGGGGTTTGAAAAATATAGGCATTTGAAGTTGAGTTTTGTGAGTGCGTACTTATTTTATTGAGTCACTGTATGTCATACCTACAAACACCTTCAAATAAATCATGCATAATGTCCACAATAAAGTTATGAGTTACATGAAAATATTTCAAGTCATTAAACAAACAGCTTGTTTTAATGCCTGTTAACTTAAAATTATTTTTCAAAACTGCATTGCTGTAATTTTCATTATTTCTTGAATATTGGGAGTGTGCAGAATAATCTTTGGCCATATCGTCTTTCGATCGAAAAAAGAAACGGCAATAAAAATTTGAATTAAAAGAAGTAGTAAGTCCAAGAAGAGTAGAGCCCTAAATTATCTCCAAGAATATTAGCTAAAATAAAATACACTTTTGTATTCCCTGTTCGTGTGTTTATATTTAAGCCTAATTCTTGAAGATTTTCAAAAGTGTTTAAAAGAGGTTTTAAAATTGGATCATTGCAAAATTTCTTTTTATGCGTGCTTTTGAAGTAGGCTGCTACAAATATAAAGTCCAATTTTGATAGCAAATGTTGCGGAATAACAGGAAAAGTGTAATATACACCGCATACATTGTCAACGTTTGCATGGCTACCTAGTGGATTATCAACTTCAAACTCATCAATAAATAAATAGATTGGAATAACAATTTTGTTTTCAAAATTATATATTTTTCTTTTAAAGAATCAGAGTTTACATAACGTGTGATTTTTTAATTATTTTAAAGTTTCACTATGTTTTTCACGGTTTCATCTAAAACATTAGGTAAATCAAAAAATGTCCGTATTTGTAACTCTATTGGCATTATGCATCCCTTAATGTTAGCAGGACCAAAAGTTGGTTTACTGTTTTTCTATATTTATGTTATTTCGTTATTTATGTTAAATATAATAGTTGGGGAGCCGACGATGCTAAAAGGTGATTTACTCCTGCGTCGCACAGTGGGGCCTTCTGAGTTTTTGCATTGCAAAAATCATATCTTCTGAACGAATAAAGATAATTGCATGAAATAAGTTTTGTATAAAAGTGAATTCCTTAAGCTTTAAAACAAGCCATCGTTCAATACGCTACGATATCTGGTAGCGGCATAGTAGGTTGTCAAAGTCAGAATTTGTTTCCGGTGCAGCTTTAGCATCAGAAAATGGCTAGTTTTCCATTTTTTATAAACTTAGGAATTTGCGACTGTACACAGTATATATATATAGACGAGTTGATATAGCCATGTCCGTCCGCCCGTCTGAATGTCTATCAGTACTTATACAATATCTCCCACAATTTTGAAGCTATAGACCTGAAATTTTGTACAGAGTCTTCTTTTCTGTGCGATCAACTCATATGTCGGAATCAGCATGATCGAACTATTAGAACTGGTAGCCGCCATACGAAAAGAAGAAGAAAAGTGAACAAAACTTGATTTGTTGTATGAAAAACTTTTTTATTTTTGAAGATAGAGGGCTGAAATTTTACAACCAGAAGTTTAAGGTACCCAGACCAAATGTCTGAAAGTTTCATTGAGATCGAACTACTGGAACTGGTACCTGCCATACGAAATGAAGAAGAGGAAGAGAAGCAAATTTAAGTCGTTGTATGAAAAATTTCTTTCTTTCTCAACATAGAAGGCTGAAATTTAAAATGTAGTCTTTTTACGTATCCAAGTAATATGCACATTGGTATCATTGAGATCGGACCACTGAAACTGCCACCTGCCAGACAAAATGAAGAAAATTAAGCCATTTTACCCCCTTTTGTACCGCCCCCAGTCAATTTTACAACCACCTGATTTGAATAATATAACTAGTTGCTTGCTATAACAAAATATGTTCATTTTATTAACATATTAAAGCTGTAACAGCGAATCTACCTACTGTGCATTCTTCTTCTTATACCTGCGGCAGCGTCTTTTTCGCTGATTTTTTGTGCGAGGTTGCGTCCGATTTATTGCTATAAAAACCAAACACGGACGAAGTAGGTTGTAAAATTTTAAACTTAAGTTAAGGAATATATAAATAAGATATTTAGAAAATTTGAGACAGGTCATATTGGGTCTTTTTTTTTTATTGTCTACCAAAGTTGAAAAATAGCCAAAAAATACAACTGCCACTACAAAACTACAAATGCTAAAGTCTCAATATTTATAATATAACACAATAATATAGCCATCTAAGAATAGAAATCAATTTGATAACGATTCATGATGTAATTGCGCTATTATTCGAACTCAAAGATGCCAAATTCTCAAAAAATGTAGTGTGTTATTGAAAGTTGAAAAAAAGGTCAACTTTGAGTGCGCATATCTTCCCAACTATAATTCCGATTTCTTTAATGTTAATATTTCCTTAATCTCCTGAAAATTCTCTGTCAGACACATGTATTTGTTTTATCGAAAGCGTTCATGAAATTTTTTATTTTTGCAAGCTGAATGTATCTGAGGCCCCTCTGTGCGTCGTTGGGAGTGGTTGCATTTTGAAGATTAAATAATTTAATAAGGAAAAGATTCTATGAAATTTTTTGTTTTAGCGGTGGGTTCGACCGCCATAAGGCGTTTTATATTGTATACCGAGGAATAAGGAAGGTTCCTCCATATAACTGTTAGATTATGGAACAGTACGACTAGGAGGTCATGCTGAGCCACCTGTATGAAAAACTGACGCACAGGACTAACTAAATTTGATGGTTGTAGTTTGCAAGTTTGAAACCCTCCCATTCCCTTACGTCTTACTCAAAATGGATGATTAGCGAAATGGAGACTTATAAGCATGTAATAAACCCACCTTTTCTTAATCTGCCACGCAGGAGTTAAAAAGCCGTTTTTACAGTTTCAATGGGCAGCCATACACGCGCGTCACCACTTAGAAATCTTATACTTGGGCAATCTACTCAATAGAGTATAAGCTATCTCCCATATTCTAATCTGCCACGCAGGAGTAACTACGGAAATCCCCGCTTGGGCTCCCCTACTATAACCGGCTTTGGAAAACTATCAATATTCTTAATTCATTTATGTTCTGTACCTATACTACGAAAAGGATTTGAACAAAAATCTAGAAATGACGTGTTCTAAAAATATATGTTTAAAAGCCTCTGCAATAACTGTATTGTGTATGCAATATTTTCTTGTATAAAAAATCTTTTTTATTGAAATTATGTTTTGCTATTTATACAAGTCTCGGTAATCCGTCTTTCAAATTCATAAAAAATCTCGAATTCATTCATACAATTTCGTAATTTATTATTACTGGAAGACGTTTTTACCTGTAAACTACTTTCTGATATATTATTTTCGGAAACAAGTGTACTATTTATTTCTACAATTGAATTTTGGTCATTATTATCATGCTTCGTATTTTGAAATGATTTCAAATTCATGTGTCTTAAATATTTTTAAACTTGTGAACTCTTGACAACAATTATTGAAAGTACATTTATAGATATCTACTTCAGTCAATCCATGAAATATTGTGAAATGAGAGTATAAAACTGCAAGGGTAGCAAAATTCTTAGTAGACTTAAAACACAACATTGTTTAAAAATTTAAAGTTCTTTATATTCTTCCCGCTGGACCCAACAACTAAGGTTGTATATTAAGCTAGCTACAGATGACTTTTTAACATCATATGGAGTTGATATGTTATAAAAAAAAATGTTGAAGAAAACTCCATACTTCATGTGACTCATAAGGATATTTCAAACAAAATACTTGGTAAATTTTAAAACAAATGTCTAAACACACTAAAAACGAGTTAAATTTAAACTTGTGGTCACCAAAACTAACATAAAACTCTTTTAAATTTAAATAATCATTGCCAACTAGAATAATGAATGGCTGTATCGGTGTTTTGGACTCTACAAATTTTTTCATACGCAGGTCAATTTGGTTTTGCAGATCGTTTAATGTTGTAACAAGTAAAACGCAACTGCTAACGGAATCTTGAATTGTAGCCTTGTTTTGTAATTTAAATTTGCATTCTTTGACTGTGTAACGATGTGTTGGCTTGAGAATGGCGTGCAGCAGCATAAAGTAAATGCAGTGTTTTGAATCTTAAAATCAAACATTGTATAAAAAATTTCTTATAATACAAAAGATGAATATAGTCCTTACTTGTATCAATATCAGCTTTTAAGAATGTAAACAGATTTTTAAAAAATCTATGCTTAATTTGACTTTCATACAAAACTATTAGATTTGGTAACGTTTCGAGCCATTTAGTTGTTAATGAATACTGCTTATTACGATACAATTCATTGAAATCTAATTCTACCCGAAAAATTTGAATTGAAAATAAACCAGTAAGGATTGGAGTCGACAGTACTCGACTCCGACATACCCTGTACCTTCAATTTGTACCACCTGTTTGAAGGCGTTGCCCCGCCCTCTTTTTAATCGAAGCAGATTTCATTTTCATTCAATTTCATATATACCAATTTTTACTCTTTCAGACCAATTCGTTCAAGATATATTACAGCATTTTACCATGGCTATATGTGGACGTGGTCACGCCCATTTCTCAACACAATCTTGTTATACTCCATTCCAATATCATATATGCAAAGTTTCATTTCTGTAGGTTTTATGGTTCTTGAGATATAAGCGTTTCAAATTATTACTAGATAAGGGCGTAGCCACGCCCATTTTTTTAATGTATCTTCTTGGGGCTTGAGTCAGCTATAAACACTCCAAATTTGGTGTTCCTATCTCAAAAGACAACCGAGATAAAACGACTTTTGTAAGTTTTTTCCCGAGGTTGCTCCAGTCATTTGCCCCTCACCCCTAAACTTAGTCAAAAAAGGGGGAAACAAAATAAACTTGATCTGCTGAAGGAATAACAGAATCGAACTGCGAAGAGCTTTTGGTCCTATCTATTATAGTTTCCGAGATCGACGCGTTCATACAGACGGACGGACAGACGGACCCTGTGAATTGGATTCAACTAAAACTTATCTAGAATCACCTCTTCAATTGGACCTCCCTATCCGACCAATAACATTCAATGAAGTCGTTGATCAAATAAAATCAATAAAATTGAAGAAATCTCCTGGATGCGATAAAATTGATGGAAAGGTAATAAAAGCCTTTCCCAGGACTGGCATTCTTTTCCTGGTTCCAATTTTTAAAGCAATTATTCGCATCGGCCACTACGCCACTCAGTGGAAGCGCGCTTTGATTGTAATGATACCAAAAACCACGAAAACCCAAACACCTACTCAGCTCACACAGACCGATCAGCTTACTTTTTACCTTCTCGAAAGTATTTGAAAAAATATTTTTGTGCAGAATGTTGGAAACATACTCGGTAAAAAATGCTATACCAAACCATCAATTCGGATTTAGAAAAAGTCGTGGTACTCCGGAGCAGGTTCGCAGGATAGTACAGAAAATTCTCGACTCGTTTGAAAAGAAAGAATACTGTACGACAGCCTTTCTTGACGTACAGCAAGCTTTTGACAGAGTTTGACACGAAGGTCTTCTTCACAAATTAAAGCTCATTACACCCACCCCACAATTCTCCGTCCTGAAGAGCTTTCTCGAAAGAAGAACATTTACGGTTGGAGTCCAAGAGAACCAATCAAGCGTCAGAATTATCAATGCTGGTGTCCCTCAAGGTAGTGTACTTGGTTCCATTTTATTTACCATTTTCACCAGTGACATGCCTACGCCCAGATCGCAAATTGTTAGTGTGGCTACCTATGCAGACGACACCGCTGTTCTTGCTGCCACAAAGTGCCCTCATCAATCGACGCTCCTGCTCCAAAACTATCTGGATGATTTAGCTAAATGGTCAAATCGTTGGAACATCTGCATTAATACAGAGAAATCTGTTAATGTTGTGTTGTCGTTAAGACACGACCCGTGTCCAGCTCCACAATTTAATGGCAACCAACTACTTCAAAAATCGCATCACTGCTACCTTGGAATGCATTTAGACAAAAAAATGACTTGGGCTCATCATGTGAGAAAAATATTGAGTATATGCACTGATAAAATGAAAAAAATAAAATGGCTTTTGAAAGATAAAAGCAAGCTGAGTCTAAGCAACAAAGTGCTTATCTATAAAACTATCATCTCTCCTACTTGGACCTACGGAATGCAACTGTGGGGAACTGCTGCTGCATCCCATGTTAGGAAAATCCAGGTCTTCCAAAATAAAACCTTACGTCTGATGACTGGTGCTCCATGGTATGTCCGAAACAAATCACTGCACAAGGACTCAAATATTATTTTCGTTGGCGATCAAATTAATCTTCATAGCAGTAGATATATTGACAGACTATCCGCTCACCCAAACATACTTGCTAAGGCTCTAGCTACATACGTGCCAAGAAAAAGACTGAAAAGATTACACCCTATCGGACTTAGTAATGGATAAAATTATTGTAAAATAAACTAGTTGAAATTCAAATAAAAACATATATAATCTTTTGTTGATGGGCCATTTTCATGTGATTTTTGAGTAATGTATTTTATTTCCTATGAGGGTTATAAAGGCCGTTTTGGTTTTTTAATGTTTTTATTTTTTTCATACAATAAACATTTTTCTTTCAATTTTTGAACCAACAAGTTTTTAACCTACTACCTACTTTAATTTACGTCACGGCTGTCTCTAATTTGTATTGTTCCTCTCAGTGTTGTCATTGTTATACTTATTATTGCACTATGTTATTTTATTGTTGTATCGCGTCTTTTTTATACCCTGTACACATACTGTGTATCGGGGTATATTGTGTTTGTTTGAGCGAAATGTCAATGCGTACGGTCGCCACAGAATCGAAGTGCTGCACTTGTCGTTTCTAGCCTCTCTCGCGAACATTTGTTTAAGGCTGATGTCAGAGTGCGCGCGAGAAGCGAAGCGAAGTGATGCGAGAAGCTGTGAGCAAAGCGAGAAGATGGCAGAGTGAGAGCTTTGCGAGAAGCGAGCTACATTGCTCTTTTTTAGTTATTTGTTTCCACCAATATGCTATTATGATAGTTTTTGCTCTTTTGGTCCCATAGCGGTGGGCGTAAAAAGACTTCAGTAATTAAATTTTCGATGTTTATATCCATTTTGTTCGGCCGTTCTTTCACAAATGACACCAAATACAAAAAAAAGTATGATTTTAAAGCAAAAGGTAAATAAAACTCAGAATACCGCAACAAAATTGACATCTGACCTTTCAAACACGTGTGTTTTGAAAATAAACGGTAATTAAAGGACAAAATGCAACAAAACAATCGTACGCTTTGAGCGAGTTGAAGCGATAAAGCATGTTGCAAACTGCTTTCTCGCTTTGTTCTCGCTTTATCGCTTGAACTCGCATCTCGCTTCGCTTTCACTCTGACATCTTTGGAGCGATTGCATATGAAAAAGGTTGCAGTGGTTTATCGCACGTTCTCGCCCAATATTATCGCTTCGCTTCTCGCGCGCACTCTGACATCAGCCTAAGTGATCGAATCGTTTCTCTTGTGCACGGTTAATTGTGAACTCAGTAAAAATTTATAAAGCAGCAAAATAAAGAGACAACATATTAAGTCCAACTTCGTGCCTGGTGCATCATGCTCCAGTGACCACAAAAAAATGCCGTGCTTATCAAAGAACACTAAAACAAACGACGCTGATAAAAATCAATATGCAAATTATTTTCGCCCTCTTCAAACCATCGACGATGATGGTGCTTCTACGGATACTGCCAGCGAGTTGGAAACTCCTGCTCCGCCAAAACCAAAACCGCCACCGCCAATTACAATTCTAAAGAAATCTTCGAAAGAAGTTCACGACTTGATCAAGTCAGTCTGCATTTCTAACTACTATATCAATTGGCATCAAGGCTTTTGTAAACAGCTCCACGGCATACAATTTGTTGTGCCACTCTCTCGTCATGCAGAAGGTCGAGTTCTACTCCCACGAGTCTAGACAAACTAGACCATACAAGGTTGTCCTCTCTGGCATTGAAAACTGCAGCAATGAGGAAATAAAAAATGTCCTTACAAACCGCGGGCTTAAGTGCATCGATGTCAAGAAGATCGAAAGATCCACCCGATCTGGCTATAAACTTCTTCTTTATGTTGTTTACCTGGAGAACAACTCCATAACGCTCCAAGTCCTGCGTAAAGAGCACTCTTATTTAAACAATACTAAAGTGCGCTGGGAATTCAAAACAAAGCCATCTAACCAACTCACACAATGCCACAACTGCCAGCTTTTTGGACACGGCTCTAGTAAATGCAATGTCAAAATATCATGCTCTTTTTGTGCGGGAGCTCACAAAACAAATCTCTGCACAAGTACTGATGCTCTGCGATGTGCAAACTGTAAAGGCGAACACCCATCGACTGACCCCTCGTGCCCTTGTCGCTTGTCCTACCTGGCTATGCTCAAAAGAAGAAATGAAAGAGGTCAACGCACTTCACCGAAAAGCCATCTGTTGTATGCAAAAATCACCAAACCTGAGCAAACCAACAATAACGAGATGTACGGTAATCAGTTCCCTCCTTTAAATTACCAACAACACTCATCAAACAACGGTGCTATAAATAGAAACAGCGAACACATTTCTTCTACTCTTGTATCAAAAAACAACACTACAAGAAGAAACTACATGCATGCGCTCACAAGCAACAACAACAACATCAACACTGGTACATCAAACCAAGAGTCTTCTGATCTCTTTTCGTTCGATGAAATAAACTCCCTCTTAAGCGAACTCGTAGACAAGTTAAGCTCTTGCAATAATAAAAGAGATCAGTTTAATGTCATAACGCAATTAGCAGTAAAATATGTCTATTCTAACAAATAATCTAAGACAGCATATCAACATCATGGCATAGAATGCGCGTGCCGTAATAAGCAAAAGATTAGAACTTTTAAATTTTTTAAGCTCAAAACAAGTTGACATCTGCCTTTTATGCGAAACATGGCTCACTTCAAATGATAGGTTTAACCTCCAGGGGTTCTCAGTTTATAGGAATGATCGTTGTAGTTCCAGAGGTTGCAATTATCGTTAGAAATTAAATAAATCACAAGCAAATTCCCACTATAAATACCCATATCATTGAAAACGTTGGAATTGTTGTTAATGTTAACGCTGGCCCCTGCTTAAAAATCTTCTCAGCATATTTTCCAGGTTCATCAGCTAAATGCTTACCTAACACCTGCACTCTGAACAATGACTTGAATCACAAAAAATAAATCTTTAAGTCTGACTTACTAAAGTTGCACCGTATCAGTGGCAACTACATTATAGGTTGCGGCCGAAACTGCCGAAACCGACAGTGGAATTGCCTCAAAGCAAATTGCTGGGGCAACATACTAAATAACCTCTCAACCCAAGGTAAATTCTCCATTGTTTTCCCTAGAGATCCCACGTACATACCAGCAAATCATAAAGCAACACCGTCCACTCTTGACTTTTTCATTTCCAGCTCTTCCCATCTCCTCACAGAACCTGATTCTCTCAAAGATCTGTCTTCTGACCACCTGCCTATTATGAGCAAAATCCAAATAACACCGCAAATTTCCTTCAAACAAACCTTCCAGTTTAATAAAGCTAACTGGAAGCTGTTTAGGCGTCTCTTAAACGAGCGCATTGAAGGCAGATTATCTGCCTTTGAAAACTCCAGCCCTACATCTCCTAATGAAATTGACTATTCGGTTGATTTTATTACGGCTTCCGTCTGCAATGCTATGGACCAGTACATACCAAAAAAGCCAAGAATTTACCTCCCTGATTATAAAATCTCTAATAGTATAATTGAATTAATTAAAACGCGAAATATTATCCAAAGGCACTGGATAAGAACAAGGCAGCCATTATTTAAAGCTAGACAAAATAATTTAAACTATCAAATTGAACTGAAACTACGTGAACATCATAACGCCAGCTGGAATAATAAACTTTCAAACCTAGATGCAAATACCAAACCTTTCTGGAAAATCACAAACGTCATTAAAAATAAAAAGCAATTTATTCCCAGATTTTGTCACAATAACACCATTTACGCTACAAGAGAAGAAAAAGCAAACATCATCAGCCAGGTCTTTGAACAAAAGCACCACCTTACTGACTCGATCTCTGATCCAACCACTATTCGTCTAGTCGATGCTTCTCAAACTCTTCTAAATGACTATCAGGGTTTTTACGACCAACCCATCACATTTGCCGACGTGGTAGCCATTGTACGCTCCCTCAAAAATAAGAAAACGCCATGTCTTGATCATATTCCAAACCTATGCATTAAACATCTCCCCAAACGCGTTCTTCTATTACTAGCCCTTATTTTCAATAAATGCCTAACAATTGGCTATTTTCCACTCAAGTGGAAGCAAGCTAAAGTTGTTCCAATTCACAAGCCAGGTAAGCCTGCAAACTCGCCGGAAAGCTACCGTCCCATTGAGCGACTTCTAAAATTAAGAATAAGCGCTTTCACTGACTGTAACAATATTCTCCCCTCCTCGCAATATGGCTTCAGGGCAAACCTTAGCACTATTCACCCCTTGAGAAAATTGAAAGAGTACGTTAAAAACGAACTCAATCAGCAAAACTCGGTTGGAATGGTCACACTAGACGTGCAAGCTGCTTTCGACAATGTCTGGCACAGAGGGCTAATTTATAAATTTCTAAACCTTGGCACCCCCCTCTATCTTGTCCAAATCATCAAGAGCTTCCTCTCTGACAGATATTTCTCAGTGTATCTGGATTGTGCTATTTCAGAGTCGAAACGAATCACTGCCGGTGTCCCTCAGGGTTCCGTTTTAGGTCCTACCCTGTACAACATCTACACACACGATATTCCAGCTATTGCCGACTGTAATACGCTCATCTTCGCTGATGATACTGCCCTTTACTGCTCTGGGGATAACTACTTTGATATAAAAAATCCACTTGAAAATGCACTCCTCACTTTTTCCAGATACTTTCATAAATGGAAGATAAAATTAAACGCCAACAAGACCAATGCCATTTTTTTATTTTGAAGCGGAAACCCTCCAATTTACCAAACTCCACCTTAATGGTCAATAACGATACCATTCATTGGCAAAATGATATAAAATATTTAGGTATCTATTTAGACCCTAAATTGAAATTCGCCCAGCATATTGGCAGGACAATAGAGAAAATTAACAGAACTACTAGAGTCCTTTACCCTTTTGTAAATAGAAAATCCAAACTTTCTACTAAAAACAAATTAACGCTTTACAGATCTATTTTCCTCCCAATAATGCTATATGGGGCGGAGTTTTTGGGGTGATTGCGCAGCATGCCATCGCAGCAAATTACAAAGGGTGCAAAACAAACTATTAAAAATGATTCTCAATCTTCCATTTTATTTTTCCACTTCACGATTAAACCAAAATGCAGATATCAGCTTAATCGATCATAGGATCGATCAAGCTATAACTAATTTCAATTTGAAAAATTAATTTAATGCGCATCCCATGTGCTGGTTGGTACTTTATAGTCGGGGAGCCGACGATGCAAAAACGTGATTTACTCCTGCGTCGTTGGGAGTGATTGCATTTTGACTTATAAGCATGTAATAAACCTACCATATCTTAATCTGCCACGCAGGAGTAAATTAGCCGTTTTTACAGAATCAATGGTCTGCCATACACGCGCGTCACCACTTAGAAATCTTATACTTGGGGAATCTACTCAATAGAGTATAAGCTATCTCCCATATTCTAATCTGCCACGCAGGAGTAACTACGAAAATCCCCGCTTGGGCTCTCCTACTATTACAAACTAACTTTTTAGTTAGCCTGTTTAAGTACTAACTCTTAGTTTATTGGTTTAGTTCTAGTCCTTAGTCTTAAGATCTATAGATACCAGGTTTTTCCTTCGCATTTTCCTCGTTAACAAATGTATATAGTATCTTTTAATTTTAAAACAAATTTGTTAGTTGTAAAGCTATCTAGTAATTAAGCTAAAACCCTAGAACAATTTGTACACACCAAATATGAACTGATTGGCGAAATAAAATAAAATAATAAAAATAAAAAAATAAAAAATGTTGATACTGCATAGTTTTTAAAATTTACCAATTAAATTTGTGTAGCAGATAATATCCAAATTATTTTCCAGTACAAATTTCATGAGATCATCACAATAGGGCGTTGAAAGTTTCCTTGTGTGATATAAGGTATACGGCATTATATGAAGACATGAGTCAATGTAAAATTAAAATATTTATTTACACATCCGATGAATCAAACCCATACTTCTATATTTTTCCAGCTCTACGAGAGTTTATTTATGAGTTATCGGAATACAATAAAATGAAACTTTTTAAATATATAAATAATGTCTCACCATCGATTTTTTTTACCAGGGTTTATGAACCAATTTAGCTCATAACTTTCGGCTTATGTTTAATGCCTTAGGACGTGGTTTAAAAAAAAAATATATATTATACTAAACCTAATCACTTATCAGCTACCCCTCGCACATGAAACAATGATTTTACGCTTCGTTTTACATCCGAGCATGCCTTTTGAAGTTTTGAATTAACATTCGAATAAGTTAATATTTTTTCAGTATCAATTTTATACCATTGGTTATATAAGTCATATTTTGAGTATAAATTTAATATTTTGTAGTATCAAATTGATATTTTCTTTATTAAATTAATAAGTTTAGTATAAAAATGATACTTCTTGGTATGAAATTCACATTATTTATTGTTATACTTATACTCAAAAATTGATACTAGTTTAAATATCAATTTAACACAACGCGTATCAAATTAATACTAACACTTTTTTTTTGAGTGCAGGTGTAGAAGTATGAAAGTATTAATTTACCAAAAGATGGTGCTAGCTATCAGTCAGGATCAGGATCATATGATCGCATCTGCAGCACCATCATCTCTCTCTAACAGCTGATGAAACTTTTCAATGCACAACAACCCAAGTTCCACACATCGGTATTGTTTTCTACAACTTTAAACATGTCGAGTTTTGTGCCTACGAACTACGATTTGCGGACAGTATTGGTTTTCTGTTAACAATGGAAGAAAACTGCTGCAGAATCCCATCGAATGCTTATCGAAGCTTACGGTGAGCTCTTGGTAAGACACAATGATTTCAGTGGTTCAAAAAATTTAAAAGTGGTGATTTTGGCGTGAAAAACGAGGAGAAAAAAAATTCAGTGACAAAAAAATTCAAGCCTTATTAGATGAAGATGATACTCAAACTCAACAAGAATCAATTGAATATGACCCAAAAAGCCGTCTCCAATCGCTTGAAAGCTATGGGAAAGATTTGGAAAGTACGAAAATGGGTTCCGCTTGAACTGAATAACAGTCAGCAAGAAAATCGAAAAACAACTTTAAAATGCTGCTCGATAGATACAAAAGAAAGTAATTTCTTGGATTTATTTTGAGAATTCAAAGCGCAAAAAATCGTGGCTATCACCTGGAGAAGCTTCCACATCGACTGCAAGGCCAATTCGCTATGGACGGAAGAGAATGCTGTGTGTTTGGTGGGATCAGAAGGGTGTTATCTATTACGAGCTCCTAAAACCTGAAAAAACGGTCAATACTAATCACTACCAACAACAATTGATTGAAACCGTTCGCTGAGACAAAAACGACCAGAATATCAAACCAGTAAGGGCGGTATAGTCGAGTATTCTCGACAATGTAATACTCTGTACACACCAAATCGAAAAAAAAATGTTTAATATAATTTGAAAACGGTTTCCTATTTCAACATATTTTCATCTTCAATGAACTATGTTAACAACATATGTTAAACTTTCGCCGACAGCAACAACAATGTTAACACGATATGAACACATACATATGTACAGTAGAAACTCGATTATCCCGATCAATTAAAACCAGGGGTATTCCGTATAATCGAAAATCCGGATAATCGATTTCATAGTCAATTTTTATTCAAAGCAAAAAGACGAAAGCTGGAAACGTGTCGGAAAGTTGTGACATCGAACTAACTTCATGCGCAAACACAACTTTCCACCATTGAAGCACGAATAAACAAAAACATAATCATTAACACATCCTGAAAAAAGACCACCACCACGTATTGCTAATTAATCTGAAGGAAATTGCTGTATTTTTTTTAGCTACTCAAGTAAAATGGCAAAACAATACGTATTTACGCTGAACGGTGATTGGTCAACCAGCGTCGTGAGAGCATCATTTTTTGTGACACGACATTTGAATATTGATAAAGCGCATGCTGCGCTACCATCGCTGGCGATTTTAGCTATACCTTCGATTTAAGGTCGTTCAGAACAGAGTTTTTTCTTCTTCTTCCACTTCTGCTTACACTCTGCCGACACTTTTGTGTCAATTTGGCCCGTTTGAGTTTCGCACGAAAGCTACTGATCCTTGTGCGAAAAACCACCACAAGCTCGTTATTGGACGGCGTTTTAATTGCTAAGATCGCATATGTTAGACACTTGCCCACAGCACATACGACAATTTAGTGCTGACAAAAATATATGAATTTTTAAATCGGGTGTCCCTAAATGTTTTTGCGAAGTGAATGAAAAATTTATTGTGTAAATGTAGCAAATTTTCAAAATTTTGGGGCAGCCTACGCAAAATGGTGAATTCCTGTGCCATGCGTTTATTGGTCGACGCAAGATCGCCTATTTTACGCAGCTCGACACAGCACATACGACACTTTAATGTTCATAACTTTCATTTTACGAAAAATTTAAGTTTGTAGGTCTCTGAGGGGTAGCCATCAAAGAGAGGGGGATTTTGTGGTATGCAGTTTTGTAGAGCCACTCATACTGAGTCTACATACCGACTTTCATGTTTCTATCTCTTTGGATGTTTGAGTTATAGCGTTTTCAAAAAGTGGGCGGTGCTGGATGGGCGGGAAGGAGTGGGCGTGGCACAAAAAAAAATAAACTTGATCTGCTGCCAAGCATCACGAGTTTACCCTCCAAATTTCAAGTCTCTAGCTCTTACAGTTTCCGAGATCCATTGGTGAATACAGACGGACGGACATGGCTCACTCAATTTCTCTTGTCGTCCTAATCAAGAATATATGGTATATACTTTATGGTGTCCCCCTCCCTTCCTTCTGTGCGTTATATACATTTCGTTCAAACAAACTTAATATACCCTGACACACTGTATGTGCAGGGTATAAAAACCTGGTCAAAAATTTCGATCGACACATGGCTGCACTTTCTTTGAGAGGATTTTTGTTTTCTCTGAGCGGATTTTTGGGCTCTCTGAGAGGAAAGTACCGTTCGAACGTAAATAATTGGAGAAATGACAGTTAACATGAGATATACTCGTCTGTTGCGCTCTGATTTTTCTTGTTTTTCCCTCATCTAAATAAAACAAACAAAACCAACGCAAAATGCCTCGCGCACCTAATTAGCGTGATCAGTGCTTAATTCCGCTCACTTTGGCATTTTCAGCACACTTTTTTCAAAAAAAAGCCAAAATCGAGAACCTTTTGGGAGCTGTGGATTTCGAGGATTTTAAGAACATAGGCACTTGAATCCCAAAAAAAAACTTAAAGCACTGTTCATGTTTATAAATATTAAAATTTGAGATGTCATTTTGCATTCCTTCATTTTTCCGATTACAACTTAGAGTAATTATTACATAGAGTGGAAAATTAACTTCGTTTTTTTAATATAAATCACACAACGCGAAAAGTGTTAATTTTCCACTCTATATATTAATTACTCTATGGATCACAACGAAAGTTAGAGAAAATTCTAATAAAAAACTTGAACAATAAAACAATGGGTTTGGCAACATTTCTGCACAAAGCATAAGTTCGTGTAGTCTTCAAAAAAAAAAACGAAGGAAAACAGCAAACGAAAAAAATTCCGACGAAATTCGGCGCCGCGAACGACGCGCAACCAACCTAGAAAACAAGCCAAACGAAATTTTGATTTTGCTTTGTCTATTCCTTTCTTTCTTTGACTTACTGCTTTACTCGTTCCTTATGCTATTTAATTTTGTTTTGGTTTCTTTAATTTTTAATAAATTTGCAAGCACATCATCGCTTACATGTCAATATTTACAAAAATCTTTGTCTTAACTACTGGAATTAAAACAAAACCAAAAACATTTCCATGGAAGTTAAACAAAAATAACATGCAAAGTGCACTGGCGAGTTTTTTGGACAATTTGCCAAAAATTCTAAACGCTCTGCACTTACGTGAACTCACCGGCAAACCGAGGCTGTCTAAGCGATCGCAGTGCGCTGCCAGGCCTTTTATAGAATTCAGCCAGGTTACAGAATTATGTAAACTGGCTGTTAAAACTCTGTTGGTGTATGTTAACGAACTACAAACTCTCTTTTTAACAGAGCATTTAACAGAATTTGTTTGTCGTTTTCCATCTCTGCCCATGTCCCATTTCTGAAAACAGACACTGTTTTAAAGAATCGGAAAACTTAAGAAAATTGGCTTTACATCAACATTTTAGTGATTATTTTTAATCATAATATTGCAATAAAACATATTTATTCAAATTGGGTACCCAATGAGTATGAGAGTTTTTTTTTTAACATTTTCAGTAAAACTCCCATAAATCTTACGATATTCCTTAAATCTTCTTAAGAGTTAAACCCACACCCAAAATTATGTTGCCGCATGTCTGTGACTTTTGCTTCGAGTTTTGCGTCTTGCAACGCAAAACTAACATAACAATGTAGAGAATAAAATTTGTTCTGTTGCTTAACAAACTTGTAGGCACAAATCGAGGCTGTGTTATCTACTTTGAAAGTTGTTTACACACACTACTCATTCAGTAGATACCAATTTGTTCTAAAGACAGTGTAGATAAATCTACAGGGTGTTTACACTTGTAGACATGAGATTTTTGTTGAAGTCTACACAAAAAATCTCTAGTGTAACAGAGCTTTACAGTGTTACCATGATAAATTGCTACCACAAGGTGTCACTTAAGTACGGTTTGAGTTAGAAGGCATTGCTGCTGTTGATTAAAATAGGATAAAGCAGGGTTCAAATAGGATAAAGCAGGGTTCAAAGATAAACTTCAATTTGTTTGTCTTTGCGAGGACACACAGCGGGGAAAATGATAGTTTGTGGTACGCACAGCAATTTTAAGTAAAAAATTTTTTGAGGAGAAACGAAGGGGAGGGGGAAAAACTGTGGTATGCAGTTTTGTAAAGCTATTTATACTGAGTCTACAATCTCATTTTCATGTTTCTAACTCATCAGGTATTCGAGCTACAGCCTTTTGAAAAAATGTGTGGTGCTCGATGGGCGGAAAGGAGGGGGTGTGGCAAAAATTCTTTCAAAATTGATACGACACGAGTCTATTTTCCAAATTTAAAGTCTCTAGCTCTTACAGTTTCCAAGAACCATTGGTGAGGACGGACGGACAGACAGGGCTATATCAATTCGTCTTGTCGTTCTGATCAAAAATATATATACTTTATAGGGTCCCCCTCACCTCCTTCTATGCGTTACATACAAACCGTCTCAAACAAACTTAATATACCCCTATGCACGGTATGTGCACAGGGTACAAAAAGGTATCACAAAGTGATTTTGCTTAATGATAGTGCTCCACAGCACAAAGCAAAACCGATTCGTGACACGTTGGATGCACTCAGCTGGAAGTGCTTGTGCAAGTGGCTTACTCACCAGACTTGGCTCCTTCCGATTACCACTTGTTTGCATCAATGGGTCATGCACTTGCTGAGCAGCTTTTTGGTTCGTACGAGGTTGTGAAGAAATTACTTGATGAATGATGTTATAAAAAAAATTCCGGTTTCATACTCTATGAAACTGCATACCACAAAATTTCCCACTGTTTGATCAAAGACTTACAGACTAAATTTTTCGTAAATTTGACATTTTTTTAACGATCTTCTTGATATTTGTACCCTATTTAAATAGGCGACGTCTGATCAATATTTTTTTTCTAGATTTGGGGTGTGGTGCCGCCTACCATATGTGTGGGTATAGCATACTCGACTATAGCTTCCTTACTGGTTTTTGGATACTTTTCATCTCTATACCCCGCACACACAGTGTGTGTGGGTATATTAAGTTTACTTGAGACCAAATGTATGTAACGCATAGAAGGAGGAGATGGGGACCCCATAAAGTAAACATATATTTGATCGGGATGACAAGACGAGTTGATCCGACCGTATTCATCAATGGTTCTCGGAAACTATATGAGCTAGAGACTTCAAATGTGGAGGGTAGACTCGAGATGATCGGTAGCAGATTAACTTTAAACAGTTTTGTGCCACGCCTACTCCTTCGTGTCCAATCTTCACCGCTTACTTTTTTGATTTAGCTCGAACAACAGATGAAATAGACACATGAAAATCGGTAAGTAGACTCGCTATGTATAGCCCTCCCAAGTGGATTTCATAAAAATACCATATCTTCAAAACTATATAAGGTACGAACCTAAATTTTATCCACAAGCTCAGTAAATATATATTAGAGTGTCCCTTATTTTGCAAGGTTCATATTTTTTAACGCATATGGGCTAGTTTTGTTCAGTCTACTCCAAAACACTCCCTTTATATATATTTTTTTTTTGAGCACGGTTACTCGTGCCGACTTGCGTTCAAAACATGCAAGTTACACCTGAGTCTTTAATGTAACATTGGAACACTTTCTCAAGCAAATTACACCGGCAACTATGGGTTAAAATACGAGTACTTCACTTTGTTGTCATTTCGTTTCGAATTTGTTGGACAAACAATACGCAGAATGTCTGTGGAGCTTAAAACCAATATATTTTTGATTAGTGAGATAAATCACCAAATAACGAATGTTAAGTTACCATCTATCCGCCAAGTTCTCGCAGTTTTATTTTTTAATATCCGCGAAGTGAAATTAAATGAGTTCAAGCTCAAGTCAAATTGTAAAAAAGAAACCTTGAAAAATAAGTATTCTGATTAGTATTATAAAACGTTTATTTTTTGGTAATAACACGCAACATTTAAATTTGTCTTTTCAATAAAATTCCAATAAAATTTAATTATTTGGCGTCCCCAGTTCTATTTAAAAAACATCTAAAATCTTCTTTCATAAAACTTCAGGGCTCAGTCGGCACGGGTTAGAATTAACTTAGAAAGCTGAAATTTTGTATTTATGTTAAGTTAAGGATACTGAGCAAAAATAGCGGGTATGCGTGTTTTCTAAAATTTTACTGTTCACAAAAGTAGTTACCAGTTTAATGTAAAAAAAAAAGCACGAACCTCAACTGAAACTAAATGTATTATGTTCTACGTGTTGTTTTGGGCCTAATACTTCGTTGTAAATCCTTGGTTGTCTACTAATGTGTTCAAAACGGCATATGAAACATTCGCTCAGAAACTACATGCATGTTTTGTTGAACTCTTCTAAGTGAGTAAGCGTAAAGCGTGCCCTCATTTAATTTGAACCGTTCAATGTTCCTATTCATATGTTCCTTGCACACGAATTGTGAGGAACAACTGAATAGGGTATAGTAAATTTTAAGTAAAGCATTTTAAGTGTGCAGTAAATTATGTGGGAAGCGTTTACTAAACAGTAAACTTACTGATCAGTGAAAAGAAGTTTTAAAAAAAAAAAATAAATTTTTTTACATGAATTTAATTTATTTTGAAAAATTGATTTTTGATACTTTTATGTAAAATTTATTTTGAATTGTTGAATGACCTATGTAACCCAGCGCACACACAACACATAAGGCACTTTTGTGCTTAAGCTCACTGAACGCTGAATTCGTTCGCTAAAAGGTATCTACGCATTTTTTCATGATGTTCGATTTTCTCACAATGAGCACTCTACTGCACTCGCTTGGTTTTTACTGCACACGTATTTTTTGTCGGCACTCGTTTGTAAACGAAGCGCGCGCATAGGTCTTGACAATGTCTTACCGAAATTTGAGCCAATGCCTTTTTCACCACTTGCCAAAGCTGAGTCCTGCTTGATGGATTTGCTGTTGGTGCGACTCGTTTGACATCCCCCTACAAGTTTTCTACCGGATTTAGGTCCGGAAACTGAGCTGGCCAAGGCATTACCTCAATCCCTTCAGATGTAAACTACTGTTTAGAGAGTTTACTAGTGTGTTTAGGATCATTATCCTGTTGAAACGTCCATTTTAAAGGCATATTCCTAGTGGAATGTGGTAACATAACATCTTTTAGTATATAAAAGAACATGGTTTTGTCCATAGTGCCATCGATGGAATGTAAAGGGCCTACGCCAATAGAGAAAAAAACAAGCTGAAACCCTTATGTTCAGTCAACCATGCTTAACACTCTCAGAAGCAAATTTTTGGTGGTACTTTGTGTTTGGTGGACGACGAACATACTGTATGGAGCCTATGTCACCAACCAGTAATAATTTATACACGTCTGTGCATAATATGTTGCCTCACTTTTTGACTGGTCAACTCAAGTGATGTTTTGCAAATTGTAACCTCGTGTCGACTTCTGACTTTTAAATAAGCTTCTATAAGTCGACCATGAACTTTCACATCAATGACCGACAGTAGTAGGCAATTTTTTATCACTTTTGAGGATGCCGAAGATTTTGCCTAAGTATGTCGGGTAATGCTCCTGTCTCCTAAAAACGTAATTTTGTGGTTACCACCACTTGTTTTCGATTTCTTATTTTAATAAATAGCATTACATATCAAAGGGGCAGTGCACTCAACAATAGTTTGCATTATTTTATAGGTTTCGCCTTGATTTTTAAGCTTTGGATTAATTTTCGCTTTTCAATTGAGCAATAATTTTTTTCACCCAATGAGACCCTAAATCTTATTAAATATATATTATAACACTATTAAATTACTTGATTACACTTATTGATGACAGGTTTTTTGTTTAAAAACGATTTTTGAACTTCTTATGTCAGTCACTACTATTTTTATGAACAGCAGATTTTTGAGGCATCAGTCAAAATGCACCCAAAACTATACAATACAAAGGAAAAAAAAGTAGGAAGTTAACGAAACGTAGTGACACATGTTAAATTAAAAAATAAGTATATGTCAGAATAACGTTAGAAATGTAATGAGCTGCTGCACTACTATTTTTATGAACACAACTGTAAGTATTGCGTGTTATTACCAAAAAGATAAACTTTATATAATACTAATCAGGATACTTCCTTTTCAAGGTTTCTTTTTATACCCTGTACACATAGTGTATCAGGGTATATTGGGTTTGTTTGAACGAAATGTATGTAAGGCACAGAAGGAGGGAAGGGGAACCCCAAAAAGTATATATATTCTTGATCAGGACGACAAGAGAAATTGATTGAGCCATGTCCGTCCGTCTGTCTGTCCGTCCGTCCTCACCAACGGTTCTCGGAAACTATAAGAGCTAGAGACTTGAAATTTGGAAGGTAGACAGCAGATCAAGTTTATTTTTATACTTTTCACGTATGTGAAATAGTATATTAACTTTGTGCTGAAGTTTGTAACACACAGAAATATTCACTTGCGACTATATAAAGTATATATATTCTTGATCAGGACGACAAGACGAGTTGATTTAGCCATGTCCGTCTGTCCGTCTGACCGTCTGTCCGTCTGACCGTCTGTCTGTATACCATATATACAATCTCCTCCCACAGTTTTGAAGATATCAAGCTGAAATTTTGCACAGATACTTCTTATTAGTGCAGTCAACTCATTTGTCGGATCCAGCCATATCGGACCACTGGAACTGGTAGCCCCGAAAAGAAGAAGAAAAGTGAACAAAACTTTATTCGTTGTATGGAAAACTTTTTTGTTTTGTATGATAGAGTGCTAAAATTTAAAACATAGTAGTTCTACACAGTCCGACTACATGCCTGAAAGTTTCGTTGAGATCGGGAAACAGGAACTGGTAGCTCCCATACAAAATGAAGAAGAGGAAGAGAAGCAATATTCACGTCGTTGTATGGAAAACTTTTTTGTTTTTTAACCAATCGACTTGAAACTTTACAGTTATGTTGTTAGAGAGGCATGAAAACTATTCATTTACTTTTTTTTATAGTGACGCAACGTGAAAAGTATTATAGCTTCAGCCTTGCTGAAGATAGCGTCCTTACTGGTTTTTTGTTACAGTTTAAGTATGGTTGGTTCTTGATTCAAGTAAAATGTAAACTTATTTCCAAAACAACATTGACTCGGATTAAGTTTTGGTGGTATCATATTAAGCTTAAACTGTTCTTGAAAATGTAACAAAACTTACTCAATTCAAGATTTTTTGTACTTAAAAATAGTGCATGAATTGAAAACATTTTACTTGATTTGCCAACATTTGTGCTTGACGGACTTTCAACACCGAATTGTGTCAATTTAAGTACAATGTAATTGAATTTTTTCCTCTGGGTATATATCTTCTGAGTTTCATTACAAAATTCAAGTTTGCACCTTTTATAGTTTTGGAGTTATTGCAATTTAAATAAAACTACTGGATTAAGGTAAATGAAGGGGAGGTGAAAAATTTAAATTAATTTTTTAATGTTAAAATGTGTCAATTTTGATCGTTTAATTTTTTTCGTCAACTTTGAACAAACGGGACGGAAAAACCACTCAATGGATCGATCTGAAAATGTACATGCTTATTGGGGGTACTAAGAGGTATAAAAATAACTGAAGGTATCATCCTTGCGATTAATGGTTCCTAAGATGTAGTCAAATAACGATAACTAGTCAAAAAGGCACTTTTTTGTCCTTTTTACAACTGGAAATTAAAAATTTTCTCCAAATATCTTAATGGGTTCTTTTAGGACATTTTCTCTAGTTTTCAAAAGTGTCTTACCCATTCCTATACGTTTATTCATTGCTGAGATATGGTTGATTAAATTCAGAATTACCTTTTTTGGTGCAACATTGAATATCTAAACGAAAATGAATTCCGTTCCTCGCAAAAGATTCAAAAACTAGAAATTACAAGCTATAAAAATTTCTTTCAGATACTACGTTTATACGATGAATTAAAACGTTTCGACTGAAAACGAAATAACTCAAAACACATGTATAAACACTTTTTATACCCTGTACCTTATGGTACAAGGGTATATTAGTTTTGTGCACGTCGACAATGTATGTAACACCTTAAAGGTGACATCTCCGACTATACAAAGTATATATATTCTTGATCAGTATCGAAAGAGAAGTCGATTTAGCCATGTCCGTCTGTCCGTCCGTCCGTCTGTCTGTATGAACGCGTCGATCTCGGAAACTATAATAGATAAGACCAAAAGCTCTTCGCAGTTCGATTTTGTGATTCATTACGCAGATCAAGTTTATTTTGGCTTCCCCCTTTTTGAGTTAGTTTAGGGGTGAGGGGCAAATAACTGAAGCTACCTCGGGTAAAATAGTACAAAAGTCGTATTTTCTGCGTTGTCTTTTGTGATAGGAACACCAAATTTGGTGTGTATATAGCTGACTCAAACCTTACGAAAAAAAAAAAATGGGCGTGACCACGCCCCTATATAGTAAAAATTTCAAACGCTCATATCTCAAGAACCATACAACCTACAAGAATGAAACTTTGCATGTATGCTTTTGGGGTGGAGTATAGTAAGATTCAAATATAAAATGGGCGTAACCACGCCCACATATAGCCAAAATAGAAAACCGTTATATCTCTGTAACGAATTGGTCTAGAAGAGCAAAAATTAGTATGTATGATATTGAATGGAAAGGAAATCTGTTTCGATTAAAAAGTGAGCGGGGCAACGCCCTACAACAGACGTTACTAATTGAAGGTACAGGGTATTTCGAAGTCGAGTACTGTCGACTCCAATCCTTACTGGTTGAATTCGTTTTTAGAGCACAAAGCGATTTGACTCAAACTTGATTTCAAATGTGTCGTTAATTTTTAAGACGTTTTAAAGTCGAGTAATACACAAAATATGGCATCAAACAGAGATGCCATATATTTTAATTAGAATAATAATATTTAAGTGAGAAAAATTTCCGTAGGCATACAAAATCTGTCCGTTACGTTGCAATTTTGTTGGTCGTAGGCTATTAGCGGCAAAAAAAAAATGGCAGAGTTGCCCTGCTTGTTTATAGTAAATAAATCAAGTACTCTAGTTAATTTCTGCCATTTTGTGAAAATTATGACATGTAAACAAAAACAAATAGCAAATCGATAATCTGGCAATAAAGCACAACACTACGTTTCCCAACCTCGGCATCAATGCTCATATTAAATTATTGATGGAGCTTTCAGTTCGTTGGAAGCGACGGCACTATTCAAAATTATATAAACCAATTTTATGTATAATCTCTGAATAAACAACAAATATTATTCATTTGCGGATGTAAAAAAAAATAAATATTTATTTATATAGGATCTTGTCCATTATTTAGGAGGATTTTGAGATTTTGACATAAATATGGCGGGTGCCGCTAACTGTAACAAATGTTTGAGTGTGCATGGTTACTCATTGTAAGTGCTATACCATTTGCCACTGCTCTAGTACCAGCGATATTGACCACACGGGCTGTTGACGGCAGTAGTTCCAGGCACATCGGCTTGAATGATAATATAAAGAGTAATGAATAGGGTTAGGGGTTTTGGGTTCGAGATTGATGAAAGAGGCGATCGGTCGACTCCACAATAATCATATGTTTAGTGTGGTTGCGTTTCTTAAAAATGTCGGTATGTACCGTATGGACCTTGGTAACAGTCGGTTCGACGCAACATAAGGACAGCTTCCAAAATAACTTTGAAATCATCTTCATCGTATGTTTATGCTTAAAACCAGAGCTCGTAAAATACGGTCAATCAATTTTTTCAAAGCTGTCTTGTGACGACGAAAACAGAAAAACATGAAGTAGGCTTGCTCTCTCTCAGAACAGAACACTTTTTTTTGTTTCGTTCGTGTTCTCTGTCTAGTGTTTTTGATTGAGCAAAACACACGAAAGTGTCTTGGTATGACAGCTCAAATAAAGACACGTTGACTTGCTTTCATGAAATATGTGTCTTTTAATGAGCAAAACGACTAAAGTGTTAACTAAAAGTGTCTTTCTATATATAATGTAAAACAAGTGTATGCAGCTATGAAAGGTGTTTGACCGTCAAATGGCGCCTCTTATTTGTAATATGCTTGCCGGTAAACTCCACACCACATACGTTGCATACCGACATGTTTCTATCTGCGTCGAATTTAAAAAGTACATGCACTTTTTTATTGCAGTCCCGATTCATATCACACAATATTTTATATTTGATCCAGACGAAAACGTATTGATTGTTAGTATAATTTATTTTCAGTTTTCACCCAAAAACACACATACATAGGCAAAAGACACTTTTTTTGTTTGTGCTTAGAAAATCTGTCTTTGGAAGACACGAGAAAAATTAAAATAAAACAAAGTGTTAATGCTTGATCATTCAACTTATTAATCAAAAACAGAATTGAGTGTGTTTTCTCTCTCCCTCTTTTCATAGTGTCCGAATGAAACAGTTTTTTTTCTGACAGTTTGAAAATGTTGACAGTTTTTTACATGCTCTGCTTAAAACACAAAATCTGATTCGGCCAAACCCATTGAATTAAATTATGTTTCGCTGGCAAATGAATATGAATCGACAAAATGAATTTTTATTTTTGTCGAAATTTCTAACGTCAGTTGTCAAGTAGCGGCAAGCAGTGTAAACACATTTTTGCCGTTGCTTACGGCACTTTGCCTCAGGCTCCACCGGTTTAAAATGAGTATTAGCAGTTATCAGAAGTTTCCGCAAGAAAAATAAATTAAATATTTGCATTATACTATTGTGCCCAAAAGATTTGTTTAAAGGGTTAAAATATGTTAATCGGAATATAAAGTAATGTTTTTGTTAAGATGAAACGTTTGAAAGACATGTGACGGCTTTACAAACATTTTTCCCTCACCTAAGAGAACGTCAAAAATTTAGAAACATTTATTTTTTGAATTTAACACCCTAAGGCGCAGTTTCACAGTTAAGTTAACTCGAATTTAACCCTTACGTGGAATTAACTCTGACTTTCAGTTTCTTAGTGACGAGTTAAGGGTGTAACAACCATTGCTATTCAAAACAATTTATTTGACATGTCAACTAATGTTCTATGCAAAATGGCCTTAACTTTGGCGCCATCTATCGGTGTTTATTTGTAATTTTTTTGACCGTGAAAAATTTCAAAATAATGTCGAGAAATGCATTAATAAGAGACTTAAAACCACTTTAGACAATTATCTCAAATGAAATATAGGAGCACAAAGATGCTATCGAATCAAAAAAGGACGGACCACACTAGCCTTGATTTCAAATAAGGTTGCTGGGACGAAATTGTTTTAGAGTTTAATACGTCAAGTGGGTCTGGGAGCACAAAGTCAAATATAAAAATCTTGAAAATAAATTAAAAATGAACATGGCGATAATCTAACAAACCAGTAAGGACGCTATATTCGAAAATACTAGACAATATAATACCCTGCACACACACAGTAGGGGGTGCCACACCCCAAATCGCCTATTCAAATAGGGTACAAGATATCAATAAAGTCGGTCAAAAATGTGGAATTTACGAAAAATTTTAGTTTGTAGGTCTTTGAGAGGTAACCATTAAATAAAGCGGAATTTTGTGGTATGCAGTTTTAAACGTATATATTTATTAAGTATATATTTCAGGTTCGTACCTTTAGTAGTTTTAGAGATACAGAAATTATAAGAACTCCCAACCATCACCGCCCACTTTTTATACTTTTCACGTGAAATAGTATATTAACTTCGTCATGGAGTTTGTAACAGATCGAAATATTAAATTGATTTAGTCATGTCCGTCTATCCGTCTGTCTGTCTGTATGTATGCAAACTCGTCCCTCAGTTTTGAAGCTATCGAGCTGAAACTTTGCACAGAGTCTTAGAATTTATTACGATGAATTATTCGTCGGAACCAGCATGATCGGATTATTGAAACAGGTAGCTCCCATACGAAAAGAAGAAGAAAAGTGAATAGAACTTAAATCGTTGTATGGAAAACTTTTTTGTTTTGTAATATAGTGTGCTGAAATTTTGAACATAGTAGTTTTACATATTCCGACACAATGCCTTTCATTGAGTTCGGGAAACTGGAACTGGTACCTGCTATACAAAATGAAGAAGAGGAAGATAAGCAATATTCACGTCGTTGTATGGAAAACTTTTTTGTTTCTTAATCAATTGACTTGAAACTTCACACTTATGTTCTTGGAGAGGCATTACAACAATTTTGACAAAAATGGGTATGGTTACGCCTACTTTTACCAAAAATCAACAATTTGCATATCTCCGGTACCCAATCAGCAAAAAAATTCAAATTGGTATATAGGCTAATATGATGAAGAGAAAATATATTCAGTCAAAAAAATAAGCGTGGCCCAAGAAAGTACGTCAAAAGTATATAAGCTTCAGCCTTGCTGAAGATAGCGTCCTTACTGGTTAAAAATGCTATAACTCCAACTCCCGAAAAGATAGAAAAATAACAGTTATTATGTAGACTCAGTATTACAAAACTACATACCACAATTTCCCCCTTCTATTAATTTTGCCTCCCCCCAGTTGTTTTCTTGAAATTGCTGTATCTCCATAACTAATAAGGTACGAACCAAAAAAATTGCATACATGCTCAATAGATATATGTATATCTTTAAAATTGCTTACCACAAAATTCCCCTTTCGTTAATTTTTCGTAAATTCCACATTTTTAAACGATTTACTTGATATTCTAACACTTTTCGAACGGGCGATGCTATATAAATATTTTTTGTAGATTTGTGGTGTGGCACCTCCTACTATTATATTATAGTATTATATTGTCGAGTATACTCTACTATAGCGTGTGAATTAATTAAATGTGTCCTAACTAGGGATGTCAATTTTTGGAGATTTATTAATCCCGGGATTTTCGGGATTGCAAACTGAAATCCCGGGATTAGTCCTCCTTTCCTTTTTATTACTTCCTTCCTTTTATTATTTAAACAGACAAAATACGAAGTAACAAACAAAAATAAACTATCTCATTCAGTCTTACAAAATGAGTTATCAAATATTTTTTAAGCTTAAACGTTTGACATATTATTTTAGTTAACGCGTTTAACAGATCATGTTGGTTAATACATACCTTAAAGTAGTAAAGTATTTCATGTTGTATTTTCTAAACCTGCTGACGAAAAACACCTTTCACCTTCAAAATTTGTTGGTTGGAGGACGGTTAGAATAGAATTAAAGAGTTTCCGAAGACAGTAACAATTACAAAAAAATATGGTTTTAGAGAAACACTCAGAATAGCCGCAAAGATTTTGGCCTCTTTTGGCCTCTTTGGGCCTCTTTTTTTCAAATTTTGAGTATCATTCTGCAGTCCTCCTACATCAGAATATCGATACTCTAAGTCCTTGAAAAAACTTTGATTTTTGTAAAAAGCGCTCAGATTTATGCAAAAAGGCTATTTTTGCCCCCTTTGTGAATATGTGGGATTTCGGGATCCCGGGATTGACATCCCTAGTCCTAACACAATGTTTTAAGGCCCTACCAGAGTTAGATTGGTGACTAGCTGATAGCAAAGTGTTTTCCACAGCGATTTTAGCATCAGGTGATAAATGAGGTGGTTCCGTGTCATGGTGAAAACAGCACACCTAAAGGTGTAACTACCTGATTATTATTTTAATATCCGCTGTCCGCTAAAACCAATCCATTGCCAAACTCACCACTTTGTAAACGTGAACGAATTCGAGAGTTGCTGAAAATTGTTGAGTCATGTGTAGATCCTGGACTAGGACTAAATACATGAGATTTTCAATGGTCACCTATCCTCCTTGGTAAGGTTATGTGAGATATTCTATGACCCCTATGAACGGCAGAGTTATTGACGCTGACGAAGTTTTAGCGAGGGCTGGTGTGCGTTCAACGACGACGGTATGACAGAAAAACGAAACGAAATGTATAACAACAGCGAAAATTTACAACAACAACACATGCTCTGCAACAACACGAAACACTGCTTTGTGGATGAAGGGTTAGGGGAGGGTTTGTTGTCCATACTAAAAATAGAACTAACAGGCAAACGCGCATTTTCTGTTTCGCCGTCGGGTGGCTCTAGTGTTTTTCATAATTAAGCGCACATTTTCTACATGTCTCAATGGCCGCGATGATTAAGGGCGGCTTGCGAATCGAAGAGCCACGGTTCGAGTCCTGGTGCCAGCGTTCGATCTGCGTTCACTCAATAAATAATTAAGTTTCTCTTTATTCAATAACTAATAATCCAATGTATCACTTCTCAATATAGAAAATATAAAGCCAAACAACACGGAAAAAAGGATGATTTAGCAATCGAAAAAAATTATTTAATAAAAAAAAACCTTAAAAAACCGTCAGAAAATAAGTATTAATAATTAACTTTTTTTTTGTAACACTTAAATTTTTAGTACTTTTGTCTTTTTATATTCTATATGATCATATTTTTTATAAAAAGAAACAAACAAAAAGAAATAACTAAATAAAATATTTTTTGTTGACACGGCTGGGAATCGAACCCACGTCCTCAAATGCAAGCAAAATAGGATAGGATACTGAATGTCCGAACTAAAATATATAACAGCGAACGCACGCGTATAACACAACATATAACAACAAAAACCCATGCTTTGTCGCCGCTTTTTGCAGCAAGTGTCGCTACTTTTTGCAGCGAACGCGGCACGATCTATGCATGGCGAAAAGCGGTCATTTTTGTGTTATTCCCCATCGGAAATTTGCAGCAAAATGCATGCATGCTCCATGCAAATAATGCAGCCAGAATGCCTACCAAACGCGTTCTGCGTCCCGTTGGGATTTTAATAAACATATGTATACTGGCTCACAGCTTATTTGAACCACTTCCATTTTTCAACTTTGAGTGAATGTAACATCTGATCGAAGAAAAAAATCAACAAAGTATAAAAGAAAGATTTGTCGAGTGAAGCGTCAGCTTTAAAATGATGTATAAGTTTATTAGAAAATAATAATTTTTAAAAAAATTGTGGTCAAAAAACCAAAAATAGTCAAAAAATAAGGTCACAGCTTATTTGAACCAGCTACCGAAAAACTTTATTTAAAAGCGTTTTTATTAAATTTTATTCTCCATATGGACTTCCTTTTGTTTAACAACTATCCTTAGTTATAATACCATTGATTCCGATCCAATTTTTTGATGTTTGAGGATGATTTTCGTACCAAACCCCAAAAAAAGCACTTCCATACATTTTGTATGGGATTTTCTTTGGTTGTTATGAAAATCCCTCCCTACGTCCAAATTTTGAAAATTTTACCACCTATTTTGGGTTTTTTGTTTGTATATGTATTTAATATTAGGTGTTTATCTAATATAATTTATTTTAACATACATATGTATAAGTTAAATCAGATTGATTTCTACCCAGAAGGAAAACTATGCTTACCCTAACGAAGAAGGCTTTCCAAATCACCTTCCCAACAGGTGAAAAGAAAATACTTACAAAAAAGCGTTTCAAAACGCCTTGTTGTAAGGCTTAGTGTGAACCGTTTAAATTGGAAGGGGTTTTGAAACAAACATGGAAGGGCTTTTACGTCATCAAGTTTGAGCCAAACAATTTTATTTTGAACCGAACCCTTCTAAAACTCCTATTTTTGTAGCGAACTTAAAGCACCTTCCCTTCAGCCTTTTTAGAAGCTAGAAGGAAAGGGACACCTTATTTTGATAGGTTTCAGAAGCGAGATGGGAAGGAGTAGCCGATGACTGAAAAACGCGAAGTTAGACTCGGTATTCGGATATATTACTTCAAACCAGATCATTCCATAATGCTTCATTTAGAAGCGAGAAGAGAAGGGTACCCTGATTTAGGAGGGCTTGTGAAGCGAGATGGGAAGGAGTAGCCGATGATGTAAAACACAAAGTAACTTTGTTTTTGGGCTTGAGTTAGTAGGAAACTAAAATGTTGTTCTCTAGCTAAATTGTAGCTTATATAATATAGTATTTACCAAATTTCAATGATATTTTTAGTCGAGTTGGTTGAGTGCCGGCTTTCAATCCAAAGACTCTGGGATCGAATCCCACAAAGGCCGGGGTGTATCATATAAAATTAATTTGTAGTTTTAAATTTAATAGAAAAATAGCAAAGAGATAGACGAAGATAGGATAGCCTTAATATTACTGTTGCATATGCAATGAAGATGATTCATGAAGATTATGCTGGTTCTCAGCTGACCACAGAATAAATTTGTTCTTTACAATACTTTTTTATATTTTTTTTTCTTCCTTGAGTGGGATTCGAACCCACGAAGTCTGGCTGATAAAAAGCAAGCTGTTAACATATTAACAGAATTTTAATTAAAGAACAGTACAGATTTAGAACAGTACATCATGTATGATAAAGCTAAAATGTTCGTACATACTTCGTGTTACAACAAGACCTTCCGTTCAGCTTTTTTTGCAGCGAGTATGTAAGGGGACTAGCCTTGCTTCTCGCTGCTTTTTGCAGCGAGTATGTAAGGGAACTATCATATCATTCGCCTTCTTTTTGAAAGGAGCCTGTAAGGGAACTATCATGGAAAAAGCGATCACTCATATGGCAAAATCCATTTGAATCGTAAGGTTTAAGAAGCACTTTTGTGCTTACTTATAAGGCATGCGGAACCAAATTAGAAGGCCTTAAAGGTCCTAGGGGGTATCTTCAAATTGAATTGAGTAAGAACATTTATTACGTCACAAGTATAAACGAACAAACTCAAAGTGTTTTTAATCAATTCGTTTCCTGCCAAAACGTTTTAATATATTGTGTAAACTTAATAATTCATAGCATAATTATATTTTGCTAGTAAAATAAATTCCCATAAATTTTAAAAGGGCTACTTACCAAACGATAACCGGAACCATATTTCTTCTTCAGGAAGAACGATGTACCATGACATTTTAGCTCACCGTCGCACATGATCGCAATACGGTCACCAAGTACATCTGCCTCATCCATGAAATGCGTAGTTAGTAATATTGTGCGTCCAACTTTCTCTGCTTGTAATAAATCCCAAAGCTGTCGACGTGCCGATGGATCCATGCCCGAACTAGGTTCATCGCAAAGCACCACCTTTGTATTGCCGCATAGTGCGCAACAAACTGATAGTTTACGTTTCATGCCACCCGATAGTTTTGATGACGCTATATTCGATTTATCTTCCAACTCAATCAATCGTAGGTATTTGTCAACCTCTGACTGTATATCTTTGCCTTTCACACCCTTCAGACAACTGAAAAACACAATGTGGTTTCTCACGCTCAGATCATCAAACAGCACGTTGTGCTGTGGACAAATACCAAGAGACATGCGAGCCCCATCGATGTTCGTCCGTATATCGCTGCCATTGATGATAGCTGTACCAGCGGTAGGGGAAAACATACCTGTTAACATAGATATCGTTGTTGTTTTGCCAGCGCCATTATGGCCAAGCATGACCGTTATTTCATCTTCATACATATTAATCGAAAGACCCTTGACGACTGTATTATTTCCAAAACACTTCTTTAGATTACGAACTTGCAAGCCAATATGTTTCCCTTCGGGCTCAATCTCAAAGGCATCGGCTTTAGTATGTGGCACATTCAATATATCCTCAACGCCAATATATACTCTTTTACAACACCAAAACTGCTTAGTGAACGGAAAATTCCATTTTTTTCCAACCCCAAAATCCCCAGGAAATATTTGCTCTATATATAAGCAGATCAACATGTAAAAAACGCACGATACCAACATCATCAAGATAACGGCGCCAACAGTCAATTGATCATCGACGGAAACGGGGGTTAACAGATTACTCCATTGTAGACCCTCGCCATTACCTTCAAAACCAAGTATAAGCTTAATTCCGAAACCCATGGCCGTGTTCGAGATCAAACTCCAGCCAAGTTTCGTGGTCAATGAGAGGTCATCATATGTATTGATCGTAAACGTGAAAGGTATATAGGCAATAAACCATAGCAATCCCGTAACAGCGGCAGCAGTGCTTGCCTTCGAGAAGAACGTCGCTAGCATAAAGCAAAAACATATACTTGATATAAGGTAGATGATCAGAAAAAAAAGGAGCGCTGTGAAACTGGTTTGCGTCAACACAGCAACATTATTAGTCCAACGTATCTAGAAGTAAAGTGTGAATTAATGGTTTAATCAACAAAGAGTTTATTTCCTTCTTTAATATAAACCTTCAAAAAGACTGCCATGAGTATGGCAGACAAAGTCAGCATGATGAACGATTTGACAAACCATGCAGTCCAATGTATCCAATTCGGCAAACCCATTATTTTCATTACTTCCTTCAACTGTTTCTCCTTCTCAGCAGTTACGTACTGAAATTACATACCAATCCAAGTTTTGGACCTTACTATTGATTTTATACTCTTGGTATTATATTCACTTTCATACTCACTTTAGTAATGTACGTACACGGATAGATAAAACTAAGTAGTATCATAAGTGACATGAACGATGATAGACCCTCGAGTAAAGGATCGTAATTATATGCCGGATATGGAAAGCGTTGAATCACCACTTCCGGCAACTGCTTGTCTGTATTTATGTGTTTGATATAAGCCATTGAAATAGCATGCTGCAATGGCAGAAAACCTTCACGAAGGTATCCTACTGGTATACCACCGTCATCGAAAACTGGATTACGTGGGCCAGGCATATCGATAACAGGAAACAAACGCATTGTCAGCCAAGTAACGATGATATTCGGTGATGCTGTACGCAACTCAGAGGGAAAACGCAATGCAAAATTGAACTTGTTTGGGAGCTTGTTAATCGTCAAATTTGCATACGAT
The DNA here is from genome assembly GCA_034638295.1 of Phortica okadai. Classification (NCBI taxonomy): domain Eukaryota; kingdom Metazoa; phylum Arthropoda; class Insecta; order Diptera; family Drosophilidae; genus Phortica; species Phortica okadai. The sequence continues at coordinate 33,149,454 of CM067848.1, read as the reverse complement.
TCGTCGAATTCTATGCCTGCAAACGTCTTGCCGTCGGCAAGAGCATTTTGCATTGCGCTGGCGTTGTCGAATCCTATACATCCGTCTAACCCAAGATTTTTAGTTGCCTCCTTTACTATGTCTTCCAAGAAAGAATTCGTTGGTGAATAATAGAGCTCATTGTTAGGCCCGTGATTATTGACTGTCGCGCTGAAGTAAAAATTACAAGCATTACAAACATTACATTACAAGTAAAGTTTATAATTCACCAGCTGTCTGCTGCAGATTTTATTTTCTTCACGCCCTTTATTGTGCCACTCCCATTTTTTTGACAGAATCTATTTTCTATTCATCTTATTAGCCTATATACCAATTTTCATTGTTTTTGCTCAATGGGTACCGGATATATGCAAATTATTGATTTTGACTATGCCCACTTTTTTAGTCAAAATAGTTTTCATGCCTCCTTTTGAACATAAGTGTGAAGTTTCAAGTCAATTGATTAAGAAACAAAAAAGCTTTCTAAAATGAAGAAGAGGAAGCGAAATTAAGATTTAACGTCGTTGTATGGAAAACTTTTTTGTTTTGTATGATATAGGGCTGAAATTTCAAACATAGTAGTTTTACTTAGCCCGATTAAATGCCAGAAAGATCGGGCAACTGGAACTGGTAGCTGCCATACAAAATAAAAAAGGGGTAGAGAAGCAAGATTCGCGTCGTTGTATGGAAAACTTTTTTGTTTCTTAATCAATTGACTTGAAACTTCACACTTATGTTCTTAGGGAGGCATGAAAATTATTTTGACCAAAAAATGGGCTTGGTTTCGCCCACTTCTAGCAAAAATCAATAATTGGCATATCTCCGGTACCCAATGAGCAAAAACAATGAAAATTGGTATATAGGCTAATAAAATGAAGAGAAAATAGATTCAGACAAAATAATGAGCGTGACACAAGAATGGGCGTAAAGATTATCTAAGCTTCAGCCTTGCTGAAGTTAGTCCTTACTGGTTATTTTAAAATTGGTTCCTAAGAAAATGGGCTGGATGCTACCACGCCCATTTTTTCCAAAACACTGTCTAACGAGCCTAAGAACTCAATGCAAAAACCGAAACCAAAAAAAATTGCTTAGTCTTCGAGTTATTAATTTTTGCTAGTAATTGTAGTCATATTTCCCATTGTGCAATGGTTCTCCGAAACTATAAAAGCTAGAGACCTGAAATTTGGAAGGTAGACTCATGATCCTCGGCAGCAGATCAATTTTGAACGGTTTTATGCCACGCCCACTCTTTTCCACCCAACCAGCACCTCCCACTTTTTTAAAACGCTATAACTCGAACCTCAAATCAGATAAAAACGTGAAAGTCGGTATGTAGACTCAGTATGAGAAGCTCTACAAAACTGACCAATTTACTTGATATTTTAAACACTATTTGATCAGGCGATGTCAAATCAAATTTTTTTTGTAGATTTGGGGTGTGCCACCGCCTACTGTGTATGGGCATTATATTGTCGAGCATACTCGTCTATAGCGTCCTTACTGGTTATACCCTGTACCTTATGGTACAAGGGTATATTAGTTTTGTGCACGTCGACAACATATATAACATCTTAAAGGAGACATCTTCGACTATACAAAGTATATACATATATTCTTGATCAGTATCGAAGGAGAAGACGATTTAGCCATGTCCGTCTGTCTGAATGAACGAGTCGATCTCTTTCCGCACTTCGATTCTGTGATTCATTGCGCAGATCAAGTTTTTTTTGTTTTTCCCCTTTTTGACTTAATTTAGGGGCGAGAGGCAAATAACGGAAGCTCCCTCGGGTAAAATATTACAAAAGTCGTATTTTCTGGGTTGTCTTTTGAGATATGAACATCCACTTTGGAGTGCACATAGCTGACTTGAAGCCCAAGCAAATAGAATAAAAAATAGGCGTGTTCACGCTCACATATACGAGTAGTACAAATTAAAAATGCTTATTTCTCGTGAATCATATAACTTACAGGAATGACATTTGGTGTGTATGATATTGGGATATAGTGTAATAAGATTAAATCACAATGTGGGCGTAGCCACGCCCACATATTGCCAAAACAGGAAAATCTTACATCCTTGGAACATGTTGGTCTACAAGAATAAAAATTTATATGTATGACATTAAATGGCCATGAGATCAGTTTCGATTGAAAAGTGGACGGGGCAAGGCCGTATTACAGCCGTTACATAATTGAAGGTACAGGGTATCTCGAAGTCGAGTACTGTCGACTCCAATCCATAAGGTACAGGGTATAAAAAGGTTTCTTTCTTACCACCAAGTGACTCAGTGGATAAAGCTGGTTGTTTTCAAGTCGAAGTACTTAGGTTCGATTCCCAGTTTGACCAATCAAAATTCTGTAATTTTTCACGCAGTGAATAGTATTATAAGTTTGTGCTGAAGATTATAACACATAGAAATATTCACTTTCGACTATACAAAGTATATATATTCTTGATCAGGACGACAAGACGAGTTAATTTAGCCATGTCCGGCCCGACAGACCATAGAGAGTACAATTCTTGATTTTTTTAAAAAATCCGCATCAAAAAATACTAAGAACTGTACGAGTTATCGTGTCGACCGTGGAGCTATCTTTTTGTTTTTAGTGTTAGTGATAACTTGGATTTTTCTGTAGTAGGTTCGGTAAATATGAGGTAGAATAATTTTTGTTTTAAACCTTAAATACCAATAAGCAACGTGTTATATTCGCTTTGATAAGTTTTCATTTGAAACCACCCAAAAAAATTTATTTCTTACATCGAAATTTTTCGACTTGCTAGACGTATGTACCCCCTTAATTTCAATTCGTCAATTTAACCTGAAAAAAGATATATTCAAAACATTTTTTTTTTTTTTATTCGTACATTTAGTCTTTTAAGAACGAGATACACATCGAACTATATTAATTACACTGGTCAACATGACTTTTTGCCGTTAATTCAATTGTACTTTTTCGGTATCTCTTATGTCTGAATATTAACGGAAAAATAATAAAAAAAATCTATTACATCGAAATATCTAAATATGTATGTATATGATATATTTGGCTTAATTTTGTAGGAGTACGTCGAAAAAGAGTATTGCAACTGATCTTACTTACAAAAACAATATTGTTGTGGGTAGTACACGATATATCCTTAAACCTATATATTTTCAATTCGGTATTGTTTGCTCATTGATGTTTTATATTGCTTTAACACATACTATTACGTAATAATGCTACGACGACGTGTAGTTTTTAGTGTTTATTCCAAAGTGTTGTTGTTTAAATTGTGAAGTCTTTTTGTCAATTTGAATACGTTTCTGTTTTGAAGAAGTGTACTAACTATATATAAGTTAAAAAAAGCAAAACGAATGAAAAGATCTTCAAAATAATGTTTTTAAAGTTTATCACCTTGTAAACTTAATTAATTTTTTTTTTTCAAATACAAATTTTTTTCTTAGAAAGTGAGTGTTTCAATTTTTTTTATGGACGTATTTTAACTAATCTCATGGCAAGGTATGAAAAAATACAAGTTTCAAACCGCGGCAAAAAAAAATATTTTTTTTTGTTGATCAGTGTTATTATCCGCTTAATAAACAAATTTCAATTATTAATAATATATGACTCTTTGACCCAGTGATTATCAATCTAAGTTGATATTTAATGATTAAATATTAAAAAGTGAAGTACGAAAATTATACAAATTGAAAAACTTTATGAAAAACCAGTAAGGATTGGAGTCGACAGTACTCGACTTCGACATACCCTGTACCTGCATTTAGTAACGGCTGTAAAAGGGCGTTGCCCCGCTCACTTTTCAATCGAAACCGATCTCATTTCCATTTAATGTCATTCATATCAATTTTTACTCTTGTGGACCGTTTTGTTCCAAAGGTTTAAGGTTTTTCTAATTAGGCAACATGTGGACGTGGCTACGCCCACATTGTGATTTAATCTTGTTACACTATATCCCAATATCATACACACCAAATGTCATTCCTGTAAGTTATATAGTTCACGAGATATAGGCATTTCAAATTTGTACTATAAGTGGGCGTGGCCACGCCAATTTTTTATTTTATTTGTTTGGGCTTTAAGTCAGCTATATACACTCCAAATTTGGTGTTTCTATCTCAAATGACAACCCAGAAAATACGACTTTTGTAATATTTTACCCGAGGTAGCTTCAGTTATTTGCCCCTCACCCCTAAACTAAGTCAAAAAAGGGGAACACAATATAAACTTGATATGCTAAATGAATAACAGAATCGACCTGCGAAATAATTTTGGTTCTATCTATTATAGTTTCCGAGATCGACGCGTTCATACAGACGGACGGACATGGCTTAATCGACTTCTCTTTACATACTGATCAAGAATATACATACATGTATGTATAACTTTGTATAGTCGGAGATGTCTCCTTTAAGGTGTTACATACATTGTCGACGTGCACAAAACTAATATACCCTTATACCGTAAGGTACAGGGTATAAAAATTATCGAAATGTTTTTTCTTCTCTTAATTTAAATCAAACTCCGCAGTGAATCAAATTATAACCAAATAACACCATGACTCAAAGTGACACATGTGTGTCAAAAAGATCACGTTTGTGAAAGAATATGAAAATTGTTATTGTTCGATATATGTACATATATATTTATTCATAACTGGGACATGATTCATTACTGGACGTTTACATAAGACTACAAACACGCACTATGTTGAGACGAAGTTGAAGATGGAGTCGAAACTGAAAAAAAATTGCTTGCGTTGCGAGTAAGCTAATAGGTTGCATAGTGCAAGACGAATTGGTTGCGCTTTGTTGTCATCAGATGATGAGCTGCTAATTGGGCAAAGTTTATTTTTTAAATTAAAACGTAAACCAGTAAGGACGCTAACGTCAGCAAAGCTGAAGTTTAAATACTCTTCACGCTTATTTCTTGTGCCACACCTATCTTTTGGACTGAATATATTTTCTCTTCATCTAATTAGGGGCCGTTCATTAATTACGTAAGATGGTTTAGGGGGGGGAGGATGGTCAACCATGTCTTACTTTTGCCTATTTTTCCTATACTGCCTACTACATTTTTACTTACGTAGGGGGGGGAGGGGGTCAAAAACAGCCAAAAATCGTCTTACGTAATTAATGAATGGCCCCTTAGCCTATATACAAATTTTCATTGTTTTTGCTCATTGGGTACCGGAGATATGCAAATTATTGATTTTTAGTAAAAGTGGGCGTAACCATGCCCATTTTTTCAAAATAGTTTTAATGCCTCCCGAAGAACATAACTGTGAAGTTTAATGTCAATTGATTAAGAAACAAAAAAGTTTTCCATACAACGACGCACAGTGGGGCCTTCTGAGTTTTTGCATTGCAAAAATCATATCTTCTGAACGAATAAAGATAATTGCATGAAATAAGTTTTGTATAAAAGTGAATTCCTTAAGCTTTAAAACAAGCCATCGTTCAATACGCTACGATATCTGGGAGCGGCATAGTAGGTTGTCAAAGTCAGAATTTGTTTCCGGTGCAGCTTTAGCATCAGAAAATGGCTAGTTTTCCATTTTTTATAAACTTCGCAATTTGCGACTGTACACAGTATATATATTCTTGATCAGTATGACAAGTCGAGTTGATATAGCCATGTGCGTCTGCTTGTCTATCAGTATTTATGCAATATCTCCCACAATTTTGAAGTTTCCTGTGCGATCAACTCATATGTCGGAATCGGCATGATCGAACTATTAGAACTGGTAGCCGCCATACGAAAAGAAGAAGAAAAGTGAACAAAACTTGATTTGTTGTATGAAAAACTTTTTTATTTTTGAAGATAGAGGGCTGAAATTTTACAACTAGAAGTTTAAGGTACCCAGACCAAATGTCTGAAAGTTTCATTGAGATCGAACTACTGGAACTGGTACCTGCCATACGAAATGAAGAAGAGGAAGAGAAGCAAATTTAAGTCGTTGTATGAAAAATTTCTTTCTTTCTCAACATAGAAGGCTGAAATTTAAAATGTAGTCTTTTTACGTATCCAAGTAATATGCACATTGGTATCATTGAGATCGGACCACTGAAACTGCCACCTGCCAGACAAAATGAAGAAAATTAAGCCATTTTACCCCCTTTTGTACCGCCCCCAGTCAATTTTACAACCACCTGATTTGCATAATATAACTAGTTGCTTGCTATAACAAAATATGTTCATTTTATTAACATATTAAAGCTGTAACAGCGAATCTACCTACTGTGCATTCTTCTTCTTATACCTGCGGCAGCGTCTTTTTCGCTGATTTTTTGTGCGAGGTTGCGTCCGATTTATTGCTATAAAAACCAAACACGGACGAAGTAGGTTGTAAAATTTTAAACTTAAGTTAAGGAATATACATATAAATAAGATATTTAGAAAATTTGAGACAGGTCATATTGGGTCTTTTTTTTTTATTGTCCACCAAAGTTGAAAAATAGCCAAAATGTAAGTAGTTCGAAAAACAACTGCCACTACAAAACTAAAAATGCTAAAGTCTTGATATTTATAAAATAACACAATAATATAGCCATCTAAGAATAGAAATAAATTTGATAACGATTCATGATGTAATTGCGCTATTATTCGAACTCAAAGATGCCAAATTCTCAAAAAATGTAGTGTGTTATTGAAAGTTGAAAAAAAGGTCAACTTTGAGTGCGCATATCTTCCCAACTATAATTCCGATTTCTTTAATGTTAATATTTCCCTAATCTCTGGAATTCTCTGTCAGACACATATATTTGTTTTATCGAAAGCGTTCATGAAATTTTTGATTTTTGCAAGCTGAATGTATCTGAGGCCCCTCTGTGCGACGTGAATATTGCTTCTCTTCCTCTTCTTCATTTTGTATGGCAGGTACCAGTTCCAGTTGCCCGATCTCAATGAAACTTTTAGGCATTTAATCGAACCATGTAAAACTACTATGTTTAAAATTTCAGCCCCCTATCATACAAAACAAAAAAAATTTCCATTCAACGACTTTGAATCTTAATTTCTCTTCCTCTTCTTCATTTTGTGTGGCAGCTACCAGTTCTAGTTGCCCGATCTAAATGAAACTTTCAGGCATTATGTCGGACTATGTTAAACTACTATGTTTGAAATTTCAGCCCTCTATCTTCCAAAAGTTTTCCATATAACGATTCAAAATTAATTTGGTAAGGGACTCTTAGTTGCTTATACTTCTGCCAAAAACTCATAAATTATAAAAGTAATGCAAAAAAGTTGTCAAATTTAAATTCTGCGACCAAAAATTTACTAGAAAACGATTTCAGTTTGCTTAATTATCTCCGTAAATTGTTAATACAAGATAAAATATGTTTCTGGTAAATTTGTCTTTTTTGAGGTTAGGAAACTGTAAATCGATTTTCTCAAAAAAGGCACAAAAGGGCACGTCTATTTTTAAATACATACATATATGAAAGTACATTTCACATAGAATTTTTCACCAAAATATTAAGTCCGCGAAACCCCGCACTTCCAAGAATTCTCTATAGTTCTGTACAAGTAAGGTTTAATTTAATGTTTACAAAAAATATATTTTAATATTAATATATTTCAAAAATATATTAATATTTTAAATTTATGTTAATTTGAAATAAGTTTATATAAGTTAATTAATTTAAGAATGTTCATGATACAATAACTAAATGTAGTCTCGTCGGCTATCGAAACGTTTGGGTTTTGTTCAGTGAGTGTTCGCTTGTTGATGAAAAAGGTTGTTTCGCTCGCACTTACTTACTTAGGGGCTTATCCTCCCTCTCACTCGCACTTATTGTTATGATTGTAGTGGTACCAAATTTTGCCGACGAGACTACCTTTAGTTATTGTATCATGAGAAGGTTTTGCGAAACATATATTTGAACATGAAGGAAAATAATAGCTTTTATTTTCATAGAAAACTTGGAAAAAAAAGTATATCATTGAGAAAGGAATGTGGTTATCGTGTATCACATAAAACTAAACGTTGTACAGATAATGAAAGGGCATTAGATGTCTTTTAAGTTTTTTTTTTTTTTTGATTATTACTATTATATTATTTTCTGTCGGTGAGTTTAGAAATGGGTGAGTTCTCCAAAGTGAGTGTTCAACGTTAAGGAGAAGATATAGCTCAATGTGTGAGCTTATATATTTTTTGTAACTGACCCAGTTGGTTGTGTTTGAAGTCAGTCTACTAGGTTGGTCTACGGTTTTTGGATGTCGAAGTAGGTTAATTAAAACAGGCGAGTGATCAGACGAGAGATCAGATTTTGTGTAATATTTTAGTTATTGCAAAGTCAATTAGGTCGAGTAGTTTATTGGGGTCAACCGGCCAGTATGTAGGTCTGCCAGGAGAAACATGGTCGAGCTTGTTGCTGTCTTTTATAACTGCATTATAAAGGTGCTATCCTTTTGAGGTCACATGACGATATCCCCAGATCCTGCTGCTATAAAATGATCCCCTAGGGAGTTAAAAAATTGTATGAACTCAGCTTCAGATATAGTGAAGCGATGGGGCAGTATAGGGTAGCTAGAGTTAGTTGGTTACCTATCTAATTAAATATTTATAGATGTGGCCTGTAGATAATTTTCAGCAAATTGGCAGTAAGGTTTAAGGCGGTTTCTCATTAGAATACCAGTCCCACAGATGATTTGCTCCGTAGAATAAGTAACCTCCTATGTTAAAGCTATATTTGTTTGTAAGGTGTGTTTCTGAGAGTAGCATTACGTCAATATTTTTGTCGAGAAGAAATTAAGCTAACTCAATTTTATGCTGTGAAACACCATTAGCATTCCACGTGGATATACATAGGAAAGCCATTGATTATTTGTACCACTGAGATATCAGCATTTGAATTAGAAGATTTTGGTTTCGCTTTAGATTTAGTGCATAGTTGTCCGCATAAATGACTTAAACTTCATAAGGCTTTGCTGCATAGTTGATAACATTACTTCGATGCTGCTTTGTTGCTGCAACGATGGTTCGTACTGTTGGGCCGCGTTAAACTCTACATGTGTTGGTTGTGAGTGCAGCGTATATGAGCTAGCGGGGACCAGTCCTGATTTTAGAGATTTCAGGGCCAAGTGATGAACTGGCTGCAGTCGAGAAGTACACATCTGGATTAGATTTGGTAAGTGTGATGTTAGTCGGTACGTTTCGGGAGCGTGCAGTGGTCACTCGCTGCTGAATTCGACTTTTCAGTTCCTTATATATTGGGCATCCTTTGTAGTTAGCAGTGTGATTACCACCGCAGTTGGCGCACTTTTAATACTTCGACAATACTCTGTACCTATCTTCAGACTTAGCTCGTACTTTTTTCTCGTGAATGTTTCCCTTTACAAGGGGAATTATATGGAAGTTGTCCTTCTCTTCCTAAGCTCGACAAACTTTTTAACAAGAGCATTGCAGCTTTTTTCTCGGATGTATATTGGGGTGGCTTTGGCTTCCTTCTATCACCTTCTGCTTCAGGAGCCAGATCGTGAGAATTGTCTGCCAGAATTTCAAACATGTTGCTATTATCAGGCATTTCACATTCACATTTCATTGGCACGGACAATTTTTGGCTGCGAGTTTAGGGGGCGCGACTTTCGTTTTATTTGAATGTTGCGATCCATTTTAGTCTACACGGCCGGCCTAATATTTTCCTTATTCGCATTCTGTCTTGCTGAGAGTGCGCCGTTCGTTGTGTTTTGTTTGATTAAGTATGCATTACTTGATGGCTCTTGCATAGCGGGTGTTATGATCGAGCAGGCAGTCGATACAGTTGAAGTTGTTGTTGTATTTACCGTTGCGGTAGTTAAAGAGATTGTTGCTCTGGTCGCAATTGATAAGCACATGTTTCTCTGGCCAGTACATACCTGCATAGGAGTGCTTACGGCGGTCTGCTGCTTTTGATGCGTGGACGGAAGCGACGGAGAGCCAGAACGCGCTCTCTCGTTCGCTGTGTGCAAGAGCTCGATCGTTGCAGGTCGCGCTTGTTCTGAGGCTGCGGTGTTTTCGGTAGGTGCGGCGACGAACGTAAAGCACGCGTTGTTCCGTTGCAGAGAGAGCCAGCGCTCGTCTTGCTCGCACTGTAGTTGCTTGCGAATTACGTTTCCTTTACCACTCATTCTCTTGGCCGACGGTTAGTCTAATTGTTTGTTAGTGCTATTAATACTAATTCACTAATTAATTAGTATTAATAATTATTAATTAATTAGTAAATAGGTTTGTGCCATTTTATCGCACCAAGCGTCTTTTCGCGATTTTCACTATTTATAAGTAAATTTTTCACTGCACTGATGAGTTTTAGAATTTATTTCTCGGAGCACAAAAAAAATAAACACGTCTTCATGCTAGGGCAGTTCAAACATAAGTGTATTTTAAGTTGGCATCAAAAGTTCTGGCGATTTCTTAAATATTTTTTTAACATTAAGCGCCAAAATCGCTTCTGTTACCCCTCTGTGCGACGGCGTTGCAAGCACACCAACCCTCGCTAACGCTTCGCCCGCGTTTATATCACTGCCGTTCGCATGGCGGGCTGGCATGCATGGCGTTTCTTCCCGTTGGACTACTTCCAAATTTCGATGCCGCTTATACAGGCTCTTGCCACCTTTCGCTCTCGCTTCTCAGAAAGCGAAGGATTGGTTTTTATACCCTGTACCTTATGGTACAAGGATATATTAGTTTTGTGCGCATCGACAATGTATGTAACACCTTAAAGGTGACATCTCCGACTATACAAAGTATATATATTCTTGATCAGTATCGAAAGAAAAGTCGATTTAGTCATATCCGTCTGTCCGTCCGTCTGTATGAGCGCGTCGATCTCGGAAACTATAATAGATAGGACCAAAAGCTCTTCGCAGTTCGATTCTGTTATTCCTTCAGCAGATCAAGTTTTTTTTGTTTCCCCCTTTTTTGACTTAGTTTAGGGGTGAGGGCAAATGACTGGAGCAACCTCGGGAAAAAACTTACAAAAGTCGTTTTATCTCGGTTGTCTTTTGAGATAGGACCACCAAATTTGGAGTGTATATAGCTGACTCAAGCCCCAAAAAGATACATTAAAAAAATGGGCGTGGCCACGCCCTTATCTAGTAATAATTTGAAACGCTTATATCTCAAGAACCATAAAACCTACAAGAATGAAACTTTGCATATATGATATTGGAATGGAGTATAACAAGATTGTGTTGAGAAATAGGCGTGACCAAGCCCACATATAGCCATGGTAGAATGCTGTTATATCTGTTGAACGAATTGGTCTAAAAGAGTAAAAATTGGTATATATGAAATTGAATGAAAATGAAATCTGTTTCGATTAAAAAGTGGGCGGGGCAACGCCTTCAAACAGTTGGTACAAATTGAAGGTACAGGGTATGTCGGAGTCGAGTACTGTCGACTCCAATCCTTACTCGTTTTTATACACATACAGTGTATCAGGGTATATTAAGTTGGTTTCAGATCAAATGCATGTAACACCAAGAAGGAGAGGAGGAGACTGTACAAAGTATATATATTCTTGATCAGGACGACAAGACGAGTTAATTCAGCCATGTCCGTCTCTCTTTAGCATGAAATTTGGAAGATGTATTTGTGTAATCATGCGCTACTTCAAGTTTGAAGGATTTTTTGGCAACCCCACTCCTTCCTGCCCAACCAGCACCACCCACTTTTCAAAAAAGTTATAGGCAAAAAAAACCTGATGAGTTAGAAACATGCAAATCGGAAGTCTACATAGGCTAAGTATTTATAGCCCTACCAAACTGCATACCACAATTTTTGCCGCTCCCTTCCTAAACAAAAAAGTTTTCCATACAACGATTTAAGTTTTGTTAATTTTTCTTCTTCTTTTCGTATGGAGGCCAGTTTTAGGTGTCTGATATTGCCGGTACCGAGCATAGATTCGACCATTCATTAGAGAAGATTACCTGGAAAATTTCAGCTCGATATAGTCAAAACTGTGGGAGGAGATCGCATATTCACAGACAGACGGACATGGCTTCATCAACTCGTCTTGTCGAGCTGATTGAGAATGGGGTCCCCCCTCCATCCTTCTTGATGTTACAAACCTCAGGACAAAATTATGACACAATTTACTTGCGTGAAGAGTATAAAAAATTGCTAAATTAAATTTGAAAACGTTTTCCTTTTTCAAGATTTTTTTTCGTCTTCAATTAACTAGGATAACCGTTGCGACCAATGATTTGACCACACAATAGAGAAGACTAACTGTAAAATTTTAGCTCGATATGTTCAAGACTGTGGGAAGAGATCGCATATACATAGACAGACGGACGGACGGCCATGCCTAAATGAACTCGTCTTGTTGAGCTGATCAAGAATATATATACTTTATGGGGTCCATCTCCTCTCCTTATTGGTGTTACAAACTTCGAACAAAGCCATAATAGTATTCACTTACGTGAAGAGTATAAAAAGAAGCAAAGCATGTTACGTTTTGTACGTTTGATGCTTGCGACCACAAAATGTTAAGTTTGTTCATTTTTATACCCTGAACACATATTGTGTCAGGGTAAATTGTGTTAGTTTAAACAAAATGTATGTAACGCATAGAAGGACGGGAGGGGGACCCCATAAAGTATATAAATTCTTTATCAGGAATACATGGAAAGCTCGGCAGCATATCAAGCTTAAGCGGTTTTGTGCCACGCCTATTCCTTTCCCCCAAACAGTACCGCCCAAATTTTGAAATGGTATTACCCGAAGAGGTAGAAACATGAAAGTCGGTATGTACACTCAATATGTGCACGCCTACACAACTGCATACCACAATTTCTCCCCCTTAATTTCCCTACCTCAGTTGTTTTCTTAAAATATTTATGTCACTAAAACTATTAAAGGTACGAACCTGAGATTTTGTATACATACTTTGTAAATATATACCTTTAAAACTGCATACCTACAGTCTCAAATTTTTCGTTGAATCCACATTTTTTAACAGATTTTCTTGACATTTTGAAACGTATTTGAATAAGCGACATCAGATCAATATTTTTTTCTAGATTTGGGATGTGGCACCACCTACCGTGTATGCAGGGTATTATATTGTAGAGTCTACTGTACTGTAGCGTCCTCACTGGTTTTTATACTCTTGCAAGAGTATATTAACTTTGTCATAAAGTTTGTAACGCAAAAAAGGAGACATCTCCGACTATATAAAGTATATACATGCTTGATCAGCATGACGAGACGAGTACATAAAGCCATGTCCTTCTGTCCGTCTGTCTGTTTCAATGCGAACTCCTCCCAAAGTTTTTAAGTTACCAAAAAAATTTAAACGCAGAAAATTTACTTTTCCTTGCAGGCAGTTTATATGTAGAAACCAGCTAGCTGCCATAGGAACGATCGGTTAAAGATGAGGTTTTTGCTTCAAAAACGCTTTGATTTAATTGAAAAATTTTTTAGTTCTTATATATAAACTGATGAAACTTTGCAATCACGCGTTTTTATATATCCTTGACCATATTCCGAAATTTCATAACAATCGGACATAAAGGCGTGGCACCGTCCATATAGAGAAAAATTTTAAAGTGTGATTTCTCTGTAAGCCGACGAGATAGACGATTGCAAAATGAGGTGTAGAATAACTGCATTGTATTCTTTAAAAAAATTTTGAAAATTGGTGCGATTACCCCCCTTTATCATTATAAACTTATATGATTTTTATTGGAAAAACTATAAGACGGATTTTCCAATAAGAATAATTGAGATTATGCTTGCAAGAGTATATAAATTTCAGCAAAACTGAAAATAGCTCCCTTACGGGTTTTTTTTTATTCTTCAAGTAAGTGAATACTATTATAACTTTGTCTTGAAGTTTGTAAAGTAAGTGAATAGTATTATAACTTTGTCTTGAAGTTTGTTACAGCAAGAAGGAAGCGAGGGGGACCCCGTAAAGTATACATATATATTCTTGATCAGCTTGACAAGCGAGTTGATATAGCCATGATCGTCTGTCCCTGCATCAGTGTGTCTTTGAATATGCTATCTCCTCCTACAGATTTGAAGATATTTAGCTGAAATTTTACAGTTAGTCTTCTCTAATGTGTGGCCAAATCATTGGTCGGAACCGGCAATATCGGACCATTGGAACTGGTAGCCCCCATACAAAATGAAGGAGAACCATTTAGGTCGAAATAGTCGAGTATTCTCGACAATATAATACTCTGTACCCACCAAATCAAAAAAAAAAATGGTAAATTCAATTTGAAAACGTTTTCCTTTTTCAAAATTTTTTTCGTCTTCAATTAACTATGTTAATAACATATGTTAAACTTTCGCCGACAGCAACAGCAATGTTAACACAATATGAATTCTGTTATATGTATATGTAAATTATGTTACTGTTTAAAATCGTTGATAAGTTAAAGCAGAGCTTACAGTGCAATGTTATCATTAGCTACCACTAGGTGTCGCTTAAGTACGGGTTTTGTTACAAAACATTGCTGCCGGACTTTGGGTTTGTAGTATGCAGTTTTGAAAAGGTATGCTTACTGTTTACTACAAAATATTAAGTTTGTTTGGATGGAGGGATCCAGAGGGATCACACCTTTTTTACACCCAGGTGATCATAACAAATCTTATTGATGGACGTCATACTTATGTCCAAGGATGCCTCTATCTCATGGTATGTCACATGACGATCTCTTTTAATCAGTTATTGCAAAGCATTGATATTTTGTGATACAACAGCTGATCTTGGACGACTTTCAGGAATTCGTCGCTGAGCGAACTGCGACCACGAGAAAACTCATTGTACTAGTTTTTTACAGTGCTAAAGGAAGGTTCTTGTTCGCCCTTTGAGGCTGATGTCAGAGTGCGCGCGAGAAACGAAGCGATAATATTGGGCGAGAACGAACGATAAACCACTGCAACCTTTTTCATCAAAGAGAATTAAATATAACAAGAGACCGAAGCTCGCTCACGGAGAGCTTTGAGCTTTTTCATAATAAGTAACAGAGATTGGCGGAAAAAGCTCAGCGGATTTATGAATGGTGTGGAAGCGAAATAAACAGAGTTTGGCCGAAAATGAAATAGAAATATAATGTGCATATGATCGCTAATGCTAAAGCAGTAAATTATGATTTGGTTGTCAAAAATGAAAGGAACATATGTAAAGTTCTTAAGGTGCAAGTGGCACAGAAGACAAAAAGCGATCAGCCTACATCACATCTACTATTCTTATGCTCTTTGCTCAGTGACTTGCTTTTGTATGAAATGGTGTTTGTTTTTTGCAGCTGTTAACATTAACACTTAATTATCAGTAACTGCGTACTACAAATTTCCCGCCTTATTAATGGCTACCCCTCAGAGACCGACAAACTTAAATATTTCGTAAAATCCACATTTTTTCACCGATTTTCTTGATATTTTGAACACTATTCGAATAGGCGACGTCAGATCAGTATGTTTTCGTAGATTGAGGGTGTGGCACCGCCTATCATTAGTGCAGGGTATTATATTGTCGAGTATACTCGACTATACCGCCCTTACTAGTTTTTCATTATTATTGTTTATATATATTTTTATTTCAGCCTATAATAATAACACACAAGCTAATTCACAAACTAATTGTGCATAAGTTCGTGTGTTATTATTCAAAACATTGATACACAATTTGAACATTTGCTTTGCTTATGTTACAAAACCTACTCACAACACATATGACATTTATATTTGCGGTTGGTTGAACGATAAACTGTCGTATGTATTGTGAATGGGTGTGTAACATAAGTTGACATGTTCAGCTACTGTTGAAAATCAGGCAAATATACTGTAACAGCTTAACAGAAATATAGAAGCAAACATTCGTATGTTAGCGCGCTGAGTTTGGCTGTGCGCAAATTTCAATCTTGAGCCAGCAGCGCAGCGATTCGGTCGCTTTGCTCGCACAAGCACTCATGTATGTCCCTGTCCCAAAAAATGAATTTTAATATTAATATTATGGCCAAACTATAATTAAAAGAATTATAAAAACCATATTAGATCACTAATGTGGCCTTCTACAACAATTTGTAGAAGACATAAAAAATATATAAAATAAAAAATTTACATTTTACAGAACTATGAAAAATAGCAAAAATTGATTTTGGCGGCTATTTTGCCAAAAGCAATATTTTCAATTGGCAAAAAAAAATACTTCTGATAAAGATTAAAATATAATTCTTTCACTAGGCTGTTCGTTATAACGCCTTTAATCAAATCAGAGTATTTCGAAAAATCAATAAAATAATTTAAAAATTAACATTTTCATTGCCTACAATATGCGCAAAATATAAATTTACGTAGATTTGGTCTCACGCATTGCTTGCTCATAGTGAATATCAGCCACGCCTTCTCGACCGAATAAGACATACTTCTTTTATATTCCCTCTCGTTCTAAAAGTTTTGCGCTGATGTTGGAGCTTTTTCCGCCAATCTGTGTACCTTACTTTTTTTTGAAAGCTCTGCGTGAGCGAGCTTCGGTCTCTTGTTATATTTAATACTCTCTGTTTTTCATATGCAATCACTCTAAAGAGGTCAGAGTGAAAGCGAAGCGAGATGCGAGTTCAAGTGATAAAGCGAGAACAAAGCGAGAAAGCAGTTTGCAACATGCTTTATCGCTTCAACTCGCTCAGAGCGTACGATTGTTTTGTTGCATTCTGTGCTTTAATTACCGTTTATTTTCAAAACACACGTGTTTGAAAGCTCAGATGTTAATTTTGTTTCTGTATTCTGAGTTTTATTTACCTTTTGCTTTAAAACAGAGGCGGGCAAAATCTCATTTTCCATAACACGCGTGGATAGGGCAAAATATTCTGACGCAGCGCAGTCGGCTCACGCATAGTGTAAGCAAATTCGCGAATCGCCCGAACATGATACTTCGGGTCATGTGTCGCTCACGACTGTGC
Source organism: Phortica okadai (assembly GCA_034638295.1). Lineage (NCBI taxonomy): Eukaryota > Metazoa > Arthropoda > Insecta > Diptera > Drosophilidae > Phortica > Phortica okadai. Next base: position 33,132,543 of record CM067848.1, on the reverse strand, counting down.
TTCGTCGGCATGTTTGCGCTTTTGCTTAGAGATCTTTTGAGCGAAAAAATGAAATCAGTCGCTGTTCAGAACTCAATGAAGCAGGGCTATTTTGCGAATGACTGCAAAAATACACTTAACGAAAGTGTTTTAAGGAATATGAGAGCATGGATTATTTTTTCATTGAAAATGTGTATGGCCCGTTTTGTTAGCGCGCTGTTGCTCGCAATTTTTCACAGTGCATAGGCAAGCAACTTCGTTTTTCGCTGCTTACTCACACAACGAAACGTTTGATTGTATATGTTTTGCCCGGCTCTGCTTTAAAATCATGCTTTTTTTGTATTTTCTGTCATTTGTGAAAGAGTTCGGGCGTTCATGGGTATAAACATCAAAAATTTAATTACTGAAGTCTTTTTACATACATACATTTTTCTGCCGAGGTAAATTTTTGATTTACCGTTAATCGATATCAAACGTGATCGTGCATGAAAAAGTTTTATGGAGGTTTAACCCATAAAAGTCAAAACTTTTTTATGCAAATGACCAATTGATCCTAATATGGCTAGAAGCGACCTAGGCCAGAAACTTAAATTGCAGCCCTCATAAACATGGTGTCTGGTATTACAAGCTACTGGATTAATTTGGTTCTCGTTTCACTCGTATTCGTTTCACTTTGTATTTGGAAGTGCTACCATTCGTTTCATTCGTTCAGTCAGTATGCTTTATGTAGTCGGTAAATATTGAATTTATTTGTAATATTTTATAATAGAAAGATTCGACAAACTCACTTAAACAAATCCAAAGTGGAGATGGGAAGCTCTTTAAAATGTGCCTCCGGCATTGGTTCAGCAATTACAAGAGTGCGTATAAGCACCAGCAGCAAAGAGAATATAGCTGGCAACAGTAGTTCAATAATCAACTGCCATTTGTGGTTCCATTGCAATATCCAGTTTTTCCATAGCAACAGCACAAATTTTTCCCAGTTGCTCACTTGCGTCATATTGTTTCATACAGTGACAGAAACGAAGGTTTTAATTCAAATTACGAAGACTGTGTCTTTTCAAATTAGCATTGGTTAATATTCGACAAAGACTCAGTTTTGGTCAACTGAGACGTAGAGGTAAAATCACGATAATAAATCATAGGCTGACACAACGTCTATAAATTTGTGAAAATGTAGTCCAGAAGAATTGTTGTTTGCTCTATTACGTCAAGTAAATCCGTAGAAATAGTTTTTGTTTGGAGTTGTTGCGTGTTACTGAAATAATAATGAAACACCGTTTTTAAAAAAATGTATGTATACTATTATATAAAACAAGAAAATAAATTATTTTCGGATTATCCGAAATTTTCAAGCATTATTTAAAGTATTTGTAATACAGCTTTAAATATTTTATATATGTAAAAACGTTTTTAAAGAAAAGTTTAACAAAAACGTAATTTTTTTACGATCATTCCCAGCAAAAATTGTATGCACATTTTCATCGACAAAATATCGCATTGTTCTTGCCGAGGATATTCATAAATTCGTATCCAAGCAAGACCATATACATATACATATCTTAAAGATATTTCTCGTACATTGGAAATTGCGATTGGTTTTTCATTGGTTTTTTCGATTCATCGAGTTTCAAATTACAACGGTGATAAAGTTTTCACTTCAAAATCGTTTTAAAATCAAGTTCTTTTTTGTAGGTCTGTGATGGGACTGAATCTCTACATAAGAATTCAGTATGGATTTATAGGCTAAGACCCATGCCACCACACCAACGCAGCTATTTACCCGACATAATTTAACTTGGAACTATGTACTTTGTATTTGTTATTCCCTTATGGTATATGGGTATATTTGTTTTGAATGCATCGAACATGTATGAAACCCCCAAAAGGAGAAATGGATGAAAAATATATACACTTGACCCACGCTTAACACGGACTTTTTTAGTACGAACTCGGTCTTACACGGTTATAAATTTGCTCCCTTCCCCCTTTTAACACGCTGAAAGCCTCGTTCTTACACGATTTTGACTGATTTTTTTGATAAGGAGCCACCAAAAAAGAAAACATGTTGAAACGAAACGGCTTAAACCACCAAATTAAATTTTAAAATTTTTGAGCTTTTGAAAAGTTCAACTTGTTAATTACTTATATGAAGTAACTTTTTTAATTTAATACAAACTTTTAATTTTGAAAAAAATGAATGTTAAACATACAGTGACGAGCAAAATTGAGTACATGGGTGGAAAAATCTGTGATAATTATCCAAGATTCTTGGTATCTTAAGCTCCAAATTTGCCAAAACAATCATAGCGATAAATTGAATAGGAGAGATATAAAAAAATCAAAAGATAAGACAACCTACATTTACTCAATTATGCACGAATTGATTATTTTACGAAAAACAACTTTTTTTCATATTTAGTCCAAAAAACAATCATATTTATAATGCGTTTTACAATCTTGGACATTCTTTTAACCATATTCAGTGAACATTAAAGCGAAATATTCGCCCACTCAATCTGTACTCCCTTCAAAAGTTCCTTTTTCGTAAAGGGCCATTTTATCTTTCCCCAGCCTTATTTAAAAAATTGAACAAAGATTTTTTATCGAATTGATGTCTAGGGTCTATGCTGATCACACCGTGACTTAAAACTCTTGCTCCCTAAACCAGTCTCTGAAAATAGAGGCAGATTTCTTAAGTCCCCCTCTCGTGAAAAAATTATTTTCTCTTGGTTGTCTTTTGAGATAGGATTATCAACCATACCATGAACTCTAACAAGGCAGATTAAAACAGTAAGGACGCTATCTTCAGCCTCGCTGAAGATTGTATACTCTTCACACCCTTTTTTTATGTCATCCCTTCTTTTTTTGGCTTTTTTACCTTAATAGCTATATACCAAATTTCATTGTTTTTGTTCAATGGGTACCGGAGATATGCATATTTTTAAATTTTGCTCTAAGTGGGCCCTATGAACATAAGTGAGAAGTTTCAAGTCAATTGATTAAGAAACAAAAAAGTTTTCCATAAACCGACGTAAATCTTGCTCCTCTTCCTCTACTTAATTTTGTATGGCAGGTACAGGTTCCAGTGGTCCGATCTCAACGACACTTTCAGGCATTTAGTCTGGGTTCGTAAAACTACTATGTTTGCCCTCTATCTTCAAAAACAAAAAGTTTTCCAGCGTGCAGCGAAGATAGCGTCCTTACTGGTTCTCCTTCATTTCATATGGAGGCTATCAGTTTCAGTGGTCCGATCATGCCAGTTCCGGTAAATGATTCATGGTAATAAAATAGAAGACCCTCTATCATTATATACAATAATAAAGGGAGCTAAAGTTCTCTCTTTGACATAACTGTTTTTTGACATACAAAAGTTATTCCTATCAATAAATACACAAAACCAGAGTGGGAGGTGTTTTCCGAAACTTGTAGCAAATGCTAATTTGTCTTCAGAAACCAACCCAATTATACCAGTCTCCACTTTACAGTCTTATATCGTATCTGCCTACAGCAAAATAGTTGAATATGTCTCCTTCTCTGCGTTGCAAACTTTATGATAAACTTAATAGACTATTTTCGCAGAAGTATAATTATCTTCGCTAAATTGAGTTGTGAATTTTTCAGTACGGTTGCAAAAATTTGGTTGGGTTCCTCCGTCAGCTATATATAACATTTATAACATAAAGGGACGTCCATAAGTTAAATTAGGGGAGAGTTCAGCAAAATCTAAATAAATCTCACCTAAAGGGGAGGTGGTTCATTGGACGTCTCATGTGAATCGATGAAGTCCATTAATTTACAATTTCGTTCAAAATTTTAAGGGGTAATGCCACTGTAAATTTTTTGAAAAATCGTTTTTTTTTTTTATTGGCTTAAACTGTCTTTTAAGACCTTAAAAATGATGTGTCAAAAGATCAGAGCCGGGAAGAATTTCTAAGTACACGATTTTTGAATTTTAGTACAAGGCCTACTAGTAGTAGTACAAGTAAACACAAAACTTCAAACGCGTTTATCTCAAAACACGGTTTTTCAAAATGGCACGCAGCATCACTCGAACAATTTTCATTTTTTTTACTTGAAATTTTTACCAGATGTGAACATTAACATTATCTTGAGAATGTCGATCGGGATTTTCAATAACTTTATTTATTGTTTTTTTTGTTAACAAAAAACTAGCCGTTTTTTTCGTAAAAAATCATTTTTTTTTTCAAACGCACGCCAAATCCACAAAAATTAATACTTTTTAAAATCCGATCGACATTCTCTAGCTATAACCCTCTAGATTAACGGTTTTTTTTTTTTTTTGTTCTAAATTCAAAAGTGCAGCAGTGGTGCTGCGTGCCGCGGAGCCCTGCAAGCAAAACATGCCCCGGGAAGATGGCTGTGGAACCGCCATTTTGTTTTTTTTTCGCTGTAAAAAAATTGGATAATAAAGTTTAATGTATGCAGTTTTGTAGTTTTTTTTCAATTACCTTCAATTTCGGAAGCAAAAAATTCGTGAAAAAACCTTTCTTTTTGGACCATTACAGTGGCATTACCCCTTAAGCAAAACCTCACAGAGGGAAGCTTCGTCAAAATCTTACTAAGTCTCACAAAGAGGGGAGGGGTCTAAGTTTCGAGAAATAAACCTCTTATAATTTATGAATGGTCGCAAAGATCTAATGACAACCTTATGCCCACGCGCACAGAGAGAGCTGAAAGCTGAACTGATTAGAGAGATTTAAAATAAACCAAGAGACCGAAACCCGCTCACGCAGAGCTTTTGGATTTTTCAGCTGAAATAAACAAGTCCATCGGAAAATTTTTTGGGATATAAGAAAGAGATGAAGTATAAGAAAGTATTTGTTTCGCGCTCGGCAATAAAGCCGGTCATTATTATTCTTTGTTTGCATTTTTGGTTTATTTTTGAGAGGTTGCCACAATTATTTTTCATGTGCGCCCAGAATTTGTGTTTGTGTTTGAATATTACTATTTTGCTTTTGCGAACTGAATTTTAATTTTGATTAATTTCAATGAATATAATGATTTTTTTCAACAAATAAACACTTTTTTTTTAATTTTTCTACGTACGTGGTGAAGAGACAGCAGCGATGAATAAGAAACGAAAGCAAGGAAATATGTTCAGCTGTTGTGTACACAGTCTAGTCTTCACTTGTACAACGCTACCCAATGTATTTTAAAACACTACATGCTGTACAATAGCGCATGACATGAGGGACTAATGTTCACATTTTCGGCTGTCGTAAAAATTTCACAGCCAATACATACCTCAGGGAAAGAAGTATATGTGCATACATGTTTTTTTAAATAAAAGAACTATAAGCAAAACGAACAAATCAACCTATATTTTTAATTTGTTGTACTAATAATTGTTAATTATAATTAGACACGAAAAATATAACACAAGACTTTCGAATGGTTTCAACTTTTAATTTTAGAAATTAAATAAACATTAGTTCTAAGGAAATAAGTGTATGTGCATTTTTCAGTTTTGCCCAATTTTGTTTAATTGTTATGTTAATTTTTGACGTTAAGATTATTTTAATAGCTAATATGATTTTCATTAGCCGTTATAGCTTTCATAAGGCGGTTAGGCATTGAGTCCGCCCACTCTCTTAGAGTTATTGGACTGACTTGATCCCATTCTGCAATCAAAACATATTTTAGCTGTTTTATTGTGTGAAACTGCCGACCATTCCTATAAACTTTGGCTGACTGGATTCCCCAGAGTTCTTCAATCGGGTTTAAGTCCGGGCTTAGCGCTGGCCACTCTAGAACTGCAATATTTCATGAAGATAGAAATGTCATGGTATCGCGTGCTGTGTGAATTGGAGCATTGCCCTGTTGAAAAATTCAATTATCTTCGTAAATGTCTTCCGCAAATTCAATAAGTTCACTTTCCAACAGATGTACGTAGATTTCCGAATTGGTTTTAGTTGGAATATAACAAATCCGGGACTTTCCAGCATATCCAAATGCAGCCCAAATCATCAATGATCCGCCACCGTGGATTCGCTTATGACGGGATTGTCGTGGTTGCCTTAAATCGCGCCAATATTTGTGGCAGCCATCTGGGTCGTCTAAATTAAATTTTTTTTCGTCGGAAAAAACAACATTGCGAAATTCATTTGTTTAAAATTTGTGCCTTTCAGCTATTGCTAAACGAGCTCGACGGTGGCGTGGAAGTAGCCAAGGTACTGGCTCTCGGAAAGTATATTTAACGTGCATATTTTTAACTAGAATTTGGTGAATCCGTGTTTTAGTAACATTGAGATCTAAATGACCCCTTATCTCGTTACAAGACATGCCCTTTTGAACAGCATGACGCCTAATTTGGCGTTTACACTGTTCGTCAATGTTGGTTGGTCTTCCCCAACGTTTTATCTCACCATAGGAATCAGGGGTCTTAAGAAAATTTGTTATTGTGTTTCGGTGTCGATTGACTCTGGCAGCTAATTCAGCTATTCTTGTACCTTTTTCGTTCAATCCTCTTACTAAGCCTCGCTTTTCTGCTGTTAAAAGCATTCCACGAGGCATTCTAGGTAAAATCCACATTTCGTATGAACATTAAATTCTAAAAATCGTTCCACTAGATAACTTATGTTTCTTAATATGTTCTAAACATATTTAATGAAAAAAACATAAACTTTGAAGCGCGCTGACCATAAAATGCACTCTAATCGCTGTTTGCACATAAACTTATTTCCTAAGAACTATTTTTTATTTAATTTCTAAAATTTAAAGTTTAAACCATTTGAAAGTCTTGTGTTATATTTTTCGTATCTAATCATTAGCACTACAAATTAATGTCTAGATAAAACTCTCTTCGACAAGGAAAAACTCAGCCTTCTTTTAGCAACACTTGCTTATTGCAATCATTTTCTTAAACATAAACTGTCTTAAGCTCGTTTAAGAATTATTTTAAGTCCATCTCTTCTGGATAGTGCCTTTGGTCTGCCTGCAAAACTATTTAAATCTATTCGATTTTTTTTCAGCACGTTCATGATGTTGTAAACAGTTCTTAGCTTAATTGAAAACAATTCGGATAAATCTTTAGCCGATTTTCCGTTGTAATAGTGGTAATATACCAATTGCACAACTTTATTCTCAATTCGCTTTCCAGGCATAACTTAAGCTTCGTTTTTATACAGTTGCACTGTTCAAATACTAATTTTCGACTAAAAGACTGCATAATAGCAACTACTCACCCACTCTTTCCACTTTAAATTAAGTACTCTTACTTTTATTTTTGCTTCTTTCAGCATTGTTTTCTTATTTTGGTTGCAAAGTTGGTGTTCCTATCACAAAAGACAACCAAGAAAATACGACTTTTGTAAATTTTTTACCGGAGGTTGCTCTAGTCATTTGCCCCTCACCACCAAACTAAATCAAAAAGGGGAAAAACAAAATAAACTTGATCTGCATAACAAATTACAGAATCGATCAGCGAAACAATTTTGGTTCTGTCTATTATAGTTTCCGAGATCGCACAGTGGTCCCGCCCGTAGGCCAAAAATAAAAAAACCAAAGTCAAAATTTTGACTTTAAATGTACCAATTCTTATTTATAATTGGTCTAGCTATTTGAATTTATTCATCTTTTTGTTTTACTCTATCCGTCCTCTTCAAGAATAGCATCGAAAGAGAGAGCATGATATTCATTCAAAAATTTGTTAAACTTATTTAAAACAAGTTTTTGTGCAATGTAAGTGATTAATATTTTAAAAAAAGGTATTAACTTTCTTTTTACAACAAAAAGTATATGTTGTATGTGTTTTGCTTTGTGTAAATCATTATAGTATTTAGTACATAATTGTGAACGTTCTTAGTTTGTCTTTTCTGTGTTTGGTTAGAGTTTTAGTTGTGAAGGGGTTCTTGGGGTTGAACAAATCTTTTTGTATAATATTCTTAAGCATTTTAAGAATATAAGAAAGTTTAATTCAAGTGCCGTAAGGTGCCGTGCGGCTTGCAATATACGAAAAGGTAACATAACCTCAATTTAAAAAATATACGTGCAAAACTTCTTATCATTAATTATCCGTGGTACTACCTTCCTGCATCGGTCCATAAAGTGTTATTGCATGGTCCTGCCATTATAATAAATTGTTTAGTCTCAATTGGAGAGCTTTCTGAGGAAGTTACAGAGGCAAAAAATATAGACATTAAATTATTTAGGCTAAACCAAACGCGGAAAATTTCAAGGGGTTTTCCGGCAATAACTCGCAGCTATAACCTATAGTATCCAGATAAAATGAAAAACAAAAGTTTTTCATATAAAAACTGAATATCAGACCGATTGTTCATATGGCAGCTATATGATATAGTTGTCCCATCTGGCTGATTTTTATATATTATTTTAGGATAAATATAAAAAAATTTTGTGCCGAGTTTCAAGTCCCTACCTCAACTAGAAGTATTTTTGGCCGCTCTCCCCATACAAGCCGGACCACTGTGGATCGACGCGTTCAAACAGACGGACGGGCGGACGGACTGACAGACGAACATAGCTATATGGTACAGGGTATAAAAAAATGAACAAATATAAGTAATTATTAATAAACTTTTATTTAAAAATTAGGTCTTTGCGTTTTTTTCTATTTTGCAAACAATTTCTTGATAAACTGTATATGCTCCACTTAACACTTTCTTCTGTTTTGAGTGTGTGTGGGTAACTTGCTTGGCTTGTTGGCTGAATTAGCATTGACCATTTATTTAGTTCTTTATACTTAACTTCATAACATATACATTAAGGTGTCCCTTATAAGGTAGATTTTTTTTTTTTTTGCATTTTTACTTAACCTATGTATATATAAAATTTTAGCTTCCTATGTTAATTTTAGGTTTGATTTGAGCTTTAACTCATTTAATTTCACTTCGCGGATATTAAAAAGTAAAACTGCGAGATCTTGGCGGGTAAATGGTAACTTAACACCCGTTATCTGGTGATATATCAAAAATATAGTTTTTGTAATGCTTTTAAGCTCCACAGACATTGTGCGTATTGTTTGTCCAACAAATTCGTAACGAAATGACAACAAAATGAAGTACTCGTGTGTTACACCAAATGTGCCGGTGTAACTTGCTTGAGAGTGTCCCAATGTTACATTAACAACGCAGGTGTAACTTGCAAATTTTGAACGCTCCTGTGCTCCAAAAAAAAAAAAAAAATCACGGGAGTGTTTTACTGTAGACTGAACAAAACTAACCCATATGCATTAAAAAATAAGAACCATGAAACATGCCCTAGTCCATCTTTCGTCATCACTTTCCTCAAACTCAAATTGTTTACTATATTTGACAACAATGCATGAAATTCATTCAAAGTTTTTTTTTAATCCGCCATCATTAGAATCTGTCCGTCTGTCGTCGCACAGTGGGGCCTTCTGAGTTTTTGCATTGCAAAAATCATATCTTCTGAACGAATAAAGGTAATTGCATGATATAAAATTTGTTTAAAAGTGAATTCCTTAAGCTTTAATACTCTACGTTTAATACGCTACAATATCTTGGAGCGGCACAGTAGATTGTCAAAGTCAGAATTTGTTTTCGGTGCAGCTTTAGCGTCAGAAAATGGCTAGTTTTCCATTTTTTATAAACTTAGGAATTTGCGACTGTACACAGTATATATATTCTTGATCAGTATGACAAGACGAGTTGATATAGCCATGTCCGTCTGTCCGTCTGTATGTCTATCAATATTTATACAATATCTCCCACAATTTTGCAGTTATCGACCTGAAAATTTGCACAGAGTCTTCTTTTCTGTGCGATCAACTCATATGTCGGAATCGGCATGATCGGACTATTGGAACTGGTAGCGCTCATACGAAAAGAAGAAGAAAAATGAACAAAACTTGATTTGTTGTATGAAAAACTTTTTTATTTTTGAAAATAGAGGGCTGAAATTTCACAACTAGAAGTTTAAGGTACCCAGACCAAATGTCTGAAAGTTTCATTGAGATCGAACTACTGGAACTGGTACCTGTCATACGAAATGAAGAAGAGGAAGAGAAGCAGATTTAAGTCGTTGTACGGAAAACTTTTTTGGTTTTCAAAATAGAAGACTGAAATTTAAAAGGTAGTCTTCTTACGTACTCAGGCCAATTGCCTATAAGTATCATTGGGATCGAACCACAGGAACTGGCACCTGCCATATAAAATGTAGGCAATAAAGACATTTTACTCCCTCTTACACCGCCTACGATCAATTTTACACACCACCTGCATTGCAAAATACAACAGGTTGCTTCCTATGACAACATTTGTGCACTTAATTAACATTTTAAAGCTGTCACAGCGAATATACCTACTATGCATTCTTCTTCTTATACCTGCAGCAGCGCCTTTTTCGCTGATTTTTGAGCGAGGTTGCGATCGTTTTGTCGCTTTAAAAGCCAAAAAGGGTTCAGTAGAGTTCTAATATTTTACAGTTTGGTAAATGAATATATAATAAAGATAAATATGAACTCGTGGCAGAATGCAATTTTGAGCATTTTTTGTTTTTGTCCACCAAAGTTGAAAAATACCCAAAAAATAGATATTTGGAAAAACAGCTCCCTCCAGAAAACTACACATGCAAAAAACTTGATATTGATAATATAACACTATAATATGTCTACCTAAAAATAAATATTAATGCGGTGATGATTCGTGTTAAAATTACGTTGTTATACCAACTCAAAGATGCTGAATTTTCAAAAAATTTAGTATGTTGTTGAAAGTTGAATGAAAGGTCAAAGTTAACATTTCCTTAATCTTTGGAAAATTCTCTATCGGACACATTCATTTCGCTTGCTTACTGCAAGACCGGCATAACTCAAAATTTGCCGTTTCGAGAAAAACGCGTTTAAAGTTTTCAAGTTGCACTTACTTCCTTAAAGAATGAAAAACTTAAAGTTGCATAACTCAGAAACTATTAACAATGGAAACATGAAACTTTGACACAATATAAAGCTTTAGTTAATGATCATTCCTGCATAATTAACTCAAAAATCGCATTTTTCGAGTTATGACAGTCTTGCAGTAAGCAAGCGATTTGTTTTGTCGAAAGCGTTCATGAAATTTTTGATTTTTGCAAGCTGAATGTATCTAAGGCCCCTCTGTGCGTCGGCAAGGAATACATTTGCTTTATTGTCTCTATCCGTCAAGAATTTTCCGTGTGTAAGAACCCACTTATTTTTTCTAAAAGCTCCTCGTGAGCGGAATTCGGTCTTTTCTTATATTTTAATACTCTCTGGAAAAACCAACTTGCTTTTTAAGGAAAATTTCAGCTCAGTTTTTAACTGTTGTTGATTCTCAACTTTGGCCTCGAATAACTTTAGAACTAGAAGATTTAGCAATAAACCAGACGAGACCTTCTTGTAGAGCGATTTATTGTCTATAGATATATGTATAGATATATATATATCCTCCAAATTTTAAGTCTCTAGCTCTTATAGTTTCCGAAAACCATTGGTGAGGACGGACGGTCGGACAGACAGGGCTAAATCAATTCGTCTTGTCGTCCTGATCAAGATAATATATATACTTTATAGGGTCCCGCTCCCTTCCTTCTATGAGTTACATACAAACCGTCTCAAACAAACTTAACATACCCTGATACACAGTATGTGTACAAGGTATAACAACATTTTGAGAAATATGAGAGAAGGATTTATTTTCTTCGAAAATATAGATGTCGAAATTGTATTCACAATCTTCCCGGATACAAGCAAATCCTTGATTCTGGCTATGATGGGCGTTGACATCTTCTTTTTCACTTTGTATGGCAGGTACCAGTTCCAGTGTTTCGATTTCTCCGATTTTTTAAACTACTAATTGTGTGCCTAAAAGGAGACCTAAAAGGAGACAGACCCTATGAAGTGCATAAGTATGTTCTTGATCAGTATCGAAAGATAAGTTGACTTAGCCATGTCAGCATGTCCATCCGACCACAATTCTTTCGCAGGTCTATTCATTAAGCAGATCAAGTTAATTCGAATTTTACCTTCCTGGACTTAATTTACTACTACTGTTAAAAAAATTACAATAGTCGTATTTCATCGGTCTCTGGAAGAAATAAGTCTGAAAGAGTAAAAATTGGCATGTATGATATTGAATGGGTCGAGTAAATGACAATATCGCCCTTACTTATAGAGGGCGGTATAGTTGAGTATACTCGACAATATAATACCCTGCATACACAGTAGGTGGTGCCACACCCCAAATCTACAAAATAATTTTTATCTGACGTCGCCCGATCAAATAGTGTTCAAAATATCAAGTAAATTGGTCAAAAAAATTTGAACTTGCAAAAAATTTGACTCTGTTGGTCTTTAAGGGGTAACTATAAAAAAAGGTGGAATTTTGTGGTATGCAGTTTTAAAGATACATATTTACCGAGCTTGTATACAAAATTTTAGGTTTTAGGCAGAAGAAGACATCTCCGACGATACAAAGTATATATATTCTTGATCAGTATAGAAAGAGAAATTGATTTAGCCATGCCCGTCTGTCCGTCCGTCGGTATGTCCGTCTGTATGAACGCCTAGATCTCGGAAACTACAATAGATAGAACCAAAATCTTATCGCAGATCGATTCTGTCTTCTCTTAAGGGGGTATACCACCTTTGCGATTTAAAAAATTGTGAAATAATTTATACTACGTAAAGTACTCTTTGAGGTGTACAGAATCAATCAATCAATCAATGATCAATTTTATAGGTAGCCGAAACATTTTTTATATGCTATAAACAAATTTAAATAAGCGCTCTTAGTGCAATTGTATGTAAATACAAAACTTTAAACGCGTTTTTCTCGAAACGACATTTCTTAAATTGGCGTGTCAGATTGTTCCGCCAGTTTTTATCGGATTGACCTGAGAATTGATAGGGATCTTCTTAGACATGTAATCTAAGTCTGCACGTAGGGGGTTTTCGATAACTGCCTTAGATTTGTTTTTTTTCGCCCAATTAAATGCATAGTTTTACTCAAAAAAATAAGTTATTTCGCACCATTTTCGTAAAACTCAAAATTTCAAAAAACCCCTACGTACAGACCTAAAAAATACTGTCCTCAAGAGAATTTTTTTTTCCAATTGGAGCTAGCTTGCATGTACGGGCCGTGATTTGACACGCCAACCAGCGTTATATGCAAAATGGACTTAACTTTGGGGTCATCTATCAGTGGTTATTTGTAATATATTTGCCCTGGGAAAATTGCAAAATGAAGTCGAGACATGCATTAGTATATTGCTTAAAACTACTTTTAGTCTAGTGCATTCTTTGCATTAAAAAAAATTTGCTAAGAATCGACAAAATAATCATCTTCAAAGGTGGTATACCCCCTTAAACAGATCAAGTTTATTTTGTTTTTCCCCTTTTTGACTTAGTTTAGAGGTGAGGGGCAATTGACTGGAGCAACCTCGGGTAAACAACTTACAAAAGTCGTATTTTCTCGGTTCTCTTTTGAGATAAGAACACCAAATTTGAAGTGTATAGAGCTGACTCGATTCCCAAGAAAGTACAACAAAAAAATGGGCATGGCCACGCCCTTATATAGTAATGATTTGAAACGCTTACATCTCAGGAACCATACAACCTACAAGAATGATACACTGCATGTATGCTATTAGGATGGAGTATAATAAGATTCACTTATGAAATGGGCGTGACCACGCCTACATATAGCCAAAATTGAAAACCATTATATCTCTGGACGGACGGACGGACAGACGGACATGGCTTAATCAACTTTTCTTGTCGTCCCAAACAAGAATATATATACTTTATGGGGTCCACCTTCCCTCCTTTTGCGCGTTACATACATTTGGCTTTTGCACAAACACAATGTACCCTGTAATCCCCATACAATAAGAAGAAGAACCAGTAAGGGTGGTATAGTTGAGTATACTCGACAACATAATACCCACAAATCCACAAATTTATATCTGACATTGCCTATTCAAATAGTGATCAAGAAATAAAGGGGAGTGGGAACAATTTTGGTATGCGGTTTTGAAAGACTACTCATACTGAGTCTACACACCGACTTTTACATTTCTATTGGTGAATTGGTGAATACAGACGGACGGACATGGATTAATCAATTCCTCGTCGTCGTCTTGATCAAGAATATATATACTTTATGGGGTCCCCCTTCTCTGCTTCTGTTCGTTAGATACATTCCGTCACAAACAAACTTAATATACCCTGACACACTGTGTGTACAGGGTATAAAAAGTGGAACACTGAGCGCCATATTCAATATATCTCGAAAAAATACGTGAATTTTCTACAAAATATTAGCTAAAGCAGGCCATCCACTGTCGAATTTGTTTGACACGAAATACACGAAAATGTCAAAATATTTTTTATAACAGCTAATTACACCAGCAATATTTAATTATTTCCTGCATTAAATGACGGTCCCTTAATATTTTTCCGTCGATTGCTAACTGAAATATCGTGTACACAGGCAACAAGGATTTTCTCTCTACTTTACAGTTCGTAATTTTGTTGTATCAAAATTTAAAATGAATATGTATAATAAACATACCATGGCTACTGCAACTGTTTTGTTGTTTAAAAGCCATTATTTTTTTTTATACCATTTCCCATGATTTTCGAAACAACCATATCATATGTTGGTGGTATACCTTTATCTCGGTCACCAATTGTCGGAATAGTACAAACGGACCGTCATTTCATGCAGGAAATAACTACAAATAGAGTAGCATAGGGGAAAAAATTAAAAGTTTTTTTTTGTAAAGTTTACAGCTATTTAGAGATTAAACTTTTTTCCCTTGATTTATTGAGGCTTAAAAGTGTATAACTTTCGAAGGGGGCCCTCAATCAAAAAACTCCTTTAGTACATGATAGATTGGATTCCTAAGAATATCTTAGTTAAATTTCAACAAGATCGGGCCAGTAGTTTCTGAGATATCTTGTACACAAGTTTGAAAAACAGTAATTTCGTATTTTTTACGAACAACGAAAAGCAAAGAATATAAAGACAAAAACATAATAAATAATGCATGATAAGGTTTCTTTTCCCTACAATTCTCTGACGTTCACAATTAAAAATTTTTAAGCAAATGATATTCGCTACGAACATATTCGTCGTTAGTGGCAGTTTTTCAAACAAAATCGACTGTGGATGGCCCGCTTAAGTGACAAAATACTAAGAGGAAGGGGCGCGCCCTCCCCTACGACCTATTGTAGTATTTTGAAGACCTAAGCCCTATATACTGTGAAGAGGTAAAATAAAAGGTTAACCAGTAAGGACGCTATCTTCAGCAAGACTGAAACTATAACACTCTTCACGTTGTGTCACTTTAAAAAACAAAAAAATTTTCCATACAACGGTTCAAGTTTTGCTTTAAATGGGCGTAGCCATGTCCATTTTTGGTCAGAATAGTATTCATACCTCCCTAAGAGGATAACTTTAAAGTTTCACGTCAATTGGTTAAAAAAAAAAAGTTTTCCATCCAACGGTTCAAGTTTTGTGGTCGTTGCCATGCCCACTTTTGGTCAAAATAGTTTTCATTCTTCCCTAAGAACATACCTGTAAAGTTTCAAGTCAATTGAAAAAAAAACAAAAAAGTTTCCCATACAACGGTTCAAGTTTCGCTATAAGTGGGCGTGGCTACGCCCACTTTTGGTCAAAATAGTTTTCATTCCTCCCTAAAAACATAACTGTTAATTTTCAAGTCAATTGGTTAAAAAACAAAAAAGTTTTCTATACAACCGTTCAAGTGGACGTAGCCATGCCCACTTTTGATCGAAATAGTTTTTATTCCTCCCTAAGAACATAACTGTAATGTTTCAAGTCAATTGGTTAAAAAACAAAAAAAAATTTCCATACAACGGCTCAAGTTTCGCTATAAGTGGGCGTGGCTACGCGCACAAATAAGAAGTCTCGGTGCAAAATTTCAGATCGATATCTTCAAAACTGTGGGAGGAGATCGTATATATATAGACAGACCGACAGATGGACATGGCTAAATCAATTCGTCTTGTCGTCCTGATCAAGAATATATATACTTTATATAGTCGCATGTGAATATTTCTATGTGTTACAAACTTCAGCACAAACTTATAATACTATTCACTAACGTGAAGAGTATCAAAACTTGTACCGTTATTGCTAATCACTTTTCCAATGGGAAAGAGTACATGAGTTTGATTGAAGCCGGAAATAAGTTCCTTACTGTTTTCTTTCCCATATTAATACACAATGAGTAAATGTAAAATCGATAACAGGAAAAGCAAACCCTACTACTAACAATAATGTCAGCTGTTGTTTCTCTGTAGTAAACACATGGAAAATATTGCAGCAAATCTTTTTTAGTAAATAATTTAAAAAATTTGAAACTGCTGAAAGCCCAAGACATTGTTTATGATTTTTCGAAACCTTACAATAGCTTATCAACAATTTCTTTGATGAAGCAGTAATCTCCCAGCAAAATTTTTGGAATCATAGTGACGAATTCACAACTTCGATTCAGCATCAATGGATGTAACACATTCATGGCCTACACTGAATGCGTCTCGGCATTTGAACTGGATGTTTATCGAAAAACAACATATTATGTTGGAAACATAGACATGAACTGGATGCTTGTCTGAAGGCAGATTGAATGCTTTTGTGTGTAAACGAAAAACAAAAAATTTTGTTCCCAACTTAGGCATGAACTGGATGTTAGTCTCAAGGCTAATTGAATGCTTTTGTGTAAAAACGAAAACACACGAAGTCGGAGCAACCAACTTTAAGGCTTCGTAATTGATATAACAGAAAAGCAAAAATGGACGGACGAAATATTTCTGCTTTGCTTTAATTTGAATATTAGGAATAATAATAAAAACCCAGGCGTTAGATGTCATTTCAAATAAACAATAAATAATTCAATGATGCTGACGTAGGCAATGGAATGAAACTTCATAGACTTTGCTGGCTGGGTCACATCGCACGTATGGAAGAAGTCACTCCGGCTCGTGAGGTATTTGATGCGGAGATTGCCGGGAAGGGGAGGAGAGAACGATCCAGGATGCGTTGGCAAGACTAGGTAATGGAAGCCCAGTCTACACTTGGTGTTTCCACCTGGCGAAGGCGCGTCCAAAACATAGACGCGTGGAGGAATTTGTGCTTCAGACTACCAATAGGGAGTTGATGACCAAATAATAATAATACTTCATTTATGAATTATTATTCTGTTATAATTATTAAAATAAAAATAATTTGAAAATATAAACATTTTTTTAATTGATTTGAAATTTGAACAGTACAGCAATAGCAGAGCTAAAAATACTGCAAATAACAGAATAGTAACAGCCGTGTAATAACAGTCAAACAGTAACAGTCAAACATTAACAGTCGAACATATATCCGAACGAATCGAACGTTCAACGTGTTTGTTTAACAACAAAAACGATGAAAAAATCGGCGCCCGATACGTGTTTTCGTGTAGAAAAGGAGTTACATTCATGTGAATCCGATACCCTGAAAATGCTCGTCAAAAGGGCATTTGATAAGCATAAAAGTTTTGCTGGGGGCTTGACCGATTTCAATAAAATTTTCAGGCAATCTTCAGATAGGCTTACAAATTGTTATGCTTTTCACGCAGTGAATTGTATTATAAGTTTGTGCTGAAGTTTGTAGCACATAGAAAAATTTTATTAAGTATATATGTACATTCTTGATCAGGACGACAAGACGAGTGGATTGAGCCATGTCCTTCTGTCCGTCTGTCTGGATATATACAATCTCCTGCCACAGTTTTGAAGATATCGAGCTGAAATTTTGCACAGAGACTTCTTATTTGAGCGATCAACTCATTTGTCGGATCCAGCCATATCGGACCACTGGAACTGGTAGCCCCCATACGAAAAGAAGAAGAAAAGTGAACAAAACTTGAATCGTTGTATGGAAAACTTTTTTGTTTTGCATGATAGAGTGCTGAATTTTTAAACATAGTAGTTCTACATAGACCGACTACATGCCTAAAAGTTTCATTGAGATTGGACAACTGGAACTGGTAGCCCCCATACAAAATGAAGAAGAGGAAGAGAAGCAATATTCACGTCGTTGTATGGAGAACTTTTTTGTTTTTTAACCAATTGACTTGAAACTTTACAGTTATGTTTTTAGGGATGAATGAAAACTGTTTTGACCAAAAGTGGGCATGGCCACGCCCACTTATAGCTAAACTTGACCCGTTGTATGGAAAACTTTTTGGTTTTTTAACCAATTGACTTGAAACATTACAGTTATGTTCTTCGGGGGGAATGAAAACTATTTTGACAAAAGTGGGCGTAGCCACGCCCACTTATAGTGAAACTTGAAGGGTTGTATGGAAAACTTTTTTGTTTTTTAACCAATTGACTTGAAATATTACAAATATGTTCTTTGGGGGGAATGAAAACTATTTTGACAAAAGTGGGCGTGGCCACGCCCACTTATAGTGAAACTTGAAGGGTTGTATGGAAAACTTTTTTGTTTTTTAACCAATTGACTTGAAACATTACAAATATGTTCTTTGGGGGGAATGAAAACTATTTTGACAAAAGTGGGCGTGGCTACGCCCACTTATAGTGAAACTTGAAGGGTTGTATGGAAAACTTTTTTGTTTTTTAACCAATTGACTTGAAACCTTACAGTTATGTTGTTAGGGAGGCATGAAAACTATTCATTTACTTTTTTTTTATACCCTGTACACATACTGTGTATCAGGGTAAATTGTGTTTGTGCAAAAGCCAAATGTATGTAACCCAGTGAAGGAGGGGAGGGAGACCCCATAAAGTATACACATTCTTGATCAGGACGACAAGAGAAATTGATTGAGCCATGTCCGTCCGTCCTCACCAATGGTTCTCGGAAACTATAAGAGCTAGAGACTTGAAATTTGGTGGGTAGACTCGTGATGCTCGGCAGCAGATCAAGTTTGAATAGTTTTGTGTCACGCCCACTCCTTCCCGCCCATCCAGCACCACCCACTTTTTGAAAACGCTATAACTCGAACATCCAAAGAGATAGAAACATGAAAGTCGGTATGTAGACTCAGTATGAGTAACTCTACAAAACTGCATACCACAATTTTACCCTCTCTCCTTAATTTCCCCTCCCCTAGTATTTTTCTTAAAAAAAACTATATCTCCAAAACTAACAAAGGTAGGAACCTGAAATTTTGTATACAAGCTTAGTGATAATACATCTTAAAAACTGCATACCACAAATTTCCCCTCTCTTGGATGGCTACCCCTCAGAGGCCTACAAACTTAAATTTTTCGTAAAATCCACATTTTTTTGACCGAGTTTCTTGATATTTTCAGCACTATTTGAATAGGCGACGTCAAATCAATATGTTTTTTTAGATTGAGGGTGTGACACCGCCTACCATGTGTGCAGAGTATTATATTGTCGAGTATACTCGACTATACCGCCCTTACTGTTTTTTTTTTTTAATTAGTTAATAGCTTCTTAGTTCAGTAAGGAAGTAGTTTTACCTGGAAAGTTTTGCGGGAGTTTTGAAAATTGGCAGCTATATGGATTTTGGATTACAGGCTCAGAACCATGCAAGTGTTACTTGCCTCTTTCATAAGAAAACGTCAATTTTTGATGAAATAACGTTTGGTTTGGATTTGTAAATTTGCACTCGAATTTGGAACGGTTTTATTATAATAGTCGATTACTATAACATTAAATCTCAACATCAAACACAATAACTGTGAACTGTGCAGTGAACGGAATTTGAAAGAAAAATTAAATTAAAATTATTAAATCCGTAATAACCGTAAATTATACTGAATATTGAAAAGAAAGGTACAGAGAATATAACTAATTGATTTTTGTGTAGCAATATGTACACTAATTGTTTGAAATCTATTGTTTTATTAGTGCCCTGTTGAGTCGTGTATTTTTCTTTAAATATTGACTTAGGTTATAAAACAAAGTTATGATACCCGTCCCACCCTCAAATGAAATATGTTTGTTAATATTACTTAATAATTTCTAAGCTCATGTGTTTAATTTCAGCTGCCACCTTTTGCCACACTCTGGGTTATTCGTGTTATTCTAGCAAGCCTACGTTTTTTTTGGTTTTTGTCTTGTTTTTCATAATTTTTTGTATGTATACTTCCATATTTTGTATTGGTTTGTATTAATGTTAATATTATGATTACAATTTTATAGAATTTTGGAAACCAATCTTCAATAGAAGTTTATAATATTTTTTGACCGATTGTTCCTATGAGAGCAATAAAACGTTCGATCTTCACCAAATCTGCAGTGTGTCTTTATTGACATCTAAGATGGTCTTAAGTAATATCTTTGAAATAAAAGCGTTTTTTAAGCAAAAACATCGTTTTTGACCGATAGCTCATATGGCAGCTATATGATATAGTAGTCCGATCCGGCTGATTTTTATATATAATTTTACAACAAAATAAGAACATTTTGTTCTAAATTTCAAGCCTCTATCATAACTGGAAGTATTTTTGGCCACTCTGACCATAGAACATCGACCACTGTGCGTTGTATGGAAACTTTTTGTTTTGGAAGATAGACGGCTGAAATTTCAAACATAGTTTTTGGTGGCAGCAGTTTTACATGGTCGGACAAAATGACTGAAGAATTCATTTGGATTGGACAACTGGAACTGGTACCTGCCACACAAAATGAAGAAGGGGAAGAAAAATTTAGATTTAACGTCGTTGTATGGAAACCTTTTTTGTTTTGTATGATAGAGGGCTGAAATTTTAAACATTGTAGTTTTACATGGTCTCAATGCCTGACAGTTTCATTGAAATCGGACAACCAGAACTAGTACCACCCATACAAAATGAGGAAGAGGAAGAGAAGTAAGATTTAAGGTTGTTGTATGTAAAACTTGTTTGTTTTTTTTTTATAAATTGACTTGATATTTTCACTTATGTTTTAAGGGAGGCATGCAAACCATTTTGACCAAAAAATGGGCATGGCTATGTCCACTTATAGCCAAAATCAATAATATGCATATTTCCGGTACCCAATTAGCAAAAACAATGAAAATTGGTATATTGATTATTAAGATAACGAGAAATAAGATTCAATAAAAAAAAAATGGGCGTAGCACAAAAAAAGGTCGTGAAGAGTATACAATCTCGATGAAGATAGCGAGGACTACCTGAAGTGGTAGCCCCCATACAAAAAGAAGAAGAAAAACCAGTAAAGGCGGTATAGTCGAGTATACTCGACAATATTATTCTTTGCACACATAGTAGGAGTAACCCACAAAGAGAGGGGAAATACAGTTTGAAAGATGTATACTTACTGAGTTTGTATACAAAAGTTGAGGTTCGTACCTTCAATAGTTTTGGGGATATAGCATTTTAACGAAAACGACTGGGGAGGGGAAATGTAGGAGGGTCCTCTCCCCTCCTTCTTGGTGTGACACACATTTGGTCTAAAACAAACCTAATATACCCTTCATACACTTTTTTTATTGGTTTATGACAAAGTTAAAAGAAAAACTCCCGAACATTCTTTTTTTCGTCATGTGGTTTGTTATAGTTCAGAGTAATTTCAGAGTTCCGTTACTTTTTCGTTTGCCACTGCTCATTTGTGCCTCTTTTTGTCGTTTCATATTCATAAGACACCAGTCAAAAATCTGCTTTTAATGAAATTAAATTAATCGGCAACGTGAAAAATTTAATAAAAGTTATTAAAAAACACAAATGCCGCGTGGTTGCGTATTATCAGAGGAAGAACGAGAAAAAATATTGGCTTACAATGAGTCGGGAATGTCAATATCAATGATTTCTAAAAAAATCTGCAGAAGCCAATGCGTTGTTCGAAATTTTTTACGCAATCCTCAAAATTATAACACTTTAAAACCAATTGGCCAAATTAATTGGAAAATTAAAGTTATCAGACCGAGAACAGCGAATCATTGTTAGAAATTGTTCAAACTCAACAAGGTCTTGCGTTGATTTGGCCGCTGCCGTCACAATAAAGTCTCAAAAAACCATTTGGCGTACTCTCCAGCGGTGCAACCATAGAAAATTGTCAAAATTGAAGACAGTTTCTTATTTTTTACCACGGCACAAGCTGGCGCGGAAAATCATCTGTACACCAACTGGGACAACGTATGAGCCTAACCTGTTTTTATAATTAATTTCTTCAATGTTTTTTGTATTAAAGGTTTTTTTTTTCGATGGAAAAAAATGCATCCTCGATGGTCCTGATGGTTTCCAATACTATTGGAGAGATTTCAGAAAGGCACCACTGTACTTTTCAAAGAGAAATTTTGGAGGAGCGTTTATAATGGTTTGGGGGGCTTTTTCATCGAAAACCACACTTTAATTACAATTCACAACCTCCTGAATTCGTTTTGGAAAACCGAGAGATTCCGTTCATTTTTCAGGAGGATAACGCTCGTATTCATGTAAGTGCCGCAACGAAAAATTATCCCATTAAGAACTTGAAGGGCATATTGGTAAGAAGATTATGTGCACATAACCGCCAATATGAAAATACCGAGCAGCTTAAATCCACAATTTTCGCCGAATGGGCTAGTCTCGATGATGTCAAAGTTTTAAAAAATTTAGCTGCCTCGATGAAAAAACAATTATTTTGCATTGCGAAAGTCAACGGAACCCCAATTGATTCGTAAAAGGCTGTATCGTATATAAGTAAAACATAAATCAAAACCAGTAAGAGCGGTATAGTCTAGTATAGTGTTCAAAATATCAAGTAAATTGGTCAAAAAAAGTGGAAAAATTTAAGTTTGTAGGTCATTGAAGGGTAACTATGAATAAGAGGGAAATTTTGTAAAATGCAGTTTTAACGGTACATATCTACTGAGAGTGTATTTCAGGTTCATAGCTTCATTGATTTTGGAGTTATGGGGTTTTATAGAAAACCACTGGGCGGAAAATAAAGGGGAGGGGGGTAAGCACTTTTGTAGTGCTACTCATATTGACTCCACATACCGACTTTCATGTTTCTATCTCTTTGGATGTTCGAGTTATAGCGTTTTAAAAAAATGGGCGGTACTGGTTGGGCGGGAAGGAGTGGGCGTGGCACAAAACCGTTTAAAATTGATCTCTGCCGAGCATCACGAGTCTACCTCAAGTCTCTAGTGCTTATAGTTTCCGAGAACCATTGGTGAGGACGGATGGACGGACATGGCTCAATCAATTTCTCTTGTCGTCCTGATCAAGAATGTATATACTTTATGGGGTCTCCCTCCCCTCCTTCACTGGGTTACATACATTTGGCTTTTGCACAAACACAATATACCCTGATACACAGTATGTGTACAGGGTATAAAAAAAAAAGTAAATGAATAGTTTTCATGCCTCCCTAACAACATAACTGTAATGTTTCAAGTCAATTGGTTAAAAAACAAAAAAGTTTTCCATACAACCCTTCAAGTTTCACTATAAGTGGGCGTAGCCACGCCCACTTTTGTCAAAATAGTTTTCATTCCCCCCGAAGAACATAACTGTAATGTTTCAAGTCAATTGGTTAAAAAACCAAAAAGTTTTCCATACAACGGGTCAAGTTTAGCTATAAGTGGGCGTGGCCATGCCCACTTTTGGTCAAAACAGTTTTCATTCATCCCTAAAAACATAACTGTAAAGTTTCAAGTCAATTGGTTAAAAAACAAAAAAGTTCTCCATACAACGACGTGAATATTGCTTCTCTTCCTCTTCTTCATTTTGTATGGGGGCTACCAGTTCCAGTTGTCCAATCTCAATGAAACTTTTAGGCATGTAGTCGGACTATGTAGAACTACTATGTTTAAAAATTCAGCACTCTATCATGCAAAACAAAAAAGTTTTCCATACAACGATTCAAGTTTTGTTCACTTTTCTTCTTCTTTTCGTATGGGGGCTACCAGTTCCAGTGGTCCGATATGGCTGGATCCGACAAATGAGTTGATCGCACAAATAAGAAGTCTCTGTGCAAAATTTCAGCGCGATATCTTCAAAACTATGGGAGGAGATCGTATATATACAGACAGACGGACAGACGTCCTGATTTAGAATATATATATGTACTTTATATAGTCGCAATCGAATATTTCTATGTGTTAAAAACTTCAGCACAAACTTATAATACTACTCACTGACGTGAAGAGTATAAAAATGTAAGTCATATACATACATTAAAATATGGTGTCTTATCATTATGAAACGCCTGAAAAACGTTTCTTTTTTTAATTTTGAGGTTTTTAATTGATGAATTAAGTTATTTGTTTTTCTTCTAATATTATTCCAACAAAATAAAATATTCCTAGTATAAACATTCACAACAATATCTCAAAAAGTAAAACGCTCCTTATAAACAAAATCAGACTTTATAATTTTTTTAAACCCAGAAATTTTGATTCTATCCCTTAAAGTTTCCGAGATCCACTCGTTCAATTACTCATAGTTGCGTTCATCAGCGATTTTACATGTTTTATCTTTACCAATGCGCGACACTTGGAATACACAAAGTGATAACATAATGTGAATAACGCTAAGTATTTTTTATAATTGAACAATTAAAGCTACTCAACTTAACTATTAAAGCAACAAAAAACTTACATACCTCAACGTATAACGGTTCTTTTTGTGTGATAGCACACAGACCATGTGTTTGCCCAATAGCTTATCTTGTCCGTGCTCTTGTTCGTAGCGCTGCCCGTAATCACCGAATAAAAACGAGTACAATTGTCAACTGAGGCAAAGCATTGTGTGTGCTTTAATATTAATAAAATGGGGCGAACAAAAATGTGGTCAAAATCGATTAAAACCACGAAATAACTTTATGGCATGGGCGGGTGCTTTGCAACAATTGTTGATAAACATTTTGCGACATTGATAAAGACCGATTTTACGACAACTTTTTTGATATGTGTTGTTCATTGAAACCAATTGTTATAGATAATCAATAAAATAACATTTTCGGATTATGTCTTTTGTAATAACATATACAGTGGCTCTCAGATAGAAGTATGCAGTGTATATTTTAAACTTAAAAGCTATACATTGTATTTAATAACAAATTTAATTACAAAAAATCAAAAATACTGCTTTAGCCCATTTCTCAATAAAACCGTTAAAAAAATATTCTTCTCAATCTTGGTAATGACAGACAATTGCAAGATTGACATTCAAATAGAACCATACAAGAGTCTGTCCAATCCCAGACAGGCCACCACTAAGAATGGCCGACTTATGTTTGTAGTCATTTTGTAGATTACCTATATTTTTGGAACTATGGGGTGAGATTTATATGTTATAGTGAGATATAATATTAAAGAGACCATACTATCAAAGAATATCAGATTAGTGATACAGCTTGCTTATATAAAGGCCAAGACCACACATTCTAAAAAAAACGATCTGTAGAGACGCAAAATTCCAAGTGTGTTCTACATAATTCAACCTAAGCACCACTGTGTCTGTCGACAAGTTTGATTAGTTTTAAGTTAAAACCTCTTAGGTTCTTATTTTGTAAGGCACATGGGCTAGTTTTGTTCAGTCTACTCTAAAACACTCCCATTATTTTTTTTTTTTTTTTTGGAGCACAGGAACACGTGGGAAAAACATGCAAGTTAAACCTGCGTCTTTAATGTAACATTGGAATACTTTCTCAAGCAAGTTACACCGGCACCTAAGGTGTAACTTACGAGTATTCGCTATCGTTGTCATTTCATTTCGAATTTGTTGGACAAACAATACGCACAATGTCACCGAATAACGGGTGTTAAGTTTCCATCTATCCGCCAAGTTCTCGCAGTTTTCTTTTCTAATATCCGCGAAGTGAAATTAAATGAGTTAAGGCAAAAAAAAAAAAAATCGCCCATATAAGGGACACCTTACTGTACACACTGTGTGTCAGGGTACATTTAATTTTTTTGTTTTTGAACAAATGGATGTAACGTATAGGAGGGAAGGAAACCAATAAAAAATGTATATTCTTGATCTTGATGACAAGAGAAATCGATTGAGTCCTGTCCATCTGTCCGTCTGTATTCGCCAATAGTCATCAGAAACTATAAGAGCTAAATACTTGATGCTCGTCAGTTGACCAAGTTTGCACGGTTTTGTATCACGTCCACTCTTTCCCGACCAACCAGCACCGCCAACTTTTTCAAAACGCCTCAACTCGATAGAGTGATAGAAATATGAATGTTGGTATGTAGACTAAAAAAACTGCACACAACAATTTTTTTCTTTCCCCTTCAGTTGCTTTAGATAAAATGCTATATCTCCAAAACTATTAAAGGTGCGGACCTAAAATTTCGTATACAAACTTAGTAAATATATATCTTCAAAACTGCAAGCCCCTCTTCTTGATGGTTACCCCCCAAAGACCAACAAACTAAAATTTTTCGTAAATTAATCAATTTTGACCGATTTTCTTGATATTTTTAAGGCTGTTTGAATAGGCGACGCACATACATACGTCGATTATTATAAACTAGCCGGCCATGAGTAAATTTTTTAAAAGAAATGATAATTAACCAAAAGTAGCTGAAACAGAACGAGAAATACACCAGTAACAAGAATTTACCCTCTTACCAACCAAACCTGCACTGTTTGCTATCTCCGGCAGTTCAAACTTGATCTTCGCTTTAATTGTTAAAAAGGAAAAGAATTGTGATGAATTGAAGTAATTCAGGTATGAGGTGTTATATTCAGTGTATTTAAAGTGTGTTAACTTCATTTTACTGTATCGGTTCAATTTTAAACGAGGGTATGTAGGAATACTATTTTTTTTTTGTTCAAAAATAACATATTGTCGCCTCCTGTCACGTATTAACTTTTTTAGTTTTAAATATTTGACATATAAGGCTAGCCTACGAAACATATCATAAGTGCAGATGACTGCAGATGTCCGACTTAAAGGGTTTTTAAGATTGGCGGAAAGTGAGGAATAAATATATAATTCAGTATTTTATATGCTGAACTGGATGTACTGTACTGGTAAAGCGTTCTTTATTTGTAGTACATACAACATTATTACATTGTTTTGAGATACATACAATAAAAAATGTTATAACTTCTTATATAATAAAAATATGGAAATATTATTAATTTTTGATGAAT
The DNA here is from genome assembly GCA_034638295.1 of Phortica okadai. Taxonomy (NCBI): domain Eukaryota; kingdom Metazoa; phylum Arthropoda; class Insecta; order Diptera; family Drosophilidae; genus Phortica; species Phortica okadai. The sequence goes on along the minus strand of CM067848.1, from coordinate 33,105,503 downwards.
TACAGTCGACTCTCATTAATTCAAACCTGCGATAATTCGAACCTCGCTAAAATTCGAAGTGACCACGAGTTCCCTACAAAATCTCTCTTTAATTCGAACTAAATCATACATTTTTACGTTCTCGGTAATTCGAACAAAAAAATCATTGCTATATAACAAAAAGACGCGTTAATTCGAACTTCTCGTTGTCCAACACTCGGCAATTCAAACTTCCAGAAAGAAAGAGACGGAAAGATTCTATGTAAGCATGTACATTTTGCGACATGTTTTAACTTGTATCAATGTACAGGAGCCTTTTTTTTATACTCTTCACGTTAGTGAATAGTAATATTATACCCTGTACACATACTGTGTATCAGGGTATATTGTGTTTGTTTGAGCGAAATGTATGTAACGCACAGAAGGAGGGGAGGGGGATCCCATAAAGTATATATATTCCTGATCAGGACGACAAGAGAAATTGATTGAGCCATGTCCGTCCGTCTGTCTGTCCGTCCGTCCTCACCAACGGTTCTCGGAAACTATAACAGCTAGAGACTTGAAATTTGGAGGGTAGACTCGTAATGCTCGGCAGCAGATCAAGTTTATTTTTTTTCTTGTGCCATGCCCACTCCTTCCCGCCCATCCAGGCCCACCCACTTTTTTAAATCGCTATAACTCAAACATCCAAAGAGATAGAAACGTGAAAGTCGGTATGTAGACTCAGTATGTATACCCCTACAAAACTGCATACCACAAAATCCCCCCTCATTTTCATTTCCCCTCCCCCAGTTATTTTTTGTAAATTGCTATATCTCCAAAATTAACAAAGGTAAATTTGTATACAAGCTCAGTGACAATACATCTTATAAACTGCATACCACAAACTTCCCCCCTCTTTGATGGCTACCCCTCAGAGGCCGACAAACTTAAATTTTTCGTAAAATCCACATTTTTTGACCGATTTTCTTGATATTTTGAACACTATTTGAATATGCGGCGTCAGATCAATATGTTTTTGTAGATTGAGGGTGTGGCACCGCCTACCATGTGTGCAGGGTATTATATTGTCGAGTATACTCGACTATACCGCCCTTACTGGTTTTTTTTATTAAGTTTGACTATTTGACACACACTTCTGATGAATTGGGTTGATTTACATTCAGTTACTTTCGTTGCTATAGTTTGTGCTAGTTATGAGCTCTACAAAGTATAAATGTTTGACGATTGCTAAAAAGAAAAAGCTAATCGAAAAGGTAGAGGAAGGTGAGAAGAAAAGTGAGGTGGCAAAAGAATTTAAGATTCCTCTGAGTACACTCTCAACCATAATGAAGCACAAGGAGTTCGCTCTACTTTAAGCATCAAAAACTTTGCGGCAAGCGATGGGTGACTTACAAATTTCAAAAAGAGAAATGGAGTTGTGTTTAATAAAGCTTGTGAAGAAAGTGGAAGTGTTGATGATGTAGTTTGCTTAGATTGGCACAGCAAATTTTAACACTTTGATTGAAAACTATAATGCCCGAGACATTTTCAATACTGATGAAACTGGCCTGTTTTTCAAATGTTTGCCAGACAAAACGCTTACTTTTAAGAGAGGTTGACAGTTTTACTTGCTGTAAATATGGACGGATCGGAAAAACTTAAGCCCTTAGTGATAGGATAAGCAATGAAACCTTGATGTTTCTAAGGAGTGAAATCGTTTCGTACTGATTATCGTGCTAACAAAAAAGCTTGGATGACGACAGAACTTTTTAACAATTGGCTTTTAAAAGTTGATGGGGACATGAAACGACGAAAGCGGAAAATTTTACAATTTTTAGACAATTGCACAGTCCTCCTACATTGTCCAACGTAGAACTCTACTTCTTTCCGCCAAATACAACTTCCAAATTGTAACAATGACCTCGGATCTCTCCGATTTTTATTTAACGTGGCGTGTACCTATAGTAAGGTTTACTACCACGGCACCCTAATGTTAAGCATGTGGTGCATGGACTTGAATCTATGCCAAATCAGCATCCCCATTTGACATAAGCCAAACAGGTACCTATTCGAAATTGTGCTGCACCTGGTCACAATTTCCCCTTAGGTGGAGGGCGAAGTGCATCTAGACACCTCTGCTGCTCTCTGGATCGCAGCATCCGAGTTGTATTCAAGAAGAAATCTTGAGAACGATGCAACTCACACACCAAGCCGAAGACTTTACTCGCTTGAGTATTAACCACAACCACCAGCGTTGCACCATATACATGGTCCTCACCAATAAGTAGCCAGACCATAGACTACCGAAGCAGTCCATGGTCCGGGGCAGCTACTTCCCGCTGTACCAAATAAACCTTTGGTCCGGTTTCGTGTTGTTACTAGATATTTGTGTATTGATAGTAGTGAGTGTGATAGGTAATAGCAACAACACTACCAAGTTCGAGTCCAAGTGACTCCAAGCATTGGTGAGCTTGTGCACCTCTCTGATCTGCTACATAGCTAGGCTATGCATTGCTCATCTAGCAGGACGTGAACCTTCAGAGTTGGATGACTGGCCACATTTCTTCAAGACGCGGAGTTGGCGTTTGTGTATTCTTTTTTGTGCCAAGACCGTTCCCTTGATGGTGGTTTCGCTAGATCCCAAATTGTAACAATTGGACCAAGGGATCATACATAATTTTAAGACGTTCTATCGCAAAGAAATTGTTAAGCTCGTTTTAGAATCTCTCAACAAGCAGCTAACTGCAAACATCACGTTTCTGACAGCTATTTTACTAAATGACAAAGCATGGAGAGCTGTAACACCCATAACCATTCTGAACTGCTTCAAAAAATCTGGTTTCTTAAAAGAAAATCTGCCAATACTTATGGATGATGAAAAACCAGAAGTAGAACCATTAGTTGACATCAGCGGTGTGAGTTTTTCTGACTTTGTTGAAGTGGATGAAGATTTTGCTGTCTCAGGTTTACCAACCGATGGCGAAATTTTATCTGCGACAGATACGAATGAAAAAAGTTACGATGAAGATGAGGACGATGCATCAGAACCTTTGGCAGCGGTGTCAGTTAAGGAAGCAAGATCATCATTCGATACCTTACAAAACTTCTGTCTACAAAACAAAAGTGATGAAAAAATATTTCAGACACTTTTTCTTTTAAACAATTTAACTGAGCAGTCTGAACAGCAGCAACGTGCTTTGCACCAAACCAATATAAATGAGTTCTTTCCAAAGATTAATTAATTTACATTTTGAATAAATATATGTACACGAATGTACCTCTAAACTTTTTTATAGAATGCTAGATAATACATTTATATTGATCAACACTTAGTAATTCGAAGTTTTATTTATTTGCTCTCACAAATTTCGAACCATTTGATATTTCAAACAGTCGATAATTCAAAGTATTTTAAGACTCCCTTGAGTTTCGAATTATCGAGAGTCGACTGTAGTTATTTTTTGTTGTTACATAGATCTTAGATGCATACGTAATCAAAATAAAATATAACCAGTAAGGAAGCTATTTTCAGCTTTGCTGAAACTTATATACTCTTGCAAGCATTTGGAAAATCCGTTTTATAGTTTTTCTAATAAGAATCTTATAAGTTTATGAAGATAAAGGGGCATAGCCCCGCCCATTTTCTAACTTGTTTTGTACAGTTAAACATGTTAATTACTACGTTTATACGATGACTTAAATCGTTTCGACTGAAAACGAAGTGACTCAAAACACATGTATAAACACTTTTTGAATTCGTTTTGAGAGCAGAAAGCGTTTTAACTCAAACTTGTTTTCAAATGTGTCGTTAATTTTTCAAGTCGTTTTCAAAGTCCGTATAAACGCTTAGCATTTTCAAGACGTTTTGAGGTCAGCTGATACACAAAATATGGCTTCAAACAGAGTTGCTATATATTTAAATTATAATGATTATTCTTAATTATTTTTAGCTGTTTTCAAAACTTTCCGCAAATGAAATGATTTGTTAACATGCATTTTGCATGAAACTTTTGCTTATAGGGTTAAAACATGTCAATCGTAACATTAAGATGTCTAAAACCAAACGCTTAATAAGAAGTATGACAAACATACGATGCGAATTTCACAAACAATTTCGGTATAATCGTCAAATAGAAATATATATGCCGTCTACCTATCCGACATCTATATATAAGTAAAGTTTGGTTCTTGAAAATGTCACCCTAACATACACAAATCCCTCTTTCTTACGAAAGCTTTTGTTTACAAGTATATTAAGGGACTAAATGTTAACATGCGATTCTCAATGACCACCTTTCGTCCTTGGTGAGATTAAAAGAGGTATTTCTTGATGCCCTCTATAATTGTATACCCTTATAATGTGTTCTATTATGGATCGTTTTATGCATGGGCTTTTTCAATGTTGCATTGAGTTGTTGTTCATTTCAACAAACAAACATTTGGCACAAAACCGTTCAAACTTGATATTCTGCCGAGCATTACGAGTCTACCCTCCGAATTTCAAGTCTCTAGCTCTTATAGTTTCCGAGAACCATTGGTGAGGGCGGACAGACGGACGGACAGACGGACATAGCTTAATCAATTTCTTTTGTCGTGCCGATCAAGAATATATATACTTTATGGGGTCCCCCGCCCCTCCTTCTGTGCGTTACATACATTTGGCTATTGCACAAACACAATACACCCTGATGCACAGTATGTGTACAGGGTATAAAAAATGTTCTTTGACTGGGAGACGAACCCGTAGCAATTCAATCGGCAGATCACTTACTTTTTACTCAATAGTGCGCCAATGACGAATAAAAAATAGTATTCAATTTGTAATGTCCTCACAGTCAACTTATAATTTTTTTTAAATAAATCAGAAACGATTAAAATGTTCTTGAAAATAATTAAAAACACACAAAATAATAAAAATAATTTAACAACAATAAATTTAAAAAAAAAATAAAATGAAAAAAAATAAATTATTGCATCGACCGGGCATTGAAACCGAGACTTCTTGGTTGCCAGCCTTGCGCTCTATCAATGTTTTGATAATCACAACATGAATGTAGCGTTAAATATTAACTTTTAACGTTTTGGAAATCGAATAAGAATTTTTACTCAAAAATAATTTAATAACAACAAATGAAAAAAAAAAAAAATATAATAAAAAAAAAAACGATTGCATCGACCGGGCATCGAACCCGAGACACCTCGATTGCCAACCTTGCTTCTTTTTATGTGACAATATCGAAGTTTTGATAATCAGAACAAAAATGTAGCGTTAAATATTTAACTTTTAACGTTTTGGAAGTCGAATAAGAAGTTTTACTTCAAAAAGTGCTCTCGAAACAATAGATTTCAAAAAGAAATTCTTTTTGAGATATTTTTATTTGCGACGAAAACATCTAGGAATTTATAAGAAGTTCTCATTTTTGTAAGGATTATACTAATACAGTAAGGAAGTAGTTTTACCTGGAAAGTTTTGCGGGAGTTTTGAAAATTGGCATCCATATGGATTTTGGGCTGCTCTTTCCGAATTTTCACTTTGCGACCTTCTATCACCACCACTCGAGCCGCAATTTCGAAAAAATGGAGTCCAAAATCACTTGTTCCACCATATCTCCATTTTGGCTCATTTTACGGCAGAAACATCTATGTACTAAATTAAACTAGAGAAAATTACCTACAAATTATGTTCAGACCTTTTTTTTCGTAAGACTAACAGTTTAGGCGTACGTGCGCCGCAAAGTGTACAACTTTGGTACTATGGTTTTCATACATTTTGTATGGGATTTCGATTTGTTTTTTATTAATCCAAATTTTGAAAATTTGCTTAATTTGCGATTTTGTCCAGATATTTGTTTAACTTTCCCGTTACTTTTCCCAACTTTCTGCCTCTTGCCATCTCTACGCAGTCGTCCGCGTATGTAACCAGTTTGATTCCGCTAGGAGGGGGGCTATATAGAGATTAGCTATGTAGAGGTTAAACAGCAAGGGGGACAGGACGCCTCCCTGCGGTACTCCAAGTATGATTTTCCTGTATTTGGATTTGGCATTTCTGAATTCGACGAAAGCATTTCTGCCCCTGAGGTAGGCAAACAGCCATCTCTTGGTGTTGTTGGGTAGGGTCGAATTTAGGATACCCTTGAACAGGAGGTCATGGTTCACCATATCAAAAGCCTTGGCTAGGTCTAGCGAAACCATGATGGTGCGTTTATGAGGTTTTTTGCTGTTAAGTCCATCCGCCATAAATGCAGTCATGGAGAAGGGAGATGGGGCGGTACGATGAGCAGTGTCCCTCATGTTTTCCAGGTTTGGGGAGCGGGATGACCTTAGCAGTCCTCCATACGTTTGGGATTTGTGATCTGCAACGATGTTGTTTATATCAGTAGTGAGAAGCTGGATGGCCTCATTGGCTGGGTCGGTGGCTCTTAGGAAATCTCTATAATCCGCCAGAGCAACTGCTTCTTGAGGATAGTTTGGTCTCAGTTTCCGTATACACCCTGTTGGTATGAATTTCTTGGCAGCGATCGAATCGTATCTGAAAAGATACTGTTGGCCTTATGGACACAGCTGGGGTAAGCATTCCTATCTATGGTCTCGTCGATTGACTTTGCGAACTCGAACCAGTTAGCTTTCTTGTAATTTATGAATGTTTTCCATTCTGGTATAATAAAGTCTGCTTGACCTTCTATGGTGATAATGATAGGCAGATGGTCCGAGTTAAGGGCATTATCTGCTAGCCATGTTGAGCTTGAGATGAAGCCTTTTGCCACTATGGAAACATCTGGTGAGCTGGTGCAAGTTGGTGTAGAACGGGTAGGATGATTGTCGTTGATGACTGCGAAGTCCGACATCTCGATTTCTTGAGCTATGTTAATTCCTCTGGTATCATTGTGCAAGTCAGAGTGCCACATCTCGTGATGAGCGTAAAGATCACCAATGATGATGCGATCTTCTCCTTGCAGTAAGTGCGAGATAGAGGGGAGATATCCTGGACTTAAGCTGTTTACGGGAGGTATGTAAATGTTCATTATCTCCATGCCCGCCTGAGTTCACTGCTATTCCCATTACTTCTATGTGCTCGTCGTTGTTTTCGATGCTTTGCTGTTCTACTATATTGTAGGCTACCGATTGCTTAATGATGAAAGCTAGGCCTCCTCCTTTGCCGGTTTCTCTGTCCTTTCTGTTGATATTATAGCCTCCCGATGGTTGGAGCAAGCAGGATCTTGTGAGCGGCAATCTCTTAATTTTGGAAGCCCTGAACAGGGTTTATAGTGACACCATTCCTGACATCCACTACATTTAACTGATGACCCATTTCTCGAAATTCTCTTGCCACACACGCAACAGAACCAGACCTGGGGGCCTGGGTTACGCTCAACGCCGGCTCTGCAAAGTAAAATTTTAAGCAATAGCGCCGGCAAATATTGCTTACCTTGTTAAAAATCGCTGATTGCAGCTGTGTTTGCAATCCTTGGCCGCTCGAGTGGCGGGTCCCTCCGGGACGTAGACCCGATTGCTGTGGGAGGGTGCTTAATTTGTTGTGTTTAATGCTAATATTTAATATTGTACTTGTCTTATATTCAAGTAAACACAACGGTCCCAACCCGTCAATAGACTTACAGGCCCAGAACCATGCATATGTTACTTGCCTCTTTTATAAGAAAACGGCAATTATTGATGAAAAAACGGTTGGTTTGGATTTGTAAATTTGCAATTGAATTTGGGACGTTTTTATTATAATTGACGATTAATATAACATTAAATCTCAACACCAAACACAATAAAAGTTAGCGAAATCTGAATCACTTGGACGGAGAGTAAGATTATCATTCAACACAATACCAAATTCCATACAAAATGTATGAAAACCATAGTACCAAAGATGTACACTTTGCGGCGCTCGTACGACTAAACTATTAGTCTTACGAAAAAAAAGCTTAGAACAGAATTTGTAGGAAATCTTCTCTAGTTTAATTTAGTATAGAGATGTTTCTGTTGTAAAATGAGCCAAAATGGATATATGGTGGAAAAAGTGATTTTGGACGCCATTTTTTCAAAAAAGCGGCTCGAGCGGCGGTCATAGAAGGTCGCAAAGTGAAAATTCGGAAAGAGCAGCCCAAAATCCATATAGATGCCAATTTTCAAAACTCCCGCAAAACTTTCCAGGTAACCCCTTTTTATACGACTTCCTTACTGTATTATACGGGGTATTGTATTCTATTAAGGGGACGTCCATAAATTACGTGAGGTTTTTTTCTAGAAATTTAGACCGCTCCCCCCTCTTGATGAGATTTAGTGAGATTTTGACGAACCCCTCCCTCTGCATATCATATGAGATTTTGGTAAAAATTTTTTTTAAAAATTATATACTTTTTTTTTTGGCTTAAATTTTTGAAAAAAAATGGTAAACTAGTGAACTAAAAAAATCACATGAGATGTCCGATGAACCCCCCTCCCTCTAGGTGAGATTTGGTGAGATTTTGCTGATTCCCCCCTCCTCTAATATTATCTCACGTAATTTATGGACGTCCCCTAAAATATATATGAGTGGTTAGAGCTTTAAAACAATCGACAATAGTAACGATAATATTGACTGTATTGCTTGATACATTTATTGTAATTATCACCATCGATATATCACTAAGCACTATCACTTGTTTCTTTGTATTAGCGTTGTGTGTTGAAAAACGGTCAATTTAAAAGTTCATCTGAAGAGGAAACACTTGGATCATAAATCTACTGAGGTTCGTTCGAGGCCAGTTCAAAACGTAAAATTGACATCGATCCAGGATTGGCGAAAATAATCGTAAGGACGTTCATCACCAGTGGAAGACGTGGGATTTGTAAATTAGTTAAAGTTTTTGGATTCTAAGTACAAATTACATATTAAGGATATGCATTTATGTCTGTTGCAAAATCTTAAAAATGATATTGACTTCTGCTTAATACCGACAGATGGTTGGACATTTAAAGCTAATACTAATTATTTGACAATAACTTGCAACTTCATACATAGTTAATTTTGAATTATAATCGGTTGTTTTGTCAACAATGCCACTGCTGGATGAGAAAAATCACACTGCAAAAAATATTCCAAGCACTTGTAATCAGCATTGATTGAATTATGCTAAATTAAAGCCCGCACGAAGAGACCAGGATTATAGTCTCATACAAGAAGTGGCCACCCGCTGGAATAGCGTATTAATACGTATATAGGAAGTGACGATCGGATTAAAATTTCTAATTACTAGAGTAAGGACATTAAACTGCATGTACTTTAGGGTGTCCCTTATTTTTTTTACAATCTTCACATATGTAAATCGTATTTGCGGTGTTCACTCATTTGTCGTTAACCTATCAACGTGTAAAAAGATAAATTGCCAACTTCCGAGGCATGTTGTTAGTTAACGTATGGCAGTAAGAAAATATGAAAATGGCAATTTTAGTTCTTTTCTATGAAAAAGTGGCTGTACTTTCGCAAGAATTTGATATTAAAATGACGTACGTCATTTGGCCACCTTACTCGACATAAACCATTGCATTGCCAATTTCACTCCATATTAATACCTCTGTAATTATTACTTGTATGTTAAAAACAATCACTCAACACATACAACTTTTGCATCAAAATGCAGATTTTGGGTGTTCGATTTCGTCACTCGATGGTACAATTGTACGTCAATAATGTCGTCCATAAATTCATGTAATTTTTCTCAATTTCTCCGTCAAGACCTATCGTACATCTGCGCACAATAATTAATAATTAATTAATTCTTTCTTTATCCATGTATATATAAACATTTTTACGTTCCAAAAACTCAATTTCCCGCATAACCTGATTAATTCTATATTCCATTCATTGATCTTTCACGTTCTTTTACGGCATTTTAATTTTATTTAGTTTTTTTCGCACAATTCAGCTGAATTTAGTTTTTCGTTTGTTTAGATAAGAAAAAGAGAACTCACAACTTTAATGAGACGGTCAAAAAAAGTGTTTACGCATTTGCGTCGTTAACGTTCATATTTTCATATGTTTATACAATAACGAGAAATGCGTGAATACCGCAAGTGTTCACGCATTTGAGTCGTTAACGTTCATATTTTCATACATTTATAAGTAAATGAGAAATGCGCAAACACCGCAATTATAACTTTGTCACAGAGTTTGTAACAGCCAGATGCAGACATCTCCGACTATGCAAAGGATTATATATTCTTGATCAGAACGACAAGTCGAGTTGATTTAGCCATATCCGTCTGTCTGAATGCAATCCCCTCCCTCAGTTATGAAGCATCGACCCGAAATTTTGCACAGACCCACCAATTTAATTACCATAAATCATTGGTCGGATCCAGCATGATCGGACCACTGGAACCGGTAGCACCAATAAGAAATGGAGAAAACAAATAAACAAAATTTTAATCGTTGTATGGAAAACTTTTTTGTTTTGAAAGTTAGAGCGCTGAAATTTCAAAACTAGTCATTTTACGTGCCCAGACTGAAAGTTTCATTGAGATCGGACATCTGGAACTGGTACCTGCCATACAAAATGAAGAAGAGGAAGAGAAGCAAGATTCACGTCGTTGATTGGAAAACTTTTTTGTTTCTTAATCAAACTTGAAACTTCCCACTTACATATGTTCTTAGGCAGTCATGAAAACTATTTTGACTATAAATTGACTACGCCCATTTAGAGCATTAATCAATAATTTGCATATCTCCGGTACCTAATGAGCAAAAACAATAAAAATTGGTATATAGGCTATTAAAATATAGAGAAATAAGATTCAATCAAAACCAGTAAGGATTGGAGTCGACAGTACTCGACTCCGACATACTCTGTACCTTCAATTTGTACCAACTGTTCATTTTCATTCAATTTCATATATACCAATTTTTACTTTTTTTGACCAATTCGTTCAAGAGATATAACGGCATTCTGCCATGGCTATATGTGGGCGTGGTCACGCCCTTTTCACAATTGAATCTGGTAATACTCCATTCCAATATCATATATGCAAAGTTTCATTCGTGTAGGTTTTATGGTTCATTTGCCCCTCACCCCTAATCTAAGTCAAAAAAGGGGGAGACAAAATAAACTTGATCTACTGAATGAATAACAGACGGACGGACGGACAGACGGACATGGCTGAATCTACTTCTCTTTCGATACTGATCAAGAATAGATATACTTTGTATAGTCGAAAATGTTTCCTTTAAGATTTTACACACATTGTCGATGCGCACAAAACTAATATACCCTTGTACCATAAGGTACAGAGTATATAGCTGACTTGAATCCCAAACAAATAGAATAAAAAATAGGCGTGGCCACGCCCACATATAGTACAAATTTGAAAAGCTTATATCTCGTGAACCATCTAACTTACAGGAATGTAATTTGGTGTGTATGATATTGGGATATAGTGTAACAAGATTCAATCATAATATGGGCGAGGCCACGCCCATATTTTGCCAAAATAGGAAAACCTTTAATCTTACTGGTTTAAATTTTTTTTTTTCTCTTTTTACGTTAAATTACAGACAAGAAAAATTTTCTTGTTGAAACCTGTTTGAATCGAATCAAATTTTTTGTGTTTGCGATGATCATTGGAAGTGCAAGCCACTGAAAAAGGATCCGTTTCGTTGCTTTTTAATGTGTAAATCGTAAGTGTTTCATAGCGTTTGCTATTTTCGATTTATTTTATTGTATCTTGGGTATCTTCGTTTGCCATAAAGACTAATCGGTCAACAGATACTACAAACTTCTTGGCATTGATCACCGTTTCGTTGCTTTTAGTGTGTGCGATTACCAGAATTACAATGTCCACCCGAACCATTGTCATCATTACTTTTTGGATAACATTCAAATGTTCAATGCATGTTCATATTTTAAAGCAACGAATATAATAAGATACAATTTTATGCCAACATTTAAGGTAATTTCGACATGAAGCATTTCAATTGAAAGACACCCAAATTTTTTATATTTGCACACTTTCTAGCTCATCTTCTGAATACTTTGCTTCTACATTACAGATACAGAACAAGTTTATCTAAAAATTAGTTCATTGATTCCATTTCCAGATGCTAAACATCGACATTTGCAAATTTGTTGGAAATAATCAAAATGAAGTAGATACACGTTGCGCATTTTTTAGAAGTGTAAGAAAAATGATTATACAAGAATTGCAAGCACTATTTCATGAACACAATGAATTGGTTAATACGTTATGATGCGACTATCAATATAAAAATGGTAGATTTACAAAATCAAGGTGATTAGATTTATGAGGATTAATTCATCTGATTTGCTTTTTCAGAATATGAAGTAAATAAGGACTTAAGCGCCATGAACTATTATGTACATATGTACACACATATATAGACTTATGATACGACAAAATCAGGACAATCACATTTTGAAATGCAGAAAACAATTTCATCAATATGTTCGCAAAAGTAGGAACAGAGCGTTTCAATTTTATTTTATTTTTATTATCAAAGGAGGTTGCGCTCAGAAGAGTATATTCATCTACGAGATGCGATCATAATCGGCACCGTTTAGGTGCATATGATGCCCGAATAGAGCGAAGAACGGAGTAGCAGAATGAACGGGATTGGGCAGGGCCACTTCGATTTCGGGTAAATATAAACCCAAATCGCGGGGATCATTCCCCAAATACGAATGTATAACGGAGAAAAAAGGTAGTTTTGATATGGGTGATGCTGAATGCGTCAATCATAAGTTCAAATTCTTTAGCAACGAATTGTTTTCGTTGTCTGAGTATATATTCTCCGGTACACCAAATTTGAAAAACACTTCGTTCATTGAGAAGTCGACTACGTTATCAGCAGGCAACTGCTTTCATCTATTTCAGAAGCCTAAATTTGGAGAAATGATCCACCACAAAAAAATCAGCACGGTAACGCATATACCTTTATTTGAGCGTGCGTATTTACCCAGGAAGTCTATATATTTCTTCTGAAATGACTTCTCAGTAACGACCTCTTTTCGTATTTCAGGTCTCATGACGTAATTGACGGGGTTACATTCAGAGCATATGGCACAATTTCTAACAAATTCGTGATCTTGGTTGGTCATTCGTGGCCAATAATAAGTGCGTCACAGTTTATGCGACGTTTAGGAAATACCTCCATGAGTTGAAGTTGGTTGCACGTGAGCTTGTTCGATATAAGTCGTTGTCAAAGAATCGAGGACCCACAGCTTCCATCGTGAGTCTATTATTGAGTCATCTGGTCTATCAAATTCAACGTGTTTGAAAATTATATCGCTTTCTATTTCTAAGCTTGGCAGACGACCTCGATGTTCCCGAATCTCATCGATTAACTCGAGATAAACATCGCTAGCGAATTCTATGGTATTGAAACCAAGGATAGTGCTGGGATATAATTCCAACGACTCGACTGCTCGTGAAAATGTGTCGGCTACGACGTTCCTGTTGGTCGTCATCGAGCTGAAACAAAACAGCACCTACCCCGAAATGTGAAGCGTAACATTGGACGTAAAAGCGCTTTCGAAAATCAGCCTGAATCAACACCAGTGCAGAGTCGAGTACTAATTTTAATTTTTCAAACGATTCGGCAGCCCCGAAAGCAAAAGCTCCAAAGTTTTTTATAGATTGGAGATACCAGCCGGCTGTGCTTAAAAAACTGCGGACTTCACGTGCCCAACGCGCGACAGGTATGGCTTCTACGCGGCTAACGTCAGATCTAAGTGTTCCGTTGCCTACGATAAATCTAAGGTATTTCAGTTTATTTTAACAGAATTTTCTTTTTTAAACTATTGTCAAATTGTCAGCAACTTTCTGCAGATATCATTAATGTGTGATGAAATCTGGCGCGAATATAAGGAGGTCATCGAGATAGACGAATACATTAGAGCATATTTCAGCCGGGATAACTTTGTCCACAAGTCGACATAGACGTTGTACAGCGTTACACAACCCAAATAGCATGACGTCAAAATGGTACAAAGGTCGTCTCGGTACCGTAAAGGCAGTACACGCTCGATCCAACAAAAAATGGATTTACGCTGGAAATGAAATAGGTCTGATCAAGTCGTGGCAATGTACCCTCAATGTTTTGCAATGGGTAAGCATCTTTGGTAGTAAATGCATGCAGTTTACGCGCGTCTTAACAAAATCGATTTTTATCAGAACGGTGTACAACTGTTGTGCGATTGCTCCACGGACTCTCACTTTCCTCACTAACTTCTAACTTTAACATTTATTCTATTTCAGTATATACGATATACTGCATGGCCAGAGACAAAGGATAATGCCTATCTTTTACCGAGACAGCGTCATAAATAAAACGAGTTGTGGGTTTCTCACCGCTTAGCTGATTCACATTGAAAATTCTGTTTCTAGCCTCATAATATTTACGTAAGCGTTCCTCATAAGGTAATTCTGGGTTAATATAGTTAATTTTGCTTAAATCTATTTTATTTAATTTTAAATCTTTTTCTAAATTTACAAATGTGAATGTACCACAGGCATGGCCTCTGTTGCCCGTTGGACCCACCCCTGTAAGTTACGCATACTATCAAATTGCTTCTTCCTTTCCACTGACTTTTCCTTAACTTCCTTTTTCCAGCACTGTCCATCCAAGCCACTCTAACTCAGCAATCGATAAAAATACTCAAAATGAAGCAATACTCAGCGATACCTGACTAACAAAATAAACAGTGCAAAAACGCCAAAACAAATATCGAATAATTAAGTAAATAAATAACCAGTAAGGACGCTATCTTCAGCAAGGCTGAAGCTATAATACTTTTCACTTTGTGTCACTACAAAAAAAAAAGAAATGAATAGTTTTCAAGACTCCCTAACAACATAAAATTTCGCTATAAAAGGGCGTGGCCACGCCCACTCTTGGTCAAAATAGTTTTCATTCCTACCTAAGAACATAACTGTAGGGTTTCAAGTCAATTGGTTCAAAAACAAAAAAGTTTTCCATACAACGGGTCAATTTTCTATAAGTGGGGGCGTGGCCTCCCCAAGAACATAACTACGAAGTTTCAAGTCAATTGGTTGAAAAACAAAAAAGTTGTCCATACAACGACGTGAATATTGCTTCTCTTCCTCTTCTTCATTTTGTATGGGAGCTACCAGTTCCAGATGTCCAATCTCAATGAAACTTTCAGGCATGTAGTCGGACTATGTAGAACTACTATGTTTAAAATTTCAGCCCTCTATCTTCCAAAACAAAAAAGTTTTCCATATAACGATTCAAATTTGTTTTTCTTCTTCATTTTGTATGGGGGCTACTAGTTCCAATAATCCAATATGGCCGGTTCCGACCAAGTATTTGACCACACATTAGAGAAGACTCCCTGCAAAATTTCAGCTCGATATCTGCAAAACTGTGGTAGGAGATAGCATATTCACAGACAGACGGACAGACGGACATGGCTATATCAACTCGTCTTGTCGAGCGGATCAAGAATATATATACTTTATGGGGTCCCCCTTCCCTCCTTCTTGCTGTTACAAACTTCAGGACAAAGTTAGAATACTATTCACTTGCGTGAAGAGTAAGAAAAAAAAAAATCGCGTGCAACACAGTACACGTGTTTGAAGTGAAACTCTCTTTAAAATAAAAACAAAAAACTTGTAAGGACGCAATCTTCGGTCTTGTCTTGCCCATTTTCTGGTTTGCATTTCTCGTTATCTTAATATCTTATATACTAAGTTTCATTGTTTTAGCTCATTGCATCCTGGCATATGCAAATTATAAATTTTTGCTATTAGTAGGCGTTGCCATGCCCAATTTTTGATCAAAATAGTTTTTATGTCTCTCTAAGGCCCAGTTTCACAGTCAAAGTTAACCCAGCGTTAACTCCGAGTAACAATTTTTCAGTTTCACACTTAGTAGTTAACCCCTGAGTTAACCCTACTACATTCTAGGGTTAACCCCGAGTTAACTACTCTGTTTTAACTTTTTCTATTTATGTTTTTTAATGTCAAAACAGAACTAAATTTGTCTGTCAAAAAAATAAAAATTAAATATGTCCCAATCAATTGAAATGAATTTGATAAATGAGCTTGTATAGCAGCATTCAACCAGGTAGTCTCACATCGTATGGAATTACTGACATCGGAAGTCGTTTACTTTTCATTGGGAGAAGATATGCATCATTTATACAAAGTTTCCTTGTGTGATTGCTATGTGTATTGCACCCATGTTGTGTTTTACACGAAACTAATATAACTACGTACTATTGTACCATTTGAAGAGTGCGGTTAACTTTCGTTGTGCAGAGTAACTGCCCGCCCCTTTGTAATGGTGAACTATACAATTAGACATAATCGAGTCAACATTTCACCGCTTGTTATATTGGATTCTCTTCACCTATCCATTACTAATTGAAGGTGATTTTAAAAATAACTGAAAAAATAAACAGTGTTTGGTAAGTAGATGTTCAATGTTGTAAAACATTATTCTCATCAAATAGAATGTTGCCATATTTATATAACTAGAGTTAACTCGTCACTGTGGAACTGAAAGTCAGAGTTAACTCCGGGTAAGGGTTAAATTCGAGTTAACTTTACTCTGGGTTAACCCTACACTGTGAAACTGGGCCTAAGACAATAAGTGTGAAGTTTCAAGTCGATTGATCAAAAAACAAAAAACGTTTTCCATACAACGACGTAAATTTGCCTTTTTTCCTCTAATCAATGATTTATAGTAATAAAATTAGAGGATCTGTGCAACATTTCAGGTCGTTGATTTCAAAACAATAAAAGGGAAAATTTAGGTGTCTGAGAAATATATTACAGATATTTTCACAATCATGCAAAATCTCTGACAATTTTCTCAGAGATTTTATTTAATTCGGCCTTCTTTTAAGTTGTTAGAAAAAATTATGTACCAAGAAACAAAATATAAAATAAAAAACAATTCCATATTTTACATGTTTTAATTAATAAATTTGCGAATAAAAAAAACCCTTCCCAAATCAACCAAATTTTTATACCCTGCACATACAGTGTGTCAGGGTATATTAAGTTTGTTTGAACGAAATGTATGTAACGCACAAAAGGAAAGGAGGGGGACCCCATAAAGTATATATATTCTTGATCAGGACGACAAGAGAAATTGATTGAGCCATGTCCGTCCGTCCGTCTGTATTCACCAATGGATCTCGGAAACTGTAAGAGCTAGAGATTTGAAATTTGGAGAGTACACTCGTGATGCTTGGCAGCAGATCAAGTTTTTTTTTTTTTTGTGACATGCCCACTCCTTCCCGCCCATCCAGCCCAACCCACTTTTTTAAATCGCTATAACTCAAACATCCAAATAGATAGAAACATGAAAGTCGGTATGTAGACTCAGTATGAGTGGCTCTGCAAAACTGCATACCACAACCACACCACCCCCCCCCCCCCCATTTTTATTTCCCCTCCTCCAGTTATTTTCTGTAAATTGCTATATCTCCACAATTAACAAAGGTACAACCCTGTATACAAGCTCAGTGATAATACATCTTAAAAACTGTATACCACAAACTTCCCTTCTCTTTAATGGCTACCCCTCAGAGGCCAACAAACTTAAATTTTTCGTAAAATCCACATTTTTTAACAGATTTTCTTGATATTTCGAACACTATTTGAATTGACGATGTCAGATCAATATGTTTTTGTAAATTGAGGATGTGGCGACGCCTACTGTGTGTGCAGGGTATTATATTGTCGAGTTTACTCGACTATACGACCCTTACTGGTTTGAGCTGGAAAACAATCAATCTGCTTGTATCTATTTTCGAAGATTGAAAAGTAAATACATTCGAATTAAATTGTTGAAATAATCTTCAAATTATAATTAATGTGAATGCGTTAAACTCGGTAAAAAATCAAAGGGGATTTTTAGTTACTTTCAATAAAAAAGTGCCTGTACTTTCACATAATTTTATTAAGCGAAAACAAAGGAAAATTAACTTCCATATTCTCCCGTATGCAACAACTACTCGTATGTTACAAGTAATAACACAACACATACAACTATTGCATCAAAATGAATAGTTAGGGTCTTTGATTTCGTCCTCTCGCCAACCGACGTATGCCAATAATGTCGTCCACAAACAGAGTTGTGACATATTCGAAATACTTGTATTTAAAATACAAATATAAAATACAAAATACGTATTTTGGATTTTGTACTTAAATACTTTTTTTTAAAAGTATTTTGTATTTTATTTGAAATACTATTCGAGACGTATTTTGTATTTGTAAAATGGTTTGTAAATTACAAAATACTTTTTTATTCTTAGCTTCGTTTTTCTAAAGCATTCCGTGATTCAGTAAAAACAAAAAATGGCCACTAGTGGCGCAGCAGCTTTGAAAGTCTATGCACAAAATGACAGATGAAACAAAACGCATATAAAACCTGACCAATAATATATGAGGGACCCCTCTTGACAATCTATTTCATTATTTCTGTTTTGTGCGCTCGAAATGTCTTTAAAAAAATGCCAAAACAAATTGTATTTAAACAATATGCCGTGTAGGCAATAAAATAATACGTTATTTTAACGATTTGTATTTAAGGGGTTACATGGGTTTCGTCGTGTAAAAAAAGGCCTATTTTCAAGAATTTTTTTTTACCATAAAAAATTATTTATTTAATTCAAACTTTTTTCTGTCTTGAAGATACACATTTTAAGAATATTTTCTGAAATTTTCGAAAAAAAAAAAAATTAAAACTTCGCCATTGTGACGTCATATTCGGTGACCCTTCGAAAAAAAGATGCCTCCGCGTTGTCAGCATAACTCCTGACAGGATGATTTAAAAGGAAAAACAAAAAATACGTGTTTCAGATAAAACCATAAACTCGTGCTTGAACGAAGGAAAAACAAAAAAAGCAAAAATTGGAATTTTGGCAGACCTTTTTCCAAAAAAAAGACAATTTCGGTCAAATTTGCGCGAATTTTTTTTTTTTTTAATAGTTGAAATTGAAAAAAAACAAAATCCTTCGTTCAAGCACGAGTAAATTGTATCTCAAACACGTGTGTAAAATTTCATCAAGATCGGTTGAGTAGTTTTCGAGAAATTTTGACAACCGACTTTAAAAACACAGTTACGAGAAAAACGCGTTTAAAGTTTTGAGTAACAATAAAAGTGACTTGGAGCGCGCACCTTCCAAAGGCTGTGTCTTCGAAACTATTATTCGGATCGACTTGAAAATTTAGAATAATATTATTGAGATGTTGTAGAAATTAATAAGTGAAAAAAAAAATTTTTTTTTTTTTGAACCAACGAAACCCATGTAACCCCTTAAGTGATTGCGAATGTATAAATGTTATGTCCAACGATAGTGATATATATCAACTGCCCAACCATGAGCGATGTGCCAGACTTTGCATTTAATACCTTCTCGGGACATAGACAAAGCCAAAAGTAACAATAACTCATACCGAAAAGTACATGATGCGGCCATGGCTAAATGTCAGGCTGTTTGGAATTTATGTGCCAGGTCTCCGAAAGCTTGTGAAACTTCCAAGAAAATCCAGTATATTGTGGTGGTTTAGTTGATACAATTAAAGAAAGTATAAAATATCGGTTTGAAAAATATAAGTTGCATGACACTCGTACCAAACACAGCATTCTAGCAGTATGGAGTAGGAGTATGTGAAGGAATTGTTTATTGCGGAAGTGCGAAGATTCAAACGCGACGATTTTAAAAGTGTACACCCACAAACATCAACATTGAAAAAGAAGCAAAAAAGTGAGTCTTACTATATGTTCAATGATTCAGACTCCTCGGCAATCTCTACAGATGGCAACAGCAGCACCTGACACTGATTTGGAGACCCTCCAATATTTAAGAGATGAAGACACAAGTCTGAATATCCTTAACACATATCCAACTATAAAAAAAGTGTTTTTACGGTACAACACTTGTCTCCCAGTGAAAGGGCTATTTTCGTATGGTGGTATGATTATGCGTCCACACAGACGCAACATGTCAGATGCTCTTTTTGAAGAGCTTGTGATTTTAAAATCTTTAATAAATAAAGAAAACCAGTAAGTTGACCATAAAGTATTTTATTTCAATAAAGTATTTTGAAAATACATATTTTGTATTTAGTATTTATGTAAATACAAAAGGCAGAAGTATTTTGTATCTTGCATTTGAAATACTATATTAAAAAAGTATTTGCATTTTGTATTTAAATAATTTTCGAAAAGTATTTTGTACATCTCTGTCCACAAAGCCATACAATGCTTTCTCAATTTCTCCATCCCGATCCATACATGTGCACCATTTTCAAACAATTAGTTAATTGTTTGTACAACCTATATAAACCTTGCAAAAACTCAATCTCGACCAAAACTGGATTCACTTTATGTTCTATGAATTGATTTTCACTTTATTTTGCGGCATTTTAATTTTATTTGATTTATTTCGCACAATTCAGCTCTGTATTCACGCCCGACACTCGTTAAAATTAAAATTGTTAAAATTGCGACATTAACAAGTTGGGCGTGAAGACCGCTTTTATTATATTTTTGCAAAAACTTCGATATAGAAAAGTGTCTTATAAATATGAAACGGACCTTAGTATGACAGAAAACTTGAAAAAAAATTTTATTTTTCAAAAAATTTGGTCCACAAGCAATTGACGTGAGTCAAGACTTGACTCCAAAAAACAGCGGCGGCCTTAAAAAACAACAATTTTGCACAACGAAGGATCAATGCAGCATTTCTCAAAGTTTTTCGTTTGATAACCTGCAATTTTCAAACAGTTTATGAAGAAAAACGTGCGTATCAGCGTACGAGAGTGCTGCTAATTCATGCCAAACTCCTTCATCGCTAATGAAGGAGTTTGGCAACTCCCGAAACAGCTGTACGATCTGCCTGCTGCTAGCTTTTGAGCTAGTTCTAGCAATATTATTTGCTGTTAAAACTGCCAAAACTTTTGATTACAAATTTTTGTATCAAAATTGACCTCGAGCCTGCTAATCATTATTGAATTACTTGTGAGTTGGCTTTGTGTTACTGGTCAACACACATAAAATTTTTATAAAATTTAATTCCTGAAACTAAAAAAAAAAAATTTCTTCTATACTTTTCACGCAGTGAATACTATTCATTCACTGAATAGTATAATAAGTTTGTGCTGAAGTTTGTAACACATATATAAAGTAATTATATATTCTTGATCAGGACGACAAGACGAGTTGATTTAGCCATGTCCGTCTGTCTGTATATATTCGATCTCCTCCCACAGTTTAGAAAGGACTTCTTTTTTGTGCGATCAACTCATTTGTCGGAAGCGGCCATATCGGATTACTGGAACTGGTAGCCCCCATGCGAAATGAAGAAAAACCAGTAAGGACGCTATCTTCAGCAAGGCTGAAGCTTATATACTTTTCACGCACTTTCTTGTGCCACGCCTACTTTTTTGACTGAATATACTTTCTATTCATCTATTCTATTCATGTTATTAGGTACCGGAGATACACAAATTATTGATAGAAGTGGGCGTAACTATGCCCATTTTTCTGTCAAAATAGTTTCCATGCCTCCCCAAGAACATAAGTGCGAAGTTTCAAGTCAATTGATTAAGAAACAAAAAAAGTTTTCCATACAACGACGTGAATCTTGCGTCTCTTCCTCTTCTTGATTTTGTATGGCAGGTACCAGTTCCAGTTGCCCGATCTCAATGAAACTTTCAGGCATTTAGTCGGACGATGTAAAACTACTACACAGTTGTATTCTTCATTAGTGCGGAGTTTCATTATAGTTTTCTTTTAATTGCCTAGCAGTTTGCAGCTCGGCCTTGGGTTTTGTCAGAATTTTCTATCTGTGGCATTGACATTTTTCAGCTTACAAGTGCAGTTCAAGTTTCCCCTGAAATTTCATTTATTTCTGTGATGGATGAAGATTCTGGATCGGAGGCCACAATTTTTCCGACTTCTCCTGATTTATCTTGGTTCTCCCATGATGCAAATAACGAAATGTAAACTTGCCGTTTCACCAACATCTTCCCCTTAACAACAAAAAGCTGTCAAGTTGCTTCCTAGTGCCGATGCTCAATCCACCAAATCTATCTACTCAGATGCTAAAATGCGTCGAAACCTCCGTTCTAGAACCTTATCTATAGACTATCAGCCTCCTTTGTTAATCGTTTTTCGGAGTCATTTTCTGATGATGAGACAGAAGAGCATCCCAATCCTACGTTGGAGTCTACCATTGATGAACCTCTACGCAATTCTACTTTTTCCTCGGAGCATGGTTCTAGAAACATTTCTTCTTTGATTGTGACACCTCCTAATACTCCCTGCGACGCTTCCAAGTCATCAGTGAGTCCTCCTGCGTCTATTGGCAGCTCCTATTCTTTTGGCTCCGCTACTGTTGTCGATATTCGTAAACCGCTGCCCATTTTTATCGATGGAATTACCGATATAAATGGATTTAAGTCTAGTCTTGATCAAATTACTGACTCCACTTCATTTGACTTTAAATCAACCGGCAAAGGAAAAATTCGTATTATGCCAACCACAGCTGATGCCTATCGTTCAATCGTCAGTTTTCTGGACTCTTTCTTATTACCTTTTCATTCTTACCAATTGAAAGAACAACGTGCGTACAGAGTGGTCATTAGAGGTCTGCATCACGCCACACCTGCCAACATAATCAAATTGGAACTAAGTTCTCTTGGCCATACTGTGCGCAATGTGCATAATCCAAAAATTTGTAGCAATGGCGGCCCTCTAAATTTGTTCTTTGTTGAATTGGAACCTTCAAATAATAACAAGTCGATTTTTGAACTCAAGCGCTTATATCGGCAAATAGTCTCAGTTGAATCCCCTCATCGTTCGAATGATATACCATAATGGCCTCACTAAGCACTATGGCCGGAAAAACTATCGTTGTGTGAAAAGCGGAGGCAACTATGCATCGACTTCTTGCATTAAGCCTCTTGACGATTTCGCAAAATGTGTCCATTGTGATGAACAACATACTGCGAATTGCAAAGGTTGTTTTGTTTATAAGGAACTGATTTCCAGGAGGGCCCCAAATCCACATAAGCCTCTTTCGCACTCTCAGCCCATTGCTGCATATTTAATTTATATTTCTTACGCGATTGCTGTTAAAAATGGCTTTTCTGAGCAGCCGATAAATATTTTGCCATCGCAACGTTCACAATCAACATCAAACAAATCTCAGTCTTCAAGGATTGATCCGCGGCAACGTGTAGCTGAATTTAATCTTCATGAACAAATGCATCAGCAGACAACCGCTCCTTCCATTTCACAGTCATCTGACACCCGCTTTGACACACTCTTGGCCAAAATTGACTGTATGCTCGATTGCCAAGCAAAAATGATGGAATTGTTAACAACGATTATATCGAATCAATATAAGTCTTCACATTGCTATTTGGAATGCTAACGGCGTGAGCAATCACATCAATGAGCTCCGCCTTTTTGTTCAACAACACAAAATTGATGTCATGCTACTGAGTGAGACCCACTTTACACCCAGGTCCCATTTCAAAATTTCAGGATTCGAACTTCACCTAGCAAACAACCCAGATGAAAATCAAACAAGTCGTGGTGCTGATGTTTTGGATTGACACTCGCCCTTGTCACCAATACGTAATTCATGGATGCAATACGCTGCTGTTAAAATCACTACTGATCATGGCGAATTGGTCATTGCTCCTGTGTACTGGTGGCGATTGGAACGCAAAATATCGCCTTTGGGGTTCCATGCTAGCAACACCTAGAGGCCGTCAACTGTACATTCTTGGAGAGAATACCTGACAACAGGGTCACCGACCCACTTCCCAAGCGACACAAGACGTCTGCCTGATGTGCTTGATTTCGCCATCTTTGCTGGAATCCACTCACTGATCTCTCACTCACTGATACCTCCATCAAATCATCAAGACTACTGACATCGCGTGCAAATCTGGACGAATTTCGAACAATTCTCGAAACTCGGACAAATTTGAACATCGAAATTTCCTCTCCAGAATATTTTGACGACGCAGTTGAAATTTTCAACCGAAATATTTACGCTGCCGCTGCTCACGCTAATAATAACTGCCCTTCGTTTGTGCCTTCCATTCTAATCAAGCCTCCTTTGAAACCTGCGACCCTGGACTTGGTGAGGTACAAACGAAGTCAGCGAAGAATGTTTTTGCGCTCCCGAAATGAATTAGACAAAGCTGCCTGGCGCAGAGCTGCTCTACAGTTCAAAGTGCATCTTGAGGAGGTAAGATCTACTTACTTTAACGAGCTTCTTAGATGTGATGACCCAAACAAAACGTCGGGTTTCAACCTATGGAAAGCCACAAAGTGCGTCAAAAGACAACCACATCGCTACGCCCCTCTTTTGGATGCAAGCAAAAGATGGTGTCGAAGCGACCTTGAAAAGGCAACTGCATCCGCGGATGAACTCTCCTAGAGATTCAAACCTTTTAATCTGGCTGCTCCATCTTCTGTGTGCAGAACTGTGACTCGCATCCAGCAGCCTGCTCCGCCTTCAGCTGCTGTCAAACCTATTTCACCTTCGGAGTCGTGCCTTCAAATAAATGGATTCAAAACCACAAAGTATCCGGGATACGATGGCATCGACGGCAGAGTTGCTAAGAAACTCCCATATAAAGGGGTGATGTTCTTAGTGATTCTTTTCAACGCGATATTACGGCTCGGCCACTTTCCCACCCAATTAAATTGTGCCGCAATCGTAATGATTCCGAAACCTGGCAAGACGGAAAAACTTGTCACGTCTTATAGATCGATAAGCTTTCTGCCAGTATTCTCAAAAATGTTCGAAAGAATATTTCTTGGTAGAGTACCGGCAGTATTGGGCAGCCAGGGTGCCATTCCGAAAAACCAATTTGGCTTTAGGGCTCACCATGGTAGCCCGGAACAAGTCCATCGACTCCAACTGCTCCATTCTGGCTACTTATGCAGATGACAGCGATTCTGTGCTCAAACACATCCTAGCTACAGTCTTACTTGTATCGTCTGGAGTCATGGTGCACAAGATGGAAGATTAAGATCAAGCCAAGTAAATCACAACAGTTCGCACCTGAAAGTCAATGGCTTCTATCACTAGGCCCAAAATTTTCACTGCCAATAACCAACGAAAATATATCACCAATCCACATAATTGCCGACCTTGAACAAGGAATTCAGACGATAAATGACGAAAAAAATAAGAGACATGTTCAAACATAATAGAAAATTAGACCAGTAGGAAAATTTTGGTATCGTTTGACGTCGTTTCCTTGTTCACTATCATACCAATAAACCTGGCGGTAAACAACATTATGGAACGATGGACGGACATAGAACAGCAAAAAAAAAAAAAAAAACAAAAACATCCCAAAACAAAAATTTAAATAAATTTTAAATTTCGTATTAATTGACAACAATTACTGGACGTACAATGACATAATATATAACCAAGTTTTTGGCATGCCCATGGGGAACCCAATATCACCTACAATTGCAAATGTGGTTTTGGACAAAATATTGGACAACGCAATAGAAAAGTAAGCCAAGAGGGACTTACACATAAAACATATTTCAAAACATGTACATGATATATTTTGTATATTAAAAGAGAAGGACGCTGAAACAATATTAACCACTTCAAACCAACAACACTACAGAATACAATTTACAATGGAAACGGAGGAAAACAGAAAACTTGCTTTTTTGGACACTGAAATCGAAAAGGAGAAAGGACAACTCGTGTTTGACTGGTATACTAAAAAAATTGCATCTGGACGAATTCTGAATTATCATTCAACCAATCCCGCAATAAAAAAATAAACACAGCAAAAAACATAATAACAAAAGCCTACACATTGAGTGACAAAAAATACAGACAGTACTCGACTCCGACATACCCTGTACCTTCAGTTTATACCAACTGTAAAATATACCTTGTTTATGCGACAGCTAAAGCGTTTTAACTGAATGCGCACTAACTAAAAACGCAGTGCTTATGCGTAAACGAGGTATGTACATATGTATATGCGAGAGCCTTAAAGCGTATTAGCTCATGAAGAACATCTGATCGCCTCGAACTTTTTAGTTGTTTTGATTGATTCTTTCGATATAAATCATAAATTCGATTAATGTTATGAGCATTAAAATTGCCACTATCCTAGCCACCTATTTTTGCCTCCAAAAACTCCCTTCTTTGTTTATTTTTGTCTAATTTCATGAAATTCCTCTTGTTTTTTACAAAATTACGCATGTGCTTTTTTTTACTCATTTGCTTTGGCAGAGCAGTGTTCCCATATGAAAAAAATTATATATTGCTTCTCAAAAAGATCACGTTATGTATTAAAAGCACATTTTTGACATAAACTATGAAAGCAAAATGACAATCTTGGCATTTACAATTGTTTTCTCAGAACATAATAAGCAAAACAGCGCTAAAAACAAACTACTACAATAAACAGAATAATTCTTCCATATGGCATCACTGACCACTTATACTCATTCGGTACCAGCTGATTTTCAATGCGCTTTAACGAGTGTCGATATGGTTAATGCCGTTTAACTCTGTCCCTTTTAAAAAGCGCTCTAAGCTAATGCGCATTAAGGCGTTTATGCATGCGGTTTTAGTTAGTGCGCATTGAGTAAGTGCACTTTAAGGACCTCGCATACACGCGGTAATAGATTTCATTTTCATTCAATTTCATATATGTATACCAATTTTTACTCTTTTAGACCAATTCGTTCAAGAGATATAACGGTATTCTACCATGGCTATATGTGGGCGTGGTCACGCCCATTTCACAATTGAATATTGTTATACTCCATTCCAATATCATATATGCAAAGTTTCATTCTTGTAGGTTTTATGGTTCTTGAGATATAAGCGTTTCAAATTATTACTATATACATATGGGCGCGGTCACGCCCATTTTTTTAAGTGTATTTTCTTGGAGTTTGAGTAAGCTATATACACTCCAACTTTGGTGTTCCTATCTCCCAAGGTTGCTCCAGTCATTTTCCCCTCACCCCTAAACAGAAAAAGGTGAGACAAAATAAGCTTGATCTGCTGAATGAATAACAGAATCGAACTGCGAAAAGATTTTGGTTCTATCTATTATAGTTTCCGAGATCGACACGTTCTTACAGACGGACGGACGGATGGACGGACATGGTTAAATCGACTTCTCTTTCGATACTGATCAAGAATATATATACATTGTATAGTCGGAAATGTCTCCTTTAAGGTGTTACATGCATTGTCGTTGCGCACAAAACTAATATACCCTTGTACCATAAAGTACAGGGTATAAACATACATCAAAATAAAAACAATGTTGTCCAACAACAATTATCCAGAACGGCTAATCGACGAATTAATTTATAGAGCAACAAAAACACTAACAGACCAAAAAAAAAAACAAAAGACGGTATTGAAGACTAAAGTACATAAGCGTGCCTCATGTTGACAAGGTAACAAGCAAGGAAACATTGGACAAAATAATACCGACAGAAAAAGTAAAATTGACATACGCATAGAAGGCACAGACAAACATAAGATCACTATTTACAAACACGAAAGACAAAATTGACAAAAACAAAAAACAGAACGTTGTTTATGAAATCACATATGTACATGGGCAAAGAAGGGGTACCATGCAAGAAAGTATATGTGGGTACCACTAAGCACGCTCTAAGCACAACAATGATAGAACATAGAGGAGACGCGAAAAAGGGAAAGATGACAACTGCTCTGTCACAACAAACATATCGCACATGTTTAACTTAACTGTCACAATTAAAAATTTGTCATTTTCGAGTTTTCATGTAAAAACTGTTTATCGTATGTATATCTATCACCACAAAAGAGGTGGTGTAATTATCTGACTTAGAAACAGAGTTATGCCTCTTTTCAATATTGCATTTCCATAAGGTTGTCATTGGCACTAAAGCAGTTTTTTGCGTTTCCTGAAAATTCATGTTTTTTGAGTTGTGACAGTTTAGTTAAACCTGTGCTATATGTATAAGATACACAGGTCACACTGCAGATTTTGACAACGCGAAAATTTTGGGCATAGAAAAGAGAGAAAAAACACGGATGACACTGGAGGGTTTACGAATACAACAAAGAGGGGACAAGGCAATTAATCACAAAGAAGACAGACCAAATAAACTTCATTTACGCGGGCACAATCACAGTGGACAAAAATAAACACAAAAACAATTGGACGAGAAAAAACAATAGAATACAATTGTGCAATAATAGGATTAATTATGTCGACACTGGTAGACAAACAAAGACTGCCGCAAATTAGTAGTCCATAAGGTATGAAAAGTTTTTTGTGCATTATATTTGTTTTGTGAAATTAATTGTATTTTACGTATGTATGTATGTAAACCAATAATGATTAGCAGGCTCGAGGTCAATTTTGACACACAATAATAAACAACAAACAATATTGCGGATCCCAAGACAATCGGTTCTGCAGTCTGGAACTGTAACCGGGTCCGACCTGGACTACGGTCCTGCCAAGGATTGTCATCACTCGACTCAAGAAGTCATCCAAACAGTACGTATACCCTCTTTCTGCTTCAAATTTCTGTCGCTTTTTCTCAAACTGAGCAAGTAACGCCTGCCTGCTTGCTCAGTACTCTACTTCTTCGTGCAGGCGACATTGAATCTAACCCAGGTCCCAGAGTGTGGCTGTGCTCCGTTTGTAATGCTCGCATTACAAAAGGAGTGTACTCCGTGCTTTGACATGGGTGTTCAAATTGGTGTCACTTGCGCTGCTCTGAGCTGAATAGTGCAAATGACTACTCTGCGTCGTTTATCTGTACCTCCTGTCTAGCTGCGCGTCCAGGAATGCCATCTCCTGCACATGTTGCTCTTGCCTCACCCCCAATCGTAAATGCAACACCTTCTCCACAATCTCAATCGCCATGCCCTGCAACCCCCCCTACGACATGCTACACCTTCTTCCCCTAGCTTAACTACAACACCTAGCCCCATCCGCTGCAACTCCAGCGTTAGAGTCCTTCAATGGAATTGTAATGGGCTGCGCCATAAGATCACGGAGCTGACGGATTACATGGCACACCATAACATCCGCATTGCCGCCGTTCAGGAAACCAAGCTATCTGCCAGATGTCAGCTTCGCTCATCAACGGAATATAACCTTCTCCGCCTTGACAGAGCAGCAGACAAGGGTGGCGGCTTGGCCTTCGTATTACACCGATCGGTAGAATATACCACTTGTACTTCCCAACCGCGCCGATCCACACCTTGAGGCGTTAGGAATTGCAGTTCGATACAGAGATGGAGACATCGACATTGTTAATGTCTACATACCCCCAACCGCAGCTTGCTGCACAGGTTACAAGCCTGACATTGCATACCTACTTCATGGCGAACGCAGAATAGTCGTAGGACACTTCAATGCACATCACATAAGGCATTCAACTCTGGGAACATTACCATCGTCAGCCCGCAGCTACTCCTGTGCACCAGCTGGCGTACGCATGTTACGCTTAATTCAGATGATGTGCCAATTCTTATTTCAACCCACATAGAGCCTGAATTTATAAATTCAGAAAAGCGAACTTATATAAATTTTGCCAAAGCCAACTGGACTGCGTTCTCGGCACATGCATGCTAAAAAGCCACAACAACTAAAGAGAAATGCATACAGGAGGGCAAGGAGCCCTGGGGCCAGATGGTCTTGCAACTGTCATGCTAAAACACATGGGACAGGCAGGATGCACATACCTGGCAAAGGTAATAAACCTCAGCTTTGCCACCCTTTCCATTCCTGAGCACTGGAAAAAAGGGAGAATCGTTTCAATCCCAAAGCCTGGTAAACCTCCTGAGCAAGGTTCTTCCTACCGCCTTATCACTCTCCAATCGCCAAAATAGTGGAGCTCTTACTTCTACCATATCTGAAAGGATCCTTCGAACTAGCGGAGCACCAACATGGATTTCGAGAAGGCAGAAGCACCACAACAGCGCTATGTGAGATAGCAACTACCGTTGCCACCGGTCTCAATAGTGAGCGCCCTAACCAGAGGTCCATCGTAGTAGCGCTAGACCTGGCAAAAGCCTTTGATGCAGTCAGCCTACCAAAACTATTTCACCACCTCATGGACACAAGCCTCCCAAATAACACCAAGCGCTGGCTAATTAATTATCTTACCAACCGAAAAGTCTTTGTCGAGTTTCGCGGCAAGTGTAGTAGCCTCAGGAAAATAAAGCAAGGAGTTCCGCAGGGTGGGGTACTCTCGCCAATTCTATTTAATCTGATCATGTCGAAGCTACCTCCGCCTACAAATGACTTAAAACTTGTCACATATGCGGATGATTGAACCATCATTGGAGTAAATAATGATATCTCTCCCATTGAAAAAAGACTCAATCTTTATTTTCCGTGGCTTTTAAAGTTCATTACTGATCATAAACTCAATCTATCAACAGCTAAATCGTCCGCAACCATTTTTACCACTTGGACGAAAGAGGTAAACGTGCAGCTCAATGTAAGAATCAATGGTGCCCAGATCCCATCAGTAAAGTACCCAAAGATTCTAGGGGTCACATTTGACAACACCTTCGTGTTCGCCAGACATGCAGAAATATTAGCAAAGAGTGTAAGAAACCGAAACCACATCCTAAAAGCCTTAGCAGGCTCCACCTGGGGCATGGATAAGGAAATCCTTCTGGCCACATACAAAACCTATGGCCTCTCACTTGCTAATTATGCCACCCCGGTATGGGCCCCGGCTCTGAGCGACACGCAGTGGAGCAACCTACAAGCAGCCCAAAATTCAGCCCTCAGAATCATCACTGGATGCCACATGATGACACACGAAGAACATCTGCACCAGGAGACAAAAATGCTACCTATAAGGACACATAGTGAACTTTTAGCTACGCAGTTCCTCCCGGCGTGTCGTCAGTCCAGCCATCCCAATCATGGAGTCATTACAGCAGTGCCACCTCCTCGTGATGTCAGGAACGATCTCCGTGACTACAAACCAAAAATTCAAAGCTACATTGGAGACTTCCCACTCACGAGAGATGAGGTCACTCAAGCGCAGCGAGACGTCCACACTCACATAGTACGTGCAACGATGCTATCTTACCCTAACAATGTAGTCCTGGGTGGCAGACCGCCTCCCATTGATGCATCGGAGCAGCAGCTACCCCGTAACACCAGGACGACCCTCTCTCAGTTAAGGTCGTCGTACTGCAAGTTGCTCAATCATTATCTGGCACGAATAAACACAGAAATTATTGATCGCTGCACTATCTGCAATACCACCCCGCATGACACCAGACACCTTTTTGAATGCCCAGGCAATCCCACGCAGCTCACCCCCAGTGCACTCTGGTCTCACACCGTTGAGGCAGCCATGTTCCTGTGACTGGCTGTTACCTGAGTTATCAATGTCCTTATACTAACTATTCCTTCTTTTCTTTCTTTTCTTCTCCTTTTTGCTACAACGTATACGATACTACAATTGGATGACTTTCGTAAAGTCGCTACAACAACAACAAACAATATTGCAAGAACTAGCTCAAAAGCTAGCAGCAGGCAGATCGTACAGCTGTTTCGGGAGTTGCCAAACTCCTTCATCAGCGATCTTTGCTTAACGATGAACGGATTATTAGCAGTCCCCATATGTTTTTCTTGATAAACTGCATGAGAATTGCAGGTTATCAAACGCAAAGCTGCTTCGATCATCGCCTTGCAAAATTGTTGTTGTTGTGGGCCACCGCTGTTTGTTGGAGTCAAGTCTTGACTCGCGTTAACTGCTTGTGGACCAAATTTAGAAAAATAATTGAATACAATTTTGGTGTATCAAAATTGACCTCGAGCCTGCTAATCATTATTGAATTAATTCTATAGGTCGTAAAACAAAACACATTTTATGTAGGTAAACAATTTTTAGATTATGTTCAGACTCCCCGATGAAGGCGGAAAGACGCCGAAACGGGTAGGAGAAATTTAAAAGAGTTAAAAACAGTAAAGACCAGTAAGGACGCTATCTTCAGCAAGGCTGAAGCTATAATACTTTTCACGTTGTGTCACTAAAAAACTAAATGAATAGTTTTCATGCCTCCCTAACAACATAACTGTAAGGTTTCAAGTCAATTGGTTAAAAAACAAAAAAGTTTTCCATACAGCGGTTCAAGTTTTGCGATAAGTGGGCGTAGCCATGCCCACTTTTGGTCAAAACAGTTTTCATTCCTCCCTAAGAACATAACTGTAAGGTTTCAAGTCAATTGGTCAATTTTCGCTAAAAAAAGGCGTGGGCACGCCCACTTTTGGTCAAAATAGTTTTCATTTCTCCCTAAGAACATAACTGCAAAGTTTCAAGTCAATTGGTTGAAAAACAAAAAAGTTGTCCATACAACGGGTCAAATTTCGCTAGAAGTGGGCGTGGCTACGCTCACTTTGGGTCAAAATAGTTTTCATGCCTCCCTAAGAACATAACTGTAAAGTTTCAAGTCAATTGGTTAAAAAACAAAAAAGTTTTCCATACAACGGGTCAATTTTCACTAAAAAAGGGCGTGGCCACGCCTACTTTTGGTCAACATTGTTTTCATTCCTCCCTAAGAACATAACTGTAAAGTTTCAAGTCAATTGGTTAAAAAACAAAAAAGTTTTCCATACAACGGGTCAAATTTCGCTATAAAAGGGCGTGGCCGCGCCCACTTTTGGTCAAAATTGTTTTCATTCCTCCCTAAGAACATAACTGTAAAGTTTCAAGTCAATTGGTTAAAAAACACAAAAGTTTTCCATACAACGGGTCAAATTTCGCTATAAAAGGGCGTGGCCGCGCCCACTTTTGATCAAAATAGTTTTCATTCCTCCCTAAGAACATAACTGTAAAGTTTCAAGTCAATTCGTTGAAAAACAAAAAAGTTTTCCATACAACGGGTCAATTTTTGCTATAAGTGGGCGTGGCTACGCCCACTTTTGGTCAAAATAGTTTTCATTCCTCCCTAAGAACATAACTGTAAAGTTTCAAGTCAATTGGTTAAAAAACAAAAAAGTTTTCCATACAACGGGTCAATTTTCGCTATAAGTGGGCGTGGCTACGCGTGGCTACGCCCACTTTTGGTCAAAATAGTTTTCATTCCTTCCTAAGAACATAACTTTAAAATTTCAAGTCAATTGGTTGAAAAACAAAAAAGTTGTCCATACAACGACGTGAATATTGCTTCTCTTCCTCTTCTTCATTTTGTATGGGAGCTACCAGTTCCAGATGTCCAATCTCATTGAAACTTTCAGGCATGTAGTCGGACTATGTAGAACTACTATGTTTAAAATTTTAGCACTCTATCATAGAAAACAAAAAAGTTTTCCATACAACGATTCAAGTTTTGTTCATTTTTCTTCTTCTTTTCGTATGGGGTTCCAGTGGTCCGATATGGCTGGATCCGACAAATGAGTTGACTGCACGAATAAGAAGTCTCTGTGCAAAATTTCAGCTCGATATCTTAAAAACTGTGGGAGGAGATTGTATATATACAGACAGACGGACAGACGGACATGGCTAAATCAACTCGTCTTGTCGTCCTGATCAAGAATATATATACTTTATATAGTCGGAAATGAATATTTCGATCTGTTACAAACTTCAGCACAAAGTTATTATACTATTTCACATACGTGAAAAGTATAAAAATGCTTTTTACTTTTTAACTAAAAAAGATAAATCGGCCAAAATAACCCGCATGCAGATGCATACCAAAACAAAAAAAAAAAAACATCGCACATTTAGCCTATGAAGAGATGCAACCCCTGCTATCACGCTAAATGGCTTCTCGATCCCACAATGCACAGTTGTGAAATACTTGGGTTTCCATCTTGATAAACGCCTGACTTGGAAGAAACACCTGGAAATCACAGCCCGATCCTGCTCCGCAAAAATGAAGAAACTACACTGAACGAAGCAAACTGAGCTTGGAAAACAAATTCCTCATTTATAAACAGATATTTGCTCCTTCACGGAAGTACGGAATACAGCTATGGGGGACATCATGTGCAACTAACAGAAGAAAAGTAGAAATAATTCGAAATAAGGCACTCAGGACTATCACTAACGCTCCGTGGTATGTCAGAAATTTGACATTACACGCAGACCTTAAAGTACCTTCCGTCATCGATGAAATAAATTTCCACAGCAGTCGATACAATGAAAAACTGTCCACTCATCCAAACCCGCTTGCGAAAGCTCTTATTACAACATTACTTTAAAGACGTTTAAAAAGGCTCCACCCAAACGACCTACACAATCTCAATTAACAAAACAATTCACAAAATTAATTAATTTTCATCGTGTCATTTTTCTTATACTTTACATCAATATTTTATAGCCAGATGGCTGGTTAATATTTAAATTAAATATTATATAGAAAAAAAAAAATTAACTGTATAGGTCGTAAAACAAAACACACAATAATAACAAAGAAAATAAACAATATGTCAAAGTTAAGAACAGCTTACTTAGTTTAAATTATTACACTTTTATAAATACAAAAGTCCGTTCACGATAATACCCAGCCGGACCTTCAGTAACTTAGTGACAAAAATAAGCAAGTTTTTCACCGTTCTTTCTAAAAGGAAAAAATCACTGATGTAGTTTTCAGTGTGCCAATAAGGCAAAAAGCACTATGAAGCAGTCATCTACGTTATTTTAGAAGGTTAAATGGCACCGATACATGAAAACTTAGCTTGTAAGCTAAGTGGGTTTTTCACAGTTCTTTTAGAATAAAGAATATAGGAAATAGCCCGAAGACGATTTTTCAGATAACGTAAACATATACGTTACTCTGTAAGGCTGAAAAGCAGCGATACATGAAAATGTCGCTTCTATACTCAGTGTGTTTTGAAAGCTGATTTAAAAAAATAAAATACGAATGAGTCCGAAGACGATTTTGTCAGATAAGGCAAACACTTACGTTACTTCGTAAGGCTGAAAAGCAGCGATACATGAAAATGTCACTTCTATACTCAGTGTGTTTTGCATGCATTTCAAAAAAATTCAAAGTCTACTTCGCCGTATAAGCTGTGAAAAACATAGTTATTTGGACGGTGACACCAGGTTCAACTCCTAGCAACCACGGAAGTTTTTACATGTTTGGTAATTTCAGTGTAATGAGTGCCAGTTTTAAATAATAATATCACATTTCAAAGTTAATTTTCATGATAATAATAAATAAAAATATAAATAACACATCTATGGCATGGTTGGAATTCTAATTTTTGTTTTAATTTTTGGATGCATTGGTTTTGTTTTAAGCAATTATTTGAGGGGGTATGCCACCTTTGCGATTTAAAAAATTGTGAAATAATTTATACTACGTAAAGTAGTCTTTGAGGTGTACAGAATATATATTGATCAATTTTATAGGTAGCCGAAACATTTTTTGTATGCTATAAACAAATTTAATTAAGCGCTCTTAGTGAAATTGTATGTAAATACAAAACTTTAAACCCGTTTTTCTCGAAACGACATTTCTTAAATTGGCGCGTCAGATTGCTCCGCCAGTTTTTATCGGATTGACCTGAGAATGCGTGCAGTGTTCGAGTGTGTACGAAAGATCGTTTAACATATTATATTTAGATAAAGAGCAAGCGAGAGAGAGAGAGAGAATGCATATAAATTTTTGTTGATCATATTAATGCAGCTACAACAACAACAACAACAACAATAACCGAAATAATGACAGAATTAACATAATAATTGTTGTTTTGGTTTTCTTTTTTAAAAAATTTTTTCATGCAGTGAATAAATATAAGAGACATATTTGATTATATAAAGTTAATATAGAAATGTCTGTCCGTCTGCTTGACCGTTCCATCCACGATTCAGAGAACGACATTGGTCGGAATGTGCATGATTGGTTCACTTGAAATGAAAACTTCCATGCAAATAAAAGTAAGTAGAAAATTGATTAAATTAAAGCGGTCTGAAATTCAATAAAAAAAAGCACCTAGCACATCTACACTTAATATGCAGAAGTACGAAGAAAGTTAAATCCCTAGAAAATGTAAAACCTATTGAAGGATCTGGAAAACCTTTAAATCGTGAAATCAATGTACATATATGAAGAGATGAAAGATTATATGGGAAAAATGGGCGTGATATAGGAAAATGTAGGTAAAGAGAGACAGAGAGAGGGATGGATAAATTCCGCAATGTTTTTTTTATTTTTATAAATGTATTTCAATTGAAATTGCGGCATATTTTTTTTTAAAACTCGTGTTTGTCATTGTAGTGCAGTGTTTTAATAAACAAAAAGATCATTGAATTAAAAAAAAAAAGAAAAAAAAATCAAAAACTCAATGAAGAAACATCAACAACAAATATAGACAGGAAAAAAATTGGTTTTTACTTCGCTTTTGTATTAAATACTTTGATGGTTTTCCGACAAGAACGAATGAAAACAGGTGAGTTATTAAATAAATAATCAAATGCAAAAGTATATAAAATCTGTTATATTTTTTTTTTCCTATGCTTATGTACGATGTATGTACATATGGCTGTTATAGCACAAAATCAATTACACTAAAAGTAAGTATAGGGCATAATCTAAAATAACATTTGTGTGTGTGAGAGAGTTTGTAACTCCACTGCAGGAAATTGAATTAGTTCACAAGGCGTTTGGTAGGATTTTTTTCTTTAATGTTTCAGTACTTTGCACAAACTTTACATGTCTAATTTCCTTGTACACCGGGGTGGCCGCTTTTTGAAGGCATTAAGCATGCCTGATTCTTTGCTCAAGAAAGGCTTTTGAAAGGTCTAACTTTGTATTGTTATCTAAATACATAAATACTTCTTTTTCTTCAGTGGCTATTCACATTTTTTATCCTAGGAAGGCATTTTGGAACGCCTTTTTTCGTTAAGGTATTCTCATTTTTCCCTCTGGGAAGGTATACTCATTCTTTCCCTTTGGGTTTATTTAATTTGTTTAGTGTATAAAGTACAAACTTGATTTATATTCACTGATTCTGTATTCTGTATTTTGATTTCACTACTCTATACAATAAAGTTCTTAATAGTTATTATGTATTTTGTGTGTGTTTTGCATTCGAGACTTTCTCTCTATCTCTTGCTCTTTCACTCTCGCCAAGTTTGTGCGTTGTCAACTATTATGTAATTTACATTAACAAGCGGATGTCGTTGACTGTCATCAGCAGCAGCAGTAGCCGCAGCCAAACCAAAGCCCAATCCAGCCAGGCAGTCAGGCAGTCAGCCAAACAGCCCAGTCATTTAAATCTTCAATTCATTCCCGCATTTGCCGCTCACCCACGTAACTTATCATTTAGTAAGCGTCACACACACACACACTCACTCACTCATTCATTCATTCACTCACTCATTGGTTCAGTTCTCTGATTCTTCTATTATTGTGAACTATAATGAACCAATTACCTACATTTGTCTCTGTCGCTGTTTCGGTTTCTGTCTCTGGACTGCTTTTCATGCTCTTCCATTTCTACACCTACCGCTATAACTATACCTCTTCAGCCTTTTTTCTCAAACATTCACTTGTTGTCGTTTGTATTGTTATTACTGATAGGGATCTTCTTAGACATGTAATCAAGTCTGTACGTAGGGGTTTTTCGATATCTGTCTTAGATTTGTTTTTTCGCCCAATTAAATGCACATTTTTACTCAAAAAAATAAGTTATTTCGGAAAAATAGGCACCATTTTCGTAAAACTCAAAATTTCAAAAAACCCCTACGTACAGACCTAAAAAATACTGTCCTCAAGAGAATTTTTTTTTCCAATTGGAGCTAGCTTGCATGTACGGGCCGTGATTTGACACGCCAACTAGCGTTCTATGCAAAATGGAATTAACTTTGGGGTCATCTATCAGTGGTTATTTGTAACATATTTTCCCTGGGAAAATTGCAAAATGAAGCCGAGACATGCATTAGTATATTGCTTAAAACTACTTTTAGTCTAGTGCATTCTTTGCATTAAAAAAAATTTGCTAAGAATCGAGAAAATCATCTTCAAAGGTGGTATACCCCCTTAACCATAAGTATTCCTTTATATTACAAAGAAAAACAAAAGTTTTTGACTTGGCATAGCTGGGATTTGAACCCGCGCCCTTCGGCTTAAGAGTACAATACACTATTCATTGAGCTAAACAAAAACTACATTAAATTTAGTCTTAATTTTTACTGCAAATGGCACTGTGAATTCGTTAGTATGAACTTCACTACATGAGAATTACCCTGCTAAAATTAGTAGGTCTGTCATACTGATTTTGTAAAGAGGAACATGAAATGAAACCCGAAGCAAGTCAACCAGATAAATTTACGTGAAAATCCACATGAAAAAACATTCTAAAAGAACAGTTACAGGCCTAGGACACTCAATGTTAAAATTAAAAGAAAATTTCACAAATTTTCACGTAGTTCTACATGAAAAAAGAACTTAGAATTGTACGTTTTTCACAGTGAAAAGTCCGATAGGGTAGTCAAGAAAAATTACACACTTACATTTTTGCCTCACATAGTGAACAGCCGTAGTATTTGATTTGTATGGAAGTTTTATCTGTAAGTAGATAATATATTGTTAAACGACACTATATTTCTTTACATGAAGAAAAATATAAACCAGCACAGATTGGACAGGAAGGGAAAAAATTAAAAGTTTTTTTTTGTACAACTTACAGCTTTTTAAAGATACAACTTTTTTTTCTTCATTTATTGAGTTTTAAATGTCTATAACTTTCGAAAGGGGCCCTCAATCAAAAAACTCCTTTAGATAAATTGGGTTCCAAAGTATATCTTTGTCAAATTTCAACAATATTGGTCATGTAGTTTCTGAGATATCTTGATCACAAGTTTGAAAAACAGTGATTTCGTGTTTTTTACAATTCAGTGAAAGGCAAGAAATTGGGTGATACGACTTTATGTCTACTATTTTCGGAATCACCAAAATATATAGGAATTAGTTGCAATTGTTGGAAAAGTTTTTTCTTATTGGCTTGTGTAACCATATGAGTTTATAAAGACAAAAGGGCGTTGCCACGCCAATTTCACAATTGGTTTTAAAGAAAGTAATGCAATCATTTTTCACTTCATTTTTCGATCTTCTATCTCGTCGACTTGCAAGAAATCGATTTTTTTAGTTCTTCTCTATATGGGCGGTGCCACGCCCTTATGTCCGATTCTTATGAAACTAATAATGAAATATGATCAAGGATGTATAAAAACGCATATTGCAAAGTTTCATATGTTCATATTTAAGAACAAAAAAGTTTTTCTAACAAAAACCAAAATAAACTCGATCAAATCTATAGCTCTTATAGTTTCTCGAGAGCCCTATAAGACCACCTATCAGTAATAAAGCAGCTACAACCAAAAGTAGTGTGAAAATCCAGAAAGCGGGTTATTTTCGTCTTTGCCGACACTTATATACTCTTGCAAACATTTTCCAAATTATTCTGATAGTTGTTCCAAAGAAAATCGCATTTATTTTTAAAGATAAAGGTGCGTAGGCAAGCCCATTATGCAATTTGTCTTAAAGAAAGCAATGCAATCATTTTGCAATCTTTTACCTCGTCTGCATAAAAACATATACCATTTTTATACCCTGAACACTCAGTGTATCAGGGTATATAATCCCATTCGAGCCCGAGCTGTTAGCTGAGAAAACATTTTTTACTTTCAATAATTTTGTTTATTCAAGAAGTATTTGCACAAAATTTCAAATCAGACGTAGTTTTCTGTCTATCCACTGATGATATTTCAGTTTCTAGAAATAGACTATTTATCGTTTGTTATAGTAT
Source organism: Phortica okadai (assembly GCA_034638295.1). Lineage (NCBI taxonomy): Eukaryota > Metazoa > Arthropoda > Insecta > Diptera > Drosophilidae > Phortica > Phortica okadai. The sequence goes on along the minus strand of CM067848.1, from coordinate 33,065,732 downwards.
TGTGAGATAGTAATCGATCATCATGCATCGATTTACAATGATTGTATTTCTAGAAACTGAAATATTTGATGGCAAAGCGAAGAAAACGCCATTTACTTATTATTTCTGCCATGAGTGTATGTATAAAACCTCCGTTGTCATTACGAAACTGCAACTTTTTTTGTTCACCTCTTAACCGTAAAGTTGCTCTTTGGCAACGTTGGGGACGAATGGATTATGTTGGTTTGAGAGCAAAAACATGTAACGCTCGTCTGGTTACAGAGACGTCGCATTTTTAAGTTTTTCATTATATGGGCGGTGCCACGCCCTTATTTACATTAATAACCAGTAAGGGACATATTTTCAGTTGTGCTGAAAATTATATACTCTTGCAGGCATTTGCCCAATTATTCTTATTGGAAAATCCGTCTCATAGGTTTTCCAATATAAATCAATAAGTTTATGAAGGTAAAGGGGCGTAGCCACGCCCATGTTCTAATTTGTTTAAAAGAAAGCAATGCAATCATACTACACTTCATTTAGCGATCTTCTATCTCAACGGTTCACAGAGAAATCGCATTTATTATGTCCGATTCTTATGAAACTTTGGAACATGGACAAAGATGTATAAAAACTTGTAATTGCAAAGTTTCATCTGTTTACACTTAAGAACCTAAAAGTATTTCTAATAAAAACCAAATTTTTATAGATATATGCTATATGCTATAATAATCCGATCTTCACCAAATTAACAGTGTGTCTTAACTGACGTCCTAGATGCTCTTGAGAAAAAAATTAAGGCGCTAGCCTTAAAATTAAAGCGTTTTTTGAGCAAAAAACTTATTTCTGACCGATCGTCCCTATGGCAGCTACATAGAGTCAGGGACAACATTTTAAATACACCATATAATTTGATAGTTTAAAAAAAATAAAACATTTTTCGAAATAGTTCAGTAAGGAAGTAGTTTTACCTGGAAAGTTTTGCGGGAGTGTCGCAAATTGGCATCTATATGGAGTTTGGGCTGCTCTTTCCGAATTTCCACTTTGCGACCTTCTACGACCGCTGCTTGAGCCGTCATTTTGAAAAAATGGCGTCCAAAATCACTTTTTTGACCATATCTCAGTTTTGGCTCATTTTACAGCAAATTTTCAAAATTTGGATTAATCAAAATCCCATACAAAATGTATGAAAACCATAGTACCAAAGTTATACACTTTGCGGTGCTCGTACGCCTAAACTGGTAGTCTAACGAAAAAAAAGATTAGAACATAATTTGTTGGAAATTTCCTCCTGTTTAATTTAGTATAGAAATGTTTTTGCCGTAAAATGAGCCAAAATGGAGATATGGTCGAAAAAGTGATTTTGGACGCCATTTTTTCAAAATGGCGGCTCAAGCGGCGGTCGTAGAAGGTCGCAAAGTGGAAATTCGGAAAGAGCAACCCAAAATCCATATAGATGCCAATTTTCAAAACTCCCGCAAAACTTTCCAGGTAACCCCCTTTTTTACGACTTCCTTACTGTACTAAAAGTTGTAAGTATGCAGTTTTTTTTTCATTTCATTTATAAATAAAAACAAAAACAAAAAAGTCTTACTTTAGTACATCTATAATGAGAAATCTGTCAAAATTAAAAAATGACACTGGACAAAAGTTTAAATACACTTATGAATGAGGCTAGTAAAGAGATTAAATTTTAAAAAAATATAGGTTTTAATGTTTTGTTGGACCGCCTTCGCTGTCTATGACTATTTGCAGATAACTCCAAATTTTCTGTTTCAGATGGCGTTAATTCGGACCAGGCATTCGTAAGAGCTGCTTTTAGCGAATCTTTGCTCGTTACGGTTACATTTCTCAATTTCCTCTTCATCAACTCCCAAATATGCTCAATTGGGCTTAGGTCTGAAGACTGGAGAGGGTTATTAAGCTGACGTGGGGCATAAAAAAACAGCCATTGCTTTACAATTTGCGCTGTATGCTTGGGATCGTTGTCTTTTTGAAAAATTCAATGAGGACCAAAACCCAAACTGTCCACAAAAGGCTTCATATATTGTTCCAATATGCTCTTGTATTTAAGTTGATCCATTATACATAAAACTGTGCAAAGAGCGTTGCGAGAGAAAGCATTTGCAAAGCAACACTGCAATTCATAATGTTCATAAACGGCATTGTCTTATTTTTGGCAATGTCGAGTGTTCATAAATGCCTTGCAAGACTTTTGGATGCGCAACATTTCTCAAATGTTTTGGCGGTCGAAATAAAAGATATGTTGTAAGAAAAATTTAAGTTTTAAACAAATTATAGACATTTTTTTGATTAAAGGATTATATTTAGTAAGAAATGGCTGAAATCCAGCGACCGTAACTGTTACTACTTTTATACGATGACTTAAAACGTTTCTACTGAAAACGAAGTAACTCAAAACACATGATTCAATTGTGAAATGGGCGTGACCACGCCCACATACAGCCATGGTAGAATACCGTTATATCTCTTGAACGAATTGGTCTAAAAGAGTAAAAATTTTTATATATGAAATTGAATGAAAATGAAATCTATTTCCATTAAAAAGTGAGCAGGGCCACGCCTTCAAAGAGTTGTTACAAATTGAAGGTATACTCTGTACTCGAGTACTGTCGACTCCAATCTTTACTGGTTAAGTATTATTTTTGGGTTTTTCATACTCTTCACGCAGTGAATAGTATTATAAGTTTGTGCTGAAGTTTGTAACCCATAGAAATATTCACTTGCGAGTATATAAAGTACATATATTCTTGATCAGAATGAAAAGACGAGTTGATTTAGCCATGTCCGTCTGTCTGTAAATATACGATCTCCTCCCACAGTCTTGAAGAAGGAACTGGTAGCTGCCATACAAAATGAACAAGGGGTAGAGAAGCAAGATTCAAGTCGCTGTATGGAAAACTTTTTTGTTTCTTAATCAATTGACTTTAAACTTCACACTTATGTTCTTAGGGAGGCATGAAAATTATTTTGACCAAAAAATGGCCATGGTTACACCCACTTCTAGAAAAAATCAATAATTTGCATAACTCCGGTACCCAATGAGCAAAACCAGTTCATATAGCCATTCGTCTGTCTGTTTCAATACCAACTGCGAGCTCAGTTTTGACGATATCGGAAAAATTTTAACTCAGAAAGGCAGTTTGTATGTAAAAATTAGTTTGATCTGATCACTATAGCATCTGTCACAAATGAAGTTTTTGCTTCAAAAACGCTGCGATTTTGAAGCCCTTATCTTAGTTTTTTGCACAGGAGAATCTTGGACGTCAGTTGAGACACACTGCAAATTTGGTGAAGATCAGATAACTATAGCATATGGCTCCTATAGGAACAGTCGGTCAAAAATCCGGTTTTTGTTAGAAAAATTTTTTTGTTCTTGAATATAAAGAGATGAAACTCTGCCATTACGCTTTTTTATACATCCTTGACCATATATCAAACTTTCATTAGAATCGGTCATAAGGGCGTGGCACCGCCCATATTTAGAAAAACTAATAAATGGGATTTCTCTGTGAACCGATGATATAGAAGATCGCAAAATGAAGTGTAATATGATTGCGTTGCTTACTTTTAAACAAATTAGAAAATAGGCGTGGCTACGGACTCAGACGGACTTTCGCATAAGAATAATAATGAGAATGCTTGCAAGAGTATATAAGTTTCAGCAAAGCTGAAAATAGCTTCCTTACTGGTTTTTACATATTTTTAATTAACGTGGTTTGCTTGTGGAGTTTGTTTCAGCCAATTCTCAAGTTGTTTGCAGAACAAAGGCGCCCGATTTTGTAAGATTCAATTTATATTTTATTTTTTACTTTCACCTTCAACAAAACTCACAAAGCAACACTACTTTCATAAAGGATTGAAAATGTCTTTGAATTTTTTGACAAAGCAGTGTTGCTTTGCAATGTTGTTTTGCTTTGTTAGCACAATGCATTGCAGTGTTGCTTTGCAAAATATGTTTATGAAGTCAGCCTATTTATACAATTTCTCCAACAGTTTTACAGTTATCGACCTGAAATTTTGCACAGAGAGGTTTTATGTACCCAGACCAAATGTTTGAAAGTTTCATTGGATCGTACTTCTGATTTTCCTATGTAGCCAAGAAAGTAACCTGTAAGTATCATTGAGATCGGACCACTGAAAATGGTACCTGGCATATAAAATCAACAAAATTAAGACATTTTACCACCCTTTTCACCCCCAACGAATAATTTTACCCACCACCTGCATCGTAAAACATAAGAAGTTGCTTCCTTTAACAAAATTTGTTCATTTTATTAACTTATAAAAGTTGTCACAGCGAATCTACCCCACCGCAGCAACTCCTTATACCCTGTACCTTATGGTACAAAGGTGTATTAGTTTTGTGCACGTCGACAAAGTATGTAAGACCTTAAAGGAGACATCTCCGACTATACAAAGTATATATATTCTTGATCAGTATCGAAAGAAAATCGATTTAGCCATGTCCGTCTGTCTGTGTGAAGGCGTAGATCTCGGAAACTATAATATATAGAACCAAAATCTCTTCGCAGTTCGATTCTGTTATTCAATACGCAGATCAAGTTTATTTGGTTGTTCCCGTTTTTGACTTAGTTTAGGGCGAGGAGCAAATAACTGAAGCTACCTCGGGTAAAAAAATTACAAAAGTTGTATTATCTCTTTTGTCTTTTGTGATAGGAACATCAAATTTGGTGTGTGTATATAGCTGACTCAAACCTCAAGAAGAAGTAATAAAAAAATGGGCGGGACCACGCCCCTATATATTAAAAATTCAAACGCTCATATCTCAAGAACCATACAACCTACAAGAATAAAACTTTGCATGTATGCTATTGGGATGGAGTATAGTCAGTTTTAAATATAAAATGGGCGTAACCACGCTCACATATAGCCAAAAAAGAAAACCGTTATATCTCTGTAACGAATTGATCTAGAGGAGCAAAAATTGGTATGTATGATATTCAATGGAAAGGAAATCTGTTTCTGTGGGTGGGCGTCGAGTACTGTCGATTCCAATCCTTACTGGTTTTTCTTTGTGTTTTGTGCGAGGTTGCGTCCTAAATACCCAAGAAATACATAGTTCGAAAAACAGCTCCCTATTTACAATAAAACATTATAATATGACTACCTAAAAATATAAATTAATTCGATAATGATTCGTATTATAATTGCATTGTTATTCCAACTCAAATATGCCAAATTTTCAAATATTTTTGTATGTTATTGAAAGTTGAAAAAAGGTCAACTTTGAGTGCGGATAACTTTCAAACTATAATTCCGATTTCTTTAAAGTTAACATTTCCTTAATTTCTTGAAAATTCTCTATCAGAACATATATATATTTTTGAAAGCGTACATGAAACAATCGATTTTTGCAAGCTGATTGTAGCCGAAGGCGTCATAACCTAACACGTCAACATAAATTGGAAAATTATGGTACTTGGGCTAGTGCAAATTGGAACAAATCAGGCTATCATTTTTCTTTACAAAACCAATCCGCTGCCCTACACACGCGTTACTATATAGACATCTTAGACTCGGGGAATTCACTCAACAGAATATAAGATATGCCTAAGTTACTAATCTGCCACGCAGGAGTAACTACTTGGGCTTGTTTACTATTGTTTATCTTCTCTTACGAGAAAGAAAATAAACAAACCTACTTAGGACCTCGTTTTTTTTTTTTGCATAAAGTGACTTCTTAACATACCTAAAATATGATAGTAAAGTAGTTTTACAAAATTCGAATTCGTTTCGAAGATATAGCGATTAGAAGATATCAAATACTCGGAGTTTGAACCGTGCTTGAAAATTTGAATGCGTTTTTCTCGAAACGCTGAGTTTCAAAATGGTCTCCATGATATCTCTAAAACGGCTTGTCCGATCGAGTTGAAATTTAAACGGCAGTCTTAGCATATGTAGGCGCATCGCATGAACTAGAACTATGAAAAATTCGAAGTATTACTATTTTTTTCGTATCTTCATCTAATTAGCCAATATACCAATTTTCATTGTTTTTGTTCATTGGGAACCGGAGATATGATGGGCGTACCCATACCCATTTTTTGTGAAAATAGTTTTCATGCCTCCCTAAGAACATACGTGTGAAGTTTCAAGTTAATTGATTAAGAAACAAAAAAGGATTCATACAACGATGTGAAGCCTGCTTCTCATTTTGTATGGTAGGTACCAGTTCTAGTTGTCCAATCTCAATAAAACTTTCAGACATTTTGTCGGACCACGTAAAACGTTTGAAATTTCGCTCTCTATCTTTCGACGGGCATGGCTAAATCAACTCGTCTTGTCATCCTGATCAAGAATATATATACTTTATATACTCGGAAATGACTATTTCGATCTGTTACAAACTCCGTGACAAAGTTATAATACTATTCACATGCGTGAAGAGTATAAAAAGTAAAAGATCTATGCTTAAAATACAGGTCATCACACGAGATAACCCCCTTAAGCTCTAAAAATTTTCAGAAAGTTTTGAAATTTGGTATTTTATCTATCTATATACATAAAACAGAATGTTTGTATGTATGTTCCTAATAGACTCTAAAACGGCTTGACCAATTTCAATGAAATTTTTTATATAATGTATGGTATCCATCGGACTACTTGAACTGGTAGCCTCCATAGAAAAAGAAGAAGAACCAGTAAGGGAGCTATTTTGAAATTTATATACTCTTGCAAGCATTTGCTCAATTATTCTTATTGGAATATCCGTCTTATAGATTTTCCAATAAGAATCATATAAGTTTATAGTAATAAATGGGCGTAACCTATCTCGTCGGCGATCTTCTATCTCGTCGGCTTACAGAGAAATCGAATTATAAAGTTTTTCTCTGTATGGGCGGTGCCACTCCCTTATGTCCGATTCTTATGAAACAAGGATGTATAAAAACGCGTAACTGCGTTTCATCTGTTCATACTTAAGAACAAAAAAGTTTTTCTAACAAAAACCGAATTTTCAACCGATTGTTCCTATGGGAGTTATATGACATTTGCCCGATCTTCACCAAATTTTCAGTGTGTCTTTATTGATGTCCAAAATGTTACTGTGCAAAAAATTGAGGTGATAGCTCTAAAATCACACTTCCTCAAATTGTTGGCTGATTTTTCTTTTCATAAAAGTGTGGTTTTTTTAACGACTATGTAACTTGATCAAATAAGAATAGCAGCCTCGAAGTCAATTTTGATTACAAATGTCTGCTATTTTTATTTGATTAAAGTTAATTCGATGAAAAACCAGCACATTTTTGTGTTTTTTACTAAAGAGAACTATATACTTTTATTCATTTACTTAAATGGGATGTTATCAACTAACATCTTAAGCATATTTCCTGAAAGTTTTATTAAGGGGGTTTTCTAGTGTGAAGCCTCAATTTTAGTCGTTTTTCATCGCACGATAAAAAAAAGGGGAAAAACATTTTGAGTAATAGTCCAGTCATTTGGTCGTAAAAAAGGGGTAAAGTGGAAGTGGAAAGTTTTGCGGGAGTTTTGAAAATTGGCATCTATATGGATTTTGGGCTGCTCTTTCCGAATTTCCTCTTTGCGACCTTCTACGACCGCCGCTCGAGCCGCTTTCATCACTTTTTTTACCATATCTCATTTTACGGCAAAAACTAACTAATTTAAACTAGAGAAAATTTCCTACAAATTATGTTTTTCCTGTTTTTTTTTTTCGTAAGACTAACAGTTTAGGCGTACAAGCGCCGCAAAGTGCACATGTCTGGTACTACGCGTTTTCATACATTTTGTATTTTGTGTTAATTTGTTGTGTTTAGTGCTAATATTTAATATTGTACTAGTTTATAATAGAGGATTAATAAAACATTAAATCCCAACACTAAACACAAAAAAAAATTTGTGACATCTAAAACACTTTATCGGACCTAAGGGATGATCATTCAAAACAATACCAAATCCCCTATGAAAAAGAATAGTGTACAACATAAAAAAGTGTAGAAAGCCTAAATTATTAGTCTTACGAAAAAAAGTGTAGTACATAATTTCTAGAAAATTTCCTCTAGTTTAATTTAGTTCCTTTTTTGCCGTAAAATGAGCCAAAATATATACATATATATATTTTTAAAATGGCGGCTCGAGCGGCGGTAATAGAAGATCGCAAAGTGAAAAATCGGAAAGAGCATTCCAAAATCCATATGGATGCCAATTTTCAAAACTTCCACAAAACTTTCCTGGTAGAACTACTTACTGAATGAACGGTTTTTCGTATATTTATTATAACTCTTCTCTTTTTTATACCTTTTTGTAAACTACATTTTTTGTTTTGGACTGAGTTGTTGTATATATAAACAGAACTGATGGCTTTGCTACAAGTGAAAATTATACATATTCATAATTGTTCATGGGAGAAGCTATAAGTCAATTCCGCACAACTCCAACGGTTGTCCGTTGGACGTATTTATTGTCATATCGAACGCAAGACGTATTGGAAATTGCAATCTTTTGAAGACATAAGGTAGCTCTGATGGAATCATTGGAATACGCGGAATCAATACATCAATACAAGATGAAGACCTTTAAATTTTCCCTTTAAAATCTTTGCTTTAATAAGATTACTCACGACCTTTTTGATTGCAAGCCGTGTTCAGTTGCACAATCGAGGCTGACTTATACTTCAAAGAAGAATAATGGGTGCACCAACTATCAATTGTAAAAAGTTAGGCGGCAGACCAGGCAAACCCAACGAATTAAAAAATTATGTCGGATATTTGGCAGCGTCATCTTGATTTGTGACCGTATCTACTGATTGATACATTACAATCGCACCAGGAACATAATATAAAATATCAATATTCTAAACTATTTTCATCTCTTAAACAAAGCATGAAACACTTACGTTACACACAACAAATAACGAAAACTGATCTTTTTCAAGGGGTTATTCTCATGTAAACGCATGAATTTTACCTGTTTTTGGAATTTTTTGTTTTAGAAGATAATAAAATTCAATGAAATTAGTTTTTTTATATGTTGTAATTATGATTTTTCACTGTACAAAAAAAAAAATTTACGAAAATCGAGATTTTTTTTTTCTCAAAATTGTTTTAAAAATGGAAAATATATTCGAAAAAAACGGGTTTGGTTCGGACGATAGCCATTCTGCCAAATTTTTAAGCAATCGGTCGAATAGTTTTTTGTCTAAGACCATGACCGTTTTAGAAACTGACGTTTCGGGAAAAACACGTATAAAGTTTCAAAAGCAGTAGGTGGTAGCTTACGACGCGACGGCGACTATGAGCTGTAACTACTTTATTAATAGGAATTTCGATTTGAAATTTTCACAGCATATCGAAATATGACATTTTTTTTTAAAGTCATCACATGATTATAACCCCTTATATTACTGCAATTCCAATAAATTACTCTTTGATATAATAATTTATCTGACAATAAACACAAATCAATAAATTTTGTTGATTTAAGAAAAAAAATTCAAAGTATCAGATTACCGTTTTTCGAGGTTTATCTTAGGAAACGTACCCAAATTACGTGACCGATTTAGAGGGGAGGGGGTTCTTTTAAATACTACGCATAGGCAAATTTGGAATAGTTTCTCATACAAATGTTGTCACCCAGATGGGGAAGGGAGGTAGGGGGACAAAAAGTGTCAAAAATAGGTCACGTAATTTGAGTACGTTCCCTTAAGGGAGAACGCCACTGTGACGGACAAAAAATTGTGTGATTTTTGGGAATTTTTTTGACCGGTAAATATAACAATATCAAGTTTATTGTTGTTTTGCTTTATTAAGTATATATTCACGAGTAGTTCCAAAGATATGACCGTTGCCGTTGAACCCTAAAAAGTCCTTCCATGGTCACATCGATATCACAAACAGTTATTAACCGATTTTTTAATTTTTTCGTATTAACAGTTACTATCATTAAGCGTAGGGTTTTTTATACCCTGTACACACACTGTGTATCAGGGTATATTAAGTTTGTTTGAGACGGTTTGTATGTAACGCATAGAAGGAGGGGAGGGGGACCCTATAAAGTATATATATTCTTGATCAGGATGACAAGACGAATTGATATAGCCCTGTCTGTCCGTCCGTCCTCACCAATGGTTCTCGAAAACTATAAGAGCTAGAGACTTGAAATTTGGTGGATAGACTCGTGAGGTCAAACGCTAGATCAAGTTTGAAGGATTTTTTGCCACGCCCACTCCTTCCCGCCCATCGAGCACCACCCATTTTTTCAAAAGGCTGTAGCTCGAAAACCTGATGAGTTAGAAACATGAAAATGAGTACGTAGACTCAATATGTATAGCTCTACAAAACTGCATACCACATTTCCCCCCCCCCCCCTTCGTTTCCCCTCAAAAAAATGTTTTCTTAAAATTGCTGTATCTCCTAAACTATAATAGATACAATGCTGAAATTTTGTATGCAAACTCAGTAAACATACCTTTTTAAAACTGCATACCACAAACTTTCATTTTTAACGCTGTGTGACAACGCAAAGACAAACAAGTTGAAATTTGGCATAAATTGCGCTTTGAACACTGCTTTATCCTATTTGTAACAAAAACCGTACTTAACACTGCGAAAACTATTAAAGCTAGAGACTTGAAATTCGGAAGATAGACTCGTGTGGTCGAACACTAGATCAAGTTTGAAGGAATTTTTGCCACGCCCATTCTTTCCCGCCCATCGAGCACAACAAAAGGTAATTTTTTTCTTAAAATTGCTGTATCTCCTAAAGTATAAAGAATACAATGTTGAAATTTTGTATGCAAACTCAGGTAACATACCTTTTTAAAACTGCATACAACAAACTACCTTTTTCCCCGCAAAGACCAACACACTAAAATTTTGCAGCAATGCTTTGTAACAAAATCCGTACTAAAGCGCCATCTAATGGCAACATTGCACTGTGAGCCCTGCCTCACTATTAGCAAATACACAAACCATATCGTGGTACACTGCTTTTGCTGTCGGCGAATGTTTAACGTGTTATCAACATAGGTGTGTGTACAGGGTATTATATAGTTGAGAATACTCAACTATACCGGCCTTACTGGTTTTTAATTTTTTTTTTTTTTTTTTTCAAAATAGCGTCCAATTGAAAAAAATTTAATTTTTTCGGGTTTTATACTTTTCACGTATGTGAAATAGTATATTAACTTTGTGCTGAAGTTTGTAACAGATCGAAATATTCATTTCCGACTATATAATGTATATATATTCTTGATCAGGACGACAAGACGAGTTGATTTAGCCATGTCCGTCTGTCCGTCCGTCTGTCTGTATGTATACAATCTCCTCCCACAGTTTTTAAGACATCGAGCTGAAATTTTGCACAGAGACTTTTTATTTGTGCGATCAACTCATTTGTCGGATCCAGCCATATCGGACCACTGGAACTGGTAGCCCCCATACGAAAAGAAGAAGAAAAGTGAACAAAACTTGAATCATTGTATGGAAAACTTTTTTGTTTTTTAACCAATTGACTTGAAACTTTACAGCAGAGGCGGGCAAAATCTCATTTTCCATAACACGCGTGGATAGGGCAATATATTCTGACGCAGCGCAGTCGGCTCACGCATAGTGTAAGCAAATTCGCGAACCGCCCGAACATGATACTTCGGCTCATGTGTCGCTCACGTGTGAGCTTCGTCGGCGTGTTTACGCTCTTGCTTAAAGTTCTTTTGAGCGAAAAAATGAAATCAGTCGCTGTTCAGAACTCACTGAAGTTAGACACTTAACGAAAATGTTTTCAGAAATGTGGGAGAACGATTTTTTTTTCTTTGAAAATATGGATGGCGAAGCACAATGCCTTATTTGTAAGCGCACTGTTGCTCGCAAAGAATTGTTTTGTATTAAAAGACACTATGAAACGAAGCATATAAATTTCAATGAAATAAAGGGCCCAGATCGTACTTTGAAGCTTTTAGAGTTGAAGGCGGAATATTTTTTAAAATACATTGACGATAATAATGAATTTATTCCACCTGATTTGTTGAATTCAAAGTCAACAAAAAAAGCTTCCTACGTGGTTGCATTAGCATTGGCAAACCATTGCCGACCATTTGAAGATGGAATGTTTTTTAAACCACTGACATCAGATGTTTTGAAATGCTTTGGAGAAAAGTGTCAGGAAGCTTTAACACTATGCCAAAACATTCCCTTGTCTCGACGTACTATAACCCGTAGGACTGAAGAAATAAGAAAATTTTTACACACCGCCGCAAAAAAAAAACTAAAAAATTGCAAATATTTTTCTTTATCATTGCACGAGAGTACAGACATAAACAGTATTTGTCAAGTTGTACTATGCATAAAAACAGTTGATGAAAATTTGTGTTGTTTTGAGGAAGTTTTTGATGTTGTGGGCCTTCATGGCAATGTAACGGGAAGTATATTGTTCAAGACAATAGAATCACACGTGTTTTCCTTTGTCGACAGATCAAAATTGAGTTCCATATGCACAGATGGTGCAAAGGTGATGACAGGAAACACAAAGGGTCTATTGGGCATGCTAAGTCAAAATGGAATTAATTGTCCTGCCTTCTATTGTATTATTCACCAACAAGCTCTTTTTTCCAAGGAGTTAAGTGTGTCTCGCACATTGGAAATCGCAGTAAAAATCATAAATAAAATAAAAGGGGACCATAACTCATTGACCCATAGACAATTTAAAGATTTTGTTGACAACCTCGATGCTGAATATGGAGTCTTCTTATTATATACAGAAGTTCGGTGGCTCAGTCGTGGGAAATGTTTAGACCGACTTTTCAATTTAAGAAAAGAAATCATCACATTTTTTGAAGCAATGCCAAAAAAAGACAGTGCCGCACTTATAGCATCTTTGGAGAATCCTGATGATTTGTTGGACCTAGCGTTTTTATGCGACATGACCGAAATTTTTAATATGCTGAATCTATCACTTCAAGGGAAAAACATACAAATTTTTAAATTATCAACAACCATAGATAGCTTCAATAGAAAATTACTTATATTAATTAGCCATATTCAAGCAAATAATTTCACGCACCTTAAGAAAACATCTGAAATCCTAGTTGAATTTCAAATTGACAGTAGTACCAAATATCAGAAATACTTAGATATAGTTCAAGCAGTGTACAACAATTTTCAAAATAGGTTTCATGATTTAAAATGTATTAACAAATTTAGACGCTTGCATGACGATCCCCTAAATTGCGAAATAAGTGACCATGAAGAGCTTACTTTATTGCGCAATGATTTTTCAATATCACTAGAAAGCGGGGAACAGTTTTGGCTAAATGTTGACAGCAAGAAATATCCAAAACTGAAAAATGAAATCTATAAGCAGTATTCTATGTTTGGCACAACTTACAACTGTGAAGTAGCATTTTCAAGCATGAAAATTATATTAAGTAAATTGCGTAATGGAATGACAGATCTTCATATTGCAGATTTGTTACGTATAAAAGAATACCGGGGCGAAATAGATTTGGACAAAATCATGAAATAATTTATTTTTATACTTATATACATTTGTACAACAAGCAAGCAACCAATTTTTCTCATTGCATAGCCAATCAACTTCGTTTTTCGCTGCTTACTCACACAACGGAACGTTTGATTGCATATGTATTTTGACCAAAAGTGGGCATGGCCACGCCCACTTATAGCTAAACTTGACCCGTTGTATGGAAAACTTTTTTGTTTTTTAACCAATTGACTTGAAACTTTACAGTTATGTTCTTAGGGAGGAATGAAAACTATTTTGACCGAAAGTGGGCATGGCTACACCCACTTATACCGAAACTTGAACCGTTGTATGGAAAACTTTGTTGTTTTTTAACCAACGGACTTGAAACCTTACAGTTATGTTGTTACGGAGGCAAGAAAACTATTCATTTAGTTTTTTAGTGACACAACGTGAAAAGTATTATAGCTTCATCCTTACTGGTTTTTTTTTTTTTGGTTTGGGCAGTCTAAAAAATAGTAAAAATCAAAATTTCAGAAAATAACTTTTATAAATAATTATTACTTTTTACCTTACATGATGTCTATTAAGTAAGAATTTCCACCTTTGAGCAACTTTTTTATTAACATTTTTCATAAATTAATGTGCAAAAAGAGAGCATACCATCCAAATTTGGAGTTTCTATCATGTGAAGCCTTTGAGATCCGCTCAAAAGACTTTTATTTTAGATTTTTATTTTCTGCGAGTGAACCAAGTTTCAATTAGGTTGAGCTCGGATTGGAGGAGTTGGGAAGCTTCCTGTCTAGATGAACTAGTTGCTAAAATAGCTGTGTCATCAGCGTATGTTGCAACGGTGCAGTTATTTGTTACTGGCATGTCGGAAGTGTAGAGGGTATATAAAACATGTCCTAATACGCTTCTTTGTGGAACGCCTGCGTTTATCAGAAATAGTGCAGGCGTGCAGAATTTCTCTGTTGCACGTAGAAACATCTTTCAGTTAAATAGGACTTCAGCAATAGATAATATGGAGCAGGCAGCCATTTCTTTATTTTATTTTATACAGTAAGCCATTGTGTCAGACCCGATCAAACGCTTGTTGTACGTCGAGAAATGTTGGAGTGCAGTATTTTTTGTTTTTGAAGGCAGATACATTGCTCAGGAGACCCGTGGCCTTTTATGAATCCGAATTGATATTCGGGAATGATTGATAATTCGTCCAAGATTGGCAATATTCTCTTTAAAAGTATTTTTTTCAAATACTTTCGAGAATATTGACAACAAACTAATGGACGGTACGATGTCAGCTCAGTTTCTACTTTGTTTGGCTTGAGAATCATAATGATCTCTGCACATTTCCAATGACTTGGGAAGTGGTCTAGTCGGAGCATTGAGTTAAATATAAGAGTGAGATAATGATTGCATTTTGGTGGTAGATTTTTCAGAGTAAAGCAATCTATTTTGTCCGAACTTGGTGATTTTTTATTGTTCAAGCATTTATTTTCTGTCACAACTTCATCATAATGGATATTATGAATAGGTAAGCTCATTTTACAGGGTGACTCGAGAATATTTTCTACTTCCAACACTGTTATGGAGTTATCAATATCATTTGGCTGAAATACAGAGTGGAGATGTTGCGCGAATGCTTCAGCTTGTTCATCATCGGACCTCCACCATGCGCCATTACTTTTATGAACTACTATGTTTTTCTTTACAGGTCAGATTCAGATATTTAGTTGCTCTCCATAGGTTGTATTCGTGGTTACAAGAATGTGGGTCTAACATTCTGAGATATGCAGCCAGAGATTATTTTCTTAAGTTTAACAGCAGTTGTTTAAGATCAGATGCAGCCTTATTGTACAGCCTTTTGTCAGCAGGGTAGCGGGTTTCTTGCCATCTTTTTCGCAGATTTCTTTTATTTTGTATTTGCAGTCGGATTTCAGTTGAGAGGTATAGTTGGTTTGATTGTTGGTGTATGTAGGCTTACCAGTTGAGAGAGTAGTGATATTGTTATTTCGAATACATTTGTACAGTTCAGATCCCTTCGGGTTAATCAATCTAGAGCTCCACCATGGATGTTTGGCGTAGAAATCTCCTCCGACTGTAAACTGTGTTCCCAGTCCTTGAAAAAAGTTATTAAAGCTTCTTTGATTGTGAATCTTGGAGGGAGATAAATCGCTGTTATTGATACGTCTGTATGCAAATATTTGATCTCGATTGTCGCGTTTTCTCTAATGCTGTCCATAATTTTAAATTTTAGGCCCTGTTTAACAAGAATTGCTGTGCCTCCATGGGCTCTACCCGTCGGATGGTCAGCTCTAATTCTGATATTAACATGATGTCAATTGAATTGGTTTAAGAAATAAAGATATTTCATTGACATGATTGGAAAGCCCATTGGCATTCCATAATCCTCAATATAGATTTACTTGCATAATATTTAGAAGTAATACAATCATGTTAAGTAAAATATTGGTAAGTTCAGACTGTTTTTCTAGATGTTCTATTCTCTCCAGCGAGGTATTTGTAATACTATCTCCTGCAGCAACTTTAGCATAAGATTGGTAATCTTTGGGTTGTTGAGTTGATTTACTGGGCGGAGCAAATGATTGCGAAGTTTCGAAGGAATTTTTTTTGTCGTCTTTAGTGTATATCGGCTGCTTGTTTTGTTATTATTTCTTTGAAATAAGTTCCTGATAAACTCTGCAACCTTTGTAGCTGGCGACATGATTATCATTGCAGTTGGCACATTTTGCTGGTGTTTCTTTATCTTACAAACGTTGCTTGGATGCAAAAGAGAGCATTTTACACATTTATAACTCTTGGCACAATATGATTTTGTATGGCCAAATTCCTGGCAGCGATGGCATTGTACAATTTCGTTGGTTTTGCGAGATGGCTCTATATTAACAACAGCGTTACCAATATGCTTAATTTTATAAACATCTGCGTTTTTATTGTCGGGCTCGATATCTAAATAGAACAGATTCAAAGCCTCTTTGGTTGCACGGTTTTTAATATTACTTATATTTCTAACTAGATGACCTTTGGACCCTACTTTAAATCTAATTAAATCAATTTTCGTGGAGAAGTGAAAGTTCTTAATGACAACTCTAAATACTCTTTCTTGTTTAAGTTGGTATGTGTGATTCTTAACAAAATCTATAGTAAGTTTTAACTAGTTTTCTATACTCTTCAATTGACTTAACCATAAGTCTTACGTGACCATCGCGTTGAACTTTACAAAATAAAAGCTCTCTTTTAATTTTAGTATCGATATATGCTAGCATCTGACTAATGTCATAGACATCAGAGAAAAATATAGGTGGTGGCTTGGCATAATCATTAGTGTTGTCTTCAATTACCATGTCAAGTGATCACCGTCATTCTCTTTCTTTTCTGGTGTGCTGTCGCTTAGAGAGTAGAATTCTTGATTTTTTTAAAAAATCCGCATCAAAAAATTTGGAAACTGTGCGAGTTATCGTGTCGACCGTAAACCTACCTTTTTGTTTTTATTAATAGTGATAACTTGAATTTTTCTATTTTTGTGTTAAACCTTAAATACCAATAAACAACGTGTAGTATTTGCTTTCATTTGTTTTCATATTATACCACCAAAAAAAAATTATATCTTTTATAGAAATCTTTCGAGTTGCTAGACGTATGTAACCCCTTAATATTAAAAAAATTAAAAATAACAGTTTTTTGTAAGTTTTTTTTAATAAAAATCTAAAAAAAAATTTATCGCGTATTTGCACAGGCGGAGTAATAAAAAATATTTTGTGGTTTTCAAAAATATTGTAGCTTATCTCCTTAGTTGTGATTTTTTTACTTTTCATTTTGCCAATAACAGTTATTTTCGGTCCCTGCAAATTTTATATATATAGATTTCTGAACAAAAAATTTAAATAACTAATAGTTTGTGTTAAAAACTGCAGAAACTCTTTACTTTACATCAAAAAAAAAAAAGCTATAACTCCGAAAATAATTCGAATTTTGAAAAAGCCTTTTGGGCACATATTCTTAAGGGTTTGGACTTTAAAAATACGTAAAGAAAAACCTTTTTTAAAGATTCTATACAATATTCAACCTTATTAGAAGGCATCCAAATTTTATGATACAGTAAGACACAAGGACGTAGACAGAGAGGTCAGACATAAGGGCGTCAACGACCATATAGAGAAAAACTTAAGATATAAATTTCGAAATATAATCTGATGAGATAGAAGATTGTAACAGAAAGTGTAGTAGGATCTAATGTTTTCTTTAGAACAAATTATAAATTATAAAATAGGCGTGCCCATTTTTTGACGGAATCTATTTTCTATTCATCTTATTAGCGTATATAACAATTTTCATTGTTTGTGCTCATTGGGTACCGGGGATATGCAAATTATTGATTTTTTCTGTAAGTGGGCGAAACCATGTCCACTTTTTGGTCAAAATAGTTTTCACGCCTACCTAAGAACATAAGTGTGAAGTTTCAAGTCAATTGAAAAAAAGAAAAGTTTTCCATACAACGACCTTAAATCTTGATTTCGTTTACTCTTCTTCATTTTGTATGGCAGGTACCACTTCCAGTTGTCCGGTCTCAATGAAACTTTCAGGCATTTAGGCAACAACCATGTATAGACCAGTACAGAAGATGTGTGAAAGTTTTGTTAAAATCGATAAATGTGTTAAGGCGTGAATTGGCGACAAACATTTTTAACTATTGTTTTTGGTTTTTTTTTTATATACTGTGGCTCCAACGAATAATTGGATAATAGTTTGCTTAGTATAAATTTGGAAAACTTATATGCAAGGTATATCTTTTTTTTGCTTATATTTAAAGTTCATATTATCGTCTCTCTGAAACAAAAAAAAATATATACATATATACTTCTTCATTATAACAGTTAATTTAAAAAAAAAACAAAAATAACTCATTTTAATAAGTTTTCCAAATTTAGACTACATTTATACAAAGCAAACTCTTGTCCTTGGAGCCACTGTATGTCAAAAATAACTATTATAAATAATTTTTACTTTTTACCTCAACAATAATTTTTATAATTGATTTATATGTTTTCAAGTCTTGAATAACTGTAATTGAAGATTTTTATACTCTTCACGCAGTGAATAGTAAAGTGCGTTTCATACTTATAAGACACTGTGGAGAAAAAAGACTTGACACTCCGACAATTTACAAATCTGTGACGTGTATTCCACAATTTTCTGAACGACTAGGTGCATCGAACTGCTACAACCGAGAAATGATAAGGATAGCTCATAAGCCAGCATATACGATGGGAATGCTATTTAGTAACACCAAAGCAAAAATAAAATTAATGGACAAACACAACGTCATATACCAGATACCTTGCGCTGGTGACGGGACGAACATATGTAATAAGATATATGTTGGTACGACAAAGACAAAATTAAAAACAAGATTATCTGGACATAAATCGGACATAAAAAGAAGGAATGACATAAAAAGAAGGAAAAACAGCCCTTGCAACTCATTGCAACATTGAAGAGCATTACAATAAACGCTTCATGATAGAAATGCTCCACATTATAAATATACCAACAAACATTAGAATTAATTACAAAACAGACACGGAGAATTGCGCTCACATATACAGACACTTACTTGACGACAAACGCAGAAAAAACTGACAAAAAACAAATCAGTGACGAACTCCGCGACGACCTGCAAAGACGCCGTGTTAAGTAGACATTTAAAATTATATAATAATTATATACGCTAAACTAATAAAATGTCTAAATAAATGTTGTAGCCCTTGAAGACGAACTCCGTTGGAGTCCGAAATATATTGGGATAAAAATTAAATTATTAAAAAGAGAAAAAATTTGTCTTTTCTTTTTGAAAATAATAAAAACGACCTCGAGCCTGCTAAAAAAAACTAAAATTAAAAAGAAAAAGGTCGCCAAACTCAAACTTTAATTAATATTTTTAAATTTACTATTTAAAATATCTGTTTCGAATTTGAGTTTCATGTTTAGCAAAATACGGAAAATATAAATAAATATTGATGTGTCTTATAAACATGAAACGCACCTTATTATAAGATTGTGCTGAAGTTTGTAACACATAGAAATATTCACTTGCGAGTATATCAGGACGACAAGACGAGTTACCTGTTAGGTTAACACTGTTAGGTCAGTAATCTGAAACCGTGTTTGAAATGTCTATTCTTTTTGTAATAGAAGGTTAACATAACATTTAAACTAAAAAAAAGCACAAAATAGGTGGTAAAATTTTCAAAATTTGATTTTCATAACAACCAAAAAAAAAATCCCATACAAAATGTATGGAAGTGTTTATTTTGGGGTTTGGTACGAAAATCATCCTCAAACAACAAAAAATTGGATCGGAATCAATGGTATTATAACTAAGGATAGTTGTTAAACAAAAGGAAGTCCATATGGAGCATAACATTTAATAAAATTAAGTTTTTCGGTAGCTGGTTCAAATAAGCTGTGACCTTTTTTTTGATAATTTTTAGTTTTACGATCATAATTTCATCATTAATAAAATTCATCAAAATACATCATTTTAAAGCTGAAACTTCAATCTACAAGTCTTCCTTTTATACTTTGTCAATTTTTTTCTTCGTTCAGAAGTTACATTCACTCAAAGTTGAAAAATGGAAGTGGTTCAAATATGCTGTGAGCTAGTGTATGTTAGTTTCGGCAAAGCCGAATTATAAATTAAATTAATGTTAATAAATTAAAATGTATAACGTAGTGCCCTATTATCGACCAGGTACCAACATTTTAATTTTTTTTAATGTAATCAAATTAAATCCTCTACGAAAATACAGCTAAATATCCCAGTTTAATATTTAATAATATTTAATTAATTTAATATTTTTCGTTAGCAAAAAATCGCCGAGCACGCAAAACACTTATAACCTTTACGCCTTTCACAACCAAACAAAAAATGCTATGCACTTGAAATTTGGTACAGATGTTCGGAAAGAGTGTACCAACATATCAAAACAAGAAAATCGATAATCGAAATTACGTGGCCCGCGAAATTTGAAAAGTCACCTTACTTTTTGAACACACCTCGTATTTCAAGTTTCAGATAGCTAACTTTTATAGATTATATTTAATTAAATGGCAAATAGTACAGTATTTCAGTAGTTATACAAAATATATATATTTTTTCTCTACCAAAATCTCAGACTATACCCTCAGAGATTTATTCAAATTCAGCCTTATTTTCAGTTCTTAAAAAAAAAAAAAAATTGAATGAAGAGATAAAGTTTATGGTTTTCCTCATTAATCTGCATTCAAACAATTCATTAATAAATTTGGATTTAAAATAACAGCTTCCTCAAATCAACCAATTTTTTTTTCAGCAGCAAAAACAATCAGTTTCATACCTCGCCAATCTGCTTGCATTCATTTTCGAAAGTTGGAATGTACATATATTCAAATTGAAATCAAAAAAACTCCTGGACTCGACCGAATCGACAACAGAACACTTAAGGCCCTTCCGCGAAAAGGAATCCTGGCAATAACTTTGATCTTTAACTCCATGCTCAGGCTTGGTTACTTCTCTTCCCCGTGGAAATGCGCTAAGATCATAATGCTGCCTAAGCCCAACAAAAATCACAACTCACTCGATGCGTATCGTCCTATCAGCCTACTTCCCTGCATCTAAAAAATATTCGAAAGAATATTTTTATCTAGACTGCTGGAGCTGGAAGAGGTCAAACACGTAGTCCGTCATATTTTGAAAGCATTTGAGGAAAAGAAATACTGCGTCGGAATTTTTTTTGGATATCAAACAAGCCTTCGACAAGGTATGGCACGCAGGGCTGAGATTCAAAGCCAAAGCTGTCCTCCCAGCACCCTTCTTCCAAATAATTTCGTCATTTATTGAAGACAGGACCTTCATAGTCGCCATAAGGGACGCAGTTTCTCCCATCTACAGGATCCTCTCCGGTGGTCCTCAGGGTAGCGTGCATGGACCATTCCTCTACTCACTTGCGAAAAATCTTCAGCGGTCACCTTCTCTCTTAGAATGAAATCGTGTCAAGGAGTTTATTTAAACTAGCATCTCATTAAGCACTCCGATTCTCACTGCTACCTTGGTGTCCATCTCGACCGCAAACTCATCTGGAATACACACATAAACCATGTCAAGAGCAAGGCATTGACTAAAACTAAAAAACTCGATTGGCTTCTTCGCAGCTCTAACAGTCTTCATTTCTCCTCTAAGATCCTCATAGAAATAGATCAGTTCTCCCAGCTGGACATATGTGATACAGGTCTGAGGCACCGCCTCCTCTTCACAACTAAAAAACTTCAAGTCGTCGAGAACAAAATAGCTCGTCGGGTGTCTGGACTACCATGGTTCGTTTCTAACGAATCAATTGTTGGTGAATTGAAACTTATAAAGATTGGTGATCGAATAAATTTTCACAGCAGCCGGTATGCGAACAAGCTAATAAACCTCTCTAACTCAACGGCCCAACTACTTTCTACCGAAATCGACCACAGAAGACTCAAGAGGAGTCACCCCAACGACTTACCGTTCCGAACGGTTTAACTCACTTTCTATTACTTATATTACTCTTAGATATTTACTCACACTGTTTATGTTTATATAAATCATATCTTTAACTTATCTTACGCCTAGGCTAAAATCTTTTGATATTGATTGTCTCCAGGTTTTACAAACTCAATAAAGACTTATTAAAAAAAAAAAAAATTTACTTTATTGATTAGTTTGCACATTTAATTGAGTATTACATTTCACCTTTGGAGTATTTTGAATTTGTAACGTATTTGATTACATCTGCCAATCACAGCAAAGGAGAGTATGATTGTCAAAACAATTGTAAAATTTGGAGAGCTGCATTATAATTGTGTTTAAATTTACAATTAATAATTTTATAACATTTTAATTTTGTATATTACTTAATTAAGGGGGGAAACCACAGAAAAATTTTGAGTTTTTAGAGTCTTTAAAATAATATACCACATGATGGAGTACTGGAAAAGTGTCCGTGTGCCCAAATTTTTCATTCTGCGGTAACGCCTCTCAGGTATGGTTTATCAGTACTTAAAACTTTAAACCCGTTTTTCTCGAAACCACTTTTTTTGATCTCGCCGAAAACATAACTCAAGCAAATCTTTACCGATCGACTTGAAATTTTGTAAGTCTCCCTCCACGGAGCTACGTAGGATTTTTTCGATATATGGCTTAGTTTTTTTTATAGACGATTTTATGTCGTATTTTATTGTTAAAAATTGAATTTTTTTGTTTCAAACATGCACCATTTTGTGAAAAATCAAAATATCGAAAAAATCCTACGTAGCGCGTGGAGGGAGACATTTCGAAGCTACTTACAAAATTTCAAGTCGGTCGGTAAAGATTTGCTCAAGTTATGTTTTCGGCTATCAAAAAATAGACGCTTTGGGACATATGCCGCGCAGCCGCCATTTTTTAATATTTTTTATTGAAAAAATTACATTTTATTCTTTTTTAGTATGGCTATAAAACCTAATTTACAGATTTTCGATTGATACTTTTATTCAACCAAAATGAATTCCCGAAAATATATCAATTTACTTGTGTGCTACTGTGATGTCCCTCCTTTAATATACAATTGTTACAATTTGATGAGAAAAACAATGAAATAAGCAGAAATTAATTACCACATCCTCATTTTTGAATGTATGCAATTTTTGTATGTATGATTTTTGCATTTAATCGAATCGTTTACGAAAATAAAGATAAATATGCAAGTTTAATATTTTGAAAGTTTCAGATAGATAACTTTTTTGGATTGAATTAAATGGCAAAGTGAAAAAACCTAGTTTTCAGGAAAAACTTATGTCGAAATTCTTAAATTTTGAGTTTTCGTTTTTCAATTTTTTAATAACTACTTAAGTTTAGGGTAATTTTGAGTTATTTCTTAGAAGTTTGTATCATAACAATAAATTAAACACGAAAACAAATACACTTTTTAAGAATTTTTCTATTAAAAAACAATGAAAAAATTTGGGCGGAATTAGGGCACACGAATTTTAACATGAGCCTAATTCCGTCCACCGGTCGGAATTAGGTACTTTTCGCTGATTTACTTGAGTGCGTAATTCCGACCACCTGAAACAAATTTTGGCAAAATGACACAATGGCAAAACGTGTGTCAAAGACGACACTTTTGTGTTAAGACAAGCGACAATTTCATAGACAAAACATCTGTTATGTACAAATACACGTTTCGTTACATTTTAAAGCCTAGCTTGGTTTAAGAAATATTGAAACAAAAAAACATATTTTGATTACAATTAATGTCTATGATGAAAGTAAATAGTAATAATATATATGAACATATATGAGCTTTAAATTATTTTTCAATTGAAAAAAGTGGCATTTCTTTGACAATTTTAGGTGGTCAGAATTGGGGCACCTAGGGTCGGTATTAGGCACGTAGAAATTTGGTGTTCGGAATTAGGGCACTTCGACATATTTCGAAACATAATTAAATAATCATTTTTTAAAAATATTTATAATAAAAAGACAATACTTTTACTATGATTTCTTAAATCCTTAAGCTCTGTTTACACTAGAGATTTTTTGTGTAGATTTAGACAAAAATCTCATGTCTACAAGTGTAAACACCCTGTAGATTTATCTACACTGATTCTACAACAAATTTTTATCTACACAATGAGTAGTGTGTGTAAACACCTTTCAGAGTAGATAAAACAGCCTCGATTTGTGTTTACAAGTTTGTTAAGCAACAGAACAAATTTTTTCCTCTACATTGTTATTTTCACATAAAAATTATATCAATGTTTCATTTGTCACGTTTGATCCTTCCGAAAATTCGTCCCAATTTGGGAAAAAGAATCAAAGGACGAAAAAAAAAACAAAGAGTAAAATGGTCCCTTCATTTGCATTTTTGAAAACGCATGCCCGCTATTTCTGTTTAGTATCCTTAACTTAACCTAAATACTTAATTTCAGCTTTCTAAGTTAATTCTAACCCGTGCCGACTGAGCCCTGAAATTTTATGAAAAAAGATTTTAGATGTTTTTTTTATATACAACTCGCGACGCCAAATAATTAAATTTTAATTGAATATTATTGAAAAGACAAATTTAAGTATTGCGTTTTATTACCAAAGAGATAAACTTTATATAATACTAATCAGGATACTTTCTTTTCATGGGTTCTTTTTTACAATTTGATTTGAGCTTTAACTCATTTAATTTCACTTCGCGGATATTAAAAAATGAAACTGCGAGGTAATTTAACACCCGTTATTTGGTGATTTATCTCACCAATCAAAAATATATTGGTTTTAACCTCCACAGACATTCTGCGTATTGTTTGTCTAACAAATTCGAAAAGAAATGACAACAAAATGAAGTACTCGTATTTTACACCATAGTTGCCGGTGCAATTTGCTTGAGAAAGTGTTCCAATGTTACATTAAAGACTCAGGTGTAACTTGCATGTTTTGAACGCAAGTCGGCAAGTGTTCCCGTGCTCCAAAAAAAAAAAACAAAAAAAAATCATGGGAGTGTTTTAGAGTAGACTGAAAAAAACTAGCCCATATGCTCTAATATACAGTATGTCAAGAAAGTGTTTTGACAGAGGAAAAAAATCACATTTCTCAACTTCATTTGCAAAAATAAACCACTTCTCGAAGTACAAAAAATTTGTTTATATTTTATATTGATTATGTATGCATCTAAGATCTAAATAACAACAAAAAATAACTGAATATATTCAGTTTCAGTACTTAAAAAAAATAAAAACAAAAAACAGCCATATTTTTCAGTGTCAAGAAAGTGTTTTGACAATAGCTGTAAACCTGTGTTAACCGCGCTTTAGTGCAAGTATCGTTAGAATTGAACTTTTATGTGTTGACCTACACAAAGCCTTAGCATTCTTTAGTTTTTTTGTAATAAACTTTCTGGTGACAAGTTTGTTTTTGGCCACAAAACAATGCCAGGAATGAGAATATCGGAGGATGTCATTCAACTGGTTTATTATAACCACCAGATCGGCAAAAGCATTCGGGATCTAATTGAGACCTGTCTAGTGAGACGATTCACAACATATTAAACAGAGCAGAAAAGGAAAATAGACTGGGTCCTAAGCCAACAAAAGGCCGGCCTCGGAAAATTTACAATCGAGATGAACGAAAATTAGTAAGAAAAGTGTCAGAAAACCCACAAACATCGCTTAAATCCATTGCAAAAGATCTCGAGGAGGCCACCGGTGTCCGAGTTTTTCATGAAACCGTCCGAAGTCTGCTGAAACGGAACGACTACACATCCCGTGTAGCCTCTAAAAAGCCTTTACTGTAAAAAGTAAATGTTGAAAACGATTGTAGTTTGCCCGAAAGCACCAGAATGACTTTTGGAATAATGTGATACTCTGCGATGAGTCCAAAATTATGCTATACTATAATGGCGGGCCATCCAGAGTCTGGCGGAAGCCTTTAACAGCTTTAAAAAGTATCAATATAATTCCAACAGTTAAGTTTGGAAAATTGTCCTATATGGTGTGAGGCTTCATATCGCGGAACGGGGTTAGAGAATGGGCTTTTATAGAAAACACTATGGATGCTAAACAGTACTTGGACATTTTAAAATCAAATCTAAAAAGCAGTGCAAAGAATTTTTCATTTTATGATGGAAACAGGCCAACTTTTAAGTTCTATCAAGATAATGACCCTAAACATAACGCTCGTTTGGTAAGGATGTGGACACTGGACAATTGCGAAAAATTATTGGATACTCCTCCCAAAAGTCCAGACTTAAATCCTATAGAGAATGTTTGGACTTATTTGATAAAGAAAGTGTTCAAATGAAGCTCCAGAAACCGAAGTGAACTGAAAGCAGCTGTACTCGATGAATGGGAAAAGATTCCGGAGACACTGGACATAGTAAAACTTATTGATTCAATGAAAAGGCGTTTAGAAGCTGTTTATGCTGCCAATGGTGGCCATACAAAATAATAGACTTTATTTTTTTACCGTTTAAAAGCTCTTTTAAATGTTTGTTAAAACACTTTCTTGACACTGAAAAATATGGCTGTTTTTTGTTTTTATTTTTTTTAAGTACTGAAACTGAATATATTCAGTTATTTTTTGTTGTTATTTAGATCTTAGATGCATACATAATCAAAATAAAATATAAACAAATTTTTTGTACTTCGAGAAGTGGTTTATTTTTGCAAATGAAGTTGAGAAATGTGATTTTTTTCCTCTGTCAAAACACTTTCTTGACATACTGTATATAGATATTATATGAATATTATTATATCAAATGACGGATGCGAGTGAACTGTTTTTGGTGTTTATGGTGTACTCCTACTCAATAATATCAATAAATTGACAATGCCATTCTTCAACCAGTAAGGACACTATTTTCAGCAAGGTTGAAGCTACATATAATACTTTTCACGTTGTGTCACTATAAAAAAAGAAAGTAAATCAATAGTTTTCATAACATAACTGTAAGGTTTCAAGTCAATTCGTTAAAAAACAAAAAAGTTTTCCATACAACGGTTAAAGTTTCGCTATAAGTGGGCGTAGCCATGCACTTTTGGTCAAAATAGCTTTCATTCCTCCCTAAGAACATAACTGTAAAGTTTCAAGTCAATTGGTTAAAAAACAAAAAAGTTTTCTATACAACGCGTCAAGCTTAGCTATAAGTGGGCGTGGCTACGCCCACTTTTGGTCAAAACAGTTTTCATTCATCCCTAAGAACATAACTGTAAAGTTTCAAGTCAATTGGTTAAAAAACAAAAAAGTTTTCCATACAACGACGTGAATACTGCTTCTGTTCCTCTTCTTCATTTTGTATGGGAGCTACCAGTTCCAGTAGTCCAATCTCAATGAAACTCAGGCATGTTATCGGACTATGTAGAACTACTCTGTTTAAAATTTCAGCACTCTATCATACAAAACAAAAAAGTTTTCCATACAACGATTCAAGTTTTGTTCACTTTTCTTCTTCTTTTCGTATGGGGGCTACCAGTTCCAGTGGTCTGATATGGCTGGATCCGACAAATGAGTTGATCGCACAAATAAAAAGTCTCTGTGCAAAATTTCAGCTCGACATCTTCAAAACTGTGGGAGGAGATTGTATATATACAGACAGACGGACATGGCTAAATCAACTCGTCTTGTCGTCCTGATCAAGAATATATATACTTTATATAGTCGCAAGTGAATATTTCTGTGTGTTACAAACTTCAGCACAAAGTTAATATGCTATTTCACATACGTGAAAAGTATAAAAAATGTTGGCACACAGCTGCGACTCCTTTTTATACTCTTGCAAGAGTATATTAACTTTGTCATTAAGTTTGCAACACAGAGAAGGAGACATTTCCGACTATATAAAGTATATATATTCTTGATCAGCACGACGAGACGAGTTCATATAGCCATGTCCGTCTGTCTGTCTGTTTCAATGCAAACTCCTCCCTCAGTTTTGAATTTAGCAAAAAAATTTAAACGCACAAAATTTTATTTTCGTTGCAGGCAGTTTATATGTAGAAACCAGCTTGATCGGAATACTATAGCATATAGCTGCCATAGGAACGATTGGTTAAAAATGAGGTTTTAGCTTAAAAAACGCGTTGATTTTAAAGCTATTGCCTCAATTTCTTGCACAATAATATTTTGGACGTCAATAAAATCACACTGCAAATTTGGTTAAGATCGAACAACTATATCATATAGCTCCCATAGGAATAATCCGTCGAAAATTTGGTTTTTGTTAGAAAAACTTTTTTGTTCTCAAGTATAAACAGATGAAATTTTGCAATTACCCGTTTTTATACATCCTTGATCATATTCAAAGGTTTCATAAGAATCGAACATAAGGGAGTGGCACCGCCCATACAGAGAAAAACTTTATAATCCGATTTCTCTGGAAGCCGACGAGATAGAAGATAGATTCAGTGTAAACACAAAACGTAATTTATCTACACTTTTTGTTGAGATATCTACACAAAAAATCTCTAATGTAAACAGAGCTTTACACACTAAACTATTCTACTCAATTTTTGGAAACTGCCTTTATTGAAAAATACGCTTGAATCATCAATGAAGTAAGAACTGTGTTAGGTGGTCGGTAATATAGCACTTTACGTTACCTTGCTTATGATATCACCCAACAAGGTTTTTACTAGATTTTGGTCAGATATAGAGCTGATCAAGCTTTATGTCAATATTTTAAGATAAATTTTATATATGCTAAGATTGCCAATGTTTTCAGGATCGTTATCATATGGAAACGTAAATTTTTAATGTAATTTCTTTAAATAAATAAATGCAAGATGCTTTCTTTATACTGCACTATACAAAGAAGTCAGAACTATAATTTTAAAATATATTATTCTTGGATGGCCGTGTGACACACTGTCCGATATTTACTTAAGGAAACAAAAGTATTTTGCACTGACAGTGAACCAAAAAAAACTGGGACAAATAATGAAATTGAACGTATTTTGATGTATTTCGTTAAATACAAAAATAACTTGCACACCAAATGAAAGAGCTATGTTTTTGGGTTTCAAAAACATTTTTCTTTTCAATTTTATAGTTAATATAACGAATTATGAGCGAGAACAAAAATGAACTTCATTAAAAAAAAAAAAAAAAAAAGTGGAACAAATTAAATTTTTTCCGTTAAACAAAGATCGCTGATGAAGGAGTTTGGCAACTCCCGAAACAGCTGCACGATCTGCCTGCTGCTAGGTTTTGAGCTAGTTCCTGCAATATTGTTGTTAAAACTGCCAAAACTCTTGTTTATGAAGACTTGTAATCAAAATTGACCTCGAGCCTCAATTGAAAATGCTACATGCACCCATAAGCACGGATATTATTCCAGCAAAGTATTTGGGGCCACATATTTAAACTGAATTGAGCAAAATACACATTCATAACAAGAATGACTTATGAACATCCATCCAAAACATTTTGTCAAATATAACTGAAAAAGTCACAAGAAATCTCGTAAACTCCATGAACAGAATACTTCAAGGCGTTATCGAAGATAAGAGTTAAGGGGTTACGTCTCCTTAGAAACACGAAAAAACGAGTATTTTTGATAATTTTTTTTTTATAGAAATTTTATTAAATTAACAAAAGTAATAATGCAACTTTATTTCAAATTAAGTACATACAAAACAATATTCATAAATTAAGAAGTTACAGTTTTTTAAATTGGCGCCTTTAAAAAAAATGGTACTTTGCGGTGACCATACTCATTTGAAAACCGCTTAATGAATTTATATGAAATTTTGAATGCGCCTTTAAAATTCATTAATTCAGGGCCCGATAGAATTGAATAGTAAAAATTTAACACGCGTTTTATCTGGAGCCATATACATAATTTGTTACTGTATAAATTAGATAGTTGATAAATAGTTCTAAGCTATCGAAAATGGGACTATTGACACAAAGAGAACTGCTGCGTACATTCCAAATTTTGTGTTCCTAGATTAATTTTATTTATTTATTTTTCAAAGTTAAATTCCCAACCGAGTTGCAAGATGCTTGGTGTCGTGAAATTATGGTGAATTTCGGTTTTATGAGCGTGGCCGGACATTGAATACTTTTCAGCCCAGTTTTTGGTGCCATACCCCATTTGTTCATTTGACTCTTATTTCCCATGATCTTAATAGCCTTCTTACCAGACTTCATCGTTGTAACTCTTTGGGCTTCAAAGACATGATTTTTACATACAGACGGAATTTTCTATAACAACTTATCTTTTCATACTGATCAAGGATTTGAACAATCGGAAATGTCTTCTTCCAAGTGTTACAAACTTCTGGACAAGTAATAATACTATTCAATGAGAGTAACTAGTCGGAGATGTCTTTTTTTGGGTGTCACAAACTTCTCGAAAAAGTTATAATACTTTTTACTCACTTCATATTTTTATTGGATCTATTTTCTTTTAAAAAATTGAATGTTCTAGCTCTTTAGTTTTAAAATTTTTATTTAGCGACAAAATATGTTTTTTTTATGGAAGACAACACATTATTAAATACATACATATGTATGTATATGGTTCGTCCTCGTCGAAAGAAATTTCAAACCGTATTTGTATATTACCTTTTTATCTTTTTTAACAAAATTAATTTTTTTAAGCCAATCTTGATTTTATTTTTTAGAAGTTTGCTCCATGATCCATTACTGCCAGCATCACCTGAGTTGAACAGCTGGTTGAACAATTGCAAATTTGAATTGCAAAATTTTGAATTTCAACACATCACAAAAAAGCAAGAATTTCAACTGCGCCTGGCCGAGAACGAGTAGACTTTGTGTTGCATTTTTTGAAAGTCTTAAAACACGATGTGACATGTAAAAAAAAAACTATTATCTTTTAACTATAACCATGCACAAGTTGACGAATGTAAACAAAAACAATTACTAGTCAATCGCATTCGCGTTTTTCCATTCGATTACTTGCAGCACTTCCCAGTGTTACCAACTCTCAAAAATTTTTCTACCTAAACTCCAACCAAAAACCCCTGAAATTCCTACAATTACTACGAAATTGCCCTAAATGTCACGATTTTAGTTTTCAGGGTGCCAAGATTTGAGGCAATTTTTATACTAATAGGCCAAAAATAGACACTTTTTATGGAATAAAAAAAATTGATATCTCACACCGTTTACGAGATATCGGACGTTGAAGATATGTGTTGACAGACAGTAAGGGGCCGTTCATTAATTACGTAAGGAGTTTTAGGGGGGGAGGGGGTTCGAGCATGACTTTTTTTTTCTTACATAGAGGGGGGAAGGTGTCTTGTTACATCTTGCATAAGATCATAAAAATGCGCTCATAGGAAGAATTTTTGTAGTTTAATGACTTTAGAATCGTCAATAACATCATAGAAACGACACCTATTATCAGATATGTTCCATTGGCAGATCCACTTTCCGAGTGGGTTTTGAGCCCTTGACAAAGAACAAATTTTTAAAAATTGTAAGAGTAGACTATCACTAAAAATGAAACCTTGTAGGTATAAATAAACCTTCCTAAAAATGTTCCTTTGACAAATAAAAATTAATACATCAACATTAATTTTTTCCTTTAAATTCTTACGTAATAAATATCAAACAAGGGGTGGGGGTCACCATGATCTTATTTTATCTTACATGTAGGGAGGAGGGGATAAAAAACAGGCAAAAATCGCCTTACGTAATTAATGAACGGCCCCTAACTGAACATGTATGTATGAGTGTGTGTATGTGTGTTTATCAAACCCAGCAGTTTTTTAATGCTTCAATCATCGGTGTTTTTGTTTCTACAAGTAAGCACAGAAGCGCTTACTAAGCTTTACGATCCTATTTGCTATTTCAAGAGGCTTGGCCGCTTTTTCAACCTCAAATCCCCTAACAAACTCGCTGCCAAAAGAAGCGGTCAGGCATCGTAGTTGTTGTAATGCAAAAACGTCGACGTCGAAGCCAACGTTATGTTGGGCTGCTCGCACTGTTGACGCTTTGCTTTTATTTTGTGTTTGCAATTTTACTTTTGCTTTTGTTTTGCTATGAAACTAACCGCCGTATTTTAGGAAATGTCTTAAGAAAGTTGACCGCCCTATTTTAGGAAATGTCTTATAACCGCCCTATTTTAGGAAATGTCTTAAGCAAGTTAAGACGCTGTTAAGGGTTAACATTCTCTTAACTGCCAGTTGATAACATTTTAAGAAAATTCGTATTTTAGGAACAGAAAAAAAAGCTCTTTTCGTCTTAACGAAGACATTTTCTAATACCTGCTCGAGAGGACGTCTTAACAAAGATTTTAACGCAAATGTTTGCGAAATTAATATAAATTGGAAAAGTACGACTTTTTTCAATATTAATAATTAAATAAATAATAATTTTCTTATTACATTACTATTTTGAACAATTATATTCACTTTTACTCATTTTGCAAACATTTTGTTTTCAAAAAATAATATAGCAATTGAAGCCACATAATCATGAAATCTCTATAATTGCATTTGATTACTTATTTGTTTATATTATTGCAGTTTTATATTTTTCAAACCAGAAAAACAAAAGCAATTGTAAACATGAATGAATATTAGGTAGGTCTATGTTCCATGACGATACACGGCACATATGCGATTGTGTCAGCTAACCGATTGCTGTGTCAATTGTGTTAGTGAATCAGTGTCAAAAGTGGCGCACTTGTGTCTCAAAATGGAAGAAGAAGACGAGACGGAATAAAAGTGCTAGCTACACTCATGTTCATTTGAGATACGCGAAAACATAAGCAATTTCAATATTCCATGCCGAACTTAACATACGCTTAACATAAATTTTTCATACTGTTATCTCAAAAACAGCTTTCGAGTTAAAAAGAGCTTTCGATTTAAGAGATTGTTGCCTAAAATACGGAAATGCTTAAAATCTCCTTTAGAAATGTCTTCACTGATACATTTGTATCAACGAAGACATTTTTAAGACATTTCCTAAAATAGGGCGGTAGACGGGAGGAAGGGAAACTACAGCAGTGAGAGGTAGGTCTCGATCAGAGACAGCATACGCTGATGTTGACGCGTTGCAGTGCCCACCCTACCATGATCATCCAGTCCAGAAACTAAAACCAGTTTAATATTTATGGAATGACCCCTTTGGAAAAGTGAACGGTTACCTTAGCATGGCGACGAAAAATCTCGATCTGAGGGTTCTAGCAAAGGGTCGGCATAATTAATTATTGCTGACATAAGTTAGAGTGACGAGGCATAATCGTAACGCGAGGGGAATCGCTGAAATTCAGAAATACACAATCGCATGGAAAAAACCAGTAAGGGCGGTATAGTTGAGTATTCTCAACTATATAATACCCTGTACACACACCTATGTTGATAACACGTTAAACATTCGCCGACAGCAAAAGCAGTGTACCACGATATGGTTTGTGTATTTGCTAATAGTGAGGCAGGGCTCACAGTGCAATGTTGCCATTAGATGGCGCTTTAGTACGGGTTTTGTTACAAAGCATTGCTGCAAAATTTTAGTGTGTTGGTCTTTGCGGGGAAAGTGGTAGTTTGTTGTATGCAGTTATTTGAGTTTGCATACAAAATTTCAGCATTGTATTCTTTATACTTTAGGAGATACAGCAATTTTAAGAAAAAAATGACCTTTTGTTGTGCTCGATGGGCGGGAAGGAATGGGCGTGGCAAAAATTCCTTCAAACTTCATCTAGTGTTCGACCACACGAGACTATCTTCCAAATTTCAAGTCTCTAGCTTTAATAGTTTTCGCAGTGTTAAGTACGGTTTTTGTTACAAATAGGATAAAGCAGTGTTCAAAGCGCAATTTATGTCAAATTTCAACTTGTTTGTCTTTGCGTTGTCACACAGCGTTAAAAATGAAAGTTTGTGGTATGCAGTTTTAAAAAAGTATGTTTACTGAGTTTGCATACAAAATTTCAGCATTGTATCTATTATAGTTTAGGAGATACAGCAATTTTAAGAAAACAACTTTTTGAGGGGAAACGAAGGGGAGGGGGAAAAAATGTGGTACGCAGTTTTGTAGAGCTATGCATACTGAGTCTATTTGTATTTTCATGTTTCTAACTCATCAGGTTTTCGAGCTACAGCCTCTTGAAAAAATGGGTGGTGCTCGATGGGCGGGAAGGAGTGGGCGTGGCAAAAAATCCTTCAAACTTGATCTAGCGTTTGACCTCACGAGTCTATCCACCAAATTTCAAGTCTCTAGCTCTTATAGTTTTCGAGAACCATTGGTGAGGACGGACGGACGGACGGACAGACAGGGCTATATCAATTCGTCTTGTCATCCTGATCAAGAATATATATACTTTATAGGGTCCCCCTCCCCTCCTTCTATGCGTTACATACAAACCGTCTCAAACAAACTTAATATACCCTGATACACAGTGTGTGTACAGGGTATAAAAATTGGCGTGGCATAAAAAGAGCGTGAAAAGTAAATAGTCTTCAGCAAGGCTGAATAGCGTTTTTTATACTCCTGCAAAAATAATATATATGGTGTTTGCGATGCCATGAAGTTCGCTACGCAGAGAAGGAGATATCGCCGACCACATAAAGCATATATTATCTTCACAAGACGAGTTAACACAGTCATGTCCATATGTCTGCTTCAATACCAACTGCGAGCTCAGTTTTAACGATATCAAAAAAAATAAAACGCAGAAAATTATCTTATCCTTTCAGGTAGTTTGTATGTAAAAAATCTGCATGATTGGATTGCTATTACATTTAGCTGCCGGTTAAAAATTAGGTTTTTTAAAACTACCACCTTAGTTTCTTGTACAAAAACGTTTAAGACGTCAAAAAAGGCGTGGTCCCGACCATATAGAGAAACATCTTCAAAATAACATTTTGCTGTAAGCAAAATCGCCAGAAGGCTGTAAAGTGGAGAGTATTTTTCATTTTGCTAAAATGGAACAAAGGAACAATTAGTCAAAAATATGGTTTTGTTGTTCTTAAATATAAACAGATGGAATTTTGCAATCACATGTTTGTAAAGGTAATTATATATCACTGCAAAGTAAGAAATTTGCCATAATTACAAGGCATTAAGAATTCTGAAACGCATTAACGGTAATTAGAGTTTCAAAACGCTGGAATATTTTTTTTTTTTAATTTAATTAATCTACGAAAACAAAATCTGGAAATAATATTGATGACTTCGAACCCAACAAGAATTGATAAATGAACGTGGCTGCTGCAACATATAATAAAAATTTTAAACGCCTATGTACCTGTATCTATAAGTCTGACAAGAAGAAAATTTAGGAACTAATTGTGATAGAGTGTTAAAAGATTCAATCCTGGGCTATATGCAACAGTTCATCATACTTTGGGGGCGTAGCAAAGCGCGCCCGGTCAGCTAGTTATATATATAAATTTATGAATTTCAGCCATAGTAGTTTTACATGGTCCGACTAAATGCCTAAAAGTTTCATTGAGATTGGACAACTGGAACTTGTACCTGCCATACAAAATGAAGAAGAGGAAGAGAAGAAAGATTTAACGTCGTTTTATGAAAAACTTTTTTGGTACCCAATGAGCAAAAACAATGAAAATTGGTATATAGGCTAATAAGATGTAGGGAAAATATATTCAGTCAAAAAATTGTCACATTAGAGAAGACTCCCTGCAAAATTTCAGCTCGATATCTTCAAAACTGTGGGAGGAGATAGCATATTCACAGACAGACAGACGGACGAACGGACAGACGGACATGGCTATATCAACTCGTCTTGTCGAGCTGATCAAGAATATATATACTTTATATAGTCGGAGATGTCTCCTTCTCTGCGTTGCAAACTTCACGACAAAGTTAATATACTCTTGCAAGAGTATAAATAGATCTTAGTATTAAGATAGAACGTAGACTTAGGTATAACCAGTAAAGACGCTATAGTCGGGTATCCTCGACAATATAATACCCTGCTCACACAGTAGGCGGTGCAACAACCCAAATCTACAAAAAAATGTTGATTTGACATCGCCCGAACAAGTAGTGTTCAAAATATCAAGTAAATCGGTCAAAAAATGTGAAATTTACGAAAAATTTGAGTTTGTTGGTCATTGAGGGGTAACTTTCAAAAAGAGGGGAATTTTGTGGTATGCAGTTTTAAAGGTAAATATTTACTGAGCTTGTATACAAAATTTCAGGTTCGTACCTATAATAGTTTTGAAGATACCAATATAAAAAGAAACATCCGGGGGAGGGGAAATAAAGAAGAGGGGAAAAAATTGTGGTAAGCAGTTTTGTAGAGCTACTTATACTGAGTCTACATATCGACTTTCATGTTTCTATCTCTTTGGATGTTCGAGTTATAGCGTTTTAAAAAAAGTGGGTGGTGCTGGATGGACGGGAAGGAGTGGGCGTGGCACAAAACCGTTCAAACTTGATCTGCTGCCCAGCATCACGAGTCTACCCACCAAATTTCAAATCTATAGCTATCATAGTTTCTGAGAACCATTGGTGAATACGGACGGACAGACGAACAGACACACAGACGGACGGACGTACATGGCTCAATCAATTTCTCTTGTCGTCCTGATCAAAAATATATGTACTTTATAGGGTCCCCTTCCCCTCCTTCTGTGCGTTACATACATTTCGCTCAAACAAACACAATCTACCCTGATACACAGTGTGTGTACAGGGTATAAAAATACATTTTTAAAACATTTTTTGAGCTACCCTGGTGTTTTAGCGAAGCCATTAAAGTCAGCTGATTTTGAGCTCCGTTGCTTTGAAGTCATTTTGCAGCAACTAAACTTGTTTTTTGAATTAAATTTTAAACCTTTCTTAATTGTTAACAAACAAAACTTTGAAATGGAAAACACCCATAAAGGTTTGTTGATTTTTAAATGTAGATCAATGTTCGTGTTATGCTGTGTTTTGTCTTTGCTTTTATGTGTTATTGTCGTGTTGTTTTTTTTTGGGTAACCTAACCTATAAGTCTCGTGTTCTGTGGAGTAAAAGTTATCATTATTCTAGCTCCTTCTCGAGGTTATTAATGCATTGATGTTCAGTAATATGTGTCTAACATAATGACACTAATTATTTTTGAGCAATTTTGCGCGTTTGTTAAATGCTTGATGATATTGCAGACACGTTCGAAATCAGTCACGAAGAAATGCTTGAGATTTGGATTCAAGGTGGTCGAAAAATTGGGGTTATTTCCAATTGGGTGTTTGGAAAGCTTATTACAAATTTACATCTAGACAAGAAACAAAATATTATGTGACAAATCTCCAATTTCGTCACATACATTAACAAATATTTGCCAAAAGGAAAAAAGAAAACAAAGAAAATATCAAGATTTAAAGAAGAACATCCAAAGTGGCTTGCTGGAAAAATGATATTGCAAATTCACAAAGACGATTTGGTTAGGTATTCAAAAAGACGTCCCCGCTTAACTTATGATAAAGGTGGCAATCGTTTCAAGCGCAAACTTGCTTCCGAACTCGCAATTAATTAAAATCATAATACAGCTTTACTCGCTCATGCAGCTGCCATATCTGCTAAAACATGTTAAGGTAATAAAATTATTTATTGTACATTTAAGGAAAATATGCCCAACGTCCCAAAAAAATGATAACGTACCAAAGCCCGTTCCAATTTCCGAAGATTAAGCTTTAGCGTTTTTACTGGAGAATTCCTTTACTAAAAGGCAGTACAACAGCATCAGGACTTTAATATGGAAACAAGGATGTGATATATTGCCAAGCTACGATAAAGTCTACAAAGCTAAGTTGCAATGTAGACCCATTGATATTGAAGTCACGGAAACCATTGCCCAAGTTTCATTGCAAAATATGGTAAATCACACTGCAAAAAGGATCTTAACATTTCAAAAAGAAGCTTTTAATCAATTTCAAGAAATAAATAATGTTATTTTGATTGCAAGCTATGGATTCGACGGATCGACCGGACAAAGCTTATACAAACAGCGATTTCTGGGAAAGGAGCCAGAAACAAAACCTCAGTCAGTGAAGTTTTCTAGACCATTAAAAATTGAATTTACCAAGGAAAGTAAAGAGCACATTTTAAAAGAAAACAGCAGAGTAAAGGAAGAAGTTCAAAATTTATCACCGAACACATTTAATGAAATTGCTGATAGAAGTATTATGGTTTCATTTGATCTCAATTTAACGCTCATTGACGGTAAGGTTTTAAATGTTTTAACGGCGATGAACTCCACTCAGTCATGTCCAATATGTGGTGCAAATCCAAAAAAATTTTTGATGACGAAGGACACAAATGCAGAAATATTTAAGCCTAAGCCTAATACTCTTCAATATGGAGTGAGTCCATTACAGTCATGGATAAGATTTTTTGAGTTAGTATTGCACGTTTCATATCGGATTGGTCTGAATAAATGGCAAGTGCGAGATGCAAATGACAAAGTTTTATTAAATTGTCAAAAAAAAAACAGTAAGGGCGGTATAGTCGAGTATACTCGACAATATAATACCCTGCACACATGGTAGGCGGTGCTACACCCTTAATCTACAAAAACATATTGATCTGACGTCGCCTTTTCAAATAGTGTTCAAAATACAAAGAAAATCGGTCAAAAAATGTGGATTTTACGAAAAATTTAAGTTTGTAGGTCTCTGAGGGGTAGCCATCAAAGAGAGGGGAAATTTGTGGTATGCAGTTTTTAAGATGTATTATCACTGAGCTTGTATACAAAATTTCAGGTTCATACCCTTGTTAATTTTGGAGATAAAGCAATTTAGAGAAAATTACTGGGGGAGGGGAAATGAAAATGAGGGGGGGATTTTGTGGTATGCAGTTTTGTAGAGCCACTCATACTGAGTCTACATACCGACTTTCATGTTTCTATCTCTTTGGATGTTAGAGTTATAGCGATTTAAAAAAGTGGGTAGGGCTGGATGGGCGGGAAGGAGTGGGCGTGGCACAAAAAAAAAATAAACTTGATCTGCTGCCAAGCATCACGAGTCTACCCTCCAAATTTCAAGTCTCTAGCTCTTACAGTTTCCGAGATCCATTGGTGAATACAGACGGACGGACGGACGGACAGACGGACGGACGGACAGACGAACGGACGGACAGACGGACGGACATGGCTCAATCAATTTCTCTTGTCGTCCTGATCAAGAATATATATACTTTATGGGGCCCCCCTCCCTTCCTTCTGTGCGTTACATACATTTCGTTCAAACAAACTTAATATACCCTGACACACTGTATGTGCAGGGTATAAAAAAAGATGAACTATGGAAGCAAATGGGACTGCATGTAGATCGACCAAAACAAAACAGAAGCGGCAATACAAATGATGGCAATACTGCGAGGAGGGCGTTCGTAAATAATCAATTTTTTGCCTCTATATTAGAATTCGACTTTAAAATTCTAGAATGCTTCAAAACAATTTTAATTGCCATATCTTGCGAGTTTGAAATAAGTCCGGAAAAGTTTCAAAGCTTTTGTAATGAAACTGCTTTCTTATATATGCTTCTGCAGTTCCCGTCGGATGTTTAGGCGAAAACGCATCCGAGGCTCGGAATAAATATTACAAACGCGACAGAATACTCCACGCACGCAAAAATAGTCGTATTAATAATATAGAGGATATGTTTCATCGAACAATGGATTCTTCGGATCCCTTATTATCGAGCCTTTATTTAAATAAAAAGCTCAAGAAAAATAAAAACAAGATGCCGTCAGAAGTTATTGCCCTTTTCGCTGAGCCAGCCGTTATTGTAGACCAAGACAGTATTGATTCGGATTCGGATTCGGATTCTGATAATGAAAACATGTATTCCTCCTCATTTGAGGAAGCTGAAGAGCTGAAGAGAATTAATAAAAAATATCGTTTTTCGTTTAACAATATTAACTAGTAAGGACGCTAACTTCAGCAAGGCTGAAGCTTACATACTTTTCACGCACTTTCTTGTGCCACGCCCAATTTTTTGACTGAATGTACTTTCTATTCATGTTATTAGCCTATTTACCAATTTCCTTGTTTTTGCTCATTGGGTACCGAAGATGTGCAAATTTTTGGCTAAATTAAAATTTGGGCTAAAAGTGGGCGTAACCATACTTATTTCTGTCAGAATAGTTTGAATGCCCTCCAAGAACATAAGTGTAAAGTTTCAAGTCCATTGATTAAGAAACAAAAAAGTTTTCCATACAACGACGTAAATCTTGCTTCTCTACCTCTTCTTCATTTTGTATGGCAGGTACCAGTTCCAGTTGTCCGATCTCAATGAAACTTTCAGGCATTTAGTCGGACTATGTAGAACTACTATGTTTCAAATTTCAGCACTCTATCATACTTCACATTTCTTCTTCTTTTCGTATGGGAGCTACCTGTTCCAATAATCCGATCATGGTTCTAAGTCTCTGTGCAAAATTTCAGCTCGATAGCTTCAAAATTGAGGGACTAGTTTGCATACATACAGACAGACAGACAGACAGACGGACAGACGGACATGGCTAAATCAACTCGTCTTGTCATCCTGATCAAGAATATATATACTTTATATAGGCGGAAATTAATATTTTGATCTTTTACAAACTCCGTGACAAAGTTAATATACTATTTCACATACGTGAAAAGTATAAAAATGATATATAATCAACATATACACTAAACCGAAAAATTAAAGGATAAAAAAGTATGTTCTTATTTTGGAGTCGTTTTTGACGACAAATAACTTGGAAAATATTTTTCGTACAATAAAAGTTAAAAACCAGTAAGGACGCTATCTTCAGCAAGGCTGAAGCTATAATACTTTTCACTTTGTGTCACTATAAAAAAAACTTAATGAATAGTTTTCATGCCTCCCTAACAACATAACTGTAATGTTTCAAGTCAATTCGTTAAAAACAAAAAAATTTTCCATACAACGGTTCAAGTTTTGCGATAAGTGGGCGTAGCTATGCCCACATTTGGTCAAAATAGTTTTCATTCCTCCCTAAGAACATAACTGTAAAGTTTCAAGTCAATTGGTTAAAAAACAAAAAAGTTTTCCATACAAACAGTCAAGTTAAGCTATAAGTGGGCGTGGCCATGCCCACTTTTGATCAAAATAGTTTTCATTCCTCCCTAAGAGCGTAACTGCAAAGTTTCAAGTCAATTGGTTAAAAAACAAAAAAGTTTTCCATACAACGGGTCAATTTTCGCTATAAGTAGGCGTGGTACGCCCACTTTTCGTTAAAATAGTTTTCATTCCTCCCTAAGAACATAACTGTAAAGTTTCAAGTCAATTGGTTAAAAAACAAAAAAGTTTTCCATACAAAGGGTCAAGTTAAGCTATAAGTGGGCGTGGCCATGCCCACTTTTGATCAAAATAGTTTTCATTCCTCCCTAAGAGCATAACTGCAAAGTTTCAAGTCAGTTAGTTAAAAAGCAAAAAAGTTTTCCATACAATGGGTCAATTTTCGCTATAAAAGGGCGTAACCATGCCCATTTTTTTCAAAATAGTTTTAATGCCTCCCCAAGAACATAACTGCGAAGTTTCATGTCAATTGGTTAAGAAACAAAAAAGTTTTCCATACAACGACGTTAAATCTTAATTTCTCTTCCTCTTCTTCATTTTGTATGGCAGCTACAAGTTCTAGTTGTCCGAACTCAATGAAACTTTCAGGCATTATGTCGGACTATGTAAAACTACTATATTTGAAATTTCAGCCCTCTATTTTCCAAAACAAAGAAGTTTTCCATATAACGATTCAAATTTGTTTTTCTTCATTTCGTATGGGGGCTACCAGTTCCAATAATCCGATATGGCCGGTTCCGACCAATGATTTGACCACACATTAGAGAACACTCCCTGCAAAATTTCAGCTGGGTATCTTCAAAACTGTAGGAGGAGATAGCATATACACAGACAGACGGACGGACGGACAGACGGACATGGCTATAT
Source organism: Phortica okadai (assembly GCA_034638295.1). Classification (NCBI taxonomy): domain Eukaryota; kingdom Metazoa; phylum Arthropoda; class Insecta; order Diptera; family Drosophilidae; genus Phortica; species Phortica okadai. The sequence continues at coordinate 33,023,843 of CM067848.1, read as the reverse complement.
CAACTCGTCTTGTCGAGCTTATCAAGAATATATATACTTTATGGGGTCCCCCTCCCCTCCTTCTTGCTGTTACAAACTTCAGGACAAAGTTATAATACTATTCACTTGCGTGAAGAGTATAAAAATTGTAGCTCTGAGCCTCTAGTTTCTGAGTCATACCATGTTTTTTTATGATGAGGGATTTAAGAGCAATCGTTAAAATTGCAAAAAAAAAAAGAAAAAAATTCCATTTTTTTCCTCTTTTTTCGAAAGAATATTTCTACAGATATGGGTTCAAGATGTTTGTACCACAATATGGATCTTATATGAAATTTCCTTACCTTTAATTTGAGTTACTGTGGAGCTCTGTAGCATAATTTTCAGCCGAGTTATCGATGTTCAAAGGAAAAAAGCCATTGTTGACTTTGCTAATCGATAACTCGAAAACTATTGATGCCACAAAAATGACAGTAGCTTTTTACAAACTCCAAACCATTTGCTACAAAGTTAATTTAATGAGATTTAATGGAAAAATTTTTTTCGATGTGAAAATGATAGTTAAAAAAAAAATGTAATTTGGCAAAATTGGCCCTTTTTCTCTCGAGTTGAACTGCCGTCGCATACAGACGTGTTTATTTTTCTATCTCTTTGGATGTTCGAGTTATAGCGTTTTAAAAAAAGTGGGTGGTGCTGGATGGACGGGAAGGAGTGGGCGTGGCACAAAACCGTTCAAACTTGATCTGCTGCCCAGCATCACGAGTCTACCCACCAAATTTCAAATCTATAGCTATCATAGTTTCTGAGAACCATTGGTGAATACGGACGGACAGACGAACAGACACACAGACGGACGGACGTACATGGCTCAATCAATTTCTCTTGTCGTCCTGATCAAAAATATATGTACTTTATAGGGTCCCCTTCCCCTCCTTCTGTGCGTTACATACATTTCGCTCAAACAAACACAATCTACCCTGATACACAGTGTGTGTACAGGGTATAAAAATACATTTTTAAAACATTTTTTGAGCTACCCTGGTGTTTTAGCGAAGCCATTAAAGTCAGCTGATTTTGAGCTCCGTTGCTTTGAAGTCATTTTGCAGCAACTAAACTTGTTTTTTGAATTAAATTTTAAACCTTTCTTAATTGTTAACAAACAAAACTTTGAAATGGAAAACACCCATAAAGGTTTGTTGATTTTTAAATGTAGATCAATGTTCGTGTTATGCTGTGTTTTGTCTTTGCTTTTATGTGTTATTGTCGTGTTGTTTTTTTTTGGGTAACCTAACCTATAAGTCTCGTGTTCTGTGGAGTAAAAGTTATCATTATTCTAGCTCCTTCTCGAGGTTATTAATGCATTGATGTTCAGTAATATGTGTCTAACATAATGACACTAATTATTTTTGCGCAATTTTGCGCGTTTGTTAAATGCTTGATGATATTGCAGACACGTTCGAAATCAGTCACGAAGAAATGCTTGAGATTTGGATTCAAGGTGGTCGAAAAATTGGGGTTATTTCCAATTGGGTGTTTGGAAAGCTTATTACAAATTTACATCTAGACAAGAAACAAAATATTATGTGACAAATCTCCAATTTCGTCACATACATTAACAAATATTTGCCAAAAGGAAAAAAGAAAACAAAGAAAATATCAAGATTTAAAGAAGAACATCCAAAGTGGCTTGCTGGAAAAATGATATTGCAAATTCACAAAGACGATTTGGTTAGGTATTCAAAAAGACGTCCCCGCTTAACTTATGATAAAGGTGGCAATCGTTTCAAGCGCAAACTTGCTTCCGAACTCGCAATTAATTAAAATCATAATACAGCTTTACTCGCTCATGCAGCTGCCATATCTGCTAAAACATGTTAAGGTAATAAAATTATTTATTGTACATTTAAGGAAAATATGCCCAACGTCCCAAAAAAATGATAACGTACCAAAGCCCGTTCCAATTTCCGAAGATTAAGCTTTAGCGTTTTTACTGGAGAATTCCTTTACTAAAAGGCAGTACAACAGCATCAGGACTTTAATATGGAAACAAGGATGTGATATATTGCCAAGCTACGATAAAGTCTACAAAGCTAAGTTGCAATGTAGACCCATTGATATTGAAGTCACGGAAACCATTGCCCAAGTTTCATTGCAAAATATGGTAAATCACACTGCAAAAAGGATCTTAACATTTCAAAAAGAAGCTTTTAATCAATTTCAAGAAATAAATAATGTTATTTTGATTGCAAGCTATGGATTCGACGGATCGACCGGACAAAGCTTATACAAACAGCGATTTCTGGGAAAGGAGCCAGAAACAAAACCTCAGTCAGTGAAGTTTTCTAGACCATTAAAAATTGAATTTACCAAGGAAAGTAAAGAGCACATTTTAAAAGAAAACAGCAGAGTAAAGGAAGAAGTTCAAAATTTATCACCGAACACATTTAATGAAATTGCTGATAGAAGTATTATGGTTTCATTTGATCTCAATTTAACGCTCATTGACGGTAAGGTTTTAAATGTTTTAACGGCGATGAACTCCACTCAGTCATGTCCAATATGTGGTGCAAATCCAAAAAAATTTTTGATGACGAAGGACACAAATGCAGAAATATTTAAGCCTAAGCCTAATACTCTTCAATATGGAGTGAGTCCATTACAGTCATGGATAAGATTTTTTGAGTTAGTATTGCACGTTTCATATCGGATTGGTCTGAATAAATGGCAAGTGCGAGATGCAAATGACAAAGTTTTATTAAATTGTCAAAAAAAAAACAGTAAGGGCGGTATAGTCGAGTATACTCGACAATATAATACCCTGCACACATGGTAGGCGGTGCTACACCCTTAATCTACAAAAACATATTGATCTGACGTCGCCTTCTCAAATAGTGTTCAAAATACAAAGAAAATCGGTCAAAAAATGTGGATTTTACGAAAAATTTAAGTTTGTAGGTCTCTGAGGGGTAGCCATCAAAGAGAGGGGAAATTTGTGGTATGCAGTTTTTAAGATGTATTATCACTGAGCTTGTATACAAAATTTCAGGTTCATACCTTTGTTAATTTTGGAGATAAAGCAGTTTAGAAAAAATTACTGGGGGAGGGGAAATGAAAATGAGGGGGGGATTTTGTGGTATGCAGTTTTGTAGAGCCACTCATACTGAGTCTACATACCGACTTTCATGTTTCTATCTCTTTGGATGTTAGAGTTATAGCGATTTAAAAAAGTGGGTAGGGCTGGATGGGCGGGAAGGAGTGGGCGTGGCACAAAAAAAAAATAAACTTGATCTGCTGCCAAGCATCACGAGTCTACCCTCCAAATTTCAAGTCTCTAGCTCTTACAGTTTCCGAGATCCATTGGTGAATACAGACGGACGGACGGACGGACAGACGGACGGACGGACAGACGAACGGACGGACAGACGGACGGACATGGCTCAATCAATTTCTCTTGTCGTCCTGATCAAGAATATATATACTTTATGGGGCCCCCCTCCCTTCCTTCTGTGCGTTACATACATTTCGTTCAAACAAACTTAATATACCCTGACACACTGTATGTGCAGGGTATAAAAAAAGATGAACTATGGAAGCAAATGGGACTGCATGTAGATCGACCAAAACAAAACAGAAGCGGCAATACAAATGATGGCAATACTGCGAGGAGGGCGTTCGTAAATAATCAATTTTTTGCCTCTATATTAGAATTCGACTTTAAAATTCTAGAATGCTTCAAAACAATTTTAATTGCCATATCTTGCGAGTTTGAAATAAGTCCGGAAAAGTTTCAAAGCTTTTGTAATGAAACTGCTTTCTTATATATGCTTCTGCAGTTCCCGTCGGATGTTTAGGCGAAAACGCATCCGAGGCTCGGAATAAATATTACAAACGCGACAGAATACTCCACGCACGCAAAAATAGTCGTATTAATAATATAGAGGATATGTTTCATCGAACAATGGATTCTTCGGATCCCTTATTATCGAGCCTTTATTTAAATAAAAAGCTCAAGAAAAATAAAAACAAGATGCCGTCAGAAGTTATTGCCCTTTTCGCTGAGCCAGCCGTTATTGTAGACCAAGACAGTATTGATTCGGATTCGGATTCGGATTCTGATAATGAAAACATGTATTCCTCCTCATTTGAGGAAGCTGAAGAGCTGAAGAGAATTAATAAAAAATATCGTTTTTCGTTTAACTACTAAACGCTAACTTCAGCAAGGCTGAAGCTTACATACTTTTCACGCACTTTCTTGTGCCACGCCCAATTTTTTGACTGAATGTATTTTCTATTTATGTTATTAGCCTATTTACCAATTTCCTTGTTTTTGCTCATTGGGTACCGAAGATGTGCAAATTTTTGGCTAAATTAAAATTTGGGCTAAAAGTGGGCGGAACCATACTTATTTTTGTCAGAATAGTTTGAATGCCCTCCAAGAACATAAGTGTAAAGTTTCAAGTCCATTGATTAAGAAACAAAAAAGTTTTCCATACAACGACGTAAATCTTGCTTCTCTACCTCTTCTTCATTTTGTATGGCAGGTACCAGTTCCAGTTGTCCGATCTCAATGAAACTTTCAGGCATTTAGTCGGACTATGTAGAACTACTATGTTTCAAATTTCAGCACTCTATCATACTTCACATTTCTTCTTCTTTTCGTATGGGAGCTACCTGTTCCAATAATCCGATCATGGTTCTAAGTCTCTGTGCAAAATTTCAGCTCGATAGCTTCAAAACTGAGGGACTAGTTTGCATATATACAGACAGACAGACAGACAGACGGACAGACGGACATGGCTAAATCAACTCGTCTTGTCGTCCTGATCAAGAATATATATACTTTATATGGGCGGAAATTAATATTTCGATCTGTTACAAACTCCGTGACAAAGTTAATATACTATTTCACATACGTGAAAAGTATAAAAATGATATATAATCAACATATACACTAAACCGAAAAATTAAAGGATATAAAAGAATGTTCTTATTTTGGAGTCGTTTTTGACGACGAATAACTTGGAAAATATTTTTCGTACAATAAAAGTTAAAAAAAAAAAATTGTAGCTCTGAGCCTCTAGTTTTTGAGTCATACCATGTTTTTTATGATGAGTGATTTAAGAGCAATCGTTTAAATTGCAAAAAAAAAAGAAAAAATTTCCATTTTTTTCCTTTTTTTTCGAAAGAATATTTCTACAGATATGGGTTCAAGATGTTTGTACCACAATATGGATCTAATAGGAAATTTCCTTACCTTTAATTTGAGTTACTGTGGAGCTCTGTAGCATAATTTTCAGCCGAGTTATCGATGCCATTGGAAAAAAGCCATTGTTGACTTTGCTAATCGATAACTCGAAAGCTATTGATGCCACAAAAATGACAGTAGCTTTTTACAAACTCCAAACCATTTGCTACAAAGTTAATTTAATGAGATTTAATGGAAAAATTTTTTTCGATGTGAAAATGATAGTTGAAAAAAAAAAATGTGGTTTGGCAAAATTGGCCCTTTTTCTCTCGAGTTGAACTGCCGTCGCATGCAGACGTGTTTATTTTTTTTTCTTGTACTCCGAAAAATAAATTCTAAAACTCATCAGTGCAGTGAAAAACTGACTAATAAATAGTGAAAATCGCGAAAAGACGCTTAGTGCGATAAAACCGCACAAACCTATTAACTAATTAATCAATAATTAATTAATCAATAAGTAATTAGTTAATTAGTATTAATAACACTGAAAAAACAATTAAACCAACCCTCGGTCGTGACAATGAGTGGTAAAGACAATCAAAACGAATTTCGCAAACAACTGCAGCGCGAGCAAGATGAGCGCCGGCTCTCTCTGCAACGGAACAACGCATACTGTACATTCGTCGCCGCGCCTACCGAAAACACCGCAGCCACACAACGAGCGCGACCTGCAACGATCGAGCTCTTGCACACAGCGAACGAGAGAGCGCGTTCTTGCTCTCCGTCGCTACCGTCCGCGCATCAAAAGCAGCAGAGCACCGTACGCGCTTCTACGCAGGTGTGTACTGGCCAGATCAACTGCGACCAGCACAACAATCTCTCTTACTACCGTAAAAGTAAACACAAAAACAACTTCAAATGTGTCAACTTCCTGCTCGATAATAACTCCCGTTATGTAAGAGCCATCAAGTAATGCATACTTAAGCAAACAAAACACAACGAACGGCGCACTCTCAGCAAGACAGAATACGAAGAAGGAAAATATTAGGCCGGCCGTGCAGACTGGAATGGATCGCTACATTCAAATAAAGCGAAAGTCGAGCCCCCTAAACTCGAAGCCAAAAATTGTCCGTGGCAATTCCAGCCCAGAAAAAAGTTAAATGCCTGATAATAGCAACAGGTTTGACATTCTGGCAGACAAATCTGATGATCTGGCTCCCGAAGCAGAAGGTGAGAGAAGGAAGCCAAAGCCTCCACCAATATACATTCGAGAAAAAAGATCCAATGCTCTCGTTAGCAAATTTGTCGAGCTCATTGGGAATGACAGTTTCCACATAATTCTCCTTGTAAAGGGAAATATCCATGAAACCAAGGTACAAACTAAGTCCGAAGACAACTACAGAGTATTGTCGAAGAACCTGAGCGACAACAAAAAGAACTTCTATACGTACTAGCTAAAAAGCAGCAAAGGCCTGCAAGTCGTACTAAAGGCACAGAGCCCGAAGTAACTCCTGCAGAAGTCATCAATGCGCTAAAAGAGAAAGGATTCAGTGTTAAAACTGTTTTCAATATACTAAGTAAGGATAGAAAGCCGCAACCACTCTTCAAGGTTGAACTTAATCCAGAAAGCATGCCGCTCAAGAAAAACGAAGTGCACCCGATATACAAACTTCAATTTCTACTGCACCGCAGAATCACTGAATCAAGAGCCGCACAAACGCAATGGTCTCGTACAATGTACGAATTGCCAAGAATATGGCTTTACAAGGTCGTACTGCACCCTACGCCCGGTATGTGTAGCTTGTGGAGAGCTTCATGATACCACAAACTGGCCAGCGAGCAAACAAGACGCCAACATAAAAAAGTGCTCCAACTGCGGTGGTAATCACACTGCTAACTACAAAGGTTGCCCAATATATAATGAACTGAAAAGTCGACTTCAGCAGCGAGTGACCACTGCACGCTCCCGGAACGTACCGACTAACATGACTCCAACCAAATCCAATCCAGATGTGTACTTCTCGACTGCAGCCAGATCTTCACTTGGCCCTGAAATCTCATCCAAAAGCGTATCATTTGCGAGCGCTCTTGAACCAGGATTGGTCCCCCCTACCTCAAATACGCTTCACTCACAACCAACACATGTAGAGCTGAACGCGGCCCAACAGTACCAACCATCGGAGCAGCTGCTATCAACTATGCAGCAAAGCCTTATGGAGTTTATGTCATTTATGCGGACAACAATGCAGGATCTAATGCGAAACCAAAATCTGCTAATTCAAATGCTGATATCTCATCAGTCCAAATAATCAATGACTTCCCTACGCATATCTACGTGGAATGCTAATGGCGTTTCACAGCACAAACTTGAGCTAGCTCAATTTCTCCTCGACAAACATATTGACGTAAAGCTACTCTCAGAAACACACCTTACTAACAAATATAACTTCAACATACGAGGTTACTTATTCTACAATTTTTTAATTTTTTTTTTTTTTTTTTTTAAGCAATAAAACGAAATTTAATTATCAAAGACATTAATTAAAGAGAAAATACAAAAGATTAATTTTTGAAAAAATTTTGTTTTTTTGAAATTGGTTTTGTTTTGTAAGATTCAGAAACTAGAGGAGGTTTTAGTCTGCAAGTTTGAAAGCCTCCCATTCCCTAACGTCTTACTCAAAATGGCTGATTAGCGAAATGGAGACTTATAAGCATGTAATAAGCCCACCTTATCTTAATCTGTCACGTAGGAGTAAATCAGTCGTTTTTACACGCGTCACCACTTAGAAATCGTATACTTGGGGAATCTACTCAATAAAGTGTATCCTATCTCCCACATTCTAATCTGCTACGCAGGAGTAACTACGAAACGTAACGCTTGGGCTCCCGTACTATAATTTTTAACTATTTTCCAAAGTTTTATTATAGAGAAACATCTTGAAAATTACATTTCGCTGTAAGTATAATTTACAGAAGACTGAAAAGTGGAGAGTACGAATTCAATATTTTTCAGTGTGCGAAAATAATGTAGATAAGACGACTATAACAAAAGGAACGATCCCAGACATAATAAATATTTAAAACGCCTATATACCTGTTTCTATACCTCTAACAAGAAGGAAATTTGGGAATTAACGCAATTGTGATAGAGTGTTAAAAGAGTCAATCCTGGGCTATATGCAACATTTGCTCATACTTTAAGGGCTTAGCAAAGCGAACCGGGTCAGCTAGTCTGGAAAATATTTTTGTTAAATTAGAAATATGTTGCTTTTTTAGCACAATAGATTTGGCAAAAGGTTTTCACCAAATTGAAGAGCTGACGACAGAGCGAAAACAGCTTTCTTTACGGCCGATGGTCATTACGAGTTTAATCGAATGCCATTTGGTCTTAAAACAGCAAAAGCTACGTTTCAAAGGCTTATAAATTATGTATTGGGGGAATATATCAACAAGATTTGTGTCGTCTATCTTGACGATATTTTAAAATTTTTAACTAGCTTTCAAGAACATATTGAATCTATAAAAAAGTTTTTGCGACATTGCGTGAAGCAAACTTAAAAGTGCAGTTTGACAAATGTCATTTTGCAGCACTAAGTACAAAGGTTTTGGGCCACCTTGCATCTAAAAATGGTACAAACCTAGACCCAGCTAAAATTTATGCAATAGAACGAATGCAACCGCCGCACCGGCCTTCAGAGTTTTTCCGTTGCAAAAATCATATCTTCTGATCGAATTAAGATAATTGCATGAAATAAGTTTTGTTTAAAAAGGAATTTCTAAAGCTTTCAAATAAGCCATAGACGATATCTGGGAGCGGCAGAATATGTTGCCAAAGTCAGAATTTGTTTCCGGTGCAGTATTAGCGTCAGAAAATCACAAGTTTTTCATTTTTTACAAACTTAGAAATTCGTGACTCTACACAGTATATACATATATTCTTGAAAAGTTGATAAAGCAATGTCCGTCCGTCCGTCCGTCCGTCTGTTTGTCTATCTGTATTTATACAATCTCTATCACAATTTTGATTATGTCAAGCTGAAATTTTGCACAGAGCCTTCTTTTTTGCGCGATCAACTCAATTGTCGGAACCGACCATATCAGATTACTGGAACTGGTAGCCCCTATACGCAATGAAGAAGAACCAGTAAAAGCGGTATAGTCGAGTATACTCGACAATATAATACCCTGCACACATGGTAGGCGGTGCCACACCCTATCTACAAAAACATATTGATCTTACATCGGCCGTTCAAATATTGTTCAAAATATCAAGAAAATCGGTCAAAAAATGTGGATTTGACGAAAAATTTAAGTTTGTCGGCCTCTGAGGGGCAGCCATCAAAGAAGGGGGAAGTTTGCGGTATGAAGTTTTTAAGATGACTGAGCTTATATACAAATTTTCAGGGTTGTACCTTTGTTAATTTTGGAGATATAGCAAAATACAGAAAATAACTTGGGGAGGGGAAATGATTTTTGAAGTGAAACTTCTTTAGCATGGGTGTGATTTGAAACTTGATGAAACGACATGAAAAAGAGACAGACTATATATTTATATGATTTAGCCTGCAAAAGAATGAAATAGAATATAGAATGACAATCTGTAGTTATAAACTGAGTAGTCATAAAAAAAGTATCAACAACAACAGTTGTAATTTTGGTATTCCTCTTCAACCGTCACTTTCGCCATCTGACGCATATGCAACAACAACTAACCTGGCATGTTTAATCTAAATATTACAACAACTCTTGTTGTTGTTATTTTCGGCATAAGCATGCACCGTTAGGTCGGACAGTGTGGTTGTTGCTACCTATGACACTGTCTGAGCGTGTGCATTGTGTTTGTTGTTGCCCGCTACTTAACGTTGCTAATCAACGACGCTAATCAGCTTCATATTTCATGAGCCGCGAATTCATCTCCAATTCGCGTCCTCACGATTTTGTTGAAGCCCGTTCAATTTTGCAATTGACAAGCATACCCTTTCCGTTGTTGTGAAACCTAAAGTGAAGAGTAATAATAAATTATAATGCAATAAATAAAGTCAAGTAGATTCCACACATTGGAGCATTGGTAGTTAACTTGACTCTGTTCTTCGGGAGACACTCTGCACATTTGAATTAATTCTTCTTCCTCGCATTTATGCATTCAACAATGTACACATTCCATCTTGCCCAAATAACATAGTTGGTACACAGATGTTTTCATAAAATTTACTATTTTTACGAGATTTTTTAACCATTCCAAATACAATTTCACATTAACTATAATTTGAAGATTATTTCAACAATTTAATTCGAATGTACTTCTCAATCTTTAAAACCAGTAAGGGCGGTATAGTCGAGTATACTCGACAATATAATACCCTGCACACATGGTGGGCGTTGCCACACCCTCAATCTACAAAAACGTATTGATCTGACGTCGCCTATTCAAAAAGTGTTCAAGAAAATCGGTCAAAAAATGTGGATTTTACGAAAAATTTAAGTTTGTAGGTCTCTGAGGGGTAGCCATCAAAGACAGGGGAAATTTGTGGTATGCAGTTTTTAAGATGTGTTATCACTGAGCTTTTATACAAAATTTCAGGTTCATACCTTTGTTAGTTTTGGAGATATAGCTTTTTTCAGAAAAATACTAGGGGAGAAGAAATTAAGGGGATGGGGTAAAATTGTGGTATGCAGTTTTGTAGAGTTACTCATACTGAGTCTATCTCTTTCTATCTCTATCTCTTTGGATGCTCGAGTTATAGCGTTTTCAAAAAGTGGGCGGTGATGGATGGGTGGGAAGGAGTGGGCGTGGCACAAAACCATTCAAAGTTGATCTGCTGCCGAGCATCACCCACCAAATTTCAAGTCTCTAGCTCTTATAGTTTCCGAGAACCATTGGTGAGGACGGACGGACGGACAGACGGGCGGACATGGCTTAATCAACTTCTCTTGTCGTCCCGATCAAGAATGTATATACTTTATGGGTTCCCCCGACCCTCCTTCTGTGCGTTACATACATTTGGCTTTTGCATAAACACAATATACCCTGATACACAGTATGTGTACAGGGTATAAAAATGTACAAGAAGATTGTTTTCCAGCTATAAAAATTTGGTTGATCTGGGAAGGGTTTGTTTTTAAATGCAAATTTATAGATTAGATTGAATTGTTTTAATGCAGATTAATGGGAAAACCATAAAATTTATTTCTTGCTACATAATTATTTGTAACAACTTAAAATAAGGCTGAATTTAATAAAATCTCTGAGAAAATTGTCATAGATTTTGCAAGGGTATAAAAATATCTACAATAGATTTGTCATATACCGAAATTTCCCTTTTGATTGTTTTCAAATTCTCGACCTGAAAGGTGGCACAGATCCTCCAATTTTATTACCATAAATCATTGATTGGAGAAAAAAAATAGCAAATTTACGTCATTGTATGGAAAACGTTTTTTGTTTTTTAATCAATTGACTTGAAATTTCACACTTAGCGTCTTAGAGAGGCATTAAAACTATTTTGATCGAAAATAGGGCATGGCAACGCCCACTTATAAAAACAATCATAGTTTACATACATATCTCACGACGCAATGAGTTAAGACAATGAAAATTAGCATAAAGGATATTAAGATAAACAGAAATTCAATTCAGAAAAAGGGCATGTTAAGGCCGAAGATAGCGTCCTTACTGCATTTTTGTTTTTTTTTCAGGAAAGTTTCACTTCAAACACGTGTACTGAGTTGCACGCGATTTTTATACTTTTCACGTATGTGAAACAGTATAATAACTTTGTGCTGAAGTTTGTAACACACAGAAATATTCACTTGCGACTATATAAAGTATATATATTCTTGATCAGGACGACAATACGTATTGATTGAGCCATGTCCGTCTGTCCGTCTGTCTGTATATATACAATCTCCTCCCACAGTTTTGAAGATATCGAGCTGAAATTTTGCACAGAGACTTCTTATTCGTGCAGTCAACTCATTTGTCGGATCATATCGCCATATCGGACCACTGCAAATCGTAGCCCCCATACGAAAAGAAGAAGAAAAGTGAAAGTCTCATTGAGATTGGACATCTGGAACTGGTAGCTCCCATACAAAATGAAGAAGAGAAAGAGAGGCAATATTCACGTCGTTGTATGGAAAACTTTTTTGTTTTTTTAACCAATTGACTTGAAATTTTAAAGTTATGTTCTTAGGGAGGAATAAAAACAATTTTGACAAAAAGTGGGCGTGGCCACGCCCCCTTATAGCGAAAATTGACCCGTTGTATGGAAAACTTTTTTGTTTTTTAACCAATTGACTTGAAACTTTACAGTTATGTTCTTAGGGAGGAATGAAAACTATTTTAACCCAAAGTGGGCGTAGCCACGCCCACTTATAGCGAAAATTGACCCGTTGTATGGAAAACTTTTTTGTTTTTTAACCAATTGACTTGAATCTTTGCAGTTGTGCTCTTAGGGAGGAATGAAAACTGTTTTGATCAAAAGTGGGCATGGCCACGCCCACTTATAGCTAAACTTGACCCTCTGTATGGAAAACTTTTTTGTTTTTTAACCAATTGACTTGAAACTTTACAGTTATGTTCTTAGGGAGGAATGAAAACTATTTTGAAAAAAAGTGGGCATGGCTACGCCCACTTATCGCAAAACTTGTACCGCTGTGTGGATAACTTATTTGTTTTTAAACCAATTGACTTGAAACCTTACAGTTATGTTGTTAGGGAGGCATGAAAACTATTCGTTTACTTTTTTTTATAGTGACACAACGTTAAAAGTATTACAGCTTCAGCCTTGCTGAAGATAGCGTCCTTACTGGTTTTTTTTTGGTATGCAGTTTTGTAGTGCTATACATACTGAGTCTACATACCGACTTTCATGTTTCTATCTCGAATAAGAATCATTAAGTTTATAGAGATAAAGAGGCGTTGCCACGCCCATTTTCCAATTAGTTTGAAAGAAAGTAATGCAATCATTCTACACTTCATTTTACGATCTTCTCTCTCGTCGGCTTACAAAGAAATCGAATTTTTAAATTTTTTTCGATATGGGCTGTGACACGTCCTTTTGACAGATTCTTTTGAATATTTGGGGGTTGATTGGAGGCGTGACTGCTACCACCGGTGTACACGAGGGTGTGAAAACCCTCTTGTGTGTCGCAAGCGGTCACACCACTGTTGTGGTGGGAGCAGGCCACAGCAGTTGTACAGCTACTGCCGCTACGGATGTTGGTGCGGCCGAGAAGCCGACCACTTCCAGATTTGCGACGCAACGCTTGACAGCCGTAGTTGAGTCAGACTTGGACCTGGAGAGCGTTGTATCAGCTAACACCATGGAGGAGGCGATCCATTTATCGTCGCCGGCTAAGCCCAAGAACACTACTTCCCCAAGAAAGGACGGGTTTAGGGTGAAGTTTCGTAAAACTAATTTTGATCGACCTGGAGTGAAGTTTCGTAAAACTAATTTCGTTGTCTGACTTTTCCAGATACTCAGTTGCTCGATCTAATTTTCTTTCGCTAAACATTATTTGTTATAATAATTACCTGAGTCGATTTAAAAGTCCATTCTCGCGTGACCCTAAAACGTTTTATAGATTTGTGAATTCAAAGCGGAGAAAGGCTTTGTACCCTTTGTCATTTTTTCTTGATAGAGTTTAAGCTTGTGATGATTCTGGAATTGCAAATCTTTTCGCTAGGTTCTACCAAATGACATATTATTCAACAATATTTTCGGGAACCTCATATCCATATCCAATTTGGTCTATCAATGGCTTTGTTTCCCCTGTATTGTCTGAAGATGATGTTTTAAATAATTTGCTTACTTTACAAAATTATTTTTCTCCTGGTTCTGATAATGTTCCTAGCGGTGTGCTTATAGGGTGTGCAAAATCTCTTTGCAAGCCTTTATTGAAGCTGTCGCTTTTCTTCATTTTCCCCTATTTGGAACGAATCTTTTATTATTCTTCTTCATAAAAAAGGTAATAAGTCAGATGTCACCAATTATAGGGGCATAGCTAAACTATCAGCAATTCCAAAGCTTTTTGAGAAAATTATTATTTATGTAAGTGTTTTTGATTTTAGCCGGCTCTAGGTCAATTTCCTGTGTTTTACATATATAATTAAAAACACGTACTTGGTTTGTGTGAAAAAACACTTACATAAATAAGTAGAGGTCACCAACGCCAACACGAAAATTATTATTGCAAGCATGCAACACTTCTGTAAATCGGTTATGTCACCTTCTCAGCGTGGGCTTTTAAAAAAGAGATTGTACCAATCTTCTTGAATTTACATGCTTAGTAAATCATGGTTTTGTTAATCACTCTCAAACCGATGTCATTTATTCTGACTTCAGAAATGCTTTTGACTCGGTTATCCACGATTTGCTCTTGTTTAAATTGAATTTAATGGGTTCTTCGCCGAGTCTTCTTATTTGGATTAAATCTTGTCTAACAAATAGAACTCAGCGGGTCTTGTTAAAATCTTCCATGTCTGATCTTCTTCAAGTTTCTTATGGTGTCCCCCAAGGCAGTCATATTGGTCCTCTTTTGTTCAATCGTTTCATTAATGATCCCCCCCATCGATTTCATAGTCTTGGTTACTTATGTACTAGAGGTCTGCATGAATTAAATCAAATTATGAGCTCAACTGGGTACAAGTGGAAGTTGTACTCATTTTTGAATGTAAATCATTCGAATTAATGAGTACTTATTTTATGAATTAGTTTTGAATATTGTAATTAAGTCATTCAATTTGAAATGAATGAATTGAATGAATGAAAACCAGTAAGGACGCTATCTTCAGCAAGGCTGAAGCTATAATACTTTTCACGTTGTGTCACTAAAAAACTAAATGAATAGTTTTCATGCCTCCCTAACAACATAACTGTAAGGTTTCAAGTCAATTGGTTAAAAAACAAAAAAGTTTTCCATACAACGGTTGAAGTTTTGCGATAATTGGGCGTAACCATGCCCATTTTTGATGATAATTCTTCCCTAAGAACATAACTGTAAAGTTTCAAGTCAATTGGTTAAAAAACAAAAAAGTTTTCCATACAACGGAACAATTTTCGCTATAAAAGGGCGTGCCCACGCCCACTTTTGGTCAAAATTGTTTTCATTCCTCCCTAAGAACATAACTGTGAAGTTTCAAGTCAATTGGTTAAAAAACAAAAAAGTTTTCCATACAACGGGTCAATTTTTGCTATAAAAGGGCGTGGCCACGCCCACTTTTGGTCAAAATTGTTTTCATTCCTCCCTAAGAACATAACTATAAAGTTTCAAGTCAATTGTTAAAAAAACAAAAAAGTTTTCCACACAACGGGTCAATTTTTGCTATAAAAGGGCGTGGCTACGCCCACTTTTGGTCAAAATAGTTTTCATTCCTTCCTAAGAACATAACTGTAAAGTTTCAAGTCAATTGGTTGAAAAACAAAAAAGTTTTCCATACAACGGGTCAATTTTCGCTATAAGTGGGCGTGGCTACGCCCACTTTTGGTCAAAATTGTTTTCATTCCTCCCTAAGAACATAACTATAAAGTTTCAAGTCAATTGTTAAAAAAACAAAAAAGTTTTCCACACAACGGGTCAATTTTTGCTATAAAAGGGTGTGGCTACGCCCACTTTTGGTCAAAATAGTTTTCATTCCTCCCTAAGAACATAACTATAAAGTTTCAAGTCAATTGGTTAAAAAACAAAAAAGTTTTCCATACAACGGGTCAATTTTCGCTATAAAAGGGCGTGGACACGCCCACTTTTGGTCAAAATTGTTTTCATTCCTCCCTAAGAACATAACTATAAAGTTTCAAGTCAATTGTTAAAAAAACAAAAAAGTTTTCCACACAACGGGTCAATTTTCGCTATAAAAGGGCGTGGCCACGCCCACTTTTGGTCAAAATTGTTTTCATTCCTCCCTAAGAACATAACTATAAAGTTTCAAGTCAATTGTTAAAAAAACAAAAAAGTTTTCCACACAACGGGTCAATTTTCGCTATAAAAGGGCGTGGCCACGCCCACTTTTGGTCAAAATTGTTTTCATTCCTCCCTAAGAACATAACTATAAAGTTTCAAGTCAATTGTTAAAAAAACAAAAAAGTTTTCCACACAACGGGTCAATTTTTGCTATAAAAGGGTGTGGCTACGCCCACTTTTGGTCAAAATAGTTTTCATTCCTCCCTAAGAACATAACTGTAAAGTTTCAAGTCAATTGGTTAAAAAATAAAAAAGTTTTCCATACAACGGGTCAATTTTTGCTATAAAAGGGTGTGGCTACGCCCACTTTTGGTCAAAATTGTTTTCATTCCTCCCTAAGAACATAACTATAAAGTTTCAAGTCAATTGTTAAAAAAACAAAAAAGTTTTCCACACAACGGGTCAATTTTTGCTATAAAAGGGTGTGGCTACGCCCACTTTTGGTCAAAATAGTTTTCATTCCTCCCTAAGAACATAACTGTAAAGTTTCAAGTCAATTGGTTAAAAAATAAAAAAGTTTTCCATACAACGGGTCAATTTTCGCTATAAAAGGGCGTGGCCACGCCCACTTTTGGTCAAAATTGTTTTCATTCCTCCCTAAGAACATAACTATAAAGTTTCAAGTCAATTGTTAAAAAAACAAAAAAGTTTTCCACACAACGGGTCAATTTTTGCTATAAAAGGGTGTGGCTACGCCCACTTTTGGTCAAAATAGTTTTCATTCCTCCCTAAGAACATAACTGCAAAGTTTCAAGTCAATTGGTTAAAAAACAAAAAAGTTTTCCATACAACGGGTCAATTTTCGCTATAAAAGGGCGTGGCCACGCCCACTTTTGGTCAAAATTGTTTTCATTCCTCCCTAAGAACATAACTATAAAGTTTCAAGTCAATTGTTAAAAAAACAAAAAAGTTTTCCACACAACGGGTCAATTTTTGCTATAAAAGGGTGTGGCTACGCCCACTTTTGGTCAAAATAGTTTTCATTCCTCCCTAAGAACATAACTGTAAAGTTTCAAGTCAATTGGTTAAAAAATAAAAAAGTTTTCCATACAACGGGTCAATTTTCGCTATAAGTGGGCGTGGCTACGCGTGGCTACGCCCACTTTTGGTCAAAATAGTTTTCATTCCTCCCCAAGAACATAACTTTAAAATTTCAAGTCAATTGGTTAAAAAACAAAAAAGTTTTCCATACAACGACGTGAATATTGCTTCTCTTCCTCTTCTTTATTTTGTATGGGAGCTACCAGTTCCAGATGTCCATTCTCAATGAAACTTTCAGGCATGTAGTTGGACTATGTAAAACTACTATGTTTAAAATTTCAGCACTATATCGTACAAAACAAAGAAGTTTTCCATACAACGATTCAAGTTTTGTTCATTTTTATACCCTGTACACACACTGTGTATCAGGGTATATTAAGTTTGTTTGAGACGGTTTGTATGTAACGCATAGAAGGAGGGGAGGGGGACCCTATAAAGTATATATATTCTTGATCAGGATGACAAGACGAATTGATATAGCCCTGACTGTCCATCTGTCCGTCCGTCCGTCCTCACCAATGGTTCTCGAAAACTATAAGAGCTAGAGACTTGAAATTTGGTGAATAGACTCGTGAGGTCAAACTCTAGATCAAGTTTGAAGGATTTTTTGCTACGCCCACTCCTTCCCGCCCATCGAGCACCACCCATTTTTTCAAAAGGCTGTAGCTCGAAAACCTGATGAGTAAGAAACATGAAAATAAGTATGTAGACTCAGTATGTATAGCTCTACAAAACTGCATACCACATTTTTTCCCCCTCCACTTCGTTTCCCAACAAAAAGTTGTTTTCTTAAAATGGCTGTATCTCCTAAACTATAATAGATACAATGCTGAAATTTTGTATGCAAACTCAGTAAACATACTTTTTTAAAACTGCATACCACAAACTTTTATTTTTAACGCTGTGTGACAACGCAAAGACAAACAGGTTAAAATTTGGCATAAATTGCGCTTTGAACACTGCTTTATCCTATTTGTAACAAAAACCGTACTTAACACTGTGAAAACTATTAAAGCTAGAGATTTGAAATTTGGAAGATAGTCTCGTGTGGTCGAACACTAGATCAAGTTTGAAGGAATTTTTGCCACGCCCATTCCTTCCCGCACATCGAGCACAACAAAAGGTCATTTTTTTCTTAAAATTGCTGTATCTCCTAAAGTATAAAGAATACAATGCTGAAATTTTGTTTGCAAACTCAGGTAACATACCTTTTTAAAACTGCATACAACAAACTACCACTTTCCCCGCAAAGACCAACACACTAAAATTTTGCAGCAATGCTTTGTAACAAAACCCGTACTAAAGCGCCATCTAATGGCAACATTCCACTGTGAGCCCTGCCTCACTATTAGCAAATACACAAACCATATCGTGGTACACTGCTTTTGCTGTCGGCGAATGTTTAACGTGTTATCAACATAGGTGTGTGTACAGGGTATTATATAGTTGAGAATACTCAACTATACCGCCCTTACTGGTTTTTTGTTTGCTGTTGTTTTATCCTGCGAATCTATGCTGCAAATTTTAAACTCGCCTTGCAACGGTCATTTGAGAATTTTCCTACTTAACAGCGTCACCTATGGTAAATTAAGTTAGGCTCGTGTAATTTGGTCCCTTTTCGTTGCCATGACATTAATATGATAAAGTGGCAATGTAAGCGAAAGAGAGAGTAAAAGAAAACGAATGCTGATAAGCTTTCATGCTGAATCAAATTCCTAGCATAGGTCTTTTCTATCGCTGCCATCAACCTAAACGGACGGTTGAACATATAATCTGATCGCTGCATAAAAACTTAATTGATCTCTAAAGTTGAGATATTTAAGCAACATTAAAGATTATTATATCCACTTTTTAAAGTGCGATCATTGACTTTGCAACAACGAAACGCTTTTTCCAGACAAACAAAGGTAAATATTTGATTGATTACGCGTTTATTTTTCACAAAGAAACTAATTTTGTGGAGTTTTTCTTGATTTTCTATAGATTGGCCGTTTAGTCAAACATCTATTCTCTGTTTAGTACCCGGCTTAGACTCTGGTTTAATACCTTAGTATTACCATTACTATCCGGCTAAACTCCAATTTTCAACTTCGATTTTATACCCCGGTTTGGCCACAATTGCGGTGGTTTCATCCACGCCTTAGCGACGTCGAATAGACGACACAGCGGTTATTTGCACGTCCACGTGTACCCTCCACGATCACTTACTGCAAGTTGGGTCGGCTGAGTAGACTCGAAAATCTCCAATCCTATGGCCCAATCGTTGAGCAGCGAAGCAGCAAACAACCCAACATCCAGAATTACAGTGACTGGTGGGAAAAAAATTAGTGCCAAAGCTTTGTGAAGTGTTTTTTTTTTTTTTTTTGCATAGAAAATTACATGCATGAGCTCTTTGCGACAATCAGTGCGATTATATCGTAAATCGTTAAAAGAACAACTGTATAAAAAAAAAAAAGAAAGAATCCCAGAGAACGAGAAAAAATCTACAATGGCTAAAAAGTAAAGCCATAAACTTGTTAGAGAAAAGAAAAAGAAAACCGCATATTTCTATGTCCAAAAGTGTTTGCCTAAAATTGGTTTAATTTGGTTCCCTTTGGTTTCATAAATTTTAAATAAAAAAAATGTGCATTAAGCAAGAAATTTTTATAAGTCCAGAAGTGCTTGACTAAAAATGGTTCAATATGTTCATTTCTTTTTTTTGTATGATTAAATTTTGAAAATTAAAAGTGCATCGAAAACCCAGTAGCAAACTGCAAGAAAGAAAGCGAAAATAATAAAAACCAGTAAGGACGCTATCTTCAGCAAGGCTGAAGCTATAATACTTTTCACGTTGTGTCACTATAAAACCAGTAAGGACGCTATCTTCAGCAAGGGTGAAGCTATAATACTTTTCACGTTGTGTCACTATAAAAAAAAAAGTAAATGAATAGTTTTCATGCCTCCCTAACAAAATAACTGTAAAGTTTCAAGTTAATTCGTTACAAACAAAAAAGTTTTCCATACAACGGTTCAAGTTTCGGTATAAGTGGGCCATTCCCACTTTTGGTCAAAACAGTTTTCATTCCTCCCTAAGAACATAACTGTAAAGTTTCAAGTCAATTCGTTAAAAACAAAAAAGTTTTCCATACAATGGGTCAAGTTTAGCTATAAGTGGGCGTAGCCATGCCCACTTTTGGTCAAAACAGTTTTCATTCCTCCCTAAGAACAAAAATGTAAAGTGTCAAGTCAAT
This sequence comes from Phortica okadai, assembly GCA_034638295.1. Taxonomy (NCBI): domain Eukaryota; kingdom Metazoa; phylum Arthropoda; class Insecta; order Diptera; family Drosophilidae; genus Phortica; species Phortica okadai. Next base: position 33,003,449 of record CM067848.1, on the reverse strand, counting down.
TGGCTAAAAAACAAAAAAGTTTTCCATAAAACGGTTCAAGTTTTGCAATAAGTGGGCGTGGCCACGCCCACTTTTGGTCAAAATAGTTTTCATTCCTCCCTAAGAACATAACTGTAAAGTTTCAAGTCAATTGGTTAAAAAACAAAAAAGTTTTCCATACAACGACGTGAATATTGCTTCTCTTCCTCTTCTTCATTCTGTATGGGAGCTACCAGTTCCAGATGTCCAAAAATTGACCAATTGACTTGAAACTTTGCAGTTATGCTCTTAGGGAGGAATGAAAATTGTTTTGATCAAAGTGGGCATGGCCACGCCCACTTATAGCTAAACTTGACCCATTGTATGGAAAACTTATTTGTTTTTTAACCAATTGACTTGAAACCTTACAGTTATGTTGTTTGGGAGGCATGAAAACTATTCATCTACTTTTTTTTATAGTGACACAACGTGAAAAGTATTATAGCTTCAGCCTTGCTGAAGATAGCGTCCTTACTGGTTTTAAATACAACTGGGGGACAGCAAATAATTTAATTTTAATTGAATATTATTAAAAAGACAAATTTAAGTGTTGCGTTTAATTACCAAAGAGATAAACTTTATATAATACTAATCAGGATACTTCATTTTCAAGGTATCTTTTTTACAATTTGATTTGAGCTTTAACTCATTATATTTCACTTCGCGGATATTAAAAAATAAAACTGCGAGAACTTGGCGGATAGGTGGTAACTTAACACCCGTTGTTTGGTGGTTTATCTCAACAATCAAAAATATAGTTTTTATATTGCTTTTAAGTTCCACAGACATTGTGCGTATTGTTTGTCCAACACATTCGAAACGAAATGACAACAAAATAACGTACTAGTATGTTACACCATAGTTGCCGGTGTAATTTGCTTGAGAAAGTTTTCCAATGTTACATTAAAGGCGCAGGTGTAACTTGCAAGTTTTGAACGCAAGTCGGCACGGGTTCCCGTGCTCCAAAAAAAAAAAAAAAAAAATCATGGGAGTGTTTTAGAGTGTACTGAACAAAACTAGCCCATATGCGTTAAAAAATAAGAACCTTGCAAAATAAGGGACACCCTAATATATATACTTTATATAGTCGGAAATGAATATTTCGATCTGTTACAAACTTCAGCACAAAGTTAATATACTATTTCACATACGTGAAAAGTATAAAAATACAGATCTAAGATAATAGCCCTTCAAGAAACCCATATACATTCACTACATAATATTCCAATCCTTTTAAATTTTGACTTAATCCATAAGAACACATCTTCAAACTCCTTTGGTGGGGTTGCACTCCTCATTCACAATTCTATTCAACACCAAACACTCAACATAAATAACGACTTTGAGGCAGTCGGAGCATCCATACATTCAAAATTAAATATAAACATAATATCAACTTACATTCCCCCTAACAAGACTTTTAGTATTCGTAATTTAAGGAATATGTTTGGCAACTTCTCTGATAATACTATAATTGTAAGTGATTTCAATAGCTGGCATCACAGCTGGGGTTCTCCTACTCACAATACAAAAGGAAATACGATCTTCAAGTTTGTTACAATGTCTAATCTTATTATAATAAACGATGGTTCACCCACCCATTTTACTACTCACCACACGTTTACCCATGTTGATCTTTCCATTATTTCCCCGTCGTTATCATCTTTTATTAAATAGAATATTGAAAAAGATCTCTACGGAAGTGATCATTTCCCCATTCATATCCACTTGTTTAACCAAGAGCAAACAACACCAATGAAACCTAAATTTAAATTAAGTTTAGCTGATTGGTTTCTTTTTAGTAGACTTTCAGAATCTTTCCATAACGAAAGACCAGTAAGTAACAACACGAATCAAGAAGCAGCTAATTTAACAAAAAATATTAGACAGAGTGCTAACTTAGCCATCCCTCAAACCAAACCTCACATAAAACCTAAATTTACAGTTCCATGGTGGAACGTCAAGCATGAACAGTTGAAAAAGTTGAAAAATAAAGCATGGTATGATTTTAATCGATGCATAAATATTGATAATCTGATAAGATTTAAAAGAGCCAAGGCTTTGTTTAGACGCGAACTTAAGCAAGCCAAGCGAACTTCTATTTTTCATTTTACTTCAGAAATAAATCCAAGTTCTTCTCCTGAAAAAATTTGGTCAAACATCAATACTTTCTGTGGCGGAAAACCTCGCCACGATATTCATTGCTTATCATCACCAACTAACCCAAATGAATATATCACGAATAAACTTCACATAGCACGTATGTTAAATTATCATTGGTCAGTAACTTCTTCTGACCATAATTTTAGTAGGACTTTCCAGTCCCACGAAAATAGAATTTTAACCTCAACACTAAATTACAGCCCATCTAACGTTGCTCTCCTTGTGGAGAAAGACATTTCATTAATTGAACTAAAATCAGCTCTCAATTCTTTGAAAGGCAAAACTCCAGGCCAAGACCGAATATCATACCCCATGCCATTTAGCTAAGCCAGTCACCAAAAGACTTTTAAATTTGTACATGTTCAAAAGTCACATTCCTCAGCATTTTAAAATAAGTAATACTATACTACATCTCAAACCCAATTCAAATAAAACTCAAGTAAATTCCTATCGACCCATATCTTTAAATCCCTGTATGTCCAAAGTACTTGACAAATAATGGAAAACTCATTGACAATCGTCAACTAGGATTTCGCAAAGGCAAATCAGTATCTGACTATCTACTGATACTAGACAATCAAATTACCTCCTCCTTATCAACCAAAAATCACATATCAGTCATTAGCCTTGATTTTGAGAAAGCGTGCGATAAAATTGGAGTACATACCATTATCGATGAACTTTATATGATTACATTTTGAAAATTAAAAGTGCATCGAAAACCCAGTAGCAAACTGCAAGAAAGAAAGCGAAAATAATAAAAACCAGTAAGGACGCTATCTTCAGCGAGGCTGAAGCTATAATACTTTTCACGTTGTGTCACTATAAAAAAAAAGTAAATGAATAGTTTTCATGCCTCCCTAACAACATAACTGTAAGGTTTCAAGTCAATTGGGTCAAGTTTCGCTATAAGTGGGCGTAGCCATGCCCACTTTTGGTCAAAATAGTTTTCATTCCTCCATAAGAATATAACTGTAAAGTTTCAAGTCAATTGGTTAAAAACAAAAAAGTTTTCCATACAACGGGTCAAGTTTCGCTATAAGTAGGCGTTGCCATGCCCACTTTTGGTCAAAATAGTTTTCATTCCTCCCTAAGAACATAACTGTAAAGTTTCAAGTCAATTGCTTAAAAAACAAAAAAGTTGTCCATACAACAACGTGAATATTGCTTCTCTTCCTCTTCTTCATTTTGTATATGGGCTACCAGTTCCAGTTGTCCAATCTCAATGAAACTTTCAGGCATATAGTCGGACTATGTAGAACTACTATGTTTAAAATTTCAGCACTCTATCATACAAAACAAAAAAGTTTTCCATACAACGATTCAAGTTTTGTTCACTTTTCTTCTTCTTTTCGTATGGGGGCTACCAGTTCCAGTGGTCCGATATGGCTGGATCCGACAAATGAGTTGTGCAAAATTTGAGCTCGATATCTTCAAAACTGTGGGAGGAGATTGTATATATACAGACAGACGAACAGACGGACAGACGGACATGGCTAAATCAACTCGTCTGGTCGTCCTGATCAAGAATATATATACTTTATATAATCGCAAGTGAATATTTCTGTGTGTTACAAACTTCAGCACAAAGTTAATATACTATTTCACATGCGTGAAAAGTATAAAAACTCATTCAACAAGTTCATAAAAATAACCCTCAAAATGGGGGTCCCTCCAGACAGACCATCAAGTTTAAACCAATTGTCCTTTAAAATGGACAATAAAATTCAACTACTGGCCCTAAATATATAGTTATACAACGTACAGAACAAAATGAAAACTTGAACAGTGTATCACATTTTTTATTACAAAAGGTAATAGACAATGTTTGTGGTGGTGAAGTAGAAGAGTGCAACAAACCCAAAAATGGAACAATTATTGTCAAAACTGAAAGCCTTCTGCAAGCTTCAAAACTTGTACAACTTATATTTCTAACCGATACTATTAACATTGAAGTGTCAGAACATAACTTACTAAATTATACCAAAGGTGTAATTTACTGTAGTGATTTATGAGGGATTTCAGAAGAAGAAATTTTATTTGAATTAAAAGAACAACACATCATCGAATGTAAGAAAAATCTCAAAAAAGGCCAAAACACTCTTATCGAAACTGGTTTGATTATTCTTACTTTTGGAACCCTTGATTTACCAAATGAAATCAAAATTGGATATCAAAAAATTAAAGTTCGACCATATATACCTCTTCCTCTGAGATGTCGTAATTGTGGACGTTTTGGTCACACTATTTTGAATTGCAAACGTAATAAACTCTGCTTAGATTGTGGAAACCCTACCCATGTACATACAGAAAAAGAAGAATCATGCCAAAATCTGAAATGTTGCGTAAATTAAAAAGAAAACAATCTTCAATATTTCCATAATTCCTTCGATCGTCAGTGTCCTTCTTTCATTAAGGAGAAAGAAATTCAAGTCATCAGAATCCTGGAAAAAACTAATATGAAGCAAGCATATCATATTTATGAAGAAAGATACAAGATATCAAATCAAACATATTCTTCTATAACCAGTCAAAATTTCTCCAACAAAACCTCATCATCTGCAATAAACTCCTCAGCCACTGGAAATTTACTATCTTCATCTATTAAAACATCTAAACCTTTGGACCGTGATATAATCTCCTATTCCGATTTACCATCGACTTCTCATTCATCTATAAACTTTTTATCATCTACGAGTACGCCAACAGTAAAATCCTCTATCGCTGGAATCTTACAATCATCATCTTCTTCATCATCTAAGCTGTCTGACCGCGACATTACAACTTATCCAAATTTGCCTTCCACACCTCCTTCATCATTAAATTTGGCATCAGAGGAACATCGTTCTCTTATTCTATCAGACATTCAACTTAAGCTTAACAGTAAGACTAGCAACAAATTCAAAGCTAAACCTGTCTCAGATAAAAAAAAGTAGTTTACGAAAAAAACAGGGATACAATTCAAAAGAAGCCATTAGCTCTGCAGAAGATGAGGATATAATGTTATAAGTAAATATTATAACTAAGTATCCTTATTGCGGATGATTTTCTTTTTTGAATGATAAGAAAAGATAAATGAAATGGTAAAGTTCATTTATACTTTTCCATTGCTCTTAAAAAGATGAATCATCGAGCGATTTGGTTATTCTGATTTATACATCAGTAATAGGCATATATGTTTCTTTACCAGCTTATATACCTATTATTGAATTTCAAAAAAGCTGATTATTCCCAAAATCTTATCTTAAAAAATAAAAAAATATTCTAATTTTTATATACTCAATGTTAATTTTGCAATGGAATTTGAATGGATATCTCAACAATTATATTCAGCTCCAATTAATTCTTAAACCAGTAAGGACGCTATCTTCAGCAAGGCTGAAGCTATAATACTTTTCACGTTGTGTCACTATAAAAAAAACTAAATGAATAGTTTTCATGCCTCCCTAACAAAATAACTGTAAAGTTTCAAGTTAATTCGTTACAAACAAAAAAGTTTTCCATACAACGGTTCAAGTTTCGGTATAAGTGGGCGTAGCCATTCCCACTTTTGGTCAAAACAGTTTTCATTCCTCCCTAAGAACATAACTGTAAAGTTTCAAGTCAATTCGTTAAAAACAAAAAAGTTTTCCATACAACGGGTCAAGTTTAGCTATAAGTGGGCGTAGCCATGCCCACTTTTGGTCAAAACAGTTTTCATTCCTCCCTAAGAACAAAAATGTAAAGTGTCAAGTCAATTGGCTAAAAAACAAAAAAGTTTTCCATACAACGGTTCAAGTTTTGCAATAAGTGGGCGTGGCCACGCCCACTTTTGGTCAAAATAGTTTTCATTCCTCCCTAAGAACATAACTGTAAGGTTTCAAGTCAATTGGTTAAAAAACAAAAAAGTTTCGCTAAAAAAGGGCGTGGGCACGCCAACTTTTGGTCAAAATGGTTTTCACTCCGCCCTAAGAACATAACTGTAAAGTTTCAAGTCAAGTTTCTTAATCAGGACGACAAGACGAGTTGATTTAGCCATGTCCGTCTGTCCGTCTGTCTGTATATATACAATCTCCTCCCACAGTTTTGAAGATATCGAGCTCAAATTTTGCACAGAGACTTCTTATTCGTGCAGTCAATTCATTTGTCGGACGCAGCCATATCGGACCACTGGAACTGGTAGCCCCCATACGAAAAGAAGAAGAAAAGTGAACAAAACTTGAATCGTTGTATGGAAAACTTTTTTGTTTTGTACGATAGAGTGCTGAAATTTTAAACATAGTAGTTTTACATAGTCCGACTACATGCCTGAAAGTTTCATTGAGATTGGACATCTGGAACTGGTAGCTCCCATATAGAATGAAGAAGAGGAAGAGAAGCAATATTCACGTCGTTGTATGGAAAACTTTTTTGTTTTTTAACCAATTGACTTGAAACTTTGCAGTTATGTTCTTAGGGAGGAATGGAAACTATTTTGACCAAAAGTGGGCGTGCCCACGCCCTTTTTTAGCGAAAATTGACCAATTGACTTGAAACTTTGCAGTTATGCTCTTAGGGAGGAATGAAAATTGTTTTGATCAAAGTGGGCATGGCCACGCCCACTTATAGCTAAACTTGACCCATTGTATGGAAAACTTATTTGTTTTTTAACCAATTGACTTGAAACCTTACAGTTATGTTGTTTGGGAGGCATGAAAACTATTCATCTACTTTTTTTTATAGTGACACAACGTGAAAAGTATTATAGCTTCAGCCTTGCTGAAGATAGCGTCCTTACTGGTTTTAAATACAACTGGGGGACAGCAAATAATTTAATTTTAATTGAATATTATTAAAAAGACAAATTTAAGTGTTGCGTTTAATTACCAAAGAGATAAACTTTATATAATACTAATCAGGATACTTCATTTTCAAGGTATCTTTTTTACAATTTGATTTGAGCTTTAACTCATTATATTTCACTTCGCGGATATTAAAAAATAAAACTGCGAGAACTTGGCGGATAGGTGGTAACTTAACACCCGTTGTTTGGTGGTTTATCTCAACAATCAAAAATATAGTTTTTATATTGCTTTTAAGTTCCACAGACATTGTGCGTATTGTTTGTCCAACACATTCGAAACGAAATGACAACAAAACCAGTAAGGACGCTATCTTCAGCAAGGCTGAAGCTATAATACTTTTCACGTTGTGTCACTATAAAAAAAACTAAATGAATAGTTTTCATGCCTCCCTAAGAACATAACTGTAAGGTTTCAAGTCAATTGGTTAAAAAACAAAAAAGTTTTCCATACAACGGGTCAATTTTCGCTGTAAGTGGGCGTGGTCTTTCCCACTTTTGGTCTTAATAGTTTTCATTCCTCCCTAAGAACATAACTGTAAAGTTTCAAGTCAATTGGTTAAAAAACCAAAAATTTTTCCATACAACGGGTCAATTTTCGCTATTAGTGGGCGTGGTCATGCCCACTTTTGGTCTAAAAAGTTTTCATTCCTCCCTAAGAACATAACTGTACGGTTTCAAGTCAATTGGTTAAAAAACAAAAAAGTTTTCCATACAACGGGTCAATTTTCGCTATAAGTGGGCGTGGTCATGCCCACTTTTGGTCTAAATAGTTTTCATGCCTCCCTAAGAACATAAATGTAAAGTTTCAAGTCAATTGGTTAAAAAACAAAAAAGTTTTCCATACAACGGGTCAATTTTCGCTATAAAAGGGCGTGGCCACGCCCACTTTTGGTCAAAATAGTTTTCATTCCTCCCTAAGAACATAACTGTAAAGTTTCAAGTCAATTGGTTAAAAAACAAAAAAGTTTTCCATACAACGGGTCAATTTTCGCTATAAGTGGGCGTGGTCATGCCCACTTTTGGTCAAAATAGTTTTCATGCCTCCCTAAGAACATAACTGTAAAGTTTCAAGTCAATTGGTTAAAGAACAAAAAAGTTCTCCATACAACGACGTGAATATTGCTTCTCTTCCTCTTCTTCATTTTGTATGGGGGCTACCAGTTCCAGATGTCCAATCTCAATGAAACTTTCAGGCATGTAGTCGGACTATGTAAAACTACTATGTTTAAAATTTCAGCACTCTATCGTACAAAACAAAAAAGTTTTCCATACAACGATTCAAGTTTTGTTAATTTTTCTTCTTCTTTTCGTATGGGGGCTACCAGTTCCAGTGGTCCGATATGGCTGGATCCGACAAATGAGTTGACTGCACGAATGAGAAGTCTCTGTGCAAAATTTCAGCTCGATATCTTCAAAACTGTGGGAGGAGATTGTATATATACAGACAGACGGACAGACGGACAGACGGACAGACGGTCAGACGGACAGACGGACAGACGGACATGGCTAAATCAACTCGTCTTGTCGTCCTGATCAAGAATATATATACTTTATATAGTCGGAAATTAATATTTCGATCTGTTACAAACTTCAGCACAAAGTTATTATACTGTTTCACATACGTGAAAAGTATAATAACGTACTAGTGTGTTACACCATAGTTGCCGGTGTAATTTGCTTGAGAAAGTTTTCCAATGTTACATTAAAGGCGCAGGTGTAACTTGCAAGTTTTGAACGCAAGTCGGGTTCCCGTGCTCCAAAAAAAAAAAAAACCAGTAAGGACGCTAGCTTCAGCAGGGCTGAAGCTTAAATACTCTTCACGCTTATTTCTTGTGCCACGCCTATTTTTTTTACTGAATATATTTTTTCTTCATCTAATTAGTCTACATACAAATTTTCATTGTTTTTGCTCATTGGGTGCCGGAGATATTGATTTTTGGTAAAAGTGGGCGTAACCATGCCCATTTTTTGTCTAAATAGTTTTAATGCCTCCCCAAGAACATAACTGTGAAGTTTCATGTCAATTGGTTAAAAAACAAAAAAGTTTTCCATAGAACGACGTGAATATTGCTTCTCTTCCTCTTCTTCATTTTGTATGGGAGCTACCAGTTGCAGATGTCCAATCTCAATGAAACTTTCAGGCATTATGTCGGACTATGTAGAACTACTAAGTTGAAAATTTCAGCCCTCTATCATACAAAACAAAAAAGTTTTCCATACAACGACGTTAAATCTTAATTTCTCTTCCTCTTCTTCATTTTGTATGGCAGCTACCAGTTCTAGTTGCCCGATCTCAATGAAACTTTCAGGCATTATGTCGGACTATGTTAAACTACTATGTTTGAAATTTCAGCTCTCTATCTTTCAAAACAAAAAAGTTTTCCATATAACGATTAAAATTTGTTTTTCTTCTTCATTTCGTATGGGGGCTACCAGTTCCAATAATCCGATATGGCCGGTTCCGACCAATGATTTGACCACACATTAGAGAAGACTCCCTGCAAAATTTCAGCTCGATATCTTCAAAACTGTGGGAGGAGATAGCATATTCACAGACAGACGGACAGACGGACAGACGGACATGGCTATATCAACTCGTCTTGTCGAGCTGATCAAGAATATATATACTTTATGGGGTCCCCCTCCCCTTCTTCTTGCTGTTACAAACTTCAGGACAAAGTTATAATACTATTCACTTGCGTGAAGAGTATAAAAATCATGGGAGTGTTTTAGAGTGTACTGAACAAAACTAGCCCATATGCGTTAAAAAATAAGAACCTTGCAAAATAAGGGACACCCTAATATATATACTTTATATAGTCGGAAATGAATATTTCGATCTGTTACAAACTTCAGCACAAAGTTAATATACTATTTCACATACGTGAAAAGTATAAAAATACAGATCTAAGATAATAGCGCTTCAAGAAACCCATATACATTCACTACATAATATTCCAATCCCTTTAAATTTTGACTTAATCCATAAGAACACATCTTCAAACTCCTTTGGTGGGGTTGCACTCCTCATTCACAATTCTATTCAACACCAAACACTCAACATAAATAACGACTTTGAGGCAGTCGGAGCATCCATACATTCAAAATTAAAAATAAACATAATATCAACTTACATTCCCCCTAACAAGACTTTTAGTATTCGTAATTTAAGGAATATGTTTGGCAACTTCTCTGATAATACTATAATTGTAGGTGATTTCAATAGCTGGCATCACAGCTGGGGTTCTCCTACTCACAATACCAAAGGAAATACGATCTTCAAGTTTGTCACAATGTCTAATCTTATTATAATAAACGATGGTTCACCCACCCATTTTACTACTCACCACACGTTTACCCATGTTGATCTTTCCATTATTTCCCCGTCGTTATCATCTTTTATTAAATGGAATATTGAAAAAGATCTCTACGGAAGTGATCATTTCCCCATTCATATCCACTTGTTTAACCAAGAGCAAACAACACCAATGAAACCTAAATTTAAATTAAGTTTAGCTGATTGGTTTCTTTTTAGTAGACTTTCAGAATCTTTCCATAACGAAAGACCAGTAAGTAACAACACGAATCAAGAAGCAGCTAATTTAACAAAAAATATTAGACAGAGTGCTAACTTAGCCATCCCTCAAACCAAACCTCACATAAAACCTAAATTTACAGTTCCATGGTGGAACGTCAAGCATGAACAGTTGAAAAAGTTGAAAAATAAAGCATGGTATGATTTCAATCGATGCATAAATATTGATAATCTGATAAGATTTAAAAGAGCCAAGGCTTTGTTTAGACGCGAACTTAAGCAAGCCAAGCGAACTTCTATTTTTCATTTTACTTCAGAAATAAATCCAAGTTCTTCTCCTGAAAAAATTTGGTCAAACATCAATACTTTCTGTGGCGGAAAACCTCGCCACGATATTCATTGCTTATCATCACCAACTAACCCAAATGAATATATCACGAATAAACTTCACATAGCACGTATGTTAAATTATCATTGGTCAGTAACTTCTTCTGACCATAATTTTAGTAGGACTTTCCAGTCCCACGAAAATAGAATTTTAACCTCAACACTAAATTACAGCCCATCTAACGTTGCTCTCCTTGTGGAGAAAGACATTTCATTAATTGAACTAAAATCAGCTCTCAATTCTTTGAAAGGCAAAACTCCAGGCCAAGACCGAATATCATACCCCATGCCATTTAGCTAAGCCAGTCACCAAAAGACTTTTAAATTTGTACATGTTCAAAAGTCACATTCCTCAGCATTTTAAAATAAGTAATACTATACTACATCTCAAACCCAATTCAAATAAAACTCAAGTAAATTCCTATCGACCCATATCTTTAAATCCCTGTATGTCCAAAGTACTTGACAAATAATGGAAAACTCATTGACAATCGTCAACTAGGATTTCGCAAAGGCAAATCAGTATCTGACTATCTACTGATACTAGACAATCAAATTACCTCCTCCTTATCAACCAAAAATCACATATCAGTCATTAGCCTTGATTTTGAGAAAGCGTGCGATAAAATTGGAGTACATACCATTATCGATGAACTTTATATGATTACATTTTGAAAATTAAAAGTGCATCGAAAACCCAGTAGCAAACTGCAAGAAAGAAAGCGAAAATAATAAAAACCAGTAAGGACGCTATCTTCAGCGAGGCTGAAGCTATAATACTTTTCACGTTGTGTCACTATAAAAAAAAAGTAAATGAATAGTTTTCATGCCTCCCTAACAACATAACTGTAAGGTTTCAAGTCAATTGGGTCAAGTTTCGCTATAAGTGGGCGTAGCCATGCCCACTTTTGGTCAAAATAGTTTTCATTCCTCCATAAGAATATAACTGTAAAGTTTCAAGTCAATTGGTTAAAAACAAAAAAGTTTTCCATACAACGGGTCAAGTTTCGCTATAAGTAGGCGTTGCCATGCCCACTTTGACACATTGACTTTTCAAGTCAATTGGTTAAAAAACAAAAAAATTTTCCATACAACGGTTCAAGTTTTGCGATAAGTGGGCGTGGCCACGCCCACTTTTGGTCAAAATAGTTTTCATTCCTCCCTAAGAACATAGCTGTAAGGTTTCAAGTCAATTGGTTAAAAAACAAAAAAGTTTTCCATACAACGGGTCAATTTTCGCTAAAAAAGGGCGTGGGCACGCCCACTTTTGGTCAAAATGGTTTTCACTCCGCCCTAAGAACATAACTGTAAAGTTTCAAGTCAAGTTTCTTAATCAGGACGAGTTGATTTAGCCATTTCCGTCTGTCCGTCTGTCTGTATATATACAATCTCCTCCCACAGTTGTGAAGATATCGAGCTGAAATTTTGCACAGAGACTTCTTATTCGTGCAGTCAACTCATTTGTCGGACGCAGCCATATCGGACCACTGGAACTGGTAGCCCCCATACGAAAAGAAGAAGAAAAGTGAACAAAACTTGAATCGTTGTATGGAAAACTTTTTTGTTTTGTACGATAGAGTGCTGAAATTTTAAACATAGTAGTTTTACATAGTCCGACTACATGCCTGAAAGTTTCATTGAGATTGGACATCTGGAACTGGTAGCTCCCATATAGAATGAAGAAGAGGAAGAGAAGCAATATTCACGTCGTTGTATGGAAAACTTTTTTGTTTTTTAACCAATTGACTTGAAACTTTGCAGTTATGTTCTTAGGGAGGAATGGAAACTATTTTGACCAAAAGTGGGCGTGCCCACGCCCTTTTTTAGCGAAAATTGACCAATTGACTTGAAACTTTACAGTTATGTTCTTAGGGAGGAATGAAAACTATTTTGACCGAAAGTGGGCGTAGCCACGCCCACTTATAGCGAAAATTAACCCGTTGTATGGAAAACTTTTTTGTTTTTTAACCAATTGACTTGAAACTTTACAGTTATGTTCTTAGGGAGGAATGAAAACTATTTTGACCATTTGAGTGAGATCTCAAGCGAACAAGACGTGTTTCTGCATAACTCTGTATTCGATTTTATTTTTTTAAATGTTTTTTTCTGCTTTTTGCTAATTTTATTGTGTTGATTTAAATCATTCCGAAGTTAAGTGCTTAATATACTTGCTGGTTTGTATGACATAGTTAGTTGTGCATAAGTAGTGTTTTTTTCATGATTTCAAAGGTTTAATTTAATATTTTTGTTACCTTTTTCGGTTGAGACAAAGTGTTTTTGTTCTTGTGTAATTTCTATTCTACTCAGTGGAATAATTTTGTATTTCTGTTTTGTTATTGTAAATAACAGCAGTGTATCAGAACTTTTCGTCTTGTGTTCAATAACATATAGTTTTTGTTGTTGCGTGAACATCTGCTTTCAGTCGAGTCAAACATTTTTGTTTTTGCTTTTTTTGGATTTCTTCTCTTTGGAGTCGTTTGTAGCGTTGTAAGTAACAACAATTTAACTGCACTTTTCTGTCTGCGCTCAGTGGCCTTGCATATTGTTGTTGCGTGAACATACGTTTGCTTAAAGTTATTTGTTTTTGATATTTCAATCTTGCAGAGTACGTTTTACACTAATTCCCATTTGCGTAGGTTGTTTACACTGATTTTGAGTTACTGCGCTTTTTAGTGTTTATCTTATTTTGCTGCGATTTTGTTCTAAAGTCTTTTAATATTTTTGCTTTTTATACCCTGTACACACACTGTGTATCAGGGTATATTAAGTTTGTTTGAGACGGTTTGTATGTAACGCATAGAAGGAGGGGAGGGGGACCCTATAAAGTATATATATTCTTGATCAGGATGACAAGACGAATTGATATAGCCCTGTCTGTCCGTCCGTCCGTCCGTCCGTCCGTCCTCACCAATGGTTCTCGAAAACTATAAGAGCTAGAGACTTGAAATTTGGTGGATAGACTCGTGAGGTCAAACGCTAGATCAAGTTTGAAGGATTTTTTGCCACGCCCACTCCTTCCCGCCCATCGAGCACCACCCATTTTTTTAAAAGGCTGTAGCTCGAAAACCTGATGAGTTAGAAACATGAAAATGAGTATGTAGACTCAGTATGTATAGCTCTACAAAACTGCATACCACATTTTTTCCCCCTCCCCTTCGTTTCCCCTCAAAAAGTTGTTTTCTTAAAATTGCTGTATCTCCTAAACTATAAGAGATACTATGCTGAAATTTTGTATGCAAACTCAGTAAACATACCTTTTTAAAACTGCATACCACAAACTTTCATTTTTAACGCTGTGTGACAACGCAAAGACAAACAAGTTGAAATTTGGCATAAATTGCGCTTTGAACACTGCTTTATCCTATTTGTAACAAAAACCGTACTTAACACTGCGAAAACTATTAAAGCTAGAGACTTGAAATTTGGAAGATAGACTCGTGTGGTCGAACACTAGATCAAGTTTGAAGGAATTTTTGCCGCGCCCATTCCTTCCCGCCCATCGAGCACAAAAAAAAGGTAATTTTTTTCTTAAAATTGCTGTATCTCCTAAAGTATAAAGAATACAATGCTGAAATTTGGTATGCAAACTCAGGTAACATACCTTTTTAAAACTGCATACAACAAACTACCACTTTCCCCGCAAAGACCAACACACTAAAATTATGCAGCAATGCTTTGTAACAAAATCCGTACTAAAGCGCCATCTAATGGCAACATTGCACTGTGAGCCCTGCCTCACTATTAGCAAATACACAAACCATATCGTGGTACACTGCTTTTGCTGTCGGCGAATGTTTAACGTGTTATCAACATAGGTGTGTGTACAGGGTATAATATAGTTGAGAATACTCAACTATACCGCCCTTACTGGTTATTTTTACTTTTACATTCTTTGCTTGATTTCAAAATGAAGTGCTGCTACGAGGCATGTAAAAGTAAAAAAACATTTGATGTGTACTCAGAACGAGCAGTACGCTGCTGGTTGTGTGACAATATTTGTCACATGAAGTGTGCAGGTATTAATGGGCGTGACCACGATAGGTTAATCAGTCGGTCTAAAACCGTTTTTGGTAACTATACGTGGTCTTGCACGTCATGTTACAAGCGTCAACTCGACTTTTCGTCAATGTACGGTAAAGTTCGTGATACATTCTTAAAATTGAATAGGGCCGTAAAGCAACCATCGGTAGACTTCGATTCGGGTATTGACTTGTTGAGCAACTACGACCTTGGGCCGTCCCTACTCCTTCTTTTGTTGTCGCCTTCGCCAGCTGCGGACACACAATTTATCGTTCCCACCCCAACCGATCCTTCTACTATAACTGTCCCTCGTCCAAATAATACCAATCCAACTGCTCCCCCTATGGTGCTGGAGGTCCATCCTGCTTCCCCCATCACTCCTACAACTCCAGCTCCACCATCACTTTCCATAACAGCTCCTGTTCTTCCTGTTGCACAAGAGGCCCCAACAACTTCATCCAAGCGATCCCGACAACCCACTCCTCCTTCGTCAAACATGAATGATGGCAATACTACCAATATTGTTACTAATCGTGTGTCGCCCCCAACCTGTTCTTTACCTAAACGGTCGAAACCGTCATCGCCCGCATCTGAGCGTGTGTCTCCGTCAATGACTTCTGCTCCTCCTCAGACGCCTCCGCTACCTATGGTTATGGTAAATAACAATTTAGGCGAGGCCAGTAGTAACAACCCGCCACCGTCGCTGTCTGTTGTGGCGCCTCGTAAACAGGTATTTGTGTCCAGACTGTCTTCTGATACTACCTGCGAGGACATTTCTAGGTATATCTCTCATAGATTGAAAGTAAAGGTGGGCGTGCAAAAATTCAGTTTTGCACAGCCCAGAGACATTGCCTCTTTCAAACTGAGTGTACCTTTCGATGTATTTCCTGAGGTGCGCGATGCTAAATTCTGGCCGGATAACATGATTGTTCACGAGTTTAAACCTAATAATAGGTCTAGACCGAATTCGCATAGTAACTTGGACTCGTCACGTAGCAATCAGACTTCCCCTTCCAGCACGGCTTCAAAAAACTAGCTCCTGACCAATTGCAAGTTTCTATTCAGTATCAAAATGTAAGAGGGCTTTTGTCCAAACTTAACAGACTGTATAGAGATAGCTGTTCTTTCGAAGGTAGTATTATTGTATTTTCCGAGACATGGCTAACGCCATCGGTTCTTGATAGCGAAGTCATTTCTAATAAATTTACGATTTATAGATTGGATCGTCAGATTCGTCGTGGTGGTGGTGTTTGCGCTCTGACGTTATTCAAACTATTCTGCCTGCCGGCATCGAATTTTTATGCGTTAGAGTTAGTTATCCTCATCAGTCTATATTTGTTACCTGTTCCTATATTCCCCCGGGGTCTAGTATGGTTGTTTACTTGCAGCATTTTGAAGCTATCGAATCAATATCTAACCTTGTTCATTCTCGTGATTTTTTGGTTGTATTAGGAGATTTCAATTTGCCAAACATTTCTTGGACTTGTCAGGGTAACTTAAATTATCTGGTACCCTCTGGACAACACGAGTTCATTGATAATTTATTAGATATACCTCTTTTCCAAGTAAACCCAATAGTTAACCATCTTCACAAGTCCTTAGATTTAGTGTTGGTGAATGATTATGGCGCATCAATGGTTTCGCGAACCAACCCATTATCTTTACCAGAAGACTTGTACCATCCTACATTAGATGTATCGCTCTGCCTTATGTCACCTCCTTCGACAAGGACTTCATCTCCTCTGCGCAGTCTTTCGTTTAGGAAGGCAAATTTCGTTCTTCTCGATGCCTTGATTTCTCAGCATGATTGGTCGTTTTTATATTGTTGCAATGATATTGCTGTTGCCACCAATTACTTCTATGTCTCCCTGAAATCTTTCTTTGCTGTTTGCATCCCTCTTAAAGAGACTGCAAAACCGGGTTATAAACCTCCCTGGTTTACTCGTCAACTCTCAAACCTTAAGAATGTGATGTCCAGATTACATAAAAAATATAAAACATGTAGATCAGCCTATTATTTTGAAAGATATTGTGTAGCTCGCTCTAGGTTTCTTCTACTTAATAGCCGCTGCTACAAAAATTATCTTACTCGTTGTAGGTTGCAGTTTACTGATAATCCTCGGCAGTTTTATAATTTTGTTAACGCAAAGCGGAAATCTGCGGTAAATCCTTCTTCATTTTTCTTGGACATCGTGCATGGTTATGATGACTCTGGCATAGCCGATCTATTTGCTAAATTCTTCCAATCAACTTATTCTGCAAGCAAGTTCTTAAGTAGCGTATACCCCTATAATGTTCATCCAATCAATCATCTCAGCACTATCGTTATTGATGAGGAGGACCTCCTTCTAAAGCTAAAATCCTTAAAGTTATGTTTTTCACCCGGCCCTGACAATGTGCCCAGTTGTGTCTTGATACGATGTGCTACGTCACTGTGCAAGCCGTTGTTAAAACTTTTTAACTTATCTCTCCACCAAGCATCATTCCCATCTATTTGGAAGGAGTCGTTCATTATCCCTCTTCATAAGAAAGGAAATAAGTCTGATATTTCGAACTATAGGGGTATAGCAAAATTATCCGCCATTCCGAAATTATTTGAAAAGATGGTTATTTCGAACCTGCAGCACTATTGTAAGTCCATAATATCTTCTTCGCAGCATGGATTTATGAAAATGAGGTCTTCAACTACTAACTTACTTGAACTTACATCATTAGTTGGTCACGGTTTTCGGAATCACTCCCAAACAGACGTCATTTATACTGACTTTAGCAAGGCCTTTGATTCTGTAAACCATGACTTGTTATTGTATAAGTTAGGCCTTATGGGGTTTCCACCGAATACTTTATGTTGGATTGAGTCGTATTTAAAAAATAGATCACAAAAGGTGTTGTTCAAGTCTACATTATCGAAATCAGTGCATGTCACCTCTGGGGTTTCTCAGGGCAGCCATCTTGGTCCTCTACTTTTCAATCTATTTATAAATGATCTTCCTCTCAGTATCACATACGCCCGTGTGATTATGTATGCTGATGATGTCAAACTCTGTCTTTCGTTAAAAGACACAAATGATCATTTTAGGCTTCAAAGCGATCTTGACTCAATGCATTCTTGGTGTACAATAAATCTTTTGTATCTGAATAGCTCTAAATGTAAATTCATGACATAACATCGAAGTAAACCACTTTTATTTACTTATACGATAGATAATGTCCTATTAGAGCGTGTCTCCACATTTAACGACCTTGGTGTTCTTTTTGACTCCAAACTTGGCTTCAGTCAGCACATTTCTAAGGTCGTTAATAAAGCAAAGGGTGTTTTTGGTTTCATTAAACGTTGGTCTAAAGAATTCAATGATCCCTATACAACAAAGATTTTGTTTACATCTCTTGTGCGACCACTGCTTGAATACTGTTCTTGTGTTTGGTCTCCACAGTATAAAAAGCATCAAGATCGTATTGAGTCAGTTCAAAAGCAATTCCTGTTGTTTGCCCTCCGCGGACTAAATTGGGATCCTAATTTGCACATTCCATCATACTCAGCTAGGCTGCTTCTTGTAAATCTTCCTTCGTTAGGACATCGTAGGATTGCTCTCGGAGTTTCTTTTATCCATAAATTGATTTTTGGGGCTATAGATTCTCCTAATCTTTTAACTCAGCTAAGATTCGTTGTTCCTAGACGAGTTACTAGAAACTTTGTTCCTTTGTCTCTTAATAGATGCACAACTAACTATGCCTTACATGATCCTTTTCGAGTTTTATGCAATAGTTACAATAGGCTTTGGCACGTACTTTCACCTGAGATCTCACCCGCTTCTATCAACATCATCATTCTTCGCCATCTGCGTGAGGAAGAACATCGTACTAGAGAGACTAACAGGACATAGTCTAAGGACAGAATCATCTAGTACTTTCAACCTGTATATACGTATGTCTCTGACCATTCATGGCTGTGAGAAGGGGCATAGCTGGCTTTTTGCAAATAAAATACCCCCACCGGGTCAGAGGCATCCTAACAATAAGAGCTAGACTTAATTAGATCTAAGTTATTAGTTATTAGTTTTTTTTTTGAAGTGAAACTTCTTTAGCATGGGTGCGAATTGAAACTCGATGAAACGACATGAGAAAGAGACAGACTATACATTTATATGATGTAGCCTGCGAGAGAATGAAATAGAACATAGAATGACAGGCTGTAGTCATAAACTGAGTAGTCATAAAGAAACCAACAACAACAACATGCTTAGTTGTAATTTTCGCATTCCTCTTCAATCGTCACTTTCGCCATCTGGCGAATATGCAACAACAACTAACCTGGCTTGTTTACTCCAAATATTACAACAATTCTTGTTGTTGTTATTTTCGGCATAAACATGAACCGTTAGGTCGGTCAGTGTGGTTGTTGCTACCTATGACACTGTCTGGGCGTATACATTGTGTTTGTTGTTGCCTGCTTCTTAACATTGCTAATCAACGTCACTAATCAGCTTCATAATATACGAGCCGCGAATTCATCTCCAATTCGCGTCCTCACAATTATGTTGAAGCCCGTTTAATTTTGCAATTGCCAATTAACCTTTCCTTTGCTGTGCTTAGCAAATGAAAACAATTAACTTACAAATTCAAATTAATCCAAAAGTGAACACTAATAATAAATTATATACATATGTTATGTATGCAATAAATAAAGTCAGGTAGATTCTACACATTGGAGCTTTGGTAGTTAACTTGCCTTTGTTGTTCGGGGGACTCTCTGCACATTTAAATTAATTCTTCTTTTTCTCACTTATGCATTAAAAACTGAACACATTCCAATTTGCCCAAATATCATAGTTTATAATAAATTTTTTCATAAAATTTACTATTTTTACAAGTTTTTTTTAACCATTTCAAATACAACTTTATAATTTTAAAATTATTTCAACAATTTAATTCGAATGAACTTCTCAATCTTCGAAAATAAACACAAGCATGATGGTGAGGCATTACACTGATTTTTTTCCAGCTCAAAACATTGGGTTGAGTTGGGAAGCGTTTTTTATTAATGAAAATATATAAAATATTGAATAGTTTTGATGCAGAAACCATAAAGTTTATTTCTTGGTACATAATTGTTTATAATAACTTAAAGTGAAGCTGAATTCAATAAAATCTCTGAGAAAATTGTCAGAGATTTTGTAACGGCAACGCCCACTTATAGCAAAAATTGATAATTTGCATATCTCAGGTAGGCAATGAGCTAAAATAATGAAAATTAGTGTATAGGATATTAAGATAAAAAGAAATTCAATCCAAAAAATGGGCGTGGCAAGGCTGAAGATAGCGTCCTTACTGGTTTTTTGGTTCTTTTAAAGAAAGTTTCACTTCGAACACGTGTACTGTGTTGCACGCGATTTTTTTTTTCTTTTTTCATACTTTTTATGTTAACTTTAAGTAGACAGTTATTTGTCATACTTTAAACTAAATTAAATAAATAAATAAATAAATAAATAAAAAGTGGGCGTGGCCACGCCCTTTTTTAGCGAAAATTGACCCGTTGTATGGAAAACTTTTTTGTTTTTTAACCAATTGACTTGAAACCTTACAGTTATGTTCTTAGGAAGGAATGAAAACTATTTTGACCCAAAGTGAGCGTAGCCACGCCCACTTATAGCGAAAATTGACCCGTTGTGTGGAAAAATTTGTTGTTTTTTAACCAATTGACTAGAACTTTTTCAGTTATGCTCTTAGGGAGGAATGAAAACTGTTTTGATCAAAAGTGGGCATGGCCACGCCCACTTATAGCGAAAATTGACCCGTTGTGTGGAAAAATTTGTTGTTTTTTAACCAATTGACTAGAACTTTTTCAGTTATGTTCTTAGGGAGGAATGAAAACTATTTTGACCAAAAGTGGGCGTGGCCACGCCCTTTTTTAGCGAAAATTGACCGGTTGTATGGAACACTTTTTTGTTTTTTAACCAATTGACTTGAAACTTTACAGTTATGTTCTTAGGAAGGAATGAAAACTATTTTGACCCAAAGTGAGCGTAGCCACGCCCACTTATAGCGAAAATTGACCCGTTGTGTGGAAAAATTTGTTGTTTTTTAACCAATTGACTAGAACTTTTTCAGTTATGCTCTTAGGCAGGAATGAAAACTGTTTTGATCAAAAGTGGGCATGGCCACGCCCACTTATAGCGAAAATTGACCCGTTGTATGGAAAACTTATTTGTTTTTTAACCAATTGACTTGAAACTTTACAGTTATGTTCTTAGGGAGGAATGAAAACTATTTTGACCCAAAGTGAGCGTAGCCACGCCCACTTATAGCGAAAATTGATCCGTTGTGTGGAAAAATTTGTTGTTTTTTAACCAATTGACTAGAACCTTTTCAGTTATGCTCTTAGGGAGGAATGAAAATTGTTTTGATCAAAGTGGGCATGGCCACGCCCACTTATAGCTAAACTTGACCCATTGTATGGAAAACTTATTTGTATTTTAACCAATTGACTTGAAACTTTACAGTTATGTTCTTAGGGAGGAATGAAAACTATTTTGACCCAAAGTGAGCGTAGCCACGCCCACTTATAGCGAAAATTGACCCGTTGTGTGGAAAAATTTGTTGTTTTTTAACCAATTGACTAGAACTTTTTCAGTTATGCTCTTAGGGAGGAATGAAAACTGTTTTGATCAAAAGTGGGCATGGCCACGCCCACTTATAGCGAAAATTAACCCGTTGTATGGAAAACTTTTTTGTTTTTTAACCAATTGATTTGAAACTTTACAGTTATGTTCTTAGGGAGGAATGAAAACTATTTTGTCCCAAAGTGGGCGTAGCCACGCCCACTTATAGCGAAAATTGACCCGTTGTGTGGAAAAATTTGTTGTTTTTTAACCAATTGACCAGAACTTTTTCAGTTATGCTCTTAGGGAGGAATGAAAACTGTTTTGATCAAAAGTGGGCATGGCCACGCCCACTTATAGCAAAAATTGACCCGTTGTATGGAAAACTTTTTTGTTTTTTAACCAATTGATTTGAAACTTTACAGTTATGTTCTTAGGGAGGAATGAAAATTGTTTTGATCAAAGTGGGCATGGCCACGCCCACTTATAGCTAAACTTGACTCATTGTATGGAAAACTTATTTGTTTTTTAACCAATTGACTTGAAACTTTACAGTTATGTTCTTAGGGAGGAATGAAAACTATTTTGTCCCAAAGTGGGCGTAGCCACGCCCACTTATAGCGAAAATTGACCCGTTGTGTGGAAAAATTTGTTGTTTTTTAACCAATTGACTAGAACCTTTTCAGTTATGCTCTTAGGGAGGAATGAAAATTGTTTTGATCAAAGTGGCCATGGCCACGCCCACTTATAGCTAAACTTGACTCATTGTATGGAAAACTTATTTGTTTTTTAACCAATTGACTTGAAACTTTACAGTTATGTTCTTAGGAAGGAATGAAAACTATTTTGTCCCAAAGTGGGCGTAGCCACGCCCACTTATAGCGAAAATTGACCCGTTGTGTGGAAAAATTTGTTGTTTTTTAACCAATTGACTAGAACTTTTTCAGTTATGCTCTTAGGGAGGAATGAAAACTGTTTTGATCAAAAGTGGGCATGGCCACGCCCACTTATAGCGAAAATTGACCCGTTGTATGGAAAACTTTTTTGTTTTTTAACCAATTGATTTGAAACTTTACAGTTATGTTCTTAGGGAGGAATGAAAACTATTTTGTCCCAAAGTGGGCGTAGCCACGCCCACTTATAGCGAAAATTGACCCGTTGTATGGAAAACTTTTTTGTTTTTTAACCAATTGACTTGAAACTTTACAGTTATGTTTTTAGGGAGGAATGAAAACTATTTTGACCAAAAAAGGGCGTGGCCACTCCCTTTTTTAGCGAAAATTGACCCGTTGTATGGAAAACTTTTTTGTTTTTTAATCAATTGACTTGAAACCATACAGTTATGTTCTTAGGAAGGAATGAAAACTATTTTGACCCAAAGTGGGCGTAGACACGCCCTTTTATAGCGAAAATTGACCCGTTGTGTGGAAAAATTTGTTGTTTTTTAACCAATTGACTAGAACCTTTTCAGTTATGCTCTTAGGGAGGAATGAAAACTGTTTTGATCAAAAGTAGGCATGGCCACGCCCACTTATAGCTAAACTTGACCCTTTGTATGGAAAACTTTTTTGTTTTTTAACCAATTGACTTGAACCTTTGCAGTTATGCTCTTAGGGAGGAATGAAAATTGTTTTGATCAAAGTGGGCATGGCCACGCCCACTTATAGCTAAACTTGACCCATTGTATGGAACACTTTTTTGTTTTTTAACCAATTGACTTGAAACTTTACAGTTATGTTCTTAGGAAGGAATGAAAACTATTTTGACCCAAAGTGGCCGTAGCCACGCCCACTTATAGCGAAAATTGACCCGTTGTGTGGAAAAATTTGTTGTTTTTTAACCAATTGACTAGAACCTTTTCAGTTATGCTCTTACGGAGGAATGAAAATTGTTTTGATCAAAGTGGGCATGGCCACGCCCACTTATAGCTAAACTTGACCCATTGTATGGAAAACTTATTTGTTTTTTAACCAATTGACTTGAAACCTTACAGTTATGTTGTTTGGGAGGCATGAAAACTATTCATCTACTTTTTTTATAGTGACACAACGTGAAAAGTATTATAGCTTCAGCCTTGCTGAAGATAGCGTCCTTACTGGTTTTAAATACAACTGGGGGACAGCAAATAATTTAATTTTAATTGAATATTATTAAAAAGACAAATTTAAGTGTTGCGTTTAATTACCAAAGAGATAAACTTTATATAATACTAATCAGGATACTTCATTTTCAAGGTATCTTTTTTACAATTTGATTTGAGCTTTAACTCATTATATTTCACTTCGCGGATATTAAAAAATAAAACTGCGAGAACTTGTCGGATAGGTGGTAACTTAACACCCGTTGTTTGGTGGCTTATCTCAACAATCAAAAATATAGTTTTTATATTGCTTTTAAGTTCCACAGACATTGTGCGTATTGTTTGTCCAACAAATTCGAAACGAAATGACAACAAAATAACGTACTAGTATGTTACACCATAGTTGCCGGTGTAATTTGCTTGAGAAAGTTTTCCAATGTTACATTAAAGGCGCAGGTGTAACTTGCAAGTTTTGAACGCAAGTCGGCACGGGTTCCCGTGCTCCAAAAAAAAAAAAAAAATCATGGGAGTGTTTTAGAGTGTACTGAACAAAACTAGCCCATATGCGTTAAAAAATAAGAACCTTGCAAAATAAGGGACACCCTAATATATATACTTTATATAGTCGGAAATGAATATTTCGATCTGTTACAAACTTCAGCACAAAGTTAATATACTATTTCACATACGTGAAAAGTATAAAAATACAGATCTAAGATAATAGCGCTTCAAGAAACCCATATACATTCACTACATAATATTCCAATCCTTTTAAATTTTGACTTAATCCATAAGAACACATCTTCAAACTCCTTTGGTGGGGTTGCACTCCTCATTCACAATTCTATTCAACACCAAACACTCAACATAAATAACGACTTTGAGGCAGTCGGAGCATCCATACATTCAAAATTAAAAATAAACATAACATCAACTTACATTCCCCCTAACAAGGCTTTTAGTATTCGTAATTTAAGGAATATGTTTGGCAACTTCTCTGATAATACTATAATTGTAGGTGATTTCAATAGCTGGCATCACAGCTGGGGTTCTCCTACTCACAATACCAAAGGAAATACGATCTTCAAGTTTGTCACAATGTCTAATCTTATTATAATAAACGATGGTTCACCCACCCATTTTACTACTCACCACACGTTTACCCATGTTGATCTTTCCATTATTTCCCCGTCGTTATCATCTTTTATTAAATGGAATATTGAAAAAGATCTCTACGGAAGTGATCATTTCCCCATTCATATCCACTTGTTTAACCAAGAGCAAACAACACCAATGAAACCTAAATTTAAATTAAGTTTAGCTGATTGGTTTCTTTTTAGTAGACTTTCAGAATCTTTCCATAACGAAAGACCAGTAAGTAACAACACGAATCAAGAAGCAGCTAATTTAACAAAAAATATTAGACAGAGTGCTAACTTAGCCATCCCTCAAACCAAACCTCACATAAAACCTAAATTTACAGTTCCATGGTGGAACGTCAAGCATGAACAGTTGAAAAAGTTGAAAAATAAAGCATGGTATGATTTTAATCGATGCATCAATATTGATAATCTGATAAGATTTAAAAGAGCCAAGGCTTTGTTTAGACGCGAACTTAAGCAAGCCAAGCGAACTTCTATTTTTCATTTTACTTCAGAAATAAATCCAAGTTCTTCTCCTGAAAAAATTTGGTCAAACATCAATACTTTCTGTGGCGGAAAACCTCGCCACGATATTCATTGCTTATCATCACCAACTAACCCAAATGAATATATCACGAATAAATTTCACATAGCACGTATGTTAAATTATCATTGGTCAGTAACTTCTTCTGACCATAATTTTAGTAGGACTTTCCAGTCCCACGAAAATAGAATTTTAACCTCAACACTAAATTACAGCCCATCTAACGTTGCTCTCCTTGTGGAGAAAGACATTTCATTAATTGAACTAAAATCAGCTCTCAATTCTTTGAAAGGCAAAACTCCAGGCCAAGACCGAATATCATACCCCATGCCATTTAGCTAAGCCAGTCACCAAAAGACTTTTAAATTTGTACATGTTCAAAAGTCACATTCCTCAGCATTTTAAAATAAGTAATACTATACTACATCTCAAACCCAATTCAAATAAAACTCAAGTAAATTCCTATCGACCCATATCTTTAAATCCCTGTATGTCCAAAGTACTTGACAAATAATGGAAAACTCATTGACAATCGTCAACTAGGATTTCGCAAAGGCAAAACAGTATCTGACTATCTACTGATACTAGACAATCAAATTACCTCCTCCTTATCAACCAAAAATCACATATCAGTCATTAGCCTTGATTTTGAGAAAGCGTGCGATAAAATTGGAGTACATACCATTATCGATGAACTTTATAAGTGAAAAATTGGAGCAAAAATTTTAAAATACATAATTAATTTTCTTAGTAATATGAAGATTGATGTACAAGTGAATAATACTACATCAGAAAACAAACCTCTTCATAATGGGATTTCTTAAGCATCTCCCTTATCCGTAGTACTTTTTTTGATTGCTTACAATAAACTATGTCATACTATTTCTAAACACAAACTTTATAATTTTGTTGCTTATGCAGATGATTTCACTATTTTGAGAAAAAATAACAAAACTTCTTTTTCTCTTAATATCAACCCATTATTCGTCAATATTCTCAGCTTGTGTGATTACTCAGGTGCGAAACTATCTATTCCGAAATGCAGTCACCTTCACATCTGCCGTAAGATAAAATGTAATTTCAAGATCACTTCTGTAAACTTTACTCTAAAAAATACTAATTTTTTAAAAATACTTGGATTAACGTTAACCAATAAATATAGATGGAATAGACATATAGATCAACTCTCAATACAATTAATTAATGAGTTAAACATTATAACATAAATAAACATTACATGAATTTACCTCAGCGAAACTATGAAAATCTATCATATCTGCTAAAAACTCTCCTTTGAGTAGCATTATATCAAAAATAAAAAAAATGAAAGAACATCAAAGATACCTTCAATAATACATAAGATATTTTATTGTCGTATGTATAATGATTTACACTCCCAAGTCATTAAAACAAACAAAGTAGAGACTCCTCCTTGGCTTTTTAATTCAAATTCAATAAATCTCACTCTTCATACATCTTCAAAACATCTACTCCTCCAATTGTCTATCAACAGAAATTCCTCTGTATGAAAGAAGACCTTCTTTTATACAATTTTATATACACTGACGGATCCAAATCGAACTTAGGCGTTTCATATAGTATAACTACAACTTCTGAAACAATAAAAACTGGATTGTTGCCTAATTTTTCTTCAATATTCACTGCATAATTAACAGCCATCTTAGCTGCATGTAATTTTGCCAAATCAAAACGTCAATATTTTGCCATTTGCTCCGATTCCCTCTCTTCCTTACAATCAATATCAAATATCAATTCCTCAAACTATTACTCTAATACAATCAGAGACATTATCACTCACCAATATCCAAAAATTATACTTGTATGGGTGCCCGGTCACTGTAATGAGGTCGCTGACTTAGCAGCCAAACAAGAAGTCAAATTTACATTAATTTATGAAAATAATCTGAACTAAGCCGATACTCAAAAACATTTAAAGACTCAATTTAAACAATACAAAGAAAACTTTTTCCAAAATTCATCCATTCATTTCATATTAGCCAATAAAAATCAGTTAACAGCCAATAATTTTCTTACTAGTACACCACATAATATAAATAGATTAGATATAATCAAATTCACAAGAATTCGAATAGGACACACCAAACTTACTCATGAACATCTCTTCAACAAACATCTTCAACCTTTATGTGCACACTGTAACACAAATCTTACTTTACACCACATTTTAGCTGAATGT
This sequence comes from Phortica okadai, assembly GCA_034638295.1. Lineage (NCBI taxonomy): Eukaryota > Metazoa > Arthropoda > Insecta > Diptera > Drosophilidae > Phortica > Phortica okadai. Next base: position 32,975,921 of record CM067848.1, on the reverse strand, counting down.
TTGAGTTTGTTGGTCATTGAGGGGTAACTCAATTTGAGTTTGTTGGTCATTGAGGGGTAACTTTCGAACAGAGGGGAATTTTGTGGTATGCAGTTTTAAAGATATATATTTACTGAGCTTGTATACAAAATTTCATGTTCATATCTTTATTAGTTTTGGAGATATTGCTTTTTAGAGAAAACAACTCGGTGAGGGGAAATCAAGGGGAGGGGGAAAAATTGTGGTATGCAGTTTTGTAGAGCTCTTCATGCTGAGTCTACATACTGACTTTCATGTTTCTATCTCTTCGGGTGTTCGAGTTACAACGTTTTAAAAAAGTGGGTGGTGCTGGTTGGGCGGGAAGGAGTGGGCGTGGCACAAAACCGTTTAAACTTGATGTAGTGCCAAGCATCACGAGTCTACCCTCCAAATTTCAAGTCTCTAGCTATTATAGTTTCCGAGAACCATTGGTGAATACAGACGGACGGACGGACAGACGGACAGGGCTCAATCGATTTCTCTTGTCATCCTGATCAAGAATATATATACTTAATGGGGTCCCCCTCCCCTCCTTCTGTGCGTTACATACATTTCGTTCAAACAAACTTAATATACCCTGACACACTGTATGTGCAGGGTATAAAAAAAAACACATCCGCATTTATTTAGAATTAATTAAAAATTTTGTATTTATATAAATCTTTTTATCTCACACATTCTTCTTAGAAATTAATTATTTATAAATATAATGTAAATTGTTATTTAATAATTATACTCTTCACGCAAGTGAATAGTATTATAACTTTGTCCTGAAGTTTGTAACAGCAAGAAGGAGGGGAGGGGGACCCCATAAAGTATATATATTCTTGATCAGCTCGACAAGACGAGTTGATATAGCCTTGTCCGTCTGTCCGTCTGTCTGTGAATATGCTATCTCCTCCCACAGTTTTGAAGATATCGAGCTGAAATTTTGCAGGGAGTCTTCTCTAATGTGTGGTCAAATCCTTGGTCGGAACCGGCCATATCGGATTATTGGAACTGGTAGCCCCCATACGAAATGAAGAAGAAAAACAAATTTGAATTGATGTATGGAAAACTTTTTTGTTTTGGAAGAAAGAAGGCTGAAATTTTAAACATAGTAGTTTTTCATAGTCCGACATAATGCCTGAAAGTTTCATTGAGATCAGGCAACTAGAACTGATAGCTGCCATACAAAATGAAGAAGAGGAAGAGAAATTCAGATTTAACGTCGTTGATTGGAAAACTTTTTTGTTTTGTATGATAGAGTGCTGAAATTTAAAACATAGTAGTTTTACATGGTCCGATTAAATGCTTGAAAGTTTCATTGAGATCGGGTAACTAGAACTGGTACCTGCCAAACAAAATGAAGAAGAGGAACAGAATAAGATTCACGTCGTTGTATGGAAAAATTTTTTGTTTCATAATCAATTGTCTTGAAACTTGATATTTATGTTCTTGGGGAGGCATGAATACTATTTTGACAAAAATGGGCATGGTTACGCCCAATTATATTCAAAATCAAAAATTGGCATATCTCCGTTACCCAATGAGCAAAAACAATGAAAATTGGTATATAGGCTAATAAGCAGAACAGAAAATAGATTCAGTCAAAAAAATGGGCGTGGCACAAAAAAATGCGTGAAGAGTATATAAGCTTCAGCCTTGCTGAAGATAGCGTCCTTACTGGTTTAAATTATCTTAAGGCCTTAGTAGCTAAAGCTAATATTTTTATAGTTGTACTCAATTTGTAATTGTTTCTACAACTTTTTAATAAATAAATAAATAATCTTGATCTTTCTATATGGGAGCTACCAGTTCCAGTTTCCCGATCTCAATGAAACTTTCAGGCATTTAGTCGGACTATGTAAAACTACTATGTTTAAAATTTTAGCACTCTATCATTCAACGATTCAAGTTTTGTTCACTTTTCTTCTTCTTTTTATAATTATATATTTTTATAAGTCTAGAAGTGCTTGACTCAAATTGGTTCAATATGTTCATTTCTTTTTTTTGTTTGATTAAATTTTGAAAATTAAAAGTGCATCGAAAACACAGTAGCAAACTGCAAGAAAGAAAGCGAAAATAATAAAAACCAGTAAGGACGCTATCTTCAGCAAGGCTGAAGCTTATATACTCTTCACGCACATTTCTTGTGCCACGCCCATTCTTTTGACTGAATAAATTTGCTATTCATCTAATTAGCCTATATACAAATTTTCATTGTTTTTGCTCATTGGGTACCGGAGATATGCAAATTATTGATTTTTGCTAAAAGTGGGCGTAACCATGCCCATTTTTGTCAAAATAGTTTAAATGCCTCAGCAAGAACATAACTGTGAAGTTTCAAGTCAATTGATTAAGAAACAAAAAAGATTTCCACACAACGACCTTAAATCTTGATTTATCTTCCTCTTCTTCATTTTGTATGGCAGGTACCAGTTCCAGTTGTCCGATCTCAATGAAACTTTCAGGCATTGTGTCGGACTATGTTAAACTATGTTTGAAATTTCAGCCCTCTATCTTCCAAAACAAAAATGTTTGCCATATAACGATTCCCATTTTGTTGTTGTGCCCTGTACACATAGTATATCAGTTTGGTTTGGGTTTGTTTGAACGAAATGTATGTAACAATAGGGGAGGGTACCTCAAAAAGTGTATATATTCTTGATCAGGACAACAAAAGAAATTAATTGAGCCATGTCCGTTCGTCTGTCCGTCCGTCCTCACTAACGGTTCTCGGAAACTATAAGAGCTAGAGACTTGAAATTCGGAGGGTAGACTCATGATGCTCGGCAGCAGATCAAGTTTTATACTTTTCACGTATGTATGTGAAATAGTATATTTACTTTGTATGGAAAACTTTTTTGTTTTGTATGATAGAGTGGTGAAATTTTAAACATAGTAGTTCTACATAGTCCGACTACATGCTTGAAAGTTTCATTGAGATTGGACATCTGGAACTGGTAGCTCCCATACAAAGAGGAAGAGAAGCAATATTCACGTCGTTGTATGGACAACTTATTTGTTTTTTTGAACCAATTGACTTGAAACTTTACAGTTATGATCTTAGGGAGGAATGAAAACTATTTTGACCAAAAGTTATAGCGAAACTTGAACTGTTGTATGGAAAACTTTTTTGTTTTTTAACCAATTGACTTGAAACCTTACAGTTATGTTGTTAGGGAGGCATGAGAACTATTCATTTAGTTTTTTGTATAGTGACACAACGTGAAAAGTATTATAGCTTCAGCCTTGCTGAAGATAGCGTCCTTACTGGTTTTGTTTTTTTTTGCCACGCCCACTTCTTCCCGTCCATCCAGCCTACAAAACTGCAAACCACAAAATCCCCCTCCTTTTCATTTCCCCTCCCCCAATTATTGTCTGTAAATTGCTTTTCCAAAATTAACAAAGGTGCGACCCTGAAAATTACAAGCTCAGTGATAATACATCTTAAGAACTGCATACCACATATTTCCCCCCTCTTTGAAGGCTACCCTCAGAGGTCTACAAACTTAAATTTTTCGTAAAATCCACATTTTGTCATCAATTTTTTTTTTGATATTTTTAACACTTTTTGAATAGGCGACGTCAGGTCAATATGTTTTTGTAGATCGAGGGTGTGGCACCGCCTACCATATGTGCAGGATATTATATTGTCGAGTATACTCGACTATACCGCCCTTACTGGTTTTTGCCCAAATTCGTCTGTTGCTAAGTGCACTTATTACGGTTGCACTCATGTTATCGCCAATTCAATGATTTCTTCTCTCTCCTGATCATTATCACGCCGGTAGAGAAAGTATAAAAGAAAGCTTTTGCAGACACATTCCGAGCTTCACTCGCGAGCTTATGAATTAATACCCTACGTGGTTCTACGTGGGTATATATTTGCCTACAGCATATTTTATTTAATTTCGTTTTTTTTTCCTTCCTACGATGCAACTAGTTTTAGTCCAAGCACTTTCTAACTCTAGATTTGATGCCAATTCATTTTTTTTTTTTGAATATTTGTATTTTTCCTCAATGCTTATCATAAAATCTTCATTTGAATTATTTATACATTAAATATCCGCCTCATGTATATTCTTTTATTATTATAATTTTTTTTTTTGCATTATTATTTGAAATGTTTTCCTTATAACTCTTAGGCTTAAATTTTATAGTTTATTTTTGTGAATTAGGTTAGGAACATGAGCACATTAAAACTCTTTTTGAATTTGAAAATTGTTTTGTTTTTGTTTTTCTATTAATGTGAATGAAGTTCCTTATTCGATGCAGTACTTTTCCTTGATGTTGTAGGCCATAGCATTATTTAGAGGGATAAGCGAAACATTTTTGAATAAACATTTAATTTATTTTGGATCCGTTGATCATGGCAGGGTGGGCATGCGCTGAGAAAAAAACATCTTCGCACAACTTATCTTAACCTCCACTTACACTCTTACTAGATGGAAAGACAGCCTTTGCACACAATGGTGTTCCTTTCCCCTTTCTCTCACTATCACCCTATGCACGCAAAATTTAAAATAATTAACCTCTGACTGAACCCTCCCCGAGGGTGCCGGCTGGGCAATGGATACTGCATTGGTTCGAGCAACCGAGGGATACTAGTATCTCTTGCCTGTCCGCAGGACCTTGCAGTGTCTAGAAAAGGTGAGGGACCCAAGTCTCTCAGTCATAGTCTGAGGGGCTTGGGCCCGAAGCCATGGTCAGAGGTACTTGGCAGCAAGTATAAACTGCATTACCCTAATGATGGGACGCAAGAGCAGAGGAACAACACGGGCTGGGATGTCAGCCCAAACGTCGGTGGGAGGTGTGACCGCTACCATCGGCGGGCACGGGGAGGAGCAATCCTCTCTGCGTGTCGCCAGTGGTCACTGTGACGGAACGCGCGCGAGTGTGCTCCGTCGCCAGGAGGGTACAGAACTGGAACCATTTGCCACGGAGTCGGAGTTTGTGTTCACAGGCCCATCGATGCCGGCTGCCGAGCTAGCGCTTGCGCTAGCGGAGCCGCCGCTAGACGATGAGTCATCGAGCACAGATGAAGGTGAAGTGACCGTTGTCCAGGGACAACCCAAAAAGATCATAGCAGACGATGATCTCAAACACAAGCGGCTGTCTGGGTACAAGACCTCTCTAAAGTTCCTTAAGGGACTGGAGGGTCGCGACCAGGGTTCGCTGAGCGGCTGAGCAAATAGACTGCGCAAAAAGCATGACTACAACGTGCGACTGTATCTGAGACTTGCTGGCTCGGCTGGCAACACTCAGACTGCCGCACAAAGTACGAGTCCTCAGTGCCGAGGTAAACCTGCCGCAGCCACACCCCCCGTAAAGGAGGGAACAGCTAGCAAAAGTACCGAACCGGCCAATAAGAGACAGAGGTCTGATGACTCGGCGAAGGCTTCGGAGAGCAGGCGGAAATGTCCAGGGGAATTTCTGGCAAGCTTAAGCTCGAAGCCGGAGCTGCAGGTGGCCATTATCGATGGGAGGGATCCGGAAGAGAAACTCACTACCAAAAACTGGCTCATCCTTGAAGGGTCTATCAACCAGGCGATAGCAGATGCCATCACTCGGCCAGAAAATCCCTTCGTGGCAGAGTTTGATGGTATCAACTGGTACAAGGGTGTCAAGGTTGTGGCATGTGCCAATGAGGAGTCCCTGCGGTTTCTCAAGGACACATTGCTGAAACTAGACGCCCCCTGGCCGGGTGCTAAGATTGACGTCGTTCCCGTTGACCGAATTCCGGCGCGAACGATCATTAAGGTCTGGATCCCACCTCCGACTATGGAGGATCGAACCACCCTTTTATTGATCAAGAGCCAGAACGCAGACTGTGACACCGGGGACTGGACGATCAAGAGAGGGCTGGCCCGCGACAAGAAAAACGGCAAGGATCTCTGGATCAGTATTGGTCCGGAGTCCAGACGCCAACTCCTGAGCAGGCAGGGCCGTTTGAAGATGGAAATGAGTTGCCTTCAGGCAATCATTCCTGGAGGCGCCGGGCGCGAAGATGATAGGTCAACCGGAGAGTTAAGGTGGTGCAGATTAATCTGCATCATTCAAGGGTCCGCTCGATCGACCTACTACAGTAGATGGACAGGGAGAGGGTAGACGTGGCTCTTATCCAGGAGCCCTGGATCGTGAGTGAAAGGGTTTGCGGTTTAGGTGCCCGCGGCTACAATCTCCTTGTCCCTACAACGGTAGGTAAGTCCAGAACCTGTATCGTGGTAAGAACCGGTCTTAATGTTCTTTTCTCTTCCCGTTACAGCAACAACGACCTGATGGTAGTGTTAAGCGAGCGAAGGAACGGTCCCAAACTATACCTGGCCTCGGCATATCTACCGTACGAAGAGAGGGATCCACCGTCAGAGAGCGTCCGAGCCCTTATTCGGCATGCGCAGGAAGAGGGCACTGACTTAATCCTAAGGTTTGATGCCAATGCTCACCACACTATGTGGGGAAGCAAAGATATCAACGTGAGAGGAGAATCGCTGTGTGAATTCATGTCGTGCAGAAATCTTAATGTGTGTAACCGGGGTGACCACCCCACATTCCGCAATAAGAACCGTGCTGAGGTTATTGACATAACCCTAGCCACCAACAGTGACTCCCACTCTGTTGTAGACTGGCACGTATCCACGGAATTCTCCTTCTCGGACCATTACAGGATAGTGTTCGAAGTGGAATGGTTCAGAGAGGCCAAACGCCCCTTCAGGAACCCAAAAAGAACTGACTGGGTCAAGTTCTCTCAACTTGTCAAGGAGTCACTCCCAAACCACCTAGGCCAGGACCGTCACAGAAGCTCTATGTAAGGCCTTCATCAAATCCTGCCCTATCAGCCATCCTCCAAAGTCAAACCGCAACAGGTGGTGGACACCGAAGCTCGGAAAGATACGGAAGGAAACGAGAAGACTCTACAACAGAGCGACAGACAGAAACTGCCAAGTGGACTGGGACGCCTACCACCTCAGTTTCAAAGTCTTCAAGAAAGAATGTAGGAAGGCCAAAAGAGATTCTTGGGCCGCTTTCTGCGAGGATCTGACCAGCACCACAGAAGCATCCAGACTTCGAAGGTTGCTAGCGAGAGATCCAGCCACACCCGGTTTGCTTTGCGATCTGGATGGCAAATTCGCTAAAGACAGCTAGGAGTCTCTACAACTCCTCATGAACACACACTATCCGGGATGCTTGGAAGCTGATGATGAACCTGGGTTTAGCATCAGCGAAGAGCCGGAACAGGCAGAGGACCTGGAGGGTGAGGCCGTAGTAAGGGAGATCCTTACCAAAGAAAAGATTATCTGGGCTATCGAGTCGTTCCATCCTAACAAATCAGCTGGACCGGACAACATCAGACCAGCCATGATGCAAGCGGTGAGTGAGCACCTGTCGCACTGGCTACTGGAAATCTTAAGGGGATGTCTCCTCACAGGATACATCCCAAGGAACTGGAGAGAAGTGAGGGTGGCTTTCATTCCCAAAGCAGGAAAGATCAACCACTGCTCACTAAAAGATTATAGGCCCATTAGTCTTTCATCGTTTTTATTGAAAACATTGAAGAGACTCCTGGACCTGCATCTCAGAAGTGAGCTGACACCTCACACTTTCAGCGGATCTCAACACGCCTATCTTAAGGGAAGATCAGTTGAGACCACTTTGCACGAGGTAGTTAACACAATTGAAAAAACATTGCGGAGAAAGGAGTTTACGTTGGCGGCTTTTCTGGATATAGAGGGTGCCTTCAACAATGTCAGGATCGAGTCCATAACGACTGCACTTGTCAAAATTGGCTCACACCCGACAATCACTCGATGGCTTAGCAACATGCTTCGCCACAGAGTGATAAACGCCCAACTCTGCACCTCGACAATTAGGAGAAAGGTGGTCAGGGGAACTCCGCAAGGGGGTGTCATATCTCCCTTGCTGTAGAACCTTGTCCTTAATGATCTTCTCCTAAAACTGGAAAAAAAAGGATGTAGAGTGACGGTTCATACAGACGAACTGGTGCTTATGGTAACAGGCAGATTCGTGCCTACAATCAGTGAGCTCCTAAACGGCGCATTGAGCCTAACTCTTCGATGGGCAGAGCAGAACGGTCTGGTTTTGTTCACCCGGAAATATAAGATCACAAGCTTCAAACTCCCGACATTAGGCGGAACGGAGCTTGTGCTTTCAAAGGAGGCCAAGTACCTCGGAGTAATCCTCGACTCTAAACTCTCCTGGAAGGGGAACTCTGAGAAAAGGATGAAAAAGGCACTACAGGCCTTCTTTGTATGCAAAAAGACATTCGGCAAAGGATGGGGACTGCAACCGTATATCATTCTCTAATGAGTGGTCAAATCATTGGTCGGAACCGGCATGATCGGATTATTTGAACTGGTAGCCCCCATACGAAATGAAGAAGAAAAACAAATTTGAATTGATGTATGGAAAACTTTTTTGTTTTGGAAGATAGAAGGCTGAAATTTTAAACATAGTAGTTTTTCATAGTCCGACATAATGCCTGAAAGTTTCATTGAGATCAGGCAACTAGAACTGGTGGCTGCCATACAAAATGAAGAAGAGGAAGAGAAATTCAGATTTAACGTCGTTGTTTGGAAAACTTTTTTGTTTTGTATGATAGAGTGCTGAAATTTAAAACATAGTAGTTTTACATGGTCCGATTAAATGCTTGAAAGTTTCATTGAGATCGGGTAACTAGAACTGGTACCTGCCAAACAAAATGAAGAAGAGGAACAGAATAAGATTCACGTCGTTGTATGGAAAAATTTTTTGTTTCATAATCAATTGTCTTGAAACTTGATATTTATGTTCTTGGGGAGGCATGAATACTATTTTGACAAAAATGGGCATGGTTACGCCCAATTATAGCCAAAATCAAAAATTGGCATATCTCCGTTACCCAATGAGCAAAAACAATGAAAATTGGTATATAGGCTAATAAGCAGAACAGAAAATAGATTCAGTCAAAAAAATGGGCGTGGCACAAAAAAATGCGTGAAGAGTATATAAGCTTCAGCCTTGCTGAAGATAGCGTCCTTACTGGTTTAAATTATCTTAAGGCCTTAGTAGCTAAAGCTAATATTTTTATAGTTGTACTCAATTTGTAATTGTTTCTACAACTTTTTAATAAATAAATAAATAATCTTGATCTTTCTATATGGGAGCTACCAGTTCCAGTTTCCCGATCTCAATGAAACTTTCAGGCATTTAGTCGGACTATGTAAAACTACTATGTTTAAAATTTTAGCACTCTATCATTCAACGATTCAAGTTTTGTTCACTTTTCTTCTTCTTTTTATAATTATATATTTTTATAAGTCTAGAAGTGCTTGCCTAAAATTAGTTCAATATATTCATTTCTTTTTTTTGTTTGATTAAATTTTGAAAATTAAAAGTGCATCGAAAACACAGTAGCAAACTGCAAGAAAGAAAGCGAAAATAATAAAAACCAGTAAGGACGCTATCTTCAGCAAGGCTGAAGCTTATATACTCTTCACGCACATTTCTTGTGCCACGCCCATTCTTTTGACTGAATAAATTTGCTATTCATCTAATTAGCCTATATACAAATTTTCATTGTTTTTGCTCATTGGGTACCGGAGATATGCAAATTATTGATTTTTGCTAAAAGTGGGCGTAACCATGCCCATTTTTGTCAAAATAGTTTTAATGCCTCAGCAAGAACATAACTGTGAAGTTTCAAGTCAATTGATTAAGAAACAAAAAAGATTTCCACACAACGACCTTAAATCTTGATTTATCTTCCTCTTCTTCATTTTGTATGGCAGGTACCAGTTCCAGTTGTCCGATCTCAATGAAACTTTCAGGCATTGTGTCGGACTATGTTAAACTATGTTTGAAATTTCAGCCCTCTATCTTCCAAAACAAAAATGTTTACCATATAACGATTCCCATTTTGTTGTTGTGCCCTGTACACATAGTATATCAGTTTGGTTTGGGTTTGTTTGAACGAAATGTATGTAACAATAGGGGAGGGTACCTCAAAAAGTGTATATATTCTTGATCAGGACAACAAAAGAAATTAATTGAGCCATGTCCGTTCGTCTGTCCGTCCGCCCTCACTAACGGTTCTCGGAAACTATAAGAGCTAGAGACTTGAAATTCGGAGGGTAGACTCATGATGCTCGGCAGCAGATCAAGTTTTATACTTTTCACGTATGTATGTGAAATAGTATATTTACTTTGTATGGGAAACTTTTTTGTTTTGTATGATAGAGTGGTGAAATTTTAAACATAGTAGTTCTACATAGTCCGACTACATGCTTGAAAGTTTCATTGAGATTGGACATCTGGAACTGGTAGCTCCCATACAAAGAGGAAGAGAAGCAATATTCACGTCGTTGTATGGACAACTTATTTGTTTTTTTGAACCAATTGACTTGAAACTTTACAGTTATGATCTTAGGGAGGAATGAAAACTATTTTGACCAAAAGTTATAGCGAAACTTGAACTGTTGTATGGAAAACTTTTTTGTTTTTTAACCAATTGACTTGAAACCTTACAGTTATGTTGTTAGGGAGGCATGAGAACTATTCATTTAGTTTTTTGTATAGTGACACAACGTGAAAAGTATTATAGCTTCAGCCTTGCTGAAGATAGCGTCCTTACTGGTTTTGTTTTTTTTTGCCACGCCCACTTCTTCCCGTCCATCCAGCCTACAAAACTGCATACCACAAAATCCCCCTCCTTTTCATTTCCCCTCCCCCAATTATTGTCTGTAAATTGCTTTTCCAAAATTAACAAAGGTGCGACCCTGAAAATTACAATCTCAGTGATAATACATCTTAAGAACTGCATACCACATATTTCCCCCCTCTTTGAAGGCTACCCTCAGAGGTCTACAAACTTAAATTTTTCGTAAAATCCACATTTTGTCATCAATTTTTTTTTTATACCCTGTACACATACTGTGTATCAGGGTATATTGTGTTTGTGCAAAAGCCAAATGTATGTAACGCACAGAAGGAGGGTCGGGGGACCCCATAAAGTATATATATTCTTGATCGGGACGACAAGAGAAGTTGATTAAGCCATGTCCGTCCGTCTGTCCGTCCGTCCGTCCGTCCTCACCAATGGTTCTCGGAAACTATAAGAGCTAGAGACTTGAAATTTGGTGGGTAGACTCGTGATGCTCGGCAGCAGATCAAGTTTGAATGGTTTTGTGCCACGCCCACTCCTTCCCGCCCATCCAGCACCGCCCATTTTTTGAAAACGCTATAAGTCGAGCATCCAAAGAGATAGAAACATGAAAGTCGGTATGTAGACTCAGTATGAGTAACTCTACAAAACTGCATACCACAATTTTACCCCCTCTTTGATGGCTTCCCCTCAGAGACCCACAAACGTAAATTTTTCGTAAAATCCACATTTTTTGACCGATTTTATTGATATTTTGAACACTATTTGAATAGGCGACGTCAGATCAATACGTTTTTGTAGATTGAGGGTGTGGCACCGCCCACCATGTGTGCAGGGTATTATATTGTCGAGTATACTCGACTATACCGCCCTTACTGGTTTTTTGATATTTTTAACACTTTTTGAATAGGCGACGTCAGGTCAATATGTTTTTGTAGATCGAGGGTGTGGCACCGCCTACCATATGTGCAGGGTATTATATTGTCGAGTATACTCGACTATACCGCCCTTACTGGTTTTTGCCCAAATTCGTCTGTTGCTAAGTGCACTTATTACGGTTGCACTCATGTTATCGCCAATTCAATGATTTCTTCTCTCTCCTGATCATTATCACGCCGGTAAAGAAAGTATAAAAGAAAGCTGTATAAGAAACAAAAGCTTTTGCAGACACATTCCGAGCTTCACTCGCGAGCTTATGAATTAATACCCTACGTGGTTCTACGTGGGTATATATTTGCCTACAGCATATTTTATTTAATTTCGTTTTTTTTTCCTTCCTACGATGCAACTAGTTTTAGTCAAAGCACTTTCTAACTCTAGATTTGATGCCAATTCATTTTTTTTTTTTTGAATATTTGTATTTTTCCTCAATGCTTATCATAAAATCTTCATTTGAATTATTTATACATTAAATATCCGCCTCATGTATATTCTTTTATTATTATAATTTTTTTTTTTGCATTATTATTTGAAATGTTTTCCTTATAACTCTTAGGCTTAAATTTTATAGTTTATTTTTGTGAATTAGGTTAGGAACATGAGCACATTAAAACTCTTTTTGAATTTGAAAATTGTTTTGTTTTTGTTTTTCTATTAATGTGAATGAAGTTCCTTATTCGATGCAGTACTTTTCCTTGATGTTGTAGGCCATAGCATTATTTAGAGGGATAAGCGAAACATTTTTGAATAAACATTTAATTTATTTTGGATCCGTTGATCATGGCAGGGTGGGCATGCGCTGAGAAAAAAACATCTTCGCACAACTTATCTTAACCTCCACTTACACTCTTACTAGATGGAAAGACAGCCTTTGCACACAATGGTGTTCCTTTCCCCTTTCTCTCACTATCACCCTATGCACGCAAAATTTAAAATAATTAACCTCTGACTGAACCCTCCCCGAGGGTGCCGGCTGGGCAATGGATACTGCATTGGTTCGAGCAACCGAGGGATACTAGTATCTCTTGCCTGTCCGCAGGACCTTGCAGTGTCTAGCAAAGGTGACGGACCCAAGTCTCTCAGTCCTAGTCTGAGGGGCTTGGGCCCGAAGCCATGGTCAGAGGTACTTGGCAGCAAGTATAAACTGCATTACCCTAATGATGGGACGCAAGAGCAGAGGAACAACACGGGCTGGGATGTCAGCCCAAACGTCGGTGGGAGGTGTGACCGCTACCATCGGCGGGCACGGGGAGGAGCAATCCTCTCTGCGTGTCGCCAGTGGTCACTGTGACGGAACGCGCGCGAGTGTGCTCCGTCGCCAGGAGGGTACAGAACTGGAACCATTTGCCACGGAGTCGGAGTTTGTGTTCACAGGCCCATCGATGCCGGCTGCCGAGCTAGCGCTTGCGCTAGCGGAGCCGCCGCTAGACGATGAGTCATCGAGCACAGATGAAGGTGAAGTGACCGTTGTCCAGGGACAACCCAAAAAGATCATAGCAGACGATGATCTCAAACACAAGCGGCTGTCTGGGTACAAGACCTCTCTAAAGTTCCTTAAGGGACTGGAGGGTCGCGACCAGGGTTCGCTGAGCGGCCGAGCAAATAGACTGCGCAAAAAGCATGACTACAACGTGCGACTGTATCTGAGACTTGCTGGCTCGCCTGGCAACACTCAGACTGCCGCACAAAGTACGAGTCCTCAGTGCCGAGGTAAACCTGCCGCAGCCACACCTCCCGTAAAGGAGGGAACAGCTAGCAAAAGTACCGAACCGGCCAATAAGAGACAGAGGTCTGATGACTCGGCGAAGGCTTCGGAGAGCAGGCGGAAACGTCCAGGGGAATTTCTGGCAAGCTTAAGCTCGAAGCCGGAGCTGCAGGTGGCCATTATCGATGGGAGGGATCCGGAAGAGAAACTCACTACCAACAACTGGCTCATCCTTGAAGGGTCTATCAACCAGGCGATAGCAGATGCCATCACTCGGCCAGAAAATCCCTTCGTGGCAGAGTTTGATGGTATCAACTGGTACAAGGGTGTCAAGGTTGTGGCATGTGCCAATGAGGAGTCCCTGCGGTTTCTCAAGGACACATTGCTGAAACTAGACGCCCCCTGGCCGGGTGCTAAGATTGACGTCGTTCCCGTTGACCGAATTCCGGCGCGAACGATCATTAAGGTCTGGATCCCACCTCCGACTATGGAGGATCGAACCACCCTTTTATTGATCAAGAGCCAGAACGCAGACTGTGGCACCGGGGACTGGACGATCAAGAGAGGGCTGGCCCGCGACAAGAAAAACGGCAAGGATCTCTGAATCAGTATTGGTCCGGAGTCCAGACGCCAACTCCTGAGCAGGCAGGGCCGTTTGAAGATGGGAATGAGTTGCCTTCAGGCAATCATTCCTGGAGGCGCCGGGCGCGAAGATGATAGGTCAACCGGAGAGTTAAGGTGGTGCAGATTAATCTGCATCATTCAAGGGTCCGCTCGATCGACCTACTACAGTAGATGGACAGGGAGAGGGTAGACGTGGCTCTTATCCAGGAGCCCTGGATCGTGAGTGAAAGGGTTTGCGGTTTAGGTGCCCGCGGCTACAATCTCCTTGTCCCTACAACGGTAGGTAAGTCCAGAACCTGTATTGTGGTAAGAACCAGTCTTAATGTTCTTTTCTCTTCCCGTTACAGCAACAACGACTTGATGGTAGTGTTAAGCGAGCGAAGGAACGGTCCCAAACTATACCTGGCCTCGGCATATCTACCGTACGAAGAGAGGGATCCACCGTCAGAGAGCGTCCGAGCCCTTATTCGGCATGCGCAGGAAGAGGGCACTGACTTAATCCTAAGGTTTGATGCCAATGCTCACCACACTATGTGGGGAAGCAAAGATATCAACGTGAGAGGAGAATCGCTGTGTGAATTCATGTCGTGCAGAAATCTTAATGTGTGTAACCGGGGTGACCACCCCACATTCCGCAATAAGAACCGTGCTGAGGTTATTGACATAACCCTAGCCACCAACAGTGACACCCACTCTGTTGTAGACTGGCACGTATCCACGGAAGTTCTCTCAACTTGTCAAGGAGTCACTCCCAAACCACCTAGTGGGTAGGCTGGACAACCCGGACAAACTGGAGAAATCGACCAGGACCGTCACAGAAGCTCTATGTAAGGCCTTCATCAAATCCTGCCCTATCAGCCGTCCTCCAAAGTCAAACCGCAACAGGTGGTGGACACCGAAGCTCGGAAAGATACGGAAGGAAACGAGAAGACTCTACAACAGAGCGACAGACAGAAACTGCCAAGTGGACTGGGACGCCTACCACCTCAGTTTCAAAGTCTTCAAGAAAGAATGTAGGAAGGCCAAAAGAGATTCTTGGGCCGCTTTCTGCGAGGATCTGACCAGCACCACAGAAGCGTCCAGACTTCGAAGGTTGCTAGCGAGAGATCCAGCCACACCCGGTTTGCTTTGCGATCTGGATGGCAAATTCGCTAAAGACAGCTAGGAGTCTCTACAACTCCTCATGAACACACACTATCCGGGATGCTTGGAAGCTGATGATGAACCTGGGTTTAGCATCAGCGAAGAGCCGGAACAGGCAGAGGACCTGGAGGGTGAGGCCGTAGTAAGGGAGATCCTTACCAAAGAAAAGATTATCTGGGCTATCGAGTCGTTCCATCCTAACAAATCAGCTGGACCGGACAACATCAGACCAGCCATGATGCAAGCGGTGAGTGAGCACCTGTCGCACTGGCTACTGGAAATCTTAAGGGGATATCTCCTCACAGGATACATCCCAAGGAACTGGAGAGAAGTGAGGGTGGCTTTCATTCCCAAAGCAGGAAAGATCAACCACTGCTCACCAAAAGATTATAGGCCCATTAGTCTTTCATCGTTTTTATTGAAAACATTGAAGAGACTCCTGGACCTGCATCTCAGAAGTGAGCTGACACCTCACACTTTCAGCGGATCTCAACACGCCTATCTTAAGGGAAGATCAGTTGAGACCGCTTTGCACGAGGTAGTTAACACAATTGAAAAAACTTTGCGGAGAAAGGAGTTTACGTTGGCGGCTTTTCTGGATATAGAGGGTGCCTTCAACAATGTCAGGATCGAGTCCATAACGACTGCACTTGTCAAAATTGGCTCACACCCGACAATCACTCGATGGCTTAGCAACATGCTTCGCCACAGAGTGATAAACGCCCAACTCTGCACCTCGACAATTAGGAGAAAGGTGGTCAGGGGAACTCCGCAAGGGGGTGTCATATCTCCCTTGCTGTGGAACCTTGTCCTTAATGATCTTCTCCTAAAACTGGAAAATAGAGGATGTAGAGTGACGGTTCATGCAGACGACCTGGTGTTTATGGTAACAGGCAGATTCGTGCCTACAATCAGTGAGCTCCTAAACGGCGCATTGAGCCTAACTCTTCGATGGGCAGAGCAGAACGGTCTGGTTTTGTTCACCCGGAAATATAAGATCACAAGCTTCAAACTCCCGACATTAGGCGGAACGGAGCTTGTGCTTTCAAAGGAGGCCAAGTACCTCGGAGTAATCCTCGACTCTAAACTCTCCTGGAAGGGGAACTCTGAGAAAAGGATGAAAAAGGCACAACAGGACTTCTTTGTATGCAAAAAGACATTCGACAAAGGATGGGGACTGCAACCGTATATCATTCATTGGTTTTACACAGCAGTCGTCAGACCTATACTTACTTATGGAGCGCTGATTTGG
Source organism: Phortica okadai (assembly GCA_034638295.1). Classification (NCBI taxonomy): domain Eukaryota; kingdom Metazoa; phylum Arthropoda; class Insecta; order Diptera; family Drosophilidae; genus Phortica; species Phortica okadai. The sequence continues at coordinate 32,959,598 of CM067848.1, read as the reverse complement.
TGGGAGGCGGGTCACACCAACTCCCATCTAAACCAATAAGGACGCTATAGTCGAGTATACTCGACAATATAATACCCTGCACACACAGTAGCCGGTGCAACACCCTCAGTCTACAAAAACATATTGATCTGACGTCGCATATTCAAATAGTGTTCAAAATATCAAGCAAATCGGTCAAAAAATGTGGAATTCACGAAAAATTTGAGTTTGTAGGTCATTGAGGGGTAACTATCAAAAAGAGGAATTTTGTGGTATGCAGTTTTTAAGATACGTACATACTGAGCTTGTCTACAAAATTTCAGGTTCGTATCTCTAATAGTTTTGAAGATACAGCAATTTTAAGAAAACAACCGGGGGAGGGGAAATGAAGAGGAGGGGGAAAAATTGTGGTATGCAGTTTTGTAGTGCTACTTATACTGAGTCTACATACCGATTTTAATGTTTCTATCTCTTTGGATGTTCGAGTTATAGCGTTTTAAAAAAGTGGGCGGTGCTGGATGGGCGGGAAGGAGTGGGCGTGGCACAAAAACCGTTCAAACTTGATCTGCTGCCGAGCATCACGAGTCTACCCTCCAAATTTCAAGTCTCTAGCTATTATAGTTTCTGAGAACCATTGGTGAATACGGACGGACAGACGGACAGACGGATAGACAGACGGACGGACGGACGGACAGACGGACGGACATGGCTTAATCAATTCGTCTTGTCATCCTGATCAAGAATATATATACTTTATATAGTCGCAAGTGAATATTTCTGTGCGTTACATACATTTCGCTCAAACAAACACAATATACCCCGATACACAGTATGTGTACAGGGTATAACAATCTTCGCAAAGTACTAAGACTCGCTTGCTTGGGAGTAACAGGATGCATTCGTTCTACCCCCCAAGCAGCGCTTGTTGTGATGTTGAATCTGGAACCAATTGGAGTCTCCCTCAAGCACGTGGCAGCAAGGAGTGCGGTCAGGCTGCTAGCCCAGGGCCTTCTTAAGCCTTGTGTAACGGACCACAGTACCATTCTACGCTCAGTAGGAATCTCTGTGGCAGATGAGAACGACTACTGGCCTTCAGATCTCAAATGGCAGAACGAGCTGTCAGTCTATACAGATGGCTCGAAGACGAAGGAAGGAACTGGATCGGGGGTCTACTCTGATAACCTCTCGGTTCAACTCTCCTTTCGTCGTCCTGACTATTGTAGCGTGTTCCAAGCGGAGATCTACGCTATTTGGCAGGCGGCTAAATTGATACACACCTTGAGTGAGAGCCCGAGGAACGTATCGATCTACGTCGATAGCCAAGCAGCGCTTAAAATTCTCTCGTCGAACACGGTAAAGAGTAAACTCATCCGAGACACAGTTTTGGCACTGAATCGATGTCAACCGCACTTAATAAGACTTGCCTAGGTACCAGGACACATGGGTGTGCCTGGTAACGAGGCGGCTGACGAGTGCGCTAGATCCGTTTCAGCATTAGCAACAAGTCTCGTGGTGAACGACATAAAAAGGCCAATCCAGTACGTCCTAGCGGAACTTGATAGTACCATGAGGACTGTGGCTGCCGAACACTGGACAGCAGTACTGGGCTGCGAGGTGTCCAAGGCATTATGGCCAAAATATAATTCGAAGCGCTCTTCCGAGCTCCTACACTTAACAAAGAACAGGATAAGGATGTTGACAGGAGTCTTAACGGGACACTGCTACATTGGGCATATGGCCCAACGGTACGGTGTATCCCAACAAGACTACTGTCGTAGATGCGAAAACGAAGAAGAGATTGAGCGTGTCCAATACCTTCTCTGCGACTGCCCTGCACTGCTGAGGAGGAGAACCCAATTTTTGGGAAGACCCTTCTTTGACGAACTGGGCAGTCTAGCGAACGCGCACCTTGAGGACCTGGTGCTCGTCCTGGATTCTACTGGGTGGTTCCGCGGGGCTGCCGAAGCCCAATGGGACTGGCCATTAAAACCAGGAGAAAACGGAATGACCCTTCTCCCATCCATTATCCCAGCAACCCTACCCAATCCCATCTAATCCTTCCAGAAAATAAATCAGGCAACGCAATGGACCTAATGGTCACCGGGTGCTCTCGACTTCTATCGAGCTGCCTGTTCAACCTAACCTAACCTAACCCGTAACTACCCGAGCCTAGGATCAGCACGATTTTCTCAGACAACCGTCGACATTGCCGACGAGCCAAGGCTGGTTTGCCAGTTGCGTGCCCGTGTCACAGACTCTCTCTTCATCCGCTCGCAATGAGGCTAAATAGCTTTTACGTTATTTTAATTATTAATTATTTTTGGCGCCCAACGTGGGGCCCGACTGTTTACGAAATAATCTACGCTTTCGTCACCTGCGCATTCAAATTTAGTAGTGGTCTCTCAAAGTGCTTGATGTTAAGCTACTTGCAAAAGGAAAAGATTTAGATTTTCATGGCTTGACATGAAGCTGTGATCTAACTTTCTGTTAGCACACACGTTATCGGTTAGATAGATTTGGGTTTCATGGAATGATACCGTGCACCAACATCTAACACAAAGCGTTTGTGTTGATTAGTTGCTCTCTTGCAATCTTGTGAATGCGTATCTGGTACGAGTATGAGGTTAGATACGAATTTATATGGCTAGTATGCTGCAGTTCGTCTACTCGTATGAGTATCAACTTCAAATTCCTCCTTACAGGCATAAATATGTGAAGTTATAAGGCAATTGTCGTGATCAAAAAGATTTGAATTATTCAATGACGAAATGTCGTTGTTCAACTTTTTTGCACACTTTTGGTAACAATGCTTCACATAATCGTGCTTTTCAATGAAAATATACGATGTGCTTAATATGTAGATCAAATTCATGGCAAACAGCTGACATTTAGCACTCATTATGTATATCTGTGTATATTTCGTTTGAAATACTCCTCCCTTCTTTCACAGTGTGTAAAATGTTGTTAGTAATGAGATAAGTGTGAAGTTTAAGTTTGCTTATCGCTAACAAGTCAGGGAATTGTTACTTGTGTCGAATCAGGAATATAGTTTTGATAGTTTGTTTGTTTTGATTTTATCTTATAAAGCTTCTCTTGTGAGGAATTTCATAAGGTTATAAGTTTCAACTATATTTAATTTTTTTTGGTGATTTAATTTAATCATTTTACTATATCTTGATTTGAATTTCAAAATTTTGGATACTTTTAGTAAGTTTTCAGAACTTTTAATTTATTTGTTTTCGCTGAGTTGACTTATTGCGTTGTCTTTTCCTCGCATAATATGCCGCTACAACATAGCAACGAAAACTTGACGGTGGTCGATGACACCGCAGTGACTTGCTCAGTTTGCAATGAGGTGGTGACATATCAGGCCCAATTGCTTAAAGCGTCGTGCGGACACTGTTTTCATAGGGGTTAATTTTTAAAGGCAAGAGGGCTTGAGAAAATTTGTCCCGTATGTGGAGTACACCTGGGGCCATGAACGAAAGTATTGGTTCTTTGACAGGTGGGGAAGGGCCAAGCACCTCTGCAAGATATATTACCAGGTCGAATGCGAAGAAACAAGCAGGAGGCGTTGCAGTAGGCTCTGAACCAACAGGACAGGGTCGCGGTGAGTCTGTCGCTGAAGAAAATACGCAAAATTACGTGTTATCTACGTTGCTTGGGGTCATGCAACGCATGGCTGACTGAATGAATCGAGGGTTTGAACGATTAGGTCAGCAAACGACAGCAGCTGAGACGTCGGCTCCACGGCCTGAACCAACACCGGCTATTCAAGAAACTGAGCATCGAGCTTTAGAGCACTTGGCAGGGCCGAGACATAATGCTAGTGCTAGCAGCGATAGGTCGACCTCAGCAGAATCGCCTACAAGACAAATAGCTTTTGAACTGACACCACAGGCTGACAAAGTCAGCCATATCATTAACAATTGGAGGCTAAAGTTCAACGGCGGTTCGAATGGCATGACCATTGGCAACTTTGTCTATCGCGTGGAAGCACTTACCGTACAGACTTTAGCTGGAAATTTCGAGGTATTGTGCAGGTATGCTAACCTGTTGTTCGAAGGCAAGGCTAGTGAGTGGTTTTGGCGATACCATAAAGGAGTTAGAACCTTTGCGATCGGCATTGCTTACTTATTATAGAGACGCAAGAGCAGACGTCGATTTTCGAGAACTTATTCGGGATAGGAAGCAGAAACCTTTGATCGTTTTCATGAAGCTATTTTAGAGCTTGCTGAAAGGCTAGAAAATCCGTTAAGTGAATCAGAGATTGTAGAAGTTCTTAGGCGTAATTTACTGCCGCAAAATTCAACATGAAATACTTAATCTATCAGTAAAGAGTGTATCGCATTTTCGAGATATCGTTCTCGTATCGAAAATTAATACAGGCCGGTCGTCCGAACGTAGGCAAAAACCAGTAAGGACGCTATCTTCAGCAAGGGTGAAGCTATAATACTTTTCACGTTGTGTCACTATAAAAAAAAAATAAGTTAATAGTTTTCATGCCTCCCTAACAACATAACTGTAAGGTTTCAAGTCAATTGGTTAAAAAACAAAAAAGTTGTCCATACAACCGTTCAGGTTTTGCGATAAGTGGGCGTGGCCATGCCCACTTTTGGTCAAAATGGTTTTCATTCCGAATGTAGTCGGACTATGTAAAACTACTATTCAGTACAAAACTAAATTTCAGCACTCTATCGTACAAAACAAAAAAGTTTTCCATACAACGATTCAAGTTTGTAAGGCCGCTTGTCGCTACCTTTGAAGTGTGTAATTGTAAATTGTTTTTTTTTTCGCTATGCCTGGAAGTATACAGCGAAATTTTATATTCAAAAGCTTTTGGTTTTCGTAGTAGCTGATTCGTTTTGGGAGTATATTGATAGGAAAAAGGAGTAGCTTATTTTCTTTAGCAGGGTGAATATCAGTAGAAAATTAGTAAGACTAAAATTTGTTTAATCGTCTAATTAAAGGTGACAGTTGAAAATTTGAAACAATGGTTGAAGGTTAGGTCGGTTAAGGATGCCCTCTGTTGGTACACGTTTGATAAGGGGGGGAAAATGCGAAGCAGTGCCACGTCACTTGTCAACTAGCCGACTGATGACATTTGACTTGACCTCGATTTTCACGAGCTTCCGATGGTGAAGAAAATCTTTCTTTTCTGATCGTGGTCGCCAGGGAGTTCAGACGTGTTTTCTGCTAACATCTAGTGGACTCAACGTGCAAGAAAATTTGTCTGTTATCCGCAGATATCAAAAAGACAAAAAAAAAAAAAAACCAGTAAGGACGCTAACTTCAGCAGGGCTGAAGCTTAAATACTCTTCACGCTTATTTCTTGTGCCACGCCTATTTTTTTTACTGAATATATTTTTTCTTCATCTAATTAGTCTACATACAAATTTTCATTGTTTTTGCTCATTGGGTGCCGGAGATATGCAAATTATTGATTTTTGGTAAAAGTGGGCGTAACCATGCCCAGTTTTGTCTAAATAGTTTTAATGCCTCCCCAAGAACATAACTGTGAAGTTTCATGTCAATTGGTTAAGAAACAAAAAAGTTTTCCATAGAACGACGTGAATATTGCTTCTCTTCCTCTTCTTCATTTTGTATGGGAGCTACCAGTTGCAGATGTCCAATCTCAATGAAACTTTCAGGCATTATGTCGGACTATGTAGAACTACTAAGTTGAAAATTTCAGCCCTCTATCATACAAAACAAAAAAGTTTTCCATACAACGACGTTAAATCTTAATTTCTCTTCCTCTTCTTCATTTTGTATGGCAGCTACCAGTTCTAGTTGCCCGATCTCAATGAAACTTTCAGGCATTATGTCGGACTATGTTAAACTACTATGTTTGAAATTTCAGCCCTCTATCTTACAAAACAAAAAAGTTTTCCATATAACGATTAAAATTTGTTTTTCTTCTTCATTTCGTATGGGGGCTACCAGTTCCAATAATCCGATATGGCCGGTTCCGACCAATGATTTGACCACACATTAGAGAAGACTCCCTGAAAAATTTCAGCTCGATATCTTCAAAACTGTGGGAGGAGATAGCATATTCACAGACAGACGGACAGACGGACAGACGGACATGGCTATATCAACTCGTCTTGTCGAGCTGATCAAGAATATATATACTTTATGGGGTCCCCCTCCCCTCCTTCTTGGTGTTACAAACTTCAGGACAAAGTTATAATACTATTCACTTGCGTGAAGAGTATAATAAATAAAATTATAGCAAATTGTGCACCTTTCGTTGCAAGTTTTTGTTGCGCGTTTTATTAAAGATCAGAAATAAACGAAACTCGCGATTGACCGGCGGACGATTTTTGTTTTTGTACATTAGGGCCATTTCCTCAAAAGGGTAAATATTAATTTGATCCGCAATCGCAAATTATTTTATTTTACAAAAAACTGCGTTTCTGTTGTTTAAACAGATTTGGCTCGACGTAAGTACTTGAATTGTACTTTTTGAGTTGCTCTGGTTGAGATAACCTCACTGTTTGGCGGCCAGCGCAAGTTTTGCCAGGCAGGAGCTTTTATCCGTGCTGGATAGCAAGGCGAAAGGCCGACTAAGGAGGAGTTAGAGGCTTTAGTCAACGCGGAAACACCCTCGCAGATAGGCGATTTTGCTAAGTGGGATCCATCGCTGTCTGTCTAGCGGAGAAAGTGTCTCAAATGTCTAGTCGAGACTAGATTCGATTTTGTAGAATGTCGGAGTGTACAAGCACCTAAAATTCTATTGCGGCAACTTAGAATGTCGGAGTGTACAAGCACCTAAAATTCTATTGCGGCAATTTAGAATGTCGGAGTGTAAAGTAACTAAAGTTATATTGCGGCAACCGAAAATTCAATAAGTCCTACGAAAGGCACAGTTTTTTTATTAAAATGTGGTACGAAAAGTAAATGTACCTAGAACAAGTGTGAAACTTGTCAGCTATTCAAAAAGAAAAAATATGTACTACTAAGAAATAGTGAAGACCGTGGAATTGTTTTTTTATAATCATAGGATAAAAATAGCGAATTAAGTTGATGTGATGCTGTGCGAAGTCTAAGATAATTTATTTTATTGTGAAATAAAAAAAAAAAAAAAAGGAAAAATAGTGATACTCCAATTACCTTAATTCTAACCTAACAAAAAAAAAGAATAAAGTAAAATGCATAAAGGTTAGAAAAAGAAAGAAAGAAAAAACTGAGTTCGCGAATAGAATAAAAAAAGAAAAAAAACCCCGCCAACAACAATAACGAAATAAAGAAATGACCCAACCTCGCTAACAAAATTAATAAAAATAATAAACAGCGGTACCTGCACATTGCGTACTGTTTATCATAATTCTTTCCCCTCCAGCCGTCCATCATCGCCGAAAGATCTTTCGTCGTGGGATCAAAGCTGTAAGTGTTACTATTTTTTTTTTACTTTTCGTATTTCTATCATCATTATTTATGCATTGCACCATGCCTAGCAAGCAGAAGAGCAAGCACAGCAAACGCTTAAGTTGCTAAGCTTCTTCTGGTTGGTAAGCAAATGTTAGCGAGCGAAAGCCTCACTTTCGTACTCTATGCTTGCGCGTTTCGGCGTAAGCGAATGACCAACCGCGGATAAAACACAACGTAAAGAGAACCCGTCAACTCTCGATTGGGCGGCTCACTCTCTTTGATCGGTCTAATTTTTTTTTGTTGTTGCGCCATGCCATCTGGTCGAATTAAGAGACGAAAAAGTGCATGGTAAAAAGAAAAAGAATAAAATACACTCTTAGTTAAAAATTGCCAACGTACGGGAGTTCTTATTTAACAAGTTGGTTTTTTCTTTTCTTTCTTGCTTATACTATCTTTCGTCTGCAATATTTTTTTTCGCGATCGGATATAAATTCTATTACTGAAGTAATTTATCTTTTTCTCCGCACACGTAGCTTCACGTAATAATATCATAAATGCGTTTAAATTACATTGTATTTTTATTATAAATATTTTATAGCTTTTAAGTTTATTATTTTATTTTTTTTCGCTTGCTCCATTATATTCTTTTCTTTTGCCTATGTTATAATATTAAGTTTTTAGATAATGTTTGCTTATAATAAAACTGGATCTTATGAAATGAGTTATTCGTCGATGCATTAATTTTCTTTTTTATCCTGATCCAATGCCGTTCTGTAGCATGATAACTTAGAAATGTTAGCTATCAACAAGGGATCGTCGCAATTTATTTTGTTTTGGTCTCGACGATCACGGTAGGGCGGGCATATTCAATGGCCTACGACATCTAGGCCCATCCCTCAAACAACTCGTAACACTCCTTTATTTGTTTTATTTTTCTTGTGTGACATACGACGGGTCTGCTCCCACTTATCTTTCTCCCTTCCCCATCCTTAAGTTTCCTTACCTCGCACGCAAAATTAAAATAATTATGCGCGTAACGCTAAGAGCATAGAGTCTTCACGGTACTCCATCCTTAACCCACGACATTGCCGACGAGATAAAGCCGGAATGCCATTTGCGGGCCCGTGCACTCGACTCTCCCCTTCACCTGCTCGCATTGTGATTTAGTCACCTACGTTGTATGTTACAATATTAATTATTTTTGGCGCCCAACGTGGGGCCCGATTTTGTTGCGATGCACTCGCTTATAATTGTGGTCCCAAGATATTATAATGACTTTGATAAAGCCACAGGAATGCATTGGGATAGACTTAGATTGGTATGGACAAAATAGCCGTCCTCTAACTTCCAGTGCATAACTTTTTGACAACAGGTAGATTTGACTTCATATGGCTTAGTGCTGTGGGTCAACATCTGGTGTTGAAAGTTACTGCAGCTTAATTTCTTTTGGTTGTTTAACGTGTTCGAAGCTTTGTGAAAAGCTGAGCTTGACGGTCAGATTACGAATTCATATGGTCAGGGAACTGTTGTTCGTCTACCGTTAAAGCTTGAATCGCATAGAGCTCACGAAAGTTACAAGCTACATCATTGGTTTAAAACGCGGTGAAGTACATTGTGATCTGGATGATTTGAAATTATACGACTTAGGGTTGTGGTTCAACTTCAGATCACAAGCTTTTTACCATCGTTGAACTTATGGTGTAGTTGAGATTTGGCTTGACTTGCCTAATATGAGTGATTCCACTCTTATGGTAGGAGCCATGGATTAGCTTGCGTTCGGAAATGGATTACTATTGGCTTAGTGTGATTGACCTAATTTTCATGGTGGACAGCCATGGATTAGCTCACATTAGCAAATGTTGTAATCGTTTCCGAGCGTGATTGATCTAACTTACATGGTGCCAGCTAGTGGTTCACTCATATTAAGGTATAGTTGGTCATTGTTTTGTTTTTTTTTCCTCCGTCGTAGCGTGTAGGATAAATGAGTGAAAGGATTGAGTTTTGTTTAGGTTGGATAATTGGTCAAGACATTACTAAGTATACATGTAAGGGTTCGTGCATTGGATCAGGAATTTTGTATGAGATTTTGATTTGAGTTTTTATACCCTGTACACACACTGTGTATCAGGGTATATTAAGTTTGTTTGAGACGGTTTGTATGTAACGCATAGAAGGAGGGGAGGGGGACCCTATAAAGTATATATATTCTTGATCAGGATGACAAGACGAATTGATATAGCCCTGTCTGTCCGTCCGTCCGTCCGTCCTCACCAATGGTTCTCGAAAACTATAAGAGCTAGAGACTTGAAATTTGGTGGATAGACTCGTGAGGTCAAACGCTAGATCAAGTTTGAAGGATTTTTTGCCACGCCCACTCCTTCCCGCCCATCGAGCACCACCCATTTTTTCAAAAGGCTGTAGCTCGAAAACCTGATGAATTAGAAACATGAAAATGAGTATGTAGACTCAGTATGTATAGCTCTACAAAACTGCATACCTCATTTTTTCTCCCTCCCCATCGTTTCCCCTCAAAAAGTTGTTTTCTTAAAATTGCTGTATCTCCTAAACTATAAGAGATACAATGCTGAAATTTTTAACGCTGTGTGACAACGCAAAGACAAACAAGTTGAAATTTGGCATAAATTGCGCTTTGAACACTGCTTTATCCTATTTGTAACAAAAACCGTACTTAACACTGCGAAAACTATTAAAGCTAGAGACTTGAAATTTGGAAGATAGACTCGTGTGGTCGAACACTAGATCAAGTTTGAAGGAATTTTTGCCACGCCCATTCCTTCCCGCCCATCGAGCACAATAAAAGGTAATTTTTTTCTTAAAATTGCTGTATCTCCTAAAATATAAAGAATACAATGCTGAAATTTGGTATGCAAACTCGGGTAACATACCTTTTTAAAACTGCATACAACAAACTACCACTTTCCCCGCAAAGACCAACACACTAAAATTTTGCAGCAATGCTTTGTAACAAAATCCGTAATAAAGCGCCATCTAATGGCAACATTGCACTGTGAGCCCTGCCTCACTATTAGCAAATACACAAACCATATCGTGGTACACTGCTTTTGCTGTCAGCGAATGTTTAACGTGTTATCAACATAGGTGTGTGTACATGGTATTATATAGTTGAGAATACTCAACTATACCGCCCTTACTGGTTTTTAAATTATATTTTTATACCCTGTACACATACTGTGTATCAGGGTATATTGTGTTTGTTTGAGCGAAATGTATGTAACGCACAGAAGGAGGGCAGGGGGACCCTATAAAGTATATATATTCTTGATCAGGACGTCAAGAGAAATTGATTAAGCTATGTCCGTCTGTCTGTCCGTCTGTCCGTCCGTCCGTCCGTCCGTCCGTATTCACCAATGGTTCTCAGAAACTATAATAGCTAGAGACTTGAAATTTGGAGGGTAGACTTGTGATGCTCGGCAGCAGATCAAGTTTGAACGGTTTTGTGCCACGCCCACTCCTTCCCGCCCATCCAGCACCGCCCACTTTTTTAAAACGCTATAACTCGAACATCCAAAGAGATAGAAACATGAAAGTTGGTATGTAGACTCAGTATTAGTAGCTTTACAAAACTGCGTACCACAATTTTTCCCCCTCCCCTTCATTTCCCCTCCCGCGGCTGTTTTCTTAAATTTGCTGTATCTTCAAAACTATTAAAGATACGAATCTGAAATTTTGTAGACAAGCTCAGTAAATATTTATCTTTAAAACTGCATACCACAAAATTCCTTTTTATTTGATGGTTACCCCTCAATGACCTACAAACTCAAATTTTTCGTGAATTCTACATTTTTTGACCGATTTGCTTGATATTTTGAACACTATTTGAATATGCGACGCCAGATGAATATGTTTTTGTAGATTGAGGGTGTGGCACCGCCTACCATGTGTGCAGGGTATTATATTGTCGAGTATACTTGACTATACCGCCCTTACTGGTTATTTTTGGTTTTTTTTTTGCGCTTTTCTACATTTTTTTTTATTTTTATTTTATTTTGGTTCTTATCAGTTTGCATAGTTTGTTTTTTTTTTTTGAATTTGGATATATATATATTTTTTTTTTGTTGAACTTTGGTTAATTTTGGTTCCTGTAGACTTAGCCGAAATAACGATTAGTTGAGTTCTAGGTTTTTTTTTGTTATCGCTTGTACATCCAATTACGCGTTGTTTGCGAAAAGGGCTGTAGATATGCCGCTGGCGCGCAGTTGCGAAAATCTGGCAGTAGCGTCCGAAACTAACGTTCAGTGCTTCAGTTGTTTAGCGGACGTAGAATTTCAAGCGCAGCTGTTAACCACAATCTGTGGTCATACATTTCATAGGGTGTGTTTCAACACAAGAGTAGGCAACAAAAAAATTTGTCCGGTTTGCAAAGTCTCCCTGCAATCGTCAACGCTAAGTTTGACGGGAGAAGGCCAAGTTGCTGAGTCAGCAAATCAAGCTAGTGACATGCAGACACGTAGTCAAACGCGTAATGCTAACGCACCTTCTCAAGAGGTGGAGTCAGAGGGAGCTCAGGCTGCTCCACAGGGTCAAGTTAGGACCATAGCGCCACCACCCACTACAATGGACGAATGGCAGCGCACTATCATAGATACGATCGCCGGTGTATCTATGAGACAGTCAGAAATGCTAACGCAGGCGATAGCGTCGGGCTTTCAAAATATTTGTTCAACGTTGCCGAGACAAATGTCTATAGCAGCGGAGGTGTCCCGCGACACACCGCCAGAGCGTGATTGGGTGCCTCGTCAGCATACGCAGCCTTCGGCTGTGCAAGCAAATGAGTCAGCAAGTAGGCCGTCTTGGACGAGCGTTGAGCTACGTTCAGATCGCATTAGCCAAATTATAGGCAATTGGAAGTTGAGGTTTGCGGGTAGATCAGGTCTAGCAGTCGATGATTTTATTTATCGCGTAGAGGCGCTCACGGCGCAGACGCTGGATGGAAATTTTGAGTTGTTAGCTCGTTATGCCAGCAATTTGTTTGATGGTAGAGCCAGCGACTGGTTTTGGCGCTATCATAGAAGCGTCCCAGTTGTGCGTTGGGCAGACCTTTGTAAGGCATTGAAGGTACAATTTAAAGACGAGTTATCGGATGTTAGCGTTCGTGCAGCCATTGACCGCCGTAAACAGAAAGAGAACGAGTCATTTGACGAGTTCTATGAAGCCATTGTGGCGTTGTCGGACAGAATGTCTAAGCCTTTGGCTGAACCGCTTTTGTTAGAGTCACTACGTTCAAATCTGTTGCCGGAGATTCAACACGAATTGTTGTATGAATCTGTCGGGACTGTGGCTCAATTAGGCCGTCTTGTAAAAACTCGAGAGATGTTTATGGAGTCGGTACTTAAAGCGCAGTCGGGAAAGCCACGGCCGGCGCCTCGTCGTTTGGTGAATGCCGTTGGAAACCCAGCCGATGCGGAATCTGAATTGGATGATGACGAAGTAGCAGCTGTAACCTTGTCATGTTGGAATTGTGGCAAAGCTGGACATCGTTATCAAGATTGCGTTGCGGTGCGACGCGTATTTTGCTATGGGTGTGGACGTCCGGATGTGTACAAACCAACCTGCCACCAATGTAGCAATCCAAAAAACGGTCTGACGCGTGCACCGCTGAGAAGTGCACGCAAACAAGTAGCGCACAAAGCAACCAGCACAGATTAGTAGAAACGACTGTTGCTACTAATTCATATTTACCTGATGTGACGTTATCCCCGGATTTACCCTTTCATCAACGCGTTCGAATCTCGGCCATTCCCAATTTGAGTGGAACCCGGAGAGATGGCAAACGTAGACGACGACGCGAATATTTTAGAGCCATTAAGCTGGAGCGTAGGGCGTTAGTTTCAGCGATAGTCACGGATGACCTGAGACCCTATGCTGAAGTTCATATGGTAGGCAAAAAAGTAGTAGGATTATTGGATACGGGCGCATCAATTAACTGTATTGGAGGCAGTTTTGCTGAGGATTTGGTTAGGGAAGGTGAGGTGAAGAGGCCAATTTCTGCCACAGTGCGCACGACTGATGGTAAATCGCAAAAGGTTGTTGGTAAGATTAGGACCAATGTTCGTTATCGAGGCATTATAAAATGCTTAACATTCTTTATTGTTCCCTCGTTGAGACAACCATTGTATTTGGGAATCGAATTTTGGACCGAGTTTAATTTGCTGCCAGTAGAGTTGTTTCGTGCGAGTAAAGAACCAAGTATAGCTGGTTTAGTAAATGGAAAACTTCAACTATTATCAGATGTCTAAGAGAGTAATTTCGTTTGCGGCCTTAATGTGAAGTTGGCAACAACCCTCGTTTAAAGCCAGTGTTAAAACGAAGCTAACAAATGTCTGTTATCAATTGGAAGATTTACAGGATAATTTTATTGGAAAATACCATGCGAAGGGCATTAAACAGTAAGCTCCAAGCGGGAATCACTCTTTGTTAGTTTCACCCCCAAAGCGTGGTTTTGGACGGGGGGAAATTGTAAGGCCGCTTGTCGCTACTTTTGAAGTGTGTAATTGTAAATTGTTTTTTTTTTCGCTATGCCTGGAAGTATACAGCGAAATTTTATATTCAAAAGCTTTTGGTTTTCGTAGTAGCTGATTCGTTTTGGGAGTATATTGATAGGAAAAAGGAGTAGCTTATTTTCTTTAGCAGGGTGAATATCAGTAGAAAATTAGTAAGACTAAAATTTGTTTAATCGTCTAATTAAAGGTGACAGTTGAAAATTTGAAACAATGGTTGAAGGTTAGGTCGGTTAAGGATGCCCTCTGTTGGTACACGTTTGATAAGGGGGGGAAAATGCGAAGCAGTGCCACGTCACTTGTCAACTAGCCGACTGATGACATTTGACTTGACCTCGATTTTCACGAGCTTCCGATGGTGAAGAAAATCTTTCTTTTCTGATCGTGGTCGCCAGGGAGTTCAGACGTGTTTTCTGCTAACATCTAGTGGACTCAACGTGCAAGAAAATTTGTCTGTTATCCGCAGATATCAAAAAGACAAAAAAAAAAAAAAATAAATAAAATTATAGCAAATTGTGCACCTTTCGTTGCAAGTTTTTGTTGCGCGTTTTATTAAAGATCAGAAATAAACGAAACTCGCGATTGACCGGCGGACGATTTTTGTTTTTGTACATTAGGGCCATTTCCTCAAAAGGGTAAATATTAATTTGATCCGCAATCGCAAATTATTTTATTTTACAAAAAACTGCGTTTCTGTTGTTTAAACAGATTTGGCTCGACGTAAGTACTTGAATTGTACTTTTTGAGTTGCTCTGGTTGAGATAACCTCACTGTTTGGCGGCCAGCGCAAGTTTTGCCAGGCAGGAGCTTTTATCCGTGCTGGATAGCAAGGCGAAAGGCCGACTAAGGAGGAGTTAGAGGCTTTAGTCAACGCGGAAACACCCTCGCAGATAGGCGATTTTGCTAAGTGGGATCCATCGCTGTCTGTCTAGCGGAGAAAGTGTCTCAAATGTCTAGTCGAGACTAGATTCGATTTTGTAGAATGTCGGAGTGTACAAGCACCTAAAATTCTATTGCGGCAACTTAGAATGTCGGAGTGTACAAGCACCTAAAATTCTATTGCGGCAATTTAGAATGTCGGAGTGTAAAGTAACTAAAGTTATATTGCGGCAACCGAAAATTCAATAAGTCCTACGAAAGGCACAGTTTTTTTATTAAAATGTGGTACGAAAAGTAAATGTACCTAGAACAAGTGTGAAACTTGTCAGCTATTCAAAAAGAAAAAATATGTACTACTAAGAAATAGTGAAGACCGTGGAATTGTTTTTTTATAATCATAGGATAAAAATAGCGAATTAAGTTGATGTGATGCTGTGCGAAGTCTAAGATAATTTATTTTATTGTGAAATAAAAAAAAAAAAAAAAAAAGGAAAAATAGTGATACTCCAATTACCTTAATTCTAACCTAACAAAAAAAAAGAATAAAGTAAAATGCATACAGGTTAGAAAAAGAAAGAAAGAAAAAACTGAGTTCGCGAATAGAATAAAAAAAGAAAAAAAACCCCGCCAACAACAATAACGAAATAAAGAAATGACCCAACCTCGCTAACAAAATTAATAAAAATAATAAACAGCGGTACCTGCACATTGCGTACTGTTTATCATAATTCTTTCCCCTCCAGCCGTCCATCATCGCCGAAAGATCTTTCGTCGTGGGATCAAAGCTGTAAGTGTTACTATTTTTTTTTTACTTTTCGTATTTCTATCATCATTATTTATGCATTGCACCATGCCTAGCAAGCAGAAGAGCAAGCACAGCAAACGCTTAAGTTGCTAAGCTTCTTCTGGTTGGTAAGCAAATGTTAGCGAGCGAAAGCCTCACTTTCGTACTCTATGCTTGCGCGTTTCGGCGTAAGCGAATGACCAACCGCGGATAAAACACAACGTAAAGAGAACCCGTCAACTCTCGATTGGGCGGCTCACTCTCTTTGATCGGTCTAATTTTTTTTTGTTGTTGCGCCATGCCATCTGGTCGAATTAAGAGACGAAAAAGTGCATGGTAAAAAGAAAAAGAATAAAATACACTCTTAGTTAAAAATTGCCAACGTACGGGAGTTCTTATTTAACAAGTTGGTTTTTTCTTTTCTTTCTTGCTTATACTATCTTTCGTCTGCAATATTTTTTTTCGCGATCGGATATAAATTCTATTACTGAAGTAATTTATCTTTTTCTCCGCACACGTAGCTTCACGTAATAATATCATAAATGCGTTTAAATTACATTGTATTTTTATTATAAATATTTTATAGCTTTTAAGTTTATTATTTTATTTTTTTTCGCTTGCTCCATTATATTCTTTTCTTTTGCCTATGTTATAATATTAAGTTTTTAGATAATGTTTGCTTATAATAAAACTGGATCTTATGAAATGAGTTATTCGTCGATGCATTAATTTTCTTTTTTATCCTGATCCAATGCCGTTCTGTAGCATGATAACTTAGAAATGTTAGCTATCAACAAGGGATCGTCGCAATTTATTTTGTTTTGGTCTCGACGATCACGGTAGGGCGGGCATATTCAATGGCCTACGACATCTAGGCCCATCCCTCAAACAACTCGTAACACTCCTTTATTTGTTTTATTTTTCTTGTGTGACATACGACGGGTCTGCTCCCACTTATCTTTCTCCCTTCCCCATCCTTAAGTTTCCTTACCTCGCACGCAAAATTAAAATAATTATGCGCGTAACGCTAAGAGCATAGAGTCTTCACGGTACTCCATCCTTAACCCACGACATTGCCGACGAGATAAAGCCGGAATGCCATTTGCGGGCCCGTGCACTCGACTCTCCCCTTCACCTGCTCGCATTGTGATTTAGTCACCTACGTTGTATGTTACAATATTAATTATTTTTGGCGCCCAACGTGGGGCCCGATTTTGTTGCGATGCACTCGCTTATAATTGTGGTCCCAAGATATTATAATGACTTTGATAAAGCCACAGGAATGCATTGGGATAGACTTAGATTGGTATGGACAAAATAGCCGTCCTCTAACTTCCAGTGCATAACTTTTTGACAACAGGTAGATTTGACTTCATATGGCTTAGTGCTGTGGGTCAACATCTGGTGTTGAAAGTTACTGCAGCTTAATTTCTTTTGGTTGTTTAACGTGTTCGAAGCTTTGTGAAAAGCTGAGCTTGACGGTCAGATTACGAATTCATATGGTCAGGGAACTGTTGTTCGTCTACCGTTAAAGCTTGAATCGCATAGAGCTCACGAAAGTTACAAGCTACATCATTGGTTTAAAACGCGGTGAAGTACATTGTGATCTGGATGATTTGAAATTATACGACTTAGGGTTGTGGTTCAACTTCAGATCACAAGCTTTTTACCATCGTTGAACTTATGGTGTAGTTGAGATTTGGCTTGACTTGCCTAATATGAGTGATTCCACTCTTATGGTAGGAGCCATGGATTAGCTTGCGTTCGGAAATGGATTACTATTGGCTTAGTGTGATTGACCTAATTTTCATGGTGGACAGCCATGGATTAGCTCACATTAGCAAATGTTGTAATCGTTTCCGAGCGTGATTGATCTAACTTACATGGTGCCAGCTAGTGGTTCACTCATATTAAGGTATAGTTGGTCATTGTTTTGTTTTTTTTTCCTCCGTCGTAGCGTGTAGGATAAATGAGTGAAAGGATTGAGTTTTGTTTAGGTTGGATAATTGGTCAAGACATTACTAAGTATACATGTAAGGGTTCGTGCATTGGATCAGGAATTTTGTATGAGATTTTGATTTGAGTTTTTATACCCTGTACACACACTGTGTATCAGGGTATATTAAGTTTGTTTGAGACGGTTTGTATGTAACGCATAGAAGGAGGGGAGGGGGACCCTATAAAGTATATATATTCTTGATCAGGCTGACAAGACGAATTGATATAGCCCTGTCTGTCCGTCCGTCCGTCCGTCCTCACCAATGGTTCTCGAAAACTATAAGAGCTAGAGACTTGAAATTTGGTGGATAGACTCGTGAGGTCAAACGCTAGATCAAGTTTGAAGGATTTTTTGCCACGCCCACTCCTTCCCGCCCATCGAGCACCACCCATTTTTTCAAAAGGCTGTAGCTCGAAAACCTGATGAATTAGAAACATGAAAATGAGTATGTAGACTCAGTATGTATAGCTCTACAAAACTGCATACCTCATTTTTTCTCCCTCCCCATCGTTTCCCCTCAAAAAGTTGTTTTCTTAAAATTGCTGTATCTCCTAAACTATAAGAGATACAATGCTGAAATTTTTAACGCTGTGTGACAACGCAAAGACAAACAAGTTGAAATTTGGCATAAATTGCGCTTTGAACACTGCTTTATCCTATTTGTAACAAAAACCGTACTTAACACTGCGAAAACTATTAAAGCTAGAGACTTGAAATTTGGAAGATAGACTCGTGTGGTCGAACACTAGATCAAGTTTGAAGGAATTTTTGCCACGCCCATTCCTTCCCGCCCATCGAGCACAATAAAAGGTAATTTTTTTCTTAAAATTGCTGTATCTCCTAAAATATAAAGAATACAATGCTGAAATTTGGTATGCAAACTCGGGTAACATACCTTTTTAAAACTGCATACAACAAACTACCACTTTCCCCGCAAAGACCAACACACTAAAATTTTGCAGCAATGCTTTGTAACAAAATCCGTAATAAAGCGCCATCTAATGGCAACATTGCACTGTGAGCCCTGCCTCACTATTAGCAAATACACAAACCATATCGTGGTACACTGCTTTTGCTGTCAGCGAATGTTTAACGTGTTATCAACATAGGTGTGTGTACATGGTATTATATAGTTGAGAATACTCAACTATACCGCCCTTACTGGTTTTTAAATTATATTTTTATACCCTGTACACATACTGTGTATCAGGGTATATTGTGTTTGTTTGAGCGAAATGTATGTAACGCACAGAAGGAGGGCAGGGGGACCCTATAAAGTATATATATTCTTGATCAGGACGTCAAGAGAAATTGATTAAGCTATGTCCGTCTGTCTGTCCGTCTGTCCGTCCGTCCGTCCGTCCGTCCGTATTCACCAATGGTTCTCAGAAACTATAATAGCTAGAGACTTGAAATTTGGAGGGTAGACTTGTGATGCTCGGCAGCAGATCAAGTTTGAACGGTTTTGTGCCACGCCCACTCCTTCCCGCCCATCCAGCACCGCCCACTTTTTTAAAACGCTATAACTCGAACATCCAAAGAGATAGAAACATGAAAGTTGGTATGTAGACTCAGTATTAGTAGCTTTACAAAACTGCGTACCACAATTTTTCCCCCTCCCCTTCATTTCCCCTCCCGCGGCTGTTTTCTTAAATTTGCTGTATCTTCAAAACTATTAAAGATACGAATCTGAAATTTTGTAGACAAGCTCAGTAAATATTTATCTTTAAAACTGCATACCACAAAATTCCTTTTTATTTGATGGTTACCCCTCAATGACCTACAAACTCAAATTTTTCGTGAATTCTACATTTTTTGACCGATTTGCTTGATATTTTGAACACTATTTGAATATGCGACGCCAGATGAATATGTTTTTGTAGATTGAGGGTGTGGCACCGCCTACCATGTGTGCAGGGTATTATATTGTCGAGTATACTTGACTATACCGCCCTTACTGGTTATTTTTGGTTTTTTTTTTGCGCTTTTCTACATTTTTTTTTATTTTTATTTTATTTTGGTTCTTATCAGTTTGCATAGTTTTTTTTTTTTTTTGAATTTGGATATATATATATTTTTTTTTGTTGAACTTTGGTTAATTTTGGTTCCTGTAGACTTAGCCGAAATAACGATTAGTTGAGTTCTAGGTTTTTTTTTGTTATCGCTTGTACATCCAATTACGCGTTGTTTGCGAAAAGGGCTGTAGATATGCCGCTGGCGCGCAGTTGCGAAAATCTGGCAGTAGCGTCCGAAACTAACGTTCAGTGCTTCAGTTGTTTAGCGGACGTAGAATTTCAAGCGCAGCTGTTAACCACAATCTGTGGTCATACATTTCATAGGGTGTGTTTCAACACAAGAGTAGGCAACAAAAAAATTTGTCCGGTTTGCAAAGTCTCCCTGCAATCGTCAACGCTAAGTTTGACGGGAGAAGGCCAAGTTGCTGAGTCAGCAAATCAAGCTAGTGACATGCAGACACGTAGTCAAACGCGTAATGCTAACGCACCTTCTCAAGAGGTGGAGTCAGAGGGAGCTCAGGCTGCTCCACAGGGTCAAGTTAGGACCATAGCGCCACCACCCACTACAATGGACGAATGGCAGCGCACTATCATAGATACGATCGCCGGTGTATCTATGAGACAGTCAGAAATGCTAACGCAGGCGATAGCGTCGGGCTTTCAAAATATTTGTTCAACGTTGCCGAGACAAATGTCTATAGCAGCGGAGGTGTCCCGCGACACACCGCCAGAGCGTGATTGGGTGCCTCGTCAGCATACGCAGCCTTCGGCTGTGCAAGCAAATGAGTCAGCAAGTAGGCCGTCTTGGACGAGCGTTGAGCTACGTTCAGATCGCATTAGCCAAATTATAGGCAATTGGAAGTTGAGGTTTGCGGGTAGATCAGGTCTAGCAGTCGATGATTTTATTTATCGCGTAGAGGCGCTCACGGCGCAGACGCTGGATGGAAATTTTGAGTTGTTAGCTCGTTATGCCAGCAATTTGTTTGATGGTAGAGCCAGCGACTGGTTTTGGCGCTATCATAGAAGCGTCCCAGTTGTGCGTTGGGCAGACCTTTGTAAGGCATTGAAGGTACAATTTAAAGACGAGTTATCGGATGTTAGCGTTCGTGCAGCCATTGACCGCCGTAAACAGAAAGAGAACGAGTCATTTGACGAGTTCTATGAAGCCATTGTGGCGTTGTCGGACAGAATGTCTAAGCCTTTGGCTGAACCGCTTTTGTTAGAGTCACTACGTTCAAATCTGTTGCCGGAGATTCAACACGAATTGTTGTATGAATCTGTCGGGACTGTGGCTCAATTAGGCCGTCTTGTAAAAACTCGAGAGATGTTTATGGAGTCGGTACTTAAAGCGCAGTCGGGAAAGCCACGGCCGGCGCCTCGTCGTTTGGTGAATGCCGTTGGAAACCCAGCCGATGCGGAATCTGAATTGGATGATGACGAAGTAGCAGCTGTAACCTTGTCATGTTGGAATTGTGGCAAAGCTGGACATCGTTATCAAGATTGCGTTGCGGTGCGACGCGTATTTTGCTATGGGTGTGGACGTCCGGATGTGTACAAACCAACCTGCCACCAATGTAGCAATCCAAAAAACGGTCTGACGCGTGCACCGCTGAGAAGTGCACGCAAACAAGTAGCGCACAAAGCAACCAGCACAGATTAGTAGAAACGACTGTTGCTACTAATTCATATTTACCTGATGTGACGTTATCCCCGGATTTACCCTTTCATCAACGCGTTCGAATCTCGGCCATTCCCAATTTGAGTGGAACCCGGAGAGATGGCAAACGTAGACGACGACGCGAATATTTTAGAGCCATTAAGCTGGAGCGTAGGGCGTTAGTTTCAGCGATAGTCACGGATGACCTGAGACCCTATGCTGAAGTTCATATGGTAGGCAAAAAAGTAGTAGGATTATTGGATACGGGCGCATCAATTAACTGTATTGGGGGCAGTTTTGCTGAGGATTTGGTTAGGGAAGGTGAGGTGAAGAGGCCAATTTCTGCCACAGTGCGCACGACTGATGGTAAATCGCAAAAGGTTGTTGGTAAGATTAGGACCAATGTTCGTTATCGAGGCATTATAAAATGCTTAACATTCTTTATTGTTCCCTCGTTGAGACAACCATTGTATTTGGGAATCGAATTTTGGACCGAGTTTAATTTGCTGCCAGTAGAGTTGTTTCGTGCGAGTAAAGAACCAAGTATAGCTGGTTTAGTAAATGGAAAACTTCAACTATTATCAGATGTCTAAGAGAGTAATTTCGTTTGCGGCCTTAATGTGAAGTTGGCAACAACCCTCGTTTAAAGCCAGTGTTAAAACGAAGCTAACAAATGTCTGTTATCAATTGGAAGATTTACAGGATAATTTTATTGGAAAATACCATGCGAAGGGCATTAAACAGTAAGCTCCAAGCGGGAATCACTCTTTGTTAGTTTCACCCCCAAAGCGTGGTTTTGGACGGGGGGAAATTGTAAGGCCGCTTGTCGCTACTTTTGAAGTGTGTAATTGTAAATTGTTTTTTTTTTCGCTATGCCTGGAAGTATACAGCGAAATTTTATATTCAAAAGCTTTTGGTTTTCGTAGTAGCTGATTCGTTTTGGGAGTATATTGATAGGAAAAAGGAGTAGCTTATTTTCTTTAGCAGGGTGAATATCAGTAGAAAATTAGTAAGACTAAAATTTGTTTAATCGTCTAATTAAAGGTGACAGTTGAAAATTTGAAACAATGGTTGAAGGTTAGGTCGGTTAAGGATGCCCTCTGTTGGTACACGTTTGATAAGGGGGGGAAAATGCGAAGCAGTGCCACGTCACTTGTCAACTAGCCGACTGATGACATTTGACTTGACCTCGATTTTCACGAGCTTCCGATGGTGAAGAAAATCTTTCTTTTCTGATCGTGGTCGCCAGGGAGTTCAGACGTGTTTTCTGCTAACATCTAGTGGACTCAACGTGCAAGAAAATTTGTCTGTTATCCGCAGATATCAAAAAGACAAAAAAAAAAAAAAATAAATAAAATTATAGCAAATTGTGCACCTTTCGTTGCAAGTTTTTGTTGCGCGTTTTATTAAAGATCAGAAATAAACGAAACTCGCGATTGACCGGCGGACGATTTTTGTTTTTGTACATTAGGGCCATTTCCTCAAAAGGGTAAATATTAATTTGATCCGCAATCGCAAATTATTTTATTTTACAAAAAACTGCGTTTCTGTTGTTTAAACAGATTTGGCTCGACGTAAGTACTTGAATTGTACTTTTTGAGTTGCTCTGGTTGAGATAACCTCACTGTTTGGCGGCCAGCGCAAGTTTTGCCAGGCAGGAGCTTTTATCCGTGCTGGATAGCAAGGCGAAAGGCCGACTAAGGAGGAGTTAGAGGCTTTAGTCAACGCGGAAACACCCTCGCAGATAGGCGATTTTGCTAAGTGGGATCCATCGCTGTCTGTCTAGCGGAGAAAGTGTCTCAAATGTCTAGTCGAGACTAGATTCGATTTTGTAGAATGTCGGAGTGTACAAGCACCTAAAATTCTATTGCGGCAACTTAGAATGTCGGAGTGTACAAGCACCTAAAATTCTATTGCGGCAATTTAGAATGTCGGAGTGTAAAGTAACTAAAGTTATATTGCGGCAACCGAAAATTCAATAAGTCCTACGAAAGGCACAGTTTTTTTATTAAAATGTGGTACGAAAAGTAAATGTACCTAGAACAAGTGTGAAACTTGTCAGCTATTCAAAAAGAAAAAATATGTACTACTAAGAAATAGTGAAGACCGTGGAATTGTTTTTTTATAATCATAGGATAAAAATAGCGAATTAAGTTGATGTGATGCTGTGCGAAGTCTAAGATAATTTATTTTATTGTGAAATAAAAAAAAAAAAAAAAAAAGGAAAAATAGTGATACTCCAATTACCTTAATTCTAACCTAACAAAAAAAAAGAATAAAGTAAAATGCATAAAGGTTAGAAAAAGAAAGAAAGAAAAAACTGAGTTCGCGAATAGAATAAAAAAAGAAAAAAAACCCCGCCAACAACAATAACGAAATAAAGAAATGACCCAACCTCGCTAACAAAATTAATAAAAATAATAAACAGCGGTACCTGCACATTGCGTACTGTTTATCATAATTCTTTCCCCTCCAGCCGTCCATCATCGCCGAAAGATCTTTCGTCGTGGGATCAAAGCTGTAAGTGTTACTATTTTTATACTCTTCACGCAAGTGAATAGTATTATAACTTCGTCCTGAAGTTTGTAACAGCAGGAAGGAGGGGAGGGGGACCCCATAAAGTATATATATTCTTGATCAGCTCGACAAGACGAGTTGATATAGCCATGTCCGTCTGTCCGTCTGTCCGTCTGTCCGTCTGTCCGTCTGTCTGTGAATATGCTATCTCCTCCCACAGTTTTGAAGATATCGAGCTGAAATTTTGCAGGGAGTCTTCTCTAATGTGTGGTCAAATCATTGGTCGGAACCGGCCATATCGGATTATTGGAACTGGTAGCCCCCATACGAAATGAAGAAGAAAAACAAATTTTAATCGTTATATGGAAAATTTTTTTGTTTTGAAAGATAGAGAGCTGAAATTTCAAACATAGTAGTTTAACATAGTCCGACATAATGCCTGAAAGTTTCATTGAGATCGGGCAACTAGAACTGGTAGCTGCCATACAAAATGAAGAAGAGGAAGAGAAATTAAGATTTAACGTCGTTGTATGGAAAACTTTTTTGTTTTGTATGATAGAGGGCTGAAATTTTCAACTTAGTAGTTCTACATAGTCCGACATAATGCCTGAAAGTTTCATTGAGATTGGACATCTGCAACTGGTAGCTCCCATACAAAATGAAGAAGAGGAAGAGAAGCAATATTCACGTCGTTCTATGGAAAACTTTTTTGTTTCTTAACCAATTGACATGAAACTTCACAGTTATGTTCTTGGGGAGGCATTAAAACTATTTAGACAAAAATGGGCATGGTTACGCCCACTTTTACCAAAAATCAATAATTTGCATATCTCCGGCACCCAATGAGCAAAAACAATGAAAATTTGTATGTAGACTAATTAGATGAAGAAAAAATATATTCAGTAAAAAAAATAGGCGTGGCACAAGAAATAAGAGTGAAGAGTATTTAAGCTTCAGCCCTGCTGAAGTTAGCGTCCTTACTGGTTTTTTTACTTTTCGTATTTCTATCATCATTATTTATGCATTGCACCATGCCTAGCAAGCAGAAGAGCAAGCACAGCAAACGCTTAAGTTGCTAAGCTTCTTCTGGTTGGTAAGCAAATGTTAGCGAGCGAAAGCCTCACTTTCGTACTCTATGCTTGCGCGTTTCGGCGTAAGCGAATGACCAACCGCGGATAAAACACAACGTAAAGAGAACCCGTCAACTCTCGATTGGGCGGCTCACTCTCTTTGATCGGTCTAATTTTTTTTTGTTGTTGCGCCATGCCATCTGGTCGAATTAAGAGACGAAAAAGTGCATGGTAAAAAGAAAAAGAATAAAATACACTCTTAGTTAAAAATTGCCAACGTACGGGAGTTCTTATTTAACAAGTTGGTTTTTTCTTTTCTTTCTTGCTTATACTATCTTTCGTCTGCAATATTTTTTTTCGCGATCGGATATAAATTCTATTACTGAAGTAATTTATCTTTTTCTCCGCACACGTAGCTTCACGTAATAATATCATAAATGCGTTTAAATTACATTGTATTTTTATTATAAATATTTTATAGCTTTTAAGTTTATTATTTTATTTTTTTTCGCTTGCTCCATTATATTCTTTTCTTTTGCCTATGTTATAATATTAAGTTTTTAGATAATGTTTGCTTATAATAAAACTGGATCTTATGAAATGAGTTATTCGTCGATGCATTAATTTTCTTTTTTATCCTGATCCAATGCCGTTCTGTAGCATGATAACTTAGGCCCAGTTTCACAGTCAAAGTTAACCCAGGGTTAACTCCGAGTAACAATTTTTCAGTTTCACACTTAGTAGTTAACCCCTGAGTTAACCCTACTATGTTCTAGGGTTAACCCCGAGTTAACTACTCTGTTTTAACTTTTTCTATTTATGTTTTTTAATGTCAAAACAGAACTAAATTTGTCTGTCAAAAAAATAAAAATTAAATATGTCCCAATCAATAGAAATGAATTTGATAAATGAGCTTGTATAGCAGCATTCAACCAGGTAGTCTCACATCATATGGAATTACTGACATCGGAAGTCGTTTACTTTTCATTGGGATAAGATATGCATCATTTATACAAAGTTTCCTTGTGTGATTGCTATGTGTATTGCACCCATGTTGTGTTTTACACAAAACTAAAATAACTACGTATTATTGTACCATTTAAAGAGTACGGTTTACTTTCGTTGTGCAGAGTAACTGCCCGCCCCTTTGTAATGGTAAAATATACAATTAGTCATAATCGAGTCAACATTTCACCGCTTTTTATATTGGATTCTCTTCTCCTGTCCATTACTAATTGAAGGTGATTTTTAAAATAACTGAAAAAATAAACAGTGTTTGGTAAGTAGATGTTCAATGTTGTAAAACGTTATTCTCAAAAAATAGAATGTTGCCATACTTATATAACTAGAGTTAACTCGTCACTGTGGAACTGAAAGTCAGAGTTAACTCCGGGTAAGGGTTAAATTCGAGTTAACTTTACTCTGGGTTAACCCTAGACTGTGAAACTGGGCCTTAGAAATGTTAGCTATCAACAAGGGATCGTCGCAATTTATTTTGTTTTGGTCTCGACGATCACGGTAGGGCGGGCATATTCAATGGCCTACGACATCTAGGCCCATCCCTCAAACAACTCGTAACACTCCTTTATTTGTTTTATTTTTCTTGTGTGACATACGACGGGTCTGCTCCCACTTATCTTTCTCCCTTCCCCATCCTTAAGTTTCCTTACCTCGCACGCAAAATTAAAATAATTATGCGCGTAACGCTAAGAGCATAGAGTCTTCACGGTACTCCATCCTTAACCCACGACATTGCCGACGAGATAGAGCCGGAATGCCATTTGCGTGCCCGTGCACTCGACTCTCCCCTTCACCTGCTCGCATTGTGATTTAGTCACCTACGTTGTATGTTACAAGTTTTGTTCATTTTTCTTCTTCTTTTCGTATGGGGGCTACCAGTTCCAGTGGTCCGATATGGCTGGATCCGACAAATGAGTTGACTGCACGAATAACAAGTCTCTCTGCAAAATTTCAGCTCGATATCTTCAAAACTGTGGGAGGATATTGTATATATACAGACAGACGGACAGACGGACATGGCTAAATCAACTCGTCTTGTCGTCCTGATCAAGACTACATATACTTTATATAGTCGGAAATGAATATTTCGATCTGTTACAAACTTCAGCACAAAGTTATTATACTGTTTCACATACGTGAAAAGTATAAAACCAGTAAGGACGCTATCTTCAGCAAGGCTGAAACTATAATACTTTTCACGTTGTGTCACTAAAAAACTAAATGAATAGTTTTCATGCCTCCCTAACAACATAACTGTAAGGTTTCAAGTCAATTGGTTAAAAAACAAAAAAGTTTTCCATGCAACGATTGAAGTTTTGCGATAATTGGGCGTAGCCATGCCCATTTTTGATCAAAATAGTTTTCATTCCTCCCTAAGAACATAACTGTAAGGTTTCAAGTCAATTGGTTAAAAAACAAAAAAGTTTTCCATACAACGGGTCAATTTTCGTTATAAGTGGGCGTAGCTACCCCTGGCTACGCCCACTTTTGGTCAAAATAGTTTTCATTCCTTCCTAAGAACATAACTGTAAAGTTTCAAGTCAATTGGTTAAAAAACAAAAAAGTTTTCCATACAACGGGTCAATTTTCGCTATAAGTGGGCGTGGCTACGCCCACTTTTGGTCAAAATAGTTTTCATTCCTCCCTAAGAACATAACTTTAAAATTTCAAGTCAATTGGTTAAAAAACAAAAAAGTTTTCCATACAACGACTTGAATATTGCTTCTCTTCCTCTTCTTCATTTTGTATGGGAGCTACCAGTTCCAGATGTCCAATCTCAATGAAACTTTCAGGCAAATAGTCGGACTATGCAGAACTACTATGTTTAAAATTTCAGCACTCTATCATACAAAACAAAAAAGTTTTCCATACAACGATTCAAGTTTTGTTCACTTTTCTTCTTCTTTTCGTATGGGGGCTATCAGTTCTAGTGGTCCGATATGGCTGGATCCGACAAATGAGTTGACTGCACGAATAAGAAGTCTCTGTGTAAAATTTGAGCTCGATATCTTCAAAACTGTGGGAGGAGATTGTATATATACAGACAGACGAACAGACGGACAGACGGACATGGCTAAATCAACTCGTCTTGTCGTCCTGATCAAGAATATATATCCTTTATATAGTCGGAAATTAATATTTCGATCTCCGAAATCAGAGAAAAAATCCGTTCGACGGTTGCGCAAGTATTATCAGCTGGTTAAAGCAGATAAACTAAATTTTGTCAACAGTATTTTTGGGAGGCATCATGACAGCCGATAAGTTGTATAGGTGGAAATTTGACACGTCAATTGTTGCAAGATAACATTGTATATATACCGATTAAACAGAAAATAAATACGGCAGATGGCAAAGCGCAAGATATTGTAGGGAAAATTGTGACGAACATTTTATACGACTATCAGTCGAAGCCTTTCTCAGTTTTTATTGTTCCGTCAGTGGCCCAAGACTTATATCTTGGAATCGATTTTTGCAAATTGTATCAGTTATTTATGGATCTTCGGAAAAGGACCCGACTGAGTGTTGCGTCATTGAGTGCAGTTAATGCACGAGCGTTGGAAGCTGAGCAGGAAAAGCGATTGCAGTGTGTAATCCGGAAATTTCCATCTTACGCTGAAAAGGGCTTAGGTCGAACGACAGTGCTGTCACACGATATCGGTGTTGGAGGTGCAAAATCGATCAAACAGCGGGATTTTCCGGTATCACCGGCTATTGAAAAGCTAATTTATGGTGAGCTGGACAGGATGCTTGCGTTAGGGGTGATAGAAGAGTCGACAAGTTCATGGTCCTCGCCGGTTGTTCTGGGAAAATTCGGTTGTGTTTAGATAGCCAAAAGGTCAATAAAGTCACCGTAAAAGACGCATAACCGTTGCCGCACATAAATGGTATCTTGAGCCGACTTCCGAAAGCCGAATTCATATCAAGCTTAGACTTGAAAGATGCGTTTTGGCAGATACCCTTGGACCCAGCTTCTCGTGATAAAACCGCATTTACAGTGGCAGGCAGGCCATTATATCATTTTAAGGTGATGCCATTTGGTCTTTGCAATGCGCCCCAAACAATGTGTCGTCTAATAGAAAAGGTCATTCCTCCTCAGTTGCGCAACGAAGTTTTTGTGCATTAGATGATTTATTAATTGTGTCGAGTTCCTTTGAAAAGAACTTAGAAGTCTTAGAGCAGGTCGCTAAGCATATCGAGGCATCGGGGCTGACAATTAATGTAGAAAAGAGCAAATTTTTTATGGATGAGGTAAAATATCTTGGTCACGTGGTAGGAAAAGGATCGATAAAGACAGATCCAGACAAAATTTCGGCAATCATGGACTTTCCACCCCCAAGATCAGTGCGTCAACTACGGCGATTTCTGGGCATGACACGGTGGTATAATAAGTTTATACAATATTATGCATCAGTTTCGTTTCGAATGAAACTCAACACGCTTTTGAGAAGTTAAAATTGCTATTGTGTTTGGCTCCAGTTCTGCACAGTCCAGATTCCTCTAAGCCATTTTACATCCATTGTGATGCGAGCCATACTGGCGTAGGAGGAGTTTTAGTACAAGTGTCAGAAGAGGGTGACGAGGTGCCGGTGGCATTCATGTCACGAAAATTAAATAAGACACAACGTAACTACTCTGTTACAGAGAAAGAATGTTTAGCTGCAATTGTAAGTTTAAAGAAATTTTGGGCATATGTTGAAGGCCACGAATTCACGATTGTGACAGATCATGCATCGTTGAAATGGTTAATGTCACAGAGTGATTTAAGCTCCCGCCTTGCGCGTAGGGCCTTGAAGTTACAGGGATTTCAATTTAAGATTACTCATCGGAAAGGTTCCTTAAACGTAGTCCCAGATGCTTTGTCGAGAGTACATGTTGAAGATTTGTCAGCATTGTCTATCAATAAAGGGAAGTTTGTCGATTTAGAGCCCGAGCAATTCTGTAACAATGGCTATAAGGAATTTGTAAAAAAGTTTCAAGACGATGCTTCTCGTCTGCCAGATGTAAAAGTTGAAGATGGACTCGTGTTCCGAAAAGCAGAGCATTCATCATGTGACCAGATACACGATGATATGATTTGGAAATTGTCGTTACCACCAAGTCTAGTGCCTGACGTATTGCAATTGGCTCACGATAATCCTGAATCTTCACATTGCGGTATGGTTAAAACACTTGAGAAAATTAGGTGACATTATTTTTGGCCTAATCTGGTTAATGATGTGCGCAAATATATAAATTCGTGTGAGGTGTGCAAATTCATGAAGCACCCAAACAAAATATTGCGACCACCTATAGGCAAAATGACGAAATCGGTTCGGGTTTTCCAGAAACTCTTTGTTGATTTTATAGGCCCATATCCCAGATCAAAAGCAGGCAACATCGGCATATTCGTAGTACTGGATCATTTTACGAAGTTTCCTTTTTTGAAAGCAGTAAAGAAATTAAGTACAGAAGCAATAGGTAGATATCTTGAGGAACTGTTTCATTGTTTTGGTATTCCAGAAAACATCGTTTCTGACAACGGTGTACAATTCAAATCAAAGCTTTGTAATGAACTTCTTCAACACTATGGTGTTAAACACATATACACCGCGTTTTATTCGCCTCAGGCAAATGCGCCTGAGCGAGTAAATCGGTCAGTAATTGCAGAAATTAAAGCCTTTATTGCTCCTGATAAAAAAAAAATTGGGACGAAAAATTGAGTCACATTTGTTGCGCATAGCGGTCGTCAATCCATTCAAGTATTGGCACTACGCCTTATTATTTAACATTTGGGCAACACATGGTTTTAAATGGTGAAGCTTATGCCTTCCTTAGGAAGCTAGAGTTACTTGAGGGTTGTGAGGTACGCTTTGATCGAGAAGACTCGTTAACGATAACCAGAGAAAAGGCTTTGAGGGTGATGAAATCCCAGCAGGAACGTATTGAAAGAAAATATAATCTCCGCAGTAGCGATGTGTCCTTTGCTGTCGGTCAGGAAATATATAGAAGGAATTTCCAACAAAGCAATTTTGCTAAAGGATTCAACGCCAAGCTAGCTCATACTTTTGCCAAAGCTCGTATTCGTGCAAACTAGGTAATAGCTACTATGAGCTTGAAAATTTACAGGGACGGTCGATTGGCACTTATCATGCTAAGGACATAAAGCAATAGTAGGCGCTCCAAGCTGTATCAGATGTATCTGATTTTGGCAGGGGGGATTTGTAGTGTGAGCTTGTCGCTTATTTTTTGTTTGCTGTTGATTTATCCCGCGAATCTATGCTGCAAATTTTAAACTCGCCTTGCAACGGTCATTTGCGAATTTCCCTACTTAACAGCGCCACCTATGGTAAATTAAGTTAGGCTCGTGTAATTTGGTCCCTTTTCGTTGCCATGACATTAATATGATAAAGTGACAATGTAAGCGAAAGAGAGAGTAAAAGAAAACGAATGCTGATAAGCTTTCATGCTGAATCAAATTCCTAGCATAGGTCTTTTCTATCGCTGCCATCAACCTAAACGGACGGTTGAACATATAATCTGATCGCTGCATAAAAACTTAATTGATCTCTAAAGTTGAGATATTTAAGCAACATTAAAGATTATTATATCCACTTTTTAAAGTGCGATCATTGACTTTGCAACAACGAAACGCTTTTTCCAGACAAACAAAGGTAAATATTTGATTGATTACGCGTTTATTTTTCACAAAGAAACTAATTTTGTGGAGTTTTTCTTGATTTTCTATAGATTGGCCGTTTAGTCAAACATCTATTCTCTGTTTAGTACCCGGCTTAGACTCTGGTTTAATACCTTAGTATTACCATTACTATCCGGCTAAACTCCAATTTTCAACTTCGATTTTATACCCCGGTTTGGCCACAATTGCGGTGGTTTCATCCACGCCTTAGCGACGTCGAATAGACGACACAGCGGTTATTTGCACGTCCACGTGTACCCTCCACGATCACTTACTGCAAGTTGGGTCGGCTGAGTAGACTCGAAAATCTCCAATCCTATGGCCCAATCGTTGAGCAGCGAAGCAGCAAACAACCCAACATCCTGAATTACAGTGACTGGTGGGAAAAAAATTAGTGCCAAAGCTTTGTGAAGTGTTTTTTTTTTTTTTTTTGCATAGAAAATTACATGCATGAGCTCTTTGCGACAATCAGTGCGATTATATCGTAAATCGTTAAAAGAACGTCTGTATAAAAAAAAAAAGAAAGAATCCCAGAGAACGAGAAAAAATCTACAATGGCTAAAAAGTAAAGCCATAAACTTGTTAGAGAAAAGAAAAAGAAAACCGCATATTTCTATGTCCAAAAGTGTTTGCCTAAAATTGGTTTAATTTGGTTCCCTTTGGTTTCATAAATTTTAAATAAAAGAAATGTGCATTAAGCAAGAAATTTTTATAAGTCCAGAAGTGCTTGACTAAAAATGGTTCAATATGTTCATTTCTTTTTTTTGTATGATTAAATTTTGAAAATTAAAAGTGCATCGAAAACCCAGTAGCAAACTGCAAGAAAGAAAGCGACAATAATAAAAACCAGTAAGGACGCTATCTTCAGCAAGGCTGAAGCTATAATACTTTTCACGTTGTGTCACTATAAAACCAGTAAGGACGCTATCTTCAGCAAGGCTGAAGCTATAATACTTTTCACGTTGTGTCACTATAAAAAAAAAAGTAAATGAATAGTTTTCATGCCTCCCTAACAAAATAACTGTAAAGTTTCAAGTTAATTCGTTACAAACAAAAAAGTTTTCCATACAACGGTTCAAGTTTCGGTATAAGTGGGCGTAGCCATGCCCACTTTTGGTCAAAACAGTTTTCATTCCTCCCTAAGAACAAAAATGTAAAGTGTCAAGTCAATTGGCTAAAAAACAAAAAAGTTTTCCATACAACGGGTCAATTTTCGCTAGAAGTGGGCGTGGCTACGCCCACTTTTGGTCAAAATAGTTTTCATTCCTCCCTAAGAACATAACTTTAAACATAACTTTGAAAAGAACTTAGAAGTCTTAGAGCAGGTCGCTAAGCATATCGAGGCATCGGGGCTGACAATTAATGTAGAAAAGAGCAAATTTTTTATGGATGAGGTAAAATATCTTGGTCACGTGGTAGGAAAAGGATCGATAAAGACAGTTCCAGACAAAATTTCGGCAATCATGGACTTTCCAGGCCCAAGATCAGTGCGTCAACTACTGCGATTTCTTGGCATGACACGGTGGTATAATAAGTTTATACAATATTATGCATCAGTAGCGTCCCCGTTGACGGATGCTCTCAAAGCTAGAAAAAAATTCGTTTGGTCGAATGAAACTCAACACGCTTTTGAGAAGTTAAAATTGCTATTGTGTTCGGCTCCAGTTCTGCACAGTCCAGATTCCTCTAAGCCATTTTACATCCATTGTGATGCGAGCCATACTGGCGTAGGAGGAGTTTTAGTACAAGTGTCAGAAGAGGGTGACGAGGTGCCGGTGGCATTCATGTCACGAAAATTAAATAAGACACAACGTAACTACTCTGTTACAGAGAAAGAATGTTTAGCAGCAATTGTAAGTTTAAAGAAATTTTGGGCATATGTTGAAGGCCACGAATTCACGATTGTGACAGATCATGCATCGTTGAAATGGTTAATGTCATAGAGTGTTTAAGCTCCCGCCTTGCGCGTAGGGCCTTGAAGTTACAGGGATTTCAATTTAAGATTACTCATCGGAAAGGTTCCTTAAACGTAGTCCCAGATGCTTTGTCGAGAGTACATGTTGAAGATTTGTCAGCATTGTCTATCAATAAAGGGAAGTGTGTCGATTTAGAGCCCGAGCAATTCTGTAACAATGGCTATAAGGAATTTGTAAAAAAGTTTCAAGACGATGCTTCTCGTCTGCCAGATGTAAAAGTTGAAGATGGACTCGTGTTCCGAAAAGCAGAGCATTCATCATGTGACCAGATACACGATGATATGATTTGGAAATTGTCGTTACCACCAAGTCTAGTGCCTGACGTATTGCAATTGGCTCACGATAATCCTGAATCTTCACATTGCGGTATGGTTAAAACACTTGAGAAAATTAGGTGACATTATTTTTGGCCTAATCTGGTTAATGATGTGCGCAAATATATAAATTCGTGTGAGGTGTGCAAATTCATGAAGCACCCAAACAAAATATTGCGACCACCTATAGGCAAAATGACGAAATCGGTTCGGGTTTTCCAGAAACTCTTTGTTGATTTTATAGGCCCATATCCCAGATCAAAAGCAGGCAACATCGGCATATTCGTAGTACTGGATCATTTTACGAAGTTTCCTTTTTTGAAAGCAGTAAAGAAATTAAGTACAGAAGCAATAGGTAGATATCTTGAGGAACTGTTTCATTGTTTTGGTATTCCAGAAAACATTGTTTCTGACAACGGTGTACAATTCAAATCAAAGCTTTGTAATGAACTTCTTCAACACTATGGTGTTAAACACATATATACCGCGTTTTATTCGCCTCAGGCAAATGCGCCTGAGCGAGTAAATCGGTCAGTAATTGCAGAAATTAAAGCCTTTATTGCTCCTGATAAAAAAAAAATTGGGACGAAAAATTGAGTCACATTTGTTGCGCATAGCGGTCGTCAATCCATTCAAGTATTGGCACTACGCCTTATTATTTAACATTTGGGCAACACATGGTTTTAAATGGTGAAGCTTATGCCTTCCTTAGGAAGCTAGAGTTACTTGAGGGTTGTGAGGTACGCTTTGATCGAGAAGACTCGTTAACGATAACCAGAGAAAAGGCTTTGAGGGTGATGAAATCCCAGCAGGAACGTATTGAAAGAAAATATAATCTCCGCAGTAGCGATGTGTCCTTTGCTGTCGGTCAGGAAATATATAGAAGGAATTTCCAACAAAGCAATTTTGCTAAAGGATTCAACGCCAAGCTAGGGCGGTCGATTGGCACTTATCATGCTAAGGACATAAAGCAATAGTAGGTGCTCCAAGCTTTATCAGATATTGGCGTGACAAGTTCTTCCACCCAAAATCTGATTTCGGCAGGGGGGATTTGTAGTGTGAGCTTGTCGCTTATTTTTTGTTTGCTGTTGTTTTATCCCGCGAATCTATGCTGCAAATTTTAAACTCGCCTTGTAACGGTCATTTGCGAATTTCCCTACTTAACAGCGCCACCTATGGTAAATTAAGTTAGGCTCGTGTAATTTGGTCCCTTTTCCTTGCTATGACATTAATATGATAAAGTGGCAATGTAAGCGAAAGAGAGAGTAAAAGAAAACGAATGCTGATAAGCTTTCATGCTGAATCAAATTCCTAGCATAGGTCTTTTCTATCGCTGCCATCAACCTAAACGGACGGTTGAACATATAATCTGATCGCTGCATAAGAACTTAATTGATCTCTAAAGTTGAGATATTTAAGCAACATTAACATTATATCCACTTTTTAAAGTGCGATCATTGACTTTGCAACAACGAAACGCTTTTTCCAGACAAACAAAGGTAAATATTTGATTGATTACGCGTTTATTTTTCAAAAAGAAACTAATTTTGTGGAGTTCTTCTTGATTTTCTATAGATTGGCCGTTTAGTCCAACATCTATTCTTTGTTTAGTACCCGGCTTAGACTCTGGTTTAATACCTTAGTATTACCATTACTATCCGGCTAAACTCCAATTTTCAACTTCGATTTTATACCCCGGATTGGCCACAATTGCGGTGGTTTCATCCACGCCTTAGCGACGTCGAATAGACGACACAGCGGTTATTTGCACGTCCACGTGTACCCTCCACGATCACTTACTGCAAGTTGGGTCGGCTGAGTAGACTCGAAAATCTCGAATCCTATGGCCCAATCGTTGAGCAGCGAAGCAGCAAACAACCCAAAATCCAGAATTACAGTGACTAGTGGGAAAAAAATTAGTGCCGAAGCTTTGTGAAGTGTTTTTTTTTTTTTTGCATAGAAAATTACTTGCATTAGCTCTTTGCGACAATCAGTGCGATTATATCGTAAATCGTTTAAAGAACGTCTGTATAAAAACCAGTAAGGGCGGTATAGTTGAGTATTCTCAACTATATAATACCCTGTACACACACCTATGTTGATAACACGTTAAACATTCGCCGACAGCAAAAGCAGTGTACCACGATATGGTTTGTGTATTTGCTAATAGTGAGGCAGGGCTCACAGTGCAATGTTGCCATTAGATGGCGCTTTAGTACGGATTTTGTTACAAAGCATTGCTGCAAAATTTTAGTGTGTTGGTCTTTGCGGGGAAAGTGGTAGTTTGTTGTATGCAGTTTTAAAAAGGTATGTT
This sequence comes from Phortica okadai, assembly GCA_034638295.1. Taxonomy (NCBI): domain Eukaryota; kingdom Metazoa; phylum Arthropoda; class Insecta; order Diptera; family Drosophilidae; genus Phortica; species Phortica okadai. The sequence continues at coordinate 32,923,481 of CM067848.1, read as the reverse complement.
ATCTGAGTTTGCATACAAAATTTCAGCATTGTATTCTTTATACTTTAGGAGATACAGCAATTTTAAGAAAAAAATGACCTTTTGTTGTGCTCGATGGGCGGGAAGGAATGGGCGTGGCAAAAATTCCTTCAAACTTCATCTAGTGTTCGACCACACGAGACTATTTTCCAAATTTCAAGTCTCTAGCTTTAATAGTTTTCGCAGTGTTAAGTACGGTTTTTGTTACAAATAGGATAAAGCAGTGTTCAAAGCGCAATTTATGCCAAATTTCAACTTGTTTGTCTTTGCGTCGTCACACAGCGTTAATTTAATTAATTTAATTAATTTTCAGCATTGTATCTATTATAGTTTAGGAGATACAGCAATTTTAAGAAAACAACTTTTTGAGGGGAAACGAAGGGGAGGGGGAAAAAATGTGGTATGCAGTTTTGTAGAGCTATACATACTGAGTCTACATACTCATTTTCATGTTTCTAACTCATCAGGTTTTCGAGCTACAGCCTTTTGAAAAAATGGGTGGTGCTCGATGGGCGGGAAGGAGTGGGCGTGGCAAAAAATCCTTCAAACTTGATCTAGCGTTTGACCTCACGAGTCTATCCACCAAATTTCAAGTCTCTAGCTCTATAGTTTTCGAGAACCATTGGTGAGGACGGACGGACGGACGGACGGACAGACAGGGCTATATCAATTCGTCTTGTCATCCTGATCAAGAATATATATACTTTATAGGGTCCCCCTCCCCTCCTTCTATGCGTTACATACAAACCGTCTCAAACAAACTTAATATACCCTGATACACAGTGTGTGAACAGGGTATAAAAACCAGTAAGGGCGGTATAGTTGAGTATTCTCAACTATATAATACCCTGTACACATAGTAGGCGTTGCCACACCCTCAATCTAGAAACACGTATTGATTTGGCAACCCCGATCAAATATCGCATCAAAAAGAGGGGGATTTTGTGGTATGCAGTCTTAAAGATATATACTTACTGAGCTTGTATACAAAATATCAGGCTTGTACTTTTAATAGTTTCGGAGATATAGCATTTCTAAGAAAACAACTGGGGGAGGGGAAATGAAGGGGAGGGGTAAAAATTGGAGAATGCAGTTTTGTAGCTCTATACATACTGAGTCTACGTACCGACTTTCATGTTTGTACCTGTTATAGTTTGAAAGATGTAGTAATTTTAAGTAAAATAAAGTGGAATATATTAAAAATTTAAATTTGTTGGTCTCTGAGGGGTAACAATCAAAGAGAGGCGAAATTTTTTGTATGCAGTTTTTAAGATGTATTATCACTGAGCTTGTATACAAATTTTCAGGGTCGTACCTTTGTTAATTTTGGAGAAAATACAGAAAATAACTGGGGGAGGGGAAATGAAAATGAGGGGGGGATTTTTTGGTATGCAGTTTTGTAGGGCTATACATACTGAGTCTACATACCGACTTTCATGTTTCTATCTTTTTGGATGTTTGAGTTATAGCGATTTAAAAAAGGAAGTGGGGCTGGATGGGCGGGAAGGAGTACGCGTGGCAAAAATAAACTTGATCTGCTGCCGAGTATCACGAGTCTACCCTCCAAATTTCAAGTCTCTAGCTATTATAGTTTCTGAGAACCATTGGTGAATACGGACGGACAGACGGACAGACAGACGGACAGACGGACGGACATGGCTCAATCAATTTCTCTTGTCATCCTTATCAAGAATACATATACTTTATAGGGTCCCCTTCCCCTCCTTCTGTGCGTTACATACATTTCGCTCAAACAAAAACAATATACCCTGATACACAGTATGTGTACAGGGTATAAAAAGAAAGAATCCCAGAGAAGGAGAAAAAAATCTACAATGGCTAAAAAGTAAAGCCATAACCTTGTTAGAGAAAAGAAAAAGAAAACCGCATATTTCTATGTCCAAAAGTGTTTGCCTAAAATTGGTTTAATTTGGTTCCCTTTGGTTTCATAAATTTTAAATAAAAACCAGTAAGGACGCTATCTTCAGCAAGGCTGAAGCTATAATACTTTTCACGTTGTATCACTAAAAAACTAAATGAATAGTTTTCATGCCTCCCTAACAACATAACTGTAAGGTTTCAAGTCAATTGGTTAAAAAACAAAAAAGTTTTCCATACAACGGTTCAAGTTTTGCGATAAGTGGGCGTAGCCATGCCCATTTTTTGGTCAAAATAGTTTTCATTTCTCCCTTAGAACATAACTGTAGGGTTTCAAGTCAATTGGTTAAAAAACAAAAAAGTTTTCCATGCAACGGGTCAATTTTCGCTATAAGTGGGCGTGGCTACGCCTACTTTTGGTCAAAATAGTTTTCATTCCTCCCAAAGAACATAACTGTAAAATTTCAAGTCAATTGGTTAAAAAACAAAAAAGTTTTCCATACAACGGGTAAATTTTCGCTATAAGTGGGCGTGGCTACGAGTGGCTACGCCCACTTTTGGGCAAAATAGTTTTCATTCCTCCCTAAGAACATAACTTTAAAATTTCAAGTCAATTGGTTAAGAAACAAAAAAGTTTTCCATACAACGACGAGAATATTCCTTCTCTTCCTCTTCTTCATTTTGTATGGGAGCTACCAGTTCCAGATGTCCAATCTCAATGAAACTTTCAGGCATGTAGTCGGACTATGTAAAACTACTATGTTTAAAATTTCAGCACTCTATTGTACAAAACAAAAAAGTTTTCCATACAACGATTCAAGTTTTGTTCACTTTTCTTCTTCTTTTCGTATGGGAGCTACCTGTTCCAATAATCCGATCATGCTGGTTCCGACGAATGATTCATCGTAATAAATTCTAAGACTCTGTGGAAAGTTTCAGCTCGATAGCTTCAAAACTGAGGGACTAGTTTGCATACATACAGACAGACAGACCGACAGACAGACAGACGGACAGACGGACATTTTTTTTTGTTTTTTTTTTTGCGCAAGACGTTGTGGTAGCGCACTACCCTCAAGTGGACTTGCGACACCAGGTCAGCCTGTTCCGCGACTACAGACAAGTCAACAGTCGCTTTACTACTTACACTACACACAATAAAAAATACTAATAAACTAATTTTTAAACAATTCCTTAAAACTACTACGTTAATTAATTAACATAAACTTCATAAACAAAATTTTCATTTATTTAAATACGTTAGAATACTACGTTTTATAAGGTTAGTAGAGGAGCAGTTCTCAATTAAACTAAAATATCTGTTATAATACCTACATAAAACACGGAACGAGTCATGCTCTAAATATGTCGATCTGCAGGTACTAAGACAGATCGGACTAAAATTTCTAGTTATTCTAGCGGGGACACTGAACTGTATATACGCCAACAATGTAGGGGAGAATATAGAGCCATTTATTAGGTTATGCAAAAACAAAGTACCAAGCATAGTTCTACGACTAGACAATGATGGCAAATTAATAAGCTTCAACCGATTACTATAGGGAGGAAGGTGAACACAGGGGTCCCAGTGCAAACAGAAGGAACTGTTTCTGAACAGACTCAATTTGGTTCTTATACTTTTCGCACTGAGGATCCCAAACACACGATGCATATTCCAAAATGGGCCGTACTAAAGAAGTGTAAAGCAATTTAGTTGTGTACGGGTCATTAAATTTTTTGGACCATCTTTTGATGAAACCCAGTACGCCTTTAGCCTTATTAACAGACAGCGAAATATGTGAAACGAAGTGAAGTTTTGGGTCCATCAAAACACCAAGGTCATTGAACGATACGTTCAAGGTACAAATTATTTAACTTGTACGAGCAAACAATTAGTTTTTTTCTATAAAATGACATTAGCTTGCATTTATCATTGTTTAACAATAAATTGTTTACAGCACACCATTGTGTGAGAGAGTCAAGATCAGACTGAAGCAGATTCTGCTGATCTATAGAATTAACGGTTAGACATAATTTCACGTCATCAGCATACATTAAAACATGGCAGTGTTTGATCACAGTAGGCAAGTCATTAATAAATATATTAAACAATAAGGGGCCAAGGTGACTACCTTGAGGAACCCCTGAAGTAACAATAATTCGTCTCGAAACCGATGTTTTAAAAAGAACACATTAAGTTCGAGATTCAAGATACGACGACAGCCAACGGACTAACGATGGTGGAAAACCATAGGTTTCGAGTTTTATTAAAAGCAGAGAGTGACAAACACAATCAAATGCTTTACTGAAATCAGTGTACACAAAATCGGTTTGGCAGCCGGACGAGAAATTTCGATTGACAATTGAAGTGAATTCTAATAAGTTAGTTACCGTTGACCGTTTCTTGAGAAAGCCATGCTGAGACAAATTTAGAAGTGATGGCACAAAGTGCTGTAGCTGTTCCGTAATGATCTGTTCAAACAGTTTTGGAATAGCACATAGCTATGCAATGCCTCTGTAATTCGAGATGTCTACCTTACTGCCTTTTTTATAAAGGGGTATAATGTAAGACTCTTTCCAAATTTTGGGTACAATATAAGAATTTAACGACATGTTAAAAAGCTTACATAATGGAATAAACAACATCTCGGCACAGTGCTTCAAAACGCAACTAGGAACACTATCTGGACCAGCCGTAAAAGATGGTTTAATTAATTTTAAGTGTCTAAGAACAGTTTCATTTTCAATAACCGGCACATTTATATTATTTCGATCATTGATTAAGTATGGGTAAGTAGCATTTTGGTATGAATAGTCATTATAGGTGCTTTGGAAAAATTCAGCAAAGAGGTCGGATATTGTTGCATCATCACTTCCTTCCACAAAATTGAGTTTCATACATGAAGGAAATGAGTTGGAATTAGACTTGTATTTGATGATATTAAAAAAATTTCTTGGATCACGGTAAATATTGGATTTTAATTTAACTAAATATAAATCATAATTTCTTTTGTTACATAAAGTGAATCTATAGCGAACTTTTGCATAGTTTACATAATCAACAAGAGATCCGGTTCTCTTATATTTTTTAAATAATCTATGTTTTAAGTTCTTTAGACGAGACAATTCTTTTGAAAACCACGGCGGTTTATTTACGTGTGATATTATCTTAACTCTTGGTACGCACAATTTAAGCAGTTTATACATAGTCGCGTTAAAAAACTCTACTGCCCTTTCAATGTTGGACGTGTTATGAATGTATGAGCAATCAGTGTTAGAAAGCAAATGACCAAGACGTTCAAAATCGGTTTTTCTGAAGCAAAATACACGATTAGGTTTGGAACCAGTAGGATTTTGACGAGGATGTGTTAGTAAGTTTGGTGTAATTGTAAGCTCCAACGTTGGGTGGTAAGAGTCTTCAGGTTGTGAAATTGGAGGGGATCTGCAAAGTGATGCACCCTCAATGTTATTTATGAAAACAAGATCTAGAATACGATTCTTAGAATTTTGTATGCTGTTTATTTGGTTAAACGATGATTCAAGTAAAGAATCAATAAAATCGTTACTAGACAAGGGAGTTACTATATTTGAATTGTCAGATGCAATCCAAGAAATATGAGGGAGGTTGAAGTCTCCACAGACCAGCATCATATCTGAGTCCTTAACCAAGTCTCGAATAGATTGAATAGCGTTTATATGCGCTGAATATACTGATGCTTCTGAATGTGGTGGAATGTAGGAGCACGTAATGAAAACGCGAGTCTTTGCAAGAGTTATTTTAACGCATATCAGCTCAATATCGTCAGTACCTATCAAACTAATTTGTTCCGATGTGTGTTGAACAGCGACAGAGATTAAGACTCCACCACCAATTTTGCCAAGACGATCTTTACGAAAAGTAATAAAGCTGTCAGAAAGTAGTTCCGAATTTAAAACATCAGGGCGAAGCCAAGTTTCGACAAAGACAATGATATCAGAAGATAATGAAAAACTTTTCAAATAAAGCGAAGTTAGTTTTGAGTTTAACCCTCTGACATTTTGAAAATTTACCGTCAAAACTGAAGGGGTACTAGAAGAATTAATTAGTTTTTTGACCCCGAAGGCTTGACCGTGTTTACCGAATTAGAACGGTCTTTAAATTTGAACTCGTGCACAACGCAACCATCAGGCCAGAAATTTGAGTCAACTAAAACGTTGAAAAAGGACTCTGGCACTGAAATTTTAAAAGATGAAATTGATCGCGTTGTGTTGAATTTAAATTTGGAGATTGTTAAATTTGTGACAGATTTCATCTTGGAGCTGATAAAGTGGTTTACATCACTTTCCGAAGTATCAGCTGCTAAGCGTGAAAGAAAAATGAATTTCTTATGGGGCGCATGTGGTACAACAACAAGTTTTTTTGGCTCTTGATCACCACGTGGGAGATTACTTCCAGAAGCAGTATGAATAACTTCGGAAGGAACCGCATTGTTGTTATTGGCAACGGAAGCATATGAACCTTCTGACGCTGTGACAACAATCGCAACATTAGGTGACGGAAGAGGCGAAAAGAAATTCGTGGTCTCATCCGGAAGACTTAAGGTTGTCGGAATAGAAATCTTGAGCGGCGGATGAGGTCTTTTTCGCTTAGGGGAAGGTTCAACTGACTTAAAGCTGGAGACAGACTTATCAAACGACTTAAATTTTTCGTTAAGTCGCTCGAAATCTTTCGAAATATCCTTATATGCGTTATGCATAAGATTGAGCCACTTGCGTAACTCAATCTCTGATGAACGACAATTTGGACAGCACCAGTGAAGGCCGATGTTCTTCTCCAAAATGTCAGCAATGCGGCCATTTAATTCGGCACATTTTACATGAGCAGTGGACCCGCAGATCCAACATGCCACCAATGCTTCCTTGTCACCCTCTATTGGGCATTTAGGCAAACAGCAAAGCATTGTGATTTTATGTTTTATAAAAAAAAAAAAAAAAAAGAAGTTATAAAAAACGAAAAAGAAATCACTTAAAAATTTTTGTTTTCAAAGGAACCCGTTTGTCACTAAAGGGTTAAAGTACGAAACTCTCTTTTAAATAAATGAAATAATCAAAGCTCTTGAAAGAGTAAAATTATATAGCGCCAAGGAAAATGAGAGAGACGATGTAATGGAATACACGCAAGAAAAACTCTCACCAGATGTTTTGCCAGCAACAAATTACACGTGACAAGTAAACAACAACTGTTAAATTACAATAACAAAATTACTTGTAATTATTTAAAACTTGCAAAACTTACTTATTTTTGTTTGAAAAATAATACAAATTGTTAGTATACACAGGCAGAACAATATTAATACGTTAGTACACTTTTTTTCTTAGTTTCAAACAAAAACCACTGAGGAATTAATTTAATAGCACGGGACAAATTTTCATGCGACCGACCACACCGAACACTTGACAAAACTCGGCTAAATCAACTCGTCTTGTCGTCCTGATCAAGAATATATATACTTTATATAGTCGGAAATTAATATTTCGATCTGTTACAAACTCCGTGACAAAGTTATTATACTATTTCACATAAGTGAAAAGTATAACCAGTAAGGACGCTATCTTCAGCAAGGCTGAAGCTATAATACTTTTCACGTTGTATCACTATAAAAAAAAAGTAAATGAATAGTTTTCATGCCTCCCTAACAACATTACTGTAAGGTTTCAAGTCAATTGGGTCAAGTTTGGCTATAAGTGGGCGTAGCCATGCCCACTTTTGGTCAAAATAGTTTTCATTCCTCCATAAGAACATAACTGTAAGGTCAAGTCAATTGGTTAAAAAACAAAGAAGTTCTCCATACAACGACGTGAATATTGCCTCTCCTCCTCTTCTTCATTTTGTATGGGAGCTACCAGTTCCAGATGTCCAATCTCATTGAAACTTTCAGGCATGTAGTCGGACTATGTAGAACTACTATGTTTAAAATATCAGCACTATATCATACAAAACAAAAAAGTTTTCCATACAACGATTCAAGTTTTGTTCACTTTTCTTCTTCTTTTTTTATGGGGGCTACCAGTTCCAGTGGTCCGATATGGCTGTATCCGACAAATGAGTTGATTGCACAAATAAGAAGTCTCTGTGCAAAATTTCAGCTCGATATGTTCAAAACTGTGGGAGGAGATTGTATATATACAGACAGACGGACAGACGGACATGGCTAAATCAAATCGTCTTGTCGTCCTGATCAAGAATATATATATACTTTATATAGTCGGAAATGAATATTTCGATCTGTTACAAACTTCAGCACAAGGTTAATGTACTATTTTACATACGTGAAAAGTATAAAAATCAATGCTCGAATGAAAGAAAAATCTAAGGGATCGAGAAAAAAAAAAGAAAGAATAAATTTATAAGCAAATGCCCAACTCTCTTCCGAAAATTACCAAAAAGAAAAGTAAAATCATAGTGCAAGCCCCCAACTTATAAAATAAAATGCCTACAATAAAACCCTAAAACGCAACATCAAACTAATAAACTGAAATAAATTTAAGCCCAACATAATGTTAAGCACATACACAAATATAGCTACCAAGGTGACGGAGAAAGATCTTTCAACGTATTTATTTGGTGAAGTTGTTCCTTTTTATTATTTATACATTTTATTTCCATTTATTATACTGATGGATTATACGAGCCCCGACCACTATTAATTCATACGGCATGCTTTTTTACGCGTGTACAATGTTTAACATACTCTATCTCCAATGCTAATGCAGATATCACACTTAAATATATTTTTTTCTGATATATAATTTTATTCTCTTTACTATAGAAAAAAATCAACTTCTTGTAATTTCAACAACAATAACATTAATTTAGAGAAGTGCAATATAATAACTGATAAAATATGTATATGTGACCACTATTAATTCGTACGCTGCGTAAGCTTAGCTTTAATTCGTAAGAAAATCAAAACAAAAGCAAATAGGGTAACATAATCAGTATCTAGTTATAATTTAGAAATTATAAACAATGCAGAAGGTACAAAAAACATTACTTCTCGTTAAGCAAGGCACTTCTCTAAATTAAGGGCCACCCTGAGATTTTCCAAAAATCAATTTTTTTTTTTTTGGCTTAATAAATTGTTTACGCTTTGAAGAACATATTAAGCCATTACCAGTTTTAAAATCCGAATTTTTTGCAGAATCAATCATAAGCCCGACACACAGTAGGGCCCATACGGCGTATTGATTCTTCTTTTGCGTTTTTCTCGAAACTACTTTTTTCAAACTGGTACATCATATCTCAAAAACTACTTGACCGATCTTGCTGAAATTTGGAGGAGATATTCTTAGGGAGAATACCTAAGGCGATACGAGGGGGTTTTTTAATTCAGGACTTTGTTCAAAAGTTATTGTGTAGATTATAAAAAAATATCACGAAAATATTATTATACTTTTCACGTATGTGAAATAGTATATTAACTTTGTCACGGAGTTTGTAACAGATCGAAATATTAATTTCCGACTATATAAAGTATATATATTCATGATCAGGACGACAAGACGAGTTGATTTAGCCATGTCCGTCTGTCTGTCTGTCTGTCAGTTTTTAAGCTATCGAGCTGAAACTTTGCACAGAGTCTTAGAATTTATAACGATGAATCATTCGTCGGAACCAGCATGATCGGATTATTGGAACAGGTAGCTCCCATACGTTTTGTACGATAGAGTGCTGAAATTTTAAACATAGTAGTTTTGCATAGTCCGACTAAATGCCTGAAAGTTTCATTGAGATCGGGAAACTGGAACTGGTAGCTCCCATACAAAATGAAGAAGAGGAAGAGAAGCAATATTCACATCGTTGTATGGACAACTTTTTTATTTTTTAACCAATTGACTTGAAATTTTAAAGTTATGTTCTTAGGGAGGAATAAAAACTATTTTGACCAAAAGTGGGCGTAGCCACACCCACTTATAGAAAATTGACCCGTTGTATGGAAAACTTTTTTGTTTTTTAACCAATTGACTTGAAACCTTCCAGTTATGTTCTTAGGGAGGAATGAAAACTGTTTTGACCAAAAGTGGGCGTAGTCAGGCCTACTTATAGCGAAAATTGACCCGTTGTATGGAAAACTTTTTTGTTTTTTAACCAATTGACTTGAAACTTTACAGTTATGTTTTTAAGGAGGACTGAAAACAATTTTGACCAAAAGTGGGCGTGGCCACGCCCTTTTATAGCGAAAATTGACCTGTTGTATGGAAAACTTTTTTGTTTTTTAACCAATTGACTTGAAACTTTACAGTTATGTTCTTAGGGAGGAATGAAAACTGTTTTGACCAAAAGTGGGCGTAGTCAGGCCTACTTATAGCGAAAATTGACCCGTTGTATGGAAAACTTTTTTGTTTTTTAACCAATTGACTTGAAACTTTGCAGTTATGCTCTTAGGGAGGAATGAAAACTATTCATTTAGTTTTTTTATAGTGACACAACGTGAAAAGTATTATAGCTTCAGCCTTGCTGAAGATAGCGTCCTTACTGGTTTTCCTCTTGTATCGCCCTAGATATATAATTTCTTAATGAAATAAAATTTATTCCACATTTTTAAGATGATTGCAGATCGAGATATCGTGTACACTAACAAAATGGATTTTCAAAAAAGGGCTTTGTTGTATACGGTTTTTTTTTTTTTTAAACCAACATCTTAATGTGTACATATGCACATTTAAACATATTAAAAACATGTATATTTGTGTTAAAAAAAAAATATATTACTTATGTGACTATTTTTTCGAGTGCCAGTGTGGCGTAACCCCTTAATGTTATTGTTGTTGTTGAAATTACAACAAGTTGTTTTTTTTCTATTGTAAAGAGAATAAAATTATATATCAGAAAATAACATATTTGAGTGTGATATCTGCATTAGCATTGGAAATAGAGTATGTTAAACATTGCACACAAGAAAGCATGCCGTACGAACTAATAGTGGTCGGGGCTCGTACTACATTTTTATTTCTGGGTTGTGAATTTGCCATACAAATGCGTGATTAATTTTTGGAACGAAGTTCCTTTACGGAGCTTACATGTAGACTGAAATGAGAGAAAATTTCAAAATCGTCACGTAACGAAATGAGTTTTTCGTGTATGTATGTGTGGGACTATAATGCTATAATGCTAACGTTGTTGCTACTTGCATGACAAAAGTTATAAACTCAGTAGTCATCAAAAAATAGCAACAACAAACATGTATAGTTGTAATTTTGGCATTTCTCTTCCACCGTCACTTTCGCCATCTGGCGCATATGCAACAACAACCAACTTGCTTACGCCAAATATTACAACAACTCTTGTTGTAATATTCGACACAAGCATTCACCGTTAGGTCACCCAGTGTCTGAACGCATGCCTTGTGTTTGTTGTTGCTCGCTAATCAGCGTTGCTGCCAAATAATCAACGTCGCTACTCAACGTCAATAATCAGCATCGCTAATCAGCTTCATAATCTGTGAGACGCGAATTCATCTGCAATTCGCGTCCTCACAATGGCTACCTATGAATATAAATTGATCCTGTTATAATAATAATTGCGTTGTTATTCCAAGTTAAAGATGCCGAATTTTCAAAAAATGTTGTATGTTATTAAATGTTGAAAAAAAAGGTAAAACTTTAAGGTATTAAATTTTTTTTTTTTGGATTTTTCCAAAATTTGTGGGATGACAGTAGAATGTTTCGAGAATATAGTGTAAAAAATTCAGCTTGATCCGATAAAAACTGACGAAGATAGAGCGTTTTCAGTTTCAGTCTTCCTATGCGGCTTATAGCGCAAAGCAAAAGTTTAATTTGATTTTCCCACAACTTGCTTTTGCAAGGTCGGTGACCGCTCTCACTCGAAAACTAACAAACCGATTCTTTTGAAATTTTACAGGCATTTTCTAGACATAATTAGCCGTGCCCTGACGTTGAGGTTTTTTTTTTTTTTTAGTTTTAAGTATTTTTTTCAGCAGCTTGAAGGTTGATTTTTTTTGTCAAAAATCGATATTTTAACTTCAAGATGCTAAAAAAAAATTTAAAAAATTTTTGAAGTGAAACTTCTTTAGCATGGGTGCGATTTGAAACTCGATGAAACGACATGAAAAAGAGACAGACTATACATTTATATGATTTAGCCTGCGAGAGAATGAAATAGAATATAGAATGACAGTCTGTATTCATAAACTGAGGAGTCATAAAAAAAAAGTAACAACAACAACATGCTTAGTTGTAATTTTGGCATTCCTCTTCAACCGTCACTTTCGCCATCTGACGCATATGCAACTACATGTTATTATTTTCGGCGTAAACAAGCACTTTCAATACGGACAGTGTGGTTGTTGCTACCTACGACACTGTCTGAGCGTATGCATTGTGTTTGTTGGTGCCAGCTACTTAGCGTCGCTAATCAGCTTCATAATATATGAGCAATAAATAAAGTCAAGTAGATTCCACACATTGGAGCATTGGTAGTTAACTTGACTTTGTTCTTCGGGAGACAGAATTAATTTTTCTTCTTCGCGTTTATGCATTCAAAAATGTACGCATTCCAACTTGCCCAAATAACATGGGGACACATACATTTTTTCATAAAATTTACCATTTTTACGAGTTTTTTAAACCATTTTAAATAATTTGAAGATTATTTCAACAATTTAATTTGAATGTATTTACTTTTCAATCTTCGAAAATAGATACAAGCAGATTGATTGTTTTCCAGCTCAAAAAAATTGGTGGATAATATATATTTAACAGACACTCAAATTTTCCTTGTTATTGTTTTGAAATCATCGACCTGAATTGTTGCAAAGACCTTCCAATTTTATTACCATAAATCATTAATTAGAGGAAAAAAGCAAATTTACTTCATTGTATGTAAAACGTTTTTTGTTTTTTAATCAATTGTCTTCAAACTTCACACTTTTTGTCTTACAGAGACATAAAAACTATTTTGATCAAAAATTAGGCATTGCTACGCCTACTTATAGCAAAAATTGATAATTAACCAGTAAGGGCGGTATAGTTGAGTATTCTCAACTATATAATACCCTGTACACACACCTATGTTGATAACATGTTAAACATTCGCCGACAGCAAAAGCAGTGTACCACGATATGGTATGTGTATTCGCTAATAGTGAGGCAGGGCTCACAGTGCAATGTTGCCATTAGATGGCGCTTTAGTACGGATTTTGTTACAAAGCATTGCTGCAAAATTTTAGTGTGTTGGTCTTTGCGGGGAAAGTGGTAGTTTGTTGTATGCAGTTTTAAAAAGGTATGTTACCTGAGTTTGCATACCAAATTTCAGCATTGTATTCATTATACTTTAGGAGATACAGCAATTTTAAGAAAAATATTACCTTTTGTTGTGCTCGATGGGCGGGAAGGAATGGGCGTGGCAAAAATTCCTTCAAACTTGATCTAGTGTTCGACCACACGAGTCTATCTTCCAAATTTCAAGTCTCTAGCTTTAATAGTTTTCGCAGTGTTAAGTACGGTTTTTGTTACAAATAGGATAAAGCAGTGTTCAAAGCGCAATTTATGCCAAATTTTAACTTGTTTGTCTTTGCGTTGTCACACAGCGTTAAAAATGAAAGTTTGTGGTATGCAGTTTTAAAAAGGTATGTTTACTGAGTTTGCATACAAATTTTCAGCATTGTATCTATTATAGTTTAGGAGATACAGCAATTTTAAGAAAACAACTTTTTGAGGGGAAACGAAGGGGAGGGGGAAAAAATGTGGAATGCAGTTTTGTAGAGCTATACATACTGAGTCTACATACTCATTTTCATGTTTCTAACTCATCAGGTTTTCGACCTACAGCCTTTTGAAAAAATGGGTGGTGCTCGATGGGCGGGAAGGAGTGGGCGTGGCAAAAAATCCTTCAAACTTGATCTAGCGTTTGACCTCACGAGTCTATCCACCAAATTTCAAGTCTCTAGCTCTTATAGTTTTCGAGAACCATTGGTGAGGACGGACGGACGGACGGACGGACAGACAGGGCTATATCAATTCGTCTTGTCATCCTGATCAAGAATATATATACTTTATAGGGTCCCCCTCCCCTCCTTCTATGCGTTACATACAAACCGTCACAAACAAACTTAATATACCCTGATACACAGTGTGTGTACAGGGTATAAAAATTAGTGTATAGGATATTAACATAAAGAGAAATTCAATCCAGAAAATGGGCATGGCAAGACCGAAGATAGCGTCCTTATTGGTTTATTGTATCTTTTAAAGAAAGTTTTACTTCATACACGTGTACTGTGTTGCACGCGATTTTTCTTTTTTTAAAAAACCTCGACGTCAGGACACTGCAAATTTCATCAGCTAAAATCATTTATTTTGTCTTGAGTTTGCGATGATTTAGTAGTTTGTAATCGTGGTCACCGCAAGACACCTTTTTTCACTGGCATCGATTTAAAACTGCTTCCATCGTCTCAAACTTTTTTTAATTTTAATGAAATTTTCAGGAAATATGCTTAAGATATTACTTATTAACTTCCCATTCAAATAACTGAACAAATGCTTATCGTTTTCCTTAATAAAAATCACGAAAATGTGTTTTTTTTTCAATGAATTAACCTTACCCCCCCCTTAATATAAATAAAATTATACAAAAATTTTTAATATTTCGTGTTGGACCGTGTTCGGAAAATTTTAAACCGTGCGTGTTGCAAATTTAAATTTTCGTTCTGTGTTGGGTAGTGTCGAAAAATTGCGGTCCATGCCCACTTCTAGTACCACGGTTGAAACCCTAAAGCAGGCAGAGCTGTTGCTCGTCAAGTCGACGTGCTTAAGTTCAAGCCCCGGTTGAGTCGATCGAATTTTTAAATTAAAACTTTAAGTTAAGATTCGGTAATTTACAATCCATGCACACCGTAAGGAACTTCATTCCTGGTTGGGGTCCCATGACCCCACTATTTTTTTTCCTTGTGTATTTGATTTTATTTGATCGCCGAAAGAGAAGATATGTATATCATATGGCACCACATAAGTAAGTGCAAAAAAAAAAAAAAACCAGTAAGGGAGCTATTTTCAGCTTTGCTGAAACTTATATACTCTTGCAAGCATTTTCTCAAGTGTTCTTATTGGAAAATATGTCTTATAGTTCTTCCAATAAGAATCATAGACTTTTATAAAGATAAAAGGGCGTAGCCCCGCCCATTTTCTAATTTTTTTAACAAATACATTGCAATCAATGTACACTTTATTTTGCGATCTTATATCTCATCGGCTTACAGAGAAATCACATTTTTAAGTTTTTTTCTATATGGGCGGTGCCACGCCCTTATGTCCGATTTTAACGAAACTTTGGAATATGGTCAAGGATTCATAAAAACGCGTAACTTCAAAGTTTTATCTGTTTATATTTAAGAACAAAAAAGTTTTTCTTACAAAAACCGAATTTTTGACCGATTGTTCCTATGGGAGCTTTATCCTATATTTATCCGATCTCCAGGATGTTCTTGTGCAAAAAATTGAGGCGATATCTTGAAAACCAAAGAGTTTATTGAGCAAAAACCTCATTTTTGACCGATCGTTCCTATGGCAGCTATATGCTATAGTTATTCGATCATGCTGGATTTTACACACAAACTGCGTGCAAGGAAAAGAAAATTTTCTGCGTTTAAATTTTTTCGATATCTTTAAAACTCTAGGAGGAGTTCGCATCGCAACAGACAGACAGACAGACAGACAGACAGACAGACGAACAGACGGACAGACGGACAGACGGACATGGCTATATGAACTCGTCTCGTCGAGCTGATCAAGAATATATATACTTTATATAGTCGGAAATGTCTCCTTCTCTGCGTTGCAAACTTCATGACAAAGTTAATATACTCTTGCAAGAGTATAAAAAATAATTCATTACTCTTTGTCGTAGTGATGGATCACTTGTCCCAGTAATGAATCGTCTTGTCCTAGTAATGGATCAGGTTGACAAAGTAACGTTATTATTGCTTGATTATCAATTTAAGTTGATATTTAATGATTCAATATTAAAAAGTGCGGTATGAAGACAATAGTCACTGAAAAACTTTCTGAAAAACAATTATCGAAGTGTTTTACTAATTGTTATTGGGCCATTTCGTGTTTATTAATTCCTTTTTGTCTTGAATAAAATTCAGCGGGTTATTTTGGCCGATTTGTTTATTTATTTTTGTAAAAATTATTTTTATCTTTACATTTTTTCATTTCTCCTACGCGTTTCGGCGATTCTTTCGCCTTCATCAGGGAGTCTGATATTGAAATTTAGATTACATACAAATTACAACAAATATAAACATTCAAACACTTATCATACCTTATCTTTTAATTTGCGGCTAACATTGTCTGTCTCTCAGTGTCGTCATTATTACTCCTAATATTGCACTGGTTCATTTTATTGTTTTTTCTCGTCCGAATATTTTTGTCTTTATTTTTGTCCACTGTGATTATTGTGGCCGCGTACACAAAGTTTGTTTGGTCTGTGTCTTCTTTGTGATTAATTGCCTTGTCCCCCCTTTGTTGTATTCGTAGACTCTCCAGTGTCATCCTTGTTCTCTCTCTCTTTTCTATGTCTAATATTCTCGCGTTGTCAAAATCTGCCGTATGCCCTGTTGTTGTTATGTGTTGTGAGAGAGCTGTTGTCATCTTGCCTTTTCTCACGTCTCCTCTATGCTCTGTCATTCGTATGTTTAGTGCGCGCTTGGTAGTCCCAACATATACCCCCTTGCATGGCTCCCCTTCTTTTCCCATGCATTTTATTTCGTACACAACGTTCTGTTTTTTGTTTTTGTCAATCTTATCTTTTGTATTTGTGAACAGTGATCTTATGTTTGTGTGTGCTTTGTAAGCGTATGTTAATTTTACCTCATCTGTAGGTATTATTTTGTCCAATGTTTCTTTGCTTGTCACTCTGTCTACATACGGCACACTTATGTATTTTTTGTTGTCAATATCGTCGTTTGGTTTGTTTTTGTCTGTTTTTGTTTTTGTTATTTGTAAAATTAAATCGTCGATCAGCCGTTCTGGAAAATTGTTTTTGGTCAACATTGTTTTTATTTTTATGTATGTTTTTGGTCTATACTTTTCGTCACTCAGTGTGTATGCCTTAGATATTATGTTTTTGGCGGTATTTAGTTTTTGATTGCGAGGTTGGTTCGAATAGAAGTTCATGATTCGTCCCGATGCAATTTCCTTTGTGTACCAGTCAAAAATTAATCCTCCTTTTTCTTTTTCAATTTTAGTGTCCAAGTACGCAATTTTTCCATTCTCTTCCGCTTCCATAGTGAATTGTATTCTGTCATGTTGTTGATTCAACGTAGTTAAAATCTTTTGTGCGTCCTTCTTTTTAATAATACAAAAAATGTCATCCACGTATTTTGATATATGTTTTATCTGTATGTCACTTTTGTCTAAACTTTCTATTGTTTTGTCTAGTATTTTGTCCAATACTATATTAGCAATTGCTGGCGAAATTGGGTTTCCCATGGGCATTCCAAATATTTGATTGTATATCACGTCATTATATGTCAAGTAATTATTTTCCATCAGTACGAAGATTAAAATTTCCTTAAATTTTTGTCTTGGGATGTTTGTATGCTGTTCAATGTCCGACCATCGTTCCATAATGTTGTTTATTGCTAGGTTTATTGGTATGTTTGTAAATAAAGATATAACGTCAAATGATACCAACATTTCGTCTTCGTCAATTTTTATGTCTTTTAATTTTGTCTTCAGTTGTATCGAATTTTGTATATTGTATGTTTCCGATGTTATGTGTTTTATTATGTTTCCTATATGTTTCGCCAATTTGTAACATGGTACGTTTGTGGACGACGATATAGGTCTGAGTGGTACGTCTTTTTTATGGATTTTCGGAAGTCCATAAATTCGCGGTGCATGTCCTCCTGTGCAGTATAGTCTTATCTTTAAATTTTTGTCAATGTATTTTTCTTTGTATAAGTTGTTGACTATCACGTTGTTCTTTTTTATTAATTGTTGGGTTGGATCCGTTCTCATCGTTCTGTATGTTGATTTGTCTTGAAGGAGTTTTTCCATTTTATTATTGTAATCTGTTCTTGTCATTATTACTGTTTTATTCCCTTTGTCTGCTTGTGTCACTATGATTTCGTTCCTGTGTTTTTTAATGTGCGTCTCTGTGTTCTTTGCTATGTTCAAAATTACTTTTTCTCGTTGGTTCAATTTCCTATTGTGTTTGAACATGTTAAGTTTGGCTGCTAACTGACTTCTGGTCGTGTCCCTCATTTTTTCGTCTCTTATAGTCTGGATTCCTTGTTCCAGGTCGGCGATTATGTGGATAGGCGATATATTCTCGTTTGTCACTGGAAGTGCGAACTTAGGTCCTAATGAAAGGAGCCATTGGCTTTCAGGTGAAAAATGTACATCTGTCAAGTTTATGAACCAGTCCGTATTAAGTTTTATGTCAAGTTTCTTTGACATTGTGGCTTTCGCTTTGTTTAATTTTTGTTCAATGGTCTTGTTTGTGTTTGTTCGTGTGTTCGTATATATCTATTTTTGGTTTCGTTGCATAGTAATCATGTCTCGTTCGTTTAATGTGTGTTTTAATTTGTGAAAAATATGCGTTTGATTTTTGTTTATTATGTTTATGTGAATTTGTGTTTCTTTTATTTCCAATCTCAGTATTTTGAGAAGAAAATTTGTCTCTATTCGTCTTAGTTCCGTCTTTGTGTTGTCTAGTGTGAAGTTATGCCTCAACGCTGATGTTTTCCCTTGTAGATGGTTGGGTATGATGTTAAAATCTTTGCATTGAAGTAAGTATCTTAGTCTTCCTCTTTGCTTAGCAAGTTTCTTCTGATGTTTGAGATAGCTTTTCACATAGTTGACTGTGCTATCACCGTATGTGCAGCGTACGTTGTGCATGAATCCTGTCATATTTGTTTGTTTTTTATATCTTCGTATGTACTAGTATTCCGGTAAACCCTCCGGCATGAATTCTTTTACTAATTGTTATTGGGCCATTTCGTGTTTATTAATTCCTTTTTGTCTTGAATAAAATTCAGCGGGTTATTTTGGCCGATTTGTTTATTTATTTTTGTAAAAATTATTTTTATCTTTACATTTTTTCATTTCTCCTACGCGTTTCGGCGATTCTTTCGCCTTCATCAGGGAGTCTGATATTGAAATTTAGATTACATACAAATTACAACAAATATAAACATTCAAACACTTATCATACCTTATCTTTTAATTTGCGGCTAACATTGTCTGTCTCTCAGTGTCGTCATTATTACTCCTAATATTGCACTGGTTCATTTTATTGTTTTTTCTCGTCCGAATATTTTTGTCTTTATTTTTGTCCACTGTGATTATTGTGGCCGCGTACACAAAGTTTGTTTGGTCTGTGTCTTCTTTGTGATTAATTGCCTTGTCCCCCCTTTGTTGTATTCGTAGACTCTCCAGTGTCATCCTTGTTCTCTCTCTCTTTTCTATGTCTAATATTCTCGCGTTGTCAAAATCTGCCGTATGCCCTGTTGTTGTTATGTGTTGTGAGAGAGCTGTTGTCATCTTGCCTTTTCTCACGTCTCCTCTATGCTCTGTCATTCGTATGTTTAGTGCGCGCTTGGTAGTCCCAACATATACCCCCTTGCATGGCTCCCCTTCTTTTCCCATGCATTTTATTTCGTACACAACGTTCTGTTTTTTGTTTTTGTCAATCTTATCTTTTGTATTTGTGAACAGTGATCTTATGTTTGTGTGTGCTTTGTAAGCGTATGTTAATTTTACCTCATCTGTAGGTATTATTTTGTCCAATGTTTCTTTGCTTGTCACTCTGTCTACATACGGCACACTTATGTATTTTTTGTTGTCAATATCGTCGTTTGGTTTGTTTTTGTCTGTTTTTGTTTTTGTTATTTGTAAAATTAAATCGTCGATCAGCCGTTCTGGAAAATTGTTTTTGGTCAACATTGTTTTTATTTTTATGTATGTTTTTGGTCTATACTTTTCGTCACTCAGTGTGTATGCCTTAGATATTATGTTTTTGGCGGTATTTTTTTCTTTTATTAATTTAAATCAAACTCCGAAGTGAAACAAATTATAACAAAATGACACCATGACTCAGAGTGACACATATGTGTCAAAAAGATCCCGTTTGTGAAAGAATATGAAACTTGATATTGTTCGATGTACTGATTCATAACTGGCATATGATCCATTACTGGGACGTTAACCTTATATTATGAAGCCGATTAGCGACGTTGATTAGCAACGTTAAGTAGCGGGCAACAACAAGCACAATGCATACGCTCAGACAGTGTCAATAGTGAAGAGGAATGCCAAAATTACAACAAAGCATGATGTTGTTGTTACTTTCTTTTATGACTATTCACTTTATGACTACAGACCGTTATTCTATATTCTGTTTCATTCTCTCGCAGGCTAAATCATATATATGTATAGTCTGTCTCTTTTTCATGTCGTTTCATCGAGTTTCAAATCATACCCATGCTAAAGAAGTTTCACTTCAAAAAGTTTTCCATACTACGTTTCAAGTTTCGCTATAAGTGGGTGTAGCCATGCCCACTTTTGGTCAAAATAGTTTTCATTCCTCCCTAAGAACATAACTGTAAAGTTTCAAGTCAATTGGTTAAAAACCAAAAAAGTTTTCCATACAACGGGTCAATTTTCGCTAGAAAAGGGCGTGGCCCACTTTTGGTCATAATTGATTTCATTCCTCCCTAAGAACATAACTGTAAAGTTTCAAGTCAATTGGTTAAAAAACAAATAAGTTTTCCATACAGCGGTTCAAGTTTTGCGATAAGTGGGCGTAGCCATGCCCACTTTTGGTCAAAATAGTTTTCATTCCTCCCTAAGAACATAACTATAATGTTTCAAGTCAGTTGGTTCAAAAAACAAAAAAGTTTTCCATACAACGGGTCAAGTTTAGCTATAAGTGGGCGTGTCCATGCACACCTTTGGTCAAAATAGTTTTCATTCCTCCCTAAGAACATAACTGTAATGTTTCAAGTCAGTTGGTTGAAAAAACAAAAAAGTTTTCCATACAACGGGCCAAGTTTAGCGATAAGTGGGCGTGTCCATGCACACTTTTGGTCAAAATAGTTTTCATTCCTCCCTAAGAACATAACTGTAATGGTTCAAGTCAATTGATTAAAAAACAAAAAAGTTTTCCATACAACGGGTCAAGTTTCGCTATAAGTGGGCGTGGCCATGCCCACTTTTGGTCAAAATAGTTTTCATTCCTCCGTAACAACGTAACTGTAAAGTTTCAAGTCAATTGGTTAAAAAACAAAAAAGTTTTCCATAGTTTCCATAGTTTGGACATCTCAGGATGCAATGAGCTAAAACAATGAAACTTAGTATATAGGATATTAAGATAAAGAGAAATTCAATCCAAAAAATGGGCATGGCAAGACCGAATATAGCGTCCTTACAGGTTTTTTGTTTCTTTTAAAGAAAGTTTCACTTAAAACAGGTGTACTATGTTGCACGCGATTTTTTTTTTTTTTTAAAGAAAATTATAATGACTGGCGGTTTGCCTAAATGCCCAATAAAGGGTAACAAGGAACTATTGGTGGCATGTTGCATATGCGAGTCTACTGTTCACCTAAAATGTGCCGAATTAAATGGCTGCATTGCTGGCATTTTTGAGAAAAACATCGGCCTTCACTGGTGCTGTCCACAATGTCGTTCTTCAGAGACTGAGTTACGCAAGTGGTTCAATCTTATGAATAACGCACATAAAGATTTTTCGAAAGATTTCAAGCGACTTAACGAAAAATTTAAGTCGTCTCCAACCTTAAGTCAGTGGAACCTTCCCCTAAGCGAAAAAGGCCTCATCCGCTGCTAAACATTTCTATTCCGACAACTTTATGTATTTCGGATGAAACCTCGAAATTCTTTTCACCACTTCCATCACCTAATGTTCCGATTGTTGTCATAGCATCAGAAGGTTCATATGCTTCTGTTGCTAAAAACAATAATGCTGTTCGTTCCGAAGTTATTCATACCGTTTCTAGAAGTAATCTCCCTCATCAAGAACCAAAAAAACTTGTTGTTGTACCACATGCGCCTCATAAGAAATTTATATATCTTCCCCGCTTAGCAGCTGATACTGCGGAAAGTGGTATAAGCACCTTTAACAATTTACAAATTTAAATTTAACTCAACGCGATCTATTTCATCCTTCAAAATTTCAATGCCAGAGTCTTTCTTCAACGTTTTAGCTGACTCAAATTTCTGGCCTGATGGTTGGGTTGTGCACGAGTTCAAATTTAAAGACCGTACTAATTCGGTAAACACGGTCTTCGACGTCAAAAAACTGACGTCTCGTAGTACCACTTCAGTTTTGACAGTAAATTTATAAAATGTCAGGTGGTTAAACTCAAAACTAACTTCTCTTTATTTAAAAAGCTTCTTTATCTTCTGATATAATTGTCTTTGTCGAAACTTGGCTTTGCTCTAATATTTTAAATTCGGAACTACTCTTTGACAGCTTTATTACTTTTCGTGAAGATCGTCTTCGCAAAGTTGGTGGTGTAGTTCTAATCTCTATTGCTGTTAAACACACATCGGAAAAAATTGGTTCGCAAAGTACTGACGATATTGAGCTGATATGCGTTAAAATGACTCTTGCAAAGACTCATGTTTTCATTACGTGCTCCTACATTCCACCACATCAGTATGTTCAGCGCATATAAACGCTATTCAATCTGTACCAGACTTGGTTAAGGACTCAGATACGATGCTGGTCTTTGAAGACTTCAACCTCCCTCATAATTCATGGATTGCATCCGAAAATTGAAATATAGTAACTCCTTTCTCTAGTAATGAATTTATTGATTCTTTGCTTGAATCATCATTTAACCAAATAAACAGCATACAAATTTTAAGGATCGAATCTTAGATCTTGTTTTCATAAACAACATTGAGGGTGCATCGCTTTGCAGATCCCCTCTAGTATCACAACATGAAGAATCTTACCACCCAACGTTGGAGCTTACAATTACACTAAACTAACTAACATATCGTCGTCAAAATCCTGTAGATGCCAAGCCTAACACATGTGCTCGGATCTCTCCGAAGCTTATTTAACGTGGGATGTACCACAATGTGGTTTAAACCCACGGTGCTCAAATATGCGTACAGTGCGCATAAGCGCACTAGTACACACATTGCACAGTGAGCCTGGAACAATGCGCCAGCTAACGCCCCTTTGAAAACTGCTGAAAAATACAGCAGAGTTCATCGGTACCAAAATAATTGCATGCAATACCCCTTGGTGAGGGGCGAGGTTCATCTAAAAACCTCTGCTGATCTTGGGTCACAGCACCCGGTTGAAACGCAACTCCACGCCGAGATTTGCATCTCTACCCGCGACTTGGGTTACCACAACCACCACGATACTCCCACAAGGGGGCCTACCGCTCGGTCAGGACAGGACTGCAAGCAGTCCTGTGGGCTCCTGACCTCCCGTGGTACCAATTTGGGGCTTGGTCAACCCACCTCTTCAGTCCCGACAGACTCGGATGAGGCCACCTGGTGCCAGTTTTGAGTCAACAGCCCGGGACTGGCAACCCATACACTCACCGCCTATTGTGGTACCGCTCTCCTCCTACGTCTGTCGAAGATGGCACGCACCAACACGTCCAGTCTTCTACGTCTCAGGGGGGTTTCCATCGCTGCCGTCACACGCCAAACGCCGTCAGTCATGCGGATGCCAAGTCCATCGAGGTCTCGCAAGTCTGCATAGAGGGGGCAGTCACACAGCACGTGGAGCCAGTCTTCGCTATCAGAACCGCATGAGCATGCGGGCGATTCGCTGAGACTCATTCTATACAGAAATGCGTTAAGCGATCCGTGGCCCGTCAGCAAGAAGCTGGCACGCATCGAAAAACCAAAGTCTCTCGAGCTATAGACGAACCTGACGTCGGGGAGATATCGGTGAGTAACCCGGCCCGGGCTCTCACTATCGTCACACCGCGATTGCCACTCGCGTATCACTTGTTCCCCTAGCCGTGCCAGTTTCTGCATCCAGCTCAGATTTGCCAGATCTTCGCCGTACAGCCAATCGCTTTCCTCCAGCGGGTAGTCACTTTTGAGTTTGAATATGATTGCCAATTTCTTGGCAACCAGGTCAAACGGGGGAGCTCCAGCAAGAACCTGCAGTGCCACAGTGGGCACTGTTCGGCATACCGGTAGGCATCCAAGCAGGACGAGCCTTTGGCATGACAAAAGTCGCTTGCGCGCGACAACTTGTTTCGACGTAACGCCGTACCAAACCGAGGTACGTACCAAACAGAGTACAAGGCTCCATGAGTCCGGCATATATGTTCCGCTTGTCGCGAGGACTGAGACCCCAGTCGACTCGCAGTACGCGTGCCAAAGCACTTACGACTCCAGTCAGCCTACCGCGTAAGCACGCGATATGCGGGTGAAAACTCAACCGCTCGCCGACTGTGATGCCAAGGTACCGATATTTGTCAACGTACCGTAGACTTGCTCCTGCAAGTTGTACGGTAGGGTGCCTATTTGGTGACAAACGACCTTTCAGCAACATGACTGCCGTCTTGCTCGTTGACACTGTCACGCCAACTTCGCGTCCCCAAGCGTCTACGATGGACATCAGATGCGTGCCACGTCTTTCCAGATCCGTACGAACCTCGCCCGTAACGAAGAGTAGCAAGTCGTCTGCATACGCGCTGAACGTACACCACGGTTCCAAGCGCTGGAGAAGCGAGTCCATCATCATGTTCCATATGCATGGACCACTCATGGACCCCTGTGGGCAACCTCGTGTCACCGGAACAGTGACTTCTCCATACCTGCTGACCATACTTGCGCTCCTGCCAGAAAAGTAGCTCTGCCACAAGCTAGTTTCCTAACAGCCGTACTCACGTAGTTTCCGCATCACGGCATCCCATTCGACGTGGTCGAATGCGCCTTTGAAATCGACGAAAATTCCGAAGACATAATATTCTGGACAGGTAGCAACTGTGCTCACCACGTGCCTCCAGGCATCTTCCACAGAACGTCCAGGTCGGAATCCAAATTGCCATCTGTGCCCGGTTGGCAGCACATCTTGTAATCGGTTGACCATGATACCCTCAAGCACTTTGCCAAAGACTGGCAACAGGCAGATACCACGATAAGGAGCAGGGTCGCCCCTGTCCTTATCGTATCCCTTGAGCAACGGAACAACGCGAGGGCGTTTCCACTCGGCGGGGAAGTATCCTGTACAGGGCTGTCAAGTGCTCGGGTATGGCGTGCCACACTGCCTTGCAAATGGCACCAATGATGCTGTATAAACCAGGAGCGCGTCTGCTGCTCAGACTGGCGATACGGTCATCAACCTTGGCAGCAGCAAGCGTCGGTGGGGACATTGGAGCCGTATCCGGGACGGCCGCAGGTACTGCGGACTCCGTAACTGGGAAAAAGTTACGGAGGAGTAGCCGCGCACAGTCGTGCCAGGTTACAACTGTGCCGCCATCAGACCGAAGGCATCCAATGTCGGTGCTCTTTTTGCGTCCACGGCAAATCCTGTAAACGCGGCCCCATGGGTCACCAGTGTGCTCGTTCACGTAACGCCTCCAATGCTGCTCCTTCGCCGACAGGATGAGCTTCTTGTATTGCGCTACGGCAAGCCGTAGTGCGGGCGCAAGAAGCTCAGCATCGACGGTGCCACACCGTCGTGCATCCTGGAGCCGACGCCTCAGTCTCCTGACCTCTTGGCGCTTTGAAGACAACTCGGCGGTCCACCAAGCTATCTTCAAACGGGCTCTTGGCGGTCTGCGACCTAGCGCATGATCGCACGCAAAGTGCACCATGCATCGCAGCGCAGCAGCCTGGTCGTCCAACGGCGTTTCAGCGAAGTCCTCGGGCAGTTCCGCTATCCTTCTTGCCACAACGTCCTCAAACCATCGCCAATCTGCATTTGCGTGATTCCAGGACGGCACAGGAGCAAAGCTCTCAACTGTGCTGGGGGTATGCGTCACCATAACATTAATAATGTTATGGTCGCTGAGCTCCCACTCGTCCACTCTCCAGTCATATGCGGCCCACATAGACGCTGCGTGATTGACGATGGTTACGTCGATATCGCTCTGGCCTTGGCGATTATCATACGTGTACGACTCACTGAACTGATTAAGCACGCCAGCTCTATTCAGCAGGATCCAATCAGACAGCAGTTCACCCCGTACAAGGTTCGGGATCCTCCGAGCGAACTCGGGAAGCTTACTGAACCAAGTGGGGACACTGCATTCGCGTCGAGTCCAAGGATGACGGGCGTGCTGCTAGCCAGTAGCAGCACCGCGTCCATGTACATGAGGTACGTTTCGATGTTGGCTTCGCATCGGCAGTATACGGAGCTCAGGAAGATTGAGCCAAATCTTCCAGTGACACTCACAGATTCCGTGGCAAGTGACAGCATACAGATGGCATCTAGGTCGTCGATGATGACTGCTGCTTTCCCTCGTCGGTCGGAGAACACACGCATCCCGGCTGGGAAACCTGTGATCCGACCCGCCATGTCGACGTAGGGTTCCTGGACAAGTGCGAACAGATGGCCAGAGTCACGCATGCGGACTCCGAGCTCGATGGCAGCAGCTCGGCCTCGACCACAATTCGCTTGGGTGAAACTAAACATATTAATGTCTAGCTTGCACCCTCGCTAGCACAGCAGCGTAGATAGGGCATGCGCCGCTGAGCATGTGATGCCCAGACGGTTGCCCACGGAAGCGGCAGTTCCGGCAGTCCACTGGGTGCACACACTTCGCCGAATTATGGCCGGTCTGTCCGCACTGTCGGCAGACAGTCTCCTTCAGGCGGCAATCAGCAACTTTATGGTCAAATCCGACGTAGCGATGGCATGCGTACGTGCGGACCAAGGACCGGGTGCGGTACGAGAACCACTTAATGTACACTCGAGCGCCGTCGAGTATACTGTGGGTCTTCTCGTTGACCTCCAGTGTCACGTTCACCGTTGGGCCGTCTGTCACTGACCATGGCTTGGTCTCCAGATGAACCGCTTTGGTGAATTCCGCCTGCGACATCTGGTCCTCAAAGTTGTTTTTAAACAACTCGACCATAAAATTCTCCGGCGTAATGGCGGTGTCCACGTCATGGACCATCATCCGCGGCATCAGCTCCTTGCTGGGTACGACGTCCAAGCCAGCCTCCTTGAAGCGCGCACTAGCAGCAACGCGCTTTATCTCGCTCTCCGATGGGGTGCGGATGACCGCACCGCCCCGGCGCAACTCGCGTACAGTGTGTACGCGCACGCCAACGGTCGGTACGACCTCGCTACGCACCTTGTTGGCGACATCGGCGCTGCTGAGGCCAGGCGTCTTACTGCTGACGACGACGGACCACGTCTTGCGAGGTTTCGCGATCCGCCGGCAGCCCGGGGTACGCGGCAGCGGTCCGGTCGCGCGGGTGGCAGCTGGTGCAGCAGGAGGCGGCGGCATCCTCGCCGTGGTGGCGGCGGCAGTCGCGATGCGCACGTTTTCAAGTGCCAGCGCCATGACGAGCTCGTCATAACGTGGCATTGCCTCGAAAACGGCACACGACGTGGCGGTAGACATACCTCCCGTCAGTATCGCTCCCTGGCCAGCCTGTCGCGTGGCGGTCAGCTCTGCGAGCACAGCAGACTGGCCGGCGGCAACGATCGTCGTTGCACGACACGTCTCGGGGACGGCGGTTGCGACTGCACGCGTTGGCCCATGACGGGCGGCGCGTTCGCCTGCCTTGGCGGTGGCCATGGCCTTCGCAACGGCGGCGGTGACGACGGACGTCAGCGGTCCGTCCTCCTCATCACCGGCGGCGGCGGTATAACTGCGAGCGGCGCGGGCGGCGGCGGCGGCGGACGACGTTTGCACGTCGTCGTCATCGTCAATAGTGACGGTATCCTCAACGCTGCGGGGGGCGGCTGCAGTTTTAGCGGTGGCACAGTGGCGGCGGGGGTGGAGAGGACGGCGAACTCTGGTTCGGTGTCGGCGGCGGTGGTGGGCTGCAAATCAGCCTGCAGCGATGCAGGCTGAGATCCTGGTTGGGAGGCAGGCAGCGGCGGCAGGCCCTCGCCTGCTCCACGCGCCATCTTCTTCGAGGACTGACACTTCGGCCTCGGCTTCCTCACCCTCTTCTTGCTGCTGGCATCGCTAGTGCCACAGCTGCTGACGTCACTGGCACGCAGCGATGACAAGCATAAGTCCTTATAAGCGAGCGAGTTCTGTATGAGAACCATTTCACATACACTTCGCTCTCCGAAGGTGTGCGGATGACCGCACCGCCCCGGCGCAACTCGCCGTACAGTGTGTACGCGCACGCCAAGGGTCGGCACGACCTCGGTACGCACCTTGTTGGCGACTTCGGCGCTGCTGAGGCCAGGCGTCTTGCTGCTCACGACCACCGACCACGCCTCGCGACACGCGGAGCGGCGACGGGAACTGCAGCAGGAGCCGGCAGCCCGGGGTACGCGGCAGCAGCTGGGGCAGCAGGAGGCGGCGGCGTCCTCGCGGTGGTGGCGGCGGCAATCTCCAGACGCACGTTTTCAAGTGCCAACGCCATGACGAGCTCGTCATAGCGCGACATCGCCTCGAAAACGGCGCATGAAGCAGCTGTTGACATCCCTCCTGTCAAAACAGCTCCTTGCACGGCGCGTGGCAGTCAGCTCTGCAAGAACTGCAGAGGAGCCGGCAGCCACGATAGACGTGGCGCGGCACGTCTCAGGGACGGCGGCGGCGACTCCTGCAGCGACGCAGGCTGAGATCCAGACGAAGGCCTGCCGCCGCGAGCTAACTTCTTAGCCTTCGACTTAGGCCGCGGCTTGCGTCGCTTCATGCTGCCGGTATCGCTCGTACCGCAGCTACTGACGTCACTACTGACGTCCATGGACGAATCCATGACGACGCTTCTGGCGCTACTCTTTACTTCCTGCGACACTTTCGGAACAACGGGTAGGTGGCGGTATCCGGTTGTTGCAGACGATGGAAGCTGTTAGTCAATACACAAACTAAGGTTTGTGTCTGAGCTAACCAGAGTCTTCACCAATAGGTGGCGTTGCACTGAAAAGTGCAGATGTAGCACGTGGGGTGGCGCTGTTTTGTTTACGCAAATAAATTGCGTAAACAAATATAAGCGCAAAGCGCACAGCGAAAAAATGCCGTTATGTCCACAAACAAATTGCACACAAGTGCCAGATGTCACTTATTTACTTCGCGACGCGTAAACAAGTCACTGTTATCACACTTACAGTTTGCTGGGCGTGCCAGATGTTGTTTACTAAAAATGTAGTAAACAAAGTACCGTTACGAATTAAATTCACTGCGAAGAACACACACTCGATTTTAATTCATCCGCGACGACGAAAAACACGTCCGTTCGCTTCAACGGTTGGCTCACCTATGCCAAGCCTAACCGTGAAAAACCAATTTTGAACGTCTTGGTCATTTGCTTTCTAACACTGATTGGTCATACATTCATAACACGTCCAACATTCAAAGGGCGATAGAGTTTTTTAACGCAACTATGTACAATATGTTTAAATTGTGCGTACCAAGAGTTATGATACTTTCACAATCCAAAAAAAAAAATCTCCGTGGTTTTCAAAAGAAAAAGCTCGCCTAAAGAATTTAAAAACCAGTAAGGACGCTTTAGGGGAAGGGGAGGGGAAATCAAGGGGAGGAGAAAATTGTGGTATGCAGTTTTGTAGAGCTCTTCATGCTGAGTCTACATACCGACTTTTATGTTTGTATCTCTTCGGGTGTTCGAGTTACAACGTTTTAAAAAAGTGGGCGGTGCTGGTTGAGCGGGAAGGAGTGGGCGTGGCACAAAACCGTTTAAACTTGATGTAGTGCCAAGCATCACGAGTCTACCCTCCAAATTTCAAGTCTCTAGCTTTTACAGTTTCCGAGAACCATTGGTAAATACGGACGGACGGTCGGAAAGGGCTCAATCGATTTCTCTTGTCATCCTGATCAAGTATATATGTACTTTATGGGGTCCCCTTCCCCTCCTTCTATGCGTTACACACATTCCGTTCAAACAAACTTAATTTACCCTGACACACTGTATGTGCAGGGTATAAAAAAGAGTTTTCCATACAACGATTCAAATCTGTTTTTTATACTTTTCACGTATGTGAAATAGTATATTAACTTTGTGCTGAAGTTTGTAACAGATCGAAATATTCATTTCCGACTATATAAAGGATATATATTCTTGATCAGGACGACAAGACGAGTTGATTTAGCAATGTCTGTCTGTCCGTCCGTCTGTCTGTATATATACAATCACCTCCCACAGTTTTGAAGATATCGAGCTGAAATTTTGCACAGAGACTTCTTATTTGTGCGATCAACTCATTTGTCGGATCCAGCCATATCGGATAACTGGAACTGGTAGCCCCCATACGAAAAGAAGAAGAAAAATCAACAAAACTTGAATCGTTGTATGGAAAACTTTTTTGTTTTGTATGATAGAGTGCTGAAATTTTAAACATAGTAGTTTTACATAGTCCGACTACATGCCTGAAAGTTTCATTGAGATTGGACATCTGGAACTGGTAGTTCAGATACAAAATGAAGAAGAGGAACAGAAGCAATATTCACGTCGTTGTATGGAAAACTTTTTTGTTTTTTAACCAATTGACTTGAAATTTTAAAGTTATGTTCTTAGGGAGGAATGAAAACTATTTTGACCAAAAGTGGGCGTGGCCACGCCCTTTAATAGCGAAAATTGAACCGTTGTATGGAAAACTTTTTTGTTTTTGAACCAATTGACTTGAAACTTTACAGTTATGTTTTTAAGGAGGACTGAAAACAATTTTGACCAAAAGTGGGCGTGGCCACGCCCTTTTATAGCGAAAATTGACCTGTTGTATGGAAAACTTTTTTGTTTTTTAACCAATTGACTTGAAACTTTACAGTTATGTTCTTAGGGAGGAATGAAAACTGTGTTGACCAAAAGTGGGCGTAGTCAGGCCTACTTATAGCGAAAATTGACCCGTTGTATGGAAAACTTTTTTGTTTTTTAACCAATTGACTTGAAACTTTGCAGTTATGCTCTTAGGGAGGAATGAAAACTATTCATTTAGTTTTTTTATAGTGACACAACGTGAAAAGTATTATAGCTTCAGCCTTGCTGAAGATAGCGTCCTTACTGGTTTTCCTCTTGTATCGCCCTAGATATATAATTTCTTAATGAAATAAAATTTATTCCACATTTTTAAGATGATTGCAGATCGAGATATCGTGTACACTAACAAAATGGATTTTCAAAAAAGGGCTTTGTTGTATACGGTTTTTTTTTTTTTTAAACCAACATCTTAATGTGTACATATGCACATTTAAACATATTAAAAACATGTATATTTGTGTTAAAAAAAAAATATATTACTTATGTGACTATTTTTTCGAGTGCCAGTGTGGCGTAACCCCTTAATGTTATTGTTGTTGTTGAAATTACAACAAGTTGTTTTTTTTCTATTGTAAAGAGAATAAAATTATATATCAGAAAATAACATATTTGAGTGTGATATCTGCATTAGCATTGGAAATAGAGTATGTTAAACATTGCACACAAGAAAGCATGCCGTACGAACTAATAGTGGTCGGGGCTCGTACTACATTTTTATTTCTGAGTTGTGAATTTGCCATACAAATGCGTGATTAATTTTTGGAACGAAGTTCCTTTACGGAGCTTACATGTAGACTGAAATGAGAGAAAATTTCAAAATCGTCACGTACTATAATGGGACTATAATGCTATAATGCTAACGTTGTTGCTACTTGCATGACAAAAGTTATAAACTCAGTAGTCATCAAAAAATAGCAACAACAAACATGTATAGTTGTAATTTTGGCATTTCTCTTCCACCGTCACTTTCGCCATCTGGCGCATATGCAACAACAACCAACTTGCTTACGCCAAATATTACAACAACTCTTGTTGTAATATTCGACACAAGCATTCACCGTTAGGTCACCCAGTGTCTGAACGCATGCCTTGTGTTTGTTGTTGCTCGCTAATCAGCGTTGCTGCCAAATAATCAACGTCGCTACTCAACGTCAATAATCAGCATCGCTAATCAGCTTCATAATCTGTGAGACGCGAATTCATCTGCAATTCGCGTCCTCACAATGGCTACCTATGAATATAAATTGATCCTGTTATAATAATAATTGCGTTGTTATTCCAAGTTAAAGATGCCGAATTTTCAAAAAATGTTGTATGTTATTAAATGTTGAAAAAAAAGGTAAAACTTTAAGGTATTAAATTTTTTTTTTTTTTGGATTTTTCCAAAATTTGTGGGATGACAGTAGAATGTTTCGAGAATATAGTGTAAAAAATTCAGCTTGATCCGATAAAAACTGACGAAGATAGAGCGTTTTCAGTTTCAGTCTTCCTATGCGGCTTATAGCGCAAAGCAAAAGTTTAATTTGATTTTCCCACAACTTGCTTTTGCAAGGTCGGTGACCGCTCTCACTCGAAAACTAACAAACCGATTCTTTTGAAATTTTACAGGCATTTTCTAGACATAATTAGCCGTGCCCTGACGTTGAGGTTTTTTTTTTTTTTTAGTTTTAAGTATTTTTTTCAGCAGCTTGAAGGTTGATTTTTTTTGTCAAAAATCGATATTTTAACTTCAAGATGCTAAAAAAAAATTTAAAAAATTTTTGAAGTGAAACTTCTTTAGCATGGGTGCGATTTGAAACTCGATGAAACGACATGAAAAAGAGACAGACTATACATTTATATGATTTAGCCTGCGAGAGAATGAAATAGAATATAGAATGACAGTCTGTATTCATAAACTGAGGAGTCATAAAAAAAAAGTAACAACAACAACATGCTTAGTTGTAATTTTGGCATTCCTCTTCAACCGTCACTTTCGCCATCTGACGCATATGCAACTACAACTTACCTGGCATGTTTACTCCAAATATTATAAAAACTCTTGTTGTTGTTATTTTCGGCGTAAACAAGCACTTTCAATACGGACAGTGTGGTTGTTGCTACCTACGACACTGTCTGAGCGTATGCATTGTGTTTGTTGGTGCCAGCTACTTAGCGTCGCTAATCAGCTTCATAATATATGAGCAATAAATAAAGTCAAGTAGATTCCACACATTGGAGCATTGGTAGTTAACTTGACTTTGTTCCCCGGGAGACAGAATTAATTTTTCTTCTTCGCGTTTATGCATTCAAAAATGTACGCATTCCAACTTGCCCAAATAACATGGGGACACATACATTTTTTCATAAAATTTACCATTTTTACGAGTTTTTTAAACCATTTTAAATAATTTGAAGATTATTTCAACAATTTAATTTGAATGTATTTACTTTTCAATCTTCGAAAATAGATACAAGCAGATTGATTGTTTTCCAGCTCAAAAAAATTGGTGGATAATATATATTTAACAGACACTCAAATTTTCCTTGTTATTGTTTTGAAATCATCGACCTGAATTGTTGCAAAGACCTTCCAATTTTATTACCATAAATCATTAATTAGAGGAAAAAAGCAAATTTACTTCATTGTATGTAAAACGTTTTTTGTTTTTTAATCAATTGTCTTCAAACTTCACACTTTTTGTCTTACAGAGACATAAAAACTATTTTGATCAAAAATTAGGCATTGCTACGCCTACTTATAGCAAAAATTGATAATTAAAAATTAGTGTATAGGATATTAACATAAAGAGAAATTCAATCCAGAAAATGGGCATGGCAAGACCGAAGATAGCGTCCTTATTGGTTTATTGTATCTTTTAAAGAAAGTTTTACTTCATACACGTGTACTGTGTTGCACGCGATTTTTCTTTTTTTAAAAAACCTCGACGTCAGGACACTGCAAATTTCATCAGCTAAAATCATTTATTTTGTCTTGAGTTTGCGATGATTTAGTAGTTTGTAATCGTGGTCACCGCAAGACACCTTTTTTCACTGGCATCAATTTAAAACTGCTTCCATCGTCTCAAACTTTTTTTAATTTTAATGAAATTTTCAGGAAATATGCTTAAGATATTACTTATTAACTTCCCATTCAAATAACTGAACAAATGCTTATCGTTTTCCTTAATAAAAATCACGAAAATGTGTTTTTTTTTCAATGAATTAACCTTACCCCCCCCTTAATATAAATAAAATTATACAAAAATTTTTAATATTTCGTGTTGGACCGTGTTCGGAAAATTTTAAACCGTGCGTGTTGCAAATTTAAATTTTCGTGCTGTGTTGGGTAGTGTCGAAAAATTGCGGTCCATGCCCACTTCTAGTACCACGGTTGAAACCCTAAAGCAGGCAGAGCTGTTGCTCGTCAAGTCGACGTGCTTAAGTTCAAGCCCCGGTTGAGTCGATCGAATTTTTAAATTAAAACTTTAAGTTAAGATTCGGTAATTTACAATCCATGCACACCGTAAGGAACTTCATTCCTGGTTGGGGTCCCATGACCCCACTATTTTTTTTCCTTGTGTATTTGATTTTATTTGATCGCCGAAAGAGAAGATATGTATATCATATGGCACCACATAAGTAAGTGCAAAAAAAAAAATAAAAAAAATAATTCATTACTCTTTGTCGTAGTGATGGATCACTTGTCCCAGTAATGAATCGTCTTGTCCAAGTAATGGATCAGGTTGACAAAGTAACGTTATTATTGCTTGATTATCAATTTAAGTTGATATTTAATGATTCAATATTAAAAAGTGCGGTATGAAGACAATAGTCACTGAAAAACTTTATGAAAAACAATTATCGAAGTGGTTTTTCTTCTATTAATTTAAATCAAACTCCGAAGTGAAACAAATTATAACAAAATGACACCATGACTCAGAGTGACACATATGTGTCAAAAAGATCCCGTTTGTGAAAGAATATGAAACTTGATATTGTTCGATGTACTGATTCATAACTGGCATATGATCCATTACTGGGACGTTAACCTTGTATTATGAAGCCGATTAGCGACGTTGATTAGCAACATTAAGTAGCGGGCAACAACAAGCACAATGCATACGCTCAGACAGTGTCATAGGTAGCAACAACCACACAGTCCGACCTAACGGAGCACGCTTATGCCGAAAATAACAACAACAAGAGTTGTTGTAATATTTGGAGTAAACATGCCAGGCTAGTTGTTGTTGCTTATGCGCCAGATGGCGAAAGTGACGGTTGAAGAGGAATGCCAAAATTACAACAAAGCATGATGTTGTTGTTACTTTCTTTTATGACTATTCACTTTATGACTACAGACCGTCATTCTATATTCTGTTTCATTCTCTCGCAGGCTAAATCATATATATGTATAGTCTGTCTCTTTTTCATGTCGTTTCATCGAGTTTCAAATCATACCCATGCTAAAGAAGTTTCACTTCAAAAAGTTTTCCATACTACGTTTCAAGTTTCGCTATAAGTGGGTGTAGGCATGCCAACTTTTGGTCAAAATAGTTTTCATTCCTCCCTAAGAACATAACTGTAAAGTTTCAAGTCAATTGGTTAAAAAACAAAAAAGTTTTCCATACAACGGGTCAATTTTCGCTAGAAAAGGCCGTGGCCCACTTTTGGTCATAATTGTTTTCATTCCTCCCTAAGAACATAACTGTAAAGTTTCAAGTCAATTGGTTAAAAAACAAATAAGTTTTCCATACAGCGGTTCAAGTTTTGCGATAAGTGGGCGTAGCCATGCCCACTTTTGGTCAAAATAGTTTTCATTCCTCCCTAAGAACATAACTATAATGTTTCAAGTCAGTTGGTTCAAAAAACAAAAAAGTTTTCCATACAACGGGTCAAGTTTAGCTATAAGTGGGCGTGTCCATGCACACCTTTGGT
This sequence comes from Phortica okadai, assembly GCA_034638295.1. Taxonomy (NCBI): domain Eukaryota; kingdom Metazoa; phylum Arthropoda; class Insecta; order Diptera; family Drosophilidae; genus Phortica; species Phortica okadai. Next base: position 32,887,754 of record CM067848.1, on the reverse strand, counting down.
CAAAATAGTTTTCATTCCTCCCTAAGAACATAACTGTAATGTTTCAAGTCAGTTGGTTGAAAAAACAAAAAAGTTTTCCATACAACGGGCCAAGTTTAGCGATAAGTGGGCGTGTCCATGCACACTTTTGGTCAAAATAGTTTTCATTCCTCCCTAAGAACATAACTGTAATGGTTCAAGTCAATTGATTAAAAAACAAAAAAGTTTTCCATACAACGGGTCAAGTTTCGCTATAAGTGGGCGTGGCTACACCCACTTTTGGTCAAAATAGTTTTCATTCCTCCCTAAGAACATTACTGTAAAGTTTCAAGTCAATTGGTTAAAAAAAAAAAAAGTTCTCCATACAACGACGTGAATATTGCTTCTCTTCTCTTCTTCATTTTGTATGGGACCTACCAGTTCCAGTAGTCCAATATCAATGAACTGTAAGTGGGTGTAGCCATGCCCACTTTTGGTCAAAATAGTTTTCATTCCTCCATAAGAACGTAACTGTAAGGTTTCAAATCAATTCGTTAAAAAACAAAAACGTTTTCCATACAACGGGTCAAATTTAGCTATAAGTGGGCGTGGCTACGCCTACTTTTAGTCAAAATAGTTTTTATTTCTCCCTAAGAACATAACTGTAATGTTTCAAGTCAATTGATTAAAAAACAAAAAAGTTTTCCATACAACGGGTCAAGTTTCGCTATAAGTGGGCGTGGCCATGCCCACTTTTGGTCAAAATAGTTTTCATTCCTCCGTAACAACGTAACTGTAAAGTTTCAAGTCAATTGGTTAAAAAACAAAAAAGTTTTCCATAGCTTCCATAGTTTGGACATCTCAGGATGCAATGAGCTAAAACAATGAAACTTAGTATATAGGATATTAAGATAAAGAGAAATTCAATCCAGAAAATGGGCATGGCAAGACCGAATATAGCGTCCTTACAGGTTTTTTGTTTCTTTTAAAGAAAGTTTCACTTAAAACAGGTGTACTATGTTGCACGCGATTTTTTTTTTTTTTTAAAGAAAATTATAATGACTGGCGGTTTGCCTAAATGCCCAATAAAGGGTAACAAGGAACTATTGGTGGCATGTTGCATATGCGAGTCTACTGTTCACCTAAAATGTGCCGAATTAAATGGCTGCATTGCTGGCATTTTTGAGAAAAACATCGGCCTTCACTGGTGCTGTCCACAATGTCGTTCTTCAGAGACTGAGTTACGCAAGTGGTTCAATCTTATGAATAACGCACATAAAGATTTTTCGAAAGATTTCAAGCGACTTAACGAAAAATTTAAGTCGTCTCCAGCCTTAAGTCAGTGGAACCTTCCCCTAAGCGAAAAAGGCCTTATCCGCTGCTAAACATTTCTATTCCGACAACTTTATGTATTTCGGATGAAACCTCGAAATTCTTTTCACCACTTCCATCACCTAATGTTCCGATTGTTGTCATAGCATCAGAAGGTTCATATGCTTCTGTTGCTAAAAACAATAATGCTGTTCGTTCCGAAGTTATTCATACCGTTTCTAGAAGTAATCTCCCTCATCAAGAACCAAAAAAACTTGTTGTTGTACCACATGCGCCTCATAAGAAATTTATATATCTTCCTCGCTTAGCAGCTGATACTGCGGAAAGTGGTATAAGCACCTTAAACAATTTACAAATTTAAATTTAACTCAACGCGATCTATTTCATCCTTCAAAATTTCAATGCCAGAGTCATTCTTCAACGTTTTAGCTGACTCAAATTTCTGGCCTGATGGTTGGGTTGTGCACGAGTTCAAATTTAAAGACCGTACTAATTCGGTAAACACGGTCTTCGACATCAAAAAACTGACGTCTCGTAGTACCACTTCAGTTTTGACAGTAAATTTATAAAATGTCAGGTGGTTAAACTCAAAACTAACTTCTCTTTATTTAAAAAGCTTCTTTATCTTCTGATATAATTGTCTTTGTCGAAACTTGGCTTTGCTCTAATATTTTAAATTCGGAACTACTCTTTGACAGCTTTATTACTTTTCGTGAAGATCGTCTTCGCAAAGTTGGTGGTGTAGTTCTAATCTCTATTGCTGTTAAACACACATCGGAAAAAATTGGTTCGCAAGGTACTGACGATATTGAGCTGATATGCGTTAAAATGACTCTTGCAAAGACTCATGTTTTCATTACGTGCTCCTACATTCCACCACATTCAGAAGCATCAGTATGTTCAGCGCATATAAACGCTATTCAATCTGTACCAGACTTGGTTAAGGACTCAGATACGATGCTGGTCTTTGAAGACTTCAACCTCCCTCATAATTCTTGGATTGCATCCGAAAATTGAAATATAGTAACTCCTTTCTCTAGTAATGAATTTATTGATTCTTTGCTTGAATCATCATTTAACCAAATAAACAGCATACAAATTTTAAGGATCGAATCTTAGATCTTGTTTTCATAAACAACATTGAGGGTGCATCGCTTTGCAGATCCCCTCTAGTATCACAACATGAAGAATCTTACCACCCAACGTTGGAGCTTACAATTACACTAAACTAACTAACATATCGTCGTCAAAATCCTGTAGATGCCAAGCCTAACACATGTGCTCGGATCTCTCCGAAGCTTATTTAACGTGGGATGTACCACAATGTGGTTTAAACCCACGGTGCTCAAATATGCGTACAGTGCGCATAAGCGCACTAGTACACACATTGCACAGTGAGCCTGGAACAATGCGCCAGCTAACGCCCCTTTGAAAACTGCTGAAAAATACAGCAGAGTTCATCGGTACCAAAATAATTGCATGCAATACCCCTTGGTGAGGGGCGAGGTTCATCTAAAAACCTCTGCTGATCTTGGGTCACAGCACCCGGTTGAAACGCAACTCCACGCCGAGATTTGCATCTCTACCCGCGACTTGGGTTACCACAACCACCACGATACTCCCACAAGGGGGCCTACCGCTCGGTCAGGACAGGACTGCAAGCAGTCCTGTGGGCTCCTGACCTCCCGTGGTACCAATTTGGGGCTTGGTCAACCCACCTCTTCAGTCCCGACAGACTCGGATGAGGCCACCTGGTGCCAGTTTTGAGTCAACAGCCCGGGACTGGCAACCCATACACTCACCGCCTATTGTGGTACCGCTCTCCTCCTACGTCTGTCGAAGATGGCACGCACCAACACGTCCAGTCTTCTACGTCTCAGGGGGGTTTCCATCGCTGCCGTCACACGCCAAACGCCGTCAGTCATGCGGATGCCAAGTCCATCGAGGTCTCGCAAGTCTGCATAGAGGGGGCAGTCACACAGCACGTGGAGCCAGTCTTCGCTATCAGAACCGCATGAGCATGCGGGCGATTCGCTGAGACTCATTCTATACAGAAATGCGTTAAGCGATCCGTGGCCCGTCAGCAAGAAGCTGGCACGCATCGAAAAACCAAAGTCTCTCGAGCTATAGACGAACCTGACGTCGGGGAGATATCGGTGAGTAACCCGGCCCGGGCTCTCACTATCGTCACACCGCGATTGCCACTCGCGTATCACTTGTTCCCCTAGCCGTGCCAGTTTCTGCATCCAGCTCAGATTTGCCAGATCTTCGCCGTACAGCCAATCGCTTTCCTCCAGCGGGTAGTCACCCTTGAGTTTGAATCTGATTGCCAATTTCTTGGCAACCAGGTCAAACGGGGGAGCTCCAGCAAGAACCTGCAGTGCCACAGTGGGCACTGTTCGGCATACCGGTAGGCATCCAAGCAGGACGAGCCTTTGGCATGACAAGAGTCGCTTGCGCGCGACAACTTGTTTCGACGTAACGCCGTACCAAACCGAGGCACCAAACAGAGTACAAGGCTCCATGAGTCCGGCATATATGTTCCGCTTGTCGCGAGGACTGAGACCCCAGTCGACTCGCAGTACGCGTGCCAAAGCACTTACGACTCCAGTCAGCCTACCGCGTAAGCACGCGATATGCGGGTGAAAACTCAACCGCTCGCCGACTGTGATGCCAAGGTACCGATATTTGTCAACGTACCGTAGACTTGCTCCTGCAAGTTGTACGGTAGGGTGCCTATTTGGTGACAAACGACCTTTCAGCAACATGACTGCCGTCTTGCTCGTTGACACTGTCACGCCAACTTCGCGTCCCCAAGCGTCTACGATGGACATCAGATGCGTGCCACGTCTTTCCAGATTCGTACGAACCTCGCCCGTAACGAAGAGTAGCAAGTCGTCTGCATACGCGCTGAACGTACACCACGGTTCCAAGCATGGACCACTGATGGACCCCTGTGGGCAACCTCGTGTCACCGGAACAGTGACTTCTCCATACCTGCTGACCATACTTGCGCTCCTGCCAGAAAAGTAGCTCTGCCACAAGCTAGTTTCCTAACAGCCGTACTCACGTAGTTTCCGCATCACGGCATCCCATTCGGCGTGGTCGAATGCGCCTTTGAAATCGACGAAAATTCCGAGGACATAATATTCTGGGCAGGTAGCAACTGTGCTCACCACGTGCCTCCAGGCATCTTCCACAGAACGTCCAGGTCGGAATCCAAATTGCCATCTGTGCCCGGTTGGCAGCACATCTTGTAATCGGTTGACCATGATACCCTCAAGCACTTTGCCAAAGACTGGCAACAGGCAGATACCACGATAAGGAGCAGGGTCGCCCCTGTCCTTATCGTATCCCTTGAGCAACGGAACAACGCGAGGGCGTTTCCACTCGGCGGGGAAGTATCCTGTACAGGGCTGTAAGTGCTCGGGTATGGCGTGCCACACTGCCTTGCAAATGACACCAGTGATGCTGTATAAACCAGGAGCGCGTCTGCTGCTCAGACTGGCGATACGGTCATCAACCTTGACAGCAGCAAGCGTCGGTGGGGACATTGGAGCCGTATCCGGGACGGCCGCAGGTACTGCGGACTCCGTAACTGGGAAAAAGTTACGGAGGAGTAGCCGCGCACAGTCGTGCCAGGTTACAACTATGCCGCCATCAGACCGAAGGCATCCAATGTCGGTGCTCTTTTTGCGTCCACGGCAAATCCTGTAAACGCGGCCCCATGGGTCACCAGTGTGCTCGTTCACGTAACGCCTCCAATGCTGCTCCTTCGCCGACAGGATGAGCTTCTTGTATTGCGCTACGGCAAGCCGTAGTGCGGGCGCAAGAAGCTCAGCATCGACGGTGCCACACCGTCGTGCATCCTGGAGCCGACGCCTCAGTCTCCTGACCTCTTGGCGCTTTGAAGACAACTCGGCGGTCCACCAAGTTGTCTTCAAACGGGCTCTTGGCGGTCTGCGACCTAGCGCATGATCGCACGCAAAGTGCACCATGCATCGCAGCGCAGCAGCCTGGTCGTCCAACGGCGTTTCAGCGAAGTCCTCGGGCAGTTCCGCTATCCTTCTTGCCACAACGTCCTCAAACCATCGCCAATCTGCATTTGCGTGATTCCAGGACGGCACAGGAGCAAAGCTCTCAACTGTGCTGGGGGTATGCGTCACCATAACATTAATAATGTTATGGTCGCTGAGCTCCCACTCGTCCACTCTCCAGTCATATGCGGCCCACATAGACGCTGCGTGATTGACGATGGTTACGTCGATATCGCTCTGGCCTTGGCGATTATCATACGTGTACGACTCACTGAACTGATTAAGCACGCCGGCTCTATTCAGCAGGATCCAATCAGACAGCAGTTCACCCCGTATAAGGTTCGGGATCCTCCGAGCGAACTCGGGAAGCTTACTGAACCAAGTGGGGACACTGCATTCGCGTCGAGTCCAAGGATGACGGGCGTGCTGCTAGCCAGTAGCAGCACCGCATCCATGTACATGAGGTACGTTTCGATGTTGGCTTCGCATCGGCAGTATACGGAGCTCAGGAAGATTGAGCCAAATCTTCCAGTGACACTCACAAATTCCGTGGCAAGTGACAGCATACAGATGGCATCTGGGTCGTCGATGATGACTGCTGCTTTCCCTCGTCGGTCGGAGAACACACGCATCCCGGCTGGGAAACCTGTGATCCGACCCGCCATGTCGACATAGGGTTCCTGGACAAGTGCGAACAGATGGCCAGAGTCACGCATGCGGACTCCGAGCTCGATGGCAGCAGCTCGGCCTCGACCACAATTCGCTTGGGTGAAACTAAACATATTAATGTCTAGCTTGCACCCTCGCTAGCACGGCAGCGTAGATAGGGCATGCGCCGCTGAGCATGTGATGCCCAGATGGTTGCCCACGGAAGCGGCAGTTCCGGCAGTCCACCGGGTGCACACACTTCGCCAAATTATGGCCGGTCTGTCCGCACTGTCGGCAGACAGTCTCCTTCAGGCGGCAATCAGCAACTTTATGGTCAAATCCGACGTAGCGATGGCATGCGTACGTGCGGACCAAGGACCGGGTGCGGTACGAGAACCACTTAATGTACACTCGAGCGCCGTCGAGTATACTGTGGGTCTTCTCGTTGACCTCCAGTGTCACGTTCACCGTTGGGCCGTCTGTCACTGACCATGGCTTGGTCTCCAGATGAACCGCTTTGGTGAATTCCGCCTGCGACATCTGGTCCTCAAAGTTGTTTTTAAACAACTCGACCATAAAATTCTCCGGCGTAATGGCGGTGTCCACGTCATGGACCATCATCCGCGGCATCAGCTCCTTGCTGGGTACGACGTCCAAGCCAGCCTCCTTGAAGCGCGCACTAGCAGCAACGCGCTTTATCTCGCTCTCCGATGGGGTGCGGATGACCGCACCGCCCCGGCGCAACTCGCGTACAGTGTGTACGCGCACGCCAACGGTTGGTACGACCTCGCTACGCACCTTGTTGGCGACATCGGCGCTGCTGAGGCCAGGCGTCTTACTGCTGACGACGACGGACCACGTCTTGCGAGGTTTCGCGATCCGTGGAGCGGCGACGGGGGCAGCAGGCGCCGGCAGCCCGGGGTACGCGGCAGCGGTCCGGTCGCGCGGGCGGCAGCTGGTGCAGCAGGAGGCGGCGGCATCCTCGCCGTGGTGGCGGCGGCAGTCGCGATGCGCACGTTTTCAAGTGCCAGCGCCATGACGAGCTCGTCATAACGTGGCATTGCCTCGAAAACGGCACACGACGTGGCGGTAGACATACCTCCCGTCAGTATCGCTCCCTGGCCAGCCTGTCGCGTGGCGGTCAGCTCTGCGAGCACAGCAGACTGGCCGGCGGCAACGATCGTCGTTGCGCGACACGTCTCGGGGACGGCGGTTGCGACTGCACGCGTTGGCCCATGACGGGCGGCGCGTTCGCCGGCCTTGGCGGTGGCCATGGCCTTCGCAACGGCGGCGGTGACGACGGACGTCAGCGGTCCGTCCTCCTCATCACCGGCGGCGACGGTATAACTGCGAGCGGCGCGGGCGGCGGCGGCGGCGGACGACGTTTGCACGTCGTCGTCATCGTCAATAGTGACGGTATCCTCAACGCTGCGGGGGGGCGGCTGCAGTTTTAGCGGTGGCACAGTGGCGGCGGGGGTGGAGAGGACGGCGAACTCTGGTTCGTTGTCGGCGGCGGCGGTGGGCTGCAAATCAGCCTGCAGCGATGCAGGCTGAGATCCTGGTTGGGATGCAGGCAGCGGCGGCAGGCCCTCGCCTGCTCCACGCGCCATCTTCTTCGAGGACTGACACTTCGGCCTCGGCTTCCTCACCCTCTTCTTGCTGCTGGCATCGCTAGTGCCACAGCTGCTGACGTCACTGGCACGCAGCGATGACAAGCATAAGTCCTTATAAGTGAGCGAGTTCTGTATGAGAACCATTTCACATACACTTCGCTCTCCGAAGGTGTGCGGATCACCGCACCGCCCCGGCGCAACTCGCCGTACAGTGTGTACGCGCACGCCAAGGGTCGGCACGACCTCGGTACGCACCTTGTTGGCGACTTCGGCGCTGCTGAGGCCAGGCGTCTTGCTGCTCACGACCACCGACCACGTCTCGCGACACGCGGAGCGGCGACGGGAACTGCAGCAGGAGCCGGCAGCCCGGGGTACGCGGCAGCAGCTGGGGCAGCAGGAGGCGGCGGCGTCCTCGCGGTGGTGGCGACTCCTGCAGCGACGCAGGCTGAGATCCAGACGAAGGCCTGCCGCCGCGCGCTAACTTCTTAGCCTTCGACTTAGGCCGCGGCTTGCGTCGCTTCATGCTGCCGGTATCGCTCGTACCGCAGCTACTGACGTCACTACTGACGTCCATGGACGAATCCATGACGACGCTTCTGGCGCTACTCTTTACTTCCTGCGACACTTTCGGAACAACGGGTAGGTGGCGGTATCCGGTTGTTGCAGACGATGGAAGCTGTTAGTCAATACACAAACTAAGGTTTGTGTCTGAGCTAACCAGAGTCTTCACCAATAGGTGGCGTTGCACTGAAAAGTGCAGGTGTAGCACGTGGGGTGGCGCTGTTTTGTTTACGCAAATAAATTGCGTAAACAAATATAAGCGCACAGCGAAAAAATGCCGTTATGTCCACAAACAAATTGCACACAAGTGCCAGATGTCACTTATTTACTTCGCGACGCGTAAACAAGTCACTGTTATCACACTTACAGTTTGCTGGGCGTGCCAGATGTTGTTTACTAAAAATGTAGTAAACAAGGTACCGTTACGAATTAAATTCACTGCGAAGAACACACACTCGATTTTAATTCATCCGCGACGACGAAAAACACGTCCGTTCGCTTCAACGGTTGGCTCACCTATGCCAAGCCTAACCGTGAAAAACCAATTTTGAACGTCTTGGTCATTTGCTTTCTAACACTGATTGGTCATACATTCATAACACGTCCAACATTCAAAGGGCGATAGAGTTTTTTAACGCAACTATGTACAATATGTTTAAATTGTGCGTACCAAGAGTTATGATACTTTCACAATCCAAAAAAAAAAATCTCCGTGGTTTTCAAAAGAAAAAGCTCGACTAAAGAATTTAAAAACCAGTAAGGACGCTTTAGGGGAAGGGGAGGGGAAATCAAGGGGAGGGGGAAAATTGTGGTATGCAGTTTTGTAGAGCTCTTCATGCTGAGTCTACATACCGACTTTTATGTTTGTATCTCTTCGGGTGTTCGAGTTACAACGTTTTAAAAAAGTGGGCGGTGCTGGTTGGGCGGGAAGGAGTGGGCGTGGCACAAAACCGTTTAAACTTGATGTAGTGCCAAGCATCACGAGTCTACCCTCCAAATTACAAGTCTCTAGCTTTTACAGTTTCCGAGAACCATTGGTAAATACGGACGGACGGTCGGAAAGGGCTCAATCGATTTCTCTTGTCATCCTGATCAAGTATATATATACTTTATGGGGTCCCCTTCCCCTCCTTCTATGCGTTACACACATTCCGTTCAAACAAACTTAATTTACCCTGACACACTGTATGTGCAGGGTATAAAAAAGAGTTTTCCATACAACGATTCAAATCTGTTTTTTATACTTTTCACGTATGTGAAATAGTATATTAACTTTGTGCTGAAGTTTGTAACAGATCGAAATATTCATTTCCGACTATATAAAGGATATATATTCTTGATCAGGGCGACAAGACGAGTTGATTTAGCAATGTCTGTCTGTCCGTCCGTCTGTCTGTATATATACAATCACCTCCCACAGTTTTGAAGATGAAATTTTAAACATAGTAGTTTTACATAGTCCGACTACATGCCTGAAAGTTTCATTGAGATTGGACATCTGGAACTGGTAGTTCAGATACAAAATGAAGAAGAGGAACAGAAGCAATATTCACGTCGTTGTATGGAAAACTTTTTTGTTTTTTAACCAATTGACTTGAAACTTTACAGTTATGTTTTTAAGGAGGACTGAAAACAATTTTGACCAAAAGTGGGCGTGGCCACGCCCTTTTATAGCGAAAATTGACCTGTTGTATGGAAAACTTTTTTGTTTTTTAACCAATTGACTTGAAACTTTACAGTTATGTTCTTAGGGAGGAATGAAAACTGTGTTGACCAAAAGTGGGCGTAGTCAGGCCTACTTATAGCGAAAATTGACCCGTTGTATGGAAAACTTTTTTGTTTTTTAACCAATTGACTTGAAACTTTGCAGTTATGCTCTTAGGGAGGAATGAAAACTATTCATTTAGTTTTTTTATAGTGACACAACGTGAAAAGTATTATAGCTTCAGCCTTGCTGAAGATAGCGTCCTTACTGGTTTTCCTCTTGTATCGCCCTAGATATATAATTTCTTAATGAAATAAAATTTATTCCACATTTTTAAGATGATTGCAGATCGAGATATCGTGTACACTAACAAAATGGATTTTCAAAAAAGGGCTTTGTTGTATACGGTTTTTTTTTTTTTAAACCAACATCTTAATGTGTACATATGCACATTTAAACATATTAAAAACATGTATATTTGTGTTAAAAAAAAAATATATTACTTATGTGACTATTTTTTCGAGTGCCAGTGTGGCGTAACCCCTTAATGTTATTGTTGTTGTTGAAATTACAACAAGTTGTTTTTTTTCTATTGTAAAGAGAATAAAATTATATATCAGAAAATAACATATTTGAGTGTGATATCTGCATTAGCATTGGAAATAGAGTATGTTAAACATTGCACACAAGAAAGCATGCCGTACGAACTAATAGTGGTCGGGGCTCGTACTACATTTTTATTTCTGAGTTGTGAATTTGCCATACAAATGCGTGATTAATTTTTGGAACGAAGTTCATTTACGGAGCTTACATGTAGACTGAAATGAGAGAAAATTTCAAAATCGTCACGTAACGAAATGAGTTTTTCGTGTATGTATGTGTGGGACTATAATGCTATAATGCTAACGTTGTTGCTACTTGCATGACAAAAGTTATAAACTCAGTAGTCATCAAAAAATAGCAACAACAAACATGTATAGTTGTAATTTTGGCATTTCTCTTCCACCGTCACTTTCGCCATCTGGCGCATATGCAACAACAACCAACTTGCTTACGCCAAATATTACAACAACTCTTGTTGTAATATTCGACACAAGCATTCACCGTTAGGTCACCCAGTGTCTGAACGCATGCCTTGTGTTTGTTGTTGCTCGCTAATCAGCGTTGCTGCCAAATAATCAACGTCGCTACTCAACGTCAATAATCAGCATCGCTAATCAGCTTCATAATCTGTGAGACGCGAATTCATCTGCAATTCGCGTCCTCACAATGGCTACCTATGAATATAAATTGATCCTGTTATAATAATAATTGCGTTGTTATTCCAAGTTAAAGATGCCGAATTTTCAAAAAATGTTGTATGTTATTAAATGTTGAAAAAAAAGGTAAAACTTTAAGGTATTAAATTTTTTTTTTTTGGATTTTTCCAAAATTTGTGGGATGACAGTAGAATGTTTCGAGAATATAGTGTAAAAAATTCAGCTTGATCCGATAAAAACTGACGAAGATAGAGCGTTTTCAGTTTCAGTCTTCCTATGCGGCTTATAGCGCAAAGCAAAAGTTTAATTTGATTTTCCCACAACTTGCTTTTGCAAGGTCGGTGACCGCTCTCACTCGAAAACTAACAAACCGATTCTTTTGAAATTTTACAGGCATTTTCTAGACATAATTAGCCGTGCCCTGACGTTGAGGTTTTTTTATACCCTGTACACACACTGTGTATCAGGGTATATTAAGTTTGTTTGAGACGGTTTGTATGTAACGCATAGAAGGAGGGGAGGGGGACCCTATAAAGTATATATATTCTTGATCAGGATGACAAGACGAATTGATATAGCCCTGTCTGTCCGTCCGTCCGTCCGTCCGTCCTCACCAATGGTTCTCGAAAACTATAAAAGCTAGAGACTTGAAATTTGGTGGATAGACTCGTGAGGTCAAACGCTAGATCAAGTTTGAACGATTTTTTGCCACGCCCACTCCTTCCTGCCCATCGAGCACCACCCATTTTTTCAAAAGGCTGTAGCTCGAAAACCTGATGAGTTAGAAACATGAAAATGAGTATGTAGACTCAGTATGTATAGCTCTACAAAACTGCATACCACATTTTTTCCCCCTCTCCTTCGTTTCCCCTCAAAAAGTTGTTTTCTTAAAATTGCTGTATCTCCTAAACTATAATAGATACAATGCTGAAATTTTGTATGCAAACTCAGTAAACATAAACTGCATACCACAAACTTTCATTTTTAACGCTGTGTGACAACGCAAAGACAAACAAGTTGAAATTTGGCATAAATTGCGCTTTGAACACTGCTTTATCCTATTTGTAACAAAAACCATACTTAACACTGCGAAAACTATTAAAGCTAGAGACTTGAAATTTGGAAGATAGACTCGTGTGGTCGAACACTAGATCAAGTTTGAAGGAATTTTTGCCACGCCCATTCCTTCCCGCCCATCGAGCACAACAAAAGGTAATATTTTTCTTAAAATTGCTGTATCTCCTAAAGTATAAAGAATACAATGCTGAAATTTGGTATGCAAACTCAGGTAACATACCTTTTTAAAACTGCATACAACAAACTACCACTTTCCCCGCAAAGACCAACACACTAAAATTATGCAGCAATGCTTTGTAGCAAAATCCGTACTAAAGCGCCATCTAATGGCAACATTGCACTGTGAGCCCTGCCTCACTATTAGCAAATACACAAACCATATCGTGGTACACTGCTTTTGCTGTCGGCGAATGTTTAACTTGTTATCAACATAGGTGTGTGTACAGGGTATTATATAGTTGAGAATACTAAACTATACCGCCCTTACTGGTTTTTTTTTTAGTTTGAGGTATTTTTTCAGCAGCTTGAAGGTTGAAATCGATATTTTGACTTCAAGATGCTAAAAAAAAATTAAAAAAATTTTTGAAGTGAAACTTCTTTAGCATGGGTGCGATTTGAAACTCGATGAAACGACATGAAAAAGAGACAGACTATACATTTATATGATTTAGCCTGCGAGAGAATGAAATAGAATATAGAATGACAGTCTGTATTCATAAACTGAGGAGTCATAAAAAAAAAGTAACAACAACAACATGCTTAGTTGTAATTTTGGCATTTCTCTTCAACCGTCACTTTCGCCATCTGACGCATATGCAACTACATGTTATTATTTTCGGCGTAAACAAGCACTTTCAATACGGACAGTGTGGTTGTTGCTACCTACGACACTGTCTGAGCGTATGCATTGTGTTTGTTGGTGCCAGCTACTTAGCGTCGCTAATCAGCTTCATAATATATGAGCAATAAATAAAGTCAAGTAGATTCCACACATTGGAGCATTGGTAGTTAACTTGACTTTGTTCTTCGGGAGACAGAATTAATTTTTCTTCTTCGCGTTTATGCATTCAAAAATCTACGCATTCCAACTTGCCCAAATAACATGGGGACACATACATTTTTTCATAAAATTTACCATTTTTACGAGTTTTTTAAACCATTTTAAATAATTTGAAGATTATTTCAACAATTTAATTTGAATGTATTTACTTTTCAATCTTCGAAAATAGATACAAGCAGATTGATTGTTTTCCAGCTCAAAAAAATTGGTGGATAATATATATTTAACAGACACTCAAATTTTCCTTGTTATTGTTTTGAAATCATCGACCTGAATTGTTGCAAAGACCTTCCAATTTTATTACCATAAATCATTAATTAGAGGAAAAAAGCAAATTTACTTCATTGTATGTAAAACGTTTTTTGTTTTTTAATCAATTGTCTTGAAACTTCACACTTTTTGTCTTACAGAGACATAAAAACTATTTTGATCAAAAATTAGGCATTGCTACGCCTACTTATAGCAAAAATTGATAATTAAAAATTAGTGTATAGGATATTAACATAAAGAGAAATTCAATCCAGAAAATGGGCATGGCAAGACCGAAGATAGCGTCCTTATTGGTTTATTGTATCTTTTAAAGAAAGTTTTACTTCATACACGTGTACTGTGTTGCACGCGATTTTTCTTTTTTTAAAAAACCTCGACGTCAGGACACTGCAAATTTCATCAGCTAAAATCATTTATTTTGTCTTGAGTTTGCGATGATTTAGTAGTTTGTAATCGTGGTCACCGCAAGCCACATTTTTTCACTGGCATCAATTTAAAACTGCTTCCATCGTCTCAAACTTTTTTTAATTTTAATGAAAGTTTCAGGAAATATGCTTAAGATATTACTTATTAACTTCCCATTCAAATAACTGAACAAATGCTTATCGTTTTCCTTAATAAAAATCACGAAAATGTGTTTTTTTTTCAATGAATTAACCTTACCCCCCCCTTAATATAAATAAAATTATACAAAAATTTTTAATATTTCGTGTTGGACCGTGTTCGGAAAATTTTAAACCGTGCGTGTTGCAAATTTAAATTTTCGTGCTGTGTTGGGTAGTGTCGAAAAATTGCGGTCCATGCCCACTTCTAGTACCACGGTTGAAACCCTAAAGCAGGCAGAGCTGTTGCTCGTCAAGTCGACGTGCTTAAGTTCAAGCCCCGGTTGAGTCGATCGAATTTTTAAATTAAAACTTTAAGTTAAGATTCGGTAATTTACAATCCATGCACACCGTAAGGAACTTCATTCCTGGTTGGGGTCCCATGACCCCACTATTTTTTTTCCTTGTGTATTTGATTTTATTTGATCGCCGAAAGAGAAGATATGTATATCATATGGCACCACATAAGTAAGTGCAAAAAAAAAAAAAAAAAAATAATTCATTACTCTTTGTCGTAGTGATGGATCACTTGTCCCAGTAATGAATCGTCTTGTCCTAGTAATGGATCAGGTTGACAAAGTAACGTTATTATTGCTTGATTATCAATTTAAGTTGATATTTAATGATTCAATATTAAAAAGTGCGGTATGAAGACAATAGTCACTGAAAAACTTTCTGAAAAACAATTATCGAAGTGTTTTTTCTTTTATTAATTTAAATCAAACTCCGAAGTGAAACAAATTATAACAAAATGACACCATGACTCAGAGTGACACATATGTGTCAAAAAGATCCCGTTTGTGAAAGAATATGAAACTTGATATTGTTCGATGTACTGATTCATAACTGGCATATGATCCATTACTGGGACGTTAACCTTATATTATGAAGCCGATTAGCGACGTTGATTAGCAACGTTAAGTAGCGGGCAACAACAAGCACAATGCATACGCTCAGACAGTGTCATAGGTAGCAACAACCACACAGTCCGACCTAACGGAGCACGCTTATGCCGAAAATAACAACAACAAGAGTTGTTGTAATATTTGGAGTAAACATGCCAGGCTAGTTGTTGTTGCTTATGCGCCAGATGGCGAAAGTGACGGTTGAAGAGGAATGCCAAAATTACAAAAAAGCATGATGTTGTTGTTACTTTCTTTTATGACTATTCACTTTATGACTACAGACCGTCATTCTATATTCTGTTTCATTCTCTCGCAGGCTAAATCATATATATGTATAGTCTGTCTCTTTTTCATGTCGTTTCATCGAGTTTCAAATCATACCCATGCTAAAGAAGTTTCACTTCAAAAAGTTTTCCATACTACGTTTCAAGTTTCGCTATAAGTGGGTGTAGGCATGCCCACTTTTGGTCAAAATAGTTTTCATTCCTCCCTAAGAACATAACTGTAAAGTTTCAAGTCAATTGGTTAAAAAACAAAAAAGTTTTCCATACAACGACGTGAATATTGCTTCTCTTCTCTTCTTCATTTTGTATGGGACCTACCAGTTCCAGTAGTCCAATATCAATGAACTGTAAGTGGGTGTAGCCATGCCCACTTTTGGTCAAAATAGTTTTCATTCCTCCATAAGAACGTAACTGTAAGGTTTCAAATCAATTCGTTAAAAAACAGAAACGTTTTCCATACAACGGGTCAAATTTAGCTATAAGTGGGCGTGGCTACGCCTACTTTTAGTCAAAATAGTTTTTATTTCTCCCTAAGAACATAACTGTAATGTTTCAAGTCAATTGAATAAAAAAAAAAACAAAAAAGTTTTCCATACAACGGGTCAAGTTTCGCTATAAGTGGGCGTGGCCATGCCCACTTTTGGTCAAAATAGTTTTCTTTCCTCCGTAACAACGTAACTGTAAAGTTTCAAGTCAATTGGTTAAAAAACAAAAAAGTTTTCCATAGTTTCCATAGTTTGGACATCTCAGGATGCAATGAGCTAAAACAATGAAACTTAGTATATAGGATATTAAGATAAAGAGAAATTCAATCCAAAAAATGGGCATGGCAAGACCGAATATAGCGTCCTTACAGGTTTTTTGTTTCTTTTAAAGAAAGTTTCACTTAAAACAGGTGTACTATGTTGCACGCGATTTTTTTTTTTTTTTGAAAGAAAATTATAATGACTGGCGGTTTGCCTAAATGCCCAATAAAGGGTAACAAGGAACTATTGGTGGCATGTTGCATATGCGAGTCTACTGTTCACCTAAAATGTGCCGAATTAAATGGCTGCATTGCTGGCATTTTTGAGAAAAACATCGGCCTTCACTGGTGCTGTCCACAATGTCGTTCTTCAGAGACTGAGTTACGCAAGTGGTTCAATCTTATGAATAACGCACATAAAGATTTTTCGAAAGATTTCAAGCTACTTAACGAAAAATTTAAGTCGTCTCCAGCCTTAAGTCAGTGGAACCTTCCCCTAAGCGAAAAAGGCCTCATCCGCCGCTAAACATTTCTATTCCGACAACTTTATGTATTTCGGATGAAACCTCGAAATTCTTTTCACCACTTCCATCACCTAATGTTCCGATTGTTGTCATAGCATCAGAAGGTTCATATGCTTCTGTTGCTAAAAACAATAATGCTGTTCGTTCCGAAGTTATTCATACCGTTTCTAGAAGTAATCTCCCTCATGGTGATCAAGAACCAAAAAAACTTGTTGTTGTACCACATGCGCCTCATAAGAAATTTATATATCTTCCCCGCTTAGCAGCTGATACTGCGGAAAGTGGTATAAGCACCTTTAACAATTTACAAATTTAAATTTAACTCAACGCGATCTATTTCATCCTTCAAAATTTCAATGCCAGAGTCTTTCTTCAACGTTTTAGCTGACTCAAATTTCTGGCCTGATGGTTGGGTTGTGCACGAGTTCAAATTTAAAGACCGTACTAATTCGGTAAACACGGTCAAGCCTTCGACGTCAAAAAACTGACGTCTCGTAGTACCACTTCAGTTTTGACAGTAAATTTATAAAATGTCAGGTGGTTAAACTCAAAACTAACTTCTCTTTATTTAAAAAGCTTCTTTATCTTCTGATATAATTGTCTTTGTCGAAACTTGGCTTTGCTCTAATATTTTAAATTCGGAACTACTCTTTGACAGCTTTATTTCTTTTCGTGAAGATCGTCTTCGCAAAGTTGGTGGTGTAGTTCTAATCTCTATTGCTGTTAAACACACATCGGAAAAAATTGGTTCGCAAGGTACTGACGATATTGAGCTGATATGCGTTAAAATGACTCTTGCAAAGACTCATGTTTTCATTACGTGCTCCTACATTCCACCACATTCAGAAGCATCAGTATGTTCAGCGCATATAAACGCTATTCAATCTGTACCAGACTTGGTTAAGGACTCAGATACGATGCTGGTCTTTGAAGACTTCAACCTCCCTCATAATTCTTGGATTGCATCCGAAAATTGAAATATAGTAACTCCTTTCTCTAGTAATGAATTTATTGATTCTTTGCTTGAATCATCATTTAACCAAATAAACAGCATACAAATTTTAAGGATCGAATCTTAGATCTTGTTTTCATAAACAACATTGAGGGTGCATCGCTTTGCAGATCCCCTCTAGTATCACAACATGAAGAATCTTACCACCCAACGTTGGAGCTTACAATTACACTAAACTAACTAACATATCGTCGTCAAAATCCTGTAGATGCCAAGCCTAACACATGTGCTCGGATCTCTCCGAAGCTTATTTAACGTGGGATGTACCACAATGTGGTTTAAACCCACGGTGCTCAAATATGCGTACAGTGCGCATAAGCGCACTAGTACACACATTGCACAGTGAGCCTGGAACAATGCGCCAGCTAACGCCCCTTTGAAAACTGCTGAAAAATACAGCAGAGTTCATCGGTACCAAAATAATTGCATGCAATACCCCTTGGTGAGGGGCGAGGTTCATCTAAAAACCTCTGCTGATCTTGGGTCACAGCACCCGGTTGAAACGCAACTCCACGCCGAGATTTGCATCTCTACCCGCGACTTGGGTTACCACAACCACCACGATACTCCCACAAGGGGGCCTACCGCTCGGTCAGGACAGGACTGCAAGCAGTCCTGTGGGCTCCTGACCTCCCGTGGTACCAATTTGGGGCTTGGTCAACCCACCTCTTCAGTCCCGACAGACTCGGATGAGGCCACCTGGTGCCAGTTTTGAGTCAACAGCCCGGGACTGGCAACCCATACACTCACCGCCTATTGTGGTACCGCTCTCCTCCTACGTCTGTCGAAGATGGCACGCACCAACACGTCCAGTCTTCTACGTCTCAGGGGGGTTTCCATCGCTGCCGTCACACGCCAAACGCCGTCAGTCATGCGGATGCCAAGTCCATCGAGGTCTCGCAAGTCTGCATAGAGGGGGCAGTCACACAGCACGTGGAGCCAGTCTTCGCTATCAGAACCGCATGAGCATGCGGGCGATTCGCTGAGACTCATTCTATACAGAAATGCGTTAAGCGATCCGTGGCCCGTCAGCAAGAAGCTGGCACGCATCGAAAAACCAAAGTCTCTCGAGCTATAGACGAACCTGACGTCGGGGAGATATCGCTGAGTAACCCGGCCCGGGCTCTCACTATCGTCACACCGCGATTGCCACTCGCGTATCACTTGTTCCCCTAGCCGTGCCAGTTTCTGCATCCAGCTCAGATTTGCCAGATCTTCGCCGTACAGCCAATCGCTTTCCTCCAGCGGGTAGTCACCCTTGAGTTTGAATCTGATTGCCAATTTCTTGGCAACCAGGTCAAACGGGGGAGCTCCAGCAAGAACCTGCAGTGCCACAGTGGGCACTGTTCGGCATACCGGTAGGCATACCCTTTGGCATGACAAGAGTCGCTTGCGCGCGACAACTTGTTTCGACGTAACGCCGTACCAAACCGAGGCACCAAACAGAGTACAAGGCTTAATGAGTCCGGCATATATGTTCCGCTTGTCGCGAGGACTGAGACCCCAGTCGACTCGCAGTACGCGTGCCAAAGCACTTACGACTCCAGTCAGCACGCGATATGCGGGTGAAAACTCAACCGCTCGCCGACTGTGATGCCAAGGTACCGATATTTGTCAACGTACCGTAGACTTGCTCCTGCAAGTTGTACGGTAGGGTGCCTATTTGGTGACAAACGACCTTTCAGCAACATGACTGCCGTCTTGCTCGTTGACACTGTCACGCCAACTTCGCGTCCCCAAGCGTCTACGATGGACATCAGATGCGTGCCACGTCTTTCCAGATTCGTACGAACCTCGCCCGTAACGAAGAGTAGCAAGTCGTCTGCATACGCGCTGAACGTACACCACGGTTCCAAGCATGGACCACTGATGGACCCCTGTGGGCAACCTCGTGTCACCGGAACAGTGACTTCTCCATACCTGCTGACCATACTTGCGCTCCTGCCAGAAAAGTAGCTCTGCCACAAGCTAGTTTCCTAACAGCCGTACTCACGTAGTTTCCGCATCACGGCATCCCATTCGGCGTGGTCGAATGCGCCTTTGAAATCGACGAAAATTCCGAGGACATAATATTCTGGGCAGGTAGCAACTGTGCTCACCACGTGCCTCCAGGCATCTTCCACAGAACGTCCAGGTCGGAATCCAAATTGCCATCTGTGCCCGGTTGGCAGCACATCTTGTAATCGGTTGACCATGATACCCTCAAGCACTTTGCCAAAGACTGGCAACAGGCAGATACCACGATAAGGAGCAGGGTCGCCCCTGTCCTTATCGTATCCCTTGAGCAACGGAACAACGCGAGGGCGTTTCCACTCGGCGGGGAAGTATCCTGTACAGGGCTGTAAGTGCTCGGGTATGGCGTGCCACACTGCCTTGCAAATGGCACCAGTGATGCTGTATAAACCAGGAGCGCGTCTGCTGCTCACACTGGCGATACGGTCATCAACCTTGACAGCAGCAAGCGTCGGTGGGGACATTGGAGCCGTATCCGGGACGGCCGCAGGTACTGCGGACTCCGTAACTGGGAAAAAGTTACGGAGGAGTAGCCGCGCACAGTCGTGCCAGGTTACAACTATGCCGCCATCAGACCGAAGGCATCCAATGTCGGTGCTCTTTTTGCGTCCACGGCAAATCCTGTAAACGCGGCCCCATGGGTCACCAGTGTGCTCGTTCACGTAACGCCTCCAATGCTGCTCCTTCGCCAGCAGGATGAGCTTCTTGTATTGCGCTACGGCAAGCCGTAGTGCGGGCGCAAGAAGCTCAGCATCGACGGTGCCACACCGTCGTGCATCCTGGAGCCGACGCCTCAGTCTCCTGACCTCTTGGCGCTTTGAAGACAACTCGGTGGTCCACCAAGCTATCTTCAAACGGGCTCTTGGCGGTCTGCGACCTAGCGCATGATCGCACGCAAAGTGCACCATGCGTCGCAGCGCAGCAGCCTGGTCGTCCAACGGCGTTTCAGCGAAGTCCTCGGGCAGTTCCGCTATCCTTCTTGCCACAACGTCCTCAAACCATCGCCAATCTGCATTTGCGTGATTCCAGGACGGCACAGGAGCAAAGCTCTCAACTGTGCTGGGGGTATGCGTCACCATAACATTAATAATGTTATGGTCGCTGAGCTCCCACTCGTCCACTCTCCAGTCATATGCGGCCCACATAGACGCTGCGTGATTGACGATGGTTACGTCGATATCGCTCTGGCCTTGGCGATTATCATACGTGTACGACTCACTGAACTGATTAAGCACGCCGGCTCTATTCAGCAGGATCCAATCAGACAGCAGTTCACCCCGTATAAGGTTCGGGATCCTCCGAGCGAACTCGGGAAGCTTACTGAACCAAGTGGGGACACTGCATTCGCGTCGAGTCCAAGGATGACGGGCGTGCTGCTAGCCAGTAGCAGCACCGCATCCATGTACATGAGGTACGTTTCGATGTTGGCTTCGCATCGGCAGTATACGGAGCTCAGGAAGATTGAGCCAAATCTTCCAGTGACACTCACAAATTCCGTGGCAAGTGACAGCATACAGATGGCATCTGGGTCGTCGATGATGACTGCTGATTTCCCTCGTCGGTCGGAGAACACACGCATCCCGGCTGGGAAACCTGTGATCCGACCCGCCATGTCGACGTAGGGTTCCTGGACAAGTGCGAACAGATGGCCAGAGTCACGCATGCGGACTCCGAGCTCGATGGCAGCAGCTCGGCCTCGACCACAATTCGCTTGGGTGAAACTAAACATATTAATGTCTAGCTTGCACCCTCGCTAGCACGGCAGCGTAGATAGGGCATGCGCCGCTGAGCATGTGATGCCCAGACGGTTGCCCACGGAAGCGGCAGTTCCGGCAGTCCACCGGGTGCACACACTTCGCCAAATTATGGCCGGTCTGTCCGCACTGTCGGCAGACAGTCTCCTTCAGGCGGCAATCAGCAACTTTAAGGTCAAATCCGACGTAGCGATGGCATGCGTACGTGCGGACCAAGGACCGGGTGCGGTACGAGAACCACTTAATGTACACTCGAGCGCCGTCGAGTATACTGTGGGTCTTCTCGTTGACCTCCAGTGTCACGTTCACCGTTGGGCCGTCTGTCACTGACCATGGCTTGGTCTCCAGATGGACCGCTTTGGTGAATTCCGCCTGCGACATCTGGTCCTCAAAGTTGTTTTTAAACAACTCGACCATAAAATTCTCCGGCGTAATGGCGGTGTCCACGTCATGGACCATCATCCGCGGCATCAGCTCCTTGCTGGGTACGACGTCCAAGCCAGCCTCCTTGAAGCGCGCACTAGCAGCAACGCGCTTTATCTCGCTCTCCGATGGGGTGCGGATGACCGCACCGCCCCGGCGCAACTCGCGTACAGTGTGTACGCGCACGCCAACGGTCGGTACGACCTCGCTACGCACCTTGTTGGCGACATCGGCGCTGCCGAGGCCAGGCGTCTTACTGCTGACGACGACGGACCACGTCTTGCGAGGTTTCGCGATCCGTGGAGCGGCGACGGGGGCAGCAGGCGCCGGCAGCCCGGGGTACGCGGCAGCGGTCCGGTCGCGCGGGTGGCAGCTGGTGCAGCAGGAGGCGGCGGCATCCTCGCCGTGGTGGCGGCGGCAGTCGCGATGCGCACGTTTTCAAGTGCCAGCGCCATGACGAGCTCGTCATAACGTGGCATTGCCTCGAAAACGGCACACGACGTGGCGGTAGACATACCTCCCGTCAGTATCGCTCCCTGGCCAGCCTGTCGCGTGGCGGTCAGCTCTGCGAGCACAGCAGACTGGCCGGCGGCAACGATCGTCGTTGCGCGACACGTCTCGGGGACGGCGGTTGCGACTGCACGCGTTGGCCCATGACGGGCGGCGCGTTCGCCGGCCTTGGCGGTGGCCATGGCCTTCGCAACGGCGGCGGTGACGACGGACGTCAGCGGTCCGTCCTCCTCATCACCGGCGGCGACGGTATAACTGCGAGCGGCGCGGGCGGCGGCGGCGGCGGACGACGTTTGCACGTCGTCGTCATCGTCAATAGTGACGGTATCCTCAACGCTGCGGGGGGGCGGCTGCAGTTTTAGCGGTGGCACAGTGGCGGCGGGGGTGGAGAGGACGGCGAACTCTGGTTCGTTGTCGGCGGCGGCGGTGGGCTGCAAATCAGCCTGCAGCGATGCAGGCTGAGATCCTGGTTGGGATGCAGGCAGCGGCGGCAGGCCCTCGCCTGCTCCACGCGCCATCTTCTTCGAGGACTGACACTTCGGCCTCGGCTTCCTCACCCTCTTCTTGCTGCTGGCATCGCTAGTGCCACAGCTGCTGACGTCACTGGCACGCAGCGATGACAAGCATAAGTCCTTATAAGCGAGCGAGTTCTGTATGAGAACCATTTCACATACACTTCGCTCTCCGAAGGTGTGCGGATCACCGCACCGCCCCGGCGCAACTCGCCGTACAGTGTGTACGCGCACGCCAAGGGTCGGCACGACCTCGGTACGCACCTTGTTGGTGACTTCGGCGCTGCTGAGGCCAGGCGTCTTGCTGCTCACGACCACCGACCACGTCTCGCGACACGCGGAGCGGCGACGGGAACTGCAGCAGGAGCCGGCAGCCCGGGGTACGCGGCAGCAGCTGGGGCAGCAGGAGGCGGCGGCGTCCTCGCGGTGGTGGCGGCGGCAATCTCCAGACGCACGTTTTCAAGTGCCAACGCCATGACGAGCTCGTCATAGCGCGACATCGCCTCGAAAACGGCGCATGAAGCAGCTGTTGACATCCCTCCTGTCAAAACAGCTCCTTGCACGGCGCGTGGCAGTCAGCTCTGCAAGAACTGCAGAGGAGCCGGCAGCCACGATAGACGTGGCGCGGCACGTCTCAGGGACGGCGGCGGCGACTCCTGCAGCGACGCAGGCTGAGATCCAGACGAAGGCCTGCCGCCGCGCGCTAACTTCTTAGCCTTCGACTTAGGCCGCGGCTTGCGTCGCTTCATGCTGCCGGTATCGCTCGTACCGCAGCTACTGACGTCACTACTGACGTCCTTGGACGAATCCATGACGACGCTTCTGGCGCTACTCTTTACTTCCTGCGACACTTTCGGAACAACGGGTAGGTGGCGGTATCCGGTTGTTGCAGACGATGGAAGCTGTTAGTCAATACACAAACTAAGGTTTGTGTCTGAGCTAACCAGAGTCTTCACCAATAGGTGGCGTTGCACTGAAAAGTGCAGGTGTAGCACGTGGGGTGGCGCTGTTTTGTTTACGCAAATAAATTGCGTAAACAAATATAAGCGCACAGCGAAAAAATGCCGTTATGTCCACAAACAAATTGCACACAAGTGCCAGATGTCACTTTACTTCGCGACGCGTAAACAAGTCACTGTTATCACACTTACAGTTTGCTGGGCGTGCCAGATGATGTTTACTAAAAATGTAGTAAACAAGGTACCGTTACGAATTAAATTCACTGCGAAGAACACACACTCGATTTTAATTCATCCGCGACGACGAAAAACACGTCCGTTCGCTTCAACGGTTGGCTCACCTATGCCAAGCCTAACCGTGAAAAACCAATTTTGAACGTCTTGGTCATTTGCTTTCTAACACTGATTGGTCATACATTCATAACACGTCCAACATTCAAAGGGCGATAGAGTTTTTTAACGCAACTATGTACAATATGTTTAAATTGTGCGTACCAAGAGTTATGATACTTTCACAATCCAAAAAAAAAAATCTCCGTGGTTTTCAAAAGAAAAAGCTCGACTAAAGAATTTAAAAACCAGTAAGGACGCTTTAGGAGAAGGGGAGGGGAAATCAAGGGGAGGGGGAAAATTGTGGAATGCAGTTTTGTAGAGCTCTTCATGCTGAGTCTACATACCGACTTTTATGTTTGTATCTCTTCGGGTGTTCGAGTTACAACGTTTTAAAAAAGTGGGCGGTGCTGGTTGGGCGGGAAGGAGTGGGCGTGGCACAAAACCGTTTAAACTTGATGTAGTGCCAAGCATCACGAGTCTACCCTCCAAATTTCAAGTCTCTAGCTTTTACAGTTTCCGAGAACCATTGGTAAATACGGACGGACGGACGGAAAGGGCTCAATCGATTTCTCTTGTCATCCTGATCAAGTATATATATACTTTATGGGGTCCCCTTCCCCTCCTTCTATGCGTTACACACATTCCGTTCAAACAAACTTAATTTACCCTGACACACTGTATGTGCAGGGTATAAAAAAGAGTTTTCCATACAACGATTCAAATCTGTTTTTTATACTTTTCACGTATGTGAAATAGTATATTAACTTTGTGCTGAAGTTTGTAACAGATCGAAATATTCATTTCCGACTATATAAAGTATATATATTCTTGATCAGGACGACAAGACGAGTTGATTTAGCCATGTCCGTCTGTCCGTCCGTCTGTCTGTATATATACAATCTCCTCCCACAGTTTTGAAGATATCGAGCTGAAATCTTGCACAGAGATTTCTTATTTGTGCGATCAACTCATTTGTCGGATCCAGCCATATCGGACAACTGGAACTGGTAGCCCCCATACGAAAAGAAGAAGAAAAATCAACAAAACTTGAATCGTTGTATGGAAAACTTTTTTGTTTTGTATGATGAATTTTAAACATAGTAGTTTTACATAGTCCGACTACATGCCTGAAAGTTTCATTGAGATTGGACATCTGGAACTGGTAGTTCAGATACAAAATGAAGAAGAGGAAGAGAAGCAATATTCACGTCGTTGTATGGAAAACTTTTTTGTTTTTTAACCAATTGACTTGAAACTTTACAGTTATGTTCTTAGGGAGGAATGAAAACTATTTTGACCAAAAGTGGGCGTAGTCAGGCCATTTTATAGCGAAAATTGACCTGTTGTATGGAAAACTTTTTTGTTTTTTAACCAATTGACTTGAAACTTTACAGTTATGTTCTTAGGGAGGAATGAAAACTGTTTTGACCAAAAGTGAGCGTAGTCAGGCCTACTTATAGCGAAAATTGACCCGTTGTATGGAAAACTTTTTTGTTTTTTAACCAATTGACTTGAAACTTTGTAGTTATGCTCTTAGGGAGGAATGAAAACTATTCATTTAGTTTTTTTATAGTGACACAACGTGAAAAGTATTATAGCTTCAGCCTTGCTGAAGATAGCGTCCTTACTGGTTTTCCTCTTGTATCGCCCTAGATATATAATTTCTTAATGAAATAAAATTTATTCCACATTTTTAAGATGATTGCAGATCGAGATATCGTGTACACTAACAAAACGGATTTTCGAGTTTTGTTGGTTATTGGGCCAATTTTCGAGTTAATTTTTGTTCATTTTGTTCAAACTTGAACGCGGGTTGTAAAGGCCAATCTTTCTCATCAAAATTAAAAAATTATGTTTCTAATTTGATTCTCCTCCTACCCGTTTCGGCGACATTTTTCGCCTTCATCAGGGAGTCTGCTTTATTTTTTATAATTTTCACAAAAAAGAGATAATTCATATGTACATTTAACATTCTGATTACATTTGATATTGCAATTTACGTTTTATACCTTAATGCATATGTTTGGGTTTACAGCTGTTTTTTGTTTTTTGTCTCTCAGTGTCGTCATTGTTATTGCACTAGTTTTTAATTTTTATTTTTGTCAAGTTTTTGTTTGTCCACTGTGATCACAGCTGCGTAAGTAAAGTTCGTTTGATCTATGTCTTCTTTGTGGTTTATTGTTCTGCCCTCTCTTTGTTGAATTCTTAAGCTCTCTAGTGTCATTCTTGTCCCTTGCCTTCTCTCTATGTCTAAAAGTTTTGTGTTGTCAAAATCAGCAGAGTGTCCTGTTGTTGTTGTGTGCTGCGAGAGAGCTGTTGACATTCGTCCGTTCTTAGCGTCTCCTCTATGCTCAGCTATTCTTGTGTAGAGCGCGCGTTTCGTCGTACCTACATACACACCGTCGCATGGCTCCCCTACTTTGCCCATGCACCTTATTTCATACACCACGTTGGTTTGATTTTCTTTGTTTATTTTGTCTTTGGTGTTTGTGAATAATCGTCTAATGTTGTTGTGTGCTTTATATGCGTAGCATATATTGGAGGTGTTTTCTGGCATTATTTTCGCCAATGTCGTTCTGTCTGTTATATGTTCTATATAAGGTATACTTATGTACCTTCTTTCCTTGTCTTGTTTGTCATCTTTTTATACTTTTCACTTATGTGAAATAGTATATTAACTTTGTCACGGAGTTTGTAACAGATCGAAATATTAATTTCCGACTATATAAAGTATATATATTCTTGATCAGGACGACAAGACGAGTTGATTTAGCCATGTCCGTCTGTCCGTCTGTCTGTCTGTCTGTATGTATGCAAGCTAGTCCCTCAGTTTTGAAGCTATCGAGCTGAAACTTTGCACAGAGTCTTAGAATTTATTACGATGAATCATTCGTCGGAACCAGCATGATCGGATTATTGGAACAGGTAGCTCCCATACGAAAAGAAGAAGAAAAGTGAACAAAACTTGAATCGTTGTATGGAAAACTTTTTTGTTTTGTACAATAGAGTGCTGAAATTTTAAACATAGTAGTTTTACATGGTCCGACTACATGCCTGAAAGTTTCATTGAGATTGGACATCTGGAACTGGTAGCTCCCATACAAAATGAAGAAGAGGAAGAGAAGCCATATTCACGTCGTTGTATGGAAAACTTTTTTGTTTCTTAACCAATTGACTTGAAATTTTAAAGTTATGTTCTTAGGGAGGAATGAAAACTATTTTGACCAAAAGTGGGCGTAACCACGCGTAGCCACGCCCACTTATAGCGAAAATTTACCCGTTGTATGGAAAACTTTTTTGTTTTTTAACCAATTGACTTGAAACTTTGCAGTTATGCTCTTAGGGAGGAATGAAAACTATTTTGATCAAAAGTGGGCGTGGCCACGCCCACTCATAGCTTAACTTGACCCTTTGTATGGAAAACTTTCTTGTTTTTTAACCAATTGACTTGAAACTTTACAGTTATGTTCTTAGGGAGGAATGAAAACTATTTTGACCAAAAGTGGGCGTAGCCACGCCCACTTATAGCGAAAATTGACACTTTGTATGGAAAACTTTTTTGTTTTTTAACCAATTGACTTGAAACTTTACAGATATGTTCTTAGAGAGGAATGAAAACTATTTTGACCAAAAGTGGGCGTAGCCACGCCCACTTACAGCGAAAATTGACCCTTTGTATGGAAAACTTTTTTGTTTTTTAACCAATTGACTTGAAACTTTGCAGTTGTGCTCTTAGGGAGGAATGAAAACTATTTTGATCAAAAGTGGGCATGGCCACGCCCACTTATAGCTTAACTTGACGCTTTGTATGGAAAACTTTTTTGTTTTTTAACCAATTGACTTAAAACTTTACAGTTATGTTCCTAGGGAGGAATGAAAACTATTTTGACCAAAAGTGGGCGTAGCCACGCCTACTTATAGCGAAAATTGACCCGTTGTATGGAAAACTTTTTTGTTTTTTAACCAATTGATTTGAAACTTTGCAGTTATGCTCTTAGGGAGGAATGAAAACTATTTTGACCAAAAGTGGGCGTAGCCACGCCCACTTATAGCGAAAATTTATCCGTTGTATGGAAAACTTTTTTGTTTTTTAACCAATTGACTTGAAACTTTGCAGTTGTGCTCTTAGGGAGGAATGAAAACTATTTTGATCAAAAGTGGGCATGGCCACGCCCACTTATAGCTTAACTTGACGCTTTGTATGGAAAACTTTTTTGTTTTTTAACCAATTGACTTAAAACTTTACAGTTATGTTCCTAGGGAGGAATGAAAACTATTTTGACCAAAAGTGGGCGTAGCCACGCCTACTTATAGCGAAAATTGACCCGTTGTATGGAAAACTTTTTTGTTTTTTAACCAATTGATTTGAAACTTTGCAGTTATGCTCTTAGGGAGGAATGAAAACTATTTTGATCAAAAGTGGGCGTGGCCACGCCCTTTTATAGCGAAAATTGACCCTTTGTATGGAAAACTTTTTTGTTTTTTAACCAATTGACTTGAAACTTTACAGTTATGTTCTTAGGGAGGAATAAAAACTATTTTAACCAAATGTGGGCATGGCTACGCCCACTTATCGCAAAACTTGAACCGTTGTATGGAAAAATTTTTTGTTTTTTAACGAATTGACTTGAAACATTACAGTTATGTTGTTAGGGATGCATGAAAACTATTCATTTAGTTTTTTTTATAGTGACACAAAGTGATAAGTATTATAGCTTCAGCCTTGCTGAAGATAGCGTCCTTACTGGTTTGTTTTGTTTTGGATCATCTCTCGTCATACGTGTTATTAAATCGTCAATTAGTTTTTCGGGATAGTTGTTTTTTATTAACATTGTTTTTAGTTTAATGTAGGTATTGGCCCGGTATTTCATGTCACTCAGTGCATAGGCTTTTGCAATGATGTTTTTTGCCGTATTGATTTTTTGATTACGTGGTTGGTTCGATAGGTAATTCATAATCCGCCCCGATGCTATTTCTTTTGTGTACCAATCAAATTTGAGTTTTCCGTTTTCATTTTCCATCTTCGTATCTAAGTACGCTATTTGCTTGTTGGACTCAATTTCTATCGTAAATTGAATCCTATGGTGTTGCTTGTTGAGCGTGTGTAATATAGTGTCTGCATCCTTTTGTTTTATTATGCAAAAAATGTCGTCGACATATTTAGATAAATGTTTGATATGGATGCCTCTTGTAGCCAGGTTTTTTATGGCCTTTTCAATTAAATTGTCTAATACAATATTAGCAATGGTAGGGGAGATGAGGTTTCCCATAGGCATGCCAAAAATCTGGTTAGACACTATGTTATCGTAAGTCAGGTAGTTATTGTCTATTAGAATAAACTCAAGCATTTCGATGAATTTCTGTTTTGGTATGTCCGTGTATTTTGTTATATCAGTCCATCTATCCATGATGTTTTTTATGGCAAGTTTGATTGGTATATTTGTAAACAACGATACAACGTCAAAAGAAACTAGAATTTCGTCATCGTCGATTTTTGTGTGTTGTAGTTTAGTTTTGAGTTGTACTGCGTTTTTAATGTTGTATTCTTCCGACGTTATATTATTTATTATGTTGCCTATATGTTTCGCCATATTATAGCATGGGACATTAGTCGAAGATGCAATTGGTCTTAGTGGTGTGCCTTCTTTATGGATTTTTGGAAGTCCATATATCCTTGGTGCTTGTCCTCCTGAGCAATACAGTTTTGTTTTTAGTCTGGCGTCAATGTGTTTTTGTTTGTACAAAGCATTAATTATGGAGTTGTTCTTTTTTATTAGTTGTTGTGTTGGGTCTGTTCTCATTGTTCTGTAAGTTGTTTTATCACTTAGAAGTTGTAACATTTTGTCTTTGTAGTCCCTTTTGTACATGATAACCGTCTTGTTTCCTTTGTCGGCTTGAGTCACTACTAGTTTGTCATTGTGTTTTTTAACAAGTTCATGTGTCGTTTTTGCTATGTTTGATATGAAAATATCTTTTTGGTCCATTTTTCTTTTATGTTTAAAATTATTCAATCTGGCTGCTAGTTTGCTCCTCGTGGTGTATCTCTGTTTTTCGTCTTGTATTTCCTGTATCCCTTGTTCCAGGTCTCCAATGATGTGAATAGGTGAGATGTTTCTGTTTGTCACTGGTAGTGCAAATTTTGGGCCTAACGAGAGAAGCCATTGGTTTTCTTCGGGGAAATACACATCCGTCATGTTCTCAAACCAGTCTTTGTTTAATTTAATATTAAATTTGTTGGCCAATGTGGTTTTCATCTTATCCAGTTTTTGTTCGATTGTATTGTCTGTGTTTGTTCGTATTTTTTGATATGCTAATTTTTGGTCCTTTGCCAGTTCTACCATGTCACGTTCAGAAAGTGTCTTCTTAAGTTCATAGAAAATATGTGTTTGTGTTTTGTTAATTGTGTGAATATGTGTTTGTGTCTCTTTGATTTCTAATCGTAGGATTTTTAGTAAAAAGTTGGTCTCGAGTCTTTGGAGTATTATTCTAGTATTGTGACAATTAAAATTGTGTCGAAGTGCTGATGTTTTCCCTTGTAAGTGCTTAGGGATAATGTTGTAATGTTTGCATTGGATAAGATATTTTAGTCTACTACGTTGTTTTGCTAGTTTTTGTTGGTGTTTGTAGTAGCTTTTCACATAAGTTACCGTGTCGTCGCCGTATGTGTTGCGGATGTACTGCATATATCCTTTCATGATTGTTGTTTTTCTCTTGTTATGTACAGGTGTATGTTAGATGCTCCGGTATACCCTCCGGCATGTATTTATTGAGTTTTGTTGGTTATTGGGCCAATTTTCGAGTTAATTTTTGTTCATTTTGTTCAAACTTGAACGCGGGTTGTAAAGGCCAATCTTTCTCATCAAAATTAAAAAATTATGTTTCTAATTTGATTCTCCTCCTACGCGTTTCGGCGACATTTTTCGCCTTCATCAGGGAGTCTGCTTTATTTTTTATAATTTTCACAAAAAAGAGATAATACATATGTACATTTAACATTCTGATTACATTTGATATTGCAATTTACGTTTTATACCTTAATGCATATGTTTGGGTTTCACAGCTGTTTTTTGTTTTTTGTCTCTCAGTGTCGTCATTGTTATTGCACTAGTTTTTAATTTTTATTATACCCTGTACACACACTGTGTATCAGGGTATATTAAGTTTGTTTGAGACGGTTTGTATGTAACGCATAGAAGGAGGGGAGGGGGACCCTATAAAGTATATATATTCTTGATCAGGATGACAAGACGAATTGATATAGCCCTGTCTGTCCGTCCGTCCGTCCGTCCGTCCGTCCGTCCGTCCTCACCAATGGTTCTCGAAAACTATAAGAGCTAGAGACTTGAAATTTGGTGGATAGACTCGTGAGGTCAAACGCTAGATCAAGTTTGAAGGATTTTTTGCCACGCCCACTCCTTCCCGCCCATCGTGCACCACCCATTTTTTCAAAAGGCTGTAGCTCGAAAACCTGATGAGTTAGAAACATGAAAATGAGTATGTAGACTCAGTATGTATAGCTCTACAAAACTGCATACCACATTTTTTCACCCTCCCCTTCGTTTCCCCTCAAAAAGTTGTTTTCCTAAAATTGCTGTATCTCCTAAACTATAATAGATACAATGCTGAAATTTTGTATGCGAACTCAGTAAACATACCTTTTTAAAACTGCATACCACAAACTTTCATTTTTAACGCTGTGTGACAACGCAAAGACAAACAAGTTAAAATTTGGCATAAATTGCGCTTTGAACACTGCTTTATCCTATTTGCAACAAAAACCGTACTTAACACTGCGAAAACTATTAAAGCTAGAGACTTGAAATTTGGAAGATAGTCTCGTGTGGTCGAACACTAGATGAAGTTTGAAGGAATTTTTGCCACGCCCATTCCTTCCCGCCCATCGAGCACAACAAAAGGTCATTTTTTTCTTAAAATTGCTGTATCTCCTAAAGTATAAAGAATACAATGCTGAAATTTTGTATGCAAACTCAGATAACATACCTTTTTAAAACTGCATACAACAAACTACCACTTTCCCCGCAAAGACCAACACACTAAAATTTTGCAGCAATGCTTTGTAACAAAACCCGTACTAAAGCGCCATCTAATGGCAACATTGCACTGTGAGCCCTGCCTCACTATTAGCAAATACACAAACCATATCGTGGTACACTGCTTTTGCTGTCGGCGAATGTTTAACGTGTTATCAACATAGGTGTGTGTACAGGGTATTATATAGTTGAGAATACTCAACTATACCGCTCTTACTGGTTTTTGTCAAGTTTTTGTTTGTCCACTGTGATCACAGCTGCGTAAGTAAAGTTCGTTTGATCTATGTCTTCTTTGTGGTTTATTGTTCTGCCCTCTCTTTGTTGAATTCTTAAGCTCTCTAGTGTCATTCTTGTCCCTTGCCTTCTCTCTATGTCTAAAAGTTTTGTGTTGTCAAAATCAGCAGAGTGTCCTGTTGTTGTTGTGTGCTGCGAGAGAGCTGTTGACATTCGTCCGTTCTTAGCGTCTCCTCTATGCTCAGCTATTCTTGTGTAGAGCGCGCGTTTCGTCGTACCTACATACACACCGTCGCATGGCTCCCCTACTTTGCCAATGCACCTTATTTCATACACCACGTTGGTTTGATTTTCTTTGTTTATTTTGTCTTTGGTGTTTGTGAATAATCGTCTAATGTTGTTGTGTGCTTTATATGCGTAGCATATATTGGAGGTGTTTTCTGGCATTATTTTCGCCAATGTCGTTCTGTCTGTTATATGTTCTATATAAGGTATACTTATGTACCTTCTTTCCTTGTCTTGTTTGTCATCTTTTTTGTTTTGTTTTGGATCATCTCTCGTCATACGTGTTATTAAATCGTCAATTAGTTTTTCGGGATAGTTGTTATACCCTGTACACACACTGTGTATCAGGGTATATTAAGTTTGTTTGAGACGGTTTGTATGTAACGCATAGAAGGAGGGGAGGGGGACCCTATAAAGTATATATATTCTTAATCAGGATGACAAGACGAATTGATATAGCCCTGTCTGTCCGTCCGTCCGTCCGTCCTCACCAATGGTTCTCGAAAACTATAAGAGCTAGAGACTTGAAATTTGGTGGATAGACTCGTGAGGTCAAACGCTAGATCAAGTTTGAAGGATTTTTTGCCACGCCCACTCCTTCCCGCCCATCGAGCACCACCCATTTTTTCAAAAGGCTGTAGCTCAAAAACCTGATGAGTTAGAAACATGAAAATGAGTATGTAGACTCAGTATGTATAGCTCTACAAAACTGCATACCACATTTTTTCACCCTCCCCTTCGTTTCCCCTCAAAAAGTTGTTTTCCTAAAATTGCTGTATCTCCTAAACTATAATAGATACAATGCTGAAATTTTGTATGCAAACTCAGTAAACATACCTTTTTAAAACTGCATACCACAAACTTTCATTTTTAACGCTGTGTGACAACGCAAAGACAAACAAGTTGAAATTTGGCATAAAATGCGGTTTGAACACTGCTTTATCCTATTTGTAACAAAAACCGTACTTAACACTGCGAAAACTATTAAAGCTAGAGACTTGAAATTTGGAAGATAGTCTCGTGTGGTCGAACACTAGATGAAGTTTGAAGGAATTTTTGCCACGCCCATTCCTTCCCGCCCATCGAGCACAACAAAAGGTCATTTTTTTCTTAAAATTGCTGTATCTCCTAAAGTATAAAGAATACAATGCTGAAATTTTGTATGCAAACTCAGATAACATGCCTTTTTAAAACTGCATACAACAAACTACCACTTTCCCCGCAAAGACCAACACACTAAAATTTTGCAGCAATGCTTTGTAACAAAACCCGTACTAAAGCGCCATCTAATGGCAACATTGCACTGTGAGCCCTGCCTCACTATTAGCAAATACACAAACCATATCGTGGTACACTGCTTTTGCTGTCGGCGAATGTTTGACGTGTTATCAACATAGGTGTGTGTACAGGGTATTATATAGTTGAGAATACTCAACTATACCGCCCTTACTGGTTTTTTATTAACATTGTTTTTAGTTTAATGTAGGTATTGGCCCGGTATTTCATGTCACTCAGTGCATAGGCTTTTGCAATGATGTTTTTTGCCGTATTGATTTTTTGATTACGTGGTTGGTTCGATAGGTAATTCATAATCCGCCCCGATGCTATTTCTTTTGTGTACCAATCAAATTTGAGTTTTCCGTTTTCATTTTCCATCTTCGTATCTAAGTACGCTATTTGCTTGTTGGACTCAATTTCTATCGTAAATTGAATCCTATGGTGTTGCTTGTTGAGCGTGTGTAATATAGTGTCTGCATCCTTTTGTTTTATTATGCAAAAAATGTCGTCGACATATTTAGATAAATGTTTGATATGTATGCCTCTTGTAGCCAGGTTTTTTATGGCCTTTTCAATTAAATTGTCTAATACAATATTAGCAATGGTAGGGGAGATGGGGTTTCCCATAGGCATGCCAAAAATCTGGTTATACACTATGTTATCGTAAGTCAGGTAGTTATTGTCTATTAGAATAAACTCAAGCATTTCGATGAATTTCTGTTTTGGTATGTCCGTGTATTTTGTTATATCAGTCCATCTATCCATGATGTTTTTTATGGCAAGTTTGATTGGTATATTTGTAAACAACGATACAACGTCAAAAGAAACTAGAATTTCGTCATCGTCGATTTTTGTGTGTTGTAGTTTAGTTTTGAGTTGTACTGCGTTTTTAATGTTGTATTCTTCCGACGTTATATTATTTATTATGTTGCCTATATGTTTCGCCATATTATAGCATGGGACATTAGTCGAAGATGCAATTGGTCTTAGTGGTGTGCCTTCTTTATGGATTTTTGGAAGTCCATATATCCTTGGTGCTTGTCCTCCTGAGCAATACAGTTTTGTTTTTAGTCTGGCGTCAATGTGTTTTTGTTTGTACAAAGCATTAATTATG
Organism: Phortica okadai; assembly: GCA_034638295.1. NCBI lineage: Eukaryota > Metazoa > Arthropoda > Insecta > Diptera > Drosophilidae > Phortica > Phortica okadai. The sequence goes on along the minus strand of CM067848.1, from coordinate 32,852,696 downwards.
GAGTTGTTCTTTTTTATTAGTTGTTGTGTTGGGTCTGTTCTCATTGTTCTGTAAGTTGTTTTATCACTTAGAAGTTGTAACATTTTGTCTTTGTAGTCCCTTTTGTACATGATAACCGTCTTGTTTCCTTTGTCGGCTTGAGTCACTACTAGTTTGTCATTGTGTTTTTTAACAAGTTCATGTGTCGTTTTTGCTATGTTTGATATGAAAATATCTTTTTGGTCCATTTTTCTTTTATGTTTAAAATTATTCAATCTGGCTGCTAGTTTGCTCCTCGTGGTGTATCTCTGTTTTTCGTCTTGTATTTCCTGTATCCCTTGTTCCAGGTCTCCAATGATGTGAATAGGTGAGATGTTTCTGTTTGTCACTGGTAGTGCAAATTTTGGGCCTAACGAGAGAAGCCATTGGTTTTCTTCGGGGAAATACACATCCGTCATGTTCTCAAACCAGTCTTTGTTTAATTTAATATTAAATTTGTTGGCCAATGTGGTTTTCATCTTATCCAGTTTTTGTTCGATTGTATTGTCTGTGTTTGTTCGTATTTTTTGATATGCTAATTTTTGGTCCTTTGCCAGTTCTACCATGTCACGTTCAGAAAGTGTCTTCTTAAGTTCATAGAAAATATGTGTTTGTGTTTTGTTAATTGTGTGAATATGTGTTTGTGTCTCTTTGATTTCTAATCGTAGGATTTTTAGTAAAAAGTTGGTCTCGAGTCTTTGGAGTATTATTCTAGTATTGTGACAATTAAAATTGTGTCGAAGTGCTGATGTTTTCCCTTGTAAGTGCTTAGGGATAATGTTGTAATGTTTGCATTGGATAAGATATTTTAGTCTACTACGTTGTTTTGCTAGTTTTTGTTGGTGTTTGTAGTAGCTTTTCACATAAGTTACCGTGTCGTCGCCGTATGTGTTGCGGATGTACTGCATATATCCTTTCATGATTGTTGTTTTTCTCTTGTTATGTACAGGTGTATGTTAGATGCTCCGGTATACCCTCCGGCATGTATTTATTGAGTTTTGTTGGTTATTGGGCCAATTTTCGAGTTAATTTTTGTTCATTTTGTTCAAACTTGAACGCGGGTTGTAAAGGCCAATCTTTCTCATCAAAATTAAAAAATTATGTTTCTAATTTGATTCTCCTCCTACGCGTTTCGGCGACATTTTTCGCCTTCATCAGGGAGTCTGCTTTATTTTTTATAATTTTCACAAAAAAGAGATAATACATATGTACATTTAACATTCTGATTACATTTGATATTGCAATTTACGTTTTATACCTTAATGCATATGTTTGGGTTTCACAGCTGTTTTTTGTTTTTTGTCTCTCAGTGTCGTCATTGTTATTGCACTAGTTTTTAATTTTTATTTTTGTCAAGTTTTTGTTTGTCCACTATGATCACAGCTGCGTAAGTAAAGTTCGTTTGATCTATGTCTTCTTTGTGGTTTATTGCTCTGCCCTCTCTTTGTTGAATTCTTAAGCTCTCTAGTGTCATTCTTGTCCCTTGCCTTCTCTCTATGTCTAAAAGTTTTGTGTTGTCAAAATCAGCAGAGTGTCCTGTTGTTGTTGTGTGCTGCGAGAGAGCTGTTGACATTCGTCCGTTCTTAGCGTCTCCTCTATGCTCAGCTATTCTTGTGTAGAGCGCGCGTTTCGTCGTACCTACATACACACCGTCGCATGGCTCCCCTACTTTGCCAATGCACCTTATTTCATACACCACGTTGGTTTGATTTTCTTTGTTTATTTTGTCTTTGGTGTTTGTGAATAATCGTCTAATGTTGTTGTGTGCTTTATATGCGTAGCATATATTGGAGGTGTTTTCTGGCATTATTTTCGCCAATGTCGTTCTGTCTGTTATATGTTCTATATAAGGTATACTTATGTACCTTCTTTCCTTGTCTTGTTTGTCATCTTTTTTGTTTTGTTTTGGATCATCTCTCGTCATACGTGTTATTAAATCGTCAATTAGTTTTTCGGGATAGTTGTTATACCCTGTACACACACTGTGTATCAGGGTATATTAAGTTTGTTTGAGACGGTTTGTATGTAACGCATAGAAGGAGGGGAGGGGGACCCTATAAAGTATATATATTCTTGATCAGGATGACAAGACGAATTGATATAGCCCTGTCTGTCCGTCCGTCCGTCCGTCCGTCCGTCCTCACCAATGGTTCTCGAAAACTATAAGAGCTAGAGACTTGAAATTTGGTGGATAGACTCGTGAGGTCAAACGCTAGATCAAGTTTGAAGGATTTTTTGCCACGCCCACTCCTTCCCGCCCATCGAGCACCACCCATTTTTTCAAAAGGCTGTAGCTCGAAAACCTGATGAGTTAGAAACATGAAAATGAGTATGTAGACTCAGTATGTATAGCTCTACAAAACTGCATACCACATTTTTTCCCCCTCCCCTTCGTTTCCCCTCAAAAAGTTGTTTTCTGAAAATTGCTGTATCTCCTAAACTATAATAGATACAATGCTGAAATTTTGTATGCAAACTCAGTAAACATACCTTTTTAAAACTGCATACCACAAACTTTCATTTTTAACGCTGTGTGACAACGCAAAGACAAACAAGTTAAAATTTGGCATAAATTGCGCTTTGAACACTGCTTTATCCAATTTGTAACAAAAACCGTACTTAACACTGCGAAAACTATTAAAGCTAGAGACTTGAAATTTGGAAGATAGTCTCGTGTGGTCGAACACTAGATGAAGTTTGAAGGAATTTTTGCCACGCCCATTCCTTCCCGCCCATCGAACACAACAAAAGGTCATTTTTTTTCTTAAAATTGCTGTATCTCCTAAAGTATAAAGAATACAATGCTGAAATTTGGTATGCAAACTCAGATAACATACCTTTTTAAAACTGCATACAACAAACTACCACTTTCCCCGCAAAGACCAACACACAAAAATTTTGCAGCAATGCTTTGTAACAAAACCCGTACTAAAGCGCCATGTAATGGCAACATTGCACTGAGAGCCCTGCCTCACTATTAGCAAATACACAAACCATATCGTGGTACACTGCTTTTGCTGTCGGCGAATGTTTAACGTGTTATCAACATAGGTGTGTGTACAGGGTATTATATAGTTGAGAATACTCAACTATACCGCCCTTACTGGTTTTTTATTAACATTGTTTTTAGTTTAATGTAGGTATTGGCCCGGTATTTCATGTCACTCAGTGCATAGGCTTTTGCAATGATGTTTTTTGCCGTATTGATTTTTTGATTACGTGGTTGGTTCGATAGGTAATTCATAATCCGCCCCGATGCTATTTCTTTTGTGTACCAATCAAATTTGAGTTTTCCGTTTTCATTTTCCATCTTCGTATCTAAGTACGCTATTTGCTTGTTGGACTCAATTTCTATCGTAAATTGAATCCTATGGTGTTGCTTGTTGAGCGTGTGTAATATAGTGTCTGCATCCTTTTGTTTTATTATGCAAAAAATGTCGTCGACATATTTAGATAAATGTTTGATATGTATGCCTCTTGTAGCCAGGTTTTTTATGGCCTTTTCAATTAAATTGTCTAATACAATATTAGCAATGGTAGGGGAGATGGGGTTTCCCATAGGCATGCCAAAAATCTGGTTATACACTATGTTATCGTAAGTCAGGTAGTTATTGTCTATTAGAATAAACTCAAGCATTTCGATGAATTTCTGTTTTGGTATGTCCGTGTATTTTGTTATATCAGTCCATCTATCCATGATGTTTTTTATGGCAAGTTTGATTGGTATATTTGTAAACAACGATACAACGTCAAAAGAAACTAGAATTTCGTCATCGTCGATTTTTGTGTGTTGTTTTGTGTTTTTGTTTGTACAAAGCATTAATTATGGAGTTGTTCTTTATACCCTGTACACACACTGTGTATCAGGGTATATTAAGTTTGTTTGAGACGGTTTGTATGTAACGCATAGAAGGAGGGGAGGGGGACCCTATAAAGTATATATATTCTTAATCAGGATGACAAGACGAATTGATATAGCCCTGTCTATCCGTCCGTCCGTCCGTCCGTCCGTCCGTCCGTCCTCACCAATGGTTCTCGAAAACTATAAGAGCTAGAGACTTGAAATTTGGTGGATCGACTCGTGAGGTCAAACGCTAGATCAAGTTTGAAGGATTTTTTGCCACGCCCACTCCTTCCCGCCCATCGAGCACCACCCATTTTTTCAAAAGGCTGTAGCTCGAAAACCTGATGAGTTAGAAACATGAAAATGAGTATGTAGACTCAGTATGTATAGCTCTACAAAACTGCATACCACATTTTTTCACCCTCCCCTTCGTTTCCCCTCAAAAAGTTGTTTTCCTAAAATTGCTGTATCTCCTAAACTATAATAGATACAATGCTGAAATTTTGTATGCAAACTCAGTAAACATACCTTTTTAAAACTGCATACCACAAACTTTCATTTTTAACGCTGTGTGACAACGCAAAGACAAACAAGTTGAAATTTGGCATAAATTGCGCTTTGAACACTGCTTTATCCTATTTGTAACAAAAACCGTACTTAACACTGCGAAAACTATTAAAGCTAGAGACTTGAAATTTGGAAGATAGTCTCGTGTGGTCGAACACTAGATGAAGTTTGAAGGAATTTTTGCCACGCCCATTCCTTCCCGCCCATCGAGCACAACAAAAGGTCATTTTTTTCTTAAAATTGCTGTATCTCCTAAAGTATAAAGAATACAATGTTGAAATTTTGTATGCAAACTCAGATAACATACCTTTTTAAAACAGTATACAACAAACTACCACTTTCCTCGCAAAGACCAACACACTAAAATTTTGCAGCAATGCTTTGTAACAAAACCCGTACTAAAGCGCCATCTAATGGCAACATTGCACTGTGAGCCCTGCCTCACTATTAGCAAATACACAAACCATATCGTGGTACACTGCTTTTGCTGTCGGCGAATGTTTAACGTGTTATCAACATAGGTGTGTGTACAGGGTATTATATAGTTGAGAATACTCAACTATACCGCCCTTACTGGTTTTTATTAGTTGTTGTGTTGGGTCTGTTCTCATTGTTCTGTAAGTTGTTTTATCACTTAGAAGTTGTAACATTTTGTCTTTGTAGTCCCTTTTGTACATGATAACCGTCTTGTTTCCTTTGTCGGCTTGAGTCACTACTAGTTTGTCATTGTGTTTTTTAACAAGTTCATGTGTCGTTTTTGCTATGTTTGATATGAAAATATCTTTTTGGTCCATTTTTCTTTTATGTTTAAAATTATTCAATCTGGCTGCTAGTTTGCTCCTCGTGGTGTATCTCTGTTTTTCGTCTTGTATTTCCTGTATCCCTTGTTCCAGGTCTCCAATGATGTGAATAGGTGAGATGTTTCTGTTTGTCACTGGTAGTGCAAATTTTGGGCCTATCGAGAGAAGCCATTGGTTTTCTTCGGGGAAATACACATCCGTCATGTTCTCAAACCAGTCTTTGTTTAATTTAATATTAAATTTGTTGGCCAATGTGGTTTTCATCTTATCCAGTTTTTGTTCGATTGTATTGTCTGTGTTTGTTCGTATTTTTTGATATGCTAATTTTTGGTCCTTTGCCAGTTCTACCATGTCACGTTCAGAAAGTGTCTTCTTAAGTTCATAGAAAATATGTGTTTGTGTTTTGTTAATTGTGTGAATATGTGTTTGTGTCTCTTTGATTTCTAATCGTAGGATTTTTAGTAAAAAGTTGGTCTCGAGTCTTTGGAGTATTATTCTAGTATTGTGACAATTAAAATTGTGTCGAAGTGCTGATGTTTTCCCTTGTAAGTGCTTAGGGATAATGTTGTAATGTTTGCATTGGATAAGATATTTTAGTCTACTACGTTGTTTTGCTAGTTTTTGTTGGTGTTTGTAGTAGCTTTTCACATAAGTTACCGTGTCGTCGCCGTATGTGTTGCGGATGTACTGCATATATCCTTTCATGATTGTTGTTTTTCTCTTGTTATGTACAGGTGTATGTTAGATGCTCCGGTATACCCTCCGGCATGTATTTATTGAGTTTTGTTGGTTATTGGGCCAATTTTGAGTTCATTTTTGTTCATTTTGTTCAAACTTGAACGCGGGTTGTAAAGGTCAATCTTTCTCATCAAAATTAAAAAATTATGTTTCTAATTTGATTCTCCTCCTACGCGTTTCGGCGACATTTTTCGCCTTCATCAGGGAGTCTGCTTTATCTATAATATAAAAATGAATCGCAAAATGTGTTGGTAAGCGCATAACTCAACAACGCCTGGACCAATTTGGCCAATTCTTTTTTTTAAATGTTCGTTAAAGTTCAAAGATGGTTTTTACGGCGAGAAAAATTCAAATAATTGCCGGAAAAACCCTAAAAACAGACCTTTTCTTTTTCCCATACACACTTGCGACGTCGCAAGCATTAAACGTAACATGCTATGCTTCTTCTTATACGTCAGTATTGTTATGTGTTTGTTGATTGAAAGAGAACAAGAAAACTTTGAGAGAACGTACAAGCCAGAGAGTATTAAAATTAATTAATACTCTTTGCAAATTACAGGCACTAATGTGTAAACCAGTAAGGATTGGAGTCGACAGTACTCGACTCCGACATACCCTGTACCTTCAATTTGTACCAACTGTTTGAAGGCGTTGCCCCGCCCACTTTTTAATCGAAACAGATTTCATTTTCATTCAATTCCATATATACCAATTTTTACTCTTTGAGACCAATTCGTTCAAGAGATATAACGGCATTCTACCATGGCTATATGTGGGCGTGGTCACGCCCATTTCACAATTGAATCTTGTTATACTCCATCCCAATATCATATATGCAAAGTTTCATTCTTGTAGGTTTTATGGTTCTTGAGATATAAGCGTTTCAAATTATTACTATATATGGGCGTGGCTACGCCCATTTCTTTAATGTATCTTCTTGGGGCTTGAGTCAGCTATATACACTCCAAATTTGGTGTGCCTATCTCTAAAGACAACCGAGATAAAACGACTTTTGTAAGTTTTTTCCCGAGGTTGATCCAGTCATTTGCCCCTCACCCCTAAACTAAGTCAAAAAAGGGGGAAACAAAATAAACTTGATCTGCTGAAGGAATAACAGAATCGAACTGCGAAGAGCTTTTGGTCCTATCTATTATAGTTTCCGAGATCGACGCGTTCATACAGACGGACGGACAGACGGACGGACGGACAGACGGACAGACGGACATGGCTAAATCGACTTCTCTTTCGATACTGATCAAGAATATATATACTTTGTATAGTCGGAAATGTCTCCTTTAAGGTGTTACATACATTGTCGATGCGCACAAAACTAATATACCCTCGTACCATAAGGTACAGGGTATAACAATGCAGGTATGTACGGCTTGAAGGATTTGACTCCAAGTCATGTCAAATTAAAAAAAAGTTGAAACAACAACAAACTGTCAATGTCAGTGTTGTTTTTTTTGGATTTTCACTACTGAGTTTGCTTTTGTCAACTGATACACGAAACAAACCGTAGCTATGTATATCGTGTTTAGTGCAGTGTTTAGTTACCTATGATCACTTATTATTGAATGTGAGACAATAATCTATAGTATAATAAAAATGAATCGAAAAATATGTTGATAAGCGCATAACTCAAAAACAGCTTCCGATTCAATGAAATTTTCAGTTAATCTTTAGATGGACCTCCTGAAGGTTGTTATAATGTTTTGGTATCAATCCGACCATTTTAACTGGTAGCCTCCATACGGAAAGAAGAAGAAAAATAAACAATATTAAGATTTTGTGGACGCAAGCACGTACCATTCTTTGCTTCTTCTTACACTTTTGTATTGGTATGAGTGTGTTGTTTGCAAAGAGAACAAGAGAACGGTGAGAAAACGGAGGAGCATTACTTTCGAAATTGTGCTTCACTTCTTCTTCATCTTTTACATACAGCCACATATGTACACATATTAGTGTGTTTATACTCTTCACGTATGTAAATATTATTATGACTTTGTCACGGAGTTTGTAACCCCCAGAAGGAGAAATCTCCGACTATTGACCTGAAATTTTACAGCTTTAGCACCATAAATCATTTGTCGGAACTGCAATGATCAGACCATTAGAACTGGTAGCACCCATACAGAATGAAGAAAAAAAATGAACAGAACTTAAATCGTTGAATGGAAAACTTTTTCGTTTTGGAAGATAGAGGGATGAAAAAAACATAAACAAACATAGTAACTTTACGTACGCAGACTAAATTTCTGGAATTGTCATTAAGATCGGACCACTGAAACTGGTACTTATCATACAAAGTGATGAAGAGGAAAAGACAGAAAATTTACGGCGTTGAAAGGAAAACTTTTTTTTTCTTAATTAATTGACTTACAACTTCACAAGCTAATTTCAATAAATTGCAAGTTTCCATATTAGCTTAAACAATGAAAATTGGTATATAGGCTATTAAAGTAAAGAGAAAGCAGATTCAATCCAAAAAATTGGCGTGGCATAAAAAGAGCGTGAAAAGTAAATAGTCTTCAGCAAGGCTGAATAGCGTTTTTTATACTCCTGCAAAAATAATATATATTTGCGATGCCATGAAGTTCGCTACGCAGAGAAGGAGATATCGCCGACCACATAAAGCATATATTATCTTCACAAGACGAGGTAACACAGTCATGTCCATATGTCTGCTTCAATACCAACTGCGAGCTCAGTTTTAACGATTTCAAAAAAAATAAAACGCAGAAAATTATCTTATCCTTTCAGGCAGTTTGTATGTAAAAAATCTGCATGATTGGATTGCTATTACATTTAGCTGCCGGTTAAAAATTAGGTTTTTTAAAACTACCACCTTAGTTTTTTGTACAAAAACGTTTAAGACGTCAAAAAAGGCACTTTGCGAAAGAAACAATCGGTCAAAACAAGATTTTTGTTAGAAAAATGTTTTATTAATTTTTAACTATTTTCCAAAATTTTATTAGGATCGAACATAAAGGCGTGGCCCCGACCAAATAGAGAAACATCTTCAAAATAACATTTTGCTGTAAGCAAAATCGCCAGAAGGCTGTAAAGTGGAGAGTATTTTTCATTTTGCTAAAATGGAACAAAGGAACAATTAGTCAAAAATATGGTTTTGTTGTTCTTAAATATAAACAGATGGAATTTTGCAATCACATGTTTGTAAAGGTAATTATATATCACTGCAAAGTAAGAAATTTGCCATAATTACAAGGCATTAAGAATTCTGAAACGCATTAACGGTAATTAGAGTTTCAAAACGCTGGAATATTTTTTTTTTTTAATTTAATTAATCTACGAAAACAAAATCTGGAAATAATATTGATGACTTCGAACCCAACAAGAATTGATAAATGAACGTGGCTGCTGCAACATATAATAAAAATTTTAAACGCCTATGTACCTGTATCTATAAGTCTGACAAGAAGAAAATTTAGGAACTAATTGTGATAGAGTGTTAAAAGATTCAATCCTGGGCTATATGCAACAGTTCATCATACTTTGAGGGCGTAGCAAAGCGCGCTGGGTCAGCTAGTTTTTTATAATTTTCACAAAAAAGAGATAATACATATGTACATTTAACATTCTGATTACATTTGATATTGCAATTTACGTTTTATACCTTAATGCATATGTTTGGGTTTCACAGCTGTTTTTTGTTTTTTGTCTCTCAGTGTCGTCATTGTTATTGCACTAGTTTTTAATTTTTATTTTTGTCAAGTTTTTGTTTGTCCACTGTGATCACAGCTGCGTAAGTAAAGTTCGTTTGATCTATGTCTTCTTTGTGGTTTATTGCTCTGCCCTCTCTTTGTTGAATTCTTAAGCTCTCTAGTGTCATTCTTGTCCCTTGCCTTCTCTCTATGTCTAAAAGTTTTGTGTTGTCAAAATCAGCAGAGTGTCCTGTTGTTGTTGTGTGCTGCGAGAGAGCTGTTGACATTCGTCCGTTCTTAGCGTCTCCTCTATGCTCAGCTATTCTTGTGTAGAGCGCGCGTTTCGTCGTACCTACATACACACCGTCGCATGGCTCCCCTACTTTGCCAATGCACCTTATTTCATACACCACGTTGGTTTGATTTTCTTTGTTTATTTTGTCTTTGGTGTTTGTGAATAATCGTCTAATGTTGTTGTGTGCTTTATATGCGTAGCATATATTGGAGGTGTTTTCTGGCATTATTTTCGCCAATGTCGTTCTGTCTGTTATATGTTCTATATAAGGTATACTTATGTACCTTCTTTCCTTGTCTTGTTTGTCATCTTTTTTGTTTTGTTTTGGATCATCTCTCGTCATACGTGTTATTAAATCGTCAATTAGTTTTTCGGGATAGTTGTTTTTTATTAACATTGTTTTTAGTTTAATGTAGGTATTGGCCCGGTATTTCATGTCACTCAGTGCATAGGCTTTTGCAATGATGTTTTTTGCCGTATTGATTTTTTGATTACGTGGTTGGTTCGATAGGTAATTCATAATCCGCCCCGATGCTATTTCTTTTGTGTACCAATCAAATTTGAGTTTTCCGTTTTCATTTTCCATCTTCGTATCTAAGTACGCTATTTGCTTGTTGGACTCAATTTCTATCGTAAATTGAATCCTATGGTGTTGCTTGTTGAGCGTGTGTAATATAGTGTCTGCATCCTTTTGTTTTATTATGCAAAAAATGTCGTCGACATATTTAGATAAATGTTTGATATGTATGCCTCTTGTAGCCAGGTTTTTTATGGCCTTTTCAATTAAATTGTCTAATACAATATTAGCAATGGTAGGGGAGATGGGGTTTCCCATAGGCATGCCAAAAATCTGGTTATACACTATGTTATCGTAAGTCAGGTAGTAATTGTCTATTAGAATAAACTCAAGCATTTCGATGAATTTCTGTTTTGGTATGTCCGTGTATTTTGTTATATCAGTCCATCTATCCACGATGCTTTTTATGGCAAGTTTGATTGGTATATTTGTAAACAACGATACAACGTCAAAAGAAACTAGAATTTCGTCATCGTCGATTTTTGTGTGTTGTAGTTTAGTTTTGAGTTGTACTGCGTTTTTAATGTTGTATTCTTCCGACGTTATATTATTTATTATGTTGCCTATATGTTTCGCCATATTATAGCATGGGACATTAGTCGAAGATGCAATTGGTCTTAGTGGTGTGCCTTCTTTATGGATTTTTGGAAGTCCATATATCCTTGGTGCTTGTCCTCCTGAGCAATACAGTTTTGTTTTTAGTCTGGCGTCAATGTGTTTTTGTTTGTACAAAGCATTAATTATGGAGTTGTTCTTTTTTATTAGTTGTTGTGTTGGGTCTGTTCTCATTGTTCTGTAAGTTGTTTTATCACTTAGAAGTTGTAACATTTTGTCTTTGTAGTCCCTTTTGTACATGATAACCGTCTTGTTTCCTTTGTCGGCTTGAGTCACTACTAGTTTGTCATTGTGTTTTTTAACAAGTTCATGTGTCGTTTTTGCTATGTTTGATATGAAAATATCTTTTTGGTCCATTTTTCTTTTATGTTTAAAATTATTCAATCTGGCTGCTAGTTTGCTCCTCGTGGTGTATCTCTGTTTTTCGTCTTGTATTTCCTGTATCCCTTGTTCCAGGTCTCCAATGATGTGAATAGGTGAGATGTTTCTGTTTGTCACTGGTAGTGCAAATTTTGGGCCTAACGAGAGAAGCCATTGGTTTTCTTCGGGGAAATACACATCCGTCATGTTCTCAAACCAGTCTTTGTTTAATTTAATATTAAATTTGTTGGCCAATGTGGTTTTTATCTTATCCAGTTTTTGTTCGATTGTATTGTCTGTGTTTGTTCGTATTTTTTGATATGCTAATTTTTGGTCCTTTGCCAGTTCTACCATGTCACGTTCAGAAAGTGTCTTCTTAAGTTCATAGAAAATATGTGTTTGTGTTTTGTTAATTGTGTGAATATGTGTTTGTGTCTCTTTGATTTCTAATCGTAGGATTTTTAGTAAAAAGTTGGTCTCGAGTCTTTGGAGTATTATTCTAGTATTGTGACAATTAAAATTGTGTCGAAGTGCTGATGTTTTCCCTTGTAAGTGCTTAGGGATAATGTTGTAATGTTTGCATTGGATAAGATATTTTAGTCTACTACGTTGTTTTGCTAGTTTTTGTTGGTGTTTGTAGTAGCTTTTCACATAAGTTACCGTGTCGTCGCCGTATGTGTTGCGGATGTACTGCATATATCCTTTCATGATTGTTGTTTTTCTCTTGTTATGTACAGGTGTATGTTAGATGCTCCGGTATACCCTCCGGCATGTATTTATTGAGTTTTGTTGGTTATTGGGCCAATTTTCGAGTTAATTTTTGTTCATTTTGTTCAAACTTGAACGCGGGTTGTAAAGGCCAATCTTTCTCATCAAAATTAAAAAATTATGTTTCTAATTTGATTCTCCTCCTACGCGTTTCGGCGACATTTTTCGCCTTCATCAGGGAGTCTGCTTTATTTTTTATAATTTTCACAAAAAAGAGATAATACATATGTACATTTAACATTCTGATTACATTTGATATTGCAATTTACGTTTTATACCTTAATGCATATGTTTGGGTTTCACAGCTGTTTTTTGTTTTTTGTCTCTCAGTGTCGTCATTGTTATTGCACTAGTTTTTAATTTTTATTTTTGTCAAGTTTTTGTTTGTCCACTGTGATCACAGCTGCGTAAGTAAAGTTCGTTTGATCTATGTCTTCTTTGTGGTTTATTGTTCTGCCCTCTCTTTGTTGAATTCTTAAGCTCTCTAGTGTCATTCTTGTCCCTTGCCTTCTCTCTATGTCTAAAAGTTTTGTGTTGTCAAAATCAGCAGAGTGTCCTGTTGTTGTTGTGTGCTGCGAGAGAGCTGTTGACATTCGTCCGTTCTTAGCGTCTCCTCTATGCTCAGCTATTCTTGTGTAGAGCGCGCGTTTCGTCGTACCTACATACAAGTTAACGTATGCCGCAAGCGCGCCAAAGTTGACACATTTCTTTGTCACTTCGGTGCCACACTTTCGGTGCCACCCTCTTGGTGCCGCACCGTATCTTAAACACTTTAAGCTCAAATCATGAGTTCATGAGCTAGAGCTACAGTTCTTGTTTACGAATCTGAGCAATGCGATCCGCGTAGCTGACACATTGCTATAACACTTTTCTAGAGCTCGAGCTAATTAAGTCTTTCTATGGGACACTTCTTCACCAACAAAAGGTAAACAGTTTCTCTTATTTACAAATCTGAGCAATGCGATCCGCGTAGCTGACACATTGCTCTAACACTTTCCTATTAGCGATCAGCGACCAAGCGATCCGATATCAAAGGGCTATTCCAGCTCACGCTTTGTTTACAAAACAAAGCAATGCGATCCGCGTAGCTGACACATTGCTTTGACACTTAACCATTAGCGTGTCGCGGGCAAGCGCTCTCTCAAATATGCTGAGTCGCGATCAAGCGCTCTCTCAATCCTTCTTTCTATTGTGTAAACTAACGCTTCCATCAAGTTAGAACTCAAGTGTGGTACAATTGATAACATTACATAATTCCTAAGAGCAAACTATTTGCTCACGCAAATCAGTATATAAACATAAGCCCAAATAATTTAGGAGCAGGCTTATCTCTAACCACGACGCGGTCGGTTGTAATGTCCTCATACAAAATAAATAAAAATAAATGTATTAACCAAATTCTTCAACGAATTTATTTAATTGGCGCCCAACGTGGGGCCACGTCAAGAAACGGTATTAATAATATAAAATATACCTAACGTGCGCCTCTAACTAAGCCTAAAACGGTTCTAATAATATAAAACGAACGCGTTAGTGCTTAAAAATAAAAAAACCCACCAAGACGATCAAAGCTTTTCGCTAGTGTCGCAATTAAGGACAAAATAAATTGTCCGCAACATAAGCCCGCAACGGTTCTAATAATACAAAAACGAACGCGTCAGTGCTTTGTAAAAAAACCAACAAAAACCCTATAAGCCCGCAACGGTTCTAATAAAACAAAAACGAACGCGTCAGTGCTTTAAACCCACCAAGACGACCAAAGCTTTTCACTAGTGTCGCAATTCAGGACGAAATAAATAGTCCGCAACATAAGCCCGCAACGGTTCTAATAATACAAAAACGAACGCGTCAGTGCTTTGAAAAAAAAAAAAAAAAAAACCAGTAAGGGCGGTATAGTTGAGTATTCTCAACTATATAATACCCTGTACACACACCTATGTTGATAACACGTTAAACATTCGCCGACAGCAAAAGCAGTGTACCACGATATGGTTTGTGTATTTGCTAATAGTGAGGCAGCGCTCACAGTGCAATGTTGCCATTAGATGGCGCTTTAGTACGGGTTTTGTTACAAAGCATTGCTGCAAAATTTTAGTGTGTTGGTCTTTGCGGGGAAAGTGGTAGTTTGTTGTATGCAGTTTTAAAAAGGTATTTTATCTGAGTTTGCATACAAAATTTCAGCATTGTATTCTTTATACTTTAGGAGATACAGCAATTTTAAGAAAAAAATGACCTTTTGTTGTGCTCGATGGGCGGGAAGGAATGGGCGTGGCAAAAATTCCTTCAAACTTGATCTAGTGTTCGACCACACGAGACTATCTTCCAAATTTCAAGTCTCTAGCTTTAATAGTTTTCGCAGTGTTAAGTACGGTTTTTGTTACAAATAGGATAAAGCAGTGTTCAAAGCGCAATTTATGCCAAATTTCAACTTGTTTGTCTTTGCGTTGTCACACAGCGTTAAAAATGAAAGTTTGTGGTATGCAGTTTTAAAAAGGTATGTTTACTGAGTTTGCATACAAAATTTCAGCATTGTATCTATTATAGTTTAGGAGATACAGCAATTTTAAGAAAACAACTTTTTGAGGGGAAACGAAGGGGAGGGGGAAAAAATGTGGTATGCAGTTTTGTAGAGCTATACATACTGAGTCTACATACTCATTTTCATGTTTCTAACTCATCAGGTTTTCGAGCTACAGCCTTTTGAAAAAATGGGTGGTGCTCGATGGGCGGGAAGGAGTAGGCGTGGCAAAAAATCCTTCAAACTTGATCTAGCGTTTGACCTCAGGAGTCTATTCACCAAATTTCAAGTCTCTAGCTCTTATAGTTTTCGAGAACCATTGGTGAGGACGGACGGACGGACGGACGGACGGACGGACAGACAGGGCTATATCAATTCGTCTTGTCATCCTGATCAAGAATATATATACTTTATAGGGTCCCCCTCCCCTCCTTCTATGCGTTACATACAAACCGTCTCAAACAAACTTAATATACCCTGATACACAGTGTGTGTACAGGGTATAATAAAAAACACAAAAACCCTATAAGCCCGCAACGGTTCCAATAAAACAAAACGAACGCGTCAGTGCTTTATAAAGGAACTTATACTCAAACAAGCCCGTAACGGTTCCAATAAAACAAACCGAACTCGTCAGTGCTTTAAGAAAAACTCTAACGCAAAAAGAAGCTCTAATAAACCAAACCAACAGCTTATTAACAACCAAATGGACTCCATCAAAAACTTAGTAGCAAAAGCCAAAGGCTACAAGCCGCTGAAATATTGTAACCAGTGCGGATCTACAGAGCACACAGACAATAACTGTGTTGTGAACAAAAACAAAAAGTGCTAAGTGAAGCAAAGGTGAAAAAAACACACACCAAAATTCAACACAAAGACATGCTACCGAAGTCGGAAGAAGTCGAAGACATTGAAATAAAACTACCAAGTTCATCTACCTACCCTCACAAGGAGGAAGACGCCGGTTACTACCGAGGCATTGAAGGACAACTACAAGGCATCCGGGAGAACAACCAAGAAGACAACGCTGAAGACAGAGAATTCTGGAGGGACATCAACAGACGTATTCAGGAAATTCTGGATGATATTCGGCATCAGTGAGTCAGAATAAAAAACTATATTAAGAAAAAAACAATACTTTGAAAAAAAACCATAAAGCTATATATTAAGCGAAGAAAAATTTAAATTTGACAAATAGCTCAAAATCATAAAGCTACATATTAAGCAAGAAGAATTTAAATAATAATCTGATATTAGGAATTTTCCTCTTGGCAATAGACACTCTAAAACCTCTTTTCTTAAAAACTTATAACAGTGGACGAATTAATTGACAAATTCATCAAAATGAGTGTAGGCAATAACAATCTGACAGTCGACTTGATTACTCGGCTAATAGCCGAGGCAACGGTCTCCCTACGTACAGAAATAAGTACGTTAAAAACGCAGCTAGAAGCTACAGTTACTCCACCAGTAACTGAATATAAAAAACAAACCATCGATATAACACTAGTCTGTTCAACGTCATTGGACATGATTAAATCACTGCCTGAATTCTCAGGCAGAATAACCAGTTATGTCAGCTGGCGCGAGGCCGCCAACAACACAATGAGCCTTTATAAACTAGGAAGCAAGAATTATTTCTCTGCCCTAGTAATCCTAAGGAACAAAATTGTGGGCGACGCAAATGATAGCCTGACTAACCACGGCACTGTCTTGAATCTTGAAGCCATACTGGCAAGACTCGACTTTGCTTATTCGGACAGACGTCCGATCCATATACTATATGAAGAACTCAGTATTTTACAACAGGGCAATTTAAGTGTCCTTGAGTTCTACAATCTAGCAAATAAGAAACTCACATTGTTAACAAACAAAACCATTATGACTTATGGTAGTTCCTCGGAAGTGTCCAAGGAACTAAATCAAAAAAACAGGCGAAGCGCCTTAAGAATATTTATAAGCGGTTTGAAATCCCCGCTATCGGACATCCTTTTCTCGCTTAACCCTGAAGACCTTCCTAATGCATTAGCAAAGGCACAGGAGTTAGAATCGAACTATCAAAGAGCAAGATTTGCTCAGTATTATTTTGAAGGGAAAAATAAAATCATACCCAACAAGGGAAAGGTACCTTACCAACAAAACAACCAAGGGCCTTCCACATCAAAAAATAATAGGGAAAACAACTTGCGTTTCCCCGAAACTAACAAACAAAGGGGTTATTTCAAACCTCAAGAAAAAAACCAAATGCCAGAACCAATGGAGATAGACTCTGTTTCGGCAAACCTGATTGGGAGAAAACCCAACGATAATAATATCAAACGCCCTCGAGATGGCGAACAATCTCAACAGCCTCAATATAAATCACAAAGGCTGCATAATGTGGAAGAGGAGCAAATTGAAACTCCTCGAGAAAATAATCTAAATGAAAATCATTTTTTAGATTAAACAAAGTAGGGCTTCCCTACTTATACAAAACTGATGGGGAATCCGGTCAGAAATTAAAGTTGCTACTTGACACAGGAGCAACAGCCTCCTATATCAAGGAAGGCATCTATGGCAATAAAAAACAACTTGCCATTCCAAAACGCGTCAAAACCATTAATGGTTTTACTCGTATTACAAGTTATCAAGATATAACGTTATTTGGTATCAAAGGAAGATACTATGAAATCAAGAATTTAGAAACCGACGTCATAATCGGTTGTAATATTCTAAAAAAAATTAATGCGGTCATAGATCTAAAGAATATGAACCTAGCATATGAAGATAAGAAAGAAAACATATTTTTTGACAACCCAAGGGTTGACAATTGCGGAAACAATCCGCAAACCGAATCTATAAAAGACTGCGAACAAAGCAGCATTTTTTGGGAAGAAAAACCCTTTAAAAAATCAAAAATTTCTTTGGGGTTAAAAAATCCTGAAGACGCCGCCGTAGAAATATCCGGCAAACCAAAAAATAAAACATCTTTGGGACATAAAGTTCCTAAAGACGCCGCCGTAGAAATATCCGGCAAACCAAAAAATAAAACATCTTTGGGACATAAAGTTCCCAAAGACGCCGCCGTAGAAATATCCGGCAAACCAAAAAACAAAACATCTTTGGGTCATAAAGTTCCCAAAGACGCCGCCGTAGAAATAACCGGCAAAACAAAAAATAGAAATTCTTGGAAAACCGGGAATGCAGAAACCATCGTCGACACCTTAATCGACAATCAATTAATATTTTCATCAATGGAATCATTGCATTCCGAAAAAATCAATGAAAGGGTTGGGGACAACCACGAACAAACTATAAAGGAAACAGAACCGCTCAGAGAGGCGATTGTTTCCAAAATCAAAAAAGAACCTCCTGACATATATAAACTAGGCACTACAAACATAGTCGCCGATGCACTCTCGAGAATAGAGATCCACAATAATATAGAATCTGATGACGACTTATCCATCACAGAGACTCAACATTCGGCTGAAACCAGCTATAGGGAAGTTATTCCTATTACAAAAAAACCATTAAATCAGTTTAAACAACAGTTGGTGTTGTTATATGTTCCAACAAACAAAGTAACGATCCACGAAAAACTAAACTCCTTTGGCAACACTCGTCATTTAATCGAATTCAACAATATCGACAATCTATTCGAAATATTAAAACAGTACATTCTACCCAACATTATCACGGGCATTTATTGCACTGAGGAAGATCTCTTCCTTATACAAACCAAACTAAAAGAAACATTCACAAACAAGTTTCTTTTCACAAAAAACTTTCCAATGGACATCCATAATAGGGAAGACCAAGCAAACATGATACAACAAACTCACGAACGAGCCCATAGAGGCTATGATGAAAACGCAAGTCAAATAAATCGACTTTACTATTGGCCCAACATGTCGGACCAAATAAAACAGTTTATAAGGAATTGTGAAATCTGTAACAAAAACAAATATAATCGACACCCACAAAAAATTCCTATAGGAGAAGCACCAATTCCACAAAAGGAAGGTGAACAACTACACCTTGACGTATTTTACGCACAAAAATTGAAATTCATCACATGTATCGACGCATATTCAAAGTACTTGGTCATCAAACAAATAGATAACAAATCAAATATCGAAATAAAAGTACTCGAACTTCTTCAACATTTTCCAGAAGTCAAATCAATAATGATTGACAATGAACCAAGTTTCTCTTCGGCTCAATTTAAGTCAACAATGCAACGCTCAGGCATATCATTAATTTTTAGTGACCCTAGGCATAGCGTGTCAAACGGACAAATCGAAAGAGCCCATTCCACCATAGTGGAGATTGGAAGGTGTATTCAAGAAGAATACCAACTACTGGATTACGCTGAAATAATCCTAAAAGCAGTCCAAGAATACAATAAAAGCATCCATTCCACCATTAATGAGAAACCAATAGATATTCTCTATAATAAAAAGGTTCACGACAACATTCCAGAATTACTAAAACAAGCACAGCAAAAATTAATTGCATTCCACAACGCTAACAGAATTTGTACAACCTACAAGACAGGGGACACAATATATGAAAAAATCATAGGCGAAAGAAATAAATTAAAGCCTAGATACAAAAAACAAACAGTAAAAGAAGACTTAGGAAACAAAGTCATCATACAAAACAGAAACAGAGTTATTCACAAAGATAACATCAAAAATTAATATCTTTCATTACAGCACGATGCTGCTCATATTCCTACTAGTTACATTCGTACTCGTACGAACAGAATATATTGACTACAGTACTAACGAGTACCTGCTTCTGCAGGACAACGATGTTTTCACTTATGAAAACTATGGCGATGTTTTCCACATCACAAACTTTACTTACTACACGAACATATACAACGAAGAACACAGACATTTTATGGTCCACGACGGTATAAGAGATTGGGAAATAACTCTCGAATTAAATCTTATCAAAGGACTATTACAAGAACTTACTACAAACAGACAAAAGAGAGGAATTAACGAAATAGGCGCCATATGGAAATGGATATCTGGGACACCAGACCACGACGATTTCCTTACAGTAAGCAACAAAATAAACGATTTAATAGAAAACAGCAATAAACAATTTGTTATGAATTCAAAAATTTTTCTGCATATTAAACAACTAACTGAATTATTAAACAACGCCGTTCAAAATAAAGGAAACACTGACTTGAACATACGAAGATACAGATTAAAACTAATCGGTATCGATTTACAGAACATACTTGACACATTTACTTTATCCAAAGCAAACATACTAAACCCCAGAATACTAAATAACAATGACAGAGAAGAAATACTAAAGAATGAAAAAATGAACATAACACTGACGGACTTACTGGACGTATCACGTTTCTTAATACTAAAAAACAATGACTTAATAATCATCTATATCAACTATCCTATTATTACTAACACATGTCAATCTTATATAACACGTGCTATAGCCAAGAAAAACGGAAAACTCATAATAAATGATAGAATTTTAAAATGCAACACAACATATTACCAAATGAGTAATTTCAAAAAAGAAATATACAACAGCTATGCCAAAATAAATAAAAACAAAAACTGCTTCACGATGTTGTTAAACAATGAAAAAGCCAATTGTACAATAATTAAGGAAAAAAACAAAAAAATAGACGAAATAAAAGAAGGTGCTATTCTTATCTCAGGGAACAATATTGTAAATGAGACTAACTTAAACGGCACATTTCTGATATTATTCAACTACTCTGTAATAATTAACAATGAGACTTTTGTAAACCGAAAAACCAAAGTATTAAACCATGTAAAACAAGGACAATATAAAGAATACTTCATTGAAAATTATATAGAAACAAACATTACCGAATTAAAATTCGAAAACATAAATCTGTTACAAAAATTAATCACAGAAACTCCATCGGAAGCAAAGTATTATATAATGATTGTAACTATTTTATTACTAATTTTTTTATTATACTACTTTGTCAATATAATCCATAGATTTAAGAAAAAACAAAAATACCTAGAAAATAAGAATCAGGAATTCTTGTACAACACACTTTCTCAACAAATCCAAAAGTTGATGAATCGGGACGATTCATCTTAAGAAGGGAGGTGTTAACGTATGCCGCAAGCGCGCCAAAGTTGACACATTTCTTTGTCACTTCGGTGCCACACTTTCGGTGCCACCCTCTTGGTGCCGCACCGTATCTTAAACACTTTAAGCTCAAATCATGAGTTCAAGAGCTAGAGCTACAGTTCTTGTTTACGAATCTGAGCAATGCGATCCGCGTAGCTGACACATTGCTTTAACACTTTTCTAGAGCTCGAGCTAATTAAGTCTTTCTATGGGACACTTCTTCACCAACAAAAGGTAAACAGTTTCTCTTATTTACAAATCTGAGCAATGCGATCCGCGTAGCTGACACATTGCTCTAACACTTTCCTATTAGCGATCAGCGACCAAGCGATCCGATATCAAAGGGCTATTCCAGCTCACGCTTTGTTTACAAAACAAAGCAATGCGATCCGCGTAGCTGACACATTGCTTTGACACTTAACCATTAGCGTGTCGCGGGCAAGCGCTCTCTCAAGTATGCTGAGTCGCGATCAAGCGCTCTCTCAATCCTTCTTTCTATTGTATAAACTAACGCTTCCATCAAGTAAGAACTCAAGTGTGGTACAATTGATAACATTACATAATTCCTAAGAGCAAACTATTTGCTCATGCAAATCAGTATATAAACATAAGCCCAAATAATTTGGGAGCAGGCTTATCTCTAACCGCGACGCGGTCGGTTGTAATGTCCTCATACAAAAATATCAAACTTAAATAAAAATAAATGTATTAACCAAATTCTTCAACGAATTTATTTAATTTGCATAAATGCGAAGAAGAAAAATTAATTTAAATGTGCAGAGTGTCTCCCGAAGAACAGAGTCAAGTTAACTACCAATGCTCCAATGTGTGGAATCTACTTGACTTTATTCATTGCATATATAATTTATTATTAGTGTTCACTTTTGGAATATTTGAAATTAAATTGTTTTCATTTGCTAATCACAGTAAATTAATTGTTTTCATTTGCTAATCACAGCAATGGGCAGAGTAGGATTGTCAATTGTAAAATTGAACATAATTGTGAGGACGCCAATTGCAGATTTACTGTACAATTGCAGGTACCGATGTTCAGGGCACTCTTGCATCACACGTTTTTTTTAAAGTGAGAATTCTTGAACATGGGTGTGATTTGAAACTTGATAAAACGACATGAAAACCAGTAAGGACGCTATAGTCGAGTATACTCGACAATATAATACCCTGCACACACAGTGGGCGGTGCAACAC
Organism: Phortica okadai; assembly: GCA_034638295.1. Taxonomy (NCBI): domain Eukaryota; kingdom Metazoa; phylum Arthropoda; class Insecta; order Diptera; family Drosophilidae; genus Phortica; species Phortica okadai. The sequence continues at coordinate 32,830,578 of CM067848.1, read as the reverse complement.
CCTAAATCTACAAAAAAAATTTTGATTTGACATCGCCCGATCAAATAGTGTTCAAAATATCAAGTAAATCGGTCAAAAAATGTGGAATTTACGAAAAATTTGAGTTTGAAGGTCGTTGAGGGGTAACTATCAAGAAGAGGGGAATTTTGTGGTATGCAGTTTTTAAGATACGTATATACTGAGCTTGTCTACAAAATTTCAGGTTCGTATCTTTAATAGTTTTGAAGATACAGAAATTTTAAGAAAACAACCGGGGGAGGGGAAATGAAGAGGAAGAGGGAAAATTTTGGTATGCAGATTTGTAAAGCTACTTATACTGAGTCTACATACCGACTTTCATGTTTCTATCTCATTCGATGTTCGAGTTATAGCGTTTTAAGAAAGTGGGTGGTGCTGGATGGGCGGGAAGGAGTGGGCGTGGCACAAAACCGTTCAAACTTGATCTGCTGCCGAGCATCACGAGTCTACCCACCAAATTTCAAGTCTCTAACTATTATAGTTTCTGAGAACCATTGGTGAATACGGACGGACGGACAGACGGACGGACATGGTTTAATCAATTTCTCTTGTCATCCTGATCAAGAATATATATACTTTATGTAGTCGCAAGTGAATATTTCTGTGCGTTACATACATTTCGCTCAAACAAACACAATATACCCCGATACACAGTATGTGTACAGGGTATAAAGAGACAAATGTTCAGGGCACTCTTGCATCACACGTTTTTTTTGAAGTGAAACTTCTTGAACATGGGTGTGATTTGAAACTTGATAAAACGACATGAAAAAGAGACAAATTATATATTTATATGATTTAGCCTGCGAGAAAATGAAATAGAATATAGAATGACAGTCTGTAGTCATAAACTGAGTTGTCATAAAAAAACTAACAACAACATCAGGCTTAGTTGTAATTTTCGCATTCCTCTCCAATCATCACTTTCGCCATCTGGCGCATATGCAACAACAACTAACCTGGCTTGTTTACTCCAAATATTACAACAATTCTTGTTGTGTTTATTTTCGGCATAAGCATGCACCGTTAGGTCGGACAGTGTGGTTGTTGCTACCTATGACAGTGTCTGAGCGTATAGGGTTTCTTAAACGAAGATTTATTAATGAAAATATGTAAAATATTGAATAGTTTTAATGCAGATTAATGGGGAAACCATAAAGTTTAATTCTTGGTAAATAATTATCCCTTTTGATTGTTTTGAAGTCGTCAACCTGAAACGTTGGAAGAAGGGCCGGTTTTCGTCATTTTGTTTTTTTTTTTTAAGAATACAATGCAATCATTCTACACTTCATTTTTCGCTCTTCTATCTCGTCGGCTTACAGAGAAATCGAATTTCAAATCTTTTCTCTACATGGGCGGTGCCACGGCCTTATGTGCGATGGTTATGAAACTTTGTAATATGGTCAAAGATGCATAAAAATGCGTAACTGCTTTCGTGCTTAAGAACAAAAAATGGCATGGCTATATGAACTCGTCTCGTCAAGCTCATCAAGAATATACAGTGACTCCAAAGCAAAATCGGACACTAGCTTGCTTAGTATAAATGCCCTCTTAACTTGGAAAACTTATATGCAAGGTATATATTTTTTTCGCTTATATTTAAAGTTCATATATTTGTCTCTCTAAAACAAAAAAAAATATAATATTTTTTCATGATAACTGTTAATTTAAAACAAAAAACAAAAATAAGTCATTTTTTTGCGCTCAAAGCAAAATCGGACACTTGCTGTGCCAATATAAAACGTCGTTATTTTTCTTGCTTGAACTTTAAAGTTCTGTGTTTTTTTCATCACATTCATTCGTAAATAGATTTTGTGAACTGACGCATTAAAATTAATTTAAATAATTCTATTATGGCTCCAAAAACAATGCAAACCTCAATTGAGCTTAGGCAGTTAATAATAATATTGAATTTGGGGGGTGAAACTGTACGAGAAATCGCCGAGTTGGTTGGAAGAGGTGAATCTACTGTCCAGGACGTAATAAAGAGGTTTAGGCTGGTAAATAAAAGTAGAGAAGGCCAAGGAAAAATATTAAATGAGCGAGAAGAGCGTTCAATAGTTAAGTAAATAAAACGAGATCCTTTCAAAACGGCTAAAGAACTTAAAATCTCTCTGAAAAGTTGAACCGGAAAAGAAGTTTGCCTAAACACTGTGCGTAACACATTACATAGGTATGGTAGCTCACATACAAAATGAACAAGAGGAAGAGAAGGAATATTCACGTCGTTGTATGGAAAACTTTTTTGTTTTTTAACCAATTGACTTGAAACTTTACAGTTATGTTCTTAGGGAGGAATGAAAACTATTTTCACCAAAAGCGGGCGTAACCACGCCTACTTATAGCGAAAATTGACCCGTTGTATGGAAAACTTTTTTGTTTTTTTAACCAATTGACTTGAAACTTTGCAGTTATGCTCTTAGGGAGGAATGAAAACCATTTTGATAAAAAGTGGGCATGGCCACGCCCACTTATAGCTTAACTGGACCCTTTGTATGGAAAACTTTTTTGTTTTTTAACCAATTGACTTGAAACTTTGCAGTTATGCTCTTAGGGAGGAATGAAAACTATTTTGATCAAAAGTGGGCATGGCCACGCCCACTTATAGCTTAACTTGACCCTTTGTATGGAAAACTTTTTTGTTTTTTAACCAATTGACTTGAAACTTTACAGTTATGTTCTTAGGGAGGAATGAAAACTATTTTGATCAAAAGTGGGCGTAGCCACGCCTACTTATAGCTTAACTTGACCCTTTGTATGGAAAACTTTTTTGTTTTTTAACCAATTGACTTGAAACTTTACAGTTATGTTCTTAGGGAGGAATGAAAACTATTTTGACCAAAAGTGGGCATGGCTACGCCCACTTATCGCAAAACTTGAACCGCTGTATGGAAAACTTTTTTGTTTTTTAACCAATTGACTTGAAACCTTACAGTTATGTTGTTAGGGAGGCATGAAAACTATTCATTTAGTTTTTTAGTGACACAACGTGAAAAGTATTATAGCTTCAGCCTTGCTGAAGATAGCGTCCTTACTGGTTTTTAAGCTGCTGCAGTTCAAAGGGTATGGATTTATATCCTATTTCTGTTTCACCATAATCGAACATATTTTTTCTATAATTAAAATTTTCCAAAGTAAACAATCTTTCATTTAAAATAAAATGCAGTAAAATCTCACATACAATGACTCAATAAAGTAAGTATGCACTCACAAAACTCAACTTCAAATGGCAGTATTTTTCAAACCACTTAAGTTAAAGATTTCAATTCGCTAAATGTTTTTACTGACAATATTAACCATCGACTGTATGCAAGATTAGCTGTTTTCTGATTTTCCATTAGATTTAATTGCAAATGTTTTCTAAAAGTGTCAAAAATAACGTCAAAAAAGATTGTATGCAGATCACAAAAATCGCTGAATTGTTACTGTTGGAAGAAAAGATTTCAATAAGAGTTGTTTAATTTGCGTCAATATAATAATTTTTTATAATATTTCGGCAAAAACATTAATAAAAAGATTTGGAAACCAAAATGGCACCCCCTGGAAAGGAATTGTCTCAAGACATGAAAGACTTAATAATAAAACTTAATAATAAACCAGTAAGGACGCTATAGTCGAGTATACTCGACAATATAATACCCTGCACACACAGTAGGCAGTGCAACACCCCAAATCTACAAAAAAAATGTTGATTTGACATCGCCCGATCAAATACTGTTCGAAATATCAAGTAAATCGGTCAAAAAATGTGGAATTCCCGAAAAATTTGAGTTTGTAGGTCACTGAGGGGTAACCATCAAAAAGAGGGGAATTTTGTGGTATGCAGTTTTTAAGATACGTATATACTGAGCTTGTCTACTTCCAGGTTCGTATCTCTAATAGTTTTGAAGATACAGCAATTTTAAGAAAACAACTGGGCGAGGGGAAATGAAGAGGAGGGGGAAAAATTGTGGTATGCAGTTTTGTAGTGCTACTTATACTGAGTCTACATACCGATTTTAATGTTTCTATCTCTTTGGATGTTCGAGTTATAGCGTTTTAAAAAAGTGGGCGGTGCTGGATGGGCGGGAAGGAGTGGGCGTGGCACAAAACCGTTCAAACTTGACCTGCTGCCGAGCATCACGAGTCTACCCTCCAAATTTCAAGTCTCTAGCTATTATAGTTTCTGAGAACCATTGGTGAATACGGACGGACAGACGGACGGACGGACAGACGGACGGACATGGCTTAATCAATTTCTCTTGTCATCCTGATCAAGAATATATATACTTTATATAGTCGCAATTGCATATTTCTGTGCGTTACATACATTTCGCTCAAACAAACACAATATACCCCGATACACAGTATGTGTACAGGGTATAAAAACCAGTAAGGACGCTATCTTCAGCAAGGCTGAAGCTATAATACTTTTCACGTTGTGTCACTATAAAAAAAAATAAATGAATAGTTTTCATGCCTCCCTAACAACATAACTGTAAGGTTTCAAGTCAATTGGTTAAAAAACGAAAAAGTTTTCAATACAACGGTTCAAGTTTTGCTATAAGTGGGCGTGGCCATGCCCACTTTTAGTCAAAATAGTTGTCATTCCTCCCTAAGAACATAACTGTAAGGTTTCAAGTCAATTGGTTAAAAAACAAAAAAGTTTTCCATACAGCGGTTCAAGTTTTGCGATAAGTGGGCTAGCCATGCCCACTTTTGGTCAAAATTGTTTTCATTCCTCCCTAAGAACATAATTGTAAAGTTTCAAGTCAATTGGTTAAAAAACAAAAAAGTTTTCCATACAACGGGTCAAGTTTAGCTATAAGTGGGCGCGGCCATGCCCACTTTTGATCAAAATAGTTTTCATTCCTCCCTAAGAACATAACTTTAAAATTTCAAGTCAATTGGTTAAAAAACAAAAAAGTTTTCCATACAGCGGTTCAAGTTTTGCGATAAGTGGGCTAGCCATGCCCACTTTTGGTCAAAATAGTTTTCATTCCTCCCTAAGAACATGACTGTAAAGTTTCAAGTCAATTCGTTAAAAAACAAAAAAATTCTCCATACAACGACGTGAATATTGCTTCACTTCGTCTTCTTCATTTTGTATGGGAGCTAGCAGTTCCAGTTTCCCGATCTCAATGAAACTTTCAGGCATTTAGTCGGACTATGTAAAACTACTATGTTTAAAATTTCAGCACTCTATCGTATAAAACAAAAAAGTTTTCCATACAACGATTCAAGTTTTGTTCACTTTTCTTCTTCTTTTCGAATGGGAGCTACCTGTTCCAATAATCCGATCATGCTGGTTCCGACAAATGATTCATCGTAATAAATTCTAAGACTCTGTGCAAAGTTTCAGCTCGATACCTTAAAAACTGACAGACAGACAGATAGACGGACATGGCTAAATCAACTCGTCTTGTCGTCCTGATCAAGAATATATATACTTTATATAGTCGGAAATTAATATTTCGATCTGTTACAAACTCCGTGACAAAGTTAATATATTATTTCACATACGTGAAAAGTATAATGAAGTTAGAAAAGCTTGCAATCCTGAGACAATTCGTCAGATACTACATACTGCTGGATACCATGGTCGTAACATCCGTAAAAAGCCATTCATGAGAAAATGCTTTCATTCACAAAAGAGTATGAAAGCAGGACCAAAACTTTTGGAATACTGTCGTTTTTAGTGATGAAAGTAATTTTAATATCCACGGATCAGATGGACGAGACAAAGTGTGGAGAAAAGTAAATTGTGAGCTTGAACCGCTTAATATGAAAGGCACTGTCAAACATGGTGGTGGATCAGTTCTTGTTTGGGGTTGCATGGCAGCATCTGGAGTCGGTAATCTGGTGTTTATCGACGGAATCATGGATCGATTTGGTTACTTAGATATTTTAAAAAATAACTTAATGGAAAGTGCAGCTAAACTTGGAATTAAGAGGTCGTTCGTATTTCAACAAGACAACGACCCCTGCTTGTGTTGTCAAAAATTGGCTAATGCACAATATCAGAAAACAACTTAAAACGCCTCCCCAATCACCTGATATTAACCCAATTGAGCATTTGTGGGACCACCTGGATCGTCAAATAAGGAAACATGTTGTGAAAAAAAGGATGATTTGAAGAAAGATCTTAACTTAAAATTATTTTTCAAAACTGCATTGTTATAATTTTCTTTGTTTCTTGAATATTGGGAGTGTGCAGAACAATCTTCGGCCATATCGTCTTTCGATCGAAAACAGAAACGGCAATAAAAATTTGAATTAAAAGAAGTAGTGAATCCAAGAAGAGTAGAGCCCTCAATTATCTCCAAGAATATTAGCTAAAACAAAATACACTTTCTTAATCCCTGTTCGTGTGTTCATATTTATGCCTAATTCTAGAAGATTTTCAAAAGTGTTTAAAAGAGGTTTTAAAAATGGATCATTGCAAAATTTATTTTTATGCGTGCTTTTGAAGTAGGCTGCTACAAATATAAAGTCCAATTTTGATAGCAAATGTTGCGGAATAACAGGAAAAGTGTAATATACACCGCATACATTGTCAACGTTTGCATGGCTACCTAGTGGATTATCAACTTCAAACTCATCAATAAATAAATAGATTGGAATAACAATTTTGTTTTCAAAATTATATATTTTTCTTTTAAAGAGTCAGAGTTCACATAATGTGTGATTTTTGAATTATTTTAAAGTTTCACTATGTTTTTCACGGTTTCATCTAAAACATTAGGTAAATCAAAAAATGTCCGTATTTGTAACTCTATTGGCATTATGCATCCCTTAAAGTTAGCAGGACCAAAAGTTGGTTTACTGTTTTTCTATATTTATGTTATTTCGTTATTTATGTTAAATATAACCGGCTTTGGAAAACTATCAATATTCTTAATTCATTTATGTTCTGTATCTATACTACGAAAAGAATTTGAACAAAAATCTAGAAATGACGTGTTCTAAAAATATATGTTTAAAAGCCTCTGCAATAACTGTATTGTGTATGCAATATTTTCTTGTATAAAAAATCTTTTTTATTGAAATTATGTTTTGCTATTTATACAAGTCTCGGTAATCCGTCTTTCAAATTCATAAAAAATCTCGAATTCATTCATACAATTTCGTAATTTATTATTACTGGAAGACGTTTTTACCTGTAAACTACTTTCTGATATATTATTTTCGGAAACAAGGGTACTATTTATTTCTACAATTGAATTCTGGTATTTATTATCATGCTTCGTAATTTGAAATGATTTCAAATTCATGTGTCTTAAATATTTTTAAACTTGTGAACTCTTGACAACAATTATTGAAAGTACATTTATAGATATCTACTTCAGTCAATCCATGAAATATTGTGAAATGAGAGTATAAAACTGCAAGGGTAGGAAAATTCTTAGTAGACTTAAAACCAACATTGTTTAAAAATTTAAAGTTCTTTATGTTCTTCCCGCTGAACCCAACAACTAAGGTTGTATATTAAGCTAGCTACAGATGACTTTTTAACATCATATGGAGTTGATACGTTATAAAAAAAATGTTTAAGAAAACTCCATACTTCATGTGACTCATAAGGATATTTTAAACAAAATACTTGGTAAATTTTAAAACAAATACCTAAACACACTAAAAACGAGTTAAATTTAAACTTTTGGTCACCAAAACTAACATAAAACTCTTTTAAATTTAAATAATCATTGCCAACTAGAATAATGAATGGCTGTATAGGTGTTTTGGACTCTACAAATTTTTTCAGACGCAGGTCAATTTGGTTTTGCAGGTCGTTTACTGTTGTAACAAGTAAAACGCAACTGCTAACGGAATCTTTAATTGTAGCCTTGTTTTGTAATTTAAATTTGCATTCTTTGACTGTTTAACGATGTGTTGGCTTGAGAATGGCGTGCAGCAGCATAAAGTAAATGCAGTGTTTTGAATCTTAAGATCAAACATTGTATAAACCAGTAAGGATTGGAGTCGACAGTACTCGACTTCGACATACTCTGTACCTTCAATTAGTAATGTCTGTTGTAGGGCGTTGCCCCGCCCATTTTTTAATCGAAACAGATTTCCTTTCCATTCAATAACATACATACTAATTATTGCTCTTCTAGACCAATTCGTTACAGAGATATAACGGTTTTCTATTTTGGCTGTATGTGGGCGTGGTTACGCCCATTTTATATTTGAATCTAACTATACTCCATCCCAATAGCATACATGCAAAGTTTCATTCTTGTAGGTTGCATGGATCTTAAGATATGAGCGTTTGAAACTTTTACTATCTACGGGCGTGGTTACGCCCATTTTTTTGTTTTATCTTCTTGAGGTTTGAGTCAGCTATATACACACCAAATTTGGTGTTCCTATCACAAAAGACAATGCAGAAAATTCGACTTTTGTAAGTTTTTTCCCGAGGTAGCTTCAGTTATTTTCCCCTCACCACTAAACTAACTCAAAACCAGTAAGGGCGGTATAGTCGAGTATACTCGACAATATAATACCCTGCACACATGGTAGGCGGTGCCACACCCTCAATCTACAAAAACATATTGATCTGACGTCGCTTATTCAAATTGTGTTCAAAATATCAAGAAAATCGGTCAAAAAATATGGATTTTACGAAAAATTGAAGTTTGTTGACCTCTGAAGGGTAGTCAACAAAAAGAGGGGAAATTTGTGGTATGCAGTTTTTAAGATGCATTATCACTGAGTTTGTACACAAAATTTCAGGTTCATACCTTTGTTAATTTTGGAGATATAGCAATTAACAGAAAATAACTGGGGGAGGGGAAATGAAATAGAGGGGGGGATTTTGTGGTATGCAGTTTTGTAGAGCCACTCATACTGAGTCTACATACCGACTTTCATGTTTCTATCTCTTTGGATGTTTGAGTTATAGCGATTTAAAAAAGTGGGTGGGGCTGGATGGGCGGGAAGGAGTGGGCGTGGCACAAAAAAAAAATAAACTTGATCTGCTGCCAAGCATCACGAGTCTACCCTCCAAATTTCAAGTCTCTAGCTCTTACAGTTTCCGAGATCCATTGGTGAATACAGACGGACAGACGGACGGACGGACGGACAGACGGACGGACATGGCTCAATCAATTTATCTTGTCATCCTGATCAAGAATATATATACTTTATGGGGTCCCCCTCACTTCCTTCTGTGCGTTACATACATTTCGTTCAAACAAACTTAATATACCCTGACACACTGTATGTGCAGGGTATAACCAGTAAGGGCGGTATAGTCGAGTATACTCGACAATATAATACCCTGTTCACATGGTAGGCGGTGCCACACCCTCAATCTACAAAAACATATATCTGACGTCGCCTTTTCAAATAGTGTTCAAAATACAAAGAAAATCGGTCAAAAAATGTGGATTTTACGAAGAATTTAAGTTTGTAGGTCTCTGAGGGGTAGCCATCAAAGAGAGGGGAAATTTGTGGTAAGCAGTTTTTAAGATGTATTATCACTGAGCTTGTGTACAAAATTTCAGGTTCATACCTTTGTTAATTTTGGAGATATAGCAATTTAGAGAAAATTACTTGGGGAGGGGAAATGAAAATGAGGGGGGGATTTTGTGGTATGCAGTTTTGTAGAGCGACTCATACTGAGTCTACATACCGACTTTCATGTTTCTATCTTTTTGGATGTTTGAGTTATAGCGATTTAAAAAAGTGGGTAGGGCTGGATGGGCGGGAAGGAGTGGGCGTGGCACAAAAAAAAATAAACTTGATCTGCTGCCAAGCATCACGAGTCTACCCTCCAAATTTCAAGTCTCTAGCTCTTACAGTTTCCGAGATCCATTGGTGAATACAGACGGACAGACGGACGGACGGACAGACGGACGGACATGGCTCAATCAATTTCTCTTGTCGTCCTGATCAAGAATATATATACTTTATGGGGTCCCCCTCCCTTCCTTCTATGCGTTACATACATTTCGTTCAAACAAACTTAATATACCCTGACACACTGTATGTGCAGGGTATAAAGAGGGAAGACAAAATAAACTTAATCTGCGTAATGAATCACAGAATCGAACTGCGAAGAGCTTTTGGTCCTATCTATTATAGTTTCCGAGATCGACGCGTTCATACAGACAGACGGACGGACGGACAGACGGACATGGCTAATTCGACTTCTCTTTCGATACTGATCAAGAATATATATACTTTGTATAGTCGGAGATGTCTCCTTTAAGGTGTTACATACATTGTCGACGTGCACAAAACTAATATACCCTTGTACCACAAGGTACAGGGTTTAAAAATTTCTTATAATACAGAAGATGAATATAGTCTTTACTTGTATCAATATCACCTTTTTGAGAATGTAAACAGATTTTTAAAAAATCTATCCTTAACTTGACTTTCATATAAAACTATTAGATTTGGTAAGGTTTCGAGCCATTAAGTTGTTAATGAATACTGCTTATTACGATACAATTCATTGAAATCTAATTCTACCCGAAAAATTTGAATTGAAAATAAACCAGTAAGGATTGGAGTCGACAGTACTCGGCTCCGACATACCCTGTACCTTCAATTTGTAGCAACTGTTTGAAGGCGTTGCCCCGCCCACTTTTCAATCGAAACAGATTTCATTTTCATTCAATTTCATATATACCAATTTTTACTCTTTCAAACCAATTCGTTCAACAGATATAACGGCATTCTACCATGGCTATATGTGGGCGTGGTCACGCCCATTTCTCAACACAATCTTGTTATACTCCATTCCAATATCATATATGCCAAGTTTCCTTTCTGTAGGTTTTATGGTTCTTGAGATATAAGCGTTTCAAATTATTACTAGATAAGGGCGTGGCCACGCCCATTTTTTTAATGTATCTTCTTGGGGCTTCGGATTTAGAAAAAGTCATGGTACTCCGGAGCAGGTTCGCAGGGTAGTACAGAAAATTCTCGACTCGTTTGAAAAGAAAGAATACTGTACGACAGCCTTTCTTGACGTACAGCAAGCTTTTGACAGAGTTTGGCACGAAGGTCTTCTTCACAAATTAAAGCTCATTACACCCGCCCCACAATTCTCCGTCCTGAAGAGCTTTCTCGAAAGAAGAACATTTACGGTTGCAGTCCAAGAGAACCAATCAAGCGTCACAATTATCAATGCTGGTGTCCCCCAAGGTAGTGTACATGGTTCCATTTTATTTACCATTTTCACCAGTGACATGCCTACGCCCAGATCGCAAATTGTTAGTGTGGCTACCTATGCAGACGACACCGATATTCTTGCTGCCAAAAAGTGCCCTCATCAATCGACGCTCCTGCTCCAAAACTATCTGGATGATTTAGCTAAATGGTCAAATCGTTGGAACATCTGCATTAGGGATGTCAATTTTTGGAGATTTACCAATCCCGGGATTTTCGGGATTGTAAACTGAAATCTCGGGATCCCGGGATTAGTCCCGGGACTAGTTTAGACGTAGTAAATAATTTATAAATTTGGATTTTATTCCTTTTTATTATTTAAACAAACAAAATACAAAGCAATAAACAAAAATAGACTATTTCATTCAATCTTACAAAATGAGTTACCAAATATTTTTTAAGCTTAAACGTTTAACATATTATTTTAGTTAAAGCGTTTTACAGATCATGTTGGTTAAAATATAACCTTATAAGTAGTAAAGCATTAAATGTTGTATTTTCCAAACCTGCTGACGAAAAACACCTTTCACCTTCAAAATTGGTTGGTTGGCCGGTTAGAATAGAATTAAAGAGTTTCTGAAGACAGTAACAATTACAAAAAAATATGGTTTTAGAGAAAGTCTCAGAAAAGCCGTACTACTCTCTTCGCAAAGGTTTTTGGTTATTATGTATTTTAAAAAATTTTGGGCCACTTTTTTTTTCAAATTTTGAGCATCATTCTGCAGTCCCCCTACATCAGAATATCGATACTTTTAATCCTTGAAATAACTTTGGTTTTTGTAAAAAGCGCTCATATTTATGCAAAAAGACTATTTTCGCCTCCTTTGTGACAAACTGGCTACGTTCTTGGTTGCGAAACAATGAAATTTGTCGTATACTCTTTCTAACTTATTGATCAATAGAAATAATTCACATCAGAGTAAAAATATCTAAGTCCCGAATATCCCGGGATTGGGCAAGTTAAATCCCGGGATTTTCGGGACTTCAAAAACACTGATTGACATCCCTAATCTGCATTAATACAGAGAAATCTATTAATGTTGTCGTTAAGACACGACCCGTGTCCAGCTCCACAATTTAATGGCAACCAACTACTTCAAAAATCGCATCACTGCTACCTTGGAATGCATTTAGACAAAAAAATGACTTGGGCTCATCATGTGAGGAAAATATTGAGTATATGCACTGATAAAATGAAAAAAATAAAATGGCTTCTGAAAGCTAAAAGCAAGCTGAGTCTAAGCAACAAAGTGCTTATCTATAAAACTATCATCTCTCCTACTTGGACCTACGGAATGCAACTGTGGGGAACTGCGGCTGCATTCCATCTTCATAGTTAGGAAAATCCAGGTCTTCCAAAATAAAACCTTACGTCTGATGACTGGTGCTCCATGGTATGTCCGAAACAAATCACTGCACAAAGACTTAAATATTATTTTCATTGGCGATCAAATTAATCTTCATAGCAGTAGATATATTGACAGACTATCCGCTCACCCAAACATACTTGCTAAGGCTCTAGCTACATACGTGCCAAGAAAAAGACTGAAAAGATTACACCCTATCGAACTTAGTAATGGATAAAATTATTGTAAAATAAGCTAGTTGAAATTCAAATAAAAACATATATAATCTTTTGTTGATGGGCCATTTTCATATGATTTTTGAGAAATGTATTTTATTTCCTATGCGGGTTATAAAGGCCGTTTTGGTTTTTTAATGTTTTTATTTTTTCATACAATAAACACTTTTCTTCCACCTACGCGTTTCGGCGTCATTCCGCCTTCTTCAGGGAGCCGGAATTTTTTATGTAAAAAAATATAATTACAATTTAGTCAAATTTAAAACATAGATACATATGTCACAAAACACAATTTTTAAACCAACAAGTTTTTAACCTACTACCTACTTTAATTTACGTCACGGCTGTCTCTAAATTGTATTGTTCCTCTCAGTGTCATTGTTGTCATGAATTTTCATTCGAATCAACCACGAAGCCAAAAAATAAATACAGTCAAAAATATCATATCGAAGGCTTACTCTCTAAGCGATGCAAAATATAGACCAAGTACATATATAAGAATAACCTGTAAGGACGCTATAGTCGAGTATACTCGACAATATAATACCCTGCACACACAGAAGGTGGTGCAACACCTTAAATCTACAAAAAAAAAATGTTGACTTGACGTCGCCAAATCGAATAGTGTTGAAAATATCAAGTAAATTGGTCAAAAAAAGTCGAATTTACGAAAAATTTGAGTTTGTTGGTCATTGAGGGGTAACTTTCGAATAGAGGGGAATTTTGTTGTATGCAGTCTTAAAGATATATATTTACTGATCTTGTATACAAAATTTCATGTTCATACCTTCATTAGTTTTGGAGATATTGCTTTTTATAGAAAACAACTGGGTGAATGAAAATCAAGGGGAGGGGGAAAATTGTGGTATGCAGTTTTGTAGAGCTCTTCATGCTGAGTCTACATACCGACTTTCATGATTCTATCTCTTCGGGTGTTCGAGTTATAACGTTTTAAAAAAGTGGGCTGTGCTGGTTGTGCGGGAATGTGTGGGCGTGGCACAAAACCGTTCAAACTTGATGTAGTGCCAAGCATCACGAGTCTACCCTCCAAACTTCAAGTCTCTAGCTTTTACAGTTTCCGAGAACCATTGGTGAATACAGACGGACGGACGGACAAACGGACAGGGCTCAATCGATTTCTCTTGTCATCCTGATCAAGAATATATATACTTTATGGGGTCCCCCTCCCCTCCTTCTGTGCGTTACATACATTTCGTTCAAACAAACTTAATATACCCTGACACACTGTATGTGCAGGGTATAAAACAATGATGACAATGAATAACTACCCAGAACAGCTGATTGAAAAATTGATTGTAGAAGTAACTAACGAAAAAACAGACAAAAACTGATAAGGAAGAAAAGATTTATATCAGCGTACCTTACGTGGAAAATGTAACAAATAAGAGAACACTTGACAAAATTGTGCCAAGAGAGTATGCAAAATTTAGGTTTGCATATAAAGCACACAAACATACGATCATTGTTACAAATACGAAAGACAAAATTGACAAAAACAATAAACAAAATGTGGTGTATGAAATAAAATGTAGATGAAAGGAAGGGGAACCATGCGAAGGTGTCTATGTGGGGACTACAAAACGCGCGTTGAACACTAGAATGACAGAACACAGAGGAGACGTGAAAAAAGGCAAAACAAACACAGCACTTTCACAACACATTACAACAACTGGACACACAGCAGATTTTGACAATGCAAAAATATTGGACATAGAGAAAAGAGAACCAGTAAGGACGCTATCTTCAGCAAGGCTGAAGCTATAATACTTTTCACTTTGTGTCACTTTAAAAAAAACTAAATGAATAGTTTTCATGTCTCCCTAACAACATAACTGTAATGTTTCAAGTCAATTCGTTAAAAAACAAAAAATTTTTCCATACAACGGTTCAAGTTTTGCGATAAGTGGGCGTAGCCATGCCCACATTTGGTCAAAATAGTTTTCATTCCTCCCTAAGAACATAACTGTAAAGTTTCAAGTCAATTGGTTAAAAAACAAAAAAGTTTTCCATACAAAGGGTCAAGTTAAGCTATCAGTGGGCGTGGCCATGCCCACCCCTGATCAAAATAGTTTTCATTCCTCCCTAAGAGCATAACTGCAAAGTTTCAAGTCAATTGGTTAAAAAACAAAAAAGTTTTCCATACAACGGGTCAATTTTCGCTATAAGTAGGCGTGGCTACGCCCACTTTTGATCAAAATAGTTTTCATTCCTCCCTAAGAACATAACTGTAAAGTTTCAAGTCAATTGGTTAAAAAACAAAAAAGTTTTCCATACAAAGTTTCAAGTCAATTGGTTAAAAAACAAAAAAGTTTTCCATACAACGGGTCAATTTTCGCTATAAAAGGGCGTGGCTACGCCCACTTTTGGTCAGAATAGTTTTCATTCCTCCCTAAGAACATAACTGTAAAGTTTCAAGTCAATTGGTTAAAAAACAAAAAAGTTTTCCATACAACGGGTAAATTATCGCTATAAGTGGGCGTGGCTACGCCCACTTTTGGTCAGAATAGTTTTCATTCCTCCCTAAGAACATAACTTTAAAATTTCAAGTCAATTGGTTAAGAAACAAAAAAGTTTTCCATACAATGACGAGAATATTCCTTCTCTTCCTCTTCTTCATTTTGTATGGGAGCTACCAGTTCCAGATGTCCAATCTCAATGAAACTTTCAGGCGTGTAGTCGGACTATGTAAAACTACTATGTTTAAAATTTCAGCTTTCTATTGTACAAAACAAAAAAGTTTTCCATACAACGATTCAAGTTTTGTTCACTTTTCTTCTTCTTTTCGTATGGGAGCTACCTGTTCCAATAATCCGATCATGCTGGTTCCGACGAATGATTCATCGTAATAAATTCTAAGAGTCTGTGCAAAGTTTCAGCTCGATAGCTTCAAGACTGAGGAACTAGTTTGCATACATACAGACAGACAGACCGACAGACGGACAGACGGACATGGCTAAATCAACTCGTCTTGTCGTCCTGATCAAGAATATATATACTTTATATAGTCGGAAATTAATATTTCGATCTGTTACAAACTCCGTGACAAAGTTATTATACTATTTCACATAAGTGAAAAGTATAAAAAACGCGAATGACATTAGAAAGCCTGCGAATACAACAGAGAGGGGATAAGGCTATTAACCATAAAGAAGACACAGAACAAACGAGTTTCATTTACGCGCCGATCGCAGTGGATAAAATTAAACATAGACAAAATAAAAGACGAGATACAACAATAAAATAACATAGTGCAATAATAAGTATAATAATAACAATGACGACACTGAGAGGAACAATACAAATTAGAGACACCCGTGACGTAAATTAAAGTAGGTAGTAGGTTAAAAACTTGTTGGTTTAAAAATTGTGTTTTGTGACATATGTATCTATGTTTTAAATTTCACTAAATTGTAATTATATTTTTTTACATAAAAAATTCCGGCTCCCTGAAGAAGGCGGAATGACGCCGAAACTCGTAGGTGGAAGAAAAGTGTTTATTGTATGAAAAAATAAAAACATTAAGGCCCAGTTTCACAGTCTAGGGTTAACCCAGAGTAAAGTTAACTCGAATTTAACCCTTACCCGGAGTTAACTCTGACTTTCAGTTCCACAGTGACGAGTTAACTCTAGTTATATAAGTATGGCAACATTCTATTTTTTGAGAATAATGTTTTACAACATTGAACATCTACTTACCAAACACTGTTTATTTTTTCAGTTATTTTAAAAATCACCTTCAATTAGTAATGGATAGGAGAAGAGAATCCAATATAAAAAGCGGTGAAATGTTGACTCGATTATGACTAATTGTATATTTTACCATTACAAAGGGGCGGGCAGTTACTCCCCCCTAGGACCTTTAAGGCCTTCTAATTTGGTTCCGCATGCCTTATAAGTAAGCACAAATGTGTTTCTTAAACCTTACGATTCAAATGGGTTTTGCCATATGAGTGATCGCTTTTTCCATGATAGTTCCCTTACACGCTCCTTTCAAAAAGAAGGCAAATGATATGATAGTTCCCTTACATACTCGCTGCAAAAAGCAGCGAGAAGCAAGGCTAGTCCCCTTACATACTCGCTGCAAAAAAAGCTGAACGGAAGGTCTTGTTGTAACACGAAGTATGTACGAACATTTTAGCTTTATCATACATGATGTACTGTTCTAAATCTGTACTGTTCTGTAATTAAAATTCTGTTAATATGTTAACAGCTTGCTTTTTATCAGCCAGACTTCGTGGGTTCGAATCCCACTCAAGGAAGAAAAAAAATATAAAAAAGTATTGTAAAGAACAAATTTATTCTGTGGTCAGCTGAGAACCAGCACAATCTTCATGAGTCATCTTCATTGCATATGCAACAGTAATATTAAGGCTATCCTATCTTCGTCTATCTCTTTGCTATTTTTCTATGAAATTTAAAACTACAAACTAATTTTATATGATACAACACGGCCTTTGTGGGATTCGATCCCAGAGTCTTTGGATTGAAAGCCGGCACTCAACCAACTCGACTAAAAATATCATTGAAATTTCGTAAATACTATATTATATAAGCTACAATTTAGCTAGAGAACAACATTTTAGTCTCCTACTAACTCAAGCCCAAAAACAAAGTTACTTTGTGTTTTACATCATCGGCTACTCCTTCCCATCTCGCTTCACAAGCCCTCCTAAATCAGGTTACCCTTCTCTTCTCGCTTCTAAATGAAGCATTATGGAATGATCTGGTTTGAAGTAATATATCCGAATACCGAGTCTAACTTCGCGTTTTTCAGTCATCGGCTACTCCTTCCCATCTCGCTTCTGAAACCTATCAAAATAAGGTGTCCCTTTCCTTCTAGCTTCTAAAAAAGCTGAAGGGAAGGTGCTTCAAGTTCGTTATAAAAATAGGAGTTTTAGAAGGGTTCGGTTCAAATTAAAATTGTTTGACTCAAACTTGATGACGTAAAAGCCCTTTCATGCTTGTTTCAAAACCCCTTACAATTTAAACGGTTCACACTAAGCCTTAAAACAAGGCGTTTTGAAGCGCTTTTTTGTCAGTATTTTTTTTCCCCCTGTTGGGAAGGTGATTTGGAAAACCTTCTTCGGTCAGGTAAGGATAGTTTTCCTTCTGGGTCTGCACAACGAAAGTAAACCGTACTGTTTAAATGGTACAATAGTACGTAGTTATTTTAGTTTTGTGTAAAACACAACATGGGTGCAATACACATAGCAATCACACAAGGAAACTTTGTATAAATGATGCATATCTTCTCCCAATGAAAAGTAAACGACTTCCGATGTCAGTAATTCCATATGATGTGAGACTACCTGGTTGAATGCTGCTATACAAGCTCATTTATCAAATTCATTTCTATTGATTGGGACATATTTAATTTTTATTTTTTTGACAGACAAATTTTGTTCTGTTTTGACATTAAAAAACATAAATAGAAAAAGTTAAAACAGAGTAGTTAACTCGGGGTTAACCCTAGAACATAGTAGGGTTAACTCAGGGGTTAACTACTAAGTGTGAAACTGAAAAATTGTTACTCGGAGTTAACCCTGGGTTAACTTTGACTGTGAAACTGGGCCTAAAAAACCAAAACGGCCTTTGTAACCCGCATAGGAAATAAAACACATTACTTTAAACATATGTATTTAATGTGTTTTTTAAATAATATGACTTTAATAAAACCGAAGACTAGATTGAATTTGAATTTCGGGAAATTAGCTTAGAGCTTTTATTTACTTTAGAAAGACTTGATGGGTGTTTCGAATCTTATTCCGGTTGTGGGTCCTTTGTGGGGATGCTTAAACTCTTTATTTGTAAATTAAACACAATTAAACGCTAAGCCTTGATTGATTTTGTAATCCCTTACTTGATTGGATTGCCAGCTAAATATCTTGAACCTGAATTCCGAGCGCAATGCTGTTTGATCACGGTTTGCAAATATTACATTGATATCATCGTTAGTTATGTATTTCAGTTTTTCATACATATGTGTATCCGCATTCTTGAAATTTTGTAATTAACAAAAAATAATTTATAAAAAAAATTAAAAATGTTGATACTGCATAGTTTTTAAAATTTACCAATTAAATTTGTGTAGCAGATAATATCCAAATTATTTTCCAGTACAAATTTCATGAGATCATCACAATAGGGGGTTGAAAGTTTCCTTGTGTGATATAAGGTATACGGCATTATATGAAGACATGAGTCAATGTAAAATTAAAATATTTATTTACACATCCGATGAATCAAGCCGATACTTCTATATTTTGCCAGCTCTACGAGAGTCTATTTATGAGTTATCGGAATACAATAAAATGAGACTTTTTAAATATATAAATAATGACTCACCATCGATTTTTATACCCTGTACCTTATGGTACAAGGGTATATTAGTTTTGTGCGCATCGACAATGTATGTAATACCTTAAAGGAGACATTTCCGACTATACAAAGTATATATATTCTTGATCAGTATCGAAAGAGAAGTCGATATAGCCATGTCCGTCTGTCCGTCCGTCTGTATGAACGCGTCGATCTCGGAAACTAAAATAGATAGGACCAAAAGCTCTTCGCAGTTCGATTCTGTTATTCATTCAACAGATCAAGTTTATTTTGTCTTCCCCTTTTTTGACATAGTTTAGGGGTGAGGGGCAAATGACTGGAGCAACCTCGGGAAAAAACTTACAAAAGTCGTTTTATCTCGGTTGTCTTTTGAGATAGGAACACCAAATTTGGAGTGTATATAGCTGACTCGAACCCGAAGAAGATACAATAAAAAAATGGGCGTAGCCACGCCCATATATAGTAATAATTTGAAACGTTTATATCTCAAGAACCGTAAAACCTACAAGAATAAAACTTTACATGTATGCTATTAGGATGGAGTATTACAAGATTCAATACTGAAATGGGCGTAACCACGCCCACATATAACCATGGTAATAAGCCGTTATATCTCTGGAACGAATTGGTCTAAGAGAGTGAAAATTGGTATATATGAAATTGAATGAAAATGAAATCTGTTTCGATTCTAAAGTGGGCGAGGCAACGCCTTCAAACAGTTGATACAAATTGAAGGTACAGAGTATGTCGGAGTCGAATACTGTCGACTCCAATCCTTACTGGTTTTTATCAGGGTTTATGACACAATTTAGCTCATAACTTTCGGTTTATGTTTAATTCCTAAGAACGTGGTTTAAAAAAAGAGATATTATACTAAACCTAATCACTTATCAGCCACCCCTCGCACATGAAACAATGATTTTAGGCTTCGTTTTATATCCGAGCATGCCTTTTGAAGTTTTGAATTAACATTCGAATAAGTTAATATTTTTTCAGTATCAATTTTATACCATTGGTTATGTAAGTCATACTTTGAGTATAAATTTAATATTTTGTAGTATCAAATTGATATTTTCTTTATTAAATTAATAAGTTTAGTATAAAAATGATACTTCTTGGTATGAAATTCATATTATTTATTGTTATACTTATTCTCAAAAATTGATACTAGCTTAAATATCAATTTAGCACAACGCATATCAAATTAATACTAACACTTTTTTTTTTGAGTGTATCTTCAATGCCTTACAAAGGTCTGTCCAACGAACAACTGGGACACTTCTATGATAGCGCCAAAACTAGTCGCTGGCCCTACCGTCAAACAAATTACTTGCATAACGAGCTAACAAATCAAAGTTTCCGTCAAGCGTCTGCGCCGTGAGTGCCTCTACGCCAATAATAAAATCATCGACGCTAATCTCGACAGTCCTGCAAACCTTAACTTCCAATTCCCTATAATTTGGCTTATTCGATCTGAACGCAGCTCAACGCTCATCAACGTCGGTCTACTTGCACAGACGAAGACTGCGTATGCTGACGAGGTACCCATCCACTCTCTGGCGGTGTTTCTCGGGACACCTCCGCCGCCGTAGGTATTTGTTGCAGTGTACCACGATATGGTTTGTGTATTTGCTAATAGTGAGGCAGGGCTCACAGTGCAATGTTGCCATTAGATGGCGCTTTAGTACGGATTTTGTTACAAAGCATTGCTGCAAAATTTTAGTGTGTTGGTCTTTGCGGGGAAAGTGGTAGTTTCTTGTATGCAGTTTTAAAAAGGTATGTTACCTGAGTTTGCATACCAAATTTCAGCATTGTATTCTTTATACTTTAGGAGATACAGCAATTTTAAGAAAAAAACAAGTCGCACAATAAATTTCAAAATAAATTGGATTTCGCGTTTTAATCATTCGCATTCGTTTACCCTTTAAGTTTAATGGCTATATGAGTGGAGTAAGTTTGCATCTTGTATCTTGTGCGCAAGTATCTCAGCTATCTTAACTGGCGACTGACAGACATTGGCTCTGGCTCTGGCTCCTCCATGCAACCAACAATGTTGGACAAACCCAAGAGGGCAAAAAAAAAAGTGCGTTTAAATCAAGCAACGGGGACAGCCGCATACTGACATTGTCTGTCTGTCTGAAAGTCCGTCCGACGACTGTCCACGTCGCTTTTGGTAACGCTCAACCGCACGACACACATGGCGCATGTGAGTGTGGCAGCGTCAGAGTCAGAGGCTGAAGGGATATCTGAATGTACGAACGAATTGAAACGACCGCGGCGACGTGCGAGTTGAGGTGTAACCAGTAAGGGCGGTATAGTTGAGTATTCTCAACTATAAAATACCCTGTACACACACCTATGTTGATAACACTTTAAACATTCGCCGACAGCAAAAGCAGTGTACCACGATATGGTTTGTGTATTTGCTAATAGTGAGGCAGGGCTCACAGTGCAATGTTGCCATTAGATGGCGCTTTAGTACGGATTTTGTTACAAAGCATTGCTGCAAAATTTTAGTGTGTTGGTCTTTGCGGGGAAAGTGGTAGTTTGTTGTATGCAGTTTTAAAAAGGTATGTTATCTGAGTTTGCATACAAAATTTCAGCATTGTATTCTTTATACTTTAGGAAATACAGCAATTTTAAGAAAAAAATGACCTTTTGTTGTGCTCGATGGGCGGGAAGGAATGGGCGTGGCAAAAATTCCTTCAAACTTGATCTAGTGTTCGACCACACGAGTCTATCTTCCAAATTTCAAGTCTCTAACTTTAATAGTTTTCGCAGTGTTAAGTACGGTTTTTGTTACAAATAGGATAAAGCAGTGTTCAAAGCGCAATTTATGCCAAATTTCAACTTGTTTGTCTTTCCGTTGTCACACAGCGTTAAAAATGAAAGTTTGTGGTATGCAGTTTTAAAAAGGTATGTTTACTGAGTTTGCATACAAATTTTCAGCATTGTATCTATTATAGTTTAGGAGATACAGCAATTTTAAGAAAACAACTTTTTGAGGGGAAACGAAGGGGAGGGGGAAAAAATGTGGTATGCAGTTTTGTAGAGCTATACATACTGAGTCTACATACTCATTTTCATGTTTCTAACTCATCAGGTTTTCGAGCTACAGCCTTTTGAAAAAATGGGTGGTGCTCGATGGGCGGGAAGGAGTGGGCGTGGCAAAAAATCCTTCAAACTTGATCTAGCGTTTGACCTCACGAGTCTATCCACCAAATTTCAAGTCTCTAGCTCTTATAGTTTTCGAGAACCATTGGTGAGGACGGACGGACGGACGGACGGACGGACGGACAGACAGGGCTATATCAATTCGTCTTGTCATCCTGATCAAGAATATATATACTTTATAGGGTCCCCCTCCCCTCCTTCTATGCGTTACATACAAACCGTCTCAAACAAACTTAATATACCCTGATACACAGTGTGTGTACAGGGTATAATTACCTTTTGTGGGAGTGGGCGTGGCAAAAAATCCTTCAAACTTGATCTAGCGTTTGACCTCACGAGTCTATCCACCAAATTTCAAGTCTCTAGCTCTTATAGTTTTCGAGAACCATTGGTGAGGACGGACGGACGGACGGACGGACAGACAGGGCTATATCAATTCGTCTTGTCATCCTGATCAAGAATATATATACTTTATAGGGTCCCCCTCCCCTCCTTCTATGCGTTACATACAAACCGTCTCAAACAAACTTAATATACCCTGATACACAGTGTGTGTACAGGGTATAAATAAAAAAAAATCAAATCAAGATCTCATACAAAATTCCTGATCCAATGCACGAACCATTACATGCACACTTAGTAGTGTATTATAACAAATATTTTAGTTTAATGGAGGACTGCTCCTCTAATAACCTTATAAAACGTAGTATTCTAACATATTTAAATAAGTAAAATTTTGTTAATTAAAACTACATAACATAACTAATTGCGTAACTTAGTAGTATTAAAGAAATTGTTTAAAAATTAGTTTATTAGTATTCTTATTGTGTGTAGAGTAAGTAGTAAAGCGACTGTTGACTTTGTCTGTAGTCGCGGAACAGGCTGACCTGGTGTCGCAAGTCCACTTGAGGGTAGTGCGCTACCACAACGTCTTGCGCAAAAAAAAAAAAAAAAAAAAAAAAAAAAAAAAAAAAGGATGGGGGAAGGTATACAGGAGAAAAGGGAAAAGAAGCGGCCCAGTCGTAGGTCATAGAACAAATAAAGTTGATGTTCTTTTGTTTTGCTAGAATTGGTTGATGGATGCACCTAGATGTTGTAGGCCATCGAATAGGCCCACCCTACCAAGATCGTCGAGACCAAATTGCGACGATCCCTTATATATGCGACGATCCCTTATATATGTCTAAACTACTGATGTATCATGCTGCAGAACGGCATTGAATCAGGAACAAAAATAAGGTTTAATGCATTGGCAGAGATTTCGATTCATAATCCCAAATTTTATTATACTCAAATATTATATAGGCGGTATAGTTGATTATTCTCAACTATACAATACCCTGTACACACACCTATGTTTATAACACGTTAAACTTTCGCCGACAGCAAAAGCAGAGTTTGTGTATTTGCTAAGGTAAGGCAGGGCTCAGAGTGCAATGTTGCCATTAGATGGCGCTTTAGTACGGATTTTTGTTACAAAGCATTGCTGCAAAATTTTAGTGTGTTGGTCTTTGCGTGGAAAGTGGTAGTTTGTGGTATGCAGTTTTAAAAAGGTATGTTTACTGAGTTTGCACACAAAATTTCAGCATTGTATTCTTTATACTTTAGGAGATACAGCAATTTTAAGAAAAAAATTACCTTTTGTGGGAGTGGGCGTGGCAAAAAATCCTTCAAACTTGATCTAGCGTTTGACCTCACGAGTCTATCCACCAAATTTCAAGTCTCTAGCTCTTATAGTTTTCGAGAACCATTGGTGAGGACGGACGGACGGACGGACAGACAGGGCTATATCAATTCGTCTTGTCATCCTGATCAAGAATATATATACTTTATAGGGCGTGGCAAAAAATCCTTCAAACTTGATCTAGCGTTTGACCTTACGAGTCCATCCTCCAAATTTCAAGTCTCTAGCTCTTATAGTTTTCGAGAACCATCGGTGAGGAAGGACGGACAGACAGGGCTAAATCAATTCGTCTTGTCATCCTGATCAAGAATATATACACTTTATAGGGTCCCCCTCCCCACCTTCTATGCGTTACATACAAACCGTCTCAAACAAACTTAATAAACCTTGATACACAGTGTGTGTACATAAAAAATATATAAGGAAACAAAGTATATGTAAAAATTAAGGCTATAAAACTGTGTATTCTTCTCTTTAATAATATACACTATGTTGTGCACGCTCAAGTTTTTGATTTCTACTGCCGTCCGTGATCGGACGCATCTTTATTTAATCTTAACTTCTAATTTTAGATCTACACTTAGTTTTAGTTATCTTATGCTAACACTACGTTTGTAGAACGGCCCTTGTGACCTGCTGTAGCGGCCGCACAAGCAACCGCTGCTTACACCCGTTGGTCTTATCTGCCGCCTGCTGCGTAGGTCGCTTGAATCACTATCTGCGACCTTCGACCCGTTGATCAACGGTTGCAGCTGTCGGTCATAACGCTTTTATTTGTTTCTTATTTGTAAATATAAGATAACTTTTCTACTAAACCTCGCTATTTCATATTCATCCATGAACATTCTGCGGGCGGCCAGTCATGTTGACTCGAATCATTTCTCGAGGCTTGCATTGTTGGTATGCACAAATCATCAGAAGTACCACGATCGTTATAATGCAAATCGTCAGAGACAGGTAGCCGCTGTAGTGGTGAAACTGCAACTTCTTCAATGGCAGCTTTTCGTTGCGCAGACCAGCTAGCTTGTCTTCCAGTTGCTTTAAGTTCTGGTCGTAATTTGGCTGGGTAATATTGATCCGGGCTATCCTGTCCTCTGAAGTATTCTTGATGATAGCCACAATTGGATCTGGTAGGTCGCTGATCCTTTTTTCGGCTTCAAATTTCTGAAGACTGATCAGTATTACGCCCTTGGCTTGAGATTTTTCACGCCATTTCCTCCAAAGTTTATACCTCAGCGTTTCGCATCTGTCCATCTGATTAAAGATGGATTCGTTTTCCGCGATTTGTTTTGGTAGACTGTAGTTGTCATTGATTCGCTTTTCATTTTTCATTCCTGATTTCGATATCTCTTCCTCAAGAGATCTTCCCAGGGTGAAATACTGGCAATTGTTAGCGTACTCCGTTCTTATTTTAACAGCATTTAATAACTCGTCCATGCTTTTTGCTTCTTCTTTTTCGAGGACAGCATCCTTCGCATCAACTTCCGGCATGCCTGTTTCAACTGTGGATAGATTCACTACCTAAACTTCTTCTAATTTGGCTATTACTATGAATGTTGAATGACATCATGCTCATTTGCATCCTCTTGAAGACCAGATTCTTCGTCGGTTATTTCTTCGTTCAGCTGTTTAGTTTGCAACTGAACTTTGTGTCTATGATTGAGGACTCCTCCAGACTCCGATAATGTAACGCTCTACTCAAAAAAGCGACTTCTTTGCCTGGATGCCTCCACACTCCGTCTAGCCTGAGCCACAAGCCTCTCGGTTCTCACTATTTCTTCGTAAGTGCGTTTTCTTAATGTGATAAACCCATCGGGTCTATACAACTCGGCTTCTAATCCTTCATACTTCACCCTGATCTCGTCACCTAAGTCGTAGCCCTTGTTGCATACATTGTCCACTTCTCTGGTGAGTATGTAGTTGCCGTATGTACTTTCCAACGTGTCAAGGATCTCCTCAGTGTCCTTCAGCAGCATGCTCAATCCAGCTTTGCACCGAACAACTTCTGCACTAACACCATGTGCCATGTGTTCGCGGACTTCCTTGATTTGTTGCTCTACTCGCATTGTCAATCTCAATGCCTTCTCCAACTGATATTGTTCGTCCATGTCTTTAGATGACAACATATTCGCTGGATTCGCACTCAACTCCATGTCAACTCAATGTTTGATTTGCAATTCTGCCATCTTTTTTATACAGAACCACTGTTTATCTGTTGTTAAAAGCCACAGATAACGCTTTTCTCCGTTCTATCCTTTACTTGTGTAATTCTAAGAGCCTAAAGAACCTTGTGTTCTTTATCCGGCTCGAAGGACCAAAAATGTATATTATTCTCTTCAATAATAAACACTATGTTGAGCACGCTCAAGTTTTTGAGTTGTACTGCCGTCTGTAATCGGACGCATCTTTTTTTAAAGCAAATTCTGCGCTGAGTTGCAGCGCAGCAGGCAGTTTAATCTTAACTTCTAATATTAGACTTAGACTTAGTTTTAGTTATCTTATGCTAACACTGCGTTTGTAGACCAGCCACTATCTGCGACCTTCGACCCGTTGATCTTGTCAAACGGTTGCAGCTGTCGATCATAACGCGTTTATTTGTTTCTTATTTCTAAATATGAGCTTACTTATCTACTAAAACTCGCTGTTCCATGTTAATCCATGAACAAAACAGAGGTGGGCTAAATCTCATTTTCCATAACACGCGTGGATAGGGCAAAATATTCTGACGCAGCGCAGTCGGCTCACGCATAGTGTAAGCAAATTCGCGAACCGCCCGAACATGATACTTCGGGTCATGTGTCGCTCACGATTGTGCTTCGTCGGCGTGTTTGCGCTTTGAGGTCTTTAGAGCGAAAAAATGAAATCAGTCGCTGTTCAGAACTCAATGAAGCAGGGGTATTTTGCGAATGACTGCAAAAATACAATTAACGAAAATGTTTTAGCACAGAGAAAAAAATCCAAGTACATTGTACTTAAATTGACATAATTCGGTATTTTTTTTTTTTTTTTTTTTTTTTTTTTTAACTACAGGCGCAAGACGTTGTGGTAGCGCACTACCCTCAAGTGGACTTGCGACACCAGGTCAGCCTGTTCCGCGACTGCAGACAAGTCAACAGTCGCTTTACTACTTACACTACACACAATAAAAAATACTAATAAACTAATTTTTAAACAATTCCTTAAAACTACTACGTTAATTAATTAACATAAACTTCATAAACAAAATTTTCATTTATTTAAATACGTTAGAATACTACGTTTTATAAGGTTAGTAGAGGAGCAGTTCTCAATTAAACTAAAATATCTGTTATAATACCTACATAAAACACGAAACGAGTCATGCTCTAAATATGTCGATCTGCAGGTACTAAGACAGATCGGACTAAAATTTCTAGTTATTCTAGCGGGGGCACTGAACTGTATATACGCCAACAATGTAGGGGAGAATATAGAGCCATTTATTAGGTTATGCAAAAACAAAGTACCAAGCATAGTTCTACGACTAGACAATGATGGCAAATTAATAAGCTTCAACCGATTACTATAGGGAGGAAGGTGAACACAGGGGTCCCAGTGTAGATTCCTAAGTGCAAACAGAAGGAACTGTTTCTGAACAGACTCAATTTGGTTCTTATACTTTTCGCACTGAGGATCCTAAACACACGATGCATATTCCAAAATGGGCCGTACTAAAGAAGTGTAAAGCAATTTATTTGTGTACGGGTCATTAAATTCTTTGGACCATCTTTTGATGAAACCCAGTACGCCTTTAGCCTTATTAACAGACAGCGAAATATGTGAAACGAAGTGAAGTTTTGGGTCCATCAAAACACCAAGGTCATTGAACTGAGAGATACTTTCAAGGTACAAATTATTTAACTTGTACGAGCAAACAATTAGTTTTTTTCTATAAAATGACATTAGCTTGCATTTATCACTGTTTAACAACAAATTGTTTACAACACACCATTGTGAGAGAGAGTCAAGATCAGACTGAAGCAGATTCTGCTGATCTATAGAATTAACGGTTAGACATAATTTCACGTCATCAGCATACATTAAAACATGGCAGTGTTTGATCACAGTAGGCAAGTCATTAATAAATATATTAATAAATATATTAAAAATTGAAAGTCAGTTAAGCACAAATGTTGTCAAATCGAGTAAAATGTTCTCAATTCAAGCACTATTTTTAAGTACAAAAAATCTTGAACTGAGTAAATTTTGTTACATTTTCAAGAACAGTTTAAGCTTAATATGATACCAACAAAACTTAATGCGAATCAATGTTGTTTTGGAAATAAGTTTACATTTTACTTGAATCAGGAACCAACCATACTTAAACTGTAACAAAAACCAGTAAGGACGCTATCTTCAGCAAGGCTGAAGCTATAATACTTTTCACGTTGTGTCACTAAAAAACTAAATGAATAGTTTTCATGCCTCCCTAACAACATAACTGTAAGGTTTCAAGTCAATTGGTTAAAAAACAAAAAAGTTTTCCATACAGCGGTTCAAGTTTTGCGATAAGTGGGCGTAGCCATGCCCACTTTTGGTCAAAATAGTTTTCATTCCTCCCTAAGAAGATAACTGTAAGGTTTCAAGTCAATTGGTCAATTTTCGCTAAAAAAAAGGCGTGGGCACGCTCACTTTGGGTCAAAATAGTTTTCATGCCTCCCTAAGAACATAACTGTAAAGTTTCAAGTCAATTGGTTAAAAAACAAAAAAGTTTTCCATACAACGGGTCAAGTTAAGCTATAAGTGGGCGTGGCCATGCCCACTTTTTATCAAAATAGTTTTCACTCCCCCCTAAGAGCATAACTGCAAAGTTTCAAGTCAATTGGTTAAAAAACAAAAAAGTTTTCCATACAAAGGGTCAAGTTAAGCTATAAGTGGGCGTGGCCATGCCCACTTTTGATCAAAATAGTTTTCATTCCTCCCTAAGAGCATAACTGCAAAGTTTCAAGTCAATTGGTTAAAAAACAAAAAAGTTTTCCATACAAAGGGTCAAGTTAAGCTATAAGTGGGCGTGGCCATGCCCACTTTTGATCAAAATAGTTTTCATTCCTCCCTAAGAGCATAACTGCAAAGTTTCAAGTCAATTGGTTAAAAAACAAAAAAGTTTTCCATACAAAGGGTCAAGTTAAGCTTTAAGTGGGCGTGGCCATGCCCACTTTTGATCAAAATAGTTTTCATTCCTCCCTAAGAGCATAACTGCAAAGTTTCAAGTCAATTGGTTAAAAAACAAAAAAGTTTTCCATACAAAGGGTCAAGTTAAGCTATAAGTGGGCGTGGCCATGCCCACTTTTGATCAAAATAGTTTTCATTCCTCCCTAAGAGCATAACTGCAAAGTTTCAAGTCAATTGGTTAAAAAACAAAAAAGTTTTCCATACAAAGGGTCAAGTTAAGCTATAAGTGGGCGTGGCCATGCCCACTTTTGATCAAAATAGTTTTCATTCCTCCCTAAGAGCATAACTGCAAAGTTTCAAGTCAATTGGTTAAAAAACAAAAAAGTTTTCCATACAAAGGGTCAAGTTAAGCTATAAGTGGGCGTGGCCACACCCACTTTTGCTCAAAATAGTTTTCATTCCTCCCTAAGAACATGACTGTAAAGTTTCAAGTCAATTCGTTAAAAAACAAAAAAATTCTCCATACAACGACGTGAATATTGCTTCACTTCGTCTTCTTCATTTTGTATGGGAGCTAGCAGTTCCAGTTTCCCGATCTCAATGAAACTTTCAGGCATTTAGTCGGACTATGTAAAACTACTATGTTTAAAATTTCAGCACTCTATCGTATAAAACAAAAAAGTTTTCCATACAACGATTCAAGTTTTGTTCACTTTTCTTCTTCTTTTCGAATGGGAGCTACCTGTTCCAATAATCCGATCATGCTGGTTCCGACAAATGATTCATCGTAATAAATTCTAAGACTCTGTGCAAAGTTTCAGCTCGATACCTTAAAAACTGACAGACAGACAGATAGACGGACATGGCTAAATCAACTCGTCTTGTCGTCCTGATCAAGAATATATATACTTTATATAGTCGGAAATTAATATTTCGATCTGTTACAAACTCCGTGACAAAGTTAATATATTATTTCACATACGTGAAAAGTATAATGAAGTTAGAAAAGCTTGCAATCCTGAGACAATTCGTCAGATACTACATACTGCTGGATACCATGGTCGTAACATCCGTAAAAAGCCATTCATGAGAAAATGCTTTCGTTCACAAAAGAGTATGAAAGCAGGACCAAAACTTTTGGAATACTGTCGTTTTTAGTGATGAAAGTAATTTTAACATCCACGGATCAGATGGACGAGACAAAGTGTGGAGAAAAGTAAATTGTGAGCTTGAACCGCTTAATATGAAAGGCACTGTCAAACATGGTGGTGGATCAGTTCTTGTTTGGGGTTGCATGGCAGCATCTGGAGTCGGTAATCTGGTGTTTATCGACGGAATCATGGATCGATTTGGTTACTTAGATATTTTAAAAAATAACTTAATGGAAAGTGCAGCTAAACTTGGAATTAAGAGGTCGTTCGTATTTCAACAAGACAACGACCCCTGCTTGTGTTGTCAAAAATTGGCTAATGCACAATATCAGAAAACAACTTAAAACGCCTCCCCAATCACCTGATATTAACCCAATTGAGCATTTGTGGGACCACCTGGATCGTCAAATAAGGAAACATGTTGTGAAAAAAAGGATGATTTGAAGAAAGATCTTAACTTAAAATTATTTTTCAAAACTGCATTGTTATAATTTTCTTTGTTTCTTGAATATTGGGAGTGTGCAGAACAATCTTCGGCCATATCGTCTTTCGATCGAAAACAGAAACGGCAATAAAAATTTGAATTAAAAGAAGTAGTGAATCCAAGAAGAGTAGAGCCCTCAATTATCTCCAAGAATATTAGCTAAAACAAAATACACTTTCTTAATCCCTGTTCGTGTGTTTATATTTAAGCCTAATTCTTGGAGATTTTCAAAAGTGTTTTAAAGAGGTTTTAAAAATGGATCATTGCAAATTTTATTTTTATGCGTGCTTTTGAAGTAGGCTGCTACAAATATAAAGTCCAATTTTGATAGCAAATGTTGCGGAATAACAGGAAAAGTGTAATATACACCGCATACATTGTCAACGTTTGCATGGCTACCTAGCGGATTATCAACTTCAAACTCATCAATAAATAAATAGATTGGAATAACAATTTTGTTTTCAAAATTATATATTTTTCTTTTAAAGAGTCAGAGTTCACATAATGTGTGATTTTTGAATTATTTTAAAGTTTCACTATGTTTTTCACGGTTTCATCTAAAACATTAGGTAAATCAAAAAATGTCCGTATTTGTAACTCTATTGGCATTATGCATCCCTTAATGTTAGCAGGACCAAAAGTTGGTTTACTGTTTTTCTATATTTATGTTATTTCGTTATTTATGTTAAATATAACCGGCTTTGGAAAACTATCAATATTCTTAATTCATTTATGTTCTGTATCTATACTACGAAAAGAATTTGAACAAAAATCTAGAAATGACGTGTTCTAAAAATATATGTTTAAAAGCCTCTGCAATAACTGTATTGTGTATGCAATATTTTCTTGTATAAAAAATCTTTTTTATTGAAATTATGTTTTGCTATTTATACAAGTCTCGGTAATCCGTCTTTCAAATTCATAAAAAATCTCGAATTCATTCATACAATTTCGTAATTTATTATTACTGGAAGACGTTTTTACCTGTAAACTACTTTCTGATATATTATTTTCGGAAACAAGGGTACTATTTATTTCTACAATTGAATTCTGGTATTTATTATCATGCTTCGTAATTTGAAATGATTTCAAATTCATGTGTCTTAAATATTTTTAAACTTGTGAACTCTTGACAACAATTATTGAAAGTACATTTATAGATATCTACTTCAGTCAATCCATGAAATATTGTGAAATGAGAGTATAAAACTGCAAGGGTAGGAAAATTCTTAGTAGACTTAAAACCAACATTGTTTAAAAATTTAAAGTTCTTTATGTTCTTCCCGCTGAACCCAACAACTAAGGTTGTATATTAAGCTAGCTACAGATGACTTTTTAACATCATATGGAGTTGATACGTTATAAAAAAAATGTTTAAGAAAACTCCATACTTCATGTGACTCATAAGGATATTTTAAACAAAATACTTGGTAAATTTTAAAACAAATACCTAAACACACTAAAAACGAGTTAAATTTAAACTTTTGGTCACCAAAACTAACATAAAACTCTTTTAAATTTAAATAATCATTGCCAACTAGAATAATGAATGGCTGTATAGGTGTTTTGACTCTACAAATTTTTTCATACGCAGGTCAATTTGGTTTTGCAGGTCGTTTACTGTTGTAACAAGTAAAACGCAACTGCTAACGGAATCTTTAATTGTAGCCTTGTTTTGTAATTTAAATTTGCATTCTTTGACTGTTTAACGATGT
This sequence comes from Phortica okadai, assembly GCA_034638295.1. Taxonomy (NCBI): domain Eukaryota; kingdom Metazoa; phylum Arthropoda; class Insecta; order Diptera; family Drosophilidae; genus Phortica; species Phortica okadai. The sequence continues at coordinate 32,798,114 of CM067848.1, read as the reverse complement.
GTTGGCTTGAGAATGGCGTGCAGCAGCATAAAGTAAATGCAGTGTTTTGAATCTTAAAATCAAACATTGTATAAAAAATTTCTTATAATACAAAAGATGAATATAGTCCTTACTTGTATCAATATCAGCTTTTAAGAATGTAAGCAGATTTTTAAAAAATCTATGCTTAATTTGACTTTCATACAAAACTATTAGATTTGGTAAGGTTTCGAGCCATTTAGTTGTTAATGAATACTGCTTATTACGATACAATTCATTGAAATCTAATTCTACCCGAAAAATTTGAATTGAAAATAAACCAGTAAGGATTGGAGTCGACAGTACTCGGCTCCGACATACCCTGTACCTTCAATTTGTAGCAACGGTTTGAAGGCGTTGCCCCGCCCACTTTTCAATCGAAACAGATTTCATTTTCATTCAATTTCATATATACCAATTTTTACTCTTTCAAACCAATTCGTTCAACAGATATAACGGCATTCTACCATGGCTATATGTGGGCGTGGTCACGCCCATTTCTCAACACAATCTTGTTATACTCCATTCCAATATCATATATGCAAAGTTTCCTTTCTGTAGGTTTTATGGTTCTTGAGATATAAGCGTTTCAAATTATTACTAGATAAGGGCGTGGCCACGCCCATTTTTTTTATGTATCTTCTTGGGGCTTCGGATTTAGAAAAAGTCATGGTACTCCGGAGCAGGTTCGCAGGGTAGTACAGAAAATTCTCGACTCGTTTGAAAAGAAAGAATACTGTACGACAGCCTTCCTTGACGTACAGCAAGCTTTTGACAGAGTTTGGCACGAAGGTCTTCTTCACAAATTAAAGCTCATTACACCCGCCCCACAATTCTCCGTCCTGAAGAGCTTTCTCGAAAGAAGAACATTTACGGTTGCAGTCCAAGAGAACCAATCAAGCGTCACAATTATCAATGCTGGTGTCCCCCAAGGTAGTGTACATGGTTCCATTTTATTTACCATTTTCACCAGTGACATGCCTACGCCCAGATCGCAAATTGTTAGTGTGGCTACCTATGCAGACGGAACCGATATTCTTGCTGCCAAAAAGTGCCCTCATCAATCGATGCTCCTGCTCCAAAACTATCTGGATGATTTAGCTAAATGGTCAAATCGTTGGAACATCTGCATTAGGGATGTCAATTTTTGGAGATTTACCAATCCCGGGATTTTCGGGATTGTAAACTGAAATCTCGGGATCCCGGGATTAGTCCCGGGACTAGTTTAGACGTAGTAAATAATTTATAAATTTGGATTTTATTCCTTTTTATTATTTAAACAAACAAAATACAAAGCAATAGACAAAAATAGACTATTTCATTCAATCTTACAAAATGAGTTACCAAATATTTTTTAAGCTTAAACGTTTAACATATTATTTTAGTTAAAGCGTTTTACAGATCATGTTGGTTAAAATATAACCTTATAAGTAGTAAAGCATTAAATGTTGTATTTTCCAAACCTGCTGACGAAAAACACCTTTCACCTTCAAAATTGGTTGGTTGGCCGGTTAGAATAGAATTAAAGAGTTTCTGAAGACAGTAACAATTACAAAAAAATATGGTTTTAGAGAAAGTCTCAGAAAAGCCGTACTACTCTCTTCGCAAAGGTTTTTGGTTATTATGTATTTTAAAAAATTTTGGGCCACTTTTTTTTTTCAAATTTTGAGCATCATTCTGCAGTCCCCCTACATCAGAATATCGATACTTTTAATCCTTGAAATAACTTTGGTTTTTGTAAAAAGCGCTCATATTTATGCAAAAAGACTATTTTCGCCTCCTTTGTGACAAACTGGCTACGTTCTTGGTTGCGAAACAATGAAATTTGTCGTATACTCTTTCTAACTTATTGATCAATAGAAATAATTCACATCAGAGTAAAAATATCTAAGTCCCGAATATCCCGGGATTGGGCAAGTTAAATCCCGGGATTTTCGGGACTTCAAAAACACTGATTGACATCCCTAATCTGCATTAATACAGAGAAATCTATTAATGTTGTCGTTAAGACACGACCCGTGTCCAGCTCCACAATTTAATGGCAACCAACTACTTCAAAAATCGCATCACTGCTACCTTGGAATGCATTTAGACAAAAAAATGACTTGGGCTCATCATGTGAGGAAAATATTGAGTATATGCACTGATAAAATGAAAAAAATAAAATGGCTTCTGAAAGCTAAAAGCAAGCTGAGTCTAAGCAACAAAGTGCTTATCTAGAAAACTATCATCTCTCCTACTTGGACCTACGGAATGCAACTGTGGGGAACTGCGGCTGCATTCCATCTTCATAGTTAGGAAAATCCAGGTCTTCCAAAATAAAACCTTACGTCTGATGACTGGTGCTCCATGGTATGTCCGAAACAAATCACTGCACAAAGACTTAAATATTATTTTCATTGGCGATCAAATTAATCTTCATAGCAGTAGATATATTGACAGACTATCCGCTCACCCAAACATACTTGCTAAGGCTCTAGCTACATACGTGCCAAGAAAAAGACTGAAAAGATTACACCCTATCGAACTTAGTAATGGATAAAATTATTGTAAAATAAGCTAGTTGAAATTCAAATAAAAACATATATAATCTTTTGTTGATGGGCCATTTTCATATGATTTTTGAGAAATGTATTTTATTTCCTATGCGGGTTATAAAGGCCGTTTTGGTTTTTTAATGTTTTTATTTTTTCATACAATAAACACTTTTCTTCCACCTACGCGTTTCGGCGTCATTCCGCCTTCTTCAGGGAGCCGGAATTTTTTATGTAAAAAAATATAATTACAATTTAGTCAAATTTAAAACATAGATACATATGTCACTAAACACAATTTTTAAACCAACAAGTTTTTAACCTACTACCTACTTTAATTTACGTCACGGCTGTCTCTAATTTGTATTGTTCCTCTCAGTGTCATTATTGTCATGAATTTTCATTCGAATCAACCACGAAGCGAAAAAATAAATACAGTCAAAAATATCATATCGAAGGCTTACTCTCTAAGCGATGCAAAATATAGACCAAGTACATATATAAGAATAACCAGTAAGGACGCTATAGTCGAGTATACTCGACAATATAATACCCTGCACACACAGAAGGTGGTGCAACACCTTAAATCTACAAAAAACCAGTAAGGACGCTATAGTCGAGTATACTCGACAATATAATACCCTGCACACACAGTAGGCGGTGCAACACCCCAAATCTACAAAAAAAATTTTGATTTGACATCGCCCGATCAAATAGTGTTCAAAATATCAAGTAAATCGGTCAAAAAATGTGGAATTTACGAAAAATTTGAGTTTGTAGGTCATTGAGGGGTAACTATCAAGAAGAGGGAAATTTTGTGGTATGCAGTTTTTAAGATACGTACATACTGAGCTTGTCTACAAAATTTCAGGTTCGTATCTCCAATAGTTTTGAAGATACAGCAATTTTAAGAAAACAACCGGGGGAGGGAAAATGAAGAGGAGGGGGAAAAATTGTGGTATGCAGTTTTGTAGTGCTATTTATACTGAGTCTACATACCGACTTTAATGTTTCTATCTCTTTGGATGTTCGAGTTATAGCGTTTTAAAAAAGTGGGCGGTGCTGGATGGGCGGGAAGGAGTGGGCGTGGCACAAAACCGTTCAAACTTGATCTGCTGTCGAGCATCACGAGTCTACTCTCCGAATTTCAAGTCTCTAGCTTTTATAGTTTCTGAGAACCATTGGTGAATACGGACGGACAGACGGACAGACAGACGGACGGACATGGCTTAATCAATTCGTCTTGTCATCCTGATCAAAAATATATATAGTTTATATAGTCGGAAATTAATATTTCGATCTGTTACAAACTCCGTGACAAAGTTATTATACTATTTCACATAAGTGAAAAGTATAAACCAGTAAGGGCGGTATAGTCGAGTATACTCGACAATATAATACCCTGCACACATGGTGAGCGACGCCACACCCTCAATCTACAAAAACATATTGATCTGACGTCGCCTTTTCAAATAGTGTTCAAAATATCAAGTAAATCGGTCAAAAAATGTGGATTTTACGAAAAATTTAAGTTTGTAGGCCTCTGAGGGGTAGCCATCAAAGAGAGGGGAAATTTGTGGTATGCAGTTTTAAACATGTATTTTTACTGAGCTTGTATACAAAATTTCAGGTTCATATCTTTATTAGTTTTGGAGATATAGCAATTAATAGAAAACAACTGGGGGAGGGGAAATGAACGGAAGGGGGGGAAATTGTGGTATGCAGTTTTGTAGAGCTACTCATCATGAGTCTACATATCGACTTTCATGTTTCTATCTCTTTCGATGTTCGAGTTATAGCGTTTTGAAAAAGTGGGTGGTGCTGGATGGGCGGGAAGGAGTGGGCGTAGCACAAAACCGTTCAAACTTGATCTGCTGCCGAGCATCACGAGTCTACCCTCCAAATTTCAAGTCTCTAGCTCTTATAGTTTCCGAGAACCATTGGTGAATACGGACGGACAGACGGACGGACGGACGGACGGACAGACGGACGGACATAGCTTAATCAATTTCTCTTGTCATCCTGATCAAGAATATATATACTTTATGGGGTCCCCCTCCTCTCCTTCTGTGCGTTACATACATTTCGTTCAAACAAACACAATATACCCTGACACAGTATATGTGCAGGGTATAAAAACGCGAATGACATTAGAAAGCCTGCGAATACAACACAGAGGGGATAAGGCTATTAACCATAAAGAAGACACAGAACAAACGAGTTTCATTTACGCGCCGATCGCAGTGGATAAAATTAAACATAGACAAAATAAAAGACGAGATACAACAATAAAATAACATAGTGCAATAATAAGTATAATAATAACAATGACGACACTGAGAGGAACAATACAAATTAGAGACAGCCGTGACGTAAATTAAAGTAGGTAGTAGGTTAAAAACTTGTTGGTTTAAAAATTGTGTTTTGTGACATATGTATCTATGTTTTAAATTTCACTAAATTGTAATTATATTTTTTTACATAAAAAATTCCTGCTCCCTGAAGAAGGCGGAATGACGCCGAAACGCGTAGGTGGAAGAAAAGTGTTTATTGTATGAAAAAATAAAAACATTAAAAAACCAAAACGGCCTTTATAACCCGCATAGGAAATAAAACACATTACTTTAAACATATGTATTTAATGTGTTTTTTAAATAATATGACTTTAATAAAACCGAAGACTAGATTGAATTTGAATTTCGGGAAATTAGCTTAGAGCTTTTATTTACTTTAGAAAGACTTGATGAGTGTTTCGAATCTAATTCCGGTTGTGGGTCCTTTGTGGGGATGCTTAAACTCTTTATTTGTAAATTAAACACAATTAAACGCTAAGCCTTGATTGATTTTGTAATCCCTTACTTGATTGGATTGCCAGCTAAATATCTTGAACCTGAATTCCGAGCGCAATGCTGTTTGATCACGGTTTGCAAATATTACATTGATATCATCGTTAGTTATGTATTTCAGTTTTTCAAACATATGTGTATCCGCATTCTTGAAATTTTGTAATTAACAAAAAATAATTTATTAAAAAAAATGAAAAATGTTGATACTGCATAGTTTTTAAAATTTACCATTTAAATTTGTGTAGCAGATAATATCCAAATTATTTTCCAGTACAAATTTCATGAGATCATCACAATAGGGGGTTGAAAGTTTCCTTGTGTGATATAAGGTATACGGCATTATATGAAGACATGAGTCAATGTAAAATTAAAATATTTATTTACACATCCGATGAATCAAGCCGATACTTCTATATTTTGCCAGCTCTACGAGAGTCTATTTATGAGTTATCGGAATACAATAAAATGAGACTTCTTAAATATATAAATAATGTCTCACCATCGATTTTTATACCCTGTACCTTATGGTACAAGGGTATATTAGTTTTGTGCGCATCGACAATGTATGTAACACCTTAAAGGAGACATTTCAGACTATACAAAGTATATATATTCTTGATCAGTATCGAAAGAGAAGTCGATATAGCCATGTCCGTCTGTCCGTCCGTCTGTATGAACGCGTCGATCTCGGAAACTAAAATAGATAGGACCAAAAGCTCTTCGCAGTTCGATTCTGTTATTCATTCAACAGATCAAGTTTATTTTGTCTTCCCCTTTTTTGACATAGTTTAGGGGTGAGGGGCAAATGACTGGAGCAACCTCGGGAAAACAACTTACAAAAGTCGTTTTATCTCGGTTGTCTTTTGAGATAGGAACACCAAATTTGGAGTGTATATAGCTGACTCGAACCCGAAGAAGATACAATAAAAAAATGGGCGTAGCCACGCCCATATATAGTAATAATTTGAAACGTTTATATCTCAAGAACCGTAAAACCTACAAGAATAAAACTTTGCATGTATGCTATTAGGATGGAGTATAACAAGATTCAATACTGAAATGGGCGTAACCACGCCCACATATAACCATGGTAATAAGCCGTTATATCTCTGGAACGAATTGGTCTAAGAGAGTGAAAATTGGTATATATGAAATTGAATGAAAATGAAATTTGTTTCGATTCTAAAGTGGGCGAGGCAACGCCTTCAAACAGTTGATACAAATTGAAGGTACAGAGTATGTCGGAGTCGAATACTGTCGACTCCAATCCTTACTGGTTTTTATCAGGGTTTATGACACAATTTAGCTCATAACTTTCGGTTTATGTTTAATTCCTAAGAACGTGGTTTAAAAAAAGAGATATTATACTAAACCTAATCACTTATCAGCCACCCCTCGCACATGAAACAATGATTTTAGGCTTCGTTTTATATCCGAGCATGCCTTTTGAAGTTTTGAATTAACATTCGAATAAGTTAATATTTTTTCAGTATCAATTTTATACCATTGGTTATGTATGGTAAGTCATACTTTGAGTATAAATTTAATATTTTGTAGTATCAAATTGATATTTTCTTTATTAAATTAATAAGTTTAGTATAAAAATGATACTTCTTGGTATGAAATTCATATTATTTATTGTTATACTTATTCTCAAAAATTGATACTAGCTTAAATATCAATTTAGCACAACGCATATCAAATTAATACTAACACTTTTTTTTTTGAGTGTATCTTCAATGCCTTACAAAGGTCTGTCCAACGAACAACTGGGACACTTCTATGATAGCGCCAAAACTAGTCGCTGGCCCTACCGTCAAACAAATTACTTGCATAACGAGCTAACAAATCAAAGTTTCCGTCAAGCGTCTGCGCCGTGAGTGCCTCTACGCCAATAATAAAATCATCGACGCTAATCCCGACAGTCCTGCAAACCTTAACTTCCAATTCCCTATAATTTGGCTTATTCGATCTGAACGCAGCTCAACGCTCATCAACGTCGGTCTACTTGCACAGACGAAGACTGCGTATGCTGACGAGGTACCCATCCACTCTCTGGCGGTGTTTCTCGGGACACCTCCGCCGCCGTAGGTATTTGTTGCAGTGTACCACGATATGGTTTGTGTATTTGCTAATAGTGAGGCAGGGCTCACAGTGCAATGTTGCCATTAGATGGCGCTTTAGTACGGATTTTGTTACAAAGCATTGCTGCAAAATTTTAGTGTGTTGGTCTTTGCGGGGAAAGTGGTAGTTTGTTGTATGCAGTTTTAAAAAGGTATGTTACCTGAGTTTGCATACCAAATTTCAGCATTGTATTCTTTATACTTTAGGAGATACAGCAATTTTAAGAAAAAAATTACCTTTTGTGGGAGTGGGCGTGGCAAAAAATCCTTCAAACTTGATCTAGCGTTTGACCTCACGAGTCTATCCACCAAATTTCAAGTCTCTAGCTCTTATAGTTTTCGAGAACCATTGGTGAGGACGGACGGACGGACGGACAGACAGGGCTATATCAATTCGTCTTGTCATCCTGATCAAGAATATATATACTTTATAGGGCGTGGCAAAAAATCCTTCAAACTTGATCTAGCGTTTGACCTTACGAGTCCATCCTCCAAATTTCAAGTCTCTAGCTCTTATAGTTTTCGAGAACCATCGGTGAGGAAGGACGGACAGACAGGGCTAAATCAATTCGTCTTGTCATCCTGATCAAGAATATATACACTTTATAGGGTCCCCCTCCCCACCTTCTATGCGTTACATACAAACCGTCTCAAACAAACTTAATAAACCTTGATACACAGTGTGTGTACATAAAAAATATATAAGGAAACAAAGTATATGTAAAAATTAAGGCTATAAAACTGTGTATTCTTCTCTTTAATAATATACACTATGTTGTGCACGCTCAAGTTTTTGATTTCTACTGCCGTCCGTGATCGGACGCATCTTTATTTAATCTTAACTTCTAATTTTAGATCTACACTTAGTTTTAGTTATCTTATGCTAACACTACGTTTGTAGAACGGCCCTTGTGACCTGCTGTAGCGGCCGCACAAGCAACCGCTGCTTACACCCGTTGGTCTTATCTGCCGCCTGCTGCGTAGGTCGCTTGAATCACTATCTGCGACCTTCGACCCGTTGATCAACGGTTGCAGCTGTCGGTCATAACGCTTTTATTTGTTTCTTATTTGTAAATATAAGATAACTTTTCTACTAAACCTCGCTATTCCATATTCATCCATGAACATTCTGCGGGCGGCCAGTCATGTTAACTCGAATCATTTCTCGAGGCTTGCATTGTTGGTATGCACAAATCATCAGAAGTACCACGATCGTTATAATGCAAATCGTCAGAGACAGGTAGCCGCTGTAGTGGTGAAACTGCAACTTCTTCAATGGCAGCTTTTCGTTGCGCAGACCAGCTAGCTTGTCTTCCAGTTGCTTTAAGTTCTGGTCGTAATTTGGCTGGGTAATATTGATCCGGGCTATCCTGTCCTCTGAAGTATTCTTGATGATAGCCACAATTGGATCTGGTAGGTCGCTGATCCTTTTTTCGGCTTCAAATTTCTGAAGACTGATCAGTATTACGCCCTTGGCTTGAGATTTTTCACGCCATTTCCTCCAAAGTTTATACCTCAGCGTTTCGCATCTGTCCATCTGATTAAAGATGGATTCGTTTTCCGCGATTTGTTTTGGTAGACTGTAGTTGTCATTGATTCGCTTTTCATTTTTCATTCCTGATTTCGATATCTCTTCCTCAAGAGATCTTCCCAGGGTGAAATACTGGCAATTGTTAGCGTACTCCGTTCTTATTTTAACAGCATTTAATAACTCGTCCATGCTTTTTGCTTCTTCTTTTTCGAGGACAGCATCCTTCGCATCAACTTCCGGCATGCCTGTTTCAACTGTGGATAGATTCACTACCTAAACTTCTTCTAATTTGGCTATTACTATGAATGTTGAATGACATCATGCTCATTTGCATCCTCTTGAAGACCAGATTCTTCGTCGGTTATTTCTTCGTTCAGCTGTTTAGTTTGCAACTGAACTTTGTGTCTATGATTGAGGACTCCTCCAGACTCCGATAATGTAACGCTCTACTCAAAAAAGCGACTTCTTTGCCTGGATGCCTCCACACTCCGTCTAGCCTGAGCCACAAGCCTCTCGGTTCTCACTATTTCTTCGTAAGTGCGTTTTCTTAATGTGATAAACCCATCGGGTCTATACAACTCGGCTTCTAATCCTTCATACTTCACCCTGATCTCGTCACCTAAGTCGTAGCCCTTGTTGCATACATTGTCCACTTCTCTGGTGAGTATGTAGTTGCCGTATGTACTTTCCAACGTGTCAAGGATCTCCTCAGTGTCCTTCAGCAGCATGCTCAATCCAGCTTTGCACCGAACAACTTCTGCACTAACACCATGTGCCATGTGTTCGCGGACTTCCTTGATTTGTTGCTCTACTCGCATTGTCAATCTCAATGCCTTCTCCAACTGATATTGTTCGTCCATGTCTTTAGATGACAACATATTCGCTGGATTCGCACTCAACTCCATGTCAACTCAATGTTTGATTTGCAATTCTGCCATCTTTTTTATACAGAACCACTGTTTATCTGTTGTTAAAAGCCACAGATAACGCTTTTCTCCGTTCTATCCTTTACTTGTGTAATTCTAAGAGCCTAAAGAACCTTGTGTTCTTTATCCGGCTCGAAGGACCAAAAATGTATATTATTCTCTTCAATAATAAACACTATGTTGAGCACGCTCAAGTTTTTGAGTTGTACTGCCGTCTGTAATCGGACGCATCTTTTTTTAAAGCAAATTCTGCGCTGAGTTGCAGCGCAGCAGGCAGTTTAATCTTAACTTCTAATATTAGACTTAGACTTAGTTTTAGTTATCTTATGCTAACACTGCGTTTGTAGACCAGCCACTATCTGCGACCTTCGACCCGTTGATCTTGTCAAACGGTTGCAGCTGTCGATCATAACGCGTTTATTTGTTTCTTATTTCTAAATATGAGCTTACTTATCTACTAAAACTCGCTGTTCCATGTTAATCCATGAACAAAACAGAGGTGGGCTAAATCTCATTTTCCATAACACGCGTGGATAGGGCAAAATATTCTGACGCAGCGCAGTCGGCTCACGCATAGTGTAAGCAAATTCGCGAACCGCCCGAACATGATACTTCGGGTCATGTGTCGCTCACGATTGTGCTTCGTCGGCGTGTTTGCGCTTTGAGGTCTTTAGAGCGAAAAAATGAAATCAGTCGCTGTTCAGAACTCAATGAAGCAGGGGTATTTTGCGAATGACTGCAAAAATACAATTAACGAAAATGTTTTAGCACAGAGAAAAAAATCCAAGTACATTGTACTTAAATTGACATAATTCGGTATTTTTTTTTTTTTTTTTTTTTTTTTTTTTAACTACAGGCGCAAGACGTTGTGGTAGCGCACTACCCTCAAGTGGACTTGCGACACCAGGTCAGCCTGTTCCGCGACTGCAGACAAGTCAACAGTCGCTTTACTACTTACACTACACACAATAAAAAATACTAATAAACTAATTTTTAAACAATTCCTTAAAACTACTACGTTAATTAATTAACATAAACTTCATAAACAAAATTTTCATTTATTTAAATACGTTAGAATACTACGTTTTATAAGGTTAGTAGAGGAGCAGTTCTCAATTAAACTAAAATATCTGTTATAATACCTACATAAAACACGAAACGAGTCATGCTCTAAATATGTCGATCTGCAGGTACTAAGACAGATCGGACTAAAATTTCTAGTTATTCTAGCGGGGGCACTGAACTGTATATACGCCAACAATGTAGGGGAGAATATAGAGCCATTTATTAGGTTATGCAAAAACAAAGTACCAAGCATAGTTCTACGACTAGACAATGATGGCAAATTAATAAGCTTCAACCGATTACTATAGGGAGGAAGGTGAACACAGGGGTCCCAGTGTAGATTCCTAAGTGCAAACAGAAGGAACTGTTTCTGAACAGACTCAATTTGGTTCTTATACTTTTCGCACTGAGGATCCTAAACACACGATGCATATTCCAAAATGGGCCGTACTAAAGAAGTGTAAAGCAATTTATTTGTGTACGGGTCATTAAATTCTTTGGACCATCTTTTGATGAAACCCAGTACGCCTTTAGCCTTATTAACAGACAGCGAAATATGTGAAACGAAGTGAAGTTTTGGGTCCATCAAAACACCAAGGTCATTGAACTGAGAGATACGTTCAAGGTACAAATTATTTAACTTGTACGAGCAAACAATTAGTTTTTTTCTATAAAATGACATTAGCTTGCATTTATCACTGTTTAATAACAAATTGTTTACAACACACCATTGTGAGAGAGAGTCAAGATCAGACTGAAGCAGATTCTGCTGATCTATAGAATTAACGGTTAGACATAATTTCACGTCATCACCATTCATTAAAACATGGCAGTGTTTGATCACAGTAGGCAAGTCATTAATAAATATATTAATAAATATATTAAAAATTGAAAGTCAGTTAAGCACAAATGTTGTCAAATCGAGTAAAATGTTCTCAATTCAAGCACTATTTTTAAGTACAAAAAATCTTGAACTGAGTAAATTTTGTTACATTTTCAAGAACAGTTTAAGCTTAATATGATACCAACAAAACTTAATCCGAATCAATGTTGTTTTGGAAATAAGTTTACATTTTACTTGAATCAAGAACCAACCATACTTAAACTGTAACAAAAACCAGTAAGGACGCTATCTTCAGCAAGGCTGAAGCTATAATACTTTTCACGTTGTGTCACTAAAAAACTAAATGAATAGTTTTCATGCCTCCCTAACAACATAACTGTAAGGTTTCAAGTCAATTGGTTAAAAAACAAAAAAGTTTTCCATACAGCGGTTCAAGTTTTGCGATAAGTGGGCGTAGCCATGCCCACTTTTGGTCAAAATAGTTTTCATTCCTCCCTAAGAAGATAACTGTAAGGTTTCAAGTCAATTGGTCAATTTTCGCTAAAAAAAAAGGCGTGGGCACGCTCACTTTGGGTCAAAATAGTTTTCATGCCTCCCTAAGAACATAACTGTAAAGTTTCAAGTCAATTGGTTAAAAAACAAAAAAGTTTTCCATATAACGGGTCAATTTTCACTAAAAAAGGGCGTGGCCACGCCCACTTTTAGTCAACATTGTTTTCATTCCTCCCTAAGAACATAACTGTAAAGTTTCAAGTCAATTGGTTAAAAAACAAAAAAGTTTTCCATACAATGGGTCAATTTTCGCTATAAAAGGGCGTGGCCGCGCCCACTTTTGGTCAAAATTGTTTTCATTCCTCCCTAAGAACATAACTGTAAAGTTTCAAGTCAATTGGTTAAAAAACACAAAAGTTTTCCATACAACGGGTCAAATTTCGCTATAAAAGGGCGTGGCCACGCCCACTTTTGGTCAAAATAGTTTTCATTCCTCCCTAAGAACATAACTGTAAAGTTTCAAGTCAATTGGTTAAAAAACAAAAAAGTTTTCCATACAACGCGTCAATTTTCACTAAAAAAGGGCGTGGCTACGCCCACTTTTGGTCAAAATAGTTTTCATTCCTCCCTAAGAACATAACTTTAAAATTTCAAGTCAATTGGTTAAAAAACAAAAAAGTTTTTCATACAACGGGTCAATTTTCGCTAGAAGTGGGCGTGGCTACGCCCACTTTTGGTCAAAATAGTTTTCATTCCTCCCCAAGAACATAACTTTCAAATTTCAAGTCAATTGGTTGAAAATCAAAAAAGTTGTCCATACAACGACGTGAATATTGCTTCTCTTCCTCTTCTTCATTTTGTATGGGAGCTACCAGTTGCAGATGTCCAATCTCAATGAAACTTTCAGGCATTATGTCGGACTATGTAGAACTACTAAGTTGAAAATTTCAGCCCTCTATCATACAAAACAAAAAAGTTTTCCATACAACGACGTTAAATCTTAATTTCTCTTCCTCTTCTTCATTTTGTATGGCAGCTACCAGTTCTAGTTGCCCGATCTCAATGAAACTTTCAGGCATTATGTCGGACTATGTAGAACTACTAAGTTGAAAATTTCAGCCCTCTATCATACAAAACAAAAAAGTTTTCCATACAACGACGTTAAATCTTAATTTCTCTTCCTCTTCTTCATTTTGTATGGCAGCTACCAGTTCTAGTTGCCCGATCTCAATGAAACTTTCAGGCATTATGTCGGACTATGTTAAACTACTATGTTTGAAATTTCAGCTCTCTATCTTTCAAAACAAAAAAGTTTTCCATATAACGATTAAAATTTGTTTTTCTTCTTCATTTCGTATGGGGGCTACCAGTTCCAATAATCCGATATGGCCGGTTCCGACCAATGATTTGACCACACATTAGAGAAGACTCCCTGCAAAATTTCAGCTCGATATCTTCAAAACTGTGGGAGAAGATAGCATATTCACAGACAGACGGACAGACGGACATGGCTATATCAACTCGTCTTGTCGAGCTGATCAAGAATATATATACTTTATGGGGTCCCCCTCCCCTCCTTCTTGCTGTTACAAACTTCAGGACAAAGTTATAATACTATTCACTTGCGTGAAGAGTATAAAAATATTCCAGCGTTTTGAAACTCTAATTACCGTTAATGCGTTTCAGAATTCTTAATGCCTTGTAATTATGGCAAATTTCTTACTTTGCAGTGATATATAATTACCTTTACAAACATGTGATTGCAAAATTCCATCTGTTTATATTTAAGAACAACAAAACCATATATTTGACTAATTGTTCCTTTGTTCCATTCCATGCCTTCTGGCGACTATGCTTACAGCAAAATGTTATTTTGAAGATGTTTCTCTATATGGTCGGGGCCACGCCTTTATGTTCGATTCTAATAAAATTTTGGAAAATAGTTAAAAATTAATAAAACATTTTTCTAACAAAAATCTTGTTTTGACCGATTGTTTCTTTCGCAAAGTGCCTTTTTTGACGTCTTAAACGTTTTTGTACAAAAAACTAAGGTGGTAGTTTTAAAAAACCTAATTTTTAACCGGCAGCTAAATGTAATAGCAATCCAATCATGCAGATTTTTTACATACAAACTGCCTGAAAGGATAAGATAATTTTCTGCGTTTTATTTTTTTTGAAATCGTTAAAACTGAGCTCGCAGTTGGTATTGAAGCAGACATATGGACATGACTGTGTTACCTCGTCTTGTGAAGATAATATATGCTTTATGTGGTCGGCGATATCTCCTTCTCTGCGTAGCGAACTTCATGGCATCGCAAATATATATTATTTTTGCAGGAGTATAAAAAACGCTATTCAGCCTTGCTGAAGACTATTTACTTTTCACGCTCTTTTTATGCCACGCCAATTTTTTGGATTGAATCTGCTTTCTCTTTACTTTAATAGCCTATATACCAATTTTCATTGTTTAAGCTAATATGGAAACTTGCAATTTATTGAAATTAGCTTGTGAAGTTGTAAGTCAATTAATTAAGAAAAAAAAAGTTTTCCTTTCAACGCCGTAAATTTTCTGTCTTTTCCTCTTCATCACTTTGTATGATAAGTACCAGTTTCAGTGGTCCGATCTTAATGACAATTCCAGAAATTTAGTCTGCGTACGTAAAGTTACTATGTTTGTTTATGTTTTTTTCATCCCTCTATCTTCCAAAACGAAAAAGTTTTCCATTCAACGATTTAAGTTCTGTTCATTTTTTTTCTTCATTCTGTATGGGTGCTACCAGTTCTAATGGTCTGATCATTGCAGTTCCGACAAATGATTTATGGTGGTAAAGCTGTAAAATTTCAGGTCACTAGTCGGAGTTTTCTCCTTCTGGGGGTTACAAACTCCGTGACAAAGTCATAATAATATTTACATACGTGAAGAGTATAAAAACACTAATATGTGTACATATGTGGCTGTATGTAAAAGATGAAGAAGAAGTGAAGCACAATTTCGAAAGTAATGCTCCTCCGTTTTCTCACCGTTCTCTTGTTCTCTTTGCAAACAACACACTCATACCAATACAAAAGTGTAAGAAGAAGCAAAGAATGGTCCGTGCTTGCGTCCACAAAATCTTAACATTGTTTATTTTTCTTCTTCTTTCCGTATGGAGGCTACCAGTTAAAATGGTCGGATTGATACCAAAACATTATAACAACCTTCAGGAGGTCAATCTAAAGATTAACTGAAAATTTCATTGAATCGGAAGCTGTTTTTGAGTTATGCGCTTATCAACATATTTTTCGATTCATTTTTATTATACTATAGATTATTGTCTCACATTCAATAATAAGTGATCATAGGTAACTAAACACTGCACTAAACACGATATACATAGCTACGGTTTGTTTCGTGTATCAGTTGACAAAAGCAAACTCAGTAGTGAAAATCCAAGAAAAACAACACTGACATTGACTTTTTTTTAATTTGACATGACTTGGAGTCAAATCCTTCAAGCCGTACATACCTGCATTGTTTACACATTAGTGCGTGTAATTTGCAAAGAGTATTAATTAATTTTAATACTCTCTGGCTTGTACGTTCTCTCAAAGTTTTCTTGTTCTCTTTCAATCAACAAACACATAACAATACTGACGTATAAGAAGAAGCATAGCATGTTACGTTTAATGCTAGCGACGTCGCAAGTTTGTATGGGAAAAAGAAAAGGTCTGTTTTTAGGGTTTTTCCGGCAATTATTTGAATTTTTCTCGCCGTAAAAACCATCTTTGAACTTCAACGAACATTTAAAAAAAAGAATTGGCCAAATTGGTCCAGGCGTTGTTGAGTTATGCGCTTACCAACACATTTTGCGATTCATTTTTATACCCTGTACACACACTGTGTATCGATGGTGAGATCTTAAGTGAGCAAGTCACGTTTCTGCATAGCTCTGTGTAAATTTTTTTTTTATATTTTCTTAACAAGTTCTAATCAGAAGTGTGATTTAATATACCTGTATCTAAGTGCTTTATTTAACTGCTGATTTGTATGGCATAGTTGGTTGTGCATAATTAGTGTGTTTATTAAATTGTTTTCAAAAGAATAATTGCATATATATCTCTTTTTTCTCTTCATTTGGGTGAGATATCGTTTTTTGTTTCTCTTTATACCCTGTACACATACTGTGTATCAGGGTATATTGTGTTTGTTTGAGCGAAATGTATGTAACGCACAGAAGGAGGGCAGGGGGACCCTATAAAGTATATATATTCTTGATCAGGACGACAAGAGAAATTGATTAAGCCATGTCCGTCCGTCTGTCCGTCTGTCCGTCCGTCTGTCCGTCCGTCTGTCTGTCTGTCTGTCCGTCCGTATTCACCAATGGTTCTCAGAAACTATAATAGCTAGAGACTTGAAATTTGGTGGGTAGACTCGTGATGCTCGGCAGCAGATCAAGTTTGAACGGTTTTGTGCCACGCCCACTCCTTCCCGCCCATCCAGCACCACCCACTTTTTTAAAATGCTATAACTCGAACATTCAAAGAGATAGAAAAATGAAAGTCGGTATGTAGTCTCAGTATAAGTAGCTCTACAAAACTGCATACCACAATTTTTCCCCCTCCTCTTCATTTCCCCTCCCCCAGTTCTTTTCTTAAATTTGCTGTATCTCCAAAACTAACAAAGGTATGAACCTGAAATTTTGTATACAAGCTCAGTGATAATACATCTTAAAAACTGCATACCACAAATTTCCCCTCTCTTTAATGGCTACCCCTCAGAGGCCTACAAACTTAAATTTTTCGTAAAATCCACATTTTTTGACCGATTTTCTTGATATTTTGAACACTATTTGAATAGGCGACGTCAGATCAATATGTTTTTGTAGATTGAGGGTGTGGCAACGCCTACCATGTGTGCAGGGTATTATATTGTCGAGTATACTCGACTATACCGCCCTTACTGGTTTTTATTTTATTTGGTTTTCTCTTTGAAATACTTTTTTTGTTCGTGTAATAACAACAGTGTATTTGAATTATTCGACCTGTGTTCAGTGGCCTATTGTTTTTGTTATTGCGCGAACATCTGTTTTGGTTTTTGTTCTTTTTTTGAGACAACGCTTTTTGTTTTTGCTCTGGTTGTCTTTCGTCACTTTGGAGTCACTTGTTGTTTTGTAAATAACAATAGTGTAACTGCATTTTTCGGACGGCGTTTAGTGGCCTTTAGTATTGTTGTTGCGTGCACATCTGTTTGCTTAAACTGATTTGTTGTGACATTCTCTCTTTTGAGTGCGGTGTACTGTTCACACAAATTTCATTTTCGCACACGGTGTTTACACTAATTTCGTTTTTTGTAGCCTTATTAATACTTTTATTTATATTTTTATTTAACATCTTTGACTGCGTATTTTTATACCCTGTACACACACTGTGTATCAGGGTATATTAAGTTTGTTTGAGACGGTTTGTATGTAACGCATAGAAGGAGGGGAGGGGGACCCTATAAAGTATATATATTCTTGATCAGGATGACAAGACGAATTGATATAGCCCTGTCTGTCCGTCCGTCCGTCCGTCCTCACCAATGGTTCTCGAAAACTATAAGAGCTAGAGACTTGAAATTTGGTGGATAGACTCGTGAGGTCAAACGCTAGATCAAGTTTGAAGGATTTTTTGCCACGCCCACTCCTTCCCGCCCATCGAGCACCACCCATTTTTTCAAAAGGCTGTAGCTCGAAAACCTGATGAGTTAGAAACATGAAAATGAGTATGTAGACTCAGTATGTATAGCTCTACAAAACTGCATACCACATTTTTTCCCCCTTCCCTTCGTTTCCCCTCAAAAAGTTGTTTTCTTAAAATTGCTGTATCTCCTAAACTATAATAGATACAATGCTGAAATTTTGTATGCAAACTCAGTAAACATACCTTTTTAAAACTGCATACCACAAACTTTCATTTTTAACGCTGTGTGACAACGCAAAGACAAACAAGTTGAAATTTGGCATAAATTGCGCTTTGAACACTGCTTTATCCTATTTGTAACAAAAACCGTACTTAACACTGCGAAAACTATTAAAGCTAGAGACTTGAAATTTGGAAGATAGACTCGTGTGGTCGAACACTAGATGAAGTTTGAAGGAATTTTTGCCACGCCCATTCCTTCCCGCCCATCGAGCACAACAAAAGGTCATTTTTTTCTTAAAATTGCTGTATCTCCTAAAGTATAAAGAATACAATGCTGAAATTTTGTATGCAAACTCAGATAACATACCTTTTTAAAACTGCATACAACAAACTACCACTTTCCCCGCAAAGACCAACACACTAAAATTTTGCAGCAATGCTTTGTAACAAAACCCTTACTAAAGCGCCATCTAACGGCAACATTGCACTGTGAGCCCTGCCTCACTATTAGCAAATACACAAACCATATCGTGGTACACTGCTTTTGCTGTCGGCGAATGTTTAACGTGTTATCAACATAGGTGTGTGTACAGGGTATTATATAGTTGAGAATACTCAACTATACCGCCCTTACTGGTTCAAAATGAAGTGCTGTTATGAGGCATGTAAAAATAAAAAAAAATTTGATGTGGATTCACAACGAGCAGTTTGTTGCTGGTTGTGTGATAACATCTGCCACATGAAATGTGCGGGTATTAATGGGCGTGACCATGATAGGTTAAACAGTCGGTCGAAAACCGTCTGTGGCAACTATACGTGGTCTTGTTCGTCATGCTATAAGCGTCAGCTTGACTTTTCGTCAATGTACGGTAGTATCCGTGACGCGTTCCTTAAACTGAATAGAGCTGTTAAGCAACTATCAGTGGACTTCGAGTCGGGAGTGGACTTGCTGAGCAATTACGACCTTGGGCCGCCTCCACCCCTTCTTTTGTTGTCGCCTTTGCCGGTTACTAACCTTTCCACCCCACCTGCTCCTACATCAATCACTGCCCCTCACCCTAATCAACCCACTTCTCCCGCTCCCCCTGTTTTACAGGTTGTTAATGTTCCTATCCCCACCGTTCCTTCAACACCTATCCCTCCAGTAGTTCCCGTGACTGCTCTTGCCCCTCCTGTTTTACAGGAAGTCCCTACTACGTCATCAAAGCGATCTCGACAGCCCTCACCTCCCTCGTCAAACACGATTGATGACAATATAGCCAATGCACAGTGGTCCACGTTCTATGGGAGAGCGGCCATAAATACTTTCAGTTAAGATAGAGGCTTGAAACTTTGCACAAAATTTTCTTATTTTTATTGTAAAATGATATATAAAAATTAGCCAGATCAGACTACTATATCATATAGCTGCCATAGGAACGATCGGTTAAAAATATGTTTTTGACCAATAAGCGCTTTGATTTTAATGCTATCGTCTCAATTTTTTGCACAAGTACGTCTTAGATATCAATAAAGACACTTTGAAAGATCGGTGAAGATCGGACAACTATAGCATATAGCTGCCATAGAAACGATTGGTAAAAAATGTGGAATTTACGAAAATTTTGAGTTTATAGGTCTTTGAGAGGTAACAATCAAAGAGAGGGGAATTTTGTGGTATGCAGTTTTAAAGATACATATTTACTGAGCTTGTATACAGAATTTCTGGTTCGTACTCTTAATAGCTTTGGAGATATAGCAAATTATAAAAAACAACTGTGGGAGGGGAAATCAATGAGAGGGGGAGAAATTGTGGTATGCAGTTTTTTTTAGGGCTGTACATACTGAGTCTACAAACCAGCTTTCATATTTCTATATCTTCGGGTGTTTCAATTCTAGCATTTTAAAAAAGTGGTGGAGTGGGCTTGGCACAAAACCAAATCAAATTTGATCTGCGGATGGTCAGACGCACGGACGGACATTCCTCAAATCACTTCTCTTGTCATTCTGATCAAGAATATTTATACTTCATGGGGTCTCCCGGTCCTCCTTCTATGCGTGACATACATTTCGTTTAAACAATGACGTTATACCCTATGTCTACATGATATAAAAAAAAAGAAAATCTAAATTATAAAGATAAGAAAACAAAACTGTGAAGGAACACAACTCATCGCACAAAAAAGCGAAGACACAGCACAACTACAATGCAAAACAGCTGCTTTGCAAGCCGAATTTGACTTGATGATGGTGTTAGTATATTGTTGATTATGGACACATCTGCAAACATCTGCAGCTAATTTTATAACATTTAACACCTAAAAAGTAAGACAAACACAATGACATACAAACCAATTTCTGCATTTTCTTGGAACACATCTAAAACTTTAACTAAACATAAAATAGGCTTTCACAAAACACACAAAAAAGGGTTATTCCATAAAATTAGTTTAACGAAAAAACTTTGACAGGAAAGTTAATTATTAATATCTCGATTTAAAGTAAATACCTTCAGTTTCAAATTGCATTTTAAATAATTAAATTCGGAGCACTCTAGCTAACGTTTTGATCTCCTTAAAGAGCGATTTGAAGAAGAGAAAAAACTTTCTGAGCGCAGCTGCGTTGCGAAAATGAACACGTGTTCATGTTTGCAATGCTATTTTTAGAAAGTACCGTTAGATTTCTAGAAAAATCCGGTATGCCATTGAGAAGCTTTGACTTTTAAGAGACAATTTGTTTACATTTTGTTTAAATCCTACGTCATCACAATTTTTGATTTTTGGCCTCTGACGGATCCACTGTGCAATGTTGCCACCAATTGTGCGTCACCGCCTACTTCGTCGGTACCTAAACGGTCGAAACGGACATCACCCACATCTGAGCGTGCGTCTGCACCGTCGCCAATCACCCCTGCACGGTCGCTGCCACTACCTACGTTATCACTGAACGATAATCTATGCGTGGCCAGTAATAACAACCCGCCGCCGTCTTTGTCTGTTGTGGCACCTCGGAGACAGATATTTATTTCAAGACTGTCTTCTGATACTACCTGCGAGGATATTATAAAATATATATTTCCCATAGGTGTGAAGGTAAAGTTGGCGTGCAAAAATTCACTTTTGCACAACCCAGAGATATTGCATCATTCAAATTGAGTGTTCCTTCTGAAGTATTTCATAAGGTGTGCAATGCTGAATTTTGGCCAGACAATATGATTGTGCATGAATTCAAACCTAATAATAGGTCTAGACAGAATTCGATTAGAAATTCACAGTTGTCACATAACAACCAGGCTTCCTCTACCAGCACGGCTTCAAAAAACTAGTTCCTGATCCGGAGCATGTCTCTATACTTTATCAAAACGTAAGAGGGCTTCTGTCCAAACTTAATAGACTGTATAGGGACAGTTTTTCTTTTGAAGCTGGTATTATTGTGTTTTCCGAGACATGGCTAACACCATTGATTCTCGATAACGAAGTCCTCTGTAATAAATTCATGACATATAGACTGGATCGTCAGATGCGTCGTGGTGGTGGTGTCCTTATTGCGGTAGACGCATGTTGGCGCTCTGAGGTTATTCGAACGGTCTTGCCAGCCGGCATTGAATTCTTGAGTGTTAGAGTAAGTTTTCCCCATCAGTCGATATTTGTTACCTGTTCCTACATTCCCCCGGGGTCTAGTATGGTAATTTACATGCAGCATTTTGAAGCTATCGCATCAGTTTCTAACCTTGTTCGTTCTCGTGATATTCTGGTTGTGCTAGGTGATTTTAACTTGCCTAACATTTCTTGGTCTGGTCATGGAAATTTAAATTATCTTGTGCCTTCTGGTCAACACGAGTTCATCGATAATTTACTTGATATACCTATCTTCCAAGTAAATCCTATAGCCAACCATCTTCACAAGTCCTTGGATTTAGTGTGGACGAATGATTATTGTTCGACAGTGGTTTCAAGAACCAACCCGTTATCTTCACCTGAAGATTTGTACCATCCTACTTTAGATGTATGTCTCTGCCTTATGACATCTCCTTCGACAAGGTCTTTATCTCCTCTTCGCTGTCTTTGGTTTAGGAAGGCAAACTTCGTTCTTCTCGATACCTTAATTTCTCAATACGACTGGTCTTTTTTGTATAGTTGTAATGATATTGCTGTCGCTACCAATTTTTTCTATGATTCTTTGAAATCACTCTTTGCTGAATGCATCCCTTTTAAAGAGACTGTAAAATCGGCTTATAAACCTCCCTGGTTTACTTGTCAACTCTCCAACGTGAAGAATGTAATGTCCAGATTACATAAAAAATATAAAACATGCAGATCTGCCCATTATTTTGAAAGATATTGTGTAGCTCGCTCCAGGTTTCTTATACTTAATAGTCGCTGCTACAAAAATTATCTTACTCGTTGTAGGTTACAGTTTAATGATAATCCTCGGCAGTTTTATAATTTTGTGAACGCAAAGCGTAAATCTGCTGTATATCCTTCCACTTTTTTCTTGAATAATGTACATGCTTTTGACGATTCTGGTATAGTTGATCTATTCGCTAATTTCTTCCAATCAACGTATTCTTCAGGTAACTTTTCAGGAGGCGGATACCCCTATCAAGTTAGTTCAATAATAATAAATGATCTTCCTCTCAGTATCTCATATGCTCGTGTGGTTATGTATGCTGATGATGTGAAGCTCTGTCTCTCGCTTAACGACGCTACTGATCATTTTAGGCTTCAAAGTGATCTTAACGCAATGCATTCTTGGTGCACAATTAATCTATTGTATCTTAATAGCTCTAAATGTAAATTTATGACATATCATCGAAGTAAACCACTTTTGTTTACTTACACGATAGATAATGTCCTATTAGAGCGCGTATCCACATTTAACGACCTCGGTGTTCTTTTTGATTCAAAACTTTGCTTCAATCAGCACGTTTCTAGGGTCGTTAATAAAGCAAAGGGTGTTTTTGGTTTCATTAAACGTTGGTCTAAAGAATTCAATGACCCCTATACTACAAAGATTTTATTTACATCTCTTGTGCGTCCACTGCTTGAATATTGTTCTTGTGTTTGGTCCCCACAATATAAAAAGCATCAAGATCGTATTGAGTCTGTTCAAAAGCAATTCCTTTTGTTTGCTCTTCGTGGACTAAATTGGGACATTAATTCGCGCCTTCCATCTTACTCAGCTAGGCTGCTTCTTATAAACCTTCCATCATTAGGACATCGCAGGATTGCTCTCGGGGCTTCTTTTCTCCATAAACTGATTTGTGGGGCTATAGACTCTCCTAATCTTTTATCTCAACTGAGGTTCTGCATTCCTAGACGTATTACCAGAAACTTTGTTCCTTTATCTCTAAATAGATGCACAACTAACTATGCTTTACATGATCCTCTTCGAGTTTTATGCGATAATTATAATAAGCTTTGGAACGTACTCTCGCCTGAGATCTCACCCGCTTCGATCAATACTATCATTCTTCGTCATCTGCGTGATGAATGACTTGCTGACAAGAGGGACTAACTGGACTCCGTCTAGACAGGATTCTTCTAGCTACCTCTCTCTGTCTTTTTATGTATCTCTGACCACTCATGGCTGTGAGAAGGGGCACAGCTAGCTGTTTGCAAATAAAATACCCCCAACGGGTCAGAGACATCTAATTATAAGAGCTAGATTTAAATATTTCTAAGTTAATTTATATCTTTTCGTATTTTTTTTCTGTTTTTTATACCCTGTACACACACTGTGTATCAGGGTATATTAAGTTTGTTTGAGACGGTTTGTATGTAACGCATAGAAGGAGGGGAGGGGGACCCTATAAAGTATATATATTCTTGATCAGGATGACAAGACGAATTGATATAGCCCTGTCTGTCCGTCCGTCCGTCCGTCCGTCCGTCCGTCCGTCCTCACCAATGGTTCTCGAAAACTATAAGAGCTAGAGACTTGAAATTTGGTGGATAGACTCGTGAGGTCAAACGCTAGATCAAGTTTGAAGGATTTTTTGCCACGCCCACTCCTTCCCGCCCATCGAGCACCACCCATTTTTTCAAAAGGCTGTAGCTCGAAAACCTAATGAGTTAGAAACATGAAAATGAGTATGTAGACTCAGTATGTATAGCTCTACAAAACTGCATACCACATTTTTTCCCCCTTCCCTTCGTTTCCCCTCAAAAAGTTGTTTTCTTAAAATTGCTGTATCTCCTAAACTAGAATAGATACAATGCTGAAATTTTGTATGCAAACTCAGTAAACATACCTTTTTAAAACTGCATACCACAAACTTTCATTTTTAACGCTGTGTGACAACGCAAAGACAAACAAGTTGAAATTTGGCATAAATTGCGCTTTGAACACTGCTTTATCCTATTTGTAACAAAAACCGTACTTAACACTGCGAAAACTATTAAAGCTAGAGACTTGAAATTTGGAAGATAGACTCGTGTGGTCGAACACTAGATGAAGTTTGAAGGAATTTTTGCCACGCCCATTCCTTCCCGCCCATCGAGCACAACAAAAGGTCATTTTTTTCTTAAAATTGCTGTATCTCCTAAAGTATAAAGAATACAATGCTGAAATTTTGTATGCAAACTCAGATAACATACCTTTTTAAAACTGCATACAACAAACTACCACTTTCCCCGCAAAGACCAACACACTAAAATTTTGCAGCAATGCTTTGTAACAAAACCCTTACTAAAGCGCCATCTAACGGCAACATTGCACTGTGAGCCCTGCCTCACTATTAGCAAATACACAAACCATATCGTGGTACACTGCTTTTGCTGTCGGCGAATGTTTAACGTGTTATCAACATAGGTGTGTGTACAGGGTATTATATAGTTGAGAATACTCAACTATACCGCCCTTACTGGTTCAAAATGAAGTGCTGTTATGAGGCATGTAAAAATAAAAAAAAATTTGATGTGGATTCACAACGAGCAGTTTGTTGCTGGTTGTGTGATAACATCTGCCACATGAAATGTGCGGGTATTAATGGGCGTGACCATGATAGGTTAAACAGTCGGTCGAAAACCGTCTGTGGCAACTATACGTGGTCTTGTTTTTTTTTTGTTTTTTGTATATAATCTTTAAGTAGACAGTAATTTGTCATATTTTTAAATTAAATAAATAAATAAATAAAAATAAGTTTGTTTGAGACGGTTTGTATGTAACGCATAGAAGGAGGGGAGGGGGACCCTATAAAGTATATATATTCTTGATCAGGATGACAAGACGAATTGATATAGCCCTGTCTGTCCGTCCGTCCGTCCTCACCAATGGTTCTCGAAAACTATAAGAGCTAGAGACTTGAAATTTGGTGGATAGACTCGTGAGGTCAAACGCTAGATCAAGTTTGAAGGATTTTTTGCCACGCCCACTCCTTCCCGCCCATCGAGCACCACCCATTTTTTCAAAAGGCTGTAGCTCGAAAACCTGATGAGTTAGAAACATGAAAATGAGTATGTAGACTCAGTATGTATAGCTCTACAAAACTGCATACCACATTTTTTCCCCCTCCCCTTCGTTTCCCCTCAAAAAGTTGTTTTCCTAAAATTGCGGTATCTCCTAAACTATAATAGATACAATGCTGAAACTCAGTAAACATACCTTTTTAAAACTGCATACCACAAACTTTCATTTTTAACGCTGTGTGACAACGCAAAGACAAACAATTTAAAATTTGGCATAAATTGCGCTTTGAACACTGCTTTATCCTATTTGTAACAAAAACCGTACTTAACACTGCGAAAACTATTAAAGCTAGAGACTTGAAATTTGGAAGATAGTCTCGTGTGGTCGAACACTAGATGAAGTTTGAAGGAATTTTTGCCACGCCCATTCCTTCCCGCCCATCGAGCACAACAAAAGGTCATTTTTTTCTTAAAATGGCTGTATCTCCTAAAGTATAAAGAATACAATGCTGAAATTTTGTATGCAAACTCAGATAACATGCCTTTTTAAAACTGCATACAACAAACTACCACTTTCTCCGCAAAGACCAACACACTAAAATTTTGCAGCAATGCTTTGTAACAAAACCCGTACTAAAGCGCCATCTAATGGCAACATTGCACTGTGAGCCCTGCCTCACTATTAGCAAATACACAAACCATATCGTGGTACACTGCTTTTGCTGTCGGCGAATGTTTAACGTGTTATCAACATAGGTGTGTGTACAGGGTATTATATAGTTGAGAATACTCAACTATACCGCCCTTACTGGTTATATTATAGATTATTGTCTCACATTCAATAATAAGTGATCATAGGTAACTAAACACTGCACTAAACACGATATACATAGCTACGGTTTGTTCCGTGTATCAGTTGACAAAAGCAAACTCAGTAGTGAAAATCCAACAAAAACAACACTGACATTGACAGTTTGTTGTTGTTTCAACTTTTTATACCCTGTACACACACTGTGTATCAGGGTATATTAAGTTTGTTTGAGACGGTTTGTATGTAACGCATAGAAGGAGGGGAGGGGGACCCTATAAAGTATATATATTCTTGATCAGGATGACAAGACGAATTGATATAGCCCTGTCTGTCCGTCCGTCCGTCCGTCCGTCCTCACCAATGGTTCTCGAAAACTATAAGAGCTAGAGACTTGAAATTTGGTGGATAGACTCGTGAGGTCAAACGCTAGATCAAGTTTGAAGGATTTTTTGCCACGCCCACTCCTTCCCGCCCATCGAGCACCACCCATTTTTTCAAAAGGCTGTAGCTCGAAAACCTGATGAGTTAGAAACATGAAAATGAGTATGTAGACTCAGTATGTATAGCTCTACAAAACTGCATACCACATTTTTCCCCCTTCCCTTCGTTTCCCCTCAAAAAGTTGTTTTCTTAAAATTGCTGTATCTCCTAAACTAGAATAGATACAATGCTGAAATTTTGTATGCAAACTCAGTAAACATACCTTTTTAAAACTGCATACCACAAACTTTCATTTTTAACGCTGTGTGACATCGCAAAGACAAACAAGTTGAAATTTGGCAAAAATTGCGCTTTGAACACTGCTTTATCCTATTTGTAACAAAAACCGTACTCAACACTGCGAAAACTATTAAAGCTAGAGACTTGAAATTTGGAAGATAGACTTGTGTGGTCGAACACTAGATGAAGTTTGAAGGAATTTTTGCCACGCCCATTCCTTCGAGCACAACAAAAGGTAATTTTTTTCTTAAAATTGCTGTATCTCCTAAAGTATAAAGAATACAATGCTGAAATTTTGTATGCAAACTCAGATAACATACCTTTTTAAAACTGCATACAACAAACTACCACTTTCCCCGCAAAGACCAACACACTAAAATTTTGCAGCAATGCTTTGTAACAAAATCCGTACTAAAGCGCCATCTAATGGCAACATTGCACTGTGAGCACTGCCTCACTATTAGCAAATACACAAACCATATCGTGGTACACTGCTTTTGCTGTCGGCGAATGTTTAACGTGTTATCAACATAGGTGCGTGTACAGGGTATTATATAGTTGAGAATACTCAACTATACCGCCCTTACTGGTTTTTAATTTGACATGACTTGGAGTCAAATCCTTCAAGCCGTACATTGTTTACACATTAGTGCGTGTAATTTGCAAAGAGTATTAATTAATTTTAATACTCTCTGGCTTGTACGTTCTCTCAAAGTTTTCTTGTTCTCTTTCAATCAACAAACACATAACAATACTGACGTATAAGAAGAAGCATAGCATGTTACGTTTAATGCTTGCGACGTCGCAAGTTTGTATGGGAAAAAGAAAAGGTCTGTTTTTAGGGTTTTTCCGGCAACACATTTTGCGATTCATTTTTATATTATAGATTGTAACAGTTAATTTAAAAAACATTTAAACAACATATAAATATTTTTATTAAATGGTAATTGGTGATTATTTATATAATAAACATTAAGACTTTGGTGTACCAGGGGATTTGAACCTCTCACCTCCCGTTTCGTAGGACAACACACTAAGCTCTGAGCCACAGGAAGCGACATAGGAACACTTGATATTTCATAAATTTTATTTCTTGAAAACATTTTTGTTCCAAGAGAACAAAAAATATTTAGTAAACAAAAAAACTCTGGTCTTGCTGGGGATTGAACCTCATACCTTTGGTATCATAGTTAAATACACTAAACTCAAAGCTACAGCAAGCAACATAGAAACATATGATATTTGATAAATTTGAATTGTTTTAACATTTTTGTTCAAAGGAGTAAGAGAAAAAGAAGGCATAAGTAGAAAGCGTTGTCATTTTAAGTTTGTTTGGTTTCGGTTTAAATTTTTGTGTTCTTGTTTTGTTTTCAAGTATAAAATGTGTATGAATTGACATTCTGTTGTTGATTCATTTTGGTGTCGATTTTGATGTTAAGTACAAATCTTACTTATTTCGAGAACATTTAGACCAATTACAACTTAATTTGGTCTGTTGTTGATTCAAGTACAATCTGTGCTGTTCTCAGACCGGACTTTTTTTCTCTGTGTATGTTTTGCCCGCCTCTGTTATAAAATATCCATATGGAAAATACAATGTAATTTGAATTTTGAACAACTAATATATTAGATACGTGGAAATATGTGGTGCGGAGAAAAAGATAAATTATCTCCAATTACTGGCAGAAATAAAATCTCTTTGCTTTTTATGTAATCCGCGGTCAGTTATTCGCTCACGCCGAAACGCGAAAGCATAATGTACGAAAGAGACGCTTCCGTTCGCCAACATCTGCTTACCAATCAGAAGAAGCTTACCAACTCAAGCTTTTGCTGTGCTTGCTCTTCTGCTTGCTAGGCATGGTGCAATGAATAAATAAGGAGAATAAGAATAAGAACCAGTAAGGACGCTATCTTCAGCAAGGCTGAAGCTATAATACTTTTCACTTTGTGTCACTATAAAAAAAAATAAATGAATAGTTTTCATGCCTCCCTAACAACATAACTGTAATGTTTCAAGTCAATTGGTTAAAAAACAAAAAAGTTTTCCGTACAAAGGGTTAAGTTAAGCTATAAGTGGGCGTGGCCATGCCCACTTTTGATCAAAATAGTTTTCATTCTTCCCTAAGAGCATAACTGCAAAGTTTCAAGTCAATTGGTTAAAAAACAAAAAAGTTTTCCATACAACGGGTCAATTTTCGCTAAAAAAGGGCGTGGCCATGCCCACTTTTGGTCAAAAATTTTTTCATTCCACCCTAAGAACATAACTCTAAAGTTTCAAGTCAATTGGTTAAAAAGCAAAAAAGTTTTCCATGCAACGGGTCAATTTTCGCTATAAGTGGGCCTGGCTACCCCCACTTTTGGTCAAAATAGTTTTCATTCCTCTCTGAGAATATAACTGTAAAGTTTCAAGTCAATTGGTTAAAAAACAAAAAAGTTTTCCATACAACGGGTAAATTTTCGCTATAAGTGAGCGTGGCCATGCCCACTTTTGATCAAAATAGTTTTCATTCCTCCCTAAGAGCATAACTGCAAAGTTTCAAGTCAATTGGTTACAAAACAAAAAAGTTTTCCATACAAAGGGTTAATTTTCGCTATAAGAGGGCGTGGCCACGCCCACTTTTGGACAAAACTGTTTTCATTCCACCCTAAGAACAATCCTGTAAAGTTTCAAGTCAGTTGGTTAAAAAGCAAAAAAGTTTTCCATACAACGGGTCAATTTTTGCTATAAAAGGGCGTGGCCACGCCCATTTTTGGTCAAAATAGTTTTGATTCCTTCCTAAGAACATAACTGTAAAGTTTCAAGTCAATTGGTTAAAAAACAAAAAAGTTTTCCATGCAACGGGTCAATTTTCGCTATAAGTGGGCCTGGCTACCCCCACTTTTGGTCAAAATAGTTTTCATTCCTCTCTGAGAATATAACTGTAAAGTTTCAAGTCAATTGGTTAAAAAACAAAAAAGTTTTCCATACAACGGTTCAAGTTTTGCGATAAGTGGGCGAAGCCATGCCCACTTTTGGTCAAAATAGTTTTCATTCCTCCCTAAGAACATAACTATAAAATTTCAAGTCAATTGGTTAAGAAACAAAAAAGTTTTCCATACAACGACGTGAATATGGCTTCTCTTCCTCTTCTTCATTTTGTATGGGAGCTACCAGTTCCAGATGTCCAATCTCAATGAAACTTTCAGGCATGCAGTCGGACCATGTAAAACTACTATGTTTAAAATTTCAGCACTCTACTGTGCAAAACAAAAAAGTTTTTAATACAACGATTCAAGTTTTGTTCACTTTTCTTCTTCTTTTCGTATGGGAGCTACCTGTTCCAATAATCCGATCATGCTGGTTCCGACGAATGATTCATCGTAATAAATTCTAAGACTCTGTGCAAAGTTTCAGCTCGATAGCTTCAAAACTGAGGGACTAGTTTGCATATATACAGACAGACAGACGGAGAGACAGACAGACAGACGGACATGGCTAAATCAACTCGTCTTGTCGTCCTGATCAAGAATATATATACTTTATATAGTCGGAAATTAATATTTCGATCTGTTACAAACTCCGTGACAAAGTTAATATACTATTTCACATAAGTATAATTATTGCCTCGACCAAGCGTCGAACACCGGACCTCTCGATTGCCGGCCTTGTACTTTACCACTGGACCATTGACTTGATAATTTTCTGGACAGTATCGCAGTTTTGACTGTCACAATATAATAAAAGAGTTGAATACTAAAAAGAAATTATAAAAAAAACTAAAAAAGATTTTAAAAGATAATAAAATTAAAATTCTTGTATAGCTTAACCGGGTGTTGAATTCGAACACATCTACCCAACAAGCCACAGAATCACGATATGTATAATTTTATCATTGATTGTATTATTGTACTACATTTATTGTTTTGTTATACTAAAATATATGTATATAGTGAAACAATATTCTACTATTGCCTTTCTATATGGCGAGCAACAGCTCTACCTCTCTGGGGGTTTGAACCTTGGTATCTTCAAACAAACATTTAAAAAATAAAATAAAAATTTCAAAATTTTAATTAGTTAAACTGGGCATTGAACCCAAGTTCTTCGACTTGAAGAGAAACACCTCTATCCACTAAGCCACTGAGTCACTTGATAGTGGTGAAGAAATCTTTTTATACTCTTGCAAGAGTATATTAACTTTGTCGTGAAGTTTGCAACGCAGAGAAGGAGACATCTCCGACTATATAAAGTATATATATTCTTGATCAGCACGACGAGACGAGTTCAAATAGCCATGCCCGTCTGTCTGTCTGTCTGTTTCAATGCGAACTCCTCCCAGAATTTTGAAGTTAGCAAAAAAAATTAAACGCAGATTTTCTTTTCCTTGCAGGCAGTTTATATGTAGAAACCAGCTTGATCGGAATACTATAGCATATAGCTGCCATAGGAACGATCGGTCAAAAATTAGGTTTTTGCTCAATAAACTCTTTGTTTATAAAGCTATTTTTGCACAAGAACATCTTACACGTAAATTAAGACACACTGCAAAATTGGTGAAGATCGGATAAATATAGCATATAGCTCCCATAGGAACAATCGGTCAAAAACGCGGTTTTTGTTAGAAAAACTTTTTTATTCTCAACTATAAACAAATGAAACGTTTTTAAGAATCCTTGACCATATTACAAAGTTTCATAAGAATCGGACATAAGGGCGTGGCACCGCCCATATAGGAAAAACTTCAAAATGTAATTTATCTATTAGCAGACGGGATAGAAAATCGTAAAATGAAGTGTAGAATGATTGCATTGTACTCTTGAAAACAAGTTAGAAAATGGGCGGGGCCTTTATTTTTATAAACTTATATTCTTTATTCTTATTAGTAAAACTATAAAACGGATTTTCCAAATGCTTGCAAGAGTATATAAGTTTCAGCAAAGCTGAAAATAGCTCCCTTACTGGTTATTTAATAGCATTATAGTCGCACACATACATACACAAAAAACTCATTTCGTTACGTGACGATTTTGAAATTTTCTCTCATTTCAGTCTATATGTAAGCTCCGTAAAGGAACTTCGTTCCAAAAAAATCGCGTGCAACACAGTACACGTGTTTGAAGTGAAACTTTCTTTAAAAGAAACCAAAAGCCTGTAAGTACGCTATCTCGGTCTTGTCATGCCCGTTTTCTGGATTAAATTTCTCTTTATCTTAATATCTTATATACTAAGTTTCATTGTTTTAGCTCATTGCATCCTGAGATAAGAAAATTATAAATTTTTGCTATAAATATTCGTTGCCATGCCCAATTTTTGATCAATATAGTTTTTATGTAATAAAATTGGAGGATCCGTGCAACATTTCAGGTCGATGATTTCAAAACAATAAAAAGGAAAAGTTACGTGTCTGAGAAATATATTACAGATATTTCCACACTCTTGCAAAATCTCAGACAATTTCCTCAGAGATTTTATTATATTCAGCCTTCTTTTAAGTTGTTAGAAATAATTATTTACCAAAAATAAAATAAATATTTTACATGTTTTCATTAATAAATCTGCGTTTGAAAAACCCTTCCCAATTCAACTAAATTTTTTTAACTGCTTGTATCAAGTTTCGAAGATTAAGAAGTACATTCGAATTAAATTGTTGAAATAATTTTAAACTTATAATAAATGTGAAGATGTATTTGAAATGGTTAAAAAAACTCGTAAAAATAGTACATTTTATGAAAATAATTATGTACCAACCATGTTATTTGGGCAAGTTGGAATGTGTACATTTTTGAACGCATAAATGCGAAGAAGAAAAATTAATTTAAATGTGCAAAGTGTCTCCCGAAGAACAGAGTCAAGTTAACTACCAATGCTCCAATGTGTGGAATCTACTTGACTTTATTCATTGCATATATAATTTATTATTAGTGTTCACTTTTGGAATATTTGAAATTAAATTGTTTTCATTTGCTAATCACAGTAAATTAATTGTTTTCATTTGCTAATCACAGCAATGGGCAGAGTAGGATTGTCAATTGTAAAATTGAACATAATTGTGAGGACGCCAATTGCAGATTTACTGTACAATTGCAGGTACCGATGTTCAGGGCACTCTTGCATCACACGTTTTTTTTAAAGTGAGACTTCTTGAACATGGGTGTGATTTGAAACTTGATAAAACGACATGAAAATCAGTAAGGACGCTATAGTCGAGTATACTCGACAATATAATACCCTGCACACACAGTGGGCGGTGCAACACCCTAAATCTACAAAAAAAATTTTGATTTGACATCGCCCGATCAAATAGTGTTCAAAATATCAAGTAAATCGGTCAAAAAATGTGGAATTTACGAAAAATTTGAGTTTGTAGGTCGTTGAGGGGTAACTATCAAGAAGAGGGGAATTTTGTGGTATGCAGTTTTTAAGATACGTATATACTGAGCTTGTCTACAAAATTTCAGGTTCGTATCTTTAATAGTTTTGAAGATACAGAAATTTTAAGAAAACAACCGGGGGAGGGCAAATGAAGAGGAGGGGGGAAAATTGTGGTATGCAGATTTGTAAAGCTACTTATACTGAGTCTACATACCGACTTTCATGTTTCTATCTCATTCGATGTTCGAGTTATAGCGTTTTAAAAAAGTGGGCGGTGCTGGATGGGCGGGAAGGAGTGGGCGTGGCACAAAACCGTTCAAACTTGATCTGCTGCCGAGCATCACGAGTCTACCCTCCAAATTTCAAGTCTCTAGCTATTATAGTTTCTGAGAACCATTGGTGAATACGGACGGACGGACAGACGGACGGACATGGTTTAATCAATTTCTCTTGCCATCCCGATCAAGAATATATATACTTTATGTAGTCGCAAGTGAATATTTCTGTGCGTTACATACATTTCGCTCAAACAAACACAATATACCCCGATACACAGTATGTGTACAGGGTATAAAGAGACAAATGTTCAGGGCACTCTTGCATCACACGTTTTTTTTGAAGTGAAACTTCTTGAACATGGGTGTGATTTGAAACTTGATAAAACGACATGAAAAAGAGACAAATTATATATTTATATGATTTAGCCTGCGAGAAAATGAAATAGAATATAGAATGACAGTCTGTAGTCATAAACTGAGTTGTCATAAAAAAACTAACAACAACATCAGGCTTAGTTGTAATTTTCGCATTCCTCTCCAATCATCACTTTCGCCATCTGGCGCATATGCAACAACAACTAACCTGGCTTGTTTACTCCAAATATTACAACAACTCTTGTTGTTGTTATTTTCGGCATAAGCATGCACCGTTAGGTCGGACAGTGTGGTTGTTGCTACCTATGACAGTGTCTGAACGTATAGGGTTTCTTAAACGAAGATTTATTAATGAAAATATGTAAAATATTGAATAGTTTTAATGCAGATTAATGGGGAAACCATAAAGTTTAATTCTTGGTAAATAATTATCCCTTTTGATTGTTTTGAAGTCGTCAACCTGAAACGTTGGAAGAAGGGCCGGTTTTCGTCATTTTGTTTTTATACCCTGTACAGACACT
The DNA here is from genome assembly GCA_034638295.1 of Phortica okadai. Taxonomy (NCBI): domain Eukaryota; kingdom Metazoa; phylum Arthropoda; class Insecta; order Diptera; family Drosophilidae; genus Phortica; species Phortica okadai. The sequence continues at coordinate 32,763,407 of CM067848.1, read as the reverse complement.
GTGTATCAGGGTATATTAAGTTTGTTTGAGACGGTTTGTATGTAACGCATAGAAGGAGGGGAGGGGGACCCTATAAAGTATATATATTCTTGATCAGGATGACAAGACGAATTGATATAGCCCTGTCTGTCCGTCCGTCCGTCCGTCCGTCCGTCCGTCCGTCCTCACCAATGGTTCTCGAAAACTATAAGAGCTAGAGACTTGAAATTTGGTGGATAGACTCGTGAGGTCAAACGCTAGATCAAGTTTGAAGGATTTTTTGCCACGCCCACTCCTTCCCGCCCATCGAGCACCACCCATTTTTTCAAAAGGCTGTAGCTCGAAAACCTGATGAGTTAGAAACATGAAAATGAGTATGTAGACTCAGTATGTATAGCTCTACAAAACTGCATACCACATTTTTTCCCCCTCCCCTTCGTTTCCCCTCAAAAAGTTGTTTTCTGAAAATTGCTGTATCTCCTAAACTATAATAGATACAATGCTGAAATTTTGTATGCAAACTCAGTAAACATACCTTTTTAAAACTGCATACCACAAACTTTCATTTTTAACGCTGTGTGACAACGCAAAGACAAACAAGTTAAAATTTGGCATAAATTGCGCTTTGAACACTGCTTTATCCAATTTGTAACAAAAACCGTACTTAACACTGCGAAAACTATTAAAGCTAGAGACTTGAAATTTGGAAGATAGTCTCGTGTGGTCGAACACTAGATGAAGTTTGAAGGAATTTTTGCCACGCCCATTCCTTCCCGCCCATCGAACACAACAAAAGGTCATTTTTTTTCTTAAAATTGCTGTATCTCCTAAAGTATAAAGAATACAATGCTGAAATTTGGTATGCAAACTCAGATAACATACCTTTTTAAAACTGCATACAACAAACTACCACTTTCCCCGCAAAGACCAACACACAAAAATTTTGCAGCAATGCTTTGTAACAAAACCCGTACTAAAGCGCCATGTAATGGCAACATTGCACTGAGAGCCCTGCCTCACTATTAGCAAATACACAAACCATATCGTGGTACACTGCTTTTGCTGTCGGCGAATGTTTAACGTGTTATCAACATAGGTGTGTGTACAGGGTATTATATAGTTGAGAATACTCAACTATACCGCCCTTACTGGTTTTTTTTTAAGAATACAATGCAATCATTCTACACTTCATTTTTCGCTCTTCTATCTCGTCGGCTTACAGAGAAATCGAATTTCAAATCTTTTCTCTACATGGGCGGTGCCACGGCCTTATGTGCGATGGTTATGAAACTTTGTAATATGGTCAAAGATGCATAAAAATGCGTAACTGCTTTCGTGCTTAAGAACAAAAAATGGCATGGCTATATGAACTCGTCTCGTCAAGCTCATCAAGAATATACAGTGACTCCAAAGCAAAATCGGGCACTAGCTTGCTTAGTATAAATGCCCTCTTAACTTGGAAAACTTATATGCAAGGTATATATTTTTTTCGCTTATATTTAAAGTTCATATATTTGTCTCTCTAAAACAAAAAAAAATATAATATTTTTTCATGATAACTGTTAATTTAAAACAAAAAACAAAAATAAGTCATTTTTTTGCGCTCAAAGCAAAATCGGACACTTGCTGTGCCAATATAAAACGTCGTTATTTTTCTTGCTTGAACTTTAAAGTTCTGTGTTTTTTTCGTCACATTCATTCATAAATAGATTTTGTGAACAGACGCATTAAAATTAATTTAAATAATTCTATTATGGCTCCAAAAACAATGCAAACCTCAATTGAGCTTAGGCAGTTAATAATAATATTGAATTTGGGGGGTAAAACTGTACGAGAAATCGCCGAGTTGGTTGGAAGAGGTGAATCTACTGTCCAGGACGTAATAAAGAGGTTTAGGCTGGCAAATAAAAGTAGAGAAGGCCAAAGAAAAATATTAAATGAGCGAGAAGAGCGTTCAATAGTTAAGTAAATAAAACGAGATCCTTTCAAAACGGCTAAAGAACTTAAAATCTCTCTGAAAAGTTGAACCGGAAAAGAAGTTTGCCTAAACACTGTGCGTAACACATTACATAGGTATGGTAGCTCCCATACAAAATGAAGAAGAGGAAGAGAAGGAATATTCACGTCGTTGTATGGAAAACTTTTTTGTTTTTTAACCAATTGACTTGAAACTTTACAGTTATGTTCTTAGGGAGGAATGAAAACTATTTTCACCAAAAGCGGGCGTAACCACGCCTACATATAGCAAAAATTGACCCGTTGTATGGAAAACTTTTTTGTTTTTTAACCAATTGACTTGAAACTTTGCAGTTATGCTCTTAGGGAGGAATGAAAACCATTTTGATAAAAAGTGGGCATGGCCACGCCCACTTATAGCTTAACTGGACCCTTTGTATGGAAAACTTTTTTGTTTTTTAACCAATTGACTTGAAACTTTGCAGTTATGCTCTTAGGGAGGAATGAAAACTATTTTGATAAAAAGTGGGCATGGCCACGCCCACTTATAGCTTAACTTGACCCGTTGTATGGAAAACTTTTTTGTTTTTTAACCAATTGACTTGAAACTTTACAGTTATGTTCTTAGGGAGGAATGAAAACTATTTTGACCAAAAGTGGGCATGGCCACGCCCACTTATAGCTTAACTTGACCCTTTGTATGGAAAACTTTTTTGTTTTTTAACCAATTGACTTTAAACATTACAGTTATGTTGTTACGGAGGCATGAAAACTATTCATTTAGTTTTTTTAATAGTGACACAAAGTGAAAAGTATTATAGCTTCAGCCTTGCTGAAGATAGCGTCCTTACTGGTTTTTTTTTCTTAAAATTGCTGTATCTCCTAAAATATAAAAAATACAATGCTGAAATTTTGTATGCAAACTCAGTTAACATACCTTTTAAAACTGCATACAACAAACTACCACTTTCCCCGCAAAGACCAACAAACTAAAATTTTGCAGCAATGCTTTGTAACCGTACTAAAACGCCATCTAATGTCAACATTGCACTCTGAGCCCTGCCTTACCTTACCAAATACACAATCCATATCGTGGTACACTGCTTTTGCTGTCGGCGAAAGTTTAACATTATATAAACATGGGTGTGGGTACAGGGTATTATATAGTTAAGTATACTCAACAATACCGCCCTTACTGGTTTATTTTATATTTAATATAAAAACTTATTTTATTCAGTCACAGTATTAAAATTAATGTTAGGTAAATAGCAATGAAGGAATATAAGTAAGTAAAAACGTATAATAACTTATGCGTATAGAAACATGAATTAATCCTCGTCTTCAAATAAATTTAAATTGTCGATCGCACTATCTAAGTGAGTTGAGTTAAGCCGGACAAGAAGTATATTTTCCAATGTATCGTGACTTAATCGATTTCGGTTATCCGACAACAACAGTTTTAAAGACGAAAACGCCTGCTCTATTGTTACCTACAAATATTAAGAAATTTAAGCAGTTGTTTATTAATATAATTTCTTAGATTAAGTAATAATTCTTACTTGAGTTGGCGGTATAGCAAAACGTATTTAGCTTAGGACATAAAGCTCTGGATCGCTTGACTTCCTCTCTTTTCAGAAATTTAAAACATTTATACTAGATTTCATAAAGGGCAATTTCAACGTTTCAATCTTTCCATGGACATCTGTTGACTCATTTGGAACAACGCTAGCACTTAAAAATTCGTCCAAAAGATCGAAATTACTTTCATTATGATCAGTATCCGAGGTCATTAAATTAGTTGATGATGTATTTGGAATGGGACTGTGGATTTTGATTTGTGCCCACAATGTCTTTAAAAAATTTATTGCTCTTTCTTTTTGTGAGCCGTCAAGTATGTGATGGAATCTTGGATCCAAGTATAAACAAGCGTCGAAGCCAACATTAGATACTAATTTTTTAGTTCGTGCTTCCATGCTTTTAATAAGCGTCTCTCCAATTGTATTAATAATTGAATCTTTACTTGAAGCGCTTCTTGCTAAAATCTGGCTAGTAGACAGTTTGCAAAGGAGCCACAGAGCATAAAAATTTCTGTAGTGCAATTGTTCTTGTTGAAACTGTACTATTGTATTTTGTAGTGGAGCCATAATAGTAACGTAGGAGACCATGAAGTCCCATAACAGTTCATTCACTAAAAAATGGTCGTCTTCTGATTTATTTTCAACAGTTTCGATAAGGCTTAATATACTTTTCGCTTTATTGAGTTGGTCAACCATGTTATAAGTTGATCCTCATCTAGTTGGACAATCCAATTGAGGTAATTTATAATTTCTTAATTCAAATAAATCACGGTAACCGTTTGATGGCTTCCGAATGTATTTGGTAAGATTGCGGCAAGTTAACAAATACTCTCTAATATTTGTGTTTTTAGTGTAACATCAAGTGCACAATGCTGTCCAGTGTGTGCTGCACATCGACATATTTGTATTTCATCGACATGAATATCTTATTTTTTTTCGAAAAGGTCAATTTGCTTTGTGTACTCAGTGTTCTGTTCAATACCGGCTTCGTCAATATCATCATCGCTCATATGCATTTGTGATAAAATTTTCGAAGTTTTTATCATATTGGCCCCATTATCCGATGTAATTGATACAATTTGGCTCAGTGCTATTTCGTATTTGTCTAAAACAGTTATAATTTCTTTAGCAAGATTTTTGGATGTACTTGACCCAGCTCCTCTGAGTTCCACCATTCCAAGAATTCGCGATTTTATTTCATTTGTTCTGATGAATTGAGCACTGATGCCGAATATATTTCGATCAAGCCGCGTTGCACTATCAATTTTTAAAGAGAGTAGTCGATTTTTACATTCTTGATGTATTTCAAGTCTAATATTCGCTGCTACGTGTTTGAGAGCAGATTTGCACTTGCTTCCGTTTAACATGAAGTTTGTTCCACTTTTGTCTTTAAGACCTTGACATATGGGGTCAATTATATTGCGCATATTATTTGAGTTAAGCACATGAAACGGTAAGCTGTTTTCAGTAACAAGGTTAATGTATGACCGGATTAAAATTTTTCTATTGATTTTAACTTTAATTAGTTGATGTTTCACGGTTTTTTTGGTCACCATGCAACCAGAATCATTTTCTTGCTGCTCAGGTCATGCAATTTTAAATGTTTCTTTAGATTAAAAACACAATCTTTTTTTTAGAATTCGCAAACATATTTTGCATTTGACGTGATCGTTATCATACTTATTGTAATATTTGAAAATGTTGAAAGTTTTATTAGTCGGTGTCATCTTTACACAATGAATTACTACTCAAAACACTTTTTTAATGCAACTAAAAAATTGTAGAAACGAGCGTGTCAAAAATTAATGTGGTTTTTGATTTGAGTAAGCCTCCTTTGTTTTCGAAAGAACTGATTTACTTGAAAAACTTAAAAACTCGATTTCTCAAAAAATACAAGAGAACGCATAAGTTCTTATTCGATTTTACTTACTTGTATTCCTTTATTGATATTTACTTAATACATTAATTTTAATACTGTGACTGAAAAAAAGAAGTTTTTATATTAAATATAAAATAAAATATTATTATTTATAGTAGGGGAGCCCAAGAGGGATTTTTGTAGTTATTCCTGCGTGGCGGATTAGAATATGGGAGATAGCTTATACTCTATTGAGTAGATTCCCCAAGTATAAGATTTCTAAGTAGTGACGCCGGTGTTGGGCAGACCATTGATTCTGAAAAATCGGCTAATTTAATCCTGCGTGGCAGATTAAGATAAGGTGGGCTTATTACATGCTCCTAAGTCTCCGTTTTTTATTTCAATTCACTTTATTATGACAGAAAACAGCAAAAACAGATCAGAAAAACAAACATACCCGAGAGCCGTAGCACATGATAAAATATCATTTGCTTTGCTCTCATCTCGCTCTCATTTTTTTACTACTGCTACGGCTACGCAGAGCACAGGATTTAATTTTTTGCTATTGCTATAGTTTATCACACGACGAAACTACGAGCAGAGCAGAGCACACACTTTTTCTTTTTTTTGCTATTGCACTGCTCCGGCTCTCGTCAAAATGAGAGCGGTAGAAATAGCAAAACGAAAAACTACGGGAGTAGCGTAGCTTTTCAAACCCTGATTAAAATAAAGAAGAATTCAATCCAGAAAATGGGCATGGCAAGGCCGAAGATAGCGTCCTTACTGGCTTTTTGTTTCTTTTAAAGAAAATTTCACTTCAAACACGTGTACTATGTTACACGCGATTTTTTATACTTTTCACGTATGTGAAATAGTATATTAACTTTGTCCATGGCCACGCCCACTTATAGTGAAACTTGAACCCTTGTATGGAAAACTTTTTTGTTTTTTAACCAATTGACCTGAAACCTTACAGTTTTGTTTTTAGGGAGGCATGAAAACTATTTTGACCAAAGTGGGCATGGCCACGCCCACTTATAGCTAAACTTGACCCGTTGTATGCAAAACTTTTTTGTTTTTTAACCAATTGACTTGAAACCTTACAGTTATGTTGTTAGGAAGGCATGAAAACTATTCATTTACTTTTTTTTTTTATAGTGACACAACGTGAAAAGTATTATAGCTTCAGCCTTGCTGAAGATAGCGTCCTTACTGGTTTTTCTTTATCTTTGTGTTTATACCCTGTACACACACTGTGTATCAGGGTATATTAAGTTTGTTTGAGACGGTTTGTATGTAACGCATAGAAGGAGGGGAGGGGGACCCTATAAAGTATATATATTCTTGATCAGGATGACAAGACGAATTGATATAGCCCTGTCTGTCCGTCCGTCCGTCCGTCCTCACCAATGGTTCTCGAAAACTATAAGAGCTAGAGACTTGAAATTTGGTGGATAGACTCGTGAGGTCAAACACTAGATCAAGTTTGAAGGAATTTTTGCCACGCCCATTCCTTCCCGCCCATCGAGCACAACAAAAGGTCATTTTTTTCTTAAAATTGCTGTATCTCCTAATGTATAAAGAATACAATGCTGAAGTTTGGTATGCAAACTCAGGTAACATACCTTTTTAAAACTGCATACAACAAACTACCACTTTCCCAGCAAAGACCAACACACTAAAATTTTACAGCAATGCTTTGTAACAAAATCCGTACTAAAGCGCCATCTAATGGCAACATTGCACTGCCTCACTATTAACAAATACACAAACCATATCGTGGTACACTGCTTTTGCTGTCGGCGAATGTTTAACGTGTTATCAACATAGGTGTGTGTACAGGGTATTATATAGTTGAGAATACTCAACTATACCGCCCTTACTGGTTATACCCTGCACATACAGTGTGTCAGGGTATATTAAGTTTGTTTCAACGAAATGTATGTAACGCACAGAAGGAAGGGAGGGGGACCCCATAAAGTATATATATTCTTGATCAGGACGACAAGAGAAATTGATTGAGCCATGTCCGTCCGTCTGTCCGTCCGTCCGTCTGTCCGTCCGTCCGTCTGTATTCACCAATGGATCTCGGAAACTGTAAGAGCTAGAGACTTGAAATTTGGGGGGTAGACTCGTGATGCTTGGCAGCAGATCAAGTTTATTTTTTTTTTGTGCCACGCCCACTCCTTCCCGCCCATCCAGCCCTACCCACTTTTTTAAATCGCTATAACTCAAACATCCAAAGAGATAGAACCATGAAAGTCGGTATGTAGACTCAGTATGAGTGGCTCTACAAAACTGCATACCACAAAATCCCCCCCTCATTTTCATTTCCCCTCCCCTAGTAATTTTCTCTAAATTGCTATATCTCCAAAATTAACAAAGGTATGAACCTGAAATTTTGTATACAAGCTCAGTGATAATACATCTTAAAAACTGCATACCACAAATTTCCCCTCTCTTTGATGGCTACCCCTCAGAGACCTACAAACTTAAATTTTTCGTAAAATCCACATTTTTTGACCGATTTACTTGATATTTTGAACACTATTTGAACAGGCGACGTCAGATCAATATGTTTTTGTAGATTGAGGGTGTGGCACCGCCTACCATGTGTGCAGGGTATTATATTGTCGAGTATACTCGACTATACCGCCCTTACTGTTTTTTTTTTCTTTTTGATTCTATTTGCGAACTCGGTTTTGTCTTTTTCCTTTTCTAACCTGTATGCATTTTATTTTTTATACTTTTCACTTATGTGAAATAGTATATTAACTTTGTCACGGAGTTTGTAACAGAACGAAATATTAATTTCCGAATATATAAAGTATATACATATATTCTTAATCAGGACGACAAGACGAGTTGAGTTAGCCATGACCGTCTGTCTGTCTGTCTTTCTGTCTGTATGTATGCAAACTAGTCCCTCAGTTTTGAAGCTATCGACATTAATTGTTTCTTTTTTACAGATTTTTTTCAAAAATACCAATTTAAGCAAAATGCCACTTATATCACGACTTTCTCAAGAGCAACGTCGCCAGAGGCAGCAGGACCGGAACCGAGTAGATTACGAGCAAAACGCAACTGAACTTAGGTTACGCAATGCTCATCGTTTGGCCACTATTCGGGATGCAAATCCTGAATTTCGTGAAGATGAACGGCAACGTGATACTGACAGTCACGCACAGAGAAGGCGAAGCCAATCATATTGCCTTCAAGAACGCATCCGAGATTCGAAATCTCGTTCACAACGCCGAGAAGACCCAAAAGCAAGGAGACTTGAGCAGTTACAAGATACTGTCGCTTATAATCTTCGTTGTCGAGATCCGGAGTACCGACAAGTAGAACGAAACCGAGACATGGAGGCTCATACACAGCGTAGAGAGGATCCAGAAATAAGGAGACAAGAGCAGTTGCAAGATACTGCCGCCCATAATCTTCGTCGTTGAGATCCGGAGTATCGACAAGTAGAACGAAACCGAGACATGGATGCTAATACGCAGCGTAGAGAGGATCCAGAAATGAGAAGACAAGAGCAGGTGCAAAATACTGCAGCACATAGTGTTCGTCGTCGAGATCCGGATTACCGACCATCCGAACGCAACCGAGATGCGGAAGTTCATACGCAGCGTAGAGCGGATGCAGTAATAAGAAGACAAGAGCAGGTGGAAAATACTACAGCACATAATCTTCGTCGTCGAGATCCGGAGTACCGACAAGCCGAACGCAACCGAGATGCGGAAGCTCGTACGCAGCGTAGAGAGGATCCAGAAATAGGGAGACAAGAGCAGTTTCAAGATACTGCCGCCCGTAATCTTCGTCGTCGAGATCTGGAGTATCGACTGCACGAACGACAGAGGGACGCAACAACTCGTCGAAACAGAAGACACGACCCTATTGCAAGGAATCAGAAACAACGCATAAACACATCGCAGAGACGACTCACGCGACTGCAAGCTCGCCAACGACAACAGGAGATTCAACTAATGGCCGAGGAACGCTTAATTACATTCAGAGAGGACCCAATTAACCAAGAAGCCCACTCAAGAAGACAATCGCAGAGAAACACTCAGAACGGAAGAAATTTATCTCCAGAAGGACAGGAAGAACAACGAGAGCAACAACGCCAGCGGAGAAGGGAAACATCGAGGGAACTATATCAACGAAAACTGAAGGAAGGACCGACAGAACGCTGCACATGTTGTGGAGGAACATGGTTTCCATACCAAGTAAGTGGATTGATCTCTTCTAAATTTCCTAACTTAAATGTAGACAACGCTTTTTATCTATCTGAAAAGTTCCCAAGTCCGTCCGACATTTATCTGTTTTGCTCTACATGTCGTAGATCTATTTCTTCAGGTAAAATTTCTAACCTTTGTCTTTCAGAAGGTTTTGACTTTCCCGAAGTGCCTGAATGCCTCAAGGGGCTGACTTGTCTCGAAGAGCGACTGATTTCACCGAGAATTCCGTTTATACGGATCATTTCACTCGGCTATGAAAGGCAGTGTGCGGTAAGAGAAGCTGTGGTCAATGTGCCTGTTTCCGTTTCGGAAACCGTAACAGCTCTTCCGCGTAGTTTTCAAAATAGTCACGTGGTTCAAGATCATTTGAAACGTATACTGGAGTACGCGCACAATTTCATGATAGAGACAATTAGACCTGCTCGTGTTTAAGAAGCACTTCATTTCTTGGTTAATACTGAATTATACCAGAAGCACAACATCTCGGTTTCACCCGACTGGCTATGTCGAATGGGCAACGCTCAAGAAGTCCCGTTCATTGCAGATCCAGCTGGCCGGCCGGACTATAGACCAGCTTCTTCGTCACCAACTTCTTCGTCCTCGGTCCAAGACGAAAATTTGAATACCGGAGGCGATGAAACTTTACTGGAAAGTGAAGCAATTCAACATAATGCAATCATTGGTCGGATTGCATTGGCTCCCGGGGAAGGTCGGCGACCAGTGGATATGATGCTAGATGAGGACTCTGGAGAGCTTTCATTTCCCACAATGTCATGTAGCGAAATATTCAAAAGCAGCGCAACTTACGTCAGAAAAGCGAGATCTCAGATATGACCGTCGTTGTGCTAAAGTACGAAAAGTGCTCTATATGTATAAACGATACGAACTCAGTCGTATCAAAAATGACATATCCGTCTGTCTGCGAAAAAAATCAGGGTCCGAAAATATAACGGTAGCCAATATGAGAGATGAATCCTTTGTCAACAACTTAGTTCAACATGACGATGGATACCATATTCTCAAAGGCATTCGATCCTCTCCGGCTCACTGAGAAAAAAAGTACTTGCCATGATAAGACAATTTGGGTTGCCTACATTTTTCATAACTCGTTCCGCAGCTGAAACCAAATGGAACGAACTATTAGTGATTTTGGCTCTTCTTCTTGACAACAGAGCAATCAGTGAAGAGGAAGCGGCAAATCTTTCAAGCGCTGAAAAGGCTATGCTAATCCGGTCTGACCCAGTGACGTGTTCCCGGTACCTTGACTACAGATTTCGGCAATTGTTGAAACTATTGAAAAGTGATATTTTTGGGGAATTTCATCTTTCTCATTATTATTGGAGAATTGAATTGCTATATGCCATAATTGTCCGATCCTATCCAAATTTGCAGTGTAGCTTTATTGACGTCCAAAATGTTTTTGTGCAAAAAATTGAAGCTATAGCTTTAAAATTGAAGCGTTTTTTGAGCAAAAACCTAATTTTTGACCGATCGTTCCTATGACAGCTATATGCTTTAGTTATCCGATCTTCATCAAATTTGCAGTGTACCTTTATTGGCATCCAAATTGTTACTGTGCAAAAAATTGAAGTGATAGCTTTAATATCACAGCGTTTTTAAAGAAAAACCCTCATTTTTACCGATCGTTACTATGGAAGCTATATGCTATAGTATTCCGATCATGCTGGTTTCTACATATAAACTGCCTGCAAGGAAAAGAAAATTTTCTGCGTTTAAATTTTTTTGCTAACTTAAAAACTCTGGGAGGATTTCGCATTGAAACAGACAGACGGACAGACAGACCATCGGACAGACGGACATGGCGATATGAACTCGTCTCGTCGTGCTGATCAAGATTATATATACTTTATATAGTCGGAGATGTCTCCTTCTCTGCGTTGTAAAATTCACGACAAAGTTAATATACTCTTGCAAGAGTATAAAAAGTATATTCAGTCAAAAAAAAGGGCGTGGCACAAGAAAGTGCGTGAAAAGTATATAAGCTTCAGCCTTGCTGAAGATAGCGTCCTAACTGTTTTTTTTTTTTTTTTGGAACAAAGTTCCTTTACGGAGCTCACATGTAGACCAGAGGCGGGCAAAATCTCATTTTCCATAACACGCGTGGATAGGGCAAAATATTCTGACGCAGCGCAGTCGGCTCACGCATAGTGTAAGCAAATTCGCGACCCGCCCGAACATGATACTTCGGGTCATGTGTCGCTCACGATTGTGCTTCGTCGGCGTGTTTGCACTCTTGCTTAGAGATCTTTTTTGAGCGAAAAAATGAAATCAGTCGCTGTTCAGAACTCAATGAAGCAGGGGTATTTTGCGAATGACTGCAAAAATACACTTAACGAAAATGTTTTAAGGAATATGAGAGCATGGATTATTTTTTCATTGAAAATGTGTGTGGCCCGTTTTGGGAGCGCGCTGTTGCTCGCAATTTTTCACAGTGCATAGGCAATCAACTTCGTTTTTCGCTGCTTACTCACACAACGAAACGTTTGATTGTATATGTTTTGCCCGCCTCTGATGTAGACTGAAATGAGAGAAAATTTCAAAGTCGACACGTAACGAAATGAGTTTTTTGTGTATGTATGTGTGGGACTATAATGCTAACGTTGTTGCTACTTGCATGACAAAAGTTATAAACTCATCATCAAAAAATAGCAACAACAAACATGTATAGTTGTAATTTTGGCATTTCTCTTCCATCGTCACTTTCGCCATCTGGCGCATATGGAACAACAACTAACTTGCTTATGCCAAATATTACAACAACTCTTGTCACCCAGTGTCTGAACGCATGCCTTGTGTTTGCTGTTGCTCGCTAATCAGCGTTGCTGCCAAATAATCAACGTCGCTACTCAACGTCGCTACTCAACGTCGCTACTCAACGTCGCTAATCAGCATCGCTAATCAGCCTCATAATCTGTGAGTCGCGAATTCATCTGCAATTCGCGTCCTCACAAGGGCTACCTAAGAATATAAATTGATCCTGTTATAATTATAATTGCGTTGTTATTCCAAGTTAAAGATGCCGAATTTTCAAAAAATTTTGTATGTTATTAAATGTTGAAAAAAAAAGGTCAACTTTGAGTAGCGATATCCTCCTAACTATAATTCCGGTTTCTTTAAACTTAACATTTCCTTAATCTTTGGTCAGGCATATATATTTGTTTTATCGAAAGCGTTCATGAATTTTTTGATTTTTGCAAGCTTAATGTATCTAAGGTTCCTCTGTGCGTCCATGGAATCAGAAAGAGTGTTCAGCAAGGCGGGACAAATTATTTCAAAGAGGCGAACCAGACTCAAGGAGGACAATATAAACATCCTTTTGTTTTTAAACCAAAATTTTTGGATCAAATAAATAAATAAACATTAACAGCCCTATTCTGGCAACTATGACAATACTCAACATAGTGACAATTGTCATAGCATGACAATTGATACATTTTCGTATTCCGACAAAATTTTGAAAGCTTAGAGTATGACAATAGATACTAAATTTGTGACTACTTAACAAGCAGGTCACAACTGAATCCGTTGTAGTTTAACAGCTGTAATGAGTAAAAAAAAAATGTTAAATCTATTTTAAAATAAATTACAAGCAAAAATTTGAGGAATGTGTACGCGATTAGAATGCGTTAAAAAAGTTTGGCTGATGAGAGTTGAAGACATTTTTTTTACTCAAGCGCTGTGTTTCTTAAAAATATAAATTATGTATTTTAGATAGAATGCGTTTAAAATATTTGAGCTAAAAGGGGATCACACAAAACGGTAGCTCCAACCATTGGCGAAATTTGACATTATCCGCATTTGACACATACAAGGCTTTAACACCAGCCACGTTATGAAAGGGATGGCTGATAAGTAATCGACATAAGCAGAAAGGCGCAACATAAGTTGTATGGTTTAATATGTTTCTTGTATAGATATCTATGCTTTATATTTTGGTACTTTTTTTGCATTATCTATATATTGATGAGTTCCCAACGACACATCAGTTTGAACCTGTCTAAATGGGATCGGATGTGGCGTGTAATACCCGATTTTTTAATGAGGCAAACCTTCGAAAGTATTGTAGTTGATCTAGTTTAAATAATTGTTATTACTCCGTCATTATTTGATCCATTTTGCTTGCTCTTTCTCTAGAAACAAAAAACAAATTCTAAGTATATTTAGTGAAATTGTATAATTTTTTAATTTTTGTTGACATTTGTCTCTGAAATGAAATAAAAAAATTTCACCTCGGTGTGGTGAAAGCTCTATCTGTTAAAAAATTTTTTTCTTGTCACAGTTTAGTTAGAATACGAAATCAAAAAACAAATGACAAAAAACATGACAAAATTTTCTTGACAGAAAATTGTGACTGATTTGCCAGAATAGGGCTGTAATTTTCTTATTTACATAAAAAATATTTATGTGAGACGATATTATCGACGACTATTGATAGCACTATCACGACTATCGATGGTTCCAAAATAACTATCGTCGACTATCGATAGCGCCGATTATCGATAGTTCTCCATCTCTAGTATGTACATATGTGTGCGACTGTTGAGCTATTAACTAAAAAGATTTCTTTCTTACTTCCAAGTGATTCAGTAGCTTATTGCATAGAGCTGTTCCTCTTCAAGTCGAAGTACTCAGGTTCGTTGCCCAGGGGTTCGTCAATCGAAATTTTTTCATTTTTATTGTATTTTTGAAGGTACCTAGCAGTGTTGGGCATGGGCTGTGTTGAAAATTTGAATATTGTCCATTTGGTTCGTGCAGAGCAAAATCGGCACGAAGAAAACAAATCTAAAAGTTGCGATTTTTTAGTGCGCTTTAAAAGTGAAAATGAACATTACTACCATCGCTATTTATTTATAAACTGGATTCGCTTCATTTTCGCAAAAATGGAAAAACTGCAAATTCAAGAAGAAATTCGTAGGAACAACTGGAATTTTAAACTAATAAAACTAGAAACTGCCAAGAGAATTTTGTAAGATTAATGTAAGTAAAACCAGTAAGGACGCTAACTTCAGCAAGGCTGAAGCTTAAATTCTCTTCAAGCTTATTTCTTATGCCACACCTATTTTTTTGACTGAATATATTTTCTCTTCATCTAATTAGCCTATATACAAATTTTCATTGTTTTTGCTCATTGGGTACCGGAGATATGCAAATTATTGATTTTTGGTAAAAGTAGGCGTAACCATGCCCATTTTTTTCAGAAAAGTTTTAATGCCTCCCCAAGCACATAACTGTGAAGTTTCATGTCAATTGGTTAAGAAACAAGAAAGTTTTCCATATGAAGAAGAGCAAGAGGAATTAAGATATAACGTCGTTGTATGGACAAATTTTTTGGTTTGTATGATAGATTGCTGATATTTTAAACATAGTAGTTCTACATAGTCCGACTACAAGCCTGACAGTTTCATTGAGATTGGACAACTGGAACTGGTAGCCCCCATACAAAATGAAGAAGAGGAAGATAAGCAACATTCATGGAAAACTTTTTTGTTTTTTAACCAATTGACTTGAAACTTTACAGCTATGTTCTAAGGAAGGAATGAAAATTATTTTGATCAAAAGTGGGCGTAGCCACGCCCATTTATAGCTAAACTTGACCCGTTGTATAAAAAACTTTTTTGTTTTTTAACCAATTGACTTAAAACTTTACAGTCATGTTCTTAGGGAGGAATGAAAACTATTTTGTCCAAAAGTGGGCATGGCCACGCCCACTTATAGCTAAACTTGACCCGTTGTATGGAAAACTTTTTTGTTTTTCAACGAATTGACTTGAAACTTTACAGTTATGTTCTTAGGGAGGAATGAAAACTATTTTGACCAAAAGTGGGCGTGGCTACGCCCTTTTATAGCGAAATTTGACCCGTTGTATGGAAAACTTTTGTGTTTTTTAACCAATTGACTTGAAACTTTACAGCTATGTTCTTAGGAAGGAATGAAAACTATTTTGACCAAAAGTGGGCGTAGCCAGGGGTAGCCACGCCCACTTATAGCGAAAATTGACCCGTTGTATGAAAAACTTTTTTGTTTTTTAACCAATTGACTTGAAACTTTACAGTTATGTTCTTAGGGAGGAATGAAAACTATTTTGACCAAAAGTGGGCGTAGCCACGCCCACTTATAGCAAAAATTGACCCGTTGTATGGAAAACTTTTTTGTTTTTCAACGAATTGACTTGAAACTTTACAGTTATGTTCTTAGGGAGGAATGAAAACTATTTTGACCAAAAGTGGGCGTGGCTACGCCCTTTTATAGCGAAATTTGACCCGTTGTATGGAAAACTTTTGTGTTTTTTAACCAATTGACTTGAAACTTTACAGTTATGTTCTTAGGGAGGAATGAAAACAATTTTGACCAAAAGTGGGCGCAGCCACGCCCTTTTATAGCGAAATTTGACCCGTTGTATGGAAAACTTTTTTGTTATTTAACCAATTGACTTGAAACTTTACAGTTATGTTCTTAGGGAGGAATGAAAACAATGTTGACCAAAAGTGGGCGTGGCCACGCCCTTTTTTAGTGAAAATTGACCCGTTGTATGGAAAACTTTTTTGTTTTTTAACCAATTGACTTGAAACTTTACAGTTATGTTCTTAGGGAGGCATGAAAACTATTTTGACCCAAAGTGAGCGTAGCCACGCCCACTTCTAGCGAAATTTGACCCGTTGTATGGAAAACTTTTTTGTTTTTTAACCAATTGACTTGAAACCTTACAGTTATGTTCTTAGGGAGGCATGAAAACTATTCATTTAGTTTTTTAGTGACACATCGTAAAAAGTATTATAGCTTCAGTCTTGCTGAAGATAGCGTCCTTACTGGTTTTTTACTAACTACATGCGCAAGACGTTGTGGTAGCGCACTACCCCAAGTGGACTTGCGACACCAGGTCAGCCTGTTCCGCGACTACAGACAAAGTCAACAGTCAATTTACTACTTACTCTACAAACAATGTAAAATACTAATAGTTTATTAGATTATATAGAATTCCTTAAAACAAAATTTTTACTTATTTAAATATGTTAGAATACTACATTTTGTACGGTTATTAGAGGAGCAGTTCTCCATTAAACTAAAATATCTGTTATAATACCAACATAAAACTCGAAACGAGTCATGCTCTAAATATGTCGATCTGCAGGTACTCTGGTTACTCTAGGAGTGGCACTGAACTGCATATACGCCAACAATGTAGGGGAGAATATCATGCCATTAATTAGGTTATGTAAAAACAAAGTACCCAGCGTAGTTCTACGACTAGACAATATTGGTAAATTAATAAGCTTCAACCGACGACTATAGGGAGGAAGGTGAACACAGGGGTCCCAGTGTAGATTCCTAAGAGCAAACAGAAGCAACTGTTTCTGAACAGACTCAATTTGGTTCTTATACTTTTCACACTGAGCATCCCAAACACACGATATATATTCCAAAATGGGCCGTACCAAAGAAGTGTAAAGCAATTTAGTTGTGTACGGGTCATTAAATTCCTTGGACCATCTTTTGATGAAACCCAGTACGCCTCTAGCCTTATTAACAGACAGCGAAAAATGTGAAGCAAAATGAAGCTTTGGATCCAATAAAACACCAAGGTCATTAAACTGAGAGATACGCTCCAGGTACAAATTATTTAACTTGTACGTGCAAACAATTCGTTTCGTTCTATAAAAAGACATTAACTTGCATTTCTCACTGTTTAACAATAAATTGTTTAAAGCACACCATTGTGAGAGAGAGTCAAGATCAGACTGGAGCAGATTCTGCTGATCTTTAGAATTAACGGTTAGACATAATTTCACGTCATCAGCAACCATTAAAACATGGCAGTGCTTGATCACAGTAGGCAAGTCATTTATAAATATATTAAACAATAAGGGGCCAAGGTGACTACCTTGAGGAACCCCAGAAACAAAAAAAAATCGTCTCGAAACCGATGTTTTTAAAAGAACACATTGAGTTCGAGATTCAAGATAAGACGACAGCCAATGGACTAACGATGGTGGAAAACCGTAAGTTTCGAGTTTTGTTAAAACTAAAGAGTGACAAACACAATCAAATGCTTTATATAATATGTGTAAATTAAATAAATTCGTTGAAGAATTTGGTTAATACATTTATTTTTATTTAAGTTTGATATTTTTGTATGAGGACATTACAACCGACCGCGTCGCGGTTAGAGATAAGCCTGCTCCCAAATTATTTGGGCTTATGTTGATATACTGATTTGCATGAGCAAATAGTTTGCTCTTAGGAATTATGTAATGTTATCAATTGTACCACACTTGAGTTCTAACTTGATGGAAGCGTTAGTTTAGACAATAGAAAGAAGGATTGAGAGAGCGCTTGATCGCGACTCAGCATATTTGAGAGAGCGCTTGCCCGCGACACGCTAATGGTTAAGTGTCAAAGCAATGTGTCAGCTACGCGGATCGCATTGCTTCGTTTTGTAAACAAAGCGTGAGCTGAAATAGCCCTTTGATATCGGATCGCTTGGTCGCTGATCGCTAAAAGGAAAGTGTTAGAGCAATATTAAGCTACGCGGATCGCATTGCTCAGATTTGTAAACAAGAGAAACTGTTTACCTTTTGTTGGCGAAGAAGTGTCCCATAGAAAGACTTAATTAGCTCGAGCTCTAGAAAAGTGTTAAAGCAATGTGTCAGCTACGCGGATCGCATTTGCTAAATAAACATTTCATAAACAAGAACTGTTTACCCGTTGGGCAGAAAAGTGACCAATAGTTTGAATCAATTAGCTCTAGCTCTTGAACTCATGATTTGAGCTTAAAGTGTTTGAGATACGGTGCGGCACCAAGAGGGTGGCACTGAAAGTGTGGCACCGAAGTGACAAAGAAATGTGTCAACTTTGGCGCGCTTGCGGCATACGTTAACTATTACACAACATCGGTTTGGCAGCCAGAGGAAAAATTTCGATTGATAATTGAAGTGAATTCCAATAAGTTAGTTACCGTCGACCGTTTCTTGAGAAAGCCATGCTGAGATAAATTTAGAAGTGATGGCACAAAGTGCTGTAGCTGTTCCGTAATGATCTGTTCAAATAGGTTTGGAATAGCAAACAGTTAGCAATGCCTCTGTAATTAGAAATGTCAACCTTCTTTTTTTTTTTTTTTAACTTCAGGCGCAAGACGTTGTGGTAGCACACCGCGACTACAGACAAACAGTCAACAGTCGCTTTACTACTTAACTCTTCACAAATAAATAAGCATGCACTAATATTAATACTAAAATTTTAACACTACAAAAATACATAAAATTATAAATTATTAAGATGTGTTAGTAAGCTACATTTGATGAGATTTGAAGATCTGCAATTATCGATTAGGTTACAATAACTATTATAATTTACACACAAAACTCGGAAGGAATCATGCTCCAGATATATAGGTCTACAAATACTAATATGAATTGGTCTAAAGTTTCTCGTGTATCTAGTTAGAACATTAAACTTTATGCACTCTAACAAAGTGGGGGAGATTATGATACAATTAAATAGGTTGTGCAAAAATAACACCCAGAGCATAGTTCTACGACTTGATAGAGATGGTAAATTGATTAGTTTCAGTCGGGGGGGTAAATGAATACTAGGGCTCCATTGTAACTTACGAAGAGCAAAAAGAAGGAACTGCTTCTGAACGGATTCTACTTGGGTCTTATACTTTTCAAACTGAGGGTCCCAAACACACGACGCATATTTCAGAATGGGCCGCACAAGCGAAGTGAAAAGCAATTTGGTAGTGTAGGGGTCATCGAATTCCTTGGACCATCGTTTAATAAAACCAAGTACACCTTTGGATTTGTTTACCGAAAGGGAAATGTGAGAAGCAAAATTAAGTTTTGGGTCCATCAAAACACCAAGGTTGTTGAATTGATTTACACGCTTAAGAATAGAATTATCAATCCTGTATATGCAAGTAAGCATATTATTCCTTTAAAAAGACATAATCTTGCACTTATTGCAGTTTAAAAGTAGATTGTTCACAGAGCACCATTGTGCGAGTGAGTCAAGATCAGACTGAAGTAAACTCTGCTGGATTGTGGAATTTAGAGTTAGACATAGTTTTACGTCATCAGCGTACATCAAGACATTGCAGTATTTGATTACTGTAGGCAAGTCATGAATAAGTATGGGCCCCAGATGGCAGATGGGATGAAGGCACAAAATGCTGTAATTGATCAGTAATGATCTGCTCAAGTAGTTTTGGGATGGCACATAATTTGGCAATACCTCTGTAGTTAGATATTTCTACTTTACTGCCTTTTTTATGAAGTGGTATAATAAATGACTCCTTCCAAACTGCTGGGACTATGGCGTATTTAAGAGACATGTTGAACAGCGTGCATAATGGAATATAAATATGACATCTTGGCACAGTGTTTAAAAACGCAACCAGGTATATTATCGGGACCAGCGGTAAACGTGGGTTTTATTAACTTTATATACTTTCAAACAATGTCATTGTCGATAACAGGCATATTTATATGAGTTCTGTCCCCAATATAAAATGGATATTCAATATCATTATATGAAAAATTATTGTAGGTACTTTGGAAGAAATCGGCAAAGAGATGGGATATCTCTGCGTCATTACTTCCCTCCGCACCATTTAGTTTCATACAAGAGGGGAAGGTTTTAGAATTTAATTTAGATTTTATTAAGTTGGAAAAGTTTTTAGGATCGCGGTGAAAATTAATTTAAGCTTATTGATATAGGTTTTATAATTTTTTTTATTTGTAAAATTAAATTTATAGCGTATTTTTGTGTAATTCGCATAATCAATAAGGGAACCGGTTCTCTTGTATTTTTTTAAAAATCGAGTTTTTAAATTTTTTAAGTGACTCAGTTCTTTCGAAAACCAAGGCGGCTTACTTAAATCATAAACCACATTAATTTTTGGCACGCAAGATTTAAACAAATTCTACATGGTTGCACTAAAAAAGTGTACAGCGTGTTCGATGTCTGTCGAGTTACGAATGACTGACCAGTCAGTGTTGGAAAACAAGAAACCAAGTCGTTCAAAATCAGTTTTTTTAAAGCAGGGACTACAACAAGTTGCTTCGGTTGCTCAGGTAGAGCTGGTACATATTCCAAAACATGGTTAGGAGAGTCTGTTTCGGAAATTGTATTAACAACGGTAGCAGATTTAGCAAGGGTAGCGTAAGAAATCTGAGGCGTTAGATCGATAATAGGAAATTTCGGTGATGGAAGCGGAGAGAAAAAGTCTGTATTCACATCTGGAGAAGCCAGTGTTGAAATACTTGGAATATTTAATGCAGAAAGGAATTTTTTCCTTTTAGGTGATGGCTCAACAGGTTTAAATACAGAAAAAGTGTCGTCAAAGGAATGAAATTTACTGTTGAGACGCTGAAAATTTTTTGAAAGATCAGAATACGCATCTTTCATTTGAGATATCCACTTCCTTAGCTCGATCTCATTTAGCCGACATTTTGGACAACATTAATGAAGACCATTATTTTTTTGTAAGAAGTCGCCAACGGTGACCGGTATCACCCTTTATGGAACAGTTTGGTAAACAACAGACCATCCTGAAAAGTAATATGCACAACGGATTTTGAGAAGCGCACCCAAAGTGTTAAAATATCAGAGAGTAATTAAAGAGCAACAATTAAACTCAACTCCCCAAAGGGAATAAACGCCATGCATGGCGGCCCGCCATGCCAACGGCAGAGTTATTTACGCGGACGAAGTGTTAGCGGGGGTTGGTGTGCGTTCAACGTCGTCGGTATGACAGAAAAACGAAACGAAATGTATAACAACAGCGAAAATTTACACCAACAACACATGCTCTGTCGGCGCTATTGCAGCGAGTGTGGAAGGCTTCACAAAACGAAACGGTTCTTTGGTGATGAAGGGTTAGGGGAGGGTTTGTTGTCATGCTAAAAATAGAACTAACAGGCAAACGAACATTTTCAGTTTCGCCGTCGGGTGGCTCTAGTGTTATTCATAATGTGGCAACTTGAAATAGCGCCAACTTTGAAGACGAACGTAGTACACCCATCAACATGCCTGACAACGATTTAGCAGGCCAGCTTAGGGCGCTCCAACAGCAGATGGAATTTTTGCAAGCTAGAACGTCGACTATTCAAACTACACCAACTGTCACTAGCCGCAATGCAATTCATTTGCCGAAATTCACATGTGACAACCCCAATTTATGGTTTGCTCAGGTTGAACGATCGTTTCATTTGTATGGCATCAATAGTGATGACGACAAATTTGATCATGTTGTTGTGAATTTAACGGCTGACGTGGTTTTGACAGTAGAGGATTTGGTAACTCACCCTCCAACCACAGGCAAATATGAAGTTTTAAAAAATCGATTGCTCGAAAAATATGCTGAGCCATCAGAATCACAAATTCGACGGTTGTTACAAGGTGGAGAAACGGCTGGTTTAAAGCCATCTGAGATTTTGGCTCACATGCGGCGAATTGTGAAAAAGAATGACCAGCGAAAAATCGAATGGACAACCGAACGCATCGACGCGTTCGAGGCTTGTAAACGCAGCATAGCGAATGCAACAATATTGTCTTACCCATCTCCAAATGCAAAGCTCGCATTAGTTTGTGATGCTTCTGATGTTGCGATTGGAGCTGTATTGGAACAACAAATTGATGACATGTGGCAACCGCTTGGATTTTTTTCCAAAAAGCTAAGCATCGCAGAGAGAAACTATAGCACATATGATAGGGAGCTGTTATCAATATTTGAAGCTATTAGATATTTTAAGCACTGGATTGAAGCTCATTCATTTATCATTAAAACAGATCATAAACCGCTAGTATACGCTTTTAAACAACGACCAGAGAAAGCATCACCCCGCCAACTTCGTCAGTTAAACTATATTTCACAATTTTCTACCACCATAGTGCATGTCAAAGGAACAAACAACACTGTTGCAGACGCTTTTTCTAGGCTCTGTGCACTATCTATGCCAATGGCGATAAAACTAGAACATATCGAGCAAGCGCAAGCAAGTGATTCAGAGCTAGCAGACCTGCTGAGAGGGACGACGTCTCTGAAACTACAAAAGGTGCGTTACGACAATAACGTTTCACTTTACTGCGATATGTCAACGGAATATGTGCGACCGTATGTACCAAATGCCTTGCGAGATCAAATTTTCTCGTTCATACACAATTTATCTCACCCCAGTGGTAGAGCAACTTTACGACAATTACGACAAAAATTTGTTTGGCCGTCTATGAACAAAGACGTTATTAGCTGGTGCAGGAATTGTCTGCCATGCCAACGCGCCAAGATAAGCAGGCATAACCATCTAACGCCTGACAAAATAATCGTGCCCAACGGCAGATTTGATCACGTGCATTTAGACATCGTAGTCATGCCTCCGCATCAAAACTTTCGATATTGCTTAACTATGATAGATCGTTTTTCACGATGGCCAGAAGCTATTCCGCTTACCAACATGACTGCTGAAACCATTGCGAAGGCCTTCTGGACACATTTGATCTCTCGATTTGGAACACCTATAACGATTACTACGGATCAAGGCACTCAATTCGAATCTGCCATGTTTAAGGAACTGGCGAATCTCGTTGGAAGTAAGCACATTCATACAACTAGTTATCATCCGCAAGCGAATGGGTTAATTGAAAGGTGCCATCGATCGTTGAAGGCAGCATTGATGTGCAATGATGACACTCCTTGGCCCGAACTTCTTTCAGTTGTGCTTCTGGGACTTCGCACATGTTATAAAGAAGATATAAGTTCGTCAGCCGCAGAGAACCTTTATGGAACACCAATTCGTGTACCAAATGAATTTTTTGATGACGTGGATGCGACACCTTCCCCTTCAACGTTTATAACCAATTTTCGAGAACATATGCAAAATATTCGACCAACTCAGACTGCTCACCACATTAGCAAGAAAATGTTTGTACTGAAAGGTCTTGATACATGCTCACACGCGTTCGTCCGCACAGACGCAGTAAAGCGGCCTCTTGAGCCCCCTTACACAGGCCCTTACAAGGTTATCCATCGGCAGACCGACAGAGTGTATGAACTGGAGATCAACGGCAAAAGAGTGGCAGTATCTGTGGACCGACTGAAACCAGCTTTTATGGTAAACGATGATAATCAAGTGCAGCGCAGTGCTCCACGCACTTACGAAAAACAATTTCGAATGTGATTTTAAAATCCGTGACGTCATCACTTGAGGGAAAGTACTGTGGCAACCCGAAATAGCGCCACCAGAAAAGGGAAAAGAAAAAGAAAGACTGTCCATCATTAGACGCAACATGCGGTGTGGACAGACAGAACAAAACTCAATTGATTCAGTTTAACCTAACAACTAACACCTATTGTAACAAGAGTGTTCGCGACAAATGAATAGATAAATCGAATTTACAAATAGCAACGCGCTATAATAATTAAGCGCACATTTTCTATATGTCTCAATGGCCGCGATGGTTAAGCGGCGGCTTGCGAATCGAAGAGCCACGGTTCGAGTCCTGGTGCCGGCGTTCGTTCTGCGTTCATTCAATAAATAAGTAAGTTTCTCTTTATTCAATAACTAATAATCTAATGTATCACTTCTCAATATAGAAAATAAAAAGCCAAACAACACGGAAAAAAGGATGATTTAGCAATCGGAAAAAATTATAAAAGAAACAAAAAACATTAAAAAACCGTCGGAAAATAAGCAATAATGAAATTTTATTTTTATACTCTTGCAAGAGTATATTAACTTTGTCGTGAAGTTTTCAACGCAGAGAAGGAGACATCTCCGACTATATAAAATATATATATTCTTGATCAGCACGACGAGACGAGTTCAAATAGCCATGTCCGTCTGTCCGTCTGTCTGTCTGTCCGTCTGTCTGTCTGTCTGTTTCAATGCGAACTCCTCCCACAGTTTTGAAGTTAGCAAAAAAATTTAAACGCAGAAAATTTTCTTTTCCT
Organism: Phortica okadai; assembly: GCA_034638295.1. Taxonomy (NCBI): domain Eukaryota; kingdom Metazoa; phylum Arthropoda; class Insecta; order Diptera; family Drosophilidae; genus Phortica; species Phortica okadai. Next base: position 32,738,828 of record CM067848.1, on the reverse strand, counting down.
TGCAGGCAGTTTATATGTAGAAACCAGCTTGATCAGAATACTAAAGCATATAGCTGCCATAGGAACGATCGGTCAAAAATGAGGTTTTTGCTCAATAAACTCTTTGATTTTAAAGCTATCGCCTCGATTTTTTGCACAAGAACATCTTGGACGTAAATTAAGACACACTGCAAAATTGGTGAAGATCGGATAAATATAGCATATATGTAGCTCCCATAGGAACAATCGGTCGAAAATTCGGTTTTCGTTAGAAAAACTTTTTTGTTCTCAACTATAAACAGATGAAACTTTGCAGTTACGCGTTTTTAAGAATCCTTGACCATATTACACAGTTTCATAAAAATCGGACATAAGGGCGTGGCACCGCCCATATAGAGAAAAACTTAAAAATGTGATTTATCTATTAGCAGACGGGATAGAAATGATTGCATTGTACTCTTAAAAACAAGAAAGAAAATGGGCGGGGGTATGCCCCTTTATCTTTATAAACTTATAAGATTCTTATTAGAAAAACTATAAAACGGATTTTCCAAATGCTTGCAAGAGTATATAAGTTTCAGCAAAGCTGAAAATAGCTCCCTTACTGTTTTTTTTTTAAACATATAAATTTTTAGTAATTTTGTTTTTTTATATTCTATATGATCATATTTTATAATAAAAAAAAACAAAAACCAGTAAGGACGCTATCTTCAGCAAGGCTGAAGCTATAATACTTTTCACTTTGTGTCACTATAAAAAAAACTAAATGAATAGTTTTCATGCATCCCTAACAACATAACTGTAATGTTTAAAGTCAATTGGTTAAAAAACAAAAAAGTTTTCCATACAAAGGGTCAAGTTAAGCTATAAGTGGGCGTGGCCATGCCCACTTTTGATCAAAATAGTTTTCATTCCTCCCTAAGAGCATAACTGCAAAGTTTCAAGTCAATTGGTTAAAAAACAAAAAAGTTTTCCATACAACGGGTCAATTTTCGCTATAAGTAGGCGTGGCTGCGCCCACTTTTGGTTAAAATAGTTTTCATTCCTCCCTAAGAACATAACTGTAAAGTTTCAAGTCAATTGGTTAAAAAACAAAAAAGTTTTCCATACAAAGGGTCAAGTTAAGCTATAAGTGGGCGTGGCCACGCCCACTTTTGATCAAAATAGTTTTCATTCCTCCCTAAGAGCATAACTGCAAAGTTTCAAGTCAATTGGTTAAGAAACAAAAAAGTTTTCCATACAACGGGTCAATTTTCGCTATAAGTGGGCGTGGCTACGCCTGGCTACGCCCGCTTTTGGTCAAAATAGTTTTCATTCCTCTCTAAGAACATAACTGTAAAGTTTCAAGTCAATTGGTTAAAAAACAAAAAAGTTTTCCATACAACGGGTAAATTTTCGCTATAAGTGGGCGTGGCTACGCGTGGTTACGCCCACATTTGGTCAAAATAGATTTCATTCCTCCCTAAGAACATAACTGTAAAATTTCAAGTCAATTGGTTAAGAAACAAAAAAGTTTCCCATACAACCACGTGAATATGGCTTCTCTTCCTCTTCTTCATTTTGTATGGGAGCTACCAGTTCCAGATGTCCAATCTCGAAGAAACTTTCAGGCATGTAGTCGGACCATGTAAAACTACTATGTTTAAAATTTCAGCACTCTATTGTACAAAACAAAAAAGTTTTCCATACAACGATTCAAGTTTTGTTCACTTTTCTTCTTCTTTTCGTATGGGAGCTACCTGTTCCAATAATCCGATCATGCTGGTTCCGACGAATGATTCATCGTAATAAATTCTAAGACTCTGTGCAAAGTTTCAGCTCGATAGCTTCAAAACTGAGGGACTAGTTTGCATACATACAGACAGACAGACAGACAGACCGACAGACAGACAGACAGACGGACAGACGGACATGGCTAAATCAACTCGTCTTGTCGTCCTGATCAAGAATATATATACTTTATATAGTCGGAAATTAATATTTCGATCTGTTACAAACTCCGTGACAAAGTTATTATACTATTTCACATAAGTGAAAAGTATAAAAAACCAGTAAGGACGCTATAGTCGAGTATACTCGACAATATAATACCCTGCACACACAGTAGGCGGTGCAACACCCCAAGTCTACAAAAAAATTTTGATTTGACATCGCCCGATCAAATAGTGTTCAAAATATCAAGTGAATCGGTCAAAAAATGTGGAATTTACAAAAAATTTGAGTTTGAAGGTCACTGAGGGGTAACTATCAACAAGAGGGGAATTTTGTGGTATGCAGTTTTTAAGATACGTATATACTGAGTTTGTCTACAAAATTTCAGGTTCGTATCTTTAATAGTTTTGAAGATACATTTTAAGAAAACAACCGTGGGAGGGGAAATGAAGAGGAGGGGGAAAAATTGTGGTATGCAGTTTTGTAGTGCTACTTATACTGAGTCTACATACCGACTTTAATGTTTCTATCTCTTTGGATGTTCGAGTTATAGCGTTTTAAAAAACTGGGTGGTGCTGGATGGGCGAGAAGGAGTGGGCGTGGCACAAAACCGTTCAAACTTGATCTGCTGCCGAGCATTACGAGTCTACCCTCCAAATTTCAAGTCTCTAGCTACTATAGTTTCTGAGAACCATTGGTGAATACGGACGGACAGACGGACAGACAGACGGACGGACAGACAGACGGACATGGCTTAATCAATTCGTCTTGTCATCCTGATCAAGAATATATATACTTTATATAGTTGCAAGTGAATATTTCTGTGCGTTACATACATTTCGCTCAAACAAACACAATATACCCCGATACACAGTATGTGTACAGGGTATAAACAGTAAGGACGCTATCTTCAGCAAGGCTGAAGCTATAATACTTTTCACGTTGTGTCACTAAAAAACTAAATGAATAGTTTTCATGCCTCCCTAACAACATAACTGTAAGGTTTCAAGTCAATTGGTTAAAAAACAAAAAAGTTTTCCATACAACGGTTGAAGTTTTGCGATAATTGGGCGAAGCCATGCCCATTTTTGATCAAAATAGTTTTCATTCCTCCCTAAGAACATAACTGTAAGGTTTCAAGTCAATTGGTTAAAAAACAAAAAAGTTTTCCATACAACGCGTCAATTTTCGCTTTAAGTGGTCGTGGCTACGCCCACTTTGGGTCAAAATAGTTTTCATTCCTCCCTAAGAACATAACTGTAAAGTTTCAAGTCAATTGGTTAAAAAACAAAAAAGTTTTAAACAACGGGTCAATTTTCGCTATAAAAAGGGCGTGGCTACGCCCACTTTTGGTCAAAATAGTTTTCATTCCTCCCTAAGAACATAACTGTAAAGTTTCAAGTCAATTGGTTAAAAAACAAAAAAGTTTTCCATACAACGGGTCAATTTTCGCTAGAAGTGGGTGTGGCTACGCCTACTTTTGGGCAAAATAGTTTTTATTCCTCCCTAAGAACATAACTGTAAGGTTTCAAGTCAATTGGTTAAAAAACAAAAAAGTTTTCCATACAACGGGTCAATTTTCGCTATAAGTGGGCGTGGCTACGCCCACTTTTGGTCGAAATAGTTTTCATTCCTCCCTAAGAACATAACTTTAAAATTTTAAGTCAATTGGTTAAGAAACAAAAAAGTTTTCCATACAACGATGAGAATATTCCTTCTCTTCCTCTTCTCCATTTTGTATGGGAGCTACCAGTTCCAGATGTCCAATCTCAATGAAACTTTCAGGCATGTAGTCGGACTATGTAAAACTACTATGTTTAAAATTTCAGCACTCTATTGTACAAAACAAAAAAGTTTTCCATACAACGATTCAAGTTTTGTTCACTTTTCTTCTTCTTTTCGTATGGGAGCTACCTGTTCCAATAATCCGATCATGCTGGTTCCGACGAATGATTCATCGTAATAAATTCTAAGACTCTGTGCAAAGTTTCAGCTGGATAGCTTCAAAACTGAGGGACTAGTTTGCATACATACAGACAGACAGACAGACCGACAGACGGACAGACGGACATAGCTAAATCAACTCGTCTTGTCGTCCTGATCAAGAATATATATACTTTATATAGTCGGAAATTAATATTTCGATCTGTTACAAATTCCGTGATAAAGTAATTATACTATTTCATATAAGTGAAAAGTATAAAATTAAAGTAAAAACCAGTAAGGGCGGTATAGTCGAGTATACTCGACAATATAGTACCCTGCACACATGGTAGGCGGTGCCACACCCTCAATCTACAAAAACATATTGATCTGACGTCGCCTTTTCAAATAGTGTTCAAAATATCAAGTAAATCGGTCAAAAAATGTGTATTTTACGAAAAATTTAAGTTTGTTGGTCTCTGAGGGGTAGCCATCAAAGAGAGGGGAAATTTGTGGTATGCAGTTTTTAAGATGTATTATCACTGAGCTTGTATACAAAATTTCAGGTTCATACCTTTGTTAATTTTGGAGATATAGCAATTTAGAGAAAATTACTAGGGGAGGGGAAATGAAAATGAGGGGGGGATTTTGTGGTATGCAGTTTTGTAGAGCCACTCATACTGAGTCTACATACCGACTTTCATGTTTCTATCTCTTTGGATGTTTGAGTTATAGCGATTTAAAAAAGTGGGTAGGGCTGGATGGGCGGGAAGGAGTGGGCGTGGCACAAAAAAAAAATAAACTTGATCTGCTGCCAAGCATCACGAGTCTACCCTCCAAATTTCAAGTCTCTAGCTGTTACAGTTTCCGAGATCCATTGGTGAATACAGACGGACGGACGGACATACGGACGGACGGACAGACGGACGGACATGGCTCAATCAATTTCTCTTGTCGTCCTGATCAAGAATATATATACTTTATGGGGTCCCCCTCCCTTCCTTCTGTGCGTTACATACATTTCGTTCAAACAAACTTAATATACCCTGACACACTGTATGTGCAGGGTATAACCAGTAAGGGCGGTATAGTTGAGTATTCTCAACTATATAATACCCTGTACACACACCTATGTTGATAACACGTTAAACATTCGCCGACAGCAAAAGCAGTGTACCACGATATGGCTTGTGTATTTGCTAATAGTGAGGCAGGGCTCACAGTGCAATGTTGCCATTAGATGGCGCTTTAGTACGGGTTTTGTTACAAAGCATTGCTGCAATATTTTAGTGTGTTGGTCTTTGCGGGGAAAGTGGTAGTTTGTTGTATGCAGTTTTAAAAAGGTATGTTATCTGAGTTTGCATACAAAATTTCAGCATTGTATCTATTATAGTTTAGGAGATACAGCAATTTTAAGAAAACCACTTTTTGAGGGGAAACGAAGGGGAGGGGGAAAAAATGTGGTATGCAGTTTTGTAGAGCTATACATACTGAGTCTACATACTCATTTTCATGTTTCTAACTCATCAGGTTTTCGAGCTACAGCCTTTTGAAAAAATGGGTGGTGCTCGATGGGTTGAAAGGAGTGGGCGTGGCAAAAAATCCTTCAAACTTGATCTAGCGTTTGACCTCACGAGTCTATCCACCAAATTTCAATTCTCTAGCTCTTATAGTTTTCGAGAACCATTGGTGAGGACGGACGGACGGACGGACAGACAGGGCTATATCAATTCGTCTTGTCATCCTGATCAAGAATATATATACTTTATAGGGTCCCCCTCCCCTCCTTCTATGCGTTACATACAAACCGTCTCAAACAAACTTAATATACCCTGATACACAGTGTGTGTACAGGGTATAACCAATAAGGCCGCTATCTTAAGCAAGGCTGAAGCTTATACGCTTTTTACGCACTTCCTTGTGCCACGCGTTACGCGTTACGCGTTTTTATGAATCCTTGACCATATTCCAATGTTATGTAAAAATCGGACATAAGGGCGTGGCACCGCCCATATAGAGAAAAACTTAAAAATGTGGTTTATCTATAAGCAGACGAGATAGAAAATCGTAAAATGAAGTGTAGAATGATTGCATTGTATTCTTTCAAAAAAGTAGAAAATGGGCGGGGTTATGCCCCTTTATCTTTATAAACTTATAAGATTCTTATTGGCAAAACTATAAAACGTATTTTCCAACTGCTTGCAAGAGTATATAAGTTTCAGCAAAGCTTAAAATAGCTCCCTTACTGGTTTTGACTCAAAATATTTTCTCTTCATCTTATTAGCCTACATACTAATTTTCATTGTTTTTCCTCATTGGGTACCGGAGATATGCAAATTATTGATTTTTGGTAAAAGTGGGCGTAACCATGCCTTGTCTGTCGGTCTGTCTGTATGTATGCAAACTAGTCCCTCAGTTTTGAAGCTATCGAACTGAAATTTTGCACAGAGTCTTAGAATTTATTACGATGAATCATTCGTCGGAACCAGCATGATCGGATTATTGGAACAGGTAGCCACCATACGAAAAGAAGAAGAAAAGTGAACAAAACTTGAATCGTTGTATGGAAAACTTTTTTGTTTTGTATGATAGAGGGTTGAAATTTCAAACATAGTAGTTGTATTGTAGTTGAGATCGGGCAACTGGTACTGGTACCTGCCATACAAAATGAAGAAGAGGAAGAGAACCAAGATTCACGTCGTTGTATGGAAAACTATTTTGTTTCTTAATCAATTGACTTGCCACTTCATACATATGTTCTTGGGCAGGCATGAAAACTATTTTGACGAATTAATGGGCATAGTTACGCCCACTTCTAGCAAAAATCAATCATTTGCATATCTCCATTACCCAATGAGCAAAAACAATGAAAATTTGTAAATAGGCTAATATGAATAGAAAGTATATTCAGTCAAAAAAGTGGGCGTGGCACAAGAAAGTGCGTGAAAAGTATATAAGCTTCAAAATTGCTGAAGATAGCGTCCTTACTGGTTTTAAGAAAGTTTTCTCCATTTTTTATTTGTATTCGAATAAAAAAGAACGTCCAGAAATTAGAATTTTTCGGAAATTAGAATTGCCCAAATACAAGTTGGTTCTAATTTCCAAGCGTCTACTGTAATTTGCATATCTCCGGTACCCAATGGCAAAAACAATGAAATTTTGTATATACATAGGTTAATTAGATGAAGAGAAAATATATTCAGTCAAAAAAATGGGCGTGGCACAAGAAATAAGCGTGAAGAGTATATAAGCTTCAGCCTTGCTGGAGTTAGAGTCCTTAATGGTTTTTTTATAATTGAGTCTCGAAATAATTGGTTTTGAATGATCAAAATATTTGTTCAATAGAAGAGAAAGGCACTAAAGTGAAATGATGTAGACAGGATCACAATTGAGTTTGTGTTTAATGTGGTTGTTGAGTTTTTAAATACGTAAGAAATGCAACAATTTTATAAAAAAGATATTCGAGTTGAAGTTTGTCATTAGAATTCAATCGGTTCAGCAACATATTTCGAACAATACGCTTTAAATATGCAGTCATCTAGAGCCACCACCAGAAAAGACTTTCAGGAAGCTACACCTCCGGTCGACTTCCCACCGGTTTTCTCCAGAAGATGGGAACAGAAAAAAGACTGCATCGTGCAAGACTGCATAAGAGAAAGCCAGAACGAGAAAGAAGTTGTAACTTCTCCTCTGCCCAATAATCCGGCAATCTTCGTGAAAGAATGATGGCAAGTGACAGTGGACCACATTATGGAAGACGCGATGAGAGAAGGGGAAGACGCGGTTTTAATGGTGGGAGAAGATGTCGTGGCCAATGACCCATCCTTCTTGAGAGAATGAGAAGATAGCAGCAGCAGTTTAAAATTAACCTCATTGAAAAGACGTATTTTGCGGTGATCACGATTACAAATTATTGGTTCATCCAAAACTCAAGAAAAAACCAGTGTGCACACTATAGTCGAGTATACTCGACAATATAATACCCTGCACACACGGTAGGCGGTGCCACAACCCAAATCTATAAAAAAAACCAGTAAGGACGCTATAGTCGAGTATACTCGACAATATAATACCCTGCACACACAGAAGGCGGTGCAACACCCCGCCCCGCCCGATCAAATAGTGTTCAAAATATCAAGTAAATCGGTCAAAAAATGTGGAATTTACGAAAAATTTGAGCTTGTAGGTAATTGAGGGGTAACTATCAAAAATAGGGGAATTTTGTGGTATGCAGATTTTAAGATACGTATATACTGAGTTTGTCTACAAAATTTCAGGTTCGTACCTTAAATAGTTGTGAAGATACATCAATTTTAAGAAAACAACCGTGGGAGGGGAAAAATTGTGGTATGAAGTTTTGTAATGCTACTTATACTGAGTCTACATACCGACTTTAATGTTTCTATCTCTTTGGATGTTCGAGTTATAGCGTTTTAAAAAAGTGGGCGGTGCTGGATGGGCGGGAAGGAGTGGGCGTGGCACAAAATCGTTCAAACTTGATCTGCTGCCGAGCATTACGAGTCTACCCTCCAAATTTCAAGTCTCTAGCTACTATAGTTTCTGAGAACCATCGGTGAATACGGACGGACAGACGGACAGACATACGGACGGACAGACGGACGGACATGGCTTAATCAATTCGTCTTGTCATCCTGATCAAAAATATATATACTTTATATAGTCGCAAGTGAATATTTCTGTGCGTTACATACATTTCGCTCAAACAACCACAATATACCCCGATACACATTATGTGTACAGGGTATAAATATTTGTCTGACGTCGCCTATTCAAATAGTGCTCAAAATATCAAGAAAATCGGTCAGAAAATGTGAAATTTTCGAAAAAATTGAGTTTATTGGTCTTTGAGAAGTAACCATCAACGAGAGAGGAATTTTGTGTTTTGTAGTTTGAAAGGTATACACTTACTTAGTTTGTATTCAAAATTTGAGGTTCGTACCTTAAATAGTTTTGGAGAAACAGCCATTTTAGGAAAACAACTGGGGGAGGGGAAATTAAACGGAGGAGGAACCAGTAAGGACGCTATCTTCAGCAAGGCTGAAGCTATAATACTTTTCACGTTATGTCACTAAAAAACTAAATGAATAGTTTTCATGCCTCCCTAACAACATAACTGTAAGGTTTCAAGTCAATTGGTTAAAAAACAAAAAAGTTTTCCATACAGCGGTTCAAGTTTTGCGATAAGTGGTCGTAGCCATGCCCACTTTTGGTCAAAATAGTTTTCATTCCTCCCTTAGAAGATAACTGTAAGGTTTCAAGTCAATTGGTCAATTTTCGCTAAAAAAAGGCGTGGGCACGCCCACTTTTGGTCAAAATAGTTTTCATTCCTCCCTAACAACATAACTGCAAAGTTTCAAGTCAATTGGTTGAAAAACAAAAAAGTTGTCCATACAACGGGTCAAATTTCGCTAGAAGTGGGCGTGGCTACGCTCACTTTGGGTCAAAATAGTTTTCATGCCTCCCTAAGAACATAACTGTAAAGTTTCAAGTCAATTGGTTAAAAAACAAAAAAGTTTTCCATACAACGGCTCAATTTTCACTAAAAAAGGGCATGGCCACGCCCACTTTTGGTCAACATTGTTTTCATTCCTCCCTAAGAACATAACTGTAAAGTATCAAGTCAATTCGTTGGAAAACAAAAAAGTTTTCCATACAACGGGTCAAATTTTGCTATAAGTGGGCGTGGCTACGCCCACTTTTGGTCAAAATAGTTTTCATTCCTCCCTAAGAACATAACTGTAAAGTTTCAAGTCAATTGGTTAAAAAACAAAAAAGTTTTCCATACAACGGTTCAATTTTCGCTATAAGTGGGCGTGGCTACGCGTGGCTACGCCCACTTTTGGTCAAAATAGTTTTCATTCCTCCCTAAGAACATAACTTTAAAATTTCAAGTCAATTGGTTAAAAAACAAAAAAGTTTTTCATACAACGGGTCAATTTTCGCTAGAAGTGGGCGTGGCTACGCCCACTTTTGGTCAAAATAGTTTTCATTCCTCCCTAAGAACATAACTTTAAAATTTCAAGTCAATTGGTTAAAAAACAAAAAAGTTTTTCATACAACGGGTCAATTTTCGCTAGAAGTGGGCGTGGCTACGCGTGGCTACGCCCACTTTTGGTCAAAATAGTTTTCATTCCTCCCTAAGAACATAACTGCAAAGTTTCAAGTCAATTGGTTAAGAAACAAAAAAGTTTTCCATACAACGGGTCAATTTTCGCTATAAGTGAGCGTGGCTACGCCTGGCTACGCCCGCTTTTGGTCAAAATAGTTTTCATTCCTCTCTAAGAACATAACTGTAAAGTTTCAAGTCAATTGGTTAAAAAACAAAAAAGTTTTCCATACAACGGGTAAATTTTCGCTATAAGTGGGCGTGGCTACGCGTGGTTACGCCCACATTTGGTCAAAATAGATTTCATTCCTCCCTAAGAACATAACTGTAAAATTTCAAGTCAATTGGTTAAGAAACAAAAAAGTTTCCCATACAACGACGTGAATATTGCTTCTCTTCCTCTTCTTCATTTTGTATGGGAGCTACCAGTTCCAGATGTCCAATCTCAATGAAACTTTCAGGTATGTAGTCGGACTATGTAGAACTACTGTGTTTAAAATTTCAGCACTCTATCATACAAAACAAAAAAGTTTTCCATACAACGATTCAAGTTTTGTTCATTTTTCTTCTTCTTTTCGTATGGGGGCTACCAGTTCCAGTGGTCCGATATGGCTGGATCCGACAAATGAGTTGACTGCACGAATAAGAAGTCTCTGTGCAAAATTTCAGCTCGATATCTTAAAAACTGTGGGAGGAGATTGTATATATACAGACAGACGAACAGACGGACATGGCTAAATCAACTCGTCTTGTCGTCCTGATCAAGAATATATATACTTTATATAGTCGGAAATGAATATTTCGATCTGTTACAAACTTCAGCACAAAGTTATTATACTATTTCACATACGTGAAAAGTATAAAAAATGTGTGTGATGTAGAGCTTCTAATATTCTGTCTATAAACTTGCTTTCATGTTTCTATCTCATCGCGTGTTCAAGTAATAGCGTTTTAAAAAAGTGAGTGGGGCTGGAAGGAGTGGGCGTGGCACAAAAAAAATAAACTGGATCTGCTGCCAAGCACCACGAGTCTACCCTTCAAATTTCAGGCCTCTAGATCTTATAGTTTCCGAGAACCGTTGGTGAGGACGGACAGACAGACAGACGGACGTACATGGCTCAATAAATTTCTCTTGTAGTCCTGATCGAGAACATATATACTTTTTGGGGTCTCCCTCCCCTCCTCCTGTGCGTTACATACATTTCGCTCAAACAAACACAATATACCCTGATACACAGTATATGTACAGGGTATAAAAAATAAAAACCAGTAAGGGAGCTATTGTCAGCTTTGCTGAAACTTATATACTATTGCAAGCATTTGAAAAATCCGATTATAGTTTTTCCAATAAGAATCATATAAGATTATATTGATAAAGGGGAGTAACCCCACCCATTTTCTAATTTTTTTTACAGAATACAATGCTATCATTCCAAATTTAAGTTTACGATTTTCTATCTCGTCTGCTTATAGACAAATCACATTTTTAAGTTTTTCTCTATATGGGTGGAGCCACTCCCTTATGACCGATTCTTATGAAACTTTGAAATATGTTCAAGGGTTCTTAAAAACGCGTAACTGAAAGGTTTCATCTGTTTATAGTTGAGAACAAAAAAGTTTTTCTAACAAAAATCGAATTTTTGACCGATTGTTCTTATGGGAGCTATATGCTATATTTATCCGATCTTCACCCATTTTGCAAAGTGCCTTAATTTACGTCCAAGATGTTCTTGTTCAAAAAATCGAGGCGTTAGCTTTAAAATCAAAGAGTTTATTGAACAAAAACATCATTTTTAACCGATCGTTCCTATGGCAGCTATATGCTATAGTGTTCCGATCAAGCTGGTTTCTACATACAAACTGCCTGCAAGGAAAAGAAAATTTTCTGCGTTTAAATTTTTTTGCTAAATTCAGGAGGAGTTCGCAGACTGACAGACAGACGGACACGGCTATATGAACTCGTCTCGTCGTGCTAATCAAGAATATATATACTTTATATCGTCGAAGATGTCTCCTTCTCAGCGTTGCAAACTTTACGACAAAATACATATACTCTTGCAAGAGTATAACCAGTAAGGGAGCTATTTTCAGCTTTGCTGAAACTTAGATACTCTTGTAAGCAATTTCTCAATTATTCTTATTGGAGAATCCGTCTTATTGTTTTCCCAATAAGATTATGATAAGATATGATTAGTCTATATACATGAATGGGCGTAACCCCGCCTATTTTCTATTTTTATACCCAGTACCTTATGGTACAAGTGTATATTTGTTTTGTGCGCATCGACAACGTATGTAACACCTTAAAGGAAACATTTCCGTCTGTACAAAGTATATGTATTCTTGATCAGTATCGAATGAAAAATCGATTTAGCCATATCCCTATGTCTTGGCAATAGACACTCTAAAAACTCCTTTCTTAAAAACTTATAACAGTGGACGAATTAATTGTCAAATTTATCAAAATGAGTGTAGGCAATAACAATCTGATAGTCGACTTGATTACTCGGCTAATAGCCGAGGCAACGGTCTCCCTATGTACAGAAATAAGTACGTTAAAAACGCAGCTAGAAGCTACAGTTACTCCACCAGTAACTGAATATCAAAAACAAACCATCGATGTAACATTAGTCTATTCAACGTTATTGGACATGATTAAATCACTGCCTGAATTTACAGGCAGAATAACCAGTTATGTCAGTTGGCGCGAGGCCGCCAATAACACAATGAGCCTTTATAAACTAGGCAGCAAGAATTATTTCTCTGTCCTAGTAATACTAAGGAACAAAACTGTGGGCGACGCGAATGATAGCCTGACTAACCACGGCACAGTCTTGAATCTTGAAGCCATACTGGCAAGACTTGACTTTGCCTATTCGGACAGACGTCCGATCCACATACTAGATGAAGAACTCAGCATTCTACAACAGGGCAATTTAAGTGTCCTTGAGTTTTACAATCTAGTAAATAAGAAACTCACACTGTTAACAAACAAAACCATTATGACTTATGGCAGTTCCTCTGAAGTGTCCAAGGAACTATATCAAAAAAACAGGCGAAGTGCCTTAAGACTATTGATAAGCGGCCTGAAATCTCCGCTATCGGACATCCTTTTCTCGCTAAACCCTGAGGACCTTCCTAACGCATTAGCGAAGGCACAGGAGTTAGAATCGAACTGCCAAAGAGCAAGATTTGCTCAATATTATTTTGAAGGAAAAAAGAAAATCATACCAACAAAATAACCAAGGCCCTTCCACGTCGAAAACCAATATGGAAAACAATTTGCACTTCCCCGAAACTAACAATCAAAAGGGTTATTTCAAACCCCAAGAAAAAACCAAATGCCAGAACCAATGGAGATAGACTCCGTTTCGGCAAACCTAATTGGGCGAAAACCCAACGATAATAATATCAAACACCCTCGAGATAGCGAACAATCTCAACAGCCTCAATATAAATCACAAAGGCTGCATAATGTGGAAGAGGAGCAAATTGAAACTCCTCGAGCAAATAATCTAAATGAAAATCATTTTTTAGATTAAACAAAGTAGGGCTTCCCTACTTAAAAAAAACTGATGGGGAATCCGGTCAGAAATTAAAGTTGCTACTTGACACAGGAGCAACAGCCTCCTATATCAAGGAAGGCATCGCGTCAAAACCATCAATGGTTTTACTCGTATTACAAGTTATCAAGATATAACGTTATTTGGTATCAAAGGAAGATACTACGAAATAAAGCATTGAGAAACCTACGTCATAATCGATTGTAATATTCTAAAAAAAAACCAGTAAGGACGCTATCTGAAGCTATAATACTTTTCACGTTGTGTCACTAAAAAACTAAATGAATAGTTTTCATGCCTCCCTAACAACATAACTGTAAGGTTGCAAGTCAATTGGTTAAAAAACAAAAAAGATTTCCATACAGCGGTTCAAGTTTTGCGATAAGTGGGCGTAGCCATGCCCACTTTTGGTCAAAATAGTTTTCATTCCTCCCTAAGAAGATAACTGTAAGGTTTCAAGTCAATTGGTCAATTTTCGCTAAAAAAAGGCGTGGGCACGCCCACTTTTGGTCAAAATAGTTTTCATTCCTCCCTAAGAACATAACTGCAAAGTTTCAAGTCAATTGGTTAAAAAACAAAAAAGTTTTCCATACAAAGGGTCAAGTTTAGCTATAAATGGGCGTAGCCATGCCAACTTTTTATCAAAATAGTTTTCATTCCTCCCTAAGAGCATAACTGCAAAAGTTCAAGTCAATTGGTTAAAAAACAAAAAAGTTTTGCATACAACGGGTCAATTTTCGCTATAAGTGGGCGTGGCCATGACCACTTTTTATCAAAATAGTTTTCATTCTTCCCTAAGAGCATAACTGCAAAGTTTCAAGTCAATTGGTTAAAAAACAAAAAAAGTTTTCCATACAACGGGTCAATTTTCGCTATAAGTGGGCGTGGCTACGCCCATTTTTGGTCAAAACAGTTTTCATTCCTCCCTAAGAACATAACTGTAAGGTTTCAAGTCAATTGGTTAAAAAACAAAAAAGTTTTCCATACAACGGGTCAATTTTCGCTAAAAAAGGGCGTGGCCACGCCCACTTTTGGTCAAAATAGTTTTCATTCCTCCCTAAGAACATAACTGCAAAGTTTCAAGTCAATTGGTTAAAAAACAAAAAAGTTTTCCATACAACGACGTGAATATTGCTTCTCTTCCTCTTCTTCATTTTGTATGGGAGCTACCAGTTCCAGATGTCCAATCTCAGTGAAACTTTCAGGCATGTAGTCGGACTATGTAAAATTAATATGTTGAAAATTTCAGCACTCTATCGTACAAACCAAAAAAGTTTTCCATACAACGATTCAAGTTTTGTTAATTTTTCTTCTTCTTTTCGTATGGGGGCTACCAGTTCCAGTGGTCCGATATGGCTGGATCCGACAAACGAGTTGACTGCACGAATAAGAAGTCTCTCTGCAAAATTTCAGCTCGATATCTTCAAAACTGTGGGAGGAGATTGTATACATACAGACAGACGGACAGACGGACATGGCTAAATCAACTCGTCTTGTCGTCCTGATCAAGAATATATATACTTTATATAGTCGGAAATGAATATTTCGATCTGTTACAAACTTCAGCACAAAGTTATTATACTATTTCACATACGTGAAAAGTATAATTAATGCGGTCATAGATCTAAAGAAGATAAGAAAGAAAACATATTTTTTAACAACCCAAAGGTTGACAATTGCGGAAATGATCTGCAAAACGAATCAATAAAAGACTGCGAACGAAGCAGCATTTTTTGGGAAGAAAAACCCTTTAAAAAATCAAAAATTTCCATGGGATTAAAAGATCCTGAAGACGCCGCCGTCGCTTTTTCCGGTGTATTAAAGAATAAACTAACTTTGGGACATAAAGCTCCTGAAAACGCCGCCGTTGATATCTCCGGCACATTAAAAAATAAAACTTCTTTGGAACATAGAGCTCCTGAAAACGCCGCCGTTCATATTTCCGGCACATTAAAAAATAAACCTTCTTTGGGACATAAAGTTCCTAAAGACGCCGCCGTAGAAATTTCCGGCAAACCAAAAAATAAAAATTCTTGGAAAACCGAGAATGCCGAAACTATCGTCGATACATTAATCGACAATCAATTAATATATTCATCAACGGAATCATGGAATTCCGACAAAAACAATAAAAGGGTTGGGGACAACCACGAACAAATTATAAAGGAATCAGACAAGAACCTTCTGACATATATAAACCAGGCACCACAAACGTAGTCGCCGATGCACTCTCGACAATAGAGAGCCACAATACTATAGAATCTGATGACGACTTATCCATCTAAAGAATTCAATGACCCCTATATCACCAAACTTCTTTTCACGTCACTTGTACGTCCACTTCTCGAATATTGTTGCTGCGTGTGGTCTCCACAGTACAAAAAACATCAGGATCGCATTGAGTCAGTTCAGAAGCAATTTCTCCTCTTTGCGCTTCGAGGCCTTAATTGGAATCCAAATACTAGGTTACCATCATACATGGACAGACTTCTACTCATTGACCTTCCATCTCTACATCATCGCAGGATAGTTTTAGGGACTATTTTCCTTCACAAACTCATTCTTGGATTGATTGATTCTTCAGACCTACTCAGTCGGATTAGTTTTAGCGTCCCACGACGCACTACTAGAAACTTTGTCCCTTTAGCTTTGCAAAGATGCACAACTATGCCCTTCACGATCCGTTTCGCGTATTATGTATGAATTATAATAATTTTTATCACGCCCTCTCACCTGAAATCTCTCTCACTTCACTTAACTCAACCATTCTACGCTACCTTCGTGAAGCTCAAAGCTCAAATCGCTCGTTAAAGTTAAGTCTCTGACCGCAAACGGCTGTGAGTCGGGGCATAGCCTGCGTAGCGCAAATAAATTTCCCCCAACGGGTCAGAGACTTCTCAGCTTTAATTCAATTAGTTTTCTAGTTTCTAACTGCGAAGTTTTTTTTTCCTTGCTTTTTTTTCTTTCATTATATTTAATCATTCATTATCATATTTTTTGAATAACAAATTTTTTTATCTTTATTTTTATCATCATAATTATTATATATGTATATATTTCTGTTTAATTTTATTAATTTAATTTTTTTAAATATTATCTTATTATATTATTCTAAGTCACATAACAGTCAATTTGTTATTATATGAAATAAATGAATAAATAAATAAATAAATCACAGAGACTCAACATTCGGCTCATTTAATTGAATTCAACAATATCGACAATCTATTCGAAAAATTAAAACAGTACATTCTACCCAACATTATCACGGGCATTTATTGCACTGAGGAAGATCTCTTCCTTATACAAACCAAACTAAAAGAAACGTTCACAGACAAGTTTCTTTTCACAAAAAAAATTTTCCAATGGACATCCATAATAGGGAAGACCAAACAAGCATCATACAACAAACTCACGAACGAGCCCATTGAGGCTATGATGAAAACGCGAGTCAAATAAATCGACTTAACTACTGGCCCAACATGTCGGAGCAAATAAAACAGTTTATGAGGAATTGTGAAATCTGTAACAAAAACAAATATAATCGACACCCACAAAAAATTCCTATAGGAGAAGCAGCAATTCCACAAATGAAAGGTGAACAACTACACCTTGACGTATTTTATGCACAAAAATTTAAATTCATCACATGTATCGACGCATATTCAAAGTACTTGGTCGTCAAACAAATAGACAACAAATTAAATATCGAAATAAAAGTACTTGAACTTCTTCAACATTTTCCAGAAGTCAAATCAATAATGATTGACAATGAGCCAAGTTTTTCTTCGGCTCAATTTAAATCAATAATGCAACGCTCAGGCATATCATTAATTTTTAGTGACCCTAGGCATAGCGTGTCAAACGGACAAATCGAAAGAGCCCATTCCACCATAGTGGAGATTGGAAGGTGTATTCAAGAAGAATACCAACTACTGGATTACGCTGAAATAATCCTAAAAGCAGTCCAAGAATACAATAAAAGCATCCATTCCACCATTAATGAGAAACCAATAGATATTCTCTATAATAAAAAGGTTCACGACAACATTCCAGAATTACTAAAACAAGCACAGCAAAAATTAATTGCATTCCACAACGCTAACAGAATTTGTACAACCTACAAGGCAGGGGACACAATATATGAAAAAATCATAGGCGAAAGAAACAAATTAAAGCCTAGATATAAAAAACAAACAGTAAAAGAAGACTTAGGAAACAGAGTCATCATACAAAACAGAAACAGAGTTATTCACAAAGATAACATCAAAAATTAATATCTTTCATTACAGCACGATGCTGCACATATTCCTACTAGTTACATTCGTACTCGTACGAACAGAATATATTGACTACAGTACTAACGAGTACCTGCTTCTGCAGGACAACGATGTTTTCACTTATGAAAACTATGGCGATGTTTTCCACATCACAAACTTTACTTACTACACGAACATATACAACGAAGAACACGGACATTTCATGGTTCACGACGTTATAAGAGACTGGAAAATAACTCTTGAATTAAATCTTATCAAGGGACTATTACAAGAACTTACTACAAACAGACAAAAGAGAGGAATTAACGAAATAGGCACTATATGGAAATGGATATCTGGGACACCAGACCACGACGATTTCCATACAGTAACGACTTGAACATACGAAGATACAGATTAAAACTAATCAGTATCGATTTACAGAGCATACTTGACACATTTACTTTATCCAAAGCAAACATACTAAACCCCAGAATACTTAATAATAATGACAGAGAAGAAATACTAAAGAATGAAAAAATGAACATAACACTGACGGACTTACTGGACGTATCACTTAATACTAAACCAGTAAGGATTGGAGTCGACAGTACTCGACTCCGACATACCCTGTACCTTCAATTTGTACTGTTTGAAAGCGTTGCCCCGCCCACTGTTTAATCGAAACAGATTTCATTTTCATTCAATTTCATATATACCAATGTTTACTCTTTTCGACCAATTCGTTCAAGAGATATAACGGCATTCTACCATGGCTATATGTGGGCGTGGTCACGCCCATTTCACAATTGAATCTTGTTATACTCCATTCCAATATCATATATACAGTTTCATTCTTGTAGGTTTCATAGTTCTTGAGACATAAGCGTTCAAATTATTACTATATATGGGCGTGGCTACGCCCATTTTTTAATGTATCTTTTTGCGGCTTGAGTCAGCTATATACACTCCAAATTTGGTGTTCCTATCTCAAAAGACAACCGAGATAAAACGATTTTTGTAAGTTTTTTCCCGAGGTTGCTCCAGTCATTTGCCCCTCACCCCTAAACTAAGTCAAAAAAGGGGGAAACAAAATAAACTTGATCTGCTGAAGGAATAACAGAATCGAACTGCGAAGAGCTTTTGGTCCTATCTATTACAATTTCCGAGATCGACGCGTTCATACAGACGGACGGACAGACGGACATTGCTAAATCGACTTCTCTTTCGATACTGATCAAGAATATATATACTTTGTATAGTCGGAAATGTCTCCTTTAAGGTGTTACATACATTGTCGATGCGCACAAAACTAATATACCCTTGTACCATAAGGTACAGGGTATAAAAACAATGACTTAATAGTCATCTATATCAACTATCCTATTATTACTAACACATGTCAATCTTATACAACACGTGCTATAGCCAAGAAAAACGGAAAACTCATAATAAATGATAGAATTTTAAAATGCAACACAGCATATTACCAAATGAGTAATTTCAGAAATAATAGATATTCTACTCTGTAATAATTAACAATGAGACTTTTGTAAACCAAAAAACCAAAGTATTAAACCACGTAAAACAAGGACAATATAAAGAATTGAAAATTATATAGAAACAAACATTACCGAATTAAAATTCGAAAACATAAATCTGTTACAAAATTAATCACAGAAACTCCATCGGAAGCAGATTATTATATAATGTTTGTAACTATTTTAATACTTATTATACCCTGTACCTTATAGTACAAGGGTATATTAGTTTTGTCAGCATCGACAATGTATGTAACACCCAGAAGGAGACATCTCCGACTATACAAAGTATATATATTCTTGATCAGCTCGATAAGACGAGTTGATATAGCCATGTCCGTCTGTCTGTCTGTCCGTCTGTCCGTCTGTATGAACGCCTAGATCTCGGAAACTATAATAGATAGAACCAAAAGCTCTTCGCACTTCGATTCTGTCATTTCTTAAGCAGATCAAGTTTATTTTGTTTTCCCCCTTTTTAACTTCGTTTAGGGGTGAGGGGCAAATGACTGAAGTAACCTCGGGTAAAAACTTACAAAAGTCGTATTTTCTGGGTTGTCTTTTGAGATAGGAACACCAAATTTGGTGTGTATATAGCTGATTCAAACCCCAAGACGATAGAATAAAATAATGGGCGTGGCCACGCCCCCCATATAGTAAAAATTTGAAACGCTTATATCTCAAGAACCATAAAACCTAAAAGAATGAAATTTTGCATATATGCTATTGGAATTGAATATAACATGATTCAATTACAAAATGGGCGTTGCCACGCCCACAAATAGAGAAACTTTGTATCTCTGGAACCAATTGGTCTAAAAGTGTAAAAAAAGGTATGTGTGATATTAAATGGAAATGAAATCTATTTTGATGAAAAAGTGGGCGGGGCCACGCCTTCAAACAGTCGTTACTAATTGAAGGTACAGGGTATGTCGGAGTCGATTACTGTCGACTCCAATCCTTACTGGTTTTTGATTTTAATTTGTTTATTTTTGTCATACACAATGAGTTGTTGCAACATTTCTTGCAAGGATAAACTTTTATTTGATGGTGACAAAAAACGCGCCATTCACTGTTGGTTGTGCGAGAACATTTGCCACTTTAATTGTGCGGGCATCACCGGACGTGATTTCGATAGGCTTTATAATGACTCTAAGTCAGCCTGTGGCGGTTACAAATGGTCATGCCCGGTCTGTTTTAAGCGGCAAACTGACTTCTCGGCAATGTATCGACGTGTGCGTAACAAATATATCAAGTTGAAGAAATTGGTTAAGGAATTGGATGCTGAGTTCGAGTCGGGTTCCGATTTACTTGGGAATTACGACTTTGAACCGCCTTTATTATCCTTATCGCCGTCTCCCTTTTCCAATCTTGCTCTTCCTCAGCTCTCACTTCCTCCTCCTCTTGCTCCCGTTAATTCCCTTATCACCCCACCTCTCTCTATCCCCGAACCACCTACTACCTCATCGGTGGATTTAATTCCACCCAATGAAGGATGTCAGTCTGTCGTTGCCGTAACGCGATCCAAGACTACTTCCTCTCCATCCTCCAAACGTAAGAAGTCGAAGGCGAAGATTTTATCTCGCCCTCCGACTTCTCCGGTACAGGAACCTCCCACTCCTGCACCCACACTTTCACCGCCTATACCTTCCTCCTCACTTTCGTCATCCCATACTGTGAGATCCACCTCTGAAACAGTGTTTGCAGTAATGCAACCCACTGTTAATATTGAGGTTCCCCCTCCTCAACCCCTTATTGTTGTTGCTCCTCGGAGACATATTTTTATTTCTCGACTGTCCGCTAACACAACTTGTGATGCTATTAGCGAATATCTGAGATCCAAGACGATACTCGGGGCTCAAATTCACAAGTTCTCCCTCTCTCAGCCGAGAGAGATTGCATCATTCAAATTGACTGTACCAAATGATGCATTCAGCCTAGTGTGTAACCCATCATTTTGGCCTGCTCACATGATCGTCCATGAGTTCAAGCCAAAAATAAGGTCCAGTCCTACGGCTTCAGTTACTGGCTCGTCTTTGTCCACTTCAATTACGGCCCCAAAAAACTAGGTCTGGGTTCTGAACGCCTTACTTTTGTTTATCAAAATGTAAGGGGTCTTTTGTCGAAGCTAAGCAGTTTACATAGGGATAGTTTTTTTTTCGATGTGGATATTATCATCTTTTCTGAAACCTGGCTAAATCCAACTGTTCTAAGCAATGAAGTGCTATGTAATAAATTCGTTTGTTACAGACGTGACCGTCCTTCTCGTCGGGGGGAAGGGGTTCTCATTGCAATAGGTTTATCCCTTCGTTCTGATCTTGTTCAATTGAATATAGCCGACGATATTGAATTTATCTGTGTAAAGATTACTTTGGCTCAGATGGCTCTGTTTGTTACGTGTTCATATATTCCACCTGGTTCTGGACAAGAGGTCTATATGAAGCACTCTGACGATATAAAACTGACCTGTGATCTTACACATGATCGTGATTTTCTTATCGTTCTTGGGGATTTTAACCTTCCTCATACTTCTTGGTCTTATTTCGATAACCCAAATTTTTTAGTACCCTCCGGAGATCATGAATTTCTTGATAATCTCCTGGATATTCCTTTATTTCAGAAAAATTCGGTCGTGAACTCAATTAACAGAACTCTTGATCTTGTATTGGCAAACGATTCGAATGGCATAGTTGTATCTCGATGTGACCCTCTATCGGTGCCGGAAGATTCTTTTCATCCTACGTTGGAAATTATCCTTTCTCTTCCCTTTCGTTCCTCCATCTCGCGTAACACCTCTCCTCAGCGTCGTCTTTGTTTTCGTAAAACTAATTTTGATCGACTAAATTCCTTAAATGATCAGATTGACTGGTCTTTTTTATATCGTTGTAATGACATATCATATGCCACCACCTTCTTTTATGAGTCAATATATGGTATTCTGAATACGTGTGTCCCAGCTTGTACCTCACCTTTGATGTCTCTAAAACCGCCGTGGTTTTCCCGCCAGTTGTCGAACCTAAAAAATATAAAGTCTAGACTCTACAAAAAATTTAAATTTTCGGGTTCGTTGTCTGACTTTTCCAGATACTCAGTTGCTCGATCTAATTTTCTTTCACTTAATAATATCTGTTATAATAATTACCTGAGTCGATGTAAAAGTCAATTCTCGCGTGACCCTAAAACGTTTTTTAGATTTGTCAATTCAAAGCGCAGAACGGATTTGTACCCTTCGTCATTTTTCCTTGATGGTGTTGAGGCTTGTGATGATTCTGGAGTTGCAAATCTTTTCGCTAGGTTCTTCAAAACGACATATTCTACAACAACATTTTCGGGTTCCTCATATCCATATCCGATTAATTCAATCAATGGCTTTGTTTCTCCTGTATTGACTGAAGATTCTGTTCTAAATAATTTGCTTGCTCTAAAAAATTCTTTTTCTCCAGGTCCTGATAATGTTCCTAGCTGTGTGCTTATAGGGTGTGCAAATTCTCTATGCAAGCCTTTATTGAAGCTTTTTAAGTTATCACTTCTCACTTCATCATTTCCCCCTATTTGGAAGGAATCATTTATTATTCCTCTGCATAAAAAAGGAAATAAGTCAGATGTCACCAATTATAGGGGCATAGCTAAACTATCAGCGATTCCAAAGCTCTTTGAGAAAATTATTATTGCAAGCATGCAACATTTTTGTAGATCAATTTTGGCACCTTCTCAGCATGGATTTTTAAAAAAGAGATCAGCTTGTACTAATCTTCTAGAATTTACTTGCTTAGTTAATCATGGTTTTGTGAAACACTCTCAAACCGATGTCATTTATACTGACTTTAGTAAAGCCTTCGACTCGGTTAACCACAATCTGCTCTTGTTCAAATTGAATCTAATGGGTTTTCAGACGAGTCTTCTTCTTTGGATTAAGTCGTATTTAACAGATAGAACTCAGCGGGTCTTGTTTAAATCTTCTAGGTCCGATCTTATTCAAGTTTCTTCTGGTGTCCCCCAAGGCAGTCATATTGGTCCTCTTTTGTTCATTCTTTTCATTAATGATCTCCCCTCATCGATATCATACTCTCGGGTACTTATGTACGCCGATGATGTTAAATTGTGTCTTTCTTATAATGAGCCTACCTGTCATGACCTATTACAGGCTGATCTGAACTCACTACAGTCTTGGTGTTTGCTGAATTTGCTTTTGCTCAATTGTTCTAAATATAAGTTTATGACTTTTCATCGTAGTAAACCTCATTTGTTTACTTACTCGATTGATAACGTCCAATTAGAACGTGTCTCTATTTTTAACGACCTAGGTGTTCTTTTCGATCCTAAACTCTGTTTCATTCAACATATCTCTACTGTCGTTAATAAGGCGAAAGGTGTTTTTGGATTCATTAAACGCTGGTCTAAAGAATTCAATGACCCTTATATCACCAAACTTCTTTTCACGTCACTTGTACGTCCTCTTCTTGAATACTGCTGTTGCGTATGGTCTCCACAATACAAGAAATATCAAGATCGCATTGAATCAGTTCAGAAGCAATTTCTCCTCTTTGCGCTTCGTGGCCTGAATTGGAATCGTAATGTCAGACTACCGTCATACCATGATAGGCTCGCACTTATTGACCTTCCATCTCTGTCCCAACGCAGGATTGTTTTAGGGACGGTTTTTCTTCATAAGCTTGTTGTTGGTTTAATTGACTCTTCAGACCTACTCAATCGGATTTGTTTTAGTGTACCACGACGTACTACTAGAAACTCTGTCCCTTTAACTTTGCATAGATGCACAACTAACTATGCACTTCATGATCCGTTTCGTGTATTATGTACTTATTATAATAATCTTTATCACGTCCTCTCACCTGAAATTTCTCTCTCGACACTTAACTCAAACATTCTGCGCTACCTACATGGAACTGAGAACGTACATCGGCTTGGATAGTCGTTCTGGATGGTCGGATTGCGCTCTTCAGAATTTAAGTCTCTGACCACAAATGGCTGTGAGCAGGGGCACAGCATGCATTATGCAAATAAATTTCCCCCACCGGGTCAGAGACTTCTTAGAATTAATTTATCATTTTGCTTTTTTTTTATCTTCTTATTAATGAAGTTTTTTTTTCAATTAATTATTTTGTATTTGTTATATTATATGTATTTTTCTTTATATTATATTATTATTTTGCTTTTTTTTCTCTTCTCCATTAATGAAGTTTTTTTTCCAATTTTATATTTATTTTGTAATTTTTATATTATTTTTATATTTTATTGATATATATTATTTTATTATTTTTTGTTTTTTTTATAAATTTTTTTTTTTTTTGTATTTTGATCTAATTATTACTTAAATAACAGATATTTGTTATTAAATAAATAAATAAATAAATAAATAAAATAAGAATCAGGAATTCTTGTACAACACACTTTCTCAACAAATCCAAAAGTTGATGAATCGGGACGATTCATCTTAAGAAGGGAGGAGTTAATGTATGCCGCAAGCGCGCCACCCTCTTGGTGCCGCACCGTATCTCAAACACTTTAAACTCAAATCATGAGTTCAAGAGCTAGAGCTAATTGATTCAAACTATTGGTCACTTCTCTGCCCAACGGGTAAACAGTTATTGTTTATGAATCTAAGCAAATGCGATCCGCGTAGCTGACACATTGCTTTAACACTTTTCTAGAGCTCGAGCTAATTAAGTCTTTCTATGGGACACTTCTTCGCCAACAAAAGGTAAACAGTTCTCTTGTTTACAAATCTGAGCAATGCGATCCGCGTAGCTGACACATTGCTGTAACACTTTCCTATTAGCGATCAGCGACCAAGCGATCCGATATCAAAGGGCTATTCCAGCTCACGCTTTGTTTACAAAACAAAGCAATGCGATCCGCGTAGCTGACACATTGCTTTCACTCTTAACCATTAGCGTGTCGCGGGCAAGCGCTCTCTCAAATATGCTGAGTCGCGATCAAGCGCTCTCTCAATCCTTCTTTCTATTGTGTAAACTAACGCTTCCATCAAGTTAGAACTCAAGTGTGGTACAATTGATAACATTACATAATTCCTAAGAGCAAACTATTTGCTCATGAGAATCAGCATATAAACATAAGCCCCAATAATTTGGGAGCAGGCTTAACACTAACCGCGACGGGGTCGGTTGTAATGTCCTCATAAAAAAATATAAAACTTAAATAAAAACAGAGCAATAGCAAAACCAGTAAGGACGCTATCTTCAGCAAGGCTGAAGCTATAATACTTTTCACGTTGTGTCACTATAAAAAAAAAGTAAATGAATAGTTTTCATGCCTCCCTAACAACATAACTGTAAGGTTTGTCACAACCCTGGGTGTCGTATAGTGTGAGTGTTGCCACGGCTAGCCTGCGGCTCAGGGTCAGAGTTCCGACCGAACACTCACACTATCGAGGGCTGGCATTTCAATTAATTATATTTTTTTGCCCACTTCACAGCAAACATTAAATAAAGCACAAAAAAAAAAAATCGAACTACTTACATTAGACGACGAATGATGAGGATCATTGGTGGAGAGATCCCTAGTGCTCCCACCCTCCATGGACTGCTCACGCTCTTAGTTTATATCGAGCAGTCCCCGTTATTGTTGGCCAACGTCCCAATGGACGCCGGTTCAAATGCCGCTCATGACGTTTGAGCCATCAGCCCCCCTTATATTCTAGGCTTAACACATTTAAAAAAAAAACCAGTAAGGACGCTATCTTCAGCAAGGCTGAAGCTATAATACTTTTCACTTTGTGTCACTATAAAAAAAACTAAATGAATAGTTTTCATGCATCCCTAACAACATAACTGTAATGTTTCAAGTCAATTCGTTAAAAAACAAAAAATTTTTCCATACAACGGTTCAAGTTTTGCGATAAGTGGGCGTAGCCATGCCCACATTTGGTCAAAATAGTTTTTATTCCTCCCTAAGAACATAACTGTAAAGTTTCAAGTCAATTGGTTAAAAAACAAAAAAGTTTTCCATACAAAGGGTCAATTTTCGCTATAAAAGGGCGTGGCCACGCCCACTTTTGGTCAAAATAGTTTTTATTCCTCTCTAAGAACATAACTGTAAAGTTTCAAGTCAATTGGTTAAAAAACAAAAAAGTTTTCCATACAACGGGTAAATTTTCGCTATAAGTGGGCGTGGCTACGAGTGGCTACGCCCACTTTTGGTCAAAATAGTTTTCATTCCTCCCTAAGAACATAACTTTAAAATTTCAAGTCAATTGGTTAAGAAACAAAAAAGTTTTCCATACAACGACGAGAATATTCCTTCTCTTCCTCTTCTTCATTTTGTATGGGAGCTACCAGTTCCAGATGTCCAATCTCAATGAAACTTTCAGGCATGTAGTCGGATCATGTAAAACTACTATGTTTAAAATTTCAGCACTCTATTGTACAAAACAAAAAAGTTTTCCATACAACGATTCAAGTTTTGTTCACTTTTCTTCTTCTTTTCGTATGGGAGCTACCTGTTCCAATAATCCGATCATGCTGGTTCCGACGAATGATTCATCGTAATAAATTCTAAGACTCTGTGCAAAGTTTCAGCTCGATAGCTTCAAAACTGAGGGACTAGTTTGCATACATACAGACAGACAGACAGACAGACAGACAGACAGACGGATAGACGGACAGACGGACATGGCTAAATCAACTCGTCTTGTCGTCCTGATCAAGAATATATATACTTTATATAGTCGGAAATTAATATTTCGATCTGTTACAAACTCCGTGACAAAGTTATTATACTATTTCACATAAGTAACCAGTAAGGACGCTATAGTCGAGTATACTCGACAATATAATACCCTGCACACACAGTAGGCAGTGCAACACCCCAAATCTACAAAAAAAATGTTGATTTGACATCGCCCGATCAAATAGTGTTCAAAATATCAAGCAAATCGGTCAAAAAATGTGGAATTCACGAAAAATTTGAGTTTGTAGGTCATTGAGGGGTAACCATCAAAAAGAGGGGAATTTTGTGGTATGCAGTTTTAAAGATAAATATTTACTGAGCTTGTACACAAAATTTCAGATTCGTATCTTTAATAGTTTTGAAGATACAGGAAATTTAAGAAAACACCCGCGGGAGGGGAAATGAAGGGGAGCGGGAAAAATTGTGGTATGCAGTTTTGTAAAGCTACTTATACTGAGTCTACATACCGACTTTCATGTTTCTATCTCTTTCGATGTTCGAGTTATAGCGTTTTAAAAAAGTGGGTGGTGCTGGATGGGCGGGAAGGAGTGGGCGTGGCACAAAACCGTTCAAACTTGATCTGCTGCCGAACATTACGAGTCTACCCTCCAAATTTCAAGTCTCTAGCTATTATAGTTTCTGAGAACCATTGGTGAATACGGACGGACGGACGGACGGACGGACAGACGGACAGACGGACGGACATAGCTTAATCAATTTCTCTTGACGTCCTGATCAAGAAAATATATACTTTATATAGTCGCAAGTGAATATTTCTGTGCGTTACATACATTTCGCTCAAACAAACACAATATACCCCGATACACAGTATGTGTACAGGGTATAAAAAGTATAAAAAACCAGTAAGGACGCTAACTTCAGCAAGGCTGAAGCTTAAATACTCTTCACGCTTATTTCTTGTGCCACGCCTATTTTTTTTACTGAATATATTTTTTCTTCATCTATTTAGCCTATATACAAATTTTCATTGTTTTTGCTCATTGGGTGCCGGAGATATGCAAATTATTGATTTTTGGTAAAAGTGGGCGTAACCATGCCCATTTTTGTCAAAATAGTTTCAATGCCTCCCCTAGAACATCCGAAGCCCGATCTCAATGAAACTTTCAGGCATTTAATCGAACCATGTAAAACTACTAAGTTTAAAATTTCAGCCTTCTATCATACAAAACAAAAAAGTTTTCCATACAACGACGTTAAATCTTAATTTCTCTTCCTCTTCTTCATTTTGTATGGCAGCTACCAGTTCTAGTTGCCCGATCTCAATGAAACTTTCAGGCATTATGTCGGACTATGTTAAACTACTATGTTTGAAATTTCAGCCCTCTATCTTACAAAACAAAAAAGTTTTCCATATAACGATTAAAATTTGTTTTTCTTCTTCATTTCGTATGGGGGCTACCAGTTCCAATAATCCGATATGGTTTTGAAGCTATCGAGCTGAAACTTTGCACAGAGTCTTAGAATTTATTACGATGAATCATTCGTCGGAACCAGCATGATCGGATTATTGGAACAGGTAGCTCCCATACGAAAAGAAGAAGAAAAGTGAACAAAACTTGAATCGTTGTATGGAAAACTTTTTTGTTTTGTACAATAGAGTGCTGAAATTTTAAACATAGTAGTTTTACATGGTCCGACTACATGCCTGAAAGTTTCATTGAGATTGGTCATCTGGAACTGGTAGCTCCCATACAAAATGAAGAAGAGGAAGAGAAGCCATATTCACGTCGTTGTATGGAAAACTTTTTTGTTTCTTAACCAATTGACTTGAAATTTTAAAGTTATGTTCTTACGGAGGAATGAAAACTATTTTGACCAAAAGTGGGCGTAACCACGCGTAGCCACGCCTACTTATAGCGAAAATTGACCCGTTGTATGGAAAACTTTTTTGTTTTTTAACCAATTGACTTGAAACTTTGCAGTTATGCTCTTAGGGAGGAATGAAAACTATTTTGACCAAAGTGGGCGTAGCCACGCCCTTTTATAGCGCAAATTGACCCTTTGTATGGAAAACTTTTTTTGTTTTTTAACCAATTGACTTGAAACTTTACAGTTATGTTCTTAGAGAGGAATGAAAACTATTTTGACCAAAAGTGGGCGTTGCCACGCCCACTTATAGCGAAAATTTACCCGTTGTATGGAAAACTTTTTTGTTTTTTAACCAATTGACTTGAAACTTTGCAGTTGTGCTCTTAGGGAGGAATGAAAACTATTTTGATCAAAAGTGGGCATGGCCACGCCCACTTATAGCTTAACTTGACGCTTTGTATGGAAAACTTTTTTGTTTTTTAACCAATGGACTTAAAACTTTACAGTTATGTTCCTAGGGAGGAATGAAAACTATTTTGACCAAAAGTGGGCGTAGCCACGCCTACTTATAGCGAAAATTGACCCGTTGTATGGAAAACTTTTCTGTTTTTTAACCAATTGACTTGAAACTTTGCAGTTATGCTCTTAGGGAGGAATGAAAACTATTTTGATCAAAAGTGGGCGTGGCCACGCCCTTTTATAGCGAAAATTGACCCTTTGTATGGAAAACTTTTTTGTTTTTTAACCAATTGACTTGAAACTTTACAGTTATGTTCTTAGGGAGGAATAAAAACTATTTTGACCAAATGTGGGCATGGCTACGCCCACTTATCGCAAAACTTGAACCGTTGTATGGAAAAATTTTTTGTTTTTTAACGAATTGACTTGAAACATTACAGTTATGTTGTTAGGGATGCATGAAAACTATTCATTTTACTTTTTTTTATAGTGACATAACGTGAAAAGTATTATAGCTTCAGCCTTGCTGAAGATAGCGTCCTTACTGGTTTTTTTTTGTTTTCTCTAGATTTTAATGTTTTTTGTGTGATAGACACCAATGTTTCTCCCGCCGAGGTCTTCGAGTTCGACCATGTTTTTACCGACCAACTTTACAACGCGAGCTGGCAAAAACTTGCGCGCGAACTTTGCGTTAAAATTTCTGCCGAAGTCGCTCAGCGCGAAATTACGTCGGTAAACCTCCTGGCCGGGCGACAAACACAGCTTCCTGGAGCGAATATTGTAACGCTGACTGCTACGCAGGTAAGCTTTGTGCATGTTTCTTTTTATTTCATCCCGAATCAGCCCTATTCTGTTCATCCAACCTAGATTTTCGACATTGTGGTCATCGACGGACAAAAGAGCTTGTGCCAGTTTGTAATCGGCACCGTTCAGGTGCATATGATGCCCAAATAGAGCGAAGAACGGAGTGACACCTGTCGCAGAATGAACCGAATTACGCAGGGCCACTTCGATTTCGGGTAAATACAAATCCCAATCGCGGTGGTCATTTCCCAAATACGAACGTATGGCGTTAAGCACCGTTTGATTGACACGTTCGGCAGCATTGCTCTGCGGAGAATAAAAAGCCGTTTTGATATGGTTGATGCCGAATGTGTCAATCATACGTTCAAATTCTTTAGCAACGAATTGTTTTCCGTTGTCTGAGTGTATAATCTCCGGTACACCAAACTTGAAAAACACTTGATTAAGAAGTCGACTACGTTGTCAGCAGTTGCCTTTTTCATAGATTTCAGAATCGTAAATTTGGAGAAATGATCCACCACAATAAAAATATATGCATTCCCCTTAT
Organism: Phortica okadai; assembly: GCA_034638295.1. NCBI lineage: Eukaryota > Metazoa > Arthropoda > Insecta > Diptera > Drosophilidae > Phortica > Phortica okadai. Next base: position 32,708,157 of record CM067848.1, on the reverse strand, counting down.
TTGAACGGGGGTATTTACCCAGGAAGTCTATATATATCTTTTGAAATGGCCTCTCCGTAACCACCTCTTTTCCTATTTCAGGTCTCATAACATAATTGGCAGGTTTACATTCGTGGCAAATAGCGCAGTTTTTAATGTACTCACGAACTTGGGTTGTCATTCGTGGCCAATAATAGCTGCGTCGCAGCAGGTGTAAAGTTTTGGCTATGCCACCATGTGCTGACGTTGGCTGTTCATGCGCTCTCTCGATCAAGGCTGTAGTCAGTGTCTCGGGAACCCATAATTTCCAAGGTGAGTCTACCATTGGGACATCTGGCCTAACGAATTCTACACGTTTAAAAATCATTCCGTTCTCTATCTTCAGATCTGGCAATTTGTCCTGGTGTTCTCTAATCTCGTCGATCAACTCGAGATAAGCATCTGTAGTAAATTCAATTGTTTCGAAACCCAGGATAGTGGTGGGATCTAGCTCTAAGGATTCAATTGGGCGCGAAAGAGTGTCGGCTACAACATTATCAGCACCTTTTCTATGTTCGATTTGAAAGTCGAACGTTTGTAACAGAAGGGACCACGCGCCAACCGACCACTCAAATCTTTTAGTGACATGAGCCACTTCAAGCTCGCATGATCGGTGATAACAGTGAAGGGCATCATCTCGACGTAAGGTCTAAATTTTTGTATAGCTAATACTGCTGCTAGACACTCCTTTTCTGTGACAGAATAGTTAATTTGATGCTAATTCAGCTTTCTAGAGAAATACGCTACGGGACGTTCTTGTTTGTCATCGTCGAGCTGGAATAAGACAGCACCTACACCAAAATGCGAAGCGTCACATTGCACATAAAAACGCCTTCTAAAATCGGCATGAACCAAAACTGGGGCTGAGGTGAGTGATAACTTTAATTTCTCGAACGATTCGGTAGCGCCAGGACCTAACTGAAATTTTTTTCCAGGTTGAATTTTCAAAGAGTCGGTGAGTGGGACGGCAATCGCTGCAAAGTTTTTTATAAATCGGCGATACCAGCCAGCCGTACCCAAAAAACTGCGTACTTCGCGTGCTGAACGTGGGACAGGTATACGTTGTATAGCTTCTACGCGGCTACCATCCGCACTTAGTGTACCACCCCCTACGATGAATCCCAGGTATTTCAATTTTTTGTAACAAAACTTGGATTTTTTTAAACCTATGGTTAAATTTGCTCTTTTTAGACATTTCGCAACCTTCTGCAAGTATCTTAGGTGCGTGACGAAATCTGGCGCGATAATAAGGAGATCATCGAGATAGACGCATGCATTAGAGCGTATTTCAGCCGGGATGACTTTGTCCATAAGTCGACATTGTCGCTGTGCAGCGTTGCACAACCCAAACGGCATGACGACAAAATGGTACAAAGGTCTTCCCGGTACCGTAAAGGCAGTGTACGCTCTACTGTCTTCGTCTAGCTCGATTTGCCAAAACGCGAACTTCAGATCTACGCTAGAGATAAAATACGTTTGATCCAGACGTGAAAGAATCCCCTCAATGTTTTGCAGTGAGTAAGCATCTTTTATAGTCAACGCATTCAGTTTACGCGCGTCAAGACAAAATCGATTTTTATCAGGACGACGTACCACTGTTGTTCGATTGCTCCTAGGACTCTCACTTTCTTCAATAACACCTAACTTTAACATCTTGTCTATTTCAGCATAGACTATATCCTGCATGGCTGGAGACAGTGGATAATGTCTATCTTTTACTGGAACTGCATTATCGACCAAACGAATCGTGTGTTTCTCAAGCGAGGTGCGTCCTAAACCCTTTTCCTCAAATGCTATGAAATCGCCTTTTACCTTTTCTAATAACTCATTATACCCTGTACACACACTGTGTATCAGGGTATATTAAGTTTGTTTGAGACGGTTTGTATGTAACGCATAGAAGGAGGGGAGGGGGACCCTATAAAGTATATATATTCTTGATCAGGATGACAAGACGAATTTATATAGCCCTGTCTGTATCTCCTAAACTATAAGAGATACATTGCTGAAATTTTGTATGCAAACTCAGTAAACATACCTTTTTAAAATTGCATACCACAAACTTTCATTTTTAACGCTGTGTGACAACGCAAAGACAAACAATTTGAAATTTGGCATAAATTGCGCTTTGAACACTGCTTTATCCTATTTGTAACAAAAACCATACTTAACACTGCGAAAACTATTAAAGCTAGAGACTTGAAATTTGGAAGATAGACTCGTGTGGTCGAACACTAGATCAAGTTTGAAGGAATTTTTGCCACGCCCATTCCTTCCCGCCCATCGAGCTAAACAAAAGGTAATTTTTTTCTTAAAATTGCTGTATCTCCTAAAGTATAAAGAATACAATGCTGAAATTTTGTATGCAAACTCAGATAACATACCTTTTTAAAACTGCATACAACAAACTACCACTTTCCCCGCAAAGACCAACACACTAAAATTTTGCAGCAATGCTTTGTAACAAAATCCGTACTAAAGCGCCATCTAATGGCAACATTGCACTGTGAGCCCTGCCTCACTATTAGCAAATACACAAACCATATCGTGGTACACTGCTTTTGCTGTCGGCGAATGTTTAACGTGTTATCAACATAGGTGTGTGTACAGGGTATTATATAGTTGAGAATACTCAACTATACCGCCCTTACTGGTTTTCTTTCTCCGATATCTCCCATGCATCCTGGGTAACTTCCACCTTTTCATGATGAATGAAGTCGTCGGTCGTCAACGCCTCGACCGAAATTTTAATTTCGTCCACATGTTGATCACCAATTACTTCAGGAGCAAGTGAGAACAGACGCCAAAAATCAATGCCGAGGTATAAATCTTGTTCCAAATAGGGACACAAATACAAAATTATTGTTAACTCCTTTTCTTTATATTTTACAGGCACACATACTTTCCCACAATTGAATGTTCTCGTCCGGAAGCAGTTTTCACAACTGATACAAAACGCTCTACCGTGAGTCCTAGCTTTTCAACGACTTCCCTGCAATTCCGCCCTAGCAAGCTGACAGATGCGCCACTATCAAGCAACCCCCGTACAACTTCACCTGCGATTTCGACTTCAGCAAATATCCTCGGATCTCGTGCATCAGCGCGTTTAACGGCTGAGACAACTTCTCGCCGCGTTTGCCTTCGTCGCCTAAATCGTTCGCGAGTTTTGCGAATCCGATGGCTGAGTTTGCGCATACCACTGAGCTGGTTCACTTCGAAAATTCTATTTCTTGCTTTGTAATAATTGCGAACGCGTTCCTCATAAGTTGAATATGGGTTAATACTATTAATCTTATTTAAATCTATTTTATTTACTTTAACTTCTCTCTCTAATTCTACAAATTCATTTTTCTTTTCAGCTTCACCTATCTCGCAGGATTCTGACTCGGACGGGGCTCTCCTGCTCTCACCAATCCGCCCTTTGAGTTTCCCGGACTACAGTTTGGACATTTTGGAGTGATCACATCTGGCCTACCGCATTTAAAACAAAGGATGTGTCTCTCCAATGACATGCAGTCACGGAAGTTGTGACCAGGATCGCCGCAGTTCCAACACTTAAATGGGTTGCGAACTGGCGGCCGGACTTCTTCCACGGTTAGTTCCTGCTCATCATTACATGCTGATTTGGGCTCATTTTGTATTTCTATTTCTTCCACAGATCGCCGGACTGTGGACTTGGGCTCGTAAAATGGCCTAGACTGGACGTTGGAATTCTGTCGACTATCACGAGATAAAAACGATTCAACCTCGTTACATTCATCCTGTAGCTGGTCGACCAAATATATCCGCATCGGGTATACGTATCTGCCTATATCCTGCCTTACATTTTTTTTGATAACTTGAACCATTTCAGATTCCGTCATCGACTTTTTCAAACGGGACATCAACTTCCTCATGGCATGAAAGAAGTCATCGATTGACTCGCCAGGACGTTGTCTACGTTCCATTACGTCCCGCAACAATTCGTATTGCGAACGTGTAGACTGAAACCGCGCTACGAGAGCCTCCCTCAAAACTCGCCATACAGCACTCGGATTAGATTTAAGGTACCACCAGTACCACTCATTCGCCCGCCCAGAAACTAATCAATGAAAATTTTTTAGAATTTCAGACCACGGACAGCGATATTGCTCTTGTAAGAACTCGAGACGAAATACAAAATCCTCGATGGATAGACCATCGCGTTCACCGCTAAAACAAATGTCCCATTTGTCCACGCGGACCGACAAATAGGTGTCTTGACGTGGTTGGGGAATGGGCCGTTCTTGTCTCCTAGGCATCTGAGCATTCGGATTTCGCCAGGAACCAGCGCGTGCGTTCCTAGACTGAACCTCACCATCACGGACACGTACGCCTGGACTTGTTGGCCTTCGCCAGGACTCAGCACGAACTGCTCCAACCGCTTGCGCTCTATTTTCAACGGCTACACTACACTGCGACGCGAAATGTTGTCCATTTAAGGATTAGGGTAAGTGGATCCTTTTACTTTTTCTAATATAGAATTTTTCAACTCATTGAAACTGACCCGCATCTCATTTCGCAGCTCGTCACGAAGACTTCTTGCTTCTGCCGCCTGATATGTCTTCAACGCCTGTTCCAGCGCCAAATCGATGGCGGACTTGGCCAAGTGATCATCTTTCGCTGGACTCTTATCCCCGCTATCGGCTGGCAGAGGAGTTCGATGAGCTGCTTCTCTTGTCGATTTCAACGGCGGTGGAAACGCAAACTCGTCCGACATTCTCGCCTTTGGCACTGCGCCAGTCGAAAATGTTTGACGAGTTGCACCCTCATCCACGTCGACAAGCGCAGCTCCTGCGGCCGTTTGAGACCGTGTCTTAGGCGGTGAATGACCCAGAGGCATCACTGAAGCTGCACGTTTCACCCAATATGGTAAACCTTTGCTATTAAATAATTTTTTCCGCTCCGCTGACTTCTGTTCTATTCTCCTTTCAGCACTCATCCAAATACAAGGCAACCCAAAAAAAATGCAAAACAAAAAAAAAAACACAAACTGAAACCCAAAAAAAAAAAACCCGCTGTACGAACGTCAAAATAAATAACAGAATAAATAAATAATGCGCGAACTAGACTATAAAAATATATAAATAACACCCTAATCAATAAATAAATAAATAACGTAACAACTAAATAAATAACCAAACGAATAAACCAATAAATAAATAACAAAATAAATACATGAACGCCCTAATAAATAAATAAATAAATAAATAACAACCTAATAAATAAATAACAACCTAAACTAATGAAATAAATAAATGAATCGGTGAATAATAAAGTCCAGCTCGACGACTAACAAAAAAAATAAAAAATAAATAAATATATGGGTATAAAAAAAAACGACCAAAATAAATAAATAAATCACCAAAAAAAAAATAAATAACAAAAAAAAAAACGACCGAAATAAATAAATAAACGTTTGACTAAATGTAACAAACCAACTGAAACTGAAAAAAAACAAAACTCAACAACTCATATATGTTTAAAGGGGGGAAAACACACTCAACACTCAAAACGGCACGGTAACTATACAGCACAAACATCTTCATCATCACGCATAATTAACATTTAATTTTTTCAGACAATCAAATTTGATGTTGCCATGACGACATCATCCAGTCTCTTTGACATTCGTCAAAGAAGCTGGAGAAGATCGCCATGGACATGTATTAGGTGATGAAATGCTGTGCATCACACTGCGCTCCATCAGGAGCGCCAGGACACAACATGCCATCACCACACTGGACGCACGCAACACTGAACGTGACACCACATTCAGGGACATGCTCACGGAAACTACTACAGCTATGAGCATCGTTGTGCTGTGCAACACACTACGTTGTGACGAGAACGCATAGACACAACACAACGACACCACATAGAATTACAAACTTTACTTTACATTTTACTTAAACATTACACTTTGTACACCATATCTTTATATTAAACACACTGTATACAACATGTAACACTGGACAAATCAGGGTTCGAATCCGATATCGACTATGACAGGCGCAATTATTCGTCATATTATTGACGGATAAGACAGCCTTGCCACATTCGACATCGGAGTCGGCCCTGACAACACTTTGCTGCTCAGTGAGTTTTAACTTGGGCGCCATTAAATGTCACAACCCTGGGTGTCGTATAGTGTGAGTGTTGCCACGGCTAGCCTGCGGCTCAGGGTCAGAGTTCCGACCGAACACTCACATTATCGAGGGGTGGCATTTCAATTATTTATATTTTTTTGCCCACTTCACAGCAAACATTAAATAAAGCACAAAAAAAAATCAAACTACTTACATTAGACGACGAATGATGGGGATCATTGGTGGAGAGATCCCTAGTGCTCCCACCCTCCATGGACTGCTCACGCTCTTAGCTTATATCGAGCAGTCCCCGTTATTGTTGGCCAACGTCCCAATGGACGCCGGTTCAAATGCCGCTCATGACGTTTGAGCCATCACCCCCCCTTATATTCTAGGCGACTCAACCACACACGAATTCTATTTCGCCTTCAAGGAGAAGCCGAAGGGAGGCGAAAGAACGCGGACTATTTACTTTAAGCCTACCGACTGGTGAGCTCACTAGAAGGGGGGGTCCTTTCAACCATAACATAAAAAAAATAAGAAAGGCACTTTTCCTTACCGGCTTACACTGCACAATGGGAAATTTGACTACAAAATGTGGCAAAAATTAATAACTCAAAGACTAAGCAACTTTTTATGGTTTCGATTTTTGCATTAAGTTCTTAGGCTCGTTAGACAGTGTTTTGGAAAAAATGGCCGTGGTAGCATCCCGCCCATTGTTTTAGAAACCAATTTTTAAATAACCAGTAAGGATGCTAACTTCTGCAAGGCTGAAGCTTAGATAATCTTCACGCCCATTCTTGTGCCACGCCCAATATTTTGTCTGAATCTATTTTCTGTTCATTTTATTTGCCCATATACCAATTTTCATTGTTTTTGCTCACTGTGTAATGGAGATGTGCAAATTATTGATTTTTGCTATAAGTGGGCGTGCCCATGCCCATTTTTTGGTCAAAATAGTTTTCTTCTTTCCAGTAGCATACAAGTTTGTATTGGTAAATATGAGGTTGTTTGCTAAAAAATCTAATTTCACGAAAAGTGCGCAAAAGTGCACATTAAAATTAGATGCATCGGATTCAGAATTGATGACTCTATGAGTTTGAAAAGATTTCAAAGCTAACAAATGCAAACAATTTTTTGTAGGCCTTCACAAAGATAAGTTTTCTCAAAAAAAATTGTTTGAAAGGTGCCTCACTTCTTTACACAATTATAAGAACAAAACGATAAATTTAGACTATCCAACGTTACGAACACAAAGTACATACCCGACTGAATTAATTCCATTCCAAATATTGTTTAAATAATGGTATTTTTATCAACTTTTTTATACCCTGTACATTATGGTACAAGGGTATATTAGTTTTGTGCACGTCGACAATGTATGTAACACCTTAAAGGAGACATCTCCGACTATACAAAGTATATATATTCTTGATCAGTATCGAAAGAGAAGTCGATATAGCCATGTCCGTCTGTCCGTCTGTCCGTCCGTCCGTCTGTCTGTATGAACGCGTCGATCTCGGAAACTATAATAGATAGGACCAAAAGCTCTTCGCAGTTCGATTCTGTGATTCATTACGCAGATCAAGTTTATTTTGTATTCCCCCTTTTTGAGTTAGTTTAGGGGTGAGGGGCAAATAACTGAAGCTACCTCGGGTAAAATAGTACAAAAGTCGTATTTGCTGCGTTGTCTTTTGTGATAGGAACACCAAATTTGGTGTGTATATCGCTGACTCAAACCTCAAGAAAAAAAAATAAAAAAATGGGCGTGACCACGCCCCTATATAGTAAAAATTTCAAACGCTCATATCTCAAGAACCCTACAACCTACAAGAATGAAACTTTGCATGTATGCTATTGGGATGGAGTATAGTAAGATTCAAATATAAAATGGGCGTAATCACGCCCACATATAGCCAAAATAGAAAACCGGTATATCTCTGTAACGAATTGGTCTAGAAGAGCAAAAATTAGTATGTATGATATTGAATGGAAAGGAAATCTGTTTCGATTAAAAAGTGGGCGGGGCAACGCCCTACAACAGACGTTACTAATTGAAGGTACAGGGTATGTCGAAGTCGAGTACTGTCGACTCCAATCCTTACTGGTTTAAATTTAAAATCGCAAGTAAAATTTCACTTTTACAAGTTTAAAGTTATCGATATTAACAGCTGTGTTTAAAAGCCGTTAACTAGCCAGGGATGCATTTTTATGAAATTTCTGGTATGCAGCATTAAGTATCGATATATTTATAACATATCAGTAACAAAATCGCGTTTTAAAAATGAAGTTTGAAAATATAGTTTTGGCCATCAAAAGTGGTCAAATTTCCTATAGTGCACTGTAACAATAACTTATAACAATAACTTATACGTGTACATAAATAATTCTCCCCCTTTTTTTTTATATGCATATATTTTTTCTGTTTTTGTTCTTTTATATATGGTTTGTCGTTGTTGTTTTCTTCCTTTTTTTTATGTATTGTCTTTTTATTTTATATATTATTAATTTTTTTTTCTTTTATTATTTTTACTTTCTGTGACGCACCCACTTGTCTATCGCCAAAAATCCAATCTCTTCCCTCCTCTTTTCGAAAACGTTTTTTTTGCCATCTGGCGACCTCCTTCCAAATTCTGGAATCTCTCCATCGATGATACCGTTGGTACAACAACCACCAGGACGATCGTCTAGCTGTCCCCTTCTAACGCCCCCTCACTATCTTTCGACAAAGCAGCTCTGGGGTTGTTAAAAAGGTGACAACCCTGCGAGTTATCGATAGTGGAATGCTGTCGTTTTCGGCCTAAACTGCAACAGGTTTCAAGTCAATTGGTTAAAAAACAAGCAAGTTTTCCATACAACGGGTCAATTTTCGCTTTAAGTGGGCGTGGCTACGCCCACTTTTGGTCAAAATAGTTTTCATTCCTCCCTAAGAACATAACTGTAAAGTTTCAAGTCAATTGGTTCAAAAACAAAAAAGTTTTCCATACAACGGGTCAATTTTCGCTATAAGTGGGTGTGGCTACGCCCACTTTTTGTCAAAATAGTTTTCATTCCTCCCTAAGAACATAACTGTAAAGTTTCAAGTCAATTGGTTCAAAAACAAAAAAGTTTTCCATACAACGGGTCAATTTTCTATAAGTGTGCGTGGCTACGACCACTTTTGGTCAAAATAGTTTTCATTCCTCCCTAAGAACATAAATTTAAAATTTCAAGTCAATTGGTTAAAAAACAAAAAAGTTGTCCATACAACGACGTGAATATTCCTTCTCTTCCTCTTCTTCATTTTGTATGGGAGCTACCAGTTCCAGATGTCCAATCTCAATGAAACTTTCAGGCATGTAGTCGGAATATGTAAAACTACTATTTCAAATTTCAGCACTCTATCGTACAAAACAAAAAAAATTTCCATACAACGATTCAAGTTTTGTTCACTTTTCTTCTTCTTTTCGTATGGGGGCTACCAGTTCCAGTGGTCCGATATGGCTGGATCCGACAAACGAGTTGACTGCACGAATAAGAAGTATCTCTGCAAAATTTCAGCTCGATATCTTAAAAACTGTGGGAGGAGATTGTATATATACAGACAGACGGACATGGCTAAATCAACTCGTCTTGTCGTCCTGATCAAGAATATTGATACTTTATATAGTCGCAAGTGAATATTTCTGTGTGTTACAAACTTCAGCACAAAGTTAATATATAATTTCATATACGTGAAAAGTATAATAAGTATAACAACATAACTGCAAAAGTTCAAGTCAATTGGTTAAAAAACAAAAAAGTTTTCCATACAACGGGTCAATTTTCGCTATAAGTGGGCGTGGCCATGACCACTTTTTATCAAAATAGTTTTCATTCTTCCCTAAGAGCATAACTGCAAAGTTTCAAGTCAATTGGTTAAAAAACAAAAAAAGTTTTCCATACAACGGGTCAATTTTCGCTATAAGTGGGCGTGGCTACGCCCATTTTTGGTCAAAATAGTTTTCATTCCTCCCTAAGAACATAACTGTAAGGTTTCAAGTCAATTGGTTAAAAAACAAAAAAGTTTTCCATACAGCGGTTCAAGTTTTGCGATAAGTGGGCGTAGCCACGCCCACTTTTGGTCAAAATAGTTTTCATTCCTCCCTAAGAACATAACTGCAAAGTTTCAAGTCAATTGGTTCAAAAACAAAAAAGTTTTCCATACAACGGGACAATTTTCGCTATAAGTGGGCGTAGCTACGCCCACTTTGGGTCAAAATAGTTTTCATTCCTCCCTAAGAACATAAATGTAAAGTTTCAAGTCAATTGGTTAAAAAACAAAAAAGTTTTCCATACAACGGGTCAATTTTCGCTATAAAAGGGCGTGGCCACGCCCACTTTTGGTCAAAATAGTTTTCATTCCTTCCTAAGAACATAACTGTAAAGTTTCAAGTCAATTGGTTAAAAAACAAAAAAGTTTTCCATACAACGTTTTCCCACTTTTGGTCAAAATAGTTTTCATTCCTCCCTAAGAACATAACTTTAAAATTTCAAGTCAATTGGTTAAAAAACAAAAAAGTTTTCCATACAACGACGTGAATATTGCTTCTCTTCCTCTTCTTCATTTTGTATGGGAGCTACCAGTTCCAGATGTCCAATCTCAGTGAAACTTTCAGGCATGTAGTCGGACTATGTAAAATTAATATGTTGAAAATTTCAGCACTCTATCGTACAAAACAAAAACGTTTTCCATACAACGATTCAAGTTTTGTTCATTTTTCTTCTTCTTTTCGTATGGGGGCTACCAGTTCCAGTGGTCCGATATGGCTGGATCCGACAAACGAGTTGACTGCACGAATAAGAAGTATCTCTGCAAAATTTCAGCTCGATATCTTCAAAACTGTGGGAGGAGATTGTATACATACAGACAGACGGACATGGCTAAATCAACTCGTCTTGTCGTCCTGATCAAGAATATATATACTTTATATAGTCGGAAATGAATATTTCGATCTGTTACAAACTTCAGCACAAAGTTATTATACTATTTCACATACGTGAAAAGTATAATTAATGCGGTCATAGATCTAAAGAAGATAAGAAAGAAAACATATTTTTTAACAACCCAAAGGTTGACAATTGCGGAAATGATCTGCAAAACGAATCAATAAAAGACTGCGAACGAAGCCGCATTTTTTGGGAAGAAAAACCCTTTAAAAAATCAAAAATTTCCATGGGATTAAAAGATCCTGAAGACGCCGTCGTCGCTATTTCCGGTGTATTAAAGAATAAACAAACTTTGGGACATAAAGCTCCTGAAGACGCCGCCGTCGATATTTCCGGCATATTAAAGAATAAACTAACTTTGGGACATAAAGCTCCTGAAAACGCCGCCGTTGATATTTCCGGCATATTAAAGAATAAACTAACTTTGGGACATAAAGCTCCTGAAAACGCCGCCGTTGATATTTCCGGCACAATAAAATTTAAAACTTCTTTGGGACATAAAGATCCTGAAAACGCCGCCGTTGATATTTCCGGCACATTAAAAAATAAACCTTCCTTGGGACATAAAGTTCCTAAAGACGCCGCCGTAGAAATTTCCGGCAAACCAAAAAATAAAAATTCTTGGAAAACCGAGAATGCCGAAACCATCGTCGATACATTAATCGACAATCAATTAATATATTCATCAACGGAATCATGGAATTCCGACAAAAACAATGAAAGGGTTGGGGACAACCACGAACAAACTATAAAGGAAACAGACACGCTCAGAGAGGCGATTGTTTCCAAAATCAAAAAAGAACCTTCTGACATATATAAACCAGGCACTACAAACGTAGTCGCCGATGCACTCTCGAGAATAGAGATCCACAATAATATAGAATCTGATGACGACTTATCCATCACAGAGACTCAACATTCGGCTGAAACCAGCTATAGGGAAGTTATTCCTATTACAAAAAAACCATTAAATCAGTTTAAACAACAGTTGGTGTTGTTCTATGTTCCAACAAACAAAGTAACGATCCACGAAAAACTAAACTCCTTTGGCAACACTCGTCATTTAATCGAATTCAACAATATCGACAATCTATTCGAAATATTAAAACAGTACATTCTACCCAACATTATCACGGGCATTTATTGCACTGAGGAAGATCTCTTCCTTATACAAACCAAACTAAAAGAAACATTCACAAACAAGTTTCTTTTCACAAAAAACTTTCCAATGGACATCCATAATAGGGAAGACCAAACAAACATTATACAACAAACTCACGAACGAGCCCATAGAGGCTATGATGAAAACGCAAGTCAAATAAATCGACTTTACTATTGGCCCAACATGTCGGACCAAATAAAACAGTTTATAAGGAATTGTGAAATCTGTAACAAAAACAAATATAATCGACACCCACAAAAAATTCCTATAGGAGAAGCACCAATTCCACAAAAGGAAGGTGAACAACTACACCTTGACGTATTTTACGCACAAAAATTGAAATTCATCACATGTATCGACGCATACTCAAAGTACTTGGTCATCAAACAAATAGACAACAAGTCAAATATCGAAATAAAAGTACTTGAACTTATTCAACATTTTCCAGAAGTCAAATCAATAATGATTGACAATGAACCAAGTTTCTCTTCGGCTCAATTTAAGTCAACAATTCAACGCTCAGGCATATCATTAATTTTTAGTGACCCTAGGCATAGCGTGTCAAACGGACAAATCGAAAGAGCCCATTCCACCATAGTGGAAATTGGAAGGTGTATTCAAGAAGAATACCAACTACTGGATTACGCTGAAATAATCCTAAAAGCGGTCCAAGAATACAATAAAAGCATTCATTCCACCATTAATGAGAAACCAATAGATATTCTCTATAATAAAAAGGTTCACGACAACATTCCAGAATTACTAAAACAAGCACAGCAAAAATTAATTGCATTCCACAACGCTAACAGAATTTGTACAACCTACAAGACAGGGGACACAATATATGAAAAAATCATAGGCGAAAGAAACAAATTAAAGCCTAGATATAAAAAACAAACAGTAAAAGAAGACTTAGGAAACAGAGTCATCATACAAAACAGAAACAGAGTTATTCACAAAGATAACATCAAAAATTAATATCTTTCATTACAGCACGATGCTGCTCATATTCCTACTAGTTACATTCGTACTCGTACGAACAGAATATATTGACTACAGTACTAACGAGTACCTGCTTCTGCAGGACAACGATGTTTTCACTTATGAAAACTATGGCGATGTTTTCCACATCACAAACTTTACTTACTACACGAACATATACAACGAAGAACACAGACATTTTATGGTCCACGACGGTATAAGAGATTGGGAAATAACTCTCGAATTAAATCTTATCAAAGGACTATTACAAGAACTTACTACAAACAGACAAAAGAGAGGAATTAACGAAATAGGCACCATATGGAAATGGATATCTGGGACACCAGACCACGACGATTTCCTTACAGTAAGCAACAAAATAAACGATTTAATAGAAAACAGCAATAAACAATTTGTTATGAATTCAAAAATTTTTCTGCATATTAAACAACTAACTGAATTATTAAACAACGCCGTTCAAAACAAAGGAAACACTGACTTGAACATACGAAGACTGATTAAAACTAATCAGTATCGATTTACAGAACATACTTGACACATTTACTTTATCCAAAGCAAACATACTAAACCCCAGAATACTAAATAACAATGACAGAGAAGAAATACTAAAGAATGAAAAAATGAACATAACACTGACGGACTTACTGGACGTATCACGTTTCTTAATACTAAAAAACAATGACTTAATAGTCATCTATATCAACTATCCTATTATTACTAACACATGTCAATCTTATATAACACGTGCTATAGCCAAGAAAAACGGAAAACTCATAATAAATGATAGAATTTTAAAATGCAACACAACATATTACCAAATGAGTAATTTCAAAAAAGAAATATACAACAGCTATGCCAAAATAAATAAAAACAAAAATTGCTTCACGATGTTGTTAAACAATGAAAAAGCCAATTGTACAAAGTATTATATAATGATTGTAACTATTTTATTACTAATTTTTTTACTATACTACTTTGTCAATATAATCCATAGATTTAAGAAAAAACAAAAATACCTAGAAAATAAGAATCAGGAATTCTTGTACAACACACTTTCTCAACAAATCCAAAAGTTGATGAATCGGGACGATTCATCTTAAGAAGGGAGGAGTTAACGTATGCCGCAAGCGCGCCAAAGTTGACACATTTCTTTGTCACTTCGGTGCCACACTTTCAGTGCCACCCTCTTGGTGCCGCACCGTATCTTAAACACTTTAAGCTCAAATCATGAGTTCAAGAGCTAGAGCTACAGTTCTTGTTTACGAATCTGAGCAATGCGATCCGCGTAGCTGACACATTGCTTTAACACTTTTCTAGAGCTCGAGCTAATTAAGTCTTTCTATGGGTCACTTCTTCACCAACAAAAGGTAAACAGTTTCTCTTATTTACAAATCTGAGCAATGCGATCCGCGTAGCTGACACATTGCTCTAACACTTTCCTATTAGCGATCAGCGACCAAGCGATCCGATATCAAAGGGCTATTCCAGCTCACGCTTTGTTTACAAAACAAAGCAATGCGATCCGCGTAGCTGACACATTGCTTTGACACTTAACCATTAGCGTGTCGCGGGCAAGCGCTCTCTCAAATATGCTGAGTCGCGATCAAGCGCTCTCTCAATCCTTCTTTCTATTGTGTAAACTAACGCTTCCATCAAGTAAGAACTCAAGTGTGGTACAATTGATAACATTACATAATTCCTAAGAGCAAACTATTTGCTCATGCAAATCAGTATATAAACATAAGCCCAAATAATTTGGGAGTAGGCTTATCTCTAACCGCGACGCGGTCGGTTGTAATGTCCTCATACAAAAATATCAAACTTAAATAAAAATAAATGTATTAACCAAATTCTTCAACGAATTTATTTAATTTGTATAGTTGAAATTTTGGCATTTCTCTTCCACCGTCACTTTCGCCATCTGGCGCATATGCACCCAGTGCTTGATCGCATGCAAAGTGTTTGTTACTGCTCGCTAATCAGCGGTGCTGCCAAATAATCAGCGTTGCTGCCAAATAATCAACGTCGCTACTCAACGTCGCTAATCAGCATCGCTAATCAGCCTCATAATCTGTGAGCCGCGAATTCATCTGCAAGTCGCGTCCTCACAATGGCTACCTAGAAATATAAATTCATCCTGTTATAATTATAATTGCGTTGTTATTCCAAGTTAACGATGCCGAATTTTCAAAAAATGTTGTATGTTATTAAATGTTGAAAAAACCAGTAAGGACGCTATAGTCGAGTATACTCGACAATATAATACCCTGCATACACAGTAGGTGGTGCAACACCCTAAATCT
Organism: Phortica okadai; assembly: GCA_034638295.1. NCBI lineage: Eukaryota > Metazoa > Arthropoda > Insecta > Diptera > Drosophilidae > Phortica > Phortica okadai. Next base: position 32,692,597 of record CM067848.1, on the reverse strand, counting down.
ACAAAAAAATGTTGATTTGACATCGCCCGATCGAATATTGTTGAAAATATCAAGTAAATTGGTCAAAAAAAGTGGAATTTACGAAAAATTTGAGTTTGTAGGTCATTGAGGGGTAACTTTCGAACAGGGGGGAATTTTGTGGTATGCAGTTTTAAAGATATATATTTACTGAGCTTGTATACTAAATTTCATGTTCATACCTTTATTAGTTTTGGAGATATTGCTTTTTATAGAAAACAACTGGGGGAGGGGAAATCAAGGGGAGGGGGAAAAATTGTGGTATGCAGTTTTGTAGAACTCTTCATGCTGAGTCTACATACCGACTTTCATGTTTCTATCTCTTCGGGTGTTCGAGTTATAACGTTTTCAAAAAGTGGGCGGTGCTGGTTGGGCGGGAAGGAGTGGGCGTGGCACTAAACCATTCAAACTTGATGGAGTGCCAAGCATTACGAGTCTACCCTCCAAATTTCAAGTCTCTAGCTTTTACAGTTTCCGAGATCCATTGGTGAATACAGACGGACGGACGGACAGACGGACAGTGCTCAATCGATTTCTCTTGTCATCCTGATCAAGAATATATATACTTTATGGGGTCCCCCTCCCCTCCTTCTATGCGTTACATACATTTCGTTCAAACAAACTTAATATACCCTGACACACTGTATGTGCAGGGTATAAAAAGGTCAACTTTGAGTAGCGATATCATCCCAACTATAATTCCGATTTCTTTAAAGTTAACATTTCCTTAATCTCTGGTCAGGCACATATATTTGTTTTATCGAAAGCGTTCATGAATTTTTACTTTTTGCAAGCTGAATGTATCTAAGGTTCCTCTGTGCGTCCGTGGAATCAGAAAGAGTATTCAGCAAGGCGGGATAAATTATTTCAAAGAGGCGAACCAGGCTCAAGGAGGACAATATAAACATCCTTTTGTTTTTAAGCCAAAATTTTTGGTTTAAATAAATAAATAAACATAAATTTTCTTGTTTACATAAAAAATATTTATGTGGGATGATATTATCGAAGACTATCGATAGCACTATCACGACTACCGATGGTTTCAAAATAACCATCGTCGACTATCGATAGCGCCGATTATCGATAGTTCTCCACCTCTAGTATGTATGTGTGCGACTGTTGAGCTATTCACAAAAAAGATTCCTTTCTTACTTCCAAGTGATTCAGTAGCTTATTGCATAGAGCTGTTCCTCTTCAAGTCGAAGTACTCATGTTCGCTGCCCAGGGGTTAGTCAATCGAAATTTTTTCATTTTTATTGTATTTTTGAAAAAGTTTGTTTGAAGGTACCTAGTAGTGTTGCGCATGGGCTGTGTTGAAAATTTGAATATTGCCCATGTTGGTTCGTGCAGAGCACAATCGGCACGAAGAAAAAAAATCGAAAGGTTGCGATTTTTTAGTGCGCTTTAAAAGAGGAAATGAACATAAAAATCACAAAAACTGTGTAACCGATCATTTTGTATATATAGATATAACTACCATCGCTATTCATTTATCAACTGGATTCGCTTCATTTTCGCAAAAATGAAACCAGTAAGGACGCTATCTTCAGCAAGGCTGAAGCTATAATACTTTTCACGTTGTGTCACTATAAAAAAAACTAAATGAATAGTTTTTATGCCTCCCTAACAACATAACTGTAAGGTTTCCAGTCAATTGGTTAAAAAACAAAAAAGTTTTCCATACAACGGTTCAAGTTTCGGTATAAATAGGCGTAGCCATGCCCATTTTTGGTTAATATAGTTTTCATTTCTCCCTAAGAACATAACTCTAAAGTTTCAAGTCAATTGGTTAAAAAACAAAAAAGTTTTCCATACAACGGGTCAAGTTTAGCTATAAGTGGGCGTTGCCATGCCCACTTTTGGTTAAAATAGTTTTCATTCCTCTCTAAGAACATAACTGTAAAGTTTCAAGTCAATTGGTTAAAAAACAAAAAAGTTTTCCATACAACGGGTCAATTTTCGCTATAAGTGGGGGCGTGGCCACGCGTGGCTACGCCCAATTTTGGTCAAAATAGTTTTCGTTCCTCCCTAAGAACATAACTTTAAAATTTCAAGTCAATTGGTTAAAAAACAAAAAAGTTCTCCATACAACGACGTGAATATTGCTTCTCTTCCTCTTCTTCATTTTGTATGGGAGCTACCAGTTCTAGTTTCCCGATCTCAATGAAACTTTGACTTTAGTCGGACTATGCAAAACTACTATGTTTAAAATTTCAGCACTCTATCGTACAAAACAAAAAAGTTTTCCATACAACGATTCAAGTTTTGTTCACTTTTCTTCTTCTTTTCGTATGGGAGCTACCTGTTCCAATAATCCGATCATGCTGGTTCCGACGAATGATTCATCGTAATAAATTCTAAGACTCTGTGCAAAGTTTCAGCTCGATAGCTTCAAAACTGAGGGACTAGTTTGCATACATACAGACAGACAGACAGACAGACGGACATGGCTAAATCAACTCGTCTTGTCGTCCTGATCAAGAATATATAGACTTTATATAGTCGGAAATTAATATTTCGATCTGTTACAAACTCCGTGACAAAGTTAATATACTATTTCACATACGTGAAAAGTATAAAAACTGCAAATTCAAAAAGCAATTCGTAGGAACAACTGGAATTTTAAACTAATAAAACTAGAAACTGCCAAGAGAATTTTTTAAGATTAATTTAAATAAAATTATACAAAAATTTTTTATATTTCGTGTTGGACCGTGGTTGGACAATTTTTAGCCGTGCGTTTTGCAAATTTTGATTTTCGTGCTGTGTTGGGTCATGTCGGAAAATTGCGGTCCATGCCCATTTGTAGTACCTATGTTGAAACCTTAATGCAGGCAGAGCTGTTGCTCATCAAGTCGATGTGCTTAAGTTCAAGCCCAAGTTGAGTCTATCGAATTTTTAAATTAAAACTTAAAGTTTAGATTCGGTAATTTACAATCCATGCACACCGTAAGGAACTTCGTTCCTGGTTGGGGTCCCATGACCCCACTATTTTTTTTTATAATAAATATAATCAAAAATAAGTTGTAAACTCAGCTCAACTGCTTTTGTATACATGTATTGATTATGTCAAAATATTAAGTTAAATAGTGTGCTATTTTCTTGACAATACCTGTGCACACTTACTGTTTGTAACATTTATATGTCATTATCTTACTGATATTTCTGTGCGCCTAGTTAGCTGAATCACTTTAGAGAAATTATTTTGTATTGAATATACGGAAAAAATACAAATTTGTTAAAGTGGGATGGATGCATTAAAATCGATTTCAGAAAAATAAGATAGGAACGTAATGTTCGCATAGGATTCGTTTATGCTGGGATTCGTAATCAGATTCGTAACCGGATTCGGATTCGTACTCGGGTTCGGATTCGTAAACGGATTCGGATTCGTACTCGGATTCGTACTCGGATTCGTACTCGGATTCGGATTCGTAAACGGATTCGGATTCGTACTCGGATTCGGATTCGTACTCGGATTCGGATTCGTACTCGGATTCGGATTCGTACTCGGATTCGGATTCGAACTCGAATTCGGATTCGTACTCGAATTCGTACTCGGATTCGTACTCGGATTCGTTCATTGGATTCGATTAACACGAATACTTTTAAGATCCGGATCTTCGAATCCGAATCCAAGGATTCGTGCATCACTAGTACACTGCGGCAATGACCAATTCGCCATGATCAGTGGTGATTTTAATAGCAGCACATTACAACCAGGGTTCACGTATTGGTGACATGGGCGAGTGTCTTAATCCAGCGCGAATCAAAACAGTGGCACCTCTAAACGCTTGGTTATCGTCCGGGTTGTTTGCCAGATGCAGTTCATAGCCAAGTATTTAAAAATGAGACCTAGATGTAAAGTGGGTCTCACTTAGTAGCATGTCTATTTTGTGTTGTTGTACAAAGAAGCGGAGCTCATTAATGTGGTTGCTCACGCCGTTGGCATACCAAATGGCCATGCGAAGACCTATTTGGAGAATTGATTGGTCATAATCGCTGTCAATAACTCCATCATCTTTGCTCGGCAGTCGAGCATCCGCTGAATTTTGGCTAGAAGTGAGTCGAAGCGGGCGTCGATGGGTGGTGGTGATGGCTGAGATGGCTGTTTGCTGAGACCGAAGATTGATTTCAGCTACACGCTGTCTTCGGTCAATTCTTAGTGCCTGTGCAGGACGGCTATTTCTTGCAGCATCTGCATAGGAAAAGTGCGCAATTCTTGACGCTTCAGCCTGCGCTGGAACAGTGGTCAGCGGTTGGCGTTTTGATTGGCTGTTACGTTTATTGGAAACGAGCTCTTGATATACGAAACAACCTTTGTATTTAGCCGTGTGTGGTTCGTCGCAGTGTGCACACTTTGGTGGTTGATCCAACGTTATTGTGCAATTTGAAGATGGGTGACTACCACCACACTTGATGCAGGGATAATTTTTGCGGCAGTAACGTTTAGTGTGACCAAATTCCTGGCAGCGGTTGACATTGGGGGACATCGTTGCACCGATGAGGTTGTTCGACTGAGACAACTTGCCGGCATAATCTTTTCACTTCGAAGATGGACTTGTTGTTTGCAGCTGGAGCTAGTTCGACAAACAATATATTCAATGGACCGTTGTTGTTACGACTTTTTGGTCGATGAATGTTGCGGACGTTATGACCAAATTTAGTGATGTCCTCTATGTTGCACTGTCGAGAGTCACCAGTAGTCCATTGATGTCAATGACACCGTCTGCAAAAATTGGTGGCGGTTTTGGGACTTTGTCTTCCGCTGAAGTGTCCTCAGTCGGTTCAACTGGAGCTCCAGTTAAACTAGTCGCAGTGGTAGAGTTGATTGGGGCAGGGCCCAAAGTTTTTTTTAGCAACTTGCCAAGTTTTCGGAGAAACCACACCTTCATCAGCGTTGTCTGTCCCGTCTTCTGAGTGAGATGAGAGTTCGGAGAATCGATTTTGCCTGTTAACTGAGGAGCTTGGATAATGTTGTGGTGGAGTTCTAGGACGAAGGTTCCTTCTTGCTTTTTCAGAGGTGGACGGACCATCTTCTATTTGACCAGCATTAAGACTACGCGCATTGAAAGTTTTGAGATGTTTCGCAGTGGGTGAAGGCGAGAAAGCAATTTTGCGTTTAGCGTTTTGTGTTTGCTTGCGTCGAGCAACTGCTACACTGGCAGCCGAGTGCGAGAACTATGGAAGTTCGAGTGCGGGTATGAATGTCGCAGAATGTGGTGACGAAGTAACTTGGTTAAGGCAAATATCAATGTCCATGTCAACGTTTAAAGCTGAAGCAGGATAATTTTAGACAGGTAATGAAAGTGCGGTATCATCCATTATGTTAGAACAAACAAGGCCAAGCTGCAAGGGCAGCTAGCCAATAAAGTTGGTGAGGTATGCAGAAAAGAAGTGTGTACAACAGTCACTAGAACTGAAACGATGAGCAAATGGTTTTTTAACAACCGTTGCACTAAAACTGGACGCCGGTAGACAAGCAACAACAAAACAGCGCAGCGCAGCTGTTTTGTTTTTGCAATGTATCGCGCGAGCACAAAAGAAAGTAGTGAAAGTGAACTGACGCGAAGAAGTTTAAGCGCCAGATGTGCGTGAACACGGTAAATTTTGTTGTTGCGCCGCCGCGGCCGCCAAAGAAATAATATTCTTTGTTGTAACTCACGGTGACAATTAGTAATTAGTTGACGAGATTTCAATGAAGAGCATGTGTGATGAAGATCAAACGCGAACTGTGTTTTTTTTTTTCGATATAAATCATAAATTCGACTAATGTTATGAGCATTAGAATCGCCACTATCCTTGCCACGTATTTTTGGCTCCAAAAACTCCCATCTTTGTTCATTTTTGTGTAATTTCATTAAATTTATCTTGTTTTTTACAAAATTACGCATGCGCTTCTTCTTACTCATTTGCTATTTACAGAGTAGTGTTCCCATATGGATAAAATTATATATTGCTTCTCAAAAAGATCACGTTATGTATTGAAAGCACATTTTTGACATAAAATATAAATGCATAATGTCAATCTTGGCATTTACAATGGTTTTCTCAGAACATAATAAGCAAAACAGCGCTAAAATCAAACTAAACTACTACAATAATCAGAATAATTCTTCCATATGGCATCACTGACCACTTATACACATTCGGTACCAGCGGATTTTCAATGCGCATTAACGAATGTCGCGTTTATGCGATACTCTTAATGCGGTTTAACTCTGCTAAAACGCTTTTAAAAAGCGCTCTACGCTAATGCGCATTAAGGCGTTAATGCATGCGTTTTTAGTTAGTGCGCATTGTGTTAAAGCGCTTTAAGGCTCTCGCATAAACGCGGTAATAATAGGAGATGTCTCCTTCTCTGCGTTGCAAACTTCATGACAAAGTTAATATACTCTTGCAAGAGTATAAAAATGAACAAAATTAATATTTTGTGGACGCAAGCATAACACTTGTAGAAACGTAACATGATTTGCTTCTTCTTACACTTTTGTAATGGTATGTGTGTGTTGTATGTAAGGAGCATACAAAAACGGTGAGAGAAGGGAGGAACCAGAGAGTATTAAATATAACCAGTAAGGGCAGAGAGTATTAAATATAACAAGAGACCCAGAGAGTATTAAAATATAACAAGAGACCGAAGGCCTCTCACGCTAAGCTTTCGGTTTTTGCGAATTAGCCGCCAAGTCACAGCGGAAAACTGTGCGACAGAGACGGAATGAGAAATGTATATATTTGACTCGCTCAGCCTGGAATTGTTTAAATTTTTCGTTTTTTGTTTACTTTTGAGATGTTGCCACGTTTCATTTGCTTGTGCGCCGTGGACTTTTGTCTTGATTTTGATTTTTATATTTTGTAAGTCCGGACGGACATTTCATATTCAATTATTTCAGCAATTTTTATAATTTATGGAAATAATGAGTTTTTCAACATTTTATTACTAATTATATGAAAATTTTATATTTTTCATCACATTTTTACTAACATGCCAATATAAATCAAATTTTTAAAATTCCAAAATTGAATTTTTTACAATCAAAAGTATTATCAGCATTTTAACATATCAATATCAACTAACAATAATTCGCTTTTGTTGTCTGAATATAGGCAAACAATTCGAATTTTATAATGATGGTATCAGGATAACATGAAATTAAGTAGCAAAACAATACATTTTGCATTTGCTAAATTGTTAGCTTATGGTTGAGACGGGTAAAGGGGTACATGTGTGTGACAAGGCCACGCATAGGAATCAAATGTAAAATTGTCAATATGTGGATGCGAGGGGCAAAGCGGTACATACGAAGAAATATACGAAACTGTGTGTTGACAATACCTGTCGATCAGAAGGGCAAAGAGAGCAAATAAGGAACGAAAGCAAAGAAAATTGTGTACATTTTCGGCTGTTCACACATACGCACTTATTTGCCAACATATGCATGGGTTGTCCTGGTATGTGTGCGATCACAGTGACAACAAAAACAATACGCACACACTTATATGCTCCACTTCACCCTTTCTCTACATTGCTTTGAATTTCGGCTAGCGCACAAATTTTAGCAACAACAATGACAATGCGTATACATTTATATACTCCACTTCACCCTTTGCCAACATTTGCATTGACTGCCTTGTTTTGTGTGCGATCGCAGTCCCAACAAATACAATACGCACATACTTATTGCTCCACTACACCCTTTTCCCACATATGCATTGACTTTGGTTGTGGAGCAGAGGGAGTAAGTGTGTGTGGGTAACTTGCTTTTGCTATGATGTTTTGATATTTTGTGTGTAACTTGTTATTTCTTTGACTTTTTGATATTATTGTCCTTCCTGACATTTCTGATCGCCTAGTAGCATGAATCAATTTGCTTAGTAAAATTGAATAGCGATTTCTTTTGATCTGCAAAGAAACCATATTTCGCCTACTTATTTCACTCCAAAATCAAATTAAACGCATATAAAAATACTATATTTTTTTAAATTAATTAATTCTTTATTATCCCAAATCATTCTTATAGCTTATAATAATAACAATAATATGCAAATCTACTTAGTTTAGCTTAGTCTAAAGGTAATTTATTCGCAATAAGCATGAATAACAAAATACATATAAGTACACATTATGCCGACGGCACTTGATCAGTGCAATTATTTTATTTTCATTCTTAAAATCAAAACTCACAATATGTAGTACATACATGCCCGCCCTACTTCTTCTTTTGTCCACACTTTCATTGAACACAAGAAGGATCGTTTCTTAGCAACCACGCATACATGCCACATGCCACTTCACCTCTTGCCATCACTTTTCGTAAACAAAATTTGTTTATGAAATTCGGCAACAAGGCTGGAAGTTCATTCATAATTTCCACTAAATTCCCAATTATAGTACGTGTCTGTCCGTCGTCGTTAGAGCGAGCCAAACATACATTCGTTTTGTTGTCTCTGTCGCGACAAAACTTTTCCGCTGGTTATAAGTAACAATTATTTTTTGAAAGCTTAGCGTGAGAGGCCTTCGGTCTCTTGTTATATTTTAATACTCTCTGATAACAAGAGACCGAAGCTCGCTACGCAGAACTTTCAAAAAATAATGTCGAATAATTGAAAGAGGAAAATTCTTGTCAGACAGAGTCAGCAAAAAAATGTATTTCTTGCTCGCTCTGTCGACGACGGACTGACAATTACTACACATTAAGAATTTAGTGTAAAAAATGAATGAAGTTCCAGCTTTGTTGCCGAATTTCATCAACAAATTTTGCTTACGAAAAGTGTTGGCAAGAGATGAAGTGGCATGTGGCGAGTATGCGTGGTTGCTAAGAAACGATTCAAAGAAAGTGTAGACAAAGGAAGTAGGGCGGGCATGCGCATGTTGTGAATTTAGATTTGAACAATGAAAATGAATTATTAAACTACTAAGCGCAGTCTGCTTAATTTATTTAGTTATTTATGCTTATCCCTATACAGTATATTTTACTTAAGCTAAGCGAATGTAACTTTTATAATACAGAGATCAGTTTAACTTTAGTTTGAGTTTGATTGACTGAATACAATTTGATTATATTGCTTAGCGAGGAAAAGGATAAAAAAAAAAACTTCCATTTAATTTGATTTTGCAGTGAATTAAATAATTTTTAAGCGAAATATTATTTATTTGCAGATCAAAAGCCATTTTACTAAGCAAATTGATTCAGGCAACTAGGCGATCAGAATTTTCAGGCAAAGATGCCAAAAAATTAAACCAAAATGAGTTAAAGTAAAGTTTTGACAAAAAATTATGTGTACATACACATTGCTTGTGTTTTTTGTTTTTGTTTTCTTAATAAAATATGTAAAAACAAACACATTTACTTATTTCTTCTTGTGCGCAAGGAAAGTGATGGCAAAGAATGAAGTGAGCATGAACATGTTATTTAGTTGAACGAAAATGAAACAATAAACGAACCAAGCGCAGTTTGCTTAATTTTGACAATCTTAATAATAATCTTCGATTTTTAATCAAAATTAAAATGCGTTTGCGCTTGGTCATTGTACCATACATTATGAACCTGAAATACATACATATACATATGTTAAGTTAATACAATTTAAAGAAATCATTACAAGATCAATTAAAGGGGCAAGGAAAACAAATATTAGTTGCAACGATGCAAACCAACTTATTTAGCTCATATTTGATTTTTGAAAATATTGTATTGTATTTGTTACAGCTTCGACCGCACAGAATGCAAGGCAGTCAATGCAAATGTGGACAAAGGGTGAAGTGGGGCACATAAGTGTGCGCGTTTTGTTTTTGTTGTCGCTGATTCTTTTGCGACAGCCAAAAATATCAAAATGTTCTTTGCTTTCTTTCTTAATCGTCTCTTCGCCCTTCCCATCGACAAACTAAACTCAAAGCAAGACGGACAATGCAAATGTAGCAATAGGTGTGTGCGTATTGTCACAGTCACACGACTGATGAAGTGCTTTACACACTTTCCCTGCTTATCCAGAAATTGAACTATGATTCTTTGCTTGGCCACGGGACACACAAACTATGCGTTGCCAATGTGTCTCTTTTTCTTTCTCATCAACAAACTATGTCAACGCACAGTTTTGTGTGTTTCTTCGTATGTACCTCTTTGCCCTTCGCAACCACAATTGACAATTTTACATTTGATTCCTGTGCGTGGCCTTGTCCCACACATATATCCCTTTTCCCGTCTCAACCATAAGCTAACTATTTTGCAAATTCAAATTGTATTGTTTGGCTACTTAATTTCATGTTATCCTGATACGATCATTATAAAATTCGAATTGTTTGCCTATATTCAGACAACAAAAGCGAATAATTGTTAGTTGATATTGATATGCTAAAATGCTGATAATACTTTTGATTGTAAAAAATCCAATTTTGGGATTTTTAAAATTTTATTTATATTGGCATGTTAGTAAAAATATGATGAAAAATATAAAATTTTCATATAATTAGTTATAATATGTTGAAAAACGCATTATTTTCATCAAATATACAAATTTGCTGAAATAATTGAATATGAAATGTCCGTCCGGACTCGCAAAATATGAAAATCAAAATCAAGACAAAAGTCCACGCCGCACAGGCAAATGAAATGTGGCAACAACTCAAAAGTAAACAAAATATGAAAAATGTAAACAATTCCAGGTAGAGTGAGAAAGGTATACACATTTTATCATTCTGTCTCTGTCGCAGAGTTTTCCGCTGGGACCATGTTCCTAAACTCCAAATCCGGAAAGCTTAGCGTGAGCGGGCTTCGGTCTCTTGTTATATTTTAATACTCTCTGGTATACTCTTGCAACCATTTGGAAAATACGTTTTATAGTTTTGCCAATAAGAACCTTATAAGTGTGTAAAGATAAAAGGGCGCAACTTTGTTTTAAAGAATACAATGCAAACATTCTACACTTCATTTTACGATTTTCTATCTCGTCTGCTTATAGATAAATCACATTTTTAAGTTTTTCTCTATATGGGCGGTGCCACGCCCTTATGTCCGGTTCTTAAGAAAGTTTGTTATATGGTCAAGGATTCATAAAAACGCGTAACTGCAAAGTTTTATCTGTTTATATTTAAGAACAAAAATGTTTTTCTAGCAAAAACCGAATTTTTCACCGATTGTTCCTACGGGAGCTATATGCTATATTTATCCGATCTTCACCAATTTTGCAGTGTGCCTTAATTTACGTCCTAGATGTTCTTGTGCAAAAAATTGGGGTGATAACTTGAAAAACAAAGAGTTTACTGAGCAAAAACCTTGATCGATCGTTCCTAAGCCAGCTATATGCTATAGTATTCCGATCAGGCTGGTTTCTACATATAAACTGCCTGCAAGGAAAAGAAAATTTTCTGCGTTAAAATTTTTTTTCTAACTTCAAAACTCTGGGAGGAGTTCGCATTGAAACAGACAGACGGACATGGCTATCTGAACTCGTCTCGTCGAGCTGATCGAGAAGATATATACTTTATATAGTCGGAGATGTCTCCTTCTCTGCGTTGCAAACTTCCCGACCGAAGGCCTCTCACGCTAAGCTTTCGGGTTTTTTAGTTAAGGAACATGGGGCCAGCTCAAATCTGTGCAACTGAGTCGGAATGATAAAATGTGTACAGTCGACTCTCGTTAGTTCAAAACTGCGATAATTCGAACCTCGCAATAATTCAAAGTGATCACGAGTTCCCTACAAAATCTCTTTATAATTCGAACTAAATCCATACATTTTTACGCACTCGTAAGTAAGTACATTTTGCGACTTGTTCAAACTTGTATCAACGTACACGAGCCTTTTTTTAAGTGAATCTTCTTTAGTATGGGTGTGATTTGAAACTTGATGAAACGACATGAGAAAGAGACAAACTACTATAGTAGTATTACCCGGCGCGCTTTCCCAGCAAAAATTTTAGGATCCTAGCATAAAATTCATAGCTGCGATGCGGCATTTATTGATGCAAGTATTCATCGGTCGCATACTAAATGCGACTTAGAATTAGAATTGGATGTTGCTCTGTTAACGTCAACGACCAAACGTTTGATCGAGCATAACTTAACAAGATAGTGGTGATTTGGACGTCGGTCTGAAGGCGGCTTGGATGCAACTTTGTGTATTTTCTTCGTACACAAAATTTTGTTGGCATCGTAGTGGTGAATTGAATGCCGGTCTGAAGGCTGCTTGGATGGAATAACAAAAACGGACGAATGAAATTTTTATGCTGCTGTTATGCGTTAATTAAGACTGATGTTTTGTTTTTATACCCTGCACATACAGGGTGTCAGGGTATATTAAGTTTGTTTGAACGAAATGTATGTAACGCACAGAAGGAAGGGAGGGGGACCCCATAAAGTATATATATTCTTGATCAGGACGACAAGAAAAATTGATTGAGCCATGTCCGTCCGTCTGTCCGTCCGACCATCTGACCATCCGTCTGTCCGTCTGTATTCACCAATGGATCTCGGAAACTGGAAGAGCTAGAGACTTGAAATTTGGAGTTAGACTCGTAATGCTTGGCAGCAGATCAAGTTTTTTTTTTGTGCCACGACTACTCCTTCCCGCCCATCCAGCCCCACCCACTTTTTTAAATAGCTATAACTTAAACATCCAAAGAGATAGAAACATGACCAGTAAGGGAGCTATTTTCAGCTTTGCTGAAACTTATATGTATACTCTTGCAAGCATTTGGAAAATACGTTTTATAGTTTTGCCAATAAGAATCTTATAAGTGTGTAAAGATAAAAGGGCGTAACTTTTTTTAAAGAATACAATGCAAACTTTCTACATTTCATTTTACGATTTTCTATCTCGTCTGCTTATAGATAAATCACATTTTTAAGTTTTTCTCTAAATGGGCGGTGCCACGCCCTTATATCCGATTCTTAAGAAAGTTTGTTATATGGTCAAGGATTCATAAAAACGAGTAACTGCAAAGTTTTATCTGTTTATATTTAAGAACAAAAAAGTTTTTCTAGCAAAAACCGAATTTTTCACCGATTGTTCCTATGGGAGCTATACGCTATATTGTAATGGTCGTTTTTAATACTCTTTCAAGAGTATATAAACTTTGTCATGAAGTTGGCAACGCAGAGAAGGAGACATCTCCGACTATATAAAGTATATATATTCTTGATCAGCTCGACGAGACGAGTTCATATAGCCATGTCCGTCTGTCTGTCTGTCTGTCTGTTGCGATGCGAACTCCTCCTAGAGTTTTAAAGATATCGAAAAAATTTAAACGCAGAAAATTTTCTTTTCTTTGCACGCAGTTTGTATGTAAAATCCAGCATGATCGAAAAACTATAGGATATAGCTGCCATAGGAACGATCGGTTAAAAATTAAGTTTTTGCTCAATAAACGCTTTGATTTTAAAGTTATCGCCTCAATTTTTTGCACACAAATATCTTGGACGTCAGTTAAGACACACAGTAAATTTGGTGGAGATCGGATAAATATAGGATATAGCTCCCATAGGAACAATCGGTCAAAACTTCGGTTTTTGTTAGAAAAAGTTTTTTGTTCTTAAATATAAACAGATAAAACTTTGCCGTTACACGTTTTTTGAATCCTTGACCATATTCCAAAGTATCATAAAAATCGGACATAAGGGTGTGGCACCGCTCATATAGAGTAAAATTTAAAAATGTGATTCCTCTGTAAGTCGATGAGATATAAGATCGCAAAATAAAGTGTACAATGATTGCAATGTATTTGTTAAAAAAAATTGAAAATGGGCGCCCCTTTTTCTTTATAAAAGTATATGATTCTTATTGGAAAAACTATAAGACATATTTTCCAATAAGAACACTTGAGAAAATGCTTGCAAGAGTATATAAGTTTCAGCAAAGCTGAAAATAGCTCCCTTACTGGTTTTTTTTTTCTTCTGCAAAAGTTATTTTCATGCCAACTTTAGTAGGCAGTGAAAATTTTAAAGATTCGAAAATAACTATCATTTACTAGCGCCATCTATGATAAGTGGCAAGGTCCCAATTGTTGCCATTAGGGGGACCCGAACTATCATATATGCAGTAGTGGCAAGGTCCTAATTGTTGCCATTAGGGGGGACTCATACTATCTTAAAGTCTTTGATGGCAATGCGAATTTGCCTGGGGGTTGCCAATATGTGGACAGACACTTTCAAAGGACGGAAATAGCGAAATATGCCAAGCTAAGCTAAGTATCGAGTTTCTAAGCAAAGTGAAGATCTATCTTTTCGTTTTGAGCCGCTGAGGAAGCAAGACATCTTTTGGAGCAGAACTCTTAGTTTGAGAAAAATTAAAATTAATAACAGCGCAACACGTGCTTATTAATAATTTTATTTAATCCATCGTCTTTCTAGTTTGTTTTTACAAACACTGGAGTGCAGATTATAAATATAATCCACCAAAATCTGGAATATCGTTTGGTCAGCTTCGGCGCAAGCACCGTTTTCATCACAAGCTGCTTGCCACCGACTAGCGTACGCTGTCCGCTTTGTTTTTTTGCCGTCTTGAATAATTCCAATTTGCAAGCGCGTGGCTCGATAGGCATTGGCGGATGGTCGCCACCACAACAACTTAGGCCTTCAGAGTCCATCTCGACTGCGGGCCGTTTAAACAACCCATGCGATGGCGAGAAGGGTGTTTTAGCCGCTTGCGTTTGACTCCATTCTAGCAGACAGACGGAAAAAAAAACCCAACAAATAAAAATAAGTGTAGCAAATGCGCCTAAAATAAAGTAAAATTCGCATATCTGGCATGTGTGTTTAGTGAAAATTGGTTATGTTTTAAAAAGAAACCCAAATTATGAACGAAATGAGTGAAGCGCTCAAATAAAATAATTCGTGTTAACATGTATCAAGAATAAGTTAAAAGTAAAAGTTTATCATTAAATACATCAAGAGTCAAGTGTAGGGTGCATATTCGGCTGTATCTTAAAAATTATAGTTGACAAAGCAAAAGAAAAGAATTACAAATAACAACAAAAAAGCTGTGACAAAATGCGAACAAAAATGCGGAAAATCTTACTAAAATAAAACAAAACCAGTAAGGGCGGTATAGTTGAGTATTCTCAGCTATATAATACCCTGTACACACACCTATGTTGATAACACGTTAAACATTCGCCGACAGCAAAAGCAGTGTACCACGATATGGTTTGAGTATTTGCTAATAGTGAGGCAGGGCTCACAGTGCAATGTTGCCATTAGATGGCGCTTTAGTACGGATTTTGTTACAAAGCATTGCTGCAAAATTTTAGTGTGTTGGTCTTTGCGGGGAAAGTGGTAGTTTTTTGTATGCAGTTTTAAAAAGGTATGTTATCTGAGTTTGCATACAAATTTTCAGCATTGTATTCTTTATACTTTAGGATATACAGCAATTTTAAGAAAAAATTACCTTTTGTTGTGCTCGATGGGCGGGAAGGAATGGGCGTGGCAAAAATTCCTTCAAACTTCATATAGTGTTCGACCACACGAGTCTATCTTCCAAATTTCAAGTCTCTAGCTTTAATAGTTTTCGCAGTGTTAAGTACGGTTTTTGGTACAAATAGGATAAAGCAGTGTTCAAAGCGCAATTTATGCTAAATTTCAACTTGTTTGTCTTTGCGTTGTCACACAGCGTTAAAAATGAAAGTTTGTGGTATGCAGTTTTAAAAAGGTATGTTTACTGAGTTTGCGTACACAAT
Source organism: Phortica okadai (assembly GCA_034638295.1). Lineage (NCBI taxonomy): Eukaryota > Metazoa > Arthropoda > Insecta > Diptera > Drosophilidae > Phortica > Phortica okadai. Next base: position 32,676,909 of record CM067848.1, on the reverse strand, counting down.
TTCAGCATTGTATCTATTATAGTTTAGGAGATACAGCAATTTTAAGAAAACAACTTTTTGAGGAGAAACGAAGGGGAGGGGGAAAAAATGTGGTATGCAGTTTTGTAGAGCTATACATACTGAGTCTACATACTCATTTTCATGTTTCTAACTCATCAGGTTTTCGAGCTACAGCCTTTTGAAAAAATGGGTGGTGCTCGATGGGCGGGAAGGAGTGGGCGTGGCAAAAAATCCTTCAAACTTGATCTAGCGTTTGACCTCACGAGTCTATCCACCAAATTTCAAGTCTCTACCTCTTATAGTTTTCGAGAACCATTGGTGAGGACGGACGGACGGACGGACGGACGGACAGACAGGGCTATATCAATTCGTCTTGTCATCCTGATCAAGAATATATATACTTTATAGGGTCCCCCTCCCCTCCTTCTATGCGTTACATACAAACCGTCTCAAACAAACTTAATATACCCTGATACACAGTGTGTGTACAGGGTATAACCAGTAAGGACGCTATCTTCAGCAAGGCTGAAGCTATAATACTTTTCACGTTGTGTCACTATAAAAAAACTAAATGAATAGTTTTCATGCCTCCCTAACAACATAACTGTAAGGTTTCAAGTCAATTGGTTAAAAAACAAAAAAGTTTTCCATACAACGGTTTAAGTTTTGCGATAAGTGGGCGTAGCCATGCCCATTTTTGATCAAAATAGTTTTCATTCCTCCCTAAGAACATAACTGTAATGTTTCAAGTCAATTGGTTAAAAACCAAAAAGTTTTTCATACAACTGTTCAAGTTTCGGTATAAGTGGGCGTAGCAATGCCCACTTTTGGTCTAAACTGTTTTCATTCCTCTCTAAGAACATAAATGTAAAGTTTTAAGTCAATTGGTTAAAAAACAAAAAAGGTTTCCATATAACGGGTCAATTTTCGCTATAAAAGGGCGTGGCTACGCCCACTTTTGGTCAAAATAGTTTTCATTCCTTCGTAAGAACATAACTGTAAAGTTTCAAGTCAACTGGTTAAAAAAACAAAAAAGTTTTCCATACAACGGGTCAGTTTTCGCCATAAGTGAAAACGATTTTGACCAAAAGTGGGCGTAGCCACGCGTAGCCACGCCCACTTATAGCGAAAATTTACCCGTTGTATGGAAAACTTTTTTGTTTTTTAACCAATTGACTTGAAACTTTACAGTTATGTTCTTAGAGAGGAATGAAAACTATTTTGACCAAAAGTGGGCGTAGCCACGCCTACTTATAGCGAAAATTGACCCGTTGCATTGAAAACTTTTTTGTTTTTTAACCAATTGACTTGAAACTTTACATTTATGTTCTTAGAGAGGAATGAAAACTATTTTGATCAAAGGTGGGCATGGCCACGCCCACTTATAGCTTAACTTGACCCTTTGTATGGAAAACTTTTTTGTTTTTTAACCAATTGACTTGAAACTTTATACTTATGTTCTTAGGGAGGAATGAAAACTATTTTGACCAAAAGTGGGAGTAGCCACGCCTACTTATAGCGAAAATTGACACGTTGTATGGAAAACTTTTTTCTTTTTTAACCAATCGGCTTGAAACTTTGCAGTTATGCTCTTAGGGAGGAATGAAAACTATTTTGATCAAAAGTGGGCATGGCCACGCCCACTTATAGCTTAACTTGACCCTTTGTATGGAAAACTTTTTTGTTTTTTAACCAATTGACTTGAAACTTTACAGTTATGTTCTTAGGGAGGAATGAAAACTATTTTGACCAAAAGTGGGCGTGGCAACGCCCTTTTATAGCGAAAATTGACCCGTTGTATGGAAAACTTTTTTGCTTTTTAACCAACTGACTTGAAACTTTGCAGTTATGCTCTTAGGGAGAAATGAAAACTATTTTGATCAAAAGTGGGCATGGCCACGCCCACTTATAGCGAAAATTGACCCGTTGTATGGAAAAATTTTTTGTTTTTTAGTCAGTTGAGTTGAAACTTTACAGTTCTGTTCTTACGAAGGAATGAAAACTTTTTTGACCAAAAGTGGGCGTAGCCACGCCCACTTATAGTGAAACTTGAACGGTTGTATGGAAAACTTTTTTGTTTTTTAACCAATTGACTTGAAACCTTACAGTTACACTGCCCGACAACCGATTAGCACACTCTATGATTCTTTACTTTGAAGCTTAATATCTGCTTATCGAATTAAGTTTTTAAGTTGCGTTTTTTTGTGAACTAAAGTTGTAATATTGTACATAAGAAAAAATTATAGTTGAGGAATCATCATTCTTAATTACATTTAAATAAAATTTTAATGAATTTTACATAAAAAATTCATTTTTATTTTTGCGACATTTGATTAGCACACCAACTTGAAAATGCTGAATAACACAAGAAAATGGTCACACCATACCCATAAATTGTATTTTTGATTTGATTTCTTTATTTTCTAACTTATTTATAAACAAATTAATAGTGTGTTGTTCCACCGCGGTTCACTATGACCTCATACATCCTGTTAGGTAAAGAGTCATACAACTGCTTGATGTAATTCAGGGAAATACATTCCCAGGAACTCTTTATTCCTTCTATTAGTTCTGATTTAGTGTTGTATTGCTTTCCAGACTCGTACACTTTGCGTGCTAACCATCCCCAAACATTTTCTATAATGTTTAGATCGGGCGAGTATGGCGGCCATTTCAATAAAGGCACGTTTTGCTGCTCAATCCAAGATTTTACAACTCTAGCAGTATGGATAGGTGCGTTATCCTGTTGGAACTTCCACTCCAAGGGCCCAAAAATGTCCTTAATTGCAGGGAAAGCCTTCTTCAATACATCATTATATGCTTTGGCATTCATACGACTAGTTAGAAATTGCAATTCAATGGTGCCAAAGTATGTAATAGCTCCCCATACCATGACACCTCCTGCACAGCTGTGCAATCTATCTAAATAGTGCTCTTCTTTTCTAAGGTCGTGGAAATAGTAAGCATAGCCATCGGGGCCCTCCAAATTAAATTTTTTTTCATCTGAAAAAACTACACGCTGCCATTGATTAGTCCAAGTCATATTCGATCGGCAAAAATCAAGCCTTTGGGATTTTCGAAGTTGGTTTAAAGGAGGTTTTTTTTTCATTTTTAGACGTTTTAAATGTTCAGCCTTCGAAATAATCCTCTGCACAGTTCGAACGCACGCCTTAACGCCGGTTTTTTCTTTGATTTTGGCGGCTGAATCGTGAGAATTAGACGCGTGCCTCAAAATAATTCGCTTATCAGCAGCTGTAACCACTGAAGAGGGTCGACCTCTCATATTTTTACCATAGCCATGCTCATTGCTTAGGAATGAGGAAATAACTTTACGGCTGCGATTGATTTTTTTTGAAATTTGAAGAATTGAGAGCCCACATTCGCTATAAGCCTTAATTTTCCCCTTTTCTTCCTCATCCAACGCTTTTGCCTTTCCCATAATTGCTTTATATAATTGAAAATAGTTCTCATTAACTTAATAATCACTGTAATAATTCAAATACGACAACTTACTTGCAAAAATAACCTCTAAACCGTAAATGTGCTAATCGACTGTCGCAGAAAACTTGCATGTTTTTTTGTCTCACTTGAAATATTACAACCAAATTAAATAACGGAACATTTCCAGAGCTTCCAATTTTTTCTAGAATGAGTGTAAATGGAAGGGAACGAAACAAAAATAATTTGAGTGTGATACATATTGAGAGTTCTGATTTTTCTCCATTTACAATGAAAGGTTAGAGAGTGTGCTAATCGGTTGTCGGGCAGTGTATGTTCTTAGGGAGGAATGAAAACTATTTTGACCAAAGTAGGCGTAGCCACGCCCACTTATGGCGAAAATTGACCCGTTGTATGGAAAACTTTTTTGTTTTTTAACCAGTTGACTTGAAACTTTACAGTTATGTTCTTACGAAGGAATGAAAACTATTTTGACCAAAAGTGGGCGTAGCCACGCCTACTTATAGCGAAAATTGACCCGTTGTATGGAAAACTTTTTTGTTTTTTAACCAATCGACTTGAAACTTTGCAGTTATGCTCTTAGGGAGGAATGAAAACTATTTTGATCAAAAGTGGGCATGGCCACGCCCACTTATAGCTTAACTTGACCCTTTGTATGGAAAACTTTTTTGTTTTTTAACCAATTGACTTGAAACTTTATAGTTATGTTCTTAGGGAGGAATGAAAACTATTTTAACCAAAAGTGGGCGTAGCCACGCCTACTTATAGCGAAAATTGACCCGTTGTATGGAAAACTTTTTTGTTTTTTAACCAATTGACTTGCAACTTTGCAGTTATGCTCTTAGGGAGGAATGAAAACTATTTTGATCAAAAGTGGGCATGGCCACGCCCACTTATAGCTTAACTTGACCCTTTGTATGGAAAACTTTTTTTTTTTTAACCAATTGACTTGAAACTTTATAGTTATGTTCTTAGGGAGGAATGAAAACTATTTTAACCAAAAGTGGGCGTAGCCACGCCTACTTATAGCGAAAATTGACCCGTTGTATGGAAAACTTTTTTGTTTTTTAACCAATTGACTTGCAACTTTGCAGTTATGTTCTTAGGGAGGAATGAAAACTATTTTGACCAAATGTGGGCATGGCTACGCCCACTTATCGCAAAACTTGAACCGTTGTATGCAAAAATTTTTGGTTTTTTAACGAATTGATTGAATTGAAACATTACAGTTATGTTGTTAGGGAGGCATGAAAACTATTCATTTAGTTTTTTTTATAGTGTCACATAGTAAAAAGTATTATAGCTTCAGCCTTGCTGAAGATAGCGTCCTTACTAGTTTTTTGTTTCTTTTGGTTAGTTTATCATTAAATTGACTCTAAAAGAACATTTAAGTCGAATCCGCAAATTTGTCGAAAAGTCGGGGAGGGAAAATTATCTTATTGGTTACGGCCGTTCCGGTAAATTTACTGTCCCTATCTACTTCTCTTACTCTTAGCAGCTGCTTCTGCCCCTATCTGATTCTGCGCCGGTCTAATATTATCTCGGGTAGATAGGGACTGAGTTAGTCGCTAAGAGTTAGAGGAGTAGATAGGGACTGTAAATTCATGGGAACGGCCGTAACCATTGGAGAATTTTCCCTTCGCCGACTTTTCGACATTTTTATGGTACTATTCAATGTTTTCTATAAATTATTTTAAATTCTTATTTTTAGTATATTTTTCATTTATTAATTGTATATATTCAATATATTCAATTTCTTAATTTCTTAATTTTATTCAAATTGTTATATTGGAACATTTTATTTTATTCGTTCATTTTATTCTTTAATATATTTCGTTGCGTTTGATCGTTCGTTTTATTCAATATATTTTGTTTGATCAATTTATTCAATATATTTTGTTTGATCACATTTTATTCAATATATTTCGTTTGTTCGTTCTTTCGTTCGTTTTATTCTATATATTCACTATACGAACGAAAGTTTATTCATTTTATTTTATTCAATTTTAGTTTATTCATATTATATATTTACTATACTAATTTCGTTCTTTATTTATTTATTTATTTCTTGCTTTCTTTATTTACTTTTCTTATCTTGATCATTATATTTGATTACTCTTCATTTCATTTTACATAATACAATGGTATTTTTATCAATTATTATTTTATATGCTCGTATTTATTTTCAAACGAGATGATAAAATATTATGCTGTAGTAGTTTATAATAATATTAATGACAAAAGGTGATACCAATCGATCGATTGATCGATCAACCAAAATTACATCACACATTTTCACATTACATTGTACAAGCATATTTTCACTACTAGTAGCACATTTGTTTTCCTAGGGACAGTTAGTCGAATGGTTTTACATGAGCACCTACCAAATTTGGCCTAATCTCATGGCATTCAAAATGCAACGGATTGCTGGTTAGCTTGGTGTCTAACCTGACGACAATCAACGCCCTGGAGCAAGTCCAGTTCCAGTTTAAATTCCGTTGACAAGGGCCGGAATTCAACCACTGGTAAGGCCGGAGTCTATCTAAAACCCCTACTGTTTTCTGGATAACAGCATCCGAGGCTGGTGCTCAAGTCAAGCTTGAGCTGGTGCAGCTCAATCACCAAACCCGAAGGTTTTACCCGCATTTGGGTGTTAAACCACAGTCACCACGTGCCCCTTACAGGCCTCACCATAGACAAGAGACCAATGATCACCAAGGCAACCATCAGCCGGCTATTCTTGTCACCCGTGGCACCATAACCTTGGTCAGGTTCGTATCACAACAGTGCTTCGTTGCAATACTACCAATTCCGATCCCCAACTGTAGATCCAAGTATTGGTGGACTTGTCGAGCCTTATGATGTTAGCTACATAGTAAAAATACTATGCATTGACACCTAGCACTGCGAGGAAGTCATCATATCGGCCACATACCACACATTGTTATTATCCAGAACGCCTTCGCCGCTTGGTTCGGTGCAAGCTAGTGCCGCTGGCTGTGGTTTCGCTAGATTTTCCTAGGGACGGTAGGAATCTCGTTAATCCATTCATGCACGTCACTAACTAGATGACGAGGCATTTGGTTACCTTAAAATAATCATAGTTACTCCCGCCGTTGATGCGCTTACTAGAATTTCTTCACTTTGACATTCAGAGCACTTGGCAGAAATCACATATATTTAATTTCACAATTGTTTTCCTAGGGAAATGTAAGTCGAAGGGGTTTTACGTGAGCACCTGCCAAAATTTGGCCTAATCTCACGGTGCTCAAATGACTAACATAGCACTGGATTGTTAAACGTCAATCAGCGTTCCCTGTAGACATGCGCTGCAGGTACCAAAACGAAGCTATGTTGCTTGGACATAGCTTCCTCCTTGGTGGGGAGCCGAGGCCTATCTAATACCTCTGCCGGTCTCTGGGTCGCGGCACCCGGTTGTACGGAAACTCCACCGCGAGCACAAGGCTCTACCCGCATTTGGGTGTTAAACCACAGCCACCACGATGCTCCCACAAGGGGGCCTACCCGACGGTCACGACAGGACTGCAATGAAGCAGCCCTGTGGGCTCCTGACCTCCCGTGGTACCAGAATATGCATACATATACGGAGCCACGCGCCTGCCTCTGGTCAGGCCTCGTACAAAAGTACTACCAATTTGAACTCCAAACAGTTCTGGGGTTGGTGGCCCCACAGCAATTTCGCCAGATAGTAAATGACATGAAAGTCACCAGGGTTTAACGTGAGCGTCCGTGAAGGGCAGTCTCACGGTGCCAAGCACAGGATTGATAAACGTCAATCAACGTCCCCACAGGCATACGCCCGCAGGTACCAATTCGAAGTAATGTTTGTTTGGTCATACACATCCTCCTTGGTTGGGAGCCGAGGCCTATCTGAAACCTCTGCCGATCTCTGGGTCACGGCACCCGGTTGTAATGGACAACTCCACCCCGACCTCTAGGCTCTACCCGCATTTGGGTGTTTAAAATTGCTGTCCCATGTTAGCCCACAAGGAGCCACATGGTACCAGAATATGCATACATACACGGAGCCTCGCGCCTGCACGTATCTTCATACGCACATGCCCGCGCTCAACATATACATATACACAGCCTCTGGTCAGGCCTCGTACAAAAGTACTACCAATTTGAACTCCAAACAGTTCCGGCTTGGTGACCAAAGGGGAGGGAATTGTGGTTAGGGAAAAGGTAGTGGGGAAAGGGACAGTTGAACACAGCTGTATGGAATAGTATGAGCGTAGGTGAACACCTACACTCAGGTGGCACAGTATACACCATGTTCATGGCATGGCTTTCTCACTGTTAAGAGCGAGACCTATTCCTGTCTCTTCCGAAAAGACGGCATTAATATTTTTAACCGATATACGGCCAGCGTGTGTCCCCAACGCTAGCACAAGGGTAGGGGGTTGAGACCGCCCCTATTTCTCCCAGGCGCCCGTGGTACCAGAAAACACCTCTGGTCAGGTTTCGTACCCGAGGTACTACCAGTGAAGCTCCATGAAGCTTGGGGACTGGTTGCCCTTTGAACGCGAAGTTCAATACACAGATTCACACAATACATTCATACCCCCCAGTCACACACACATTCACACCGCCTCTTCAGTGCACTATCAGACGACGCCTGGAAAACACAGCTCTCGCAAACACATTCAGCCTATTCACCCTAACACTGGTGGAGAGTGCTTGACTTACGTCAAAACCCCCACCATCTAACACAATCACACCAAAGCCATTCCGATCTCTGAGATCTGCATACAGCGGACACTCACAAAGAACATGCAACCACGTCTCATTGCTCGAACCACAGGGGCATTCCGGACTGTCATTGAGGTTTCTTCTACACAAAAATGTGTTCAAAGAACCATGACCAGTCAACAGGAATCCAAGACTAAGGTTGAAACCAAAGTCTGGCCGTTTGGCAGCAAACGTGACGTCACGAATGAACTCATGAGTGACACGCCCTTTCTCACTTGCATCCCATCTGACTTGCCAGTCAGACAGAACGCACTCATTCAGTAACCGTTTACGTTCATTCCACCCTAAACTCTCCACATCCCTATCAAAAAGCCATTCATCCACACCACACCAAGCAAAACTTGCAAAGCCTCCGTCGAGACAGTGCGACAAACAGCCATACAACCAAGTATTATCACACGCTGACACGACAAAACATTCTTCCTGCCAACAACAGACATAGCCGTCCTATACCATACCGACGTTCCATATGCTGCGCAAGCAGCAAATAGACCTTGATAAATGATACGGACAGCACGCCTGCTGAGGCCCCATTCACTACGCAAAATTCGACGCACCTGACCAACCACACCAAGCAAACGCTCCTTGAGACGGGCAAAGTGAGGAGTGAAACACATCCTCTCGCCCATTGAAATACCAAGGTACTTAACCTCCTTGACATATTTCAACCGAACATTGTTCATCGTGACAATCGGACTTCGATCGGACAACTTGCCTTTCAGCAACATTGTCACGGTCTTGTCCATTGCCACGCTGACTCCAACACCATTGCCCCAATCGGACACGATGCTAAGACATGATTCTGCCTTCAGTTCGATCCCACGACGCGATGGCGCCTCAATCAAAATGAGCAAGTCATCAGCATACGCACAACACTTGCATTCAACTTCGAGCGCACGCAACAGAGAGTCCATCATCAGGTTCCAAATAAATGGACCACAGATGGAGCCCTGAGGGCAGCCACGAACCACATCAATACACACACTTTCATTCAAACCATTCACACATGCACGTCTGTGCGAAAAATAGCTCTTCCAGAGAGCCATTTCTCGACAGCCCCATTCACTCAACCTCATTAACACCCTTTCCCAGCTTAGGTAGTCGAATGCACCTTTGAAATCTTCAAAGATGCCCAACACATACTTACAATCACTCGAACTTACACATTCACTCACATATCTCCACGCATCCTCCACACATTTTCCTCTAGTAAAGGCAAACTGCCTCGGAGACAGTTGCCCAGACACACATTCCTGAAGCCTTTCTACCAGAATCCTTTACAGCACTTTGCCAAGTGCTGGAAGGAGGCTGATGCCCCGATATGATCTAGGATTGCTCCTGACCCTACCAGGCGACTTCAAGAACACAACCATTTTTGCACACTTCCACTCACGGGGAAAATACCCCTCACTTACACACTTACCGAACAAAACATTCAAATAGTCTGGAATGGCAATCCAGATACTTTTGCACATCTCACCGGTAAATCCATCCAGGCCAGGAGACTTCTTTGAATTGAGCATCTGAAAGGCCAGTTCCAGTTCATCCAACCGGAGCGAAACAGTTGGAAGATCCACACTAGGTGGATGATCCAACTGCCCCGCTCGCGGAAAGAACTCATTCAACAGAACATTCATACAGTCATACCATGTAGTCAACTGAGTGTCGGCTACACGTAGACTTCTCACATCCGTCACCCTACCATTTCTTCTACATATTCTGTAAACATGACCCCAAGGATCATGTTTATTACGCTCAACAAACGCTCTCCATTCATCTTCTTTCACTCTTACAAGCAATAACTTGTACTCTTTCAAACATCGACTATACTCCAGCCTAAGCTGGGCGACATTTTCAGCGCCAGCATTTCTGCCCCTTTGGAATCTCTTCCGCAGGTGGCGGCAATGCCGACGCTTCGCACTCAGTTCATGCGTCCACCATCTAACACGCTTGAGGTTTGCCTTGCGGCATCTTTCAAACATGTTATCATTCACCTGAGTCATCCATCTATTCACACACGTAACTTGCTCATCAACATTCATAGTGCGGAATGTATCCAGGGACACATCCACAGCTTCACTCACAAACACTCCATACTGGAGCCAATTCACACCACAGGTGCTGTTCACACGTTCACGCTGCTGTTCGGAGGTAAATGTTACCACAACCTCGATGAGATTGTGGTCACTTATCCCCAACCCGCCCCTAATCTGCCATACAAAATCAAACATTCGCATTGCTGCCTCATTCGCAAACGTAACATCAATGTCGCTTCTGCCCATTGGGCCATCGAATGTGTGCCACTCACTGGGTACATTCACCACCTGAACATCCCGCGACACGGCCCACTCAGCCAGCATCACGCCACGATCATGGTTCAAGTATCCAGACGAGTGTCTGGACAATTTGCTGAACCATAACGTTGACGATGCATTCGCGTCAATACCAAGGATGACAGGTTGGCTACTCACCAGTAGTAGCACCGCATCCAAGTACGAAATGTACGGCTCCAATGGCTCACCGAAACGACAATACACACTCACAACAAAAATCCTACCAAAATTACCCCCCAGGCTGAAACAAACACCAAAGTCAGTAGAATTCACCAAGGTGGACTCAATACTGACATCATTCTCAACTACAGCAGCAATTGCCCTGCTATCAGGAACTACCCGCACCCCTGCGGGCAATCCCAATGGCTCCAATGGCTCACCGAAACGACAATACACACTCACAACAAAAATCCTACCAAAATTACCCCCCAGGCTGAAACAAACACCAAAGTCAGTAGAATTCACCAAGGTGGACTCAATACTGACATCATTCTCAACTACAGCAGCAATTGCCCTGCTATCAGGAACTACCCGCACCCCTGCGGGCAATCCCCTTACACAACAATTGGTTGCGTAGGGTTCCTGAAGCAGGGAAATGCTGCTGCCACTTTCTTACATTATTTGACCCACATCACACATAGCTGCGTACGACCTCTGACAATTCAGCTGAAGAAGCTTGAAGGCTGACATTATTAATGTCTAGCCTTCGTCCGGGCAACAATGGCGCTGTACACCGGGCATGCCGGAGACATCATAAGATGCTCCGAAGGCTTGCCCTTAAACGCACAGTTGCGACAGTTCAGTGCATTGCTGCACTGAGCCACGCGATGGTCATTTTGCCCGCAACGACGGCAGACATCATCTTTTGCCCTACATTCAGCGACTCTATGATCGAATCCCAAGCAGCGGAAGCAACCCATAACCGGATTGAAACTCCTCACGCGGAACGAGAACCACTTGATGTAGCAGCGACCAACATCCAAGAGTATGGCCATGGCAGAGCCAGACCCCTCAAGGACAACGTTCACCGCTGCATCAGCGCTCACCGTCCACGGACGACTGACGATCTTCACTGTCTTACGGAAGACATCTAGGCTCATCCGCTCCTTGAAATTCATCTCATAGAGATCCCCCATAAATTCATCTGGTGAAATCTGCGCGTGGACCCCTTGGACGACAACTTTAGGACCAAGCCTATCGTTGACAGACACCTCTAGACCCACTTCGTTGAACTTCGCGTTCGCAGCTATTTTTCCCCGCTCAGCTACGGACGGGGTGCGTATTATCGCGCCGCCGCCACGTATAGGCTTCACCTCGTGAACGCGTACTCCAAGCGAAGGGCCGACCTCCTTAACCACCTGTTCGACCACGTCCTTCGACGTTTTTTCCGCATTTTTGCTGCGGACAACAAGTGACCAGGTCTCAACTGGTCTCGGCATCGGCTCAGGAGGCGACACATTCGTCTTCGGCGCAGCAACGCTCGGCACGCTCACCGGCGGGCGGACGGCCTTTATGGCAGCACTGAAGTCGCGAGCAGCGTCTATTTATTTATTTATTTATTTATTTATATAATTTATACCAATTAACTATTATTTTAGTAGAATTGATAAAAGACTTATTATATAATATAATACAACATAAAAAAGTATAATAATATAATAAAACTAATATTTAAAAGTAACAGTAAATATAAAAATAATGTAATATAAAATATAAAAAAATAGAAAGAAAAAAAAAAAAGAAACACAAGGTGAAAAATTTTTTTTGGTTAGCAAAAATAAGGAAATTAAGTTCTAAGAAGTCTCTGACCCGGTGGAGGAAATTTATTTGCACTATGCTAGCTATGCCCCAACTCACAGCCACATGTGGTCAGAGACTTCGGTTCCAAAGAGTGGGCGAACTCTTCCGTCCGCTCATCAATCCAAGAAGTGATTATCCAATCCGTTGTACACCATTTGCTTCTCTTAAGTAGCGCAGAATTGTTGAATTAAGTGCCGTGAAGAGACTTCAGGTGAGAGGACGTGATAAAGATTATTATAATTCATACATAATACACGAAACGGATCGTGAAGGGCATAGTTAGTTGTGCATCTATGCAAAGCTAAAGGGACAAAGTTTCTGGTAGTGCGTCGTGGGACGCTGAAACTAATGCGTCTGAGTAAGTCTGACGAATCAATTAAACCATTAATAAGTTTATGAAGAAAAACAGTCCCTAAAACAGTCCTGCGATGAGCTAAAGATGGAAGGTCAATCAAAAGGAGCCTTTCATGGTAAGACGGTAACCCAGTGTTGGGATTCCAATTGAGACCACGAAGCACAAATAGGAGAAATTGCTTCTGAATCGACTCAATGCGGTTTTGGTGTTTTATGTACTGTGGAGACCATACGCAACAACAGTATTCAAGAAGAGGACGTACAAGTGACGTGAAAAGAAGTTTGGTGATATAAGGGTCATTGAATTCTTTAGACCAACGTTTAATAAGTCCAAAAACACCTCTCGCCTTATTAACGACAGTTGAGACTTGTTGGATGAAGCAAAGCTTGAAGTCAAAGAGAACACCTAGGTCGTTAAACATAGAGACACGTTCTAGTTGGACATTATCTATCGAATAAATAAACAAGTGAGGTTTACTACGATGATAAGTCATAAACTTACATTTAGAACAATTCAGTAAAAGCAAATTCTGTGAACACCAAGAATACAATGAGTTTAGATCAGCTTGCAATTGGACATGCGAATCAGGCTCCTTGTACGAAAGACACAATTTAACATCATCGGCATACATAAGTACCCGAGAATGTGATATCGATAAGGGAAGGTCATTAATGAAGAGATTAAACAAAAGAGGACCAAGATGACTGCCTTGGGGGACACCAGAAGTTACTTGCACAAGGTCAGATGTAGCAGATTTAAACAACACACGTTGAGATCTATTTGTTAAATAGGATTTAATCCAATTTAGAAGAGCCAATGGGAAGCCCAAAAGATTCAATTTCAATAAAAGCAAGTGGTGGTAAACCGAGTCAAAAGCTTTACTGAAGTCAGTATATATGACATCGGTTTGAAAATGACCAACAAAGCCGCGGTTTACCAAACATGTGAATTCAAGGAGATTGGTACATGCTGACCTCCTTTTTAAAAACCCATGTTGAAAAGGTGACATCACCGACTTACAACTATGTTGCAAGCTTTCAATAATAATTTTTTCAAAAACTTTGGGAATCGCCGATTACTTGGATATACCTCTATAATTGGTTATATCCGACTTACTACCCTTCTTATGAAGAGGAATAATAAACGATTCCTTCCAAATAGAGGGGAACGAAACATTAAGAAGTGACAATTTGAAGAGTTTCAATAACGGCTTACACAACTATTTCGCATATTTAAGCACGCACCCTGGCACGTTATCAGGGCCGGGGGAAAAAGAATTTTTTACCGCCAATAAGTTTTTTAAGACACAATCATAATTAAAAAAAGGTGGAACAAAACCATTGATGGATGTTATTGGGTATGGATATGAGGTACCCAAAAAAATTGACGACGAGTAAGTTGTTTGGAAGAACTCGGCAAACAAGTTTGAAATTCCACGATCATCAGAAGCCGATTTGTCATCAAGGGAGAATGACGACGGGTATAACGCAGTTCTACGCTTTGAGTTAACAAATTTATAAAATGTTTTGGGGTCGCGTGAAAATTGACTTTTACAACGTGACAAGTATTTATTATAGCAGCTGTTATTAAGCGAGAAAAACTGAGAACGAACAACAGAGTATCTCGAAAAGTCAGACAAAGATCCAGACAATTTAAATTTTTTATAGAGTCTGGATTTGACATTTTTAAGATATGATAATTGACGGGAAAACCAAGGTGGACCAGAAGACATCGTTGGAGAAGAGTTAATTGGAACACAGACATTGAGAAGGCCATATAGAGTATCGTAAAAGAACTTAGTTCCCAATGTAATAACATTGCAACTATTTAATATAGACCAATCTGTCTGATCGATTAAAGAAATTAAAAGATCGAAATTAGTATTACGAAAACAAAGGTGCCTCTGAAGTGGGGCATTAGACGAAATGGAAGAGTGACAAGGTAGACAGAGGATTATACCTAACGTCGGGTGAAAAGAATCTTCCGGCAGAGACAATGGGTCACATCTAGACACAACAATACCATTTGAGTCGTTAGTCAATACAAGATCGAGAGATCTATTCATTGAATTGACGACTCCGTTCATCTGAAAAAGAGGTACATCTAAGAGATTATCTACAAAGTCATACTGCCCAGAAGGTATTAAGAAATTTGAATTACTGGAGTAGGACCAAGATATGTGAGGAAGGTTAAAGTCGCCGAGTACAATGAGAAAATCTCTGTCGTCTACAAGGTCATATATCGACTTTATCGACTCTACGTGATTCAAATACACCTCCATACCAGAACCCTGAGGAATATATGAACACGTAACGAAGACAGCTAGCTGAGCCAAACAGATCTTCACTCCAATAAATTCTAAATGAGTAACCTCGTCGAGTTGAATAGGTTCAGAGTGGAGACGTGAGTTTACAGCTATAAGAACACCACCTCCACGACGCGAAAGACGATCACGTCTGTAGGTGACGAACTTATCGCAAAAAATCTCGTTGCAAAATATGCCTTGGTGAAGCCAAGTTTCAGAAAAGGCAACGATGTCAACATCAAATGAAACACTATTTCTGTAGAGGTTGCTTAGTTTGGACAGTACACCCCTTACGTTTTGATAGGTAATCGAAAGATGGTCAGGAGACACAATTAGTTTTTTGGAATGGACGAAGTGGATGAAGTGGGACGAGACCTTTTTTTGGGCTTGAATTCGTGCACCACCATATCCGCAGGCCAAAACGCTGGGTCACATAAAGTTTTGAAAGCATCATTTGGAACACTAAGTTTAAATGATGCTATCTACCTAGGTGAAGAAAATGAAAATTTTTCAATTTTCACATCAGCGTTGATCTTGCAAGCAATAAACTCAGAAACAGTTTCACAACTGGTATCTGCAGACAATCGAGAAAGGAATATATGCTTTCTTGGTGCAACCACGTTGAGTGAAACTACTGGTGGTGAAACAATCACAACAGTAGGGGGTTCAGCAGATGAAATATCTGAGATAGCCGATAAGGGTAGAGAGGACGCCGGAGGAGGAGGCAGTTGTGGTGCCTTTTTTGACTTCATAGCCTTAGATTTAGCTTCTTTTGGAGAAGCTTGCCTGCCACGTTTAGAAGTAGAGGCAGTATCATTTACTGCCTGCACTTCAGTGGGTAATGATACGGGAGGCGGCACAGAAGTAGGGAAGAAGAGAGGTGAAGGAATTTGGACAGGGATGGAGACAGGTGATGGAGCAGTGGAAGGCATCGGAGAAGGGACTGTAGTAACGGCAGGGGAGGGAATAAGGGTGGAGACAGTGGTGGATTTAGAGGGAGGGGAAGAGACGCGAATAGGAGCAATAGGATTTGGCAAAGCTAGGTGAGTCAGAGGAGAGGGTGATAAAGACAACAGTGGCGGCTCGAAATCGTAATTGCCAAGCAAGTCAACTACCGTGTCACACTCAGCCGAAAGGTCTTTAACCACTTTATTAAATTTTAAAAATTTCTCACGAACCTGGCGATACATGGATGCGAAATCCGTTTGCCTTTTATAACACGCAGGACAGGACCATCTAAAGCCACCACAGACATTTTTTGTGGTATTGTCGCGGAGCCTATCGTGGTCACGGCCAGTGATCCCGGCGCATTTCATGTGACAAACGTTTTCACACATCCAGCAACTCATTGCGCGTTTATTGTCGCAATCGAAGGAATTCTTGCTTTTGCAAGAGTTACTACAGCAACTCATAGTAAATAAATTATTTATTTAAAATAACAAAAACAAAATAGAATAAAATGTGTGATACAAATAACACACTAAGCGAAATTGAATAAAAAAAAAAAAAGAAAATTGTGTAAACAACCTATTCAACTATGACGCACAAACGGGGTAATGAATTGTCAACAGTTGTGCTGTGAGAGAGAGAAGAGAAACAGCAGCAAAAAGAACAACTACAAAGGTATCAGTGGACTTTCGATTTGGATAAGCAAAAACAATGCATCAGCCAGACAAAATCAACACAAGAAAGTTTCAACGCAAAACTAAAATGGAGTCGCGCTCAGAAAACAGATGTTGTTTGAGTACTACAACAACGAAATTATGCAACTCTCAACAAAAACAAAAGTAAAGAGTACACTCAGAAGCAAAAACAAAATTCAAACACCGAAATATTTTAAATTGAATAGAAAATGCAAAAAATAAACAATAAAATGGGCACAGTTAAGCACAACTAACTTACCACAAGTTAGAAAAGCAACTAAACACAAATTAAATGAATGTATAAAAACAATTCCACAATTAATTACTAGAATTTATAATTTAAACACGGACCGAATAAAAACGCGTCTGTCTCACTTGAAGTCTCTCTCTCTAGCCGTCCTTTTAGGGGCTCATTCTCAGCGATCAGAGACATCAACATACCCTCATACTGACTGGTGTACTCTAAGAGGCAGCGCGCCACACCAGTCGACACGCCACTGCCTTCTTCGAAGACGCACTTCATCACCCCCGAAGTGATCGCCTTCATTTCATCTACCGCGGTCACCCCCTTGCGCCTAGCGCTAGAGGGACCAGCCGCCCGAGCAACAGGCTTGCCAGCCTGTGGCACAGCGAAACCACCAGCAACCTCCTTCTTGTTCAAGGCAGTTTCAGAAACTGCCTTCCCCATCCCCGACGCAGCCAAAAACGTCGCCGATGACGACGCTGCCGCAGAAGTGCTGGCGACGGAAGATACCACCGAAGTGACACTTCCAACGTCGCCAGCCTTCGACAATGTTTCGATAAGTGCTTTCGCACTTACCGCCTCCCGACCTCTCTTCCTGTTGTCCAACGACAACATAGACGACTCAGATGTCACCAAAGCAACATCATCCGACGAAGTCATCCCCTCGTCACTCGTCTGGCCACCATCGCCAGTCGCACGCTTCTTCCTGGGTCTCCCCATCGAAGCAAACAATATTGAGTGTTACCGCAAGTTTAACAAGTAAACAAGCTAATAAAACTCGCAAGCAAAAAACAACCGTTCACTTATAGCAACAAAATCTATTGTAAGCACAATAGAATGTGACGCACAAAAGAGAACGCAAAAGAAACCGGTAAGGACGCTATAGTCGAGTATACTCGACAATATAATACCCTGCATACACAGTAGGTGGTGCAACACCCTAAATCTACAAAAAAATGTTGATTTGACATCGCCCGATCGAATATTGTTGAAAATATCAAGTAAATTGGTCAAAAAAAGTGGAATTTACGAAAAATTTGAGTTTGTAGGTCATTGAGGGGTAACTTTCGAACAGGGGGGAATTTTGTGGTATGCAGTTTTAAAGATATATATTTACTGAGCTTGTATACAAAATTTCATGTTCATACCTTTATTAGTTTTGGAGATATTGCTTTTTATAGAAAACAACTGGGGGAGGGGAAATCAAGGGGAGGGGGAAAAATTGTGGTATGCAGTTTTGTAGAACTCTTCATGCTGAGTCTACATACCGACTTTCATGTTTCTATCTCTTCGGGTGTTCGAGTTATAACGTTCGATCTCCCCGATTTTTATTTAACGTGGCGTGTACCTATAGTAAGGTTTACTACCACGGCACCCTAATGTTAAGCATGTGGTGCATGGACTTGTCAGCATCCCCATTTGACATAAGCCAAACAGGTACCTATTCGAAATTGTGCCGCACTTGGTCACAATTTCCCCTTAGGTGGAGGGCGAATCTAGACACCTCTGCTGCTCTCTGGATCGCAGCATCCGAGTTGTTTTCAAGAAGAAATCTTGAGAACGATGCAACTCACACATCAAGCCGAAGACTTTACTCGCTTGAGTATTAACCACAACCACCAGCGTTGCACCATATACATGGTCCTCACCAATAAGTAGCCAAACCATAGACTACCGAAGCAGTCCATGGTCCGGGGCAGCTACTTCCCGCTGTACCAAATAAACCTTTGGTCCGGTTTCGTGTTGTTACTAGATATTTGTGTATTGATAGTAGTGAGTGTGATAAGTAATAGCAACAACACTACCAAGTTCGAGTCCAAGTGACTCCAAGCATTGGTGAGCTTGTGCACCTCTCTGATCTGCTACATAGCTAGGCTATGCATTGCTCATCTAGCAGGACGTGAACCTTCAGAGTTGGATGACTGGCCACATTTCTTCAAGACGCGGAGTTGGCGTTTGTGTATTCTTTTTTGTGCCAAGACCGTTCCCTTGATGGTGGTTTCGCTAGATAGTAGATAGGGACACACACATGGTCTCGGATCTCTCCGAAGTTTATTTAACGTGGGATATACCACAATGTGGTTTAAACCCACGGTGCTCCAATATACGTACGGTGCTCATAGGCACCATTCGTACGCAATTGCACAGCGAGCATGGATTAATGCGCCAGCTAACGCTCCTTTGAAAAACTGCTGAAAAATACAGCAGAGTTCATCGGTACCAAATTAATTGCATGCTTGTCGGGCATGCAATACCCCTTGGTGAGGGGCGAGGTTCATCTAAAAACCTCTGCTGATCTTGGGTCACAGCACCCGGTTGAAACGCAACTCCACGCCGAGATTTGCATCTCTACCTGCGACTTGGGTTACCACAACCACCACGATACTCCCACAAGGGGGCCTACCGCTCGGTCAGGACAGGACTGCAAGCAGTCCTGTGGGCTCCCGACCTCCCGTGGTACCAATTTGGGGCTTGGTCAACCCACCTCTTCAGTCCCGACAGACTCGGATGAGGCCACCTGGTGCCAGTTTTGACTCAACAGCCCGGGACTGGCAACCCATACACTCACCGCCTATTGTGGTACCGCTCTCCTCCTACGTCTGTCAAAGATGGCACGCGCCAACACGTCCAGTCTTCTACGTCTCAGGGGGGTTTCCATCGCTGCCGTCACACGCCAAACGCCGTCAGTCATGCGGATGCCAAGTCCATCGAGGTCTCGCAAATCTGCATAGAGGGGGCAGTCACACAGCACGTGGAGCCAGTCATCGCTATCAGCACCGCATGAGCATGCGGGCGATTCACTGGGACTCATTCTCTACAGAAATGCGTTAAGCGATCCGTGGCCCGTCAGCAAGAAGCTGGCACGCATCGAAAAACCGAAGTCTCTCGAGCTATAGACGAACCTGACGTCGGGGAGATATCGGTGAGTAACCCGGCCCGGGCTCTCACTATCGTCCCACCGCGATTGCCACTCGCGCATTACTTGTTCGTCTAGCCGTGCCAGTTTCTGCTTCCAGCTCAGATTTGCCAGATCTTCGCCGTACAGCCAATCGCTTTCCTCCAGCGGGTAGTCACGCTTGAGTTTGAATCTGATTGCCAATTTCTTGGCAACCAGGTCAAACGGGGGAGCTCCAGCAAGAACCTGCAGTGCCACAGTGGACACTGTTCGGCATACCGGTAGGCATCCAAGCAGGACGAGCCTTTGGCATGACAAGAGTCGCTTGCGCGCGACAACTTGTTTCGACGTAACGCCGTACCAAACCGAGGCACCAAACAGAGCACAAGGCTCCATGAGTCCGGCATATATGGTCCGCTTGTCGCGAGGACTGAGACCCCAGTCGACTCGCAGTACGCGTGCCAAAGCACTTACGACTCCAGTCAGCCTACCGCGTAAGCACGCGATATGCGGGTGAAAACTCAACCGCTCGCCGACTGTGATGCCAAGGTACCGATATTTGTCAATGTACCGTAGACTTGCTCATGCAAGTTGTACTGTAGGGCGCCTATTTGGTGACAAAAGACCTTTCAGCAACATGACTGCCGTCTTGCTCGTTGACACTGTCACGCCAACTTCGCGTCCCCAAGCGTCTACGATGGAAGAGTAGCAAGTCGTCTTCCAGCAACGGAACAACGCGTGGGTGTTTCCACTCGGCGGGGAAGTATCCTGTCTGGAGGCACCTTGTATACAGGGCTGTCAAGTGCTCGGGTATGGCGCGCCACACTGCCTTGCAAATGGCACCAGTGATGCCGTCTAAACCAGGAGCGCGTCTGCTGCTCAGACTGGCGACACGGTCATCAACCTCGACAGCAGCAAGCGTCGGTGGTGACATTGGAGCCATATCCGGGACGGCCGCGGGTACTGCGGACTCCGTAACTGGGAAAAAGTTACGGAGGAGTAGCCGCGCACAGTCGTGCCAGGTTACAACTGTGCCGCCATCAGACCGAAGGCATCCAATGTCGGTGCTCTTTTTGCGTCCACGGCAAATCCTGTAAGCGCGCCCCCATGGGTCACCAGTGTGCTCGTTCACGTAATGCCTCCAATGCTGCTCCTTCGCCGACAGGATGAGCTTCTTGTATTGCGCTACGGCAAGCCGTAGTGCGGGCGCAAGAAGCTCAGCATCGACGTTGCCACATCGTCGTGCATCCTGGAGCCGACGCCTCAGTCTCCTGACCTCTTGGCGCTTCGAAGATAACTCGGCGGTCCACCAAGCTACCTTCAAACGGGCTCTTGGCGGTCTGCGACCTAGCGCATGATCGCACGCAAAGTGCACCATGCGTCGCAGCGCAGCAGCCTGGTCGTCCAACGGCGTTTCCGCGAAGTCCTCGGGCAATTCCGCTATCCTTCTTGCCACTACGTCCTCAAACTATCGCCAATCTGCATTTGCAAGATTCCAGGACGCAACAGGAGCAAAGCTCTCAACTGTGCTGGGGGTATGCGTCACCATAACATTAATAATGTTATGGTCGCTGAGCTCCCACTCGTCTACTCTCCAGTCATATGCGGCCCACATAGACGCTGCGTGATTGACGATGGTTACGTCGATATCGCTCTGGCCTCGGCGATTATCAAACGTGTACGACTCACTGAACTGATTAAGCACGCCGGCTCTATTCAGCAGGATCCAATCAGACAGCAGCTCACCCCGGGCATGGTTCGTGTGCCTCCGAGCGAACTCGGAAAGCTTACTGAACCAAGTGGGGGATACTGCATTCGCGTCGAGTCCAAGGATGACGGGCGTGCTGCTAGCCAGTAGCAGCACCGCATCCATGTACATGAGGTACGGTTCGATGTTGGCTTCGAATTGGCAGTATACGGAGCTCAGGAAGATTGAGCCAAATCTTCCAGTGACACTCACGCATACGCCAAATTCCGTGGCAAGTGACAGCATACAGATGGCATCTGGGTCGTCGATGATGACTGCTGCTTTCCCTCGTCGGTCGGAGAACACACGCATCCCAGCTGGGAAGCCCGTGATCCGACCCGCCACGTCGACGTAGGGCTCCTGGACAAGTGCGAACAGATGGCCAGAGTCACGCATGCGGACTTCTAGCTCGATGGCAGCAGCTCGGCCTCGACCACAATTAGCTTGGATGAAGCTAAACATATTAATGTCTAGCTTGCACCCTCGCTAGTACGGCAGCGTAGATAGGGCATGCGCCGCTGAGCATGTGATGCCCAGACGGTTGTCCTCGGAAGCGGCAATTTCGGCAGTCCACCGGTAGCACACACTTCGCTGCATTGTGGCCGCTCTGTCCGCACTGTCGGCAGACAGTCTCCTTCAGGCGGCAATCAGCGACTTTGTGATCAAAGCCAACACACCTATGGCAAGCATATGTCCTGACGAGAGAGCGGGTTCTGTACGAGAACCACTTGATATAGACTCGAGCGCCATCGAGAATACCATGCGCCTTCTCGCTCACTTCCAATGACACGTTCACCGTCGTGCCATCTGTCACCGACCATGGCTTGGTCTCCAAGTGAACAGACTTTGTGAACTCCGCCTGTGTCATATGCTCCTGGAAGTTGTTCACGTACAGCTCCGACATAAATGCTTCTGGTGTGATGGCTGTGTCCACATCATGGACTATCATCCGCGGCATCAGCTCCTTGCTGGGAGCGACGTCCAGGCCAGCCTCCTTGAAGCGCGCGCGGCAGCGTACGTGGCGACCGGTCCGGTCGCGCGGGCGGCAGCTGGGGCAGCAGGAGGCGGCGGCGTCCTCGCGGTGGTGGCGGCGGCAGTCGCAATGCGCACGTTCTCGAGTGCCAACGCCATGACGAGCTTGTCATAGCAAAGAGAATTATATATAACAAGAGACCGAAGCTCGCTCACGGAGAGCTTTCAAAAAAAAGTAAGGTACACAGATTGGCGGAAAAAGCTCCAACATCAGCGCAAAACTTTTAGAACGAGAGGGAATAAAAAAGAAGTATGTCTTATTCGGTCGGGAAGGCATGGCTGACATTCAGTATGAGCAAGCAATGCGTGAGAAAATTTGCTTGGGCCAGCGACCAAATCTACGTAAATTTATATTTTGCGCATATTGTAGGCAATGAAAATGTTAATTTTTAAATTATTTTATTGATTTTTCAAAATACTCTGATTTGATTAAAGGCGTTATAACGAACAGCCTAGTGAAAGAATTATATTTTAATCTTTATCAGAAGCATTTTTTTTGCCAATTGAAAATATTGCTTTTGGCAAAATAGCCGCCAAAATCAGTTTTTGCTATTTTTCATGGTTCTGAAAAATGTCAATTTTTTATTTTTATATATTTTTAATGTCTTCTACAAATTGTTGTATATTAGTTATCTAATATGGTTTTTACAATTCTTTTAATTATAGTTTGGCCATAATATTAATATTAAAATTCATTTTTTGGGACAGGGACATACATCAGTGCTTGTGCGAGCAAAGCGACCGAATCGCTGCGCTGCTGGCTCAAGACTGAAATTTGCGCACAGCCAAACTCAGCCCGCTAACATACGAATGTTTGCTTCTTTCTTTCTGTTAAGCTGTTACAGTATAGTTAACAGCTGCCTGATTTTGAACAGTACCTGAACATGTCACTTATGTTATACACCCATTCACAACACATACGGCAATTTATCGTTCAGCCAACCGCAAATATAAATGCCATATGTGTTGTGTGTACGCTTTGTTACATAAGCAAAGCAAATGTTCAAATTGTGTATCAATGTTTTGAATAATAACACACAAACTTATGCACAATTAGTTTGTGTATTAGGTTGTGTGTTATTATTATAGGCTGAAATAAAAATATATATAAACAATAATAATGAAAAACTAGTAAGGGCGGTATAGTCGAGTATAGTCGAGTATACTCGACAATATAATACCCTGCACTAATGATAGGCGGTGCCACACCCTCAATCTACGAAAACATACTGATCTGACGTCGCCTATTCGAATAGTGTTCAAAATATCAAGAAAATCGGTGAAAAAATGTGGATTTTACGAAATATTTAAGTTTGTCGGTCTCTGAGGGGTAGCCATCAATAAGGCGGGAGACTTGTGGTATGCAGTTACTGATAATTAAGTGTTAATGTTAACAGCTGCAAAAAACAAACACCGTTTCATACAAAAGCAAGTCACTTCGGTCTCTAGTTATATTTAATTCTCTTTGCGTCATAGCGTGACATCGCCTCGAAAACGGCGCATGACGCAGCGGTCGACATCCCTCCTGTCAGGATTGCTCCCTGGACAGCCTGTCGCGTGGCGGTCAGTTCTGCGAGGACTGCAGATTGGCCGGCAGCAACGATCGACGTTGCGCGACAGGTTTCGGGGACGGCGGCGGCGACTGCCCGCGTTGGCCCATGACGGGCGGCGCGTTCGGCGGCCTTGGCGGTGGCCATGGCCTTCGCAACGGCGGCGGTGACGACGGACGTCAGCGGTCCGTCCTCTTCGTCAGCGGTGGCAGCGTCTCTGCGCGCGGCGCGGGCGGCGGCGGCGGCGGCGGCAGCGGGTGACGTAGGTACGTCGTCATCCTCAACGATTACAGCTGCGTCATCAGCGCTGGGCGGGGCCAGTTGCAGTCGCAACGGCGGTACAGTGGCGGCGGGGGAGCGGGGGACAGCGAACGGCTGTTCAGCGTCAGCGGGGGCGGCGGGCTGCAAATCAGCCTGCAGCGACGCATTCTGAGATCCCGGTGGGGATGCGGGCAGCGGCGGCAGGCCCTCGCCTGCACCACGCGCCAACTTCTTGGCATTCGATTTAGGCCGCGGCTTCCTCCTCTTATTGCTGCCGGCATCACTAGTGCCGCAGCTGCAGACGTCACTGCTGACGTCCATGGACGAATCCATGACGGTTCTCCTTCTCGCTTGCACACTCTCTTCAGACAACGCTCTCGGAAAACGACGGGTAGGTGGCGTACTTCCGGTTGGCGAAAAAGCTGTCGCTGGGTGGCGCTGCGCACTTAGCAGATACACAAACCGAAGTTTGTGTCCGTACTAAGGCAAATGTTCGCACTTAGATGGCGCTGCACAAATAAGTGTAAAAGCTGCACGTGCGAGTGCGCTGTTTTGTTTACGCAAAACTTTGCGTAAACAAATATGCGTGTGAAGCAGACGACGAAAAAACGCCGTTACTTACACAAACACTGTGTACACAAGTGACACGTGTCACTTGTTTGTCAAACGCGTAAACAAGTTACCGCTTGTACAAAAACAATACACACTGCGTGCCAGATGTTGTTTACTCCAACTCGAGTAAACAAGGTGCCGTTATCGAAACGAATAACACAATACCGTTGGCGACAATTAATTGCAAGCAAAACACACTCGAATTTAAATTTGTCCGCGGCGGCGAAAACACGTCTGCTCAGCACGACTGTTGATCGACGAATAGTAGATAGGGACAAGTTACTCGATTGGTTTTACATGAGCACCTACCAAAATTTGGTCTAATCTCATGGCATTCAAAATGCAACGGATTGCTGGTTAGCTGGTGTCTAACCTGACGACAATCAACGCCCTGGAGCAACTCCACCGCGAGCACAGGCTCTACCCGCATTTGGGTGTTAAACCACAGCCACCACGATGCTCCCACAAGGGGGCCTACCCGACGGTCAGGACAGGACTGCAATGAAGCAGCCCTGTGGGCTCCTGACCTCCCGTGGTACCAGAATATGCATACATATACGGAGCCACGCGCCTGCACGTATCTTCATACGCACATACCCGCGCTCAACACATACATACACACAGCCTCTGGTCAGGCCTCGTACAGAAGTACTACCAATTTGAACTCCAAACAGTTCTGGGGTTGGTGGCCCCACAGCAATTTCGCCAGATAGTAAATGACATGAAAGTCACCAGGGTTTAACGTGAGCGTCCGTGAGGGGCAGTCTCACGGTGCCAAGCACAGGATTGATAAACGTCAATCAACGTCCCCACAGGCATACGCCCGCAGGTACCAATTCGAAGTAATGTTTGTTTGGTCATACACATCCTCCTTGGTTGGGAGCCGAGGCCTATCTGAAACCTCTGCCGATCTCTGGGTCATGGCACCCGGTTGTAATGGACAACTCCACCCCGAGCTCTAGGCTCTACCCGCATTTGGGTATTTAAAATTGCTGTCCCATGTTAGCCCACAAGGAGCCACATGGTACCAGAATATGCATACATACACGGAGCCACGCGCCTGCACGTATCTTCATACGCACATGCCCGCGCTCAACATATACACATACACAGCCTCTGGTCAGGCCCCGTACAAAAGTACTACCAATTTGAACTCCAAACAGTTCCGGCTTGGTGACCAAAGGGGAGGGGAGGGTGGTTAGGGAAAAGGTAGTGGGGAAAGGGACAGTTGAACACAGCTGTATGGAATAGTATGAGCGTAGGTGAACACCTACACTAAGGTGGCACAGCATGTTCATGGCATGGCTTTCTCACTGTTAAGAGCGAGACCTATTCCTGTCTCTTCCGAAAAGACGGCATTAATATTTTTAAACGATATACGGCCAGCATGTGAGGAGTGAAACACATCCTCTCGCCCATTGAAATACCAAGGTACTTAACCTCCTTGACATATTTCAACCGAACATTGTTCATCGTGACAATCGGACTTCGATCGGACAACTTGCCTTTCAGCAACATTGTCACGGTCTTGTCCATTGCCACGCTGACTCCAACACCATTGCCCCAATCGGACACGATGCTAAGACATGATTCTGCCTTCAGTTCGATCCCACGACGCGATGGCGCCTCAATCAAAATGAGCAAGACATCAGCATACGCACAACACTTGCATTCAACTTCGAGCACACGCAACAGAGAGTCCATCATCAGGTTCCAAATAAATGGACCACAGATGGAGCCCTGAGGGCAGCCACGAACCACATCAATACACACACTTTCATTCAAACCATTCACACATGCACGTCTGTGCGAAAAATAGCTCTTCCAGAGAGCCATTTCTCGACAGCCCCATTCACTCAACCTCATTAACACCCTTTCCCAGCTTAGGTAGTCGAATGCACCTTTGAAATCTACAAAGATGCCCAACACATACTTACAATCACTCGAACTTACACATTCACTCACATATCTCCACGCATCCTCCACACATTTTCCTCTAGTAAAGGCAAACTGTCTCGGTGACAGTTGCCCAGACACACATTCCTGAAGCCTTTCTACCAGAATCCTTTCCAGCACTTTGCCAAGTGCTGGAAGGAGGCTGATGCCCCGATATGATCTAGGATTGCTCCTGACCCTATCAGGCGACTTCAAAAACACAACCATTTTTGCACACTTCCACTCACGGGGAAAATACCCCTCACTAACACACTTACCGAATAAAACATTCAAATAGTCTGGAATGGCAATCCAGATACTTTTGCACATCTCACCGGTAAATCCATCCAGGCCAGGAGACTTCTTTGAATTAAGCATCTGAAAGGCCAGTTCCAGCTCATCCAACCAGAGCGGAACAGTTGGAAGATCCACACTAGGTGGATGATCCAACTGCCCCACTCGCGGAAAGAACTCATTCAACAGAACATTCATACAGTCATACCATGTAGTCAACTGAGTGTCGGCTACACGTAGACTACTCACATCCGTCACCCTACCATTTCTTCTACATATTCTGTAAACATGACCCCAAGGATCATGTTTATTACGCTCAACAAACGCTCTCCATTCATCTTCTTTCACTCTTACAAGCAATAACTTGTACTCTTTCAAACATCGACTATACTCCAGCCTAAGCTGGGCCACATTTTCAGCGCCAGCATTTCTGCCCCTTTGGAATCTCTTCCGCAGGTGGCGGCAATGCCGACGCTTCGCACTCAGTTCATGCGTCCACCATCTAAGACGCTTGAGGTTTGCCTTGCGGCATCTTTCAAACATGTCATCATTCACCTGCGTCATCCATCTATTCACACACGTAACTTGCTCATCAACATTCATAGTGCGGAATGTATCCAGGGACACATCCACAGCTTCACTCACAAACACTCCATACTGGAGCCAATTCACACCACAGGTACGCCCCCTACACGTTCACGCTGCTGTTCGGGGGTAAATGTTACCACAACCTCGATGAGATTGTGGTCACTTATCCCTAACCCGCCCCTAATCTGCCATACAAAATCAAACATTCGCATTGCTGCCTCATTCGCAAAAGTAACATCAATGTCGCTTCTACCCATTGGGCCGTCGAATGTGTGCCATGAATGTCTGGACACTTTGCTGAACCATAACGGGGACGATGCATTCGCGTCAATACCAAGGAGGACAGGTTGGCTACTCACCAGTAGTAGCACCGCATCCAAGTACGAAATGTACAGCTCCAATGGCTCACCGAAACGACAATACACACTCACAACAAAAATCCTACCAAAATTACCCCCCAGGCTGAAACAAACACCAAAGTCAGTAGAATTCACCAAGGTGGACTCAATACTGACATCATTCACAACTACAGCAACATTTGCCCTGCTATCAGGAAATACCCGCACCTCTGCGGGCAATCCCCTTACACAACCATTGGTTGCGTAGGGTTCCTGAAGCAGGCCAATGCTGCTGCCACTTTCGCACATTATTTGACCAATATCACACATAGCTGCGTACGACCTCTGACAATTCAACTGAAGAAGCTTGAAGGCTGACATTATTAATGTCTAGCCTTCGCCCGGGCAACAATGGCGCTGTACACCGGGCATGCCGGAGACATCACAAGATGCTCCGAAGGCTTGCCCTTAAACGCACAGTTGCGACAGTTCAGTGCATTGCTGCACTGAGCCACGCGATGGCCATTTTGCCCGCAACGACGGCAGACATCATCCTTTGCCCTACATTCAGCGACTCTATGATCGAATCCCAAGCAGCGGAAGCAACCCATAACCGGATCGAAACTCCTCACGCGGAACGAGAACCACTTGATGTAGCAGCGACCAACATCCAAGAGTATGGCCATGGCAGAGCCAGACCCCTCAAGGACAACGTTCAGCGCTGCATCAGCGCTCACCGTCCACGGACGACTGACGATCTTCACTGTCTTACGGAAGACATCTAGGCTCATCCGCTCCTTGAAATTCATCTCATAGAGATCCCCCATAAACTCGTCTGGTGAAATCTGCGCGTGGACCCCTTGGACGACAACTTAAGGACCAAGCCTATCGTTGACCGACACCTCGAGACCCACTTCACTGAACTTCGCGTTCGATGAAATTTTTCCCCGCTCAGCTACGGACGGGGTGCGTATTATCGCGCCGCCGCCACGTATAGGCTTCACCTCGTGAACGCGTACTCCAAGCGAAGGGCCGACCTCCTTAACCACCTGTTCGACCACGTCCTTCGACGTTTTTTCCGCATTTTTGCTGCGGACAACAAGTGACCAGGTCTCAACTGGTCTCGGCATCGGCTCAGGAGGCGACACATTTGTCTTCGGCGCAGCAACGCTCGGCACGCTCACCGGCGGGCGGACGGCCTTTATGGCAGCACTAAAATCGCGAGCAGCGTCTAGCCGTCCTTTTAGGCGCTCATTCTCTGCGATTAGTGACATCAACATACTCTCATACTGACTGGTGTACTCTAAGAGGCAGCGCGCCACACCAGTCGACACGCCACTGCCTTCTTCGAAGACGCACTTCATCACCCCCGAAGTGATCGCCTTCATTTCATCTACGGCGGTCACCCCCTTGCGCCTAGCGCTAGAGAGACCAGCCGCCCGAGCAACAGGCTTGACAGCCTGTGGTACCACAAACCCACCAGCGACGTCCTTTTTATTCAAGGCAGTTTCGGAAACTGCCTTCCCCATACCCGACGCAGCCAAAAACGTCGCCGATGACGACGCTGCCGCCGAAGTGCTGGCGACGGAAGATACCACCGAAGTGACATTTCCAACGTCGCCAGCCTTCGACAATGTTTCGATAAGTGCTTTCGCAGTTACCGCCTCCCGATTTCTCTTCCTGTTGTCCAACGACAACATCGACGACTCAGATGTCACCGAAGCAACATCATCCGACGAAGACATCCCCTCGTCACTCGTCTGGCCACCAATGCCAGCCACACGCTTCTTCTTGGGTTTCCCCATCGCAGCCAACAACTCAAAAGTTTACCGCAAGTTTAACAAGTAAACAAGCTAATAAAACTCGCAAGCAAGAAACAACCGTTCACTTATAGCAACAAAATCTATTGTAAGCACAATAGAATGTGACGCACAAAAGATAACGCAAAAGAAACCAGTAAGGACGCTATCTTCAGCAAGGCTGAAGCTATAATACTTTTCACTTTGTGTCACTATAAAAAAAACTAAATGAATAGTTTTCTTGCCTCCCTAACAACATAACTGTAATGTTTCAAGTCAATTCGTTAAAAAACAAAAAATTTTTCCATACAAAGGGTCAAGTTAAGCTATAAGTGGGCGTGGCCATGCCCACTTTTGATCAAAATAGTTTTCATTCCTCCCTAAGAGCATAACTGCAAAGTTTCAAGTCAATTGGTTAAAAAACAAAAAAGTTTTCCATACAACGGGTCAATTTTCGCTATAAGTAGGCGTGGCTACGCCCACTTTTGGTTAAAATAGTTTTCATTCCTCCCTAAGAACATAACTGTAAAGTTTCAAGTCAATTGGTTAAAAAACAAAAAAGTTTTCCATACAAAGGGTCAATTTAAGCTATAAGTGGGCGTGGCCATGCCCACTTTTTATCAAAATAGTTTTCATTCCTCCCTAAGAGCATAAGTGCAAAGTTTCAAGTCAATTGGTTAAAAAACAAAAAAGTTTTCCATACAACGGGTCAATTTTCGCTATAAGAGGGCGTGGCCACGCCCACTTTTGGTCAAAACTGATTTCATTCCACCCTAAGAACAATCCTGTAAAGCTTCAAGTCAGTTGGTTAAAAAGCAAAAAAGTTTTCCATACAACGGGTAAATTTTCGCTATAAAAGGGCGTGGCCACGCCCACTTTTGGTCACAATAGTTTTCATTCCTCTCTAAGAACATAACTGTAAAGTTTCAAGTCAATTGGTTAAAAAACAAAAAAGTTTTCCATACAACGGGTCAATTTTCGCTATAAGTGGGCGTGGCTACGCGTGGTTACGCCCACTTTTGGTCAAAATAGTTTTCATTCCTCCCTAAGAACATAACTTTAAAATTTCAAGTCAATTGGTTAAGAAACAAAAAAGTTTTCCATACAACGACGTGAATATGGCTTCTCTTCCTCTTCTTCATTTTGTATGGGAGCTACCAGTTCCAGATGTCCAATCTCAATGAAACTTTTAGGCATGTAGTCGGACCATGTAAAACTACTATGTTTAAAATTTCAGCACTCTATTGTACAAAACAAAAAAGTTTTCCATACAACGATTCAAGTTTTGTTCACTTTTCTTCTTCTTTTCGTATGGGAGCTACCTGTTCCAATAATCCGATCATGCTGGTTCCGACGAATGATTCATCGTAATAAATTCTAAGACTCTGTGCAAAGTTTCAGCTCGATAGCTTCAAAACTGAGGGACAAGTTTGCATACATACAGACAGACAGACAGACCGACAGACATACGGACATTGCTAAATCAACTCGTCTTGTCGTCCTGATCAAGAGTATATATACTTTATATAGCCGGAAATTAATATTTCGATCTGTTACAAACTCCGTGACAAAGTTAATATACTATTTCACATAAGTGAAAAGTATAAAAAGTGCTGAGTCACGCCAGATGTTGCTTACAACTTGTGTGACAACAACAACAACAACGCACTTGATATACGGTAAACCGTTAAGGCAAGCAGAAAAATACTTCGAAATAATAAAATAAATTTATTATCACGCAGCGAAAACACGTCTGAACACTTCGAGAGCTGAACAGCGAATGTGTAGAAAGGGACACACACACATGTGCTCGGATCTCTCCGAAGTTTATTTAACGTGGGATGTACCACAATGTGGTTTAAACCCACGGTGCTCAAATATGCATACAGTGCGCATAAGCGCACTAGTACACACATTGCACAGTGAGCCTGGAACAATGCGCCTGCTAACGCCCCTTTGAAAACTGCTGAAAAATACAGCAGAGTCCATCGGTACCAAATTAATTGCATGCTTGTCGGGCATGCAATACCCCTTGGTGAGGGGCGAGGTTCATCTAAAAACCTCTGCTGATCTTGGGTCACAGCACCCGGTTGAAACGCAACTCCACGCCGAGATTTGCATCTCTACCACCACGATACTCCCACAAGGGGGCCTACCGCTCGGTCAGGACAGGACTGCAAGCAGTCCTGTGGGCTCCTGACCTCCCGTGGTACCAATTTGGGGCTTGGTCAACCCACCTCTTCAGTCCCGACAGACTCGGATGAGGCCACCTGGTGCCAGTTTTGACTCAACAGCCCGGGACTGGCAACCCATACACTCACCGCCTATTGTGGTACCGCTCTCCTCCTACGTCTGTCAAAGATGGCACGCGCCAACACGTCCAGTCTTCTACGTCTCAGGGGGGTTTCCATCGCTGCCGTCACACGCCAAACGCCGTCAGTCATGCGGATGCCAAGTCCATCGAGGTCTCGCAAATCTGCATAGAGGGGGCAGTCACACAGCACGTGGAGCCAGTCTTCGCTATCAGCACCGCATGAGCATGCGGGCGATTCGCTGAGACTCATTCTATACAGAAATGCGTTAAGCGATCCGTGGTCCGTCAGCAAGAAGCTGGCACGCATCGAAAAACCGAAGTCTCTCGAGCTATAGACGAACCTGACGTCGGGGAGATATCGGTGAGTAACCCGGCCCGGGCTCTCACTATCGTCCCACCGCGATTGCCACTCGCGCATCACTTGTACGTCTAGCCGTGCCAGTTTCTGCTTCCAGCTCAGATTTGCCAGATCTTCGCCGTACAGCCAATCGCTTTCCTCCAGCGGGTAGTCACGCTTGAGTTTGAATCTGATTGCCAATTTCTTGGCAACCAGGTCAAACGGGGGAGCTCCAGCAAGAACCTGCAGTGCCACAGTGGACACTGTTCGGCATACCGGTAGGCATCCAAGCAGGACGAGCCTTTGGCATGACAAGAGTCGCTTGCGCGCGACAACTTGTTTCGACGTAACGCCGTACCAAACCGAGGCACCAAACAGAGCACAAGGCTCCATGAGTCCGGCATATATGGTCCGCTTGTCGCGAGGACTGAGACCCCAGTCGACTCGCAGTACGCGTGCCAAAGCACTTACGACTCCAGTCAGCCTACCGCGTAAGCACGCGATATGCGGGTGAAAACTCAACCGCTCGCCGACTGTGATGCCAAGGTACCGATATTTGTCAACGTACCGTAGACTTGCTCCTGCAAGTTGTACGGTAGGGCGCCTATTTGGTGACAAAAGACCTTTCAGCAACATGACTGCCGTCTTGCTCGTTGACACTGTCACGCCAACTTCGCGTCCCCAAGCGTCTACGATGGACATCAGATGCGTGCCACGTCTTTCCAGATCCGCACGAGCATTGCCCGTGACGAAGAGTAGCAAGTCGTCTGCATACGCGCTGAACGTACACCACGGTTCCAAGCGCTGGAGAAGCGAGTCCATCATCATGTTCCATATGCATGGACCACTGATGGACCCCTGTGGGCAACCTCGTGTCACCGGAACAGTGACTTCTCCATACCTGCTGACCATACTTGCGCTCCTGCCAGAGAAGTAGCTCTGCCACAAGTTAGTTTCCTGACAGCCGTACTCACGTAGCTTCCGCATCACGGCATCCATGGTCGAATGCGCCTTTGAAATCGACGAAAATTCCGAGGACATAATATTCTGGGCAGGTAGCAACTGTGCTCACCACGTGCCTCCAGGCATCTTCCACAGAACGTCCAGGTCGGAATCCAAATTGCCATCTGTGCCCGGTTGGCAGCACATCTTGTAGTCGGGTGACCATGATACCCTCAAGCACTTTGCCAAAGACTGGCAACAGACAGATACCACGATAAGAAGCAGGGTCGCCCCTGTCCTTATCGTGTCCCTTGAGTAACGGAACAACGCGAGGGCGTTTCCACTCGGCGGGGAAGTATCCTGTCTGGAGGCACCTTGTGTACAGGGCTGTCAAGTGCTCGGGTATGGCGCGCCACACTGCCTTGCAAATGGCACCAGTGATGCCGTCTAAGCCAGGAGCGCGTCTGCTGCTCAGACTGGCGACACGGTCATCAACCTCGACAGCAGCAAGCGTCGGTGGGGACATTAGAGCCATATCCGGGACGGCCGCGGGTACTGCGGACTCCGTAACTGGGAAAAAGTTACGGAGGAGTAGCCGCGCACAGTCGCGCGCACAACTGTGCCGCCATCAGACCGAAGGCATCCAATGTCGGTGCTCTTTTTGCATCCACGGCAAATTCTGTAAACGCGCCCCCATGGGTCACCAGTGTGCTCGTTCACGTAACGCCTCCAATGCTGCTCCTTCGCCGACAGGCTACGGCTTGCAGTAGCGCAATACAAGAAGCTCAGCATCGACGTTGCCACACCGTCGTGCATCCTGGAGCCTACGCCTCAGTCTCCTGACCTCTTGGCGCTTCGAAGATAACTCGGCGGTCCACCAAGCTACCTTCAAACGGGCTCTTGGCGGTCTGCGACCTAGCGCATGATCGCACGCAAAGTGCACCATGCGTCGCAGCGCAGCAGCCTGGTCGTCCAACGGCGTTTCCGCGAAGTCCTCGGGCAGTTCCGCTATCCTTCTTGCCACTACGTCCTCAAACCATCGCCAATCTGCATTTGCGAGATTCCAGGACGGCACAGGAGCGAAGCTCTCAACTGTGCTGGGGGTGTGCGTCACCATAACATTAATAATGTTATGGTCGCTGAGCTCCCACTCGTCCACTCTCCAGTCATATGCGGCCCACATAGACGCTGCGTGATTGACGATGGTTACGTCGATATCGCTCTGGCCTCGGCGATTATCAAACGTGTACGACTCACTGAACTGATTAAGCACGCCGGCTCTATTCAGCAGGATCCAATCAGACAGCAGCTCACCCCGGGTAGAGATGGGCGCGGGCCTAACTTTTGAGGCCCGGCCCGGCCCGGTATATTTTCAAAAAGGCCCGGACCGGCCCGGCCCGGCCCGATGAAAATTACTTTTTTTTCGGGAATTAATTAAAGTTTAATAAGATCGTTAACATAAAACGAAAAATAAAATTTTTTCATTTGCTAAATCATTTTTCTAATAGATTTCAAATTTAATTCTTAAAAATAGATATTTTTGTTTGATATTCCGCGCCAATGCCTGCAAAAATGTCAGATCTTTTGGATTTTTCCAAAATGTCAGTATGCAAGATTCAAACGAGTCAAAGTTTAAATATTTATAGAACTTATTCTCAAATTCATTTTTTTTTTCCAATTTTCTCTTTTTTAACATGTTGACGTCCATGAATTAGGAAAATTTTGGGCCTTTCGGGCTTCTGAAGTCAGGCCCGAGGCCCGCATTTTTCACAGAGGCCCGTCGGGCCCCAGGCCCGGCCCGGCCCGTGCCCATCTCTAATCCCGGGCATGGTTCGTGTGCCTCCGAGCGAACTCGGAAAGCTTACTAAACCAAGTGGGGGATACTGCACTCGCGTCGAGTCCAAGGATGACGGGCGTGCTGCTAGCCAGTAGCAGAACCGCATCCATGTACATGAGGTACGGTTCGATGTTGGCTTCGAATTGACAGTATACGGAGCTCAGGAAGATTGAGCCAAATCTTCCAGTGACACTCACGCATACGCCAAATTCCGTGGCAAGTGACAGCATACAGATGGCATCTGGGTCGTCGATGATGACTGCTGCTTTCCCTCGTCGGTCGGAGAACACACGCATCCCGGCTGGGAAGCCTGTGATCCGACCCGCCACGTCGACGTAGGGCTCCTGGACAAGTGCGAACAGATGGCCAGAGTCACGCATGCGGACTCCTAGCTCGATGGCAGCAGCTCGGCCTCGGCCACAATTAGCTTGGATGAAACTAAACATGTTAATGTCTAGCTTGCACCCTCGCTATCACGGCAGCATATATGGGACATGCGCCGCTGAGCATGTGATGCCCAGCTGGTTGTCCTCGGAAGCGGCAATTTCGGCAGTCCACCGGTAGCACACACTTCGCTGCATTGTGGCCGCTCTGTCCGCACTGTCGGCAGACAGTCTCCTTCAGGCGGCAATCAGCGACTTTGTGGTCAAAGCCGACACACCTATGGCAAGCGTATGTCCTGACGAGCGAGCGGGTTAGCTAGCAGCGACGCGCTTCATCTCGCTCTCCGACGGGGTGCGGATGACTGCACCGCCCCGGCGCAGCTCGCGTACGGTATGTACGCGCACGCCAAGGGTCGGTACGACCTCGCTACGCACCTTGTTGGCTATGTCGGCGCTGCTGAGGCCAGGCGTCTTGCTGCTCACGACCACCGACCACGTCTCGCGAGGTTTCGCGACACGTGGAGCGGCGACGGGTCCAGCAGCAGGAGCCGGCAGCCCGGGGTACGCGGCAGCGCACGTGGCGACCGGTCCGGTCGCGCGGGTGGCAGCTGGGGCAGCAGAAGGCGGCGGCGTCCTCGCGGTGGTGGCGGCGGCAGTCGCAATGCGCACGTTCTCGAGTGCCAACGCCATGACGAGCTCGTCATAGCGTGACATCGCCTCGAAAACGGCGCATGATGCAGCGGTCGACATCCCTCCTGTCAGGATTGCTCCCTGGACAGCCTGTCGCGTGGCGGTCAGTTCTGCGAGGACTGCAGATTGGCCGGCAGCAACGATCGACGTTGCGCGACAGGTTTCGGGGACGGCGGCGGCGACTGCCCGCGTTGGCCCATGACGGGCGGCGCGTTCGGCGGCCTTGGCGGTGGCCATGGCCTTCGCAACGGCGGCGGTGACGACGGACGTCAGCGGTCCGTCCTCTTCGTCAGCGGTGGCAGCATCTCTGCACGCGGCGCGGGCGGCGGCGGCGGCGGCGGCAGCGGGTGACGTAGGTACGTCGTCATCGTCATCCTCAACGATGACAGCTGCGTCATCAGCGCTGGGCGGGGCCAGTTGCAGTCGCAACGGTGGTACAGCGGCGGCGGGGGAGCGGGGGACAGCGAACGGCTGTTCAGCTGGGGCGGCGGGCTGCAAATCAGCCTGCAGCGACGCAGGCTGAGATCCCGGTGGTGATGCGGGCAGCGGCGGCAGGCCCTCGCCTGCACCACGCGCCAACTTCTTGGCCTTCGACTTAGGCCGCGGCTTCCTCCTCTTGCTGCCGGCATCGCTAGTGCCGCAGCTGCTGACGTCACTGCTGACGTCCATGGACGAATCCATGACGGTTCTCCTTTTCGCTTGCACACTCTCTTCAGACGACGCTCTCGGAAAACGACGAATAGATGGCGTACTTCCGGTTGGCGAAAAAGCTGTCGCTGGGTGGCGCTGCGCACTTAGCAGATACACAAACCGGCGTGGTTTGTGTACGCACTAAGGCTGTTACTCACAGCGAGGTGGCGTTGCACTATGTAGTGCAAAAGCTGCACGTGTGGGGGCGCTGTTTTGTTTACGCAAATAATTTGCGTAAACAAATATGCGTGTGAAGCAGACGACGAAAAAACGCCGCTACTTACACAAACACTGTGTACACAAGTGACACGTGTCACTTGTTTGTCACAAAACGCGTAAACAAGTTACCGCTTGTACAAAAACAATACACACTGCGCGCCAGATGTTGTTTACTCCAACTCGAGTAAACCAGTTCCCGTTAATCGAAATCGAAAAACAAAGTACCGTAAGCGACAATTAAATTTGACTGCGAAAAATGCACACACAATTTAAATTTGTCCGCGGCGGCGAAAACACGTCTGCTCAGCACTACTGTTGAACGACGAATTGTAGATAGGGACACACACATGGTCACGGATCTCTCCGTAGTTTATTTAACGTGGGATGTACCTATAGTATGGTTTAAACCCACGGATGTCTAATGCCGAAGCATACATCAACGGATTTGGATTTTGTGCCAAATCAGCATCCTTGCATAGCATATTGCTAGCAAGTTCCTTTTGAAGTTGTGTTGAGCTAGGGTCACAAACTTCGTCCGGGTGAGGACCGGCATGCATCTAAACACACCTTCTGTTTTCTGGATAACAGCATCCTAGCTGAGCTCAGATAACTGAGCAAACGCAGCTAACCCGCCAAGTTAATAAACTTTACCCGCATTTGGGTGTTAAACCACAGCCACTACGATGTCTCCCATCAAGGGGCCATCCCATTGATGGTTGGCCTGGCTCTGCGAACCAGGCTGGGCATCAACCATCCCCGTAGTACCCTTATACCTTGGGTGAGGTTTCGTAGCCGAAACTACTACCAATCTCGAGTCCCGAAGCGACTGACTAGGTTGGTGACCTAAGCCTAGATAACTAGACTCCATTTGCGCCCTGTTCGTTAGCTACATAACGGAAGTTATACATTGCCCATCTAACACCAACTTGGAGGTGAACATAGACGACTTAACCACGATTACCCAAGATCGGGTTTCCCCCTCCCCTTTACTTGGCTGTGGTTTCGCTAGATGTAGATAGGGACACACACATGTGCTCGGATCTCTCCGAAGTTTATTTAACGTGGGATGTACCACAATGTGGTTTAAACCCACGGTGCTCAAATATGCATACAGTGCGCATAAGCGCACTAGTACACACATTGCACAGTGAGCCTGGAACAATGCGCCAGCTAACGCCCCTTTGAAAACTGCTGAAAAATACAGCAGAGTCCATCGGTACCAAATTAATTGCATGCTTGTCGGGCATGCAATACCCCTTGGTGAGGGGCGAGGTTCATCTAAAAACCTCTGCTGATCTTGGGTCACAGCACCCGGTTGAAACGCAACTCCACGCCGAGATTTGCATCTCTACCCGCGACTTGGGTTACCACAACCACCACGATACTCCCACAAGGGGGCCTACCGCTCGGTCAGGACAGGACTGCAAGCAGTCCTGTGGGCTCCTGACCTCCCGTGGTACCAATTTGGGGCTTGGTCAACCCACCTCTTCAGTCCCGACAGACTCGGATGAGGCCACCTGGTGCCAGTTTTGACTCAACAGCCCGGGACTGGCAACCCATACACTCACCGCCTATTGTGGTACGGCTCTCCTCCTACATCTGTCAAAGATGGCACGCGCCAACACGTCCAGTCTTCTACGTCTCAGGGGGGTTTCCATCGCTGCCGTCACACGCCAAACGCCGTCAGTCATGCGGATGCCAAGTCCATCGAGGTCTCGCAAATCTGCATAGAGGGGGCAGTCACACAGCACGTGAAGCCAGTCTTCGCTATCAGCACCGCATGAGCATGCGGGCGATTCGCTGAGACTCATTCTATACAGAAATGCGTTAAGCGATCCGTGGCCCGTCAGCAAGAAGCTGGCACGCATCGAAAAACCGAAGTCTCTCGAGCTATAGACGAACCTGACGTCGGGGAGATATCGGTGAGTAACCCGGCCCGGGCTCTCACTATCGTCCCACCGCGATTGCCACTCGCGCATCACTTGTTCGTCTAGCCGTGCCAGTTTCTGCTTCCAGCTCAGATTTGCCAGATCTTCGCCGTACAGCCAATCGCTTTCCTCCAGCGGGTAGTCACGCTTGAGTTTGAATCTGATTGCCAATTTCTTGGCAACCAGGTCAAACGGGGGAGCTCCAGCAAGAACCTGCAGTGCCACAGTGGACACTGTTCGGCATACCGGTAGGCATCCAAGCAGGACGAGCCTTTGGCATGACAAGAGTCGCTTGCGCGCGACAACTTGTTTCGACGTAACGCCGTACCAAACCGAGGCACCAAACAGAGCACAAGGCTCCATGAGTCCGGCATATATGGTCCGCTTGTCGCGAGGACTGAGACCCCAGTCGACTCGCAGTACGCGTGCCAAAGCACTTACGACTCCAGTCAGCTGATCGCGTAAGCACGCGATGTGCGGGAGAAAACTCAACCGCTCGCCGACTGTGATGCCAAGGTACCGATATTTGTCAACGTACCGTAGACTTGCTCCTGCAAGTTGTACGGTAGGGCGCCTATTTGGTGACAAAAGACCTTTCAGCAACATGACTGCCGTCTTGCTAGTTGACACTGTCACGCAAACTTCGCGTCCCCAAGCGTCTACGATGGACATCAGATGCGTGCCACGTCTTTCCAGATCCGTACGAGCATTGCCCGTAACGAAGAGTAGCAAGTCGTCTGCATACGCGCTGAACGTACACCACGGTTCCAAGCGCTGGAGAAGCGAGTCCATCATCATGTTCCATATGCATGGACCACTGCTGGACCCCTGTGGGCAACCTCGTGTCACCGGAACAGTGACTTCTCCATACCTGCTGACCATACTTGCGCTCCTGCCAGAAAAGTAGCTCTGCCACAAGCTAGTTTCCTGACAGCCGTACTCACGTAGTTTCCGCATAACGGCATCCCATTCGAAATGGTCGAATGCGCCTTTAAAATCGACGAAAATTCCGAGGACATAGTATTCTGGGCAGGTAGCAACTGTGCTCACCACGTGCCTCCAGGCATCTTCCACAGAACGTCCAGGTCGGAATCCAAATTGCCATCTGTGCCCGGTTGGCAGCACATCTTGTAGTCGGGTGACCATGATACCCTCAAGCACTTTGCCAAAGACTGGCAACAGACAGATACCACGATAAGAAGCAGGGTCGCCCCTGTCCTTATCGTGTCCCTTGAGTAACGGAACAACGCGAGGGCGTTTCCACTCGGCGGGGAAGTATCCTGTCTGGAGGCACCTTGTGTACAGGGTTGTCAAGTGCTCGGGTATGGCGCGCCACACTGCCTTGCAAATGGCACCAGTGATGCCGTCTAAGCCAGGAGCGCGTCTGCTGCTCAGACTGGCGACACGGTCATCAACCTCGACAGCAGCAAGCGTCGGTGGGGACATTAGAGCCATATCCGGGACGGCCGCGGGTACTGCGGACTCCGTAACTGGGAAAAAGTTACGGAGGAGTAGCCGCGCACAGTCGTGCCAGGTTACAACTGTGCCGCCATCAGACCGAAGGCATCCAATGTCGGTGCTCTTTTTGCATCCACGGCAAATTCTGTAAACGCGCCCCCATGGGTCACCAGTGTGCTCGTTCACGTAACGCCTCCAATGCTGCTCCTTCGCCGACAGGCTACGGCTTGCAGTAGCGCAATACAAGAAGCTCAGCATCGACGTTGCCACACCGTCGTGCATCCTGGAGCCTACGCCTCAGTCTCCTGACCTCTTGGCGCTTCGAAGATAACTCGGCGGTCCACCAAGCTACCTTCAAACGGGCTCTTGGCGGTCTGCGACCTAGCGCATGATCGCACGCAAAGTGCACCATGCGTCGCAGCGCAGCAGCCTGGTCGTCCAACGGCGTTTCCGCGAAGTCCTCGGGCAGTTCCGCTATCCTTCTTGCCACTACGTCCTCAAACCATCGCCAATCTGCATTTGCGAGATTCCAGGACGGCACAGGAGCGAAGCTCTCAACTGTGCTGGGGGTGTGCGTCACCATAACATTAATAATGTTATGGTCGCTGAGCTCCCACTCGTCCACTCTCCAGTCATATGCGGCCCACATAGACGCTGCGTGATTGACGATGGTTACGTCGATATCACTCTGGCCTCGGCGATTATCAAACGTGTACGACTCACTGAACTGATAAAGCACGCCGGCTCTATTCAGCAGGATCCAATCAGACAGCAGCTCACCCCGGGCATGGTTCGTGTGCCTCCGAGCGAACTCGGAAAGCTTACTAAACCAAGTGGGGGATACTGCACTCGCGTCGAGTCCAAGGATGACGGGCGTGCTGCTAGCCAGTAGCAGAACCGCATCCATGTACATGAGGTACGGTTCGATGTTGGCTTCGAATTGGCAGTATACGGAGCTCAGGAAGATTGAGCCAAATCTTCCAGTGACACTCACGCATACGCCAAATTCCGTGGCAAGTGACAGCATACAGATGGCATCTGGGTCGTCGATGATGACTGCTGCTTTCCCTCGTCGGTCGGAGAACACACGCATCCCGGCTGGGAAGCCTGTGATCCGACCCGCCAGGTCGACGTAGGGTTCCTGGACGAGTGCGAACAGATGGCCAGAGTCACGCATGCGGACTCCGAGCTCGATGGCAGCAGCTCGGCCTCGACCACAATTCGCTTGGGCGAAACTAAACATATTAATGTCTAGCTTGCACCCTCGCTAGCACGGCAGCGTAGATGGGACAAGCGCCACTGAGCATGTGATGCCCAGATGGCTGTCCACGGAAGCGGCAGTTCCGGCAGTCCACCGGGTGCACGCACTTCGCCGAATTGTGGCCGGTCTGTCCGCACTGTCGGCAGACAGTCTCCTTCAGGCGGCAATCAGCAACTTTGTGGTCGAATCCCACGCAGCGATGACAAGCATAAGTCCTGATATGCGAGCGGGTTCTGTATGAGAACCATTTCACATACACTCTGGCGCCATCAAGAATGCTGTGGGCTTTCTCGCTTACCTCCAGCGTTACATTAACAGTAGCGCCATCAGCCACCGACCATGCCTTGGTCTCCAAGTGGACGGACTTCTTGAAATCAGCTTGCGTCATCGAGTTCTCAAAGTTGTTGACGAACAGCTCCTTCATGAAATCTTCCGGCGTTATGGCGGTATCCACGTCGTGCACCATGATGCGCGGCATCAGCTCCTTGCTGGGCTGGACATCGAGGCCTGCCACATGCTCAGTGGCGCTAGCAGCGACGCGCTTCATTTCGCTCTCCGAAGGTGTGCGGATGACCGCACCGCCCCGGCGCAACTCGCGTACAGTGTGTACGCGCACGCCAAGGGTCGGCACGACCTCAGTACGCACCTTGTTGGCGACTTCGGCGCTGCTGAGGCCAGGCGTCTTACTGCTGACTGCGACGGGGGCATTAGGCGCCGGCAGCCCGGGGTACGCGGCAGCGTACGTGGCGACCGTTCCGGTCGCGCGGGCAGCAGCTGGAGCAGCAGGAGGCGGCATCTTCGCGCTGGCGATGGTCTCCAGTCGAACATTGTCTAGCGCAAGCGCCATGACAAGCTCGTCGTATCGAGCCATCGCCTGGAACACGGCCAATGCAGCGTCGTTTGGCAGCATGCCAGCCAAGACGGCGCCTTGGACTGCCTGCCGAGTTGGCCCATGACGGGCGGCGCGTTCGGCGGCTTTGGCGGAAGCCATGGCCTTCTTGACGGCGGCGGTGACGACGGACGTCAACGGCCCATCCTCTTCCTCGGCGGTGAGGGGCTTCATGCGTGCGGCGCGGGCTGCGGCGGCAGCGGACGACGATGGTGTGTCGTCTTCATCGTCATCGTCAGCAATGTTGACGACGGCGGCATCGCCAATGCTGCGAGGAGCCAGCTGCACTTTCAAAGGCGGTACGGTGGCGGTGGCGGCGGGGGTGCGGGGGACGGCAAATGTCTGCTCGGAATCGGCGGCGGTCGTGGGCTGCAAATCAGCCTGCAGCGACGCAGGCTGAGATCCCGGTGGGGATGCGGGCAGCGGCGGCAGGCCTTCGCCTGCTCCACGCGCCAACTTCTTCGCCGACTTTGGCCGCGGCTTTCGTGAGCGCTTGTTGCTGCCGGTATCGCTAGTACCGCAGCTGCTGACGTCACTGCTCTCGGCGACGTCCATGGACGAATCCATGCCGCTCATCCTTCTCACTTGCACACTTACTTCGGCGACGCTCTCGGAAAACGACGGGCAGGTGGCGTACTTCCGGTTGGCGAAAAAGCTGTCGCTGGGAGGCGCTGCGCACTTAGCAGATACACAAACCGGCGTGGTTTGTGTACGCACTAAGGCTGTTACTCACAGCAAGGTGGCGCTGCACAAATAAGTGCAAAAGCTGCACGTGTGAGGGCGCTACACGCAAGTGACAGATGTCACTTGTTATTTTGTTATTTCGCGTAAACACGTTACCGTTTACACTAACAACGCACACAGTGTCCAGATGTTGTTTACTAGAAATGTAGTAAACAAGATACCGTAATCGAATTAATTGACTGCGAAAAAACACACACTCGATTTTAATTCTTCCGCGACGACGAAAAACACGTCCGCTCACTTCAACGGTTTGTTGTCGATTGTAGATAGGGACAGAAATATGTCGAGGTTTAACGTGCGCACCTGCTCAATTGAGCTTAATCACACGGCACTCACATGCATTAGCATAGTGCAATGGATTTGGATTTTGTGCCAAATCAGCATCGTTGCATAGCATATTGCTAGCAACTACCTTTTGAAGTTGTGTTGAGCTAGGGTCGCAAGCTTCATCCGGGTGGGACCGGCATGCAT
Source organism: Phortica okadai (assembly GCA_034638295.1). Classification (NCBI taxonomy): domain Eukaryota; kingdom Metazoa; phylum Arthropoda; class Insecta; order Diptera; family Drosophilidae; genus Phortica; species Phortica okadai. The sequence goes on along the minus strand of CM067848.1, from coordinate 32,632,779 downwards.
CTAAACACACCTTCTGTTTTCTGGATAACAGCATCCTAGCTGAGCTCAGATAACTGAGCAAACGCAGCTAACCCGCCAAGTTAATAAACTTTACCCGCATTTGGGTGTTAAACCACAGCCACTACGATGTCTCCCATCAAGGGGCCATCCCATTGATGGTTGGCCTGGCTCTGAGAACCAGGCTGGGCATCAACCATCCCCGTAGTACCCTTATACCTTGGGTGAGGTTTCGTAGCCGAAACTACTACCAATCTCGAGTCCCGAAGCGACTGACTAGGTTGGTGACCTAAGCCTACATAACTAGACTCCATTTGCGCCTTGTTCGTTAGCTACATAACCGAAGTTATGCATTGCCCATCTAACGCCAACGAGGAGGAGAACATAGACGACTTTACACGGTTACCCAAGATCAGTTTGGGGTTTCCCCCTCCCCTTTGCTTGGTGGTGATTCGCTAGATGTAGATAGGGACATGTAAGTCGAAGGGGTTTTACGTGAGCACCTGCCAAAATTTGGCCTAATCTCACGGTGCTCAAATGACTAGCATAGCACTGGATTGTTAAACGTCAATCAGCGTTCCCTGTAGACATGCGCTGCAGGTACCAAAACGAAGCTATGTTGCTTGGACATAGCTTCCTCCTTGGTGGGGAGCCGAGGCCTATCTAATACCTCTGCCGGTCTCTGGGTCGCGGCACCCGGTTGTAGGGCAACTCCACCGCGAGCACAAGGCTCTACCCGCATTTGGGTGTTAAACCACAGCCACCACGATGCTCCCACAAGGGGGCCTACCCGACGGTCAGGACAGGACTGCAATGAAGCAGCCCTGTGGGCTCCTGACCTCCCGTGGTACCAGAATATGCATACATATACGGAGCCACGCGCCTGCACGTATCTTCATACGCACATGCCCGCGCTCAACATATACATACACACAGCCTCTGGTCAGGCCTCGTACAAAAGTACTACCAATTTGAACTCCAAACAGTTCTGGGGTTGGTGGCCCCACAGCAATTTCGCCAGATAGTAAATGACATGAAAGTCACCAGGGTTTAACGTAAGCGCCCGTGAAGGGCAGTCTCACGGTGCCAAGCACAGGATTGATAAACGTCAATCAACGTCCCCACAGGCATACGCCCGCAGGTACCAATTCGAAGTTATGTTTGTTTGGTCATACACATCCTCCTTGGTTGGGAGCCGAGGCCTATCTGAAACCTCTGCCGATCTCTGGGTCACGGCACCCGGTTGTAATGGACAACTCCACCCCGAGCTCTAAGCTCTACCCGCATTTGGGTATTTAAAATTGCTGTCCCATGTTAGCCCACAAGGAGCCACATGGTACCAGAATATGCATACATACACGGAGCCACGCGCCTGCACGTATCTTCATACGCACATGCCCGCGCTCAACATATACACATACACAGCCTCTGGTCAGGCCTCGTACAAAAGTACTACCAATTTGAACTCCAAACAGTTCCGGCTTGGTGACCAAAGGGGAGGGGAGGGTGGGTAAGGAAAAGGTAGTGGGGAAAGGGACAGTTGAACACAGCTGTATGGAATAGTATGAGCGTAGGTAAAACCTACACTCAGGTGGCACAGTATACACCATGTTCATGGCATGGCTTTCTCACTGTTAAGAGCGAGACCTATTCCTGTCTCTTCCGAAAAGACGGCATTAATATTTTTAACCGATATACGGCCAGCATGTGTCCCCAACGCTAGCACAAGGGTAGGGGGTTGAGACCGCCCCTATTTCTCCCAGGCGCCCGTGGTACCAGAAAACACCTCTGGTCAGGTTTCGTACCCGAGGTACTACCAGTGAAGCTCCATGAAGCTTGAGGACTGGTTGCCCCTTGAACGCGAAGTTCAACACACAGATTCACACAGTTCATTCATACCCCCCAGTCACACACACATTCACACCGCCTCTTCAATGCACTATCAGACGACGCCTGGAAAACACAGCTCTCGCAAACACATTCAGCCTATTCACCCTAATACTGGTGGAGAGTGCTTGACTAGCGTCAAAACCCCCACCATCTAACACAATCACACCGAAGCCATTCAGATCTCTAAGATCTGCATACAGCGGACACTCGTAAAGAACATGCAACCACGTCTCACTGCTCGAACCACAGGGGCATTCCGGACTGTCATTGAGGTTTCTTGTACACAAAAATGTGTTCAAAGAACCATGACCAGTCAACAGAAATCCAAGACTAAGGTTGAAACCAAAGTCTGGCCGTTTGGCAGCAAACGTGACGTCACGAATGAACTCATGAGTGACACGCCCTTTCTCACTTGCATCCCATCTGACTTGCCAGTCAGACAGAACGCACTCATTCAGTAAGCGTTTACGTTCATTCCACCCTAAACTCTCCACATCCCTATCAAATAGCCATTCATCCTGCAGCAAAGGCAGCCGTCTCTTGATCTTAAAGTCAATGGCACGACGCCTGACCCACCAAGCAAAACTTGCAAAGCCTCCGTCGAGACAGTGCGACAAACAGCCATACAACCAAGTATTATCACACGCTGACACGACAAAACATTCTTCCTGCCAACAACAGACATAGCCGTCCCATACCATACCGACGTTCCATATGCTGCGCAAGCAGCAAATAGACCGTGATAAATGATACGGACAGCACGCCTGCTGAGGCCCCATTCACTACGCAAAATTCGACGCACCTGACCAACCACACCAAGCAAACGCTCCTTGAGACGGGCAAAGTGAGGAGTGAAACACATCCTCTCGCCCATTGAAATACCAAGGTACTTAACCTCCTTGACATATTTCAACCGAACATTGTTCATCGTGACAATCGGACTTCGATCGGACAACTTGCCTTTCAGCAACATTGTCACGGTCTTGTCCATTGCCACGCTGACTCCAACACCATTGCCCCAATCGGACACGATGCTAAGACATGATTCTGCCTTCAGTTCGATCCCACGACGCGATGGCGCCTCAATCAAAATGAGCAAGTCATCAGCATACGCACAACACTTGCATTCAACTTCGAGCGCACGCAACAGAGAGTCCATCATCAGGTTCCAAATAAATGGACCACAGATGGAGCCCTGAGGGCAGCCACGAACCACATCAATACACACACTTTCATTCAAACCATTCACACATGCACGTCTGTGCGAAAAATAGCTCTTCCAGAGAGCCATTTCTCGACAGCCCCATTCACTCAACCTCATTAACACCCTTTCCCAGCTTAGGTAGTCGAATGCACCTTTGAAATCTACAAAGATGCCCAACACATACTTACAATCACTCGAACTTACACATTCACTCACATATCTCCACGCATCCTCCACACATTTTCCTCTAGTAAAGGCAAACTGTCTCGGTGACAGTTGCCCAGACACACATTCCTGAAGCCTTTCTACCAGAATCCTTTCCAGCACTTTGCCAAGTGCTGGAAGGAGGCTGATGCCCCGATATGATCTAGGATTGCTCCTGTCCCTATCAGGCGACTTCAAGAACACAACCATTTTTGCACACTTCCACTCACGGGGAAAATACCCCTCACTCACACACTTACTGAACAAAACATTCAAATAGTCTGGAATGGCAATCCAGATACTTTTGCACATCTCACCGGTAAATCCATCCAGGCCAGGAGACTTCTTTGACTTAAGCATCTGAAAGGCCAGTTCCAGCTCATCCAACCGGAGCGGAACAGTTGGAAGATCAACACTAGGTGGATGATCCAACTGCTCCGCTCGCGGAAAGAACTCATTCAACAGAACATTCATACAGTCATACCATGTAGTCAACTGATTGTCGGCTACACGTAGACTACTCACATCCGTCACCCTACCATTTCTTCTACATATTCTGTAAACATGACCCCAAGGATCATGTTTATTACGCTCAACAAACGCTCTCCATTCATCTTCTTTCACTCTTACAAGCAATAACTTGTACTCTTTCAAACATCGACTATACTCCAGCCTAAGCTGGGCCACATTTTCAGCGCCAGCATTTCTGCCCCTTTGGAATCTCTTCCGCAGGTGGCGGCAATGCCGACGCTTCGCACTCAATTCATGCGTCCACCATCTAACACGCTTGAGGTTTGCCTTGCGGCATCTTTCAAACATGTTATCATTCACCTGCGTCATCCATCTATTCACACACGTAACTTGCTCATCAACATTCATAGTGCGGAATGTATCCAAGGACACATCCACAGCTTCACTCACAAACACTCCATACTGGAGCCAATTCACACCACAGGTGCGCCAGCAAATTCCCCTTATACGGTCACGCTGCTGTTCGGGGGTAAATGTTACCACAACCTCGATGAGATTGTGGTCGCTTATCCCCAACCCGCCCCTTATCTGCCATACAAAACCAAACATTCGCATTGCTGCCTCATTCGCAAAAGTAACATCAATGTCGCTTCTGCCCATTGGGCCATCGAATGTGTGCCACTCACTGGGTACATTCACCACCTGAACATCCCGAGACACGGCCCACTCAGCCAGCATCACGCCACGATCATGGTTCAAGTATCCAGACGAGTGTCTGGACACTTTGCTGAACCATAACGGGGACGATGCATTCGCGTCAATACCAAGGATGACAGGTTGGCTACTCACCAGTAGTAGCACCGCATCCAAGTACGAAATGTACGGCTCCAATGGCTCACCGAAACGACAATACACACTCACAACAAAAATCCTACCAAAACTACCCCCCAGGCTGACACAAACACCAAAGTCAGTAGAATTCACCAAGGTGGACTCAATACTGACATCATTCACAACTACAGCAGCATTTGCCCTGCTATCAGGAAATACCCGCACCCCTGCGGGCAATCCCCTTACACAACCATTGGTTGCGTAGGGTTCCTGAAGCAGGGAAATGCTGCTGCCACTTTCTTACATTATTTGACCCACATCACACATAGCTGCGTACGACCTCTGACAATTCAGCTGAAGAAGCTTGAAGGCTGACATTATTAATGTCTAGCCTTCGCCCGGGCAACAATGGCGCTGTACACCGGGCATGCCGGAGACATCATAAGATGCTCCGAAGGCTTGCCCTTAAACGCACAGTTGCGACAGTTCAGTGCATTGCTGCACTGAGCCACGCGATGGCCATTTTGCCCGCAACGACGGCAGACATCATCCTTTGCCCTACACTCAGCGACTCTATGATCGAATCCCAAGCAGCGGAAGCAACCCATAACCGGATCGAAACTCCTCACGCGGAACGAAAACCACTTGATGTAGCAGCGACCAACATCCAAGAGTATGGCCATGGCAGAGCCAGACCCCTCAAGGACAACGTTCACCGCTGCATCAGCGCTCACCGTCCACGGACGACTGACGATCTTCACTGTCTTACGGAAGACATCTAGGCTCATCCGCTCCTTGAAATTCATCTCATAGAGATCCCCCATAAACTCGTCTGGTGAAATCTGCGCTTGGACCCCTTGGACGACAACTTTAGGACCAAGCCTATCGTTGACCGACACCTCGAGACCCACTTCACTGAACTTCGCGTTCGATGCAATTTTTCCCCGCTCAGCTACGGACGGGGTGCGTATTATCGCGCCGCCGCCACGTATAGGCTTCACCTCGTGAACGCGTACTCCAAGCGAAGGGCCGACCTCCTTAACCACCTGTTCGACCACGTCCTTCGACGTTTTTTCCGCATTTTTGCTGCGGACAACAAGTGACCAGGTCTCAACTGGTCTCGGCATCGGCTCAGGAGGCGACACATTCGTCTTCGGCGCAGCAACGCTCGGCACGCTCACCGGCGGGCGGACGGCCTTTATGGCAGCACTGAAGTCGCGAGCAGCATCTAGCCGTCCTTTTAGGCGCTCATTCTCAGCGATCAGAGACATCAACATACTCTCATACTGACTGGTGTACTCTAAGAGGCAGCGCGCCACACCAGTCGACACGCCACTGCCTTCTTCGAAGACGCACTTCATCACCCCCGAAGTGATCGCCTTCATTTCATCTACGGCGGTCACCCCCTTGCGCCTAGCGCTAGAGAGACCAGCCGCCCGAGCAACAGGCTTGACAGCCTGTGGTACCACAAACCCACCAGCAACCTCCTTCTTGTTCAAGGCAGTTTCAGAAACTGCCTTCCCCATCCCCGACGCAGCCAAAAACGTCGCCGATGACGACGCTGCCGCCGAAGTGCTGGCAACAGAAGATACCACCGAAGTGACACTTCCAACGTCGCCAGCCTTCGACAACGTTTCGATAAGTGCTTTTGCACTTACCGCCTCCCGATTTCTCTTCCTGTTGTCCAACGACAACATCGACGACTCAGATGTCACCGAAGCAACATCATCCGACGAAGACATCCCCTCGTCACTCGTCTGGCCACCAATGCCAGCCACACGCTTCTTCTTGGGTTTCCCCATCAAACCAACAACTCAAAAGTTTACCGCAAGTTTAACAAGTAAACAAGCTAATAAAACTCGCAAGCAAAAAAGAACCGTTCACTTATAGCAACAAAATCTATTGTAAGCACAATAGAATGTGACGCACAAAAGAGAACGCAAAAGAAAAAAGTGCTGAGTCACGCCAGATGTTGTTTACAACTTGTGTGACAACAACAACAACAACGCACTTGATATACGGTAAACCGTTAATGCAAGCAGAAAAATACTTCGAAATAATAAAATAAATTTATTATCACGCAGCGAAAACACGTCTGAACACTTCGAGAGCTGAACAGCGAATGTAGGTAGATAGGGACAGTAGGAATCTCGTTAATCCATTCATGCGCGTCACTAATTAGATGACGAGGCATTTGGCTACCTTAAGAGAGTCATAGTTACTCCCGCCGTTGACCCGCGCTTACTTGAATTTCTTCACTTTGACATTCAGAGCACTGGGCAGAAATCACATTGTTTAATAAAACCAAGTACACCTTTGGATTTGTTTACCGAAAGGGAAATGTGAGAAGCAAAATTAAGTTTTGGGTCCATCAAAACACCTAGGTCATTGAATTGATTTACACGCTCAAGAATAGAATTATCAATCCTGTATATGCAAGTAAGCATTTTATTCCTATAAAAAGACATAATCTTGCACTTATTGCAGTTTAAAAGTAGATTGTTCACAGAGCACCATTGTGCGAGTGAGTCAAGATCAGACTGAAGTAAACTCTGCTGGATTGTGGAATTTAGAGTTAGACATAGTTTTACGTCATCAGCGTACATCAAGACATTGCAGTATTTGATCACTGTAGGCAAGTCATTAATGAATATGTTAAAGAGTATGGGCCCCAGATGGCTACCTTGGGGAACACCAGACGATACAAGAATGCTTCTGGAAACTGACGTTTTAAAACGAACTTTTTTTTTTTTTTTTTTTTAACTAACTACAGGCGCAAGACGTTGTGGTAGCGCACTACCCTCAAGTGGACTTGCGACACCAGGTCAGCCTGTTCCGCGACTACAGACAAGTCAACAGTCGCTTTACTACTTACACTACACACAATAAAAAATACTAATAAACTAATTTTTAAACAATTCCTTAAAACTACTACGTTAATTAATTAACATAAACTTCATAAACAAAATTTTTACTTATTTAAATACGTTAGAATAATACGTTTTATTAGGTTAGTAGAGGAGCAGTTCTCAATTAAACTAAAATATCTGTTATAATACCTACATAAAACACGAAACGAGTCATGCTCTAAATATTTCGATCTGCAGGTACTAAGACAGATCGGACTAAAATTTCTAGTTATTCTAGCGGGGACACTGAACTGTATATACGCCAACAATGTAGGGGAGAATATAGAGCCATTTATTAGGTTATGCAAAAACAAAGTACCAAGCATAGTTCTACGACTAGACAATGATGGTAAATTAATAAGCTTCAACCGATTACTATAGGGAGGAAGGTGAACGCAAAGGTCCCAGTGTAGATTCCTAAGTGCAAACAGAAGGAACTGTTTCTGAACAGACTCAATTTGGTTCTTATACTTTTCGCACTGAGGATCCCAAACACACGATGCATATTCCAAAATGGGCCGTACTAAAGAAGTGTAAAGCAATTTAGTTGTGTACGGGTCATTAAATTCTTTGGACCATCTTTTGATGAAACCCAGTACGCCTTTAGCCTTATTAACAGACAGCGAAATATGTGAAACGAAGTGAAGTTTTGGGTCCATCAAAACACCAAGGTCATTGAACTGAGAGATACGTTCAAGGTACAAATTATTCAACTTGTACGAGCAAACAATTAGTTTTTTTCTATAAAATGACATTAGCTTGCATTTATCACTGTTTAACAATAAATTGTTTACAGCACACCATTGTGTGAGAGAGTCAAGATCAGACTGAAGCAGATTCTGCTGATCTATAGAATTAACGGTTAGACATAATTTCACGTCATCAGCATACATTAAAACATGGCAGTGTTTGATCACAGTAGGCAAGTCATTAATAAATATATTAAACAATAAGGGGCCAAGGTGACTACCTTGAGGAACCCCTGAAGTAACAAAAATTCGTCTCGAAACCGATGTTTTAAAAAGAACACATTGTGTTCGAGATTCAAGATACGACGACAGCCAACGGACTAACGATGGTGGAAAACCATAGGTTTCGAGTTTTATTAAAAGCAGAGAGTGACAAACACAATCAAACGCTTTACTGAAATCAGTGTACACAACATCGGTTTGGCAGCCGGACGAGAAATTTCGATTGACAATTGAAGTGAATTCTAATAAGTTAGTTACCGTTGACCGTTTCTTGAGAAAGCCATGCTGAGACAAATTTAGAAGTGATGGCACAAAGTGCTGTAGCTGTTCCGTAATGATCTGTTCAAACAGTTTTGGAATAGCACATAGCTTTGCAATGCCTCTGTAATTCGAGATGTCTACCTTACTGCCTTTTTTATAAAGGCAGAAATGTAAGACTCTTTCCAAATTTTGGGTACAATCGAAGAATTTAACGACATGTTAAAAAGCTTACATAATGGAATAAACAACATCTCGGCACAGTGCTTCAAAACGCACCTAGGAACACTATCTGGACCAGCCGTAAAAGATGGTTTAATTAATATTAAGTGTCTAAGAACAGTTTCATTTTCAATAACCGGCACATTTATATTTATTTATTTATTTATTTATTTATTTCATAACAATGAACTGTTAGACAGTAACTTAAGTTTAGTTGATGATAGTTCTAATTTACAATACTGTTAATTAAAAAATAAGTCTATGTACGTATATGAACACAAACAGAACCATTAATAACAAAATATAGCGTAATTAAAATATGATAATTTAAATAAGGAGAAAAATATAAAACAAAAACTCATATTACATATAGATATGAACACGCAGTGTATTTTAGTCTCCGACCCGGTGGGGGAAATTTATTTGCACCATGCAAGCTATGCCCCTACTCACAGCCATGTGTGGTCAGAGACTTAGATTCCGAAGAGCACCATCAGTCCACCAAGAAACGATTTTCCATGCACCATCAGTCCACCAAGAAATGATTATCCTGGTCAATTATCCACTAAAGGCGTTCAGCTTCCTGTAGATACCGAAGAATCGTTGCGTTAAGTGTTGTGAGAGAGATTTCAGGTGAGAGGACGCGATAAAGATTATTATAAATCATACATAACACGCGAAACGGATCGTGAAGTGCATAGTTAGTTGTACATCTGTGCAAAGTTATTGGGACAAAATATCTTGTATTGCGACGTGGGACGTTGAAATTAATCTGACTAAGTAGGTTTGAAGAATCAATAAAACCAACAACAAGCTTATGAAGAAAAGCAGCCCCTAAAACAACCCTGCGTTGAGAAAGCGAAGGAAGGTCAATGAGAAGGAGCCTGTCTTGGTATGACGGTAACCTGGCGTTAGGGTTCCAGTTGAGGCCTCGAAGCGCAAAAACAAGAAATTGTTTCTGAACTGACTCGATGCGATCCTGATGTTTTTTGTACTGCGGAGACCACACGCAACAACAGTATTCGAGAATGGGACGTTCATTGATTAAGTATGGGTAAGTACCATTTTGGTATGAATAGTCATTATAGGTGCTGTGGAAAAATTCAGCAAAGAGGTCGGATATCGTTGCATCATCTCTTCCTTCCACACCATTGAGTTTCATACATGAAGGAAATGAGTTGGAATTAGACTTGTATTTGATGATATTAAAAAAATTTTTTGGATCACGGTAAATATTGGATTTTAATTTAACTAAATATAAATCATAATTTCTTTTGTTACATAAAGTGAATCTATAGCGAACTTTTGCATAGTTTACATAATCAACAAGAGATCCGGTTCTCTTATATTTTTTAAATAATCTATTTTTTAAGTTCTTTAGACGAGACAATTCTTTTGAAAACCACGGCGGTTTATTTACGTGTGATATTATCTTAACTCTTGGTACGCACAATTTAAGCAGTTTATACATAGTCGCGTTAAAAACTCCACTGCCCTTTCAATGTTGGACGTGTTATGAATGTATGACCAATCAGTGTTAGAAAGCAAATGACCAAGACGTTCAAAATCGGTTTTTCTGAAGCAAAATACACGATTAGGTTTGGAACCAGTAGGATTTTGACGAGGATGTGTTAGTAAGTTTGGTGTAATTGTAAGCTCCAACGTTGGGTGGTAAGAGTCTTCATGTTGTGAAATTGGAAGGGATCTGCAAAGTGATGCACCCTCAATGTTATTTATGAAAACAAGATCTAGAATACGATTCTTAGAATTTTGTATGCTGTTTATTTGGTTAAACGATGATTCAAGTAAAGAATCAATAAAATCGTTACTAGACAAGGGAGTTACTATATTTGAATTGTCAGATGCAATCCAAGAAATATGAGGGAGGTTGAAGTCTCCACAGACCAGCATCATATCTGAGTCCTTAACCAAGTTCGCGAATCAAGATAAGAAGAGACCCAACGGACAAGCAATGGTGGAAAGCCATAAGCCTCCAGTTTGTATATTAACAAGGAATGACAGCTTTACTGAAATCGGTATATACAACTTCAGTTTGGCAACCGATAGAAAAATTTTGGTTAACAATTGAGGTAAACTCCAATAAATTTGTCACCGTTGAACGCTTCTTAAGGAAACCATGTTGAGCCAAGTTTAAAAGTGAAGGCACAAAATGCTGTAATTGATCAGTAATGATCTGCTCAAATAGCTTTGGGATGGCACATAATTTGGCAATACCTCTGTAGTTAGATATTTCTACTTTACTGCCTTTTTTATGAAGTGGTATAATAAATGACTCCTTCCAAACCGCTGGGACTATGGCGTATTTAAGAGACATGTTGAACAGCATGCATAATGGAATATATAACATCTCGGCACAGTGTTTCAAAACGCAACCAGGTATATTATCGGGACCAGCGGTAAACGTGGGTTTTATTAACTTTAAATACTTTAAAACAATGTCATCGTCGATAACAGGCATATTTATATGAGTTCTGTCCCCAATATAAAATGGATATTCAACATCATTATATGAAAAATTATTGTAGGTGCTTTGGAAGAAATCGGCAAAGAGATGGGATATCTCTGCGTCATTACTTCCCTCCACACCATTTAGTTTCATACAAGAGGGGAAGGTTTTAGAATTTAATTTAGATTTTATTAAGTTGAAAAAGTTTTTAGGATCGCGGTGAATATTTAATTTAAGCTTATTGATATAGGTTTTATAATTTTTTTTATTTGTAAAATTAAATTTATAGCGAATTTTTGTGTAATTCGCATAATCAATAAGAGAACCGGTTCTCTTGTATTTTTTGAAAAATCTAGTTTTTAAATTTTTTAAGTGACTCAGTTCTTTCGAAAACCAAGGCGGCTTACTTAAATCATAAACCACATTAATTTTTGGCACGCAAGATTTAAACAAATTGTACATGGTTGCATTAAAAAAGTGTACTGCGTGTTCGATGTCTGTCGAGTTACGAATGACTGACCAGTCAGTGTTGGAAAGCAAGAAACCAAGTCGTTCAAAATCAGTTTTTTTAAAGCAGAAAACACTGTTAGTCTTTGCACCAGGAACACACAAACGGGGGGATGGTAATTTGGTTAATATGAGTGTTAGTTCCAGAGTAGGATGGTAGGGATCTTCGGGGTGAGTTATTGGAGGTACCCTACAGATCGATGCGTTCTCAAAATTGTTTACAAAAATAAGATCTAATAGTCGATCTTTAGAGTTAATTATGCTGTTGAGTTGGTATGAAGGTAAGCTGAGGAGAGAATCGAGAAAATCATTATTTGATGCCGGAAGTACAGCATTTGTGTGATTTAATGGAATCCAAGTAATATGAGGAAGATTAAAGTCTCCAAAAATCATTAAAGTATCTGTGTCTTTCACAAAAGATGAGATGACTTGAAATGCGTGGTGGAATATAGGAACAAGTAAGGTAGACGTTATGCTTCATCAACGAAACTTTCACGCAAATCAGTTCAATGTCAGCGATACCATCCACCATAATTTGTTCCGAAGTATATCGACCAGCGACAGCGATTAAAACACCACCACCAATTCTGCTAATGCGGTCTTTACGAAAAGTCTGAAAGTTATCAGAGAACAATTCCGAGTTCGAGATCTCAGGACGAAGCCATGTTTCAACGAATATTACAACGTCAGAGGTATTTGAAAAGCTATTTAAATATAGGGAAGTAAGCTTCGAATTCAAGCCTCTAACGTTTTGGAAGTTTAAAATAAACGATGATGAAAGAGTGGGTGAAGTAATTAGTTTTTTGAACCAGACGGTTCATTAACAGCTTCTTTATTGGCACGAGGCTTAAACTTAAATTCGTGCACAATACACCCATCAGGCTAAAAATGAAAATGAAATGAACATCAGGAACAGAGATCTTAAAAGATGAAATAGACCTAGCTTGTCTTAATTTAAATTTTGATACGAACAAATTTGACACTGATGGCATTTTTGAGTTAATAAAATGCTTAATGTCTGTTTCAGAAGTATCGACAGCTAGTCTTGAAACAAAAACAAATTTTTTATTGGTCGTAGGAGGGACTACAACAAGTTGCTTCGGTTGCTCAGGTTGAGCTGGTACATTTTCCAAAACATGGTCAGGAGAGTCTGTTTTGGAAGTTGTATTGACAACGGTCGCAGATTTGGCAACGGTAGCGTAAGAAATCTGAGGCGTTAGATCGATAATTGGAAAATTCGGTGATGGAAGCGGAGAGAAGAAGTCTGTATTCTCATCTGGAGGAGCCAGTGTTGAAATACTTGGAATATTTAATGCAGGAAGGAATTTTTTCCGTTTAGGTGATAGCTCAACAGGTTTAAAAACAGAAAAGGTGTCGTCAAAGGAATGAAATTTACTGTTGAGACGCTGAAAATCTTTTGAAAGATCAGAATATGCATCTTTCATTTGAGATATCCACTTCCTTAGCTCGATCTCATTTAGCCGACATTTTGGACTACACCAATGAAGACCATTATTTTTTTGTAAGAAGTCGCCAACGCGACCAGTAAGCTCAGCACATTTAAGGTGGGCAGTGTCTTGGCATAGCCAACATGCAACTGACTGGGCGGTATCACCCTTTATAGAACAGTTTGGTAAACAACAGACCATACTGAAAACTAATATGCACAACAGATTTTGAGAAGCGCACCAAAAGTGTTAAAATAGCAAAGAGTAAAAAAAGAGCAAGAATTAAAATTAACTCGTTAAACTGATTTCTCTTGAAAGAAAGATCACAAGTGTTTACAAAAACAAATTACGCACAAGCAGGAACGAAACACAGTGAAATGACAAAATAATCAAAAATCTCTCACCAGATGTTTATTTGTTCACATAAAATTACACAAACAAAACACACGAGAATTATTTAAAATGCACAAAACGTTGTTAATTTTATTTAAGCACAAACGCAAAAAATATTATTATAGTGCCGGAATACTATATTACAATTTAAATCAAATTTTAAGTTTTTCTAAACAAAAATTAACGAGAAAATTAAATGAATAGACAGAGCAATTTTGCATGCGACCAAAATACACCGAACACATCTATCACAGTCATCACAGCTTCGGTTTCACGTATAAACGATGACAATGCATACGAGCTGTCTCCTCTGAACTCGTGGATTGACTGTGCGTCTTTTATTTGTTCGCTGAGCGACAATTGCAACGACATCTTTAAATTGCAATTTGATGTTAATTTTACTTTTTAACTATTTTATTTATGTTGATTTTTTATTAGTATACCCTGTACACACACTGTGTATCAGGGTATATTAAGTTTGTTTGAGACTGTTTGTATGTAACGCATAGAAGGAGGGGAGGGGAACCCTATAAATTATATATATTCTTGATCAGGATGACAAGACGAATTGATATTGCCCTGTCTGTCCGTCCGTCCGTCCGTCCGTCCGTCCGTCCTCACCAATGGTTCTCGAAAACTATAAGAGCTAGAGACTTGAAATTTGGTGGATAGACTCGTGAGGTCAAACGCTAGATCAATTTTGAAGGATTTTTTGCCACGCCCACTCCTTCCCGCCCATCGAGCACCACCCATTTTTTCAAAAGGCTGTAGCTCGAAAACCTGATGAGTTAGAAACATGAAAATGAGTATGTAGACTCTACAAAACTGCATACCACATTTTTCCCCCTCCCCTTCGTTTCCCCTCAAAAAGTTGTTTTCTTAAAATTGCTGTATCTCCTAAACTATAATAGATACAATGCAAACTCAGTAAACATACCTTTTTAAAACTGCATACCACAAACTTTCGCACTTTTTTACGCTGTGTGACAACGCAAAGACAAACAAGTTGAAATTTGGCATAAATTGCGCTTTGAACACTGCTTTATCCTATTTGTAACAAAAACCGTACTTAACTCTGCGAAAACTATTAAAGCTAGAGACTTGAAATTTGGAAGACAGTCTCGTGTGGTCGAACACTAGATGAAGTTTGAAGGAATTTTTGCAACGCCCATTCCTTCCCGCCCATCGAGCACAACAAAAGGTCATTTTTTTTTATACCCTGTACCTTATGGTACAAGGGTATATTAGTTTTGTGCGCATCGACAATGTATGTAACACCTTAAAGGAGACATCTCCGACTATACAAAGTATATATATTCTTGATCAGTATCGAAAGAGAAGTCGATTTAGCCATGTCCGTCTGTCCGTCTGTCCGTCTGTATGAACGCGTCGATCTCGGAAACTATAATAGATAGGACCAAAAGCTCTTCGCAGTTCGATTCTGTTATTCCTTCAGCAGATCAAGTTTATTTTGTTTCCCCCTTTTTGGACTTAGTTTAGGGGTGAGGGGCAAATGACTGGAGCAACCTCGGGAAAAAACTTACAAAAGTCGTATTTTCTGGGTTGTCTTTTGAGATAGGAACACCAAATTTGGTGTGTATATAGCTGACTCAACCCCCAAGAGGATAGAATAAAAAAATGGGCGTGGCCACGCCCCCAATATAGTAAAAATTTGAAACACTTATATCTCAAGAACCATAAAACCTACAACAATGAAATTTTGCATATATGCTATTGGAATTGAATATAATGTGATTCAATTACAAAATGGGCGTTGCCACGCCCACAAATAGAAAAACGTTGTATCTCTGGAACCAATTGGTCTAAAAGTGTAAAAAAGGGTATGTGTGATATTAAATGAAAATGAAATCTATTTTGATGAAAAAGTGGGCGTGGCCACGCCTTCAAACAGTCGTTACTAATTGAAGGTACAGGGTATGTCGGAGTCGATTACTGTCGACTCCAATCCTTACTGGTTTTTCTTAAAATTGCTGTGTCTTCTAAAGTATAAAGAATACAATGCTGAAATTTGGTATGCAAACTCAGGTAACATACCTTTTTAAAACTGCGTACAACAAACTACTACTACTACTACTCAACTATACCGCCCTTACTGGTTATACCCTGTACCTTATGGTACAAGGGTATCTTATTATACCCTGTACCTTATGGTACAAGGGTATATTAGTTTTGTGCACGTCGACAATGTATGTAACACCTTAAAGGAGACATCTCCGACTATACAAAGTATATATATTCTTGATCAGAATCGAAAGAGAAGTCGATTTAGCCATGTCCGTCTGTCCGTCCGTCCGTCTGTCCGTCCGTCTGTATGAACGCGTCGGTCTCGGAAACTATAATAGATAGGACCAAAAGCTCTTCGAAGTTAGATTCTGTGATTCATTACGCAGATCAAGTTTATTTCCCCCCCCCCCCTTTTTGAGTTAGTTTAGGGGTGAGGGGCAAATAATTGAAGCAACCTCGCGAAAAAACTTACAAAAGTCGTTTTATCTCGGTTGTCTTTTAAGATAGGAACACCAAATTTGGAGTGTATATAGCTGACTCAAACCCCAAGAAGATAGAATAAAAAAATGGGCGTGGCCACGCCCCTATATAGTGAAAATTTTAAACGCTTATATCTTAAGAACCATAAAAGCTACAAGAAGGAACTTTGCAAGTATGCTATTGGGATGGAGTATATTAAGATTCAATTGTGAAATGGGCGTGACCACGCCCACATATAGCCATGGTAGAATGCCGTTATATCTCTTGAACGAATTGGTCTCAAAGAGTAAAAATTGGTATATATGGAATTGAATGAAAATGAAATCTGTTTCGATTAAAAAGTGGGCGGGGCAACGCCTTCAAACAGTTGGTACAAATTGAAGGTACAGGGTATGTCGGAGTCGAGTACTGTCGACTCCAATCTTTACTGGTTTTATTTAATGTTTGTTTGTTAATAGCTTTTCATTGGCTTATTAAGTCTCGCTTCACACAATTATTATAAAAGGAGAATGTCAGTAGAAAAGAAATGTTCTGGATTCTTCTTTCGTTTTTTTTTTTTTTTTTCGTTCTTCTCTTTTTTTTCTTTTTTCTCTTTGAGTAAAATTTGTCACGTAGGCAGAAAAACTAACGGTTTTCTATCATTAATTTGTCTTGCAATGACTTTGCACAATAGAACGTTACCAAGGTTATACGAAGTTCGAGAATGTTAAAACTGTGTCTCCATAAACATACATATATGTATATACAGCTATTGACAGCTAATTGGAAACGACAGTATGGTATGTGGTTTCTTTCATTTTTTTCAAAAAATTTCCTATAATCATATCATCATATTCTTATAAAATACATGTAAGACCTCTAATCTAAAAGAAAAACCTTTGCTGGATTCTGAAATATAAGTTAAATATATTTTATGGACGATTTTCTGGTCGAACCTCAAATTTGACCGAGACAACTAATTGGAAACACGATCGATTTACCCTAAAATCTCTAAAGTTTTTTAATATTTTGCAAAACGTTATTTGAGTTTTTAATGGTTTTTGATTGTTAAAACATTTTAACACAAAATAGCTTTCATGAAATACCATAAAGAGTAGTGAGAAGCAGAATTTGAACACTAGCTTTGAGAACGTCAATTGTTCAGCTCTGAGGCATAAAAATGTCATGTCTTGAGATGGCAATCCATCAAAAATGCTCTGAATAGTTGGTGTTTGATTAAATAAACGATAAATGATAGCAAATCACTGAATAAAATGATCAACAAAAAAAAGAGAGCACGACAAACAATTGGTAACACAGGTAGTAATATTGTGACGACGTCGTAAATGAATTCTTACAAAAGTCTTGCAGCCGTATAGCATTCAATAATGGATCATTATGTTGCAGAAGTATCGAAAAGAAAAATTTTTGGCCTTTGGGGGATGCTGGACTCCATTGACGAATCAATAAATATGAAGCGATTCATGAAAATTAATCAAAGAAATTGACGGAAACAATTCTCTTAAACACAAACCAACAGGTCACTCAACAAATGAAAGAAAGATGTCTATAATGACAAAATAAAGGTCAGCCAGATTGGCCATGCTCATAAAAATATTTTTGGTGAGCTAAAAGTGGTAAAGCTTTGTTTGCGTTACACATACCACATGTCGTCTAGAATAGCATTAGGAAAACTAACTTCTGAGAATGTCAATCTTCAAATGGAGTTGCTTCAATGCATTGCATCGGTGATTGATAGTTTGTTGGGAGACTTCTGCAATATAATGATCCATTATTGAACGCTATTCGGCTGCAAAACTTCTTAAAAAATTAATTTGCGTCGTTCTCACAATATGACTACCTGTGTTACCAATTGTTTGACGTGCTCTCTTTTTTTCGTTGATCATTATACTCTTCACGCAAGTGAATAGTATTATAACTTTGTCCTGAAGTTTGTAACAGCAAGAAGGAGGGGAGGGGGACCCCATAAAGTATGTATATTCTTGATCAGCTCGACTAGACGAGTCGATATAGCCATGTCCGTCTGTCCGTCCATCCGTCCGTCTGTCTGTGAATATGCTATCTCCTCCCACAGTTTTAAAGATATCGAGCTGAAATTTTGCAGGGAGTCTTCTCTAATGTGTGGTCAAATCATTGGTCGGAACCGGCCATATCGGATTATTGGAACTGGTAGCCCCCATACGAAATGAAGAAGAAAAAAAATCGCGTGCAACACAGTACACGTGTTCGAAGTGAAACTTTCTTTAAAAGAACCAAAAAACCAATAAGGACGCTATCTTCAGCCTTGCCACGCCCATTTTCTGGATTGAATTTCTTTTTATCTTAATATCCTATACACTAATTTTTATTATCTTAGCTCATTGCCTACCTGAGATATGGAAATTATCAATTTTTGCTATAAGTGGGCGTTGCCGTTACAAAATCTCTGACAATTTTCTCAGAGATTTTATTGAATTCAGCTTCATTTTAAGTTATTATAAACAATTATGTACCAAGAAATAAACTTTATGGTTTCTGCATCAAAACTATTCAATATTTTATATATTTTCATTAATAAACCAGTAAGGGCGGTATAGTTGAGTATTCTCAACTATATAATACCCTGTACACACGTTGATAACACGTTAAACATTCGCCGACAGCAAAAGCAGTGTACCACGATATGGTTTGTGTATTTGCTAATAGTGAGGCAGGGCTCACAGTGCAATGTTGCCATTAGATGGCGCTTTAGTACGGATTTTGTTACAAAGCATTGCTGCAAAATTTTAGTGTGTTGGTCTTTGCGGGGAAAGTGGTAGTTTGTTGTATGCAGTTTTAAAAAGGTATGTTACCTGAGTTTGCATACCAAATTTCAGCATTGTATTCTTTATACTTTAGGAGATACCGCAATTTTAAGAAAAAAATGACCTTTTGTTGTGCTCGATGGGCGGGAAGGAATGGGCGTGGCAAAAATTCCTTCAAACTTGATCTAGTGTTCGACCACACGAGACTATCTTCCAAATTTCAAGTCTCTAGCTTTAATAGTTTTCGCAGTGTTAAGTACGGTTTTTGTTACAAATAGGATAAAGCAGTGTTCAAAGCGCAATTTATGCCAAATTTCAACTTGTTTGTCTTTGCGTTGTCACACAGAAAGTTTGTGGTATGCAGTTTTAAAAAGGTATGTTTACTGAGTTTGCATACAAAATTTCAGCATTGTATCTCTTATAGTTTAGGAGATACAGCAATTTTAATAAAACAACTTTTTGAGGGGAAACGAAGGGGAGGGGGAAAAAATGTGGTATGCAGTTTTGTAGAGCTATACATACTGAGTCTACATACTCATTTTCATGTTTCTAACTCATCAGGTTTTCGAGCTACAGCCTTTTGAAAAAATGGGTGGTGCTCGATGGGCGGGAAGGAGTGGGCGTGGCAAAGAATCCTTCAAACTTGATCTAGCGTTTGACCTCACGAGTCGATCCACCAAATTTCAAGTCTCTAGCTCTTATAGTTTTCGAGAACCATTGGTGAGGACGGACGGACGGACGGACGGACGGACGGACAGACAGGGCTATATCAATTCGTCTTGTCATCCTGATCAAGAATATATATACTTTATAGGGTCCCTCTCCCCTCCTTCTATGCGTTACATACAAACCGTCTCAAACAAACTTAATATACCCTGATACACAGTGTGTGTACAGGGTATAAAAACGCTTCCCAAATCAACCCAATGTTTTGAGCTGAAAAAAAATCAGTGTAATGCCTCACCATCCTGCTTGTGTCTATTTTCGAAGATTGAGAAGTTCATTCGAATTAAATTGTTGAAATAATTTTAAAATTATAAAGCTGTATTTGAAATGCAATAATGATTAGCAGGCTCGAGGTCAATTTTGATACACCAAATTTGTAATCAAAAGTTTTGGCAGTTTTAACAACAAACAATATTGCAAGAACTAGCTCAAAAGCTAGCAGCAGGCAGATCGTACAGCTGTTTCGGGAGTTGCCAAACTCCTTCATCAGCGATCTTTGCTTAACGATGAACGGATTATCAGCACTCCTCATACGTTTTTCTTGATAAACTGCATGAGAATTGCAGGTTATCAAACGAAAAACCCTGAGAAATGCTGCTTCGATCATCGCCTTGCAATATTGTTGTTGTTGTGGGCCACCGCTGTTTGTTGGAGTCAAGTCTTGACTCACGTCAACTGCTTGTGGACCAAATTTAGAAAAATAAAACAAAAATTTTATTTTTCAAGTTTCTGTCATACTACACAAATATGTGTATGACTACGGCGTGCCTCCCGTTTTAGTTAAAAAGTGTTTTTTTACGACCTATACAAGTAATTCAATAATGATTAGCAGGCTCGAGGTCAATTTTGATACACCAAATTTGTAATCAAAAGTTTTGGCAGTTTTAACAACAAACAATATTGCAAGAACTAGCTCAAAAGCTAGCAGCAGGCAGATCGTACAGCTGTTTCGGGAGTTGCCAAACTCCTTCATCAGCGATCTTTGCTTAACGATGAACGGATTATCAGCACTCCTCATACGTTTTTCTTTTTTTTTTGATAAACTGCATGAGAATTGCAGGTTATCAAACGAAAAACCCTGAGAAATGCTGCTTCGATCATCGCCTTGCAATATTGTTGTTGTTGTGGGCCACCGCTGTTTGTTGGAGTCAATTTGGTGTATCAAAATTGACCTCGAGCCTGCTAATCATTATTGAATTACTTGTATAGGTCGTAAAAAAACACTTTTTGTATTTGAAATGGTTAAAAAAAATTTATAAAAATAGAATATAGAATGAATAAATGTAGGTATAAACTATGATATTTGGGCAAATTGGAATGTGTTCAGTTTTTAATGCATAAGTGCGAAAAAGAAGAATTAATTTAAATGTGCAGAGGGTCCCCCGAACAACAAAGGCAAGTTAACTACCAAAGCTCCAATGTGTAGAATCTACCTGACTTTATTTATTGCATACATATGTATATAATTTATTATTAGTGTTCACTTTTGGATTAATTTGAATTTGTAAGTTAATTGTTTTCATTTGCTAAGCACAGCAAAGGAAAGGTTAATTGGCAATTGCAAAATTAAACGGGCTTCAACATAATTGTGAGGACGCGAATTGGAGATGAATTCGCGGCTCGTATATTATGAAGCTGATTTGTGACGTTGATTAGCAATGTTAAGTAGCAGGCAACAACAAATACAATGTATACGCCCAGACAGTGTCATAGGTAGCAACAACCACACTGACCGACCTAACGGTTCATGTTTATGCCGAAAATATCAACAACAAGAATTGTTGTAATATTTGGAGTAAACAAGCCAGGTTAGTTGTTGTTGCATATTCGCCAGATGGCGAAAGTGACGATTGAAGAGGAAAGCGAAAATTACAACTAAGCATGTTGTTGTTGTTGGTTTCTTTATGACTACAGACTGTCATTCTATGTTCTATTTCATTCTCTCGCAGGCTACATCATATAAATGTATAGTCTGTCTCTTTCTCATGTCGTTTCATCGAGTTTCAAATCGCACCCATGCTAAAGAAGTTTCACTTCAAAAACAAATTTAATCGTTATATGGAAAACTTTTTTGTTTTGGAAGATAGAGGGCTGAAATTTCAAACCTAGTAGTTTATCATAGTCCGACATAATGCCTGGAAGTTTCATTGAGATCGGGCAACTAGAACTGGTAGCTGCCATACAAAATGAAGAAGAGGAAGAGAAATTAAGATTTAACGTCGTTGTATGGAAAACTTTTTTGTTTTGTATGATAGGGGGCTGAAATTTGAGATCGGGCAACTGGAACTGGTACCTGCCATACAAAATGAAGAAGAGGAAGAGAAGCAATATTCACGTCGTTGTATGGAAAACTTTTTGTTTCTGAACCAATTGACATGAAACTTCACAGTTATGTTCTTGGGAAGGCATAAAAACTATTTTGAAAAAAATGGGCATGGTTACGCCCACTTTTACCAAAAATCAATAATTTGCATATCTCCGGTACCCAATGAGCAAAAACAATGATAATTTGTATATAGGCTAATTAGATGAAGAGAAAATATATTCAGTCAAAACCAGTAAGGGCGGTATAGTCGAGTATACTCGACAATATAATACCCTGCACACATGGTAGGCGGTGCCACACCCTCAACCTACAAAAACATATTGATCTGACGTCGCCTTTTCAAATAGTGTTCAAAATACAAAGAAAATCGGTCAAAAAATGTGGATTTTACGAATAATTTAAGTTTGTAGGTCTCTGAGGGGTAGCCACCAAAGAGAGGGGAAATTTGTGGTAAGCAGTTTTTAAGATGTATTATCACTGAGCTTGTATACAAAATTTCAGGTTCATACCTTTGTTAATTTTGGAGATATAGCAATTTAGAGAAAATTACTGGGGGAGGGGAAATGAAAATGAGGGGGGGATTTTGTGGTATGCAGTTTTGTAGAGCCACTCATACTGAGTCTACATACCGACTTTCATGTTTCTATCTCTTTGGATGTTTGAGTTATAGCGATTTAAAAAAGTGGGTAGGGCTGGATGGGCGGGAAGGAGTGGGCGTGGCACAAAAAAAAAATAAACTTGATCTGCTGCCAAGCATCACGAGTCTACCCTCCAAATTTCAAGTCTCTAGCTCTTACAGTTTCCGAGATCCATTGGTGAATACAGACGAACGGACGGACAGACAGACGGACGGACGGACAGACGGACGGACATGGCTCAATCAATTTCTCTTGTCGTCCTGATCAAGAATATATATACTTTATTGGGTCCCCCTCCCTTCCTTCTGTGCGTTACATACATTTCGTTCAAACAAACTTAATATACCCTGACACACTGTATGTGCAGGGTATAACCAGTAAGGGCGGTATAGTCGAGTATACTCGACAATATAATACCCTGCACACATGGTAGGCGGTGCCACACCCTCAATCTACAAAAACATATTGATCTGACGTCGCCTTTTCAAATAGTGTTCAAAATATCAAGTAAATCGGTCAAAAAATGTGGATTTTACGAAAAATTTAAGTTTGTAGGTCTCTGAGGGATAGCCATCAAAGAGAGGGGAAATTTGTGGTATGCAGTTTTTAAGATGTATTATCACTGAGCTTGTATACAAAATTTCAGGTTCATACCTTTGTTAATTTTGGAGATATAGCAATTTAGAGAAAATTACTAGGGGAGGGGAAACGAAAATGAGGGGGGGATTTTGTGGTATGCAGTTTTGTAGAGCCACTCATACTGAGTCTACATACCGACTTTCATGTTTCTATCTCTTTGGATGTTTGAGTTATAGCGATTTAAAAAAGTGGGTAGGGCTGGATGGGCGGGAAGGAGTGGGCGTGGCACAAAAAAAAAATAAACTTGATCTGCTGCCAAGCATCACGAGTCTACCCTCCAAATTTCAAGTCTCTAGCTCTTACAGTTTCCGAGATCCATTGGTGAATACAGACGGACGGACGGACAGACGGACGGACGGACGGACGGACGGACAGACGGACGGACATGGCTCAATCAATTTCTCTTGTCGTCCTGATCAAGAATATATATACTTTATGGGGTCCCCCTCCCTTCCTTCTGTGCGTTACATACATTTCGTTCAAACAAACTTAATATACCCTGACACACTGTATGTGCAGGGTATAATAAAAATAGGTGTAGCACAAGAAATAAGCGTGAAGACTATTTAAGCTTCAGCCTTGCTGAAGTTAGCGTCCTTACTGGTTTTATTCAGTGATTTGCTATCATTTATCGTTTATTTAATCAAACACCAACTATTCAGAGCATTTTTGATGGATTGCCATCTCAAGACATGACATTTTTATGCCTCAGAGCTGAACAATTGACGTTCTCAAAGCTAGTGTTCAAATTCTGCTTCTCACTACTCTTTATGGTATTTCATGAAAGCTATTTTGTGTTAAAATGTTTTAACAATCAAAAACCATTAAAAACTCAAATAACGTTTTGCAAAATATTAAAAAACTTTAGAGATTTTAGGGTAAATCGATCGTGTTTCCAATTAGTTGTCTCGGTCAAATTTGAGGTTCGACCAGAAAATCGTCCATAAAATATATTTAACTTATATTTCAGAATCCAGCAAAGGTTTTTCTTTTAGATTAGAGGTCTTACATGTATTTTATAAGAATATGATGATATGATTATAGGAAATTTTTTGAAAAAAATGAAAGAAACCACATACCATACTGTCGTTTCCAATTAGCTGTCAATAACTGTATATAAGAATGTTTGAATTGGAATATATGAATGCCGGTTTGCAAAGATGCTTTTTTCATACTTTTCACTTATGTGAAATAGTATAATAACTTTGTCACGGAGTTTGTAACAGATCGAAATATTAATTTCCGACTATATAAAGTATATATATTCTTGATCAGGACGACAAGACGAGTTGATTTAGCCATGTCTGTCTGTCCGTCTGTCTGTCTGTCTGTATGTCGGTCTGTCTGTCTGTATGTATGCAAACTAGTCCCTCAGTTTTGAAGCTATCGAGCTGAAACTTTGCACAGAGTCTTAGAATTTATTACGATGAATCATTCGTCGGAACCAGCATGATCGGATTATTGGAACAGGTAGCTCCCATACGAAAAGAAGAAGAAAAGTGAACAAAACTTGAATCGTTGTATGGAAAACTTTTTTGTTTTGTACAATAGAGTGCTGAAATTTTAAACATAGTAGTTTTACATGGTCCGACTACATGCCTAAAAGTTTCATTGAGATTGGACATCTGGAACTGGTAGCTCCCATACAAAATGAAGAAGAGGAAGAGAAGGAATATTCTCGTCGTTGTATGGAAAACTTTTTTGTTTCTTAACCAATTGACTTGAAATTTTAAAGTTATGTTCTTAGGGAGGAATGAAAACTATTTTGACCAAAAGTGGGCGTAGCCACGCCCACTTATAGCGAAAATTGACCCGTTGCATGGAAAACTTTTTTGTTTTTTAACCAATTGACTTGAAACTTTACAGTTATGTTCTTAGGAAGGAATCAAAACTATTTTGACCAAAAGTGGGCGTGGCCACGCCCTTTTATAGCGAAAATTGACCCGTTGTATGGAAAACTTTTTTGCTTTTTAACCAAATGACTTGAAACTTTGCAGTTATGCTCTTAGGGAGGAATGAAAGCTATTTTGATCAAAAGTGGGCATGGCCACGCCCACTTATCGCAAAACTTGAACCGTTGTATGGAAAACTTTTTTGGTTTTTAACCAATTGACTTGAAATTTTAAAATTATGTTCTTAGGGAGGAATGAAAACTATTTTGACCAAAAGTGGGCGTAGCCACGCGTAGCCACGCCCACTTATAGCGAAAATTGACCCGTTGCATGGAAAACTTTTTTGTTTTTTAACCAATTGACTTGAAACTTTACAGTTATGTTCTTAGGAAGGAATCAAAACTATTTTGACCAAAAGTGGGCGTGGCCACGCCCTTTTATAGCGAAAATTGACCCGTTGTATGGAAAACTTTTTTGTTTTTTAACCAATTGACTTGAAACTTTACAGTTATGTTCTTTAGGAGGAATGAAAACTATTTTGACCCAAAGTGAGCGTAGCCACGCCCACTTATAGCGAAAATTGTTCCGTTGTATGGAAAACTTTTTTGTTTTTTAACCAATTGACTTGAAACTTTACAGTTATGTTCTTAAGGAGGAATGAAAACTATTTTGACCAAATACGGGCATGGCTACGCCCACTTATCGCAAAACTTGAACCGTTGTAAGGAAAACTTTTTTGGTTTTTAACCAATTGACTTGAAATTTTAAAGTTATGTTCTTAGGGAGGAATGAAAACTATTTTGACCAAAAGTGGGCGTAGCCACGCCCACTTCTAGCGAAAATTGACCCGTTGTATGGAAAACTTTTTTGTTTTTTAACCAATTGACTTGAAACTTTACAGTTATGTTCTTAGGAAGGAATGAAAACTATTTTGACCAAAAGTGGGCGTGGCCACGCCCTTTTATAGCGAAAATTGACCAGTTGTATGGAAAACTTTTTTGTTTTTTAACCAATTGACTTGAAACTTTACAGTTATGTTCTTTAGGAGGAATGAAAACTATTTTGACCCAAAGTGAGCGTAGCCACGCCCACTTATAGCGAAAATTGACCCGTTGTATGGAAAACTTTTTTGTTTTTTAACCAATTGACTTGAAATTTTAAAGTTATGTTCTTAGGGAGGAATGAAAACTATTTTGACCAAAAGTGGGCGTGGCCACGCCCTTTTTTAGCGAAAATTGACCGGTTGTATGGAAAACTTTTTTGCTTTTTAACCAATTGACTTGAAACTTTACAGTTATGTTCTTTA
This sequence comes from Phortica okadai, assembly GCA_034638295.1. Classification (NCBI taxonomy): domain Eukaryota; kingdom Metazoa; phylum Arthropoda; class Insecta; order Diptera; family Drosophilidae; genus Phortica; species Phortica okadai. The sequence goes on along the minus strand of CM067848.1, from coordinate 32,606,192 downwards.
GGAGGAATGAAAACTATTTTGACCCAAAGTGGGCGTAGCCACGCCCACTTATAGCGAAAATTGACCCGTTGTATGGAAAACTTTTTTGTTTTTTAACCAATTGACTTGAAACTTTGCAGTTATGTTCTTAGGGAGGAATGAAAACTATTTTGACCAAAAGTGGGCGTGGCCACGCCCTCTTTTAGCGAAAATTGACCCGTTGTATGGAAAACTTTTTTGTTTTTTAACCAATTGATTTGAAACTTTACAGTTATGTTCTTAGGGAGGAATGAAAACTATTTTGACCCAAAGTGAGCGTAGCCACGCCCACTTATAGCGAAAATTGACCCGTTGTATGGAAAACTTTTTTGTTTTTTAACCAATTGACTTGAAACTTTTCAGTTATGTTCTTAGGGAGGAATGAAAACTATATTGACCAAAAATGGGTGTAGCCACGCCCACTTATAGCGAAAATTGACCCGTTGTATGGAAAACTTTTATGTTTTTTAACCAATTGGCTTGAAACCTTACAGTTATGTTGTTAGGGAGGCATGAAAACTATTCATTTAGTTTTTTTATAGTGACACAACGTGAAAAGTATTATAGCTTCAGCCTTGCTGAAGATAGCGTCCTTACTGGTTTTGATATGAAATTTGTTTGTTAACTTAACGTTCACTTAAAAAAATTAATTGACAATAATGAAGTTTAGATGAGATTGTTTATATTAAAAATATATAAAACCTTTAAAATACTTTTTATAAATAAATTTGTTCAATGAATTCAAATAGAACTGTTTTAAATTTATTATACTTTTCACGTATGTGAAATAGTATATTAGCTTTGTCACGGAGTTTGTAACAGATCGAAATATTAATTTCCGACTATATAAAGTATATATATTCTTGATCAGGACGTAAAGACGAGTTGATTTAGCCATGTCCGTCTGTCCGTCTGTCCGTCTGTCTGTCTGTCTGTCTGTCTGTCGGTCTGTCTGTCTGTCTGTATGTATGCAAACTAGTCCCTCAGTTTTGAAGCTATCGAGCTGAAACTTTGCACAGAGTCTTAGAATTTATTACGATGAATCATTCGTCGGAACCAGCATGATCGGATTATTGGAACAGGTAGCTCCCATACGAAAAGAAGAAGAAAAGTGAACAAAACTTGAATCGTTGTATGGAAAACTTTTTTGTTTTGTACAATAGAGTGCTGAAATTTTAAACATAGTAGTTTTACATGGTCCGACTACATGCCTAAAAGTTTCATTGAGATTGGACATCTGGAACTGGTAGCTCCCATACAAAATGAAGAAGAGGAAGAGAAGGAATATTCACGTCGTTGTATGGAAAACTTTTTTGTTTCTTAACCAATTGACTTGAAATTTTAAAGTTATGTTCTTAGGGAGGAATGAAATCTATTTTGACCAAAAGTGGGCGTAACCACGCGTAGCCACGCCCACTTATAGCGAAAATTGACCCGTTGTGTGAAAAACTTTTTTGTTTTTTAACCAATTGACTTGAAACTTTTCAGTTATGCTCTTAGGGAGGAATGAAAACTATTTTGATCAAAAGTGGGCGTGGCCACGCCCACTTATAGCTTAACTTGACCCTTTATATGGAAAACTTTTTTGTTTTTTAACCAATTGACTTGAAACTTTACAGTTATGTTCTTAGGGAGGAATGAAAACTATTTTAACCAAAAGTGGGCGTAGCCACGCCCACTTCTAGCGAAAATTGACCCGTTGTATGGAAAACTTTTTTGTTTCTTAACCAATTGACTTGAAACTTTACAGTTATGTTCTTAGGAAGGAATGAAAACTATTTTGACCAAAAGTGGGCGTGGCCACGCCCTTTTATAGCGAAAATTGACCAGTTGTATGGAAAACTTTTTTGTTTTTTAACCAATTGACTTGAAACTTTACAGTTATGTTCTTTAGGAGGAATGAAAACTATTTTGACCAAAAGTGGGCGTGGCCACGCCCTCTTTTAGCGAAAATTGACCCGTTGTATGGAAAACTTTTTTGTTTTTTAACCAATTGATTTGAAACTTTACAGTTATGTTCTTAGGGAGGAATGAAAACTATTTTGACCAAAAGTGGGCGTAGCCAGGCGTAGCCACGCCCACTTATAGCGAAAATTGACCCGTTGTATGGAAAACTTTTTTGTTTTTTAACCAATTGACTTGAAACTTTGCAGTTATGCTCTTAGGGAGGAATGAAAACTATTTTGATCAAAAGTGGGGATGGCCACGCCCACTTATAGCTTAACTTGACCCTTTGTATGGAAAACTTTTTGGTTTTTTAACCAATTGACTTGAAACTTTACAGTTATGTTCTTAGGAAGGAATGAAAACTATTTTGACCAAAAGTGGGCGTGGCCACGCCCTTTTATGGCGAAAATTGACCCGTTGTATGGAAAACTTTTTTGTTTTTTAACCAATTGACTTGAAACTTTTCAGTTATGCTCTTAGGGAGGAATGAAAACTATTCTGATCAAAAGTGGGCGTGGCCACGCCCACTTATAGCTTAACTTGACCCTTTGTATGGAAAACTTTTTTGTTTTTTAACCAATTGACTTGAAACTTTACAGTTATGTTCTTAAGGAGGAATGAAAACTATTTTAACCAAAAGTGGGCGTAGCCACGCCTACTTATAGCGAAAATTGACCCGTTGTATGGAAAACTTTTTTGTTTTTTAACCAATTGACTTGAAACTTTGCAGTTATGCTCTTAGGGAGGAATGAAAACTATTTTGATCAAAAGTGGGCATGGCCACGCGCTTTTATAGCGAAAATTGACCCGTTGCATGGAAAACTTTTTTGTTTTTTAACCAATTGACTTGAAACTTTACAGTTATGTTCTTAGGAAGGAATGAAAACTATTTTGACCAAAAGTGGGCGTGGCCACGCCCTTTTATAGCGAAAAATTACCCGTTGTATGGAAAACTTTTCTGTTTTTTAACCAATTGACTTGAAACTTTACAGTTATTTTGTTAGGAAGGAATGAAAACTATATTGACCAAAAGTGGGCTTGGCCTCAACCTTTTATAGCGAAAATTGACCCGTTGTATGGAAAACTTTTTTGTTTTTTAACGAATTGACTTGAAACATTACAGTTATGTTGTTAGGGAGGCATGAAAACTATTCATTTAGTTTTCTTTATAGTGACACAAAGTGAAAAGTATTATAGCTTCAGCCTTGCTGAAGATAGCGTCCTTACTGGTTTTCTTTGTTTTTGCTAACATGAGCTGCTAAATCTCGGTTCATTTTCCTGGTGACATGGTGAAGTAGCGTGGGGTAGCGACATTTCACGAGGGATTCTCAACTAAAATTAACTGAGAATTATTGGTAGGGTAGGGTGAAGAATGTGTGGGTCAAATTCTATCGCTGACCCCGCACTAAAGACAAAGCCCTTAACAAACTCTTGATATTTCTTTTGATCGAAGTGTCACTTTATCAGTGATGACTACTATTTTTTTTGTTGTTCTTCGAAGAGCGAAGCCTCTTTTGTTTGTAGTTTCAGTAGGGATCCTTAAATAAGATTATGTTCGCGAGTGACCGGAAAATACGCCCTAAAGAAACCCACCACATCCCGAAAGAGCTAGAGAATCCAGAGGGTCCCATACTGCGTTGCTATCTGACTCAAAGGGAGATCATTCGTTTGAATGTTGTCAGCTATTCTCCTTATCGCAAGTTTGAAAGAAATATACTGAAATGCTCATTGCATTTTCATTTATTCATTCTTGCAAGTTCTCACACAATTAAAGCGTTGGTTACATACTTTCTGTCAACTAACGTGGAACCGATACCTTGTTCCATAATTTTTTTTTTAGAGAGTTTTTTAGACACATATCGTTACAATATTTATCCGATCTTCACCAATTTTGCAGTGAGCAGTGAGTAAGTGTTGTTGATTTAGCCGGCTCTAGGTCAATTTCATGTGTTTTACATATATATGGAGAGTGAGATTTCAAGTGAGTCAGACGTGCCACTACTATCTTTTATGATACCATACATGGCATTATTAATTCGTGTGTCCCAACTTGTACTCCACCTAAGATGTTGTTGAAACCCCCGTGGTTTTCCCCCCTGTTGTCGAATCTAAAGAACGTTAAATCCAGACTTTATAAAAAATTTAAAATGTCTGGTTTGCTGTCTGACTTCACTAGATATTCGGTTGCTCGATCTAAATTTCTTTCGCTTAGCTCTATCTGTTATAATAATTACCTGAGTCGATGTAAGCTTCAATTCTCGCGTGACCCTAAATCTTTCAATAGCTTCATTAATTCCAAGCGCAGAACGGCTTTGTACCCTTCTTCTTTTTTTCTCGATGTCAACGTTGCTAGTGATGATTGGGCAATTGCAAATTTGTTCGCTAAGTTTTTCCAAACGACTTACTCTTCTTCAATATTTTCAGGAACTTCATATCCATACCCAATAAACTCTATTAATGGATTTGTATCCCCGGTATTGAATGAAGACTTTGTTCTAAAAAATTTACTTGATGTAAAAAACTCCTTTTCTCCCGGTCCTGATAATATCCCTGGTTGTGTCCTTAAAGGGTGTGCAAACTCGCTGTGTAAGCCTTTGTTGACACTTTTTAAGCTCTCGCTTCTCAATTCATAGTTTCCCCCTATTTGGAAAGAATCCTTTATTATTTCTCTTCATAAAAAAGGTAATAAGTCAGATGTCACTAATTATAGGGGCATAGCAAAACTATCGGCTATTCCCAAGCTTTTTGAGAAAATTATTATCTCAAGCTTGCAACACTACTGTAAATCGGTTATGTCATCTTCTCAACATGGTTTTTTAAAAATGAAATCAACCTGTACTAATTTGCTCGAATTTACTTGCTTAGTAAACCATGGTTTTGTAAATCACTATCAAACGGATGTCATTTATACCGACTTTAGTAAGGCTTTTGACTCAGTTAACCATGACTTGCTACTGCTTAAATTGAATTTATTGGGTTTTCCACCGAATCTTCTAATTTGGATAAAGTCCTATCTAACTAACAGATCTCAACGTGTGTTATTTAGATCCACCAAGTCTGAAATTGTTCATGTTACTTCCGGTGTCCCCCAAGGCAGTCATATTGGTCCTCTTTTGTTTAATCTTTTCATTAATGATCTTCCCTTGTCTATATCACATTCTCGGGTACTCATGTTTGCCGATGATGTTAAATTGTGTCTTTCTTTTAGGGAGCCTGACTCTCATGACCTGTTACAGGCTGATCTGAACTCACTACATTCTTGGTGTACACTTAATCTGCTTTTGCTAAATTGTTCTAAATGTAAGTTTATGACTTATCACCGTAGTAAACCTCACTTGTTTACTTACACGATTGATAACGTTGCATTAGAACGAGTCTCTATTTTTAACGACCTAGGTGTTCTTTTTGATCCCAAACTCAGCTTCATTCAACAAGTCTCAACTGTCGTTAATAAGGCGAAGGGGGTTTTTGGTTTCATTAAACGCTGGTCTAAAGAGTTCAATGACCCCTTTATCACCAAACTTCTTTTTACGTCACTTGTACGTCCTCTTCTCGAGTACTGTTGTTGCGTATGGTCACCTCAATACAAAAAACATCAAGATCGCATCGAGTCAGTTCAGAAGCAATTTCTCCTCTTTGCGCTTCGTGGCCTCAACTGGAATCCTAATTCTAGATTACCATCTTACCATGACAGGCTCCTTCTCATCGACCTTCCTTCTCTAGCCCATCGCAGGGTTGTTTTAGGGGCTGTTCTTTTCCATAAATTGATTATTGGTTTAACTGACTCTTCAGACCTACTCCGTCGGATTAGCTTCTGCGTCCCTCGACGCACTACAAGAAATTTTGTCCCTATATTCTTGCCTAGATGCACAACTAACTTTGCCCTTCACGATCCGTTTCGTGTATTATGTACGAATTATAATCAGTTATATCACGTCCTCTCACCTGAAATCTCCCTCACTACACTAAACTCTACATTACTACGCCACCTACGTGACTCTGGAAGGGAGTAGCGATATGATGTACCATATTCTGGATGGATTTTGGCACACTTCGTAATTTAAGTCTCTGACCACCCATTGCTGTGAGTAGGGGCATAGCTGGCATAGTGCAAATAAATTTCCCCCACCGGGTCAGAGACTTCTTCGATTTAATTAATAATTTTTTTATCTTCTATTTTTTATATTATATTTTTATACTTTTCACGTATGTGAAACAGTATAATAACTTTGTGCTGAAGTTTGTAACAGATCGAAATATTCATTTCCGACTATATAAAGTATATATATTTTTGATCAGGACGACAAGACGAGTTGATTTAGCCATGTCCGTCTGTCCGTCTGTCCGTCCGTCTGTCTGTATATATACAATCTCCTCCCACAGTTTTGAAGATATCGAGCTGAAATTTTGCACAGAGACTTCTTATTTGTGCGATCAACTCATTTGTCGGATCCAGCCATATCGGACCGCTGGAACTGGTAGCCCCCATACGAAAAGAAGAAGAACCAGTAAGGGCGGTATAGTCGAGTACACTCGACAATATAATACCCTGCACACATGGTAGGCGGTGCCACACCCTCAATCTACAAAAACATATTGATCTGATGTCGCCTATTCAAATAGTGTTCCAAATATCAAGAAAATCGGTCAAAAAATGTGGTTTTTACGAAAAATTTAAGTTTGTCGGCCTCTGAGGGGTAGCCATCAAAGAGGGGGGAAGTTTGTGGTATGCAGTTTTTAAGATGTATTATCACTGAGCTTGTATACAAATTTTCAGGGTCGTACCTTTGTTAATTTTGGAGATATAGCAATTTATAAAAAATCACTGGGGGAGGGGAAATGAAAAGAAAGGGGGATTTTGTGGTATGCAGTTTTGTAGGGCTATACATACTGAGTCTACATACCGACTTTGATGTTTTTATCTCTTTGGATGTTTGAGTTATAGCGATTTAAAAAAGTGGGTGGGGCTGGATGGGCGGGAAGGAGTGGGCGTGGCAAAAAAAAAAAATAAACTTGATCTGCTGCCGAGCATCACGAGTCTACCCTCCAAATTTCAAGTCTCTAGCTCTTATAGTTTCCGAGAACCGTTGGTGAGGACGGACGGACGGACAGACGGACAGACGGACGGACATGGCTCAATCAATTTCTCTTGTCGTCCTGATCAAGAATATATATACTTTATGGGGTCCCCCTCCCCTCCTTCTGTGCGTTACATATATTTCGCTCAAACAAACACAATATACCCTGATACACAGTATGTGTACAGGGTATAAAAATGAACAAAACTTGAATCGTTGTATGGAAAATTTTTTGTTTTGTATGATAGAGTGCTGAAATTTTAAACATAGTAGTTTTACATAGTCCGACTACATGCCTGAAAGTTTCATTGAGATTGGACATCTGGAACTGGTAGCTCCCATACAAAATGAAGAAGAGGAAGAGAAGCAATATTCACGTCGTTGTATGGAAAACTTTTTTGTTTTTTAACCAATTGACTTGAAACTTTACAGTTATGTTCTTACGAAGGAATAAAAACTATTTTGACCAAAAGTGGGCGTAGCCACGCCCACTTATAGCGAAAATTGACCCGTTGTATGGAAAACTTTTTTTTTTAAACCAATTGACATGAAACTTTACAGGTTTGTTCTTACGAAGGAATAAAAACCGATATATTTCGAATCCCGTCGGAATCCGTCATCAGGGCTGTAGTACAATTTACATTATTATTTTACAAACTTTTTTCTTATATACACAATATTTACTCATTTTAGGACACAGTGTCTATCGCGTCAGCTGTGGAGTTTGATACTAAATCTATATTTTGTTTACGTCAAGTAAGTGTTTGTATATGTGTGCGCAATTTTCTGTGTCCGTTTTAAAGTTTACTCTTATTGTTGTTGGTGTATTAATTATGTGGAGCATTTCTAACGTGAAACGTTTTTATACCCTGTACACACACTGTGTATCAGGGTATATTAAGTTTGTTTGAGACGGTTTGTATGTAACGCATAGAAGGAGGGGAGGGGGACCCTATAAAGTATATATATTCTTGATCAGGATGACAAGACGAATTGATATAGCCCTGTCTGTCCGTCCGTCCGTCCGTCCGTCCGTCCGTCCGTCCTTACCAATGGTTCTCGAAAACTATAAGAGCTAGAGACTTGAAATTTGGTGGATAGACTCGTGAGGTCAAACGCTAGATCAAGTTTGAAGGATCCTTCTCACTCCTTCCCGCCCATCGAGCACCACCCATTTTTTCAAAAGGCTGTAGCTCGAAAACCTGATGAGTTAGAAACATGAAAATGAGTATGTAGACTCAGTATGTATAGCTCTACAAAACTGCATACCACATTTTTTCCCCCTCCCCTTCGTTTCCCCTCAAAAAGTTGTTTTCTGAAAACTGCTGTATCTCCTAAACTATAATAGATACAATGCTGAAATTTTGTATGCAAACTCAATAAACATACCTTTTTAAAACTGCATACCGCTGTGTGACAACGCAAAGACAAACAAGTTGAAATTTGGCATAAATTGCGCTTTGAACACTGCTTTATCCTATTTGTAACAAAAACCGTACTTAACACTGCGAAAACTATTAAAGCTAGAGACTTGAAATTTGGACGATAGTCTCGTGTGGTCGAACACTAGATGAAGTTTGAAGGAATTTTTGCCACGCCCATTCCTTCCCGCCCATCGAGCACAACAAAAGGTCATTTTTTTCTTAAAATTGCTGTATCTCCTAAAGTATAAAGAATACAATGCTGAAATTTTGTATGCAAACTCAGATAACATACCTTTTTAAAACTGCATACAACAAACTACCACTTTCCTCGCAAAGACCAACACACTAAAATTTTGCAGCAATGCTTTGTAACAAAACCCGTACTAAAGCGCCATCTAATGGCAACATTGCACTGTGAGCCCTGCCTCACTATTAGCAAATACACAAACCATATCGTGGTACACTGCTTTTGCTGTCGGCGAATGTTTAACGTGTTATCAACATAGGTGTGTGTACAGGGTATTATATAGTTGAGAATACTCAACTATACCGCCCTTACTGGTTTGTAATGTTGTTCTTGTTGTAAAATGCTCACATCTGTGAAGTCCGGTGTATGACCGTTCTCCGCACAGTGGGCAGCTAAAGCTGTTTTTGGTGTGTTTATGTCATGTCGTAGTCTTTTGTCTGACTTATGTCCTGCTATCCGAGTTTTTAGTTTGGTTTTGTCGTACCTTCTTGTTTATGAGTGCATTGGTTTGCTGAGCGAGTAATTTTTCATGTTTTGTCATCTGATGCTCCTTTTGTTGTTTTAATCTTTATAACCTGTACACACACTGTGTATCAGGGTATATTAAGTTTGTTTGAGACGGTTTGTATGTAACGCATAGAAGGAGGGGAGGGGGACCCTATAAAGTATATATATTCTTGATCAGGATGACAAGACGAATTGATATAGCCCTGTCTGTCCGTCCGTCCGTCCTCACCAATGGTTCTCGAAAACTATAAGAGCTAGAGACTTGAAATTTGGTGGATAGACTCGTGAGGTCAAACGCTAGATCAAGTTTGAAGGATTTTTTGCCACGCCCACTCCTTTCCGCCCATCGAGCACCACCCATTTTTTCAAAAGGCTGTAGCTCGAAAACCTGATGAGTTAGAAACATGAAAATGAGTATGTAGACTCAGTATGTATAGCTCTACAAAACTGCATACCACATTTTTTCCCCCTCCCCTTCGTTTCCCCTCAAAAAGGTGTTTTCTTAAAATTGCTGTATCTCTGCTTTATCCTATTTGTAACAAAAACCGTACTTAACACTGCGAAAACTATTAAAGCTAGAGACTTGAAATTTGGAAGATAGTCTCGTGTGGTCGAACACTAGATGAAGTTTGAAGGAATTTTTGCCACGCCCATTCCTTCCCACCCATCGAGCACAACAAAAGGTCATTTTTTTCTTAAAATTGCTGTATCTCCTAAAGTATAAAGAATACAATGCTGAAATTTTGTATGCAAACTCAGATAACATACCTTTTTAAAACTGCATACAACAAACTACCACTTTCCCCGCAAAGACCAACACACTAAAATTTTGCAGCAATGCTTTGTAACAAAACCCGTACTAAAGCGCCATCTAATGGCAACATTGCACTGTGAGCCCTGCCTCACTATTAGCAAATACACAAACCATATCGTGGTACACTGCTTTTGCTGTCGGCGAATGTTTAACGTGTTATCAACATAGGTGTGTGTACAGGGTATTATATAGTTGAGAATATTCAACTATACCGCCCTTACTGGTTTTTGAGTCAGAATGTTTTCGCTCTCAAAGAATCTACATGCGTCGTCGTAATCCAAAAGTTGATTTAATTGTGTTTTTGTTTTGTCTAATTGTCTTTTCTCTATTTTAATTTCTCTGTGTTTGCTTGTTATTAATAAATTAACCCAGCCGGACCTTCAGTAACTTAGTGACAAAAATTAGCAAGTTTTTCACCGTTCTTTATAAAAGGAAAAAATCACTGATGTAGTTTTCAGTGTGCCAATAAGGCAAAAAGCACTATGAAGCAGTCATCTACGTTATTTTACAAGGTTAAATGGCACCGATACATGAAAACGTAGCTTCTAAGCGAAGTGGGTTTTTCACGGTTCTTTTAGAACATAGAGTAGGGGAGCTTGCCCGAAGACGATTTTGTTAGATAAGGCAAACACTTACGTTTCTTCGTAAGGCTGAAAAGCAGCGATACATGGAAATGTCGCTTCTATACTCAGTATGTTTAGCAAGCTGATTTAAAACCAGTAAGGGCGGTATAGTTGAGTATTCTCAACTATATAATACCCTGTACACATAGTAGGCGGTGCCACACCCTCAATCTACAAACACGTATTGATTTGGCACCCTCGATCAAATATCGTTCAAAATATCAAGAAAAACGGTCAAAAAATGTGGAATTTACAAAAGTTTTGAGTTTGTGGAAGATTGAGGGGTAAGCATCAAAAAGAGGGGGATTTTGTTGTATGCAGTCTTAAAGATATATACTTACTGAGCATGTATACGAAATATCAGGCTTATACTTTTAATAGTTTCGGAGATATAGCATTTCTAAGAAAACAACTGGGGGAGGGGAAATGAAGGGGAGGGGTAAAAATTGGGGAATGCAGTTTTGTAGATCTCTACATACTGAGTCTACGTACCGACTTTCATGTTTGTACCTGTTATAGTTTGAAAGATGTAGTAATTTTAAGTAAAATAAAGTGGAATATATTAAAAATTTCAATTTGTAGGTCTCTGAGGGGTTACAATCAAAGAGAGGCGAAATTTGTTGTATGCAGTTTTTAAGATGTATTATCACTGAGCTTGTATACAAATTTTCAGGGTCGTACCTTTGTTAATTTTGGAGATATAGCAAAATACAGAAAATAACTTGGGGAGGGGAAATGAAAATGAGGGGGGGATTTTTTGGTATGCAGTTTTGTAGGGCTATACATACTGAGTCTACATACCGACTTTCATGTTTCTATCTCTTTGGATGTTTGAGTTATAGCGATTTAAAAAAGGAAGTGGGGCTGGATGGGCGGGAAGGAGTGGGCGTGGCAAAAAAAAAAAAATAAACTTGATCTGCTGCCGAATATCACGAGTCTACCCTCCAAATTTCAAGTCTCTAGCTATTATAATTTCTGAGAACCATTGGTGAATACGGACGGACGGACAGACGGACAGACAGACGGACGGACAGACAGACGGACAGACGGACGGACATGGCTCAATCAATTTCTCTTGTCGTCCTGATCAAGAATATATATACTTTATAGAGTCCCCTTCCCCTCCTTCTGTGCGTTACATACATTTCGCTCAAACAAACACAATATACCCTGATACACAGTATGTGTACAGGGTATAAAAATAAATACGAATGAGTCCGAAGACGATTTTGTCAGATAAGGTAAACATATACGTTACTCTGTATGGCTGAAAAGGATCAATACATGAAAATGTCACTTCTATACTCATTTTGTTTTGCATGCATTTCAAAAAATTCATAAAAATTCAAAGCCTACTTCGCCATATAAGAAAATATCTACGTTACTTTAGAAAGCTAAAAAAAAAACTGATACATGAAAATGTTTTTTCCTTTACTCAGTGTGTTTGGCACTGTTCTTTTGTAAATTGAAATTTGAAAGAAAACTTTTTAGAATATTCTCGAAGAAACGCTATCAAGTTAGTCTTGCGTTTTCCTATTAGTTTTGCTTTCATTACAAACAACCATACTCTTTTCGCGCGGACAGGTAGCTCAGTTGTTCGAGCTGTGAAAAACATAGTTATTTGGAAGTTGACACCGGGTTCAACTCCCAGCAACCACGGAAGGTTTATACATGTATGGTCATTTCAGTGTAATGAGTGTCAGTTTTAAATAATAATATCACGTTTCAAAGTTAATTTTCATGATAATAACAAATAAAAATATAAATAATACATCTATGGCATGGTTGGAGTTCCAATTTTTCTTTTAATTTTTGGATTCATTCGTTTTGTTGTACACAATTGTTTAACCATAAGTTTTCCTTTATATTACAAAGAAATAAAAAGTTTTTGACTTGGCATAGCTGGGATTTGAACCCGCGCCCTTTGGCTTAAGAGTACAATACACTATTCATTGAGCTAAACAAAAACTACATGAAATTTAGCCCCAATTTTTCACTGCAAATGGCACTGTGAATTTGTTAGCATGAACTTCATCAACTTCACATGAGAATTACCCTGCTAAAATTAGTAGGTCTGTCATACTGATTCTGTAAAGAGGAACTTCAAATGAAACCCGAAGCCAGTCAACCAGATAAATCTACGTGAAAATCCACATGAAAAAACATTCTAAAAGAACAGTTACTCACTCAATGTTAAAATGAAAAGAAAATTTCACAAATTTTCACGTAGTTCTACATGAAAAAAGAACTGGGAAATTGTACGTTTTTCACGGTGAAAAGTCCGATAGGGAAGTAGCTTGTTGTGGTAGTAGTCAGTGTATTTTAGTATTAGTTGTTTGAAGCCTCTTTGAAAATTATTAGTAACCAGTAAGGACGCTATAGTCGAGTATACTCGACAATATAATACCCTGCACACACAGTAGGTGGTGCAACACTTAAGTCTACAAAAAAATGTTGATTTGACATCGCCCGATCGAATAGTGTTCAAAATATCAAGTAAATCGGTCAAAAAAAGTGGAATGTACGAAAAATTTTAGTTTGTCGGTCATTGAGGGGTAACTTTCGAACAGACGGGAATTTTGTGGTACGCAGTTTTAAAGATATATATTTACTGAGCTTGTATACAAAATTTCATGTTCATACCTTTATTAGATTTGGAGATATTGCTTTTTATAGAAAACAACAGGGGGAGGGGAAATCAAGGGGAGGGGGAAAAATTGTGGTATGCAGTTTGGTAGAGCTCCTCATGCTGAGCCTACATACCGACTTTCATGTTTCTATCTCTTCGGGTGTTGAAGTAATAACGTTTTCAAAAAGTGGGTGGTGCTGGTTGGGCGGGAAGGAGTGGGCGTGGCACAAAACCGTTCAAACTTGATGTAGTGCCAAGCATCACGAGTCTACCCTCCAAATTTCAAGTCTCTAGCTTTTACAGTTTCCGAGAACCATTGGTGAATACAGACGGACGGACGGACGGACGGACAGACGGACAGAGCTCAATCGATTTCTCTTGTCATCCTGATCAAGAATATATATACTTTATGGGGTCCCCCTCCCCTCCTTCTATGCGTTACATACATATCGTTCAAACAAACTTAATATACCCTGACACACTGTATGTGCAGGGTATAAAAATATAATCGGTTCGGGTGGTGTTTTGTATAAATTTTGGTATTATTTTTGTCTTTCTATATCTAAGTAAGAATTTTGTACAAGAAATAAGTTTGGCCATCTTAATGGACTTTGTTTGAAACTTGTTGATGGTCTTCTTGGTGTTAAAATTGTAATTACTTTTTATATCCGCATAAACCATCCTGATTGGTGTCTACGATCAAAGACAGCGGGACTTATAAAAGATAGTAAACGACGACGAGAGAACAGGATAGACTGCGCTTTGTCAAACACAGTGGTACAAACACGAGAATTTTTACGGGAAAATCCAAACGTATTAATTTTAAATTCGGACAAAGGAAACGTAACAGTTGCAATGGATAAATTGGACTACACTAGTAAGATGGACACAATACTAGGTGAACTTAACACATACAGAATATTGTCAAGAGACCCAACAACGAGACTACAAACAACAAACAATAAATATGTGGACAAATTATTTAAATTGGGCATCATAACGACAAAAGAAAAATACACTCTATCGACGAACACAGCTTTACCACCGAGGACATATGGACTTCCGAAAATACACAAGGAGAACATACCACTAAGACCCATATGCTCGATGATCAATTCTCCTTCATATCAACTATGTAGGAACATGTCGAATATTTTAAAACACTTGACAAAAAACTCGACATATAATATAAGGAACGCTATTGAATTTAAAAACAAAATTAATGACAGCTACATATATGACGACGAACAGTTAGTATCTTTTGACGTGGTATCACTTTTTCTAAGTATACCTACCGACTTAGCTATTAGCGTCATACAAAAACGATGGATGGAGATAGAATGCCACACTAACATACCAAAGAATTTATTTATGGACATATTGACACTCCGCATCACTGAAAATAGATATTTCCAATTTGACGACAAAATATATATTCAACTAAAAAGACTACCAATGGGATCAGCAGCATCACCAATAATAGCGGACATAGTGATGGAAGAAATTTTAAACAGAGTTGACAAAACTCGACTTTTAACTAAACATGTAGACGACTTATTTGCGATGGTTAAGAAGGAAGACATTGAAAAACCAGTAAGGGCGGTATAGTTGAGTATTCTCAACTATATAATACCCTGTACACACACCTATGTTGATAACACGTTAAACATTCGCCGACAGCAAAAGCAGTGTACCACGATATGGTTTGTGTATTTGCTAATAGTGAGGCAGGGCTCACAGTGCAATGTTGCCATTAGATGGCGCTTTAGTACGGGTTTTGTTACAAAGCATTGCTGCAAAATTTTAGTGTGTTGGTCTTTGCGAGGAAAGTGGTAGTTTGTTGTATGCAGTTTTAAAAAGGTATGTTATCTGAGTTTGCATACAAAATTTCAGCATTGTATTCTTTATACTTTAGGAGATACAGCAATTTTAAGAAAAAAATGACCTTTTGTTGTGCTCGATGGGCGGGAAGGAATGGGCGTGGCAAAAATTCCTTCAAACTTCATCTAGTGTTCGACCACACGAGACTATCTTCCAAATTTCAAGTCTCTAGCTTTAATAGTTTTCGCAGTGTTAAGTACGGTTTTTGTTACAAATAGGATAAAGCAGTGTTCAAAGCGCAATTTATGCCAAATTTCAACTTGTTTGTCTTTGCGTTGTCACACAGCGTTAAAAATGAAAGTTTGTGGTATGCAGTTTTAAAAAGGTATGTTTACTGAGTTTGCATACAAAATTTCAGCATTGTATCTCTTATTGTTTAGGAGATACAGCAATTTTAAGAAAACAACTTTTTGAGGGGAAACGAAGGAGAGGGGGAAAAAATGTGGTATGCAGTTTTGTAGAGCTAGACATACTGAGTCTACATACTCATTTTCATGTTTCTAACTCATCAGGTTTTCGAGCTACAGCCTTTTGAAAAAATGGGTGGTGCTCGATGGGCGGGAAGGAGTGGGCGTGGCAAAAAATCCTTCAAACTTGATCTAGCGTTTGACCTCACGAGTCTATCCACCAAATTTCAAGTCTCTAGCTCTTATAGTTTTCGAGAACCATTGGTGAGGACGGACGGACGGACGGACGGACAGACAGGGCTATATCAATTCGTCTTGTCATCCTGATCAAGAATATATATACTTTATAGGGTCCCCCTCCCCTCCTTCTATGCGTTACATACAAACCGTCTCAAACAAACTTAATATACCCTGATACACAGTGTGTGTACAGGGTATAAACACTACACACATTAAACACTTACCACAAAGACATAAAGTTCGCATTGGAATTAGAAAAAGATGAACAACTACCATTTCTGGACGCAAAAATAACCAGTAAGGATTGGAGTCGACAGTACTCGACTTCGACATACCCTGTACCTTCAATTAGTAACGTCTGTTGTAGGGCGTTGCCCCGCCCACTTTTTAATCGAAACAGATTTCCTTTCCATTCAATATCATACATACTAATTTTTGCTCTTCTAGACCAATTCGTTACAGAAATATAACGGTTTTCTATTTTGGCTATATGTGGGCGTGGTAACGCCCATTTTATATTTGAATCTTACTATACTCCACCCCAAAAGCATACATGCAAAGTTTCATTCTTGTAGGTTGTATGGTTCTTGAGATATGAGCGTTTGAAATTTTAACTATATAGGGGCGTGGTCACGCCCAATTTTTTTTTTTTTCTTAAGGTTTGAGTCAGCTATATACACACCAAATTTGGTGCTCCTATCACAAAAGACAACGCAGAAAATACGACTTTTGTACTATTTTACCCGAGGTAGCTTCAGTTATTTGCCCCTCACCCCTAAACTAACTCAAAAAGGGGGAAGCCAAAATAAACTTAATCTGCGTAATGAATCACAAAATCGAACTGCGAAGAGCTTTTGGTCCTATCTATTATAGTTTCCGAGATCGACGCGTTCATACAGACAGACGGACGGACGGACAGACGGACATGGCTAAATCGACTTCTCTTTCGATACTGATCAAGAATATATATACTTTGTATAGTCGGAGATGTCTCCTTTAAGGTGTTACATACATTGTCGACGTGCACAAAACTAATATACCCTTGTACCATAAGGTACAGGGTATAATAAGACTCAACAATAAACTTTATTCGAAACATCCGAAACACCGAAAATAAATACTGCAAGAAACTTTATAAATAAAGTTTTAGAGATGAGTGACACCATATTTCACAAGGACAATAAAAAACGGATCTATGATATATTACTGAGTAACGACTTCCCAAAACAGATAATAAAGAAACTTCTACAATCATGGAAAAGTAATGACGCTACATACAAAGAGGAAAAACCAGCAAAAATATATTAAACCGGTTAGATATATACCGGAATTTTCGGACCGTCTTACGAAATAAGACTGTTTTGACAAGCAAATAATAAGTAGAGCTCATAAGCCCGTGTATACGTCCTCCATGTTCCTTAGTAACACAAAAAACAAAATTGACAAACTAAACAAATGATGCCAATTTTCGACACTCCCGCAAAACATTCCAGGTAGAACTACCAAATGACTGGACTAAAATACAACGTAATATACAGAATACCATGCGCAGGTGACGGGACCGATATATGCAAGAAGGTATATATCGGCACGACAAAAACCAAACTAAAAACTCGGATAGCAGGACATAAGTCAGACAAAAGACTACGACATGACATAAACACACCAAAAACAGCTTCAGCTGCCCACTGTGCGTAGAGCGGACATACACCGGACATCACACATGTGAGCATTTTACATCAAGAACAACATTACAAAAAACGTTTCACGTTAGAAATGCTCCACATAATTAATACACCAACAACAATAAGACTAAACTTTAAAACGGACACAGAAAACTGCGCACACATATACAAACACTTACTTGACGTAAACAAAATATAGATTTAGTATCAAACTCCACAGCTGACGCGATAGACACTGTGTCCTAAAATGAGTAAATATTGTGTATATAAGAAAAAAGTTTGTAAAATAATAATGTAAATTGTACTACAGCCCTGATGACGGATTCCGACGAGATTCGAAATATATCGGTTTTTTTTTCCAACAAACCAAGTACGTGTTTTTAATTACATATGTAAAACACATGAAATTGACCTAGAGCCGGCTAAATCAACAACACTTACGAAAATTTTCTGCGTTAAAATTTTTTTGCTAACTTCAAAACTCTGGGAGGAGTTCGCATATAAACAGACAGACGGACGTGGCTATCTGAATTCGTCTCGTCGAGCTGATCAAGAATATATATACTTTATATAGTCGGAGATGTCTCCTTCTCTGCGTTGCAAACTTCACGACAAAGTTAATATACTCTTGCAAGAGTATAACAAGAGACCGAAGGCCTCTCACGCTAAGCTTTCGGGTTTTTTAGTTAAGGAACATGGTGCCAGCTCAAAACTGTGCAACTGAGTCGGAATGATAAAATGTGTACAGTCGACTCTCGTTAGTTGAAACCTGCGATAATTCGAACCTCGCAATAATTCAAAGTGATCACGAGTTCCCTACAAAATCTCTTTATAATTCGAACTAAATCCATACATTTTTACGCACTTGTAAGTAAGTACATTTTGGGACTTGTTCAAACTTGTATCAACGTACACGAGCCTTTTTTATACCCTGTACACACATTGTGTATCAGGGTATATTAAGTTTGTTTGAGACGGTTTGTATGTAACGCATAGAAGGAGGGGAGGGGGACCCTATAAAGTATATATATTCTTGATCAGGATGACAAGACGAATTGATATAGCTCTGTCTGTCCGTCCGTCCGTCCGTCCGTCTTCACCAATGGTTCTCGAAAACTATAAGAGCTAGAGACTTGAAATTTGGTGGATAGACTCGTGAGGTCAAACGCTAGATCAAGTTTGAAGGATTTTTTGCCACGCCCACTCCTTTCCGCCCATCGAGCACCACCCATTTTTTCAAAAGGCTGTAGCTCGAAAACCTGATGAGTTAGAAACATGAAAATGAATATGTAGACTCAGTATGTATAGCTCTACAAAACTGCATACCACATTTTTTCCCCCTCCCCTTCGTTTCCCCTCAAAAAGTTGTTTTCTTAAAATTGCTGTATCTCCTAAACTATAATAGATACAATGCTGAAATTTTGTATGCAAACTCAGTAAACATACCTTTATAAAACTGCATACCACAAACTATCATTTTTAACGCTGTGTGACAACGCAAAGACAAACCAATTGAAATTTGATATAAATTGCGCTTTGAACACTGCTTTATCCTATTTGTAACAAAAGCCGTACTTAACACTGCGAAAACTATTTAAGCTAGAGACTTGAAATTTGGAAGATAGTCTCGTGTGGTCGAACACTGAATCAAGTTTGAAGGATTTGTTGCCACGCCCATTCCTTCCCGCCCATCGAGCACAACAAAAGGTCATTTTTTTCTTAAAATTGCTGTATCTACTAAAGTATAAAGAATACAATGCTGAAATTTTGTATGCAAACTCAGATAACATACCTTTTTAAAACTGCATACAATAAACTACCACTTTCCCCGCAATGACCAACACACTAAAATTTTGCAGCAATGCTTTGTAACAAAACCCGTACTAAAGCGCCATCTAATGGCAACATTGCACTGTGTGCCCTGCCTCACTATTAGCAAATACACAAACCATATCGTGGTACACTGCTTTTGCTGTCAGCGAATGTTTAACGTGTTATCAACATAGGTGTGTACAGGGTATTATATAGTTGAGAATACTCAACAATACCGCCCTTACTGGTTTTTAAGTGAATCTTCTTTAGTATGGGTGTGATTTGAAACTTGATGAAACGATATGAGAAAGAGGCAAACTACTATAGTAGTATTACCCGGCGCGCTTTCCCAGCAAAAATTTTAGGATCCTAGCATAAAATTCATAGCTGCGATGCGGCATTTATTGATGCAAGTATTCATCGGTCGCATACTAAATGCGACTAAGAATTAGAATTGGATGTTGCTCTGTTAACGTCAACGACCAAAAGTGTGATCGAGCATAACTTAACAACATAGTGGTGATTTGGACGTCGGTCTGAAGGCGGCTTGGATGCAACTTTGTGTATTTTCTTCATACACAAAATTTTGTTGGCATCGTAGTGGTGAATTGAATGCCGGTCTGAAGGCTGCTTGGATGGAATAACAAAAACGGACGAATGAAATTTTTATGCTGCTGTTATGCGTTAATTAAGACTGATGTTTTGTTTTTATACCCTGCACATACAGGGTGTCAGGGTATATTAAGTTTGTTTGAACGAAATGTATGTAACGCACAGAAGGAAGGGAGGGGGACCCCATAAAGTATATATATTCTTGATCAGGACGACAAGAGAAATTGATTGAGCATTGTCCGTCCGTCTGTCCGTCCGTCCGTCCATCCATCTGACCATCCGTCTGTCCGTCTGTATTCACCAATGGATCTCGGAAACTGGAAGAGCTAGAGACTTGAAATTTGGAGTTAGACTCGTAATGCTTGGCAGCAGATCAAGTTTTTTTTTTGTGCCACGACCACTCCTTCCCGCCAATCCAGCCCCACCCACTTTTTTAAATCGCTATAACTCAAACATCCAAAGAGATAGAAACATGAAAGTCGGTATGTAGACTCAGTATGAGTGGCACTACAAAACTGCATACCACAATTTTTCCCCCTCCTCTTCATTTCCCCTCCCCCGGTTGTTTTCTTAAAATTGCTGTATCTTCAAAACTATTAGAGATACGACCCTGAAATTTTGTAGACAAGCTCAGTATGTACGTATCTTAAAAACTGCATACCATAAAATCCCACCCTCTTTTTCATTTCCCCCAGTTATTTTCTGTAAATTGCTATATCTCCAAAATTAAGAAAGGTACGACCCTGAAAATTTGTATACAAGCTCAGTGATAATTCATCTTAAAAACTGCATACCACAAACTTCCCCCCTCTTTGATGGCTACCCCTCAGAGCCCATCCAACTTAAATTTTTTGTAAAACCCACATTTTTTTACGGATTTCCTTGATATTTTGAACACTATTTCAATAGGTGACGTCAGATAAATATGTTTCTGTGGATTGAGGATGTGGTACCGCCTTCCGTGTGTGAAGGGTATTATATTGTCGAGTGTACTCGACTATACCGCCCTTACTGGTTATTTATATATTATAAAATTTTATACTTATTTATTACTATTTATACTCCTAATTAAAATGCTCTCTATATATTTTTATACCCTGTACCTTATGGTTCAAGGATATATTAGTTTTGTCAGCATCGACAATGTATGTAACACCCAGAAGGAGACATCTCCGACTATAAAAAGTATATATATTCTTGATCAGCTCAACAAGACGAGTTAATGTAGCCATGTCCGTGTGTCCGTCCGTACGTCTGTATGAACGCCTAGATCTCGGAAACTATAACAGATAGAACCAAAATCATTTCGCATGTCGATTCTGTCATTTCTTAAGCAGATCAAGTCTATTTTGTTTTTACCCTTTTTGACTTAGTTTAGGGGTGAGGGGAAAATGACAGGAGACATCTTGGGAAAAAAAATTTACAAGAGTCGTATTATCTCGGTTGTCTTTTGTGATAGGATCACCAAATTTCGGATGTATATAGCTGAAACGAGTCCCAAAAAGATACAACAAAAAAATGGGCGTAGCCACGCCCCTATATAAATAAAATTTAAAACGCTTATATCTCAAGAACCATAAAACCTACAATAATGAAATTTTGCATGTACGACAAGACGAGTTGATTTAGCCATGTCCGTCTGTCTGTATATATACAATCTCCTCCCACAGTTTTGAAAATAACGAGCTGAAATATTGCACAGAGACTTCTTATTTGTGCGATCAACTCATTTGTCTTGGAACTGGTAGCCCCCATACGAAAAGAAGAAGAAAAGTGAACAAAACTTGAATCGTTGTATGGAAAACTTTTGTGTTTTGTATGATAGAGTGCTGAAATTTTAAACATAGTAGTTCTATATAGTCCGACTACATGCCTGAAAGTTTCATTGAGATTGCACAACTGGAACTGGTAGAAAACTTTTTTGTTTCTCAACCAATTGACATGAAACTTCGTAGTTATGTTCTTGGAGAGGCATTAAAACTACTTTGAAAAAAATGGGCATGGTTACGCCCACTTTAACCAAAAATCAATAATTTGCATATCTCCGGTACCCAATGTGCAAAAACAATGATAATTTGTATATAGGCTAATTAGATGAAGAGAAAATATATTCAGTCAAAAACATAGGCGTGGCACAAGAAATGAGCGTGAAGAGTATTTAAGCTTCAGCCTTGCTGAAGTTATCGTCCTTACTGTTTTTTATACTCTTGCAAGAGTATATTAACTTTGTCATGAAGTTGGCAACGCAGAGAAGGATGCATCTCCGACTATATAAAGTATATATATTCTTGATCAGCTCGACAAGACGAGTTCATATAGCCATATCCGTCCGTCCGTCTGTCCGTCTGTCTGTCTGTCTGTTGCGATGCGAACTCCTCCTAGAGTTTTAAAGATATCGAAAAAATTTAAACGCAGAAAATTTTCTTTTCCTTGCACGCAGTTTGTATGTAAAATCCAGCATGATCGAATAACTATAGGATATAGCTGCCATTAGAACGATCGGTTAAAAATTAGGTTTTTGCTCAATAAACGCTTTGATTTTAAAGTTATCGCCTCAATTTTTTGCACGCAAATATCTTGGTTAAGACACACAGTAAATTTGGTGGAGATCGGATAAATATAGGATATAGCTCCCATAGGAACAATCGGTCAAAAATTCGGTTTTTGTTAGAAAAACTTTTTTGTTCTTAAATATAAACGGATAAAACTTTGCCGTTACACGTTTTTATGAATCCTTTACCATATTCCAAAGTATCGTAAAAATCGGACATAAGGGTGTGGCACCGTCCATATAGAGTAAAATTTAAAAATGTGATTCCTCTGTAAGTCGATGAGGTAAAAGATCGCAAAATAAAGTATACAATGATTGCAATGTATTTGTTGAAAAAATTAGAAAATGGGAGGGACCACGCCCCTTTATCTTTATAAAAGTATATGATTCTTATTGGAAAAACTATAAGACATATTTTCCAATAAGAACACTTGAGAAAATGCTTGCAAGAGTATATAAGATTCAGCAAAGCTGAAAATAGCTCCCTTACTGTTTTTTTTTTGTTTTTAAACTAACTACAGGCGCAAGACGTTGTGGTAGCGCACTTCCCTCAAGTGGACTTGCGACACCAGGTCAGCCTGTTCCGCGACTACAAACAAAGTCAACAGTCGCTTTACTACTTACTCTACACACAATAAGAATAGTAATAAACTCATTTTTAAACAATTTCTTTAATACTACTAAGTTACGCAATTAGTTATATTATGTAGTTTTAATAAACAAAATTTTACTTATTTAAATATGTTAGAATACTACGTTTTATAAGGTTATTAGAGGAGCAGTCCTCCATTAAACTAAAATATTTGTTATAATACCTACATAAAACACGAAACGAGTCATGCTCTAAATATGTCGATCTGCAGGTACTGAGACAGATCGGACTAAAATTTCTTGTTACTCTAGCGGGTACACTGAACGCCAACAATGTAGGAGAGAATATCGTGCCATTTATTAGGTTATGCAAAACCAAAGTACCAAGCATAGTTCTACGACTAGACAATGTTGGGAGGAAGGTGAACACAGGGGTCCCAGTGTAGATTCCTTTGGACCATCTTTTGATGAAACCCAGACAGCGAAATATGTGAGGCAAAATGAAGTTTTGGATCCATCAAAACACCAAGGTCATTGAACTGAGAGATACGTTCAAGGTACAAATTATTTGACTTGTACGAGCAAACAATTATTTGTTTTCTATAAAATGACATTGGCTTTCATTTATCACTTTTTAACAATAAATTATTTACAGCACACCATTGTGAGAGAGAGTCAAGATCAGACTGAAGCAGATTCTGCTGATCTATAGAATTAACGGTTAGACATAATTTCACGTCATCAGCATACATTAAAACATGGCAGTGTTTGATCACAGTAGGCAAGTCATTAATAAATATATTAAACAATAAGAGGCCAAGGTGACTACCTTGAGAAACCCCTGAAGTAACAAAAATTCGTCTCGAAACCGATGTTTTAAAAAGAACACATTGTGTTCGAGATTCAAGATACGACGACAGCCAACGGACTAACGATGGTGGAAAACCATAGGTTTCGAGTTTTATTAAAAGCAGAGAGTGACAAAAACTATCAAACGCTTTACTGAAATCAGTGTACACAACATCGGTTTGGCAGCCGGACGAGAAATTTCGATTGACAATTGAAGTAAATTCTAATAAATTAGTTACCGTTGACCGTTTCTTGAGAAAGCCATGCTGAGACAAATTTAGAAGTGATGGCACAAAGTGCTGTAGCTGTTCCGTAATGATCTGTTCAAAGAGTTTCGGAATAGCACATAGCTTTGCAATGCCTCTGTAATTCGAGATGTCTTACTGCCTTTTTTATAAAGGCAGAAATGTAAGACTCTTTCCAAATTTTGGGTACAATAGAAGAATTTAACGACACGTTAAAAAGCTTACATTATGGAATAAACAACATCTCGGCACAGTGCCTCAAAACGCAACTAGGAACACTATCTGGACCAGCCGTAAAAGATGGTTTAATTAATATTAAGTGTCTAAGAACAGTTTCATTTTCAATAACCGAACCATTAATAATATTTCGATCATTGATTAAGTATGGGTAAGTAACGTTTTGGTATGAATAGTCATTATAGGTGCTTTGAAAAAATTCAGCAAAGAGGTCGGATATCGTTGCATCATCACTTCCTTCCACACCATTGAGTTTCATCACGGTATATATTGGATTTTAATTTAACTAAATATGAATCATAATTTCTTTTGTTACATAAAGTGAATCTAAAGCGAACTGTTGTGTAGTTTGCATAATCAACAAGAGAACCGATTCTCTTATATTTTGTAAATAATCTATTTTTTAAGTTCTTTAGACGAGACAATTCATTTGAAAACCACGGCGGTTTATTTACGTGTGATATTATCTTAACTCTTGGTACGCACAATTTAAGCAGTTTATACATAGTTGCGTTAAAAAACTCTACTGCACTTTCAATGTTGGACGTGTTATGAATGCATGACCAATCAGTGTTAGAAAGCAAATGACCAAGACGTTCAAAATCGGTTTTTCTGAAGCAAAATATACGGTTAGGTTTGGCATCTGTAGGATTGTGACGAGGATGTGTTAGTAAGATTGGTGTAATTGTAAGCTCCAACGTTGGGTGGTAAGAGTCTTCATGTTGTGAAATTGGAAGGGATCTGCAAAGTGATGCACCCTCAATGTTATTTATGAAAACAAGATCTAGAATACGATTCTTAGAATTTTGTATGCTGTTTATTTGGTTAAACGATGATTCAAGTAAAGAATCAATAAATTCATAACTAGCAAGGGAGTTACTGTATTTGAATTGTCGGATGCAATCCAAGAAATATGAGGGAGGTTGAAGTCTCCACAGACCAGCATCATATCTGAGTCCTTAACCAAGTCTCGTATAGATTGAATAACGTTTATATGCGCTGAATATACTGATTCTTCTGATTGTGGTGGAATGTAGGAGCACGTAATGAAAACGTACGTCTTTGGAAGAGTTATTTTAACGCATATCAGCTCAATATCGCCAGTTCCTTTCAAACCAATTTGTTCCAATGTGTGTTGAACAGCGACAGAGATTAAGACTCCACCACTAATTTTGCCAAGACGATCTTTAAGAAAAGTAATAAAGCTGTCAGAAAGTAGTTCCGAATTTAAAACATCAGGGCGAAGCCAAGTTTCGACAAAGACAATGATATCAGAAGATAATGAAAAACTTTTCAAATAAAGCGAAGTTAGTTTTGAGTTTAACCCTCTGACATTTTGAAAATTTACTATCAAAACTGAAGGGGTACTAGAGGAATTAATGAGTTTTTTGACCCCGAAGGCTTGACCGTGTTTACCGAATTAGTACGGTCTTTAAATTTAAACTCATGCACAACGCAACCATCAGGCCAGAAATTTGAGTCAAGTAAAACGTTGAAGAATGATTCTGGCACTGAAATTTTGAAGGATGAAATTGATCGCGTTGTGTTAAATTCAAATTTGGAGATTGTTAAATTTGTGACAGATTTCATCTTGGAGCTAATAAAGTGGTTTACATCACTTTCCAAAGTATCAGCTGCTAAGCGTGAAAGAAAAATGAATTTCTTATGGGGCGCATGTCGTACAAAAACAAGTTTTTTTGGCTCTTGATCACCACAAGGGAGATTACTTCCAGAAGCGGTATGAACAACTTCGGAAGAAACCGCATCGTTGTTTTTGGCAACGGAAGCATATGAACCTTCTGACGCTGTGACAATAATCGAACATTAAGTAACGGAAGAG
Source organism: Phortica okadai (assembly GCA_034638295.1). NCBI lineage: Eukaryota > Metazoa > Arthropoda > Insecta > Diptera > Drosophilidae > Phortica > Phortica okadai. The sequence continues at coordinate 32,579,955 of CM067848.1, read as the reverse complement.
GCGCAAAGAAATTCGTGGTCTCATCCGGAAGGTTGTCGGAATAGAAATCTTGAGCGGCGGATGAGGCCTTTTTTGCTTAGGGGAAGGTTCAACTGACTTAAAGCTGGAGAGAGACTTATCAAACGACTTAAATTTTTCGTTAAGTCGCTCGAAATCTTTCGAAATATCGTTATATGCGTTATGCGTAATATTGAGTCACTTGTGTAACTCAATCTCTGATGAACGACATTTTGGACAGCACCAGTGAAGGCCGATGTTCTTCTCCAAAATGTCAGCAATGCGGCTATTTAATTCGGCACATTTTACATGAGCAGTGGACTCGCAGATCCAACATGCCACCAATGCTGCCTTGTCACCCTTTATTGGGCATTTATGAAAACAGCAACTCATTGTGATTTTCTTTTTATTTCTTTTTTTTATAAAAGAAACAATAAAAAAAGGAGTTATAACCAGTAACGACGCTACCTTCAACAAGGCTGAAGCTATAATACATTTCACGTTGTGTCACTATAAAAAAAAAGTAAATGAATAGTTTTCAAGCCTCCCTAACAACATAACTGTAAGGTTTCAAGTCAATTGGGTCAAGTTTCGCTATAAGTGGGCGTGGCTACGCCCACTTTTGGTCAAAATAGTTTTCATTCCTCCCTAAGAACATAACTTTAAAATTTCAAGTCAATTGGTTAAGAAACAAAAAAGTTTTCCATACAACGACGAGAATATTCCTTCTCTTCCTCTTCTTCATTTTGTATGGGAGCTACCAGTTCCAGATGTCCAATCTCAATGAAACTTTCAGGCATGTAGTCGGACTATGTAAAACTACTATGTTTAAAATTTCAGCACTCTATTGTACAAAACAAAAAAGTTTTCCATACAACGATTCAAGTTTTGTTCACTTTTTTTCTTCTTTTCGTATGGGAGCTACCTGTTCCAATAATCCGATCATGCTGGTTCCGACGAATGATTCATCGTAATAAATTCTAAGACTCTGTGCAAAGTTTCAGCTCGATAGCTTCAAAACTGAGGGACTAGTTTGCATACATACAGACAGACAGACAGACAGACGGACATGGCTAAATCAACTCGTCTTGTCGTCCTGATCAAGAATATATATACTTTATATAGTCGGAAATTAATATTTCGATCTGTTACAAACTCCGTGACAAAGTTATTATACTATTTCACATAAGTGAAAAGTATAAAAATCATGGGAGTGTTTCAGAGTAGACCGAACAAAATTAGCCCATATGCGTTAAAAAATAAGAAGCTTGCAAAATAAGGGACACCCTAATATATATTCTTTGATTTTAAGGCTTTCGCCTCGATTTTTTGCTCAAGAACATCTTGACGTAAATTAAGGCGCACTGCAAAATTGGTGAAGATCGGATAAATATAGCATATATCTCCCATAGGAACAATTGGTCAATATCTTCAAAACTGTGGGAGGAGATTGTATATATACAGACAGACGGACTGACGGACATGGCTAAATCAACTCGTCTTGTCGTCCTGATTTGGAATATATATACTTTATATAGTCGCAAGTGAATATTTCTTTGTGTAACGAACTTCAGCACAAAGTTAATATACTATTTCACATACGTGAAAAGTATAAAAATACTTTCCAAAGAGATGGAAAAAATCAATCATTATAATGATACCAAAGCCAGGAAAAGACCACACAATTCCCTCGTCGTATAGACCTATAAGTTTATTATCATGCCTATCAAAACTTTTCGAAAAATGCGTGCTAACTCGAATAAATTCATCTTTAAGAACTGTCAACAAAATCCCTTCACATCATTTCGGCTTTCGTCAAAAACACGGAACTGTCGGGCAGGTTAATCGCATAACATCTGAAATACGAAGCGCGTTCGAAAAGCGAGAATACTGCACAGCAATATTTTTGGATGTCTCTCAAGCATTTGACAGAGTTTGGTTAGATGGTCTAATCAGAGAGTATTAAAATATAACAAGAGACCGAAGCCCGCTCACGCTAAGCTTTCCGGATTTGGAGTTTAGGAACATGGTCCCAGCGGAAAACTCTGCGACAGAGACAGAATGATAAAATGTGTATACCTTTCTCACTCTACCTGGAATTGTTTACATTTTTCATATTTTGTTTACTTTTGAGTTGTTGCCACATTTCATTTGCCTGTGCGGCGTGGACTTTTGTCTTGATTTTGATTTTCATATTTTGCGAGTCCGGACGGACATTTCATATTCAATTATTTCAGCAAATTTGTACATTTGATGAAAATAATGCGTTTTTCAACATATTATAACTAATTATATGAAAATTTTATATTTTTCATCATATATTTACTAACATGCCAATATAAATAAAATTTTAAAAATCCCAAAATTGGATTTTTTACAATCAAAAGTATTATCAGCATTTTAGCATATCAATATCAACTAACAATTATTCGCTTTTGTTGTCTGAATATAGGCAAACAATTCGAATTTTATAATGATCGTATCAGGATAACATGAAATTAAGTAGCCAAACAATACAATTTGAATTTGCAAAATAGTTAGCTTATGGTTGAGACGGGAAAAGGGATATATGTGTGGGACAAGGCCACGCACAGGAATCAAATGTAAAATTGTCAATTGTGGTTGCGAAGGGCAAAGAGGTACATACGAAGAAACACACAAAACTGTGCGTTGACATAGTTTGTAGATGAGAAGGATAAAGAGACACATTGGCAACGCATAGGTAGAGCACACTTTGTGTATACCTGTGGCCACGCAAAGAATCAAATGCAAGTTTATAGACAAGCAGGGAAAGTGTGTAAAGCACAAAACCGGTTTGGTCTCAGCTTTGTGTGTGCTCCAGTCGCAACAACTACAATGCGTACACACTTATTGCTCCACTTCACCCTTTCTCTACATTGCTTTGACTGCCTTGCTTTGTGTATACTTGCAGTCCCAACAAATACAATACGCACACACTCATTGCTCCACTTCACCCTTTCTCTACTGCCTTACTTTGTGTGTGCTCCAGTCGCAACAACTACAATACGCATACACTTATTACCCCACTTCACCCTTTGCCAACATATGCATTGACTGCCTTGCTTTGTGAGCGATCGCAGTCCCAACAAATACAATACGCACACACTTATTGCTCCACTACACCCTTTTCCCACATATGCATTGACTTTGGTTGTGGAGCAGAGGGAGTAAGTGTGTGTGGGTAACTTGCTTTTGCTATGATTTTTTGATATTTTGTGTGTAACTTGTTATTTCTTTGACTTTTTGATATTATTGTCCTTCCTGACATTTCTGATCGCCTAGTAGCATGAATCAATTTGCTTGGTAAAATTGAATAGTGATTTCTTTTGATCTGCAAAGAAACCATATTTCGCCTACTTATTTCACTTCAAAATCAAATTAAACGCATATAAAAATATTATATTTTTTTTAATTAATTAATTCTTTATTATCCCAAAACATTCTTATAGCTTATAATAATAATAATAATATGCAAATCTACAGAGTTTAGCTTAGTCTAAATGTAATTTATTCGCAATAAGCATGAATAACAAAATACATATAAGTACACATTATGCCGACGGCACTTGATCAGTGCAATTATTTTATTTTCATTCTTAAAATCAAAACTCACAATATGTAGTACATACATGCCCGCCCTACTTCTTCTTTTGTCCACACTTTCATTGAACACAAGAAGGATCGTTTCTTAGCAACCACGCATACATGCCACATGCCACTTCACCTCTTGCCATCATTTTTCGTAAACAAAATTTGTTTATGAAATTCGGCAACTATGCTGGAAGTTCATTCATAATTTCAACCAAATTTCCAGTGGTAGTATTTGTCTGTCCGTCGTCGCTAGAGCGAGCGAGACATACATTCGTTCAGCTATCTCTGTCGCGACATAACTTTCCCGCTGGGACTTGGTATTAATTTCATTTTGAAAGCTTAGCGTGAGCGGGCTTCGGTCTCTTGTTATATTTTAATACTCTCTGGGTCTAATGTACAAGATTAGAACAACGCCTCCAAATAACACTCAGTGACTGTAACTTCTAAATGGAAAAAGTTATCGAAAAAGTATAAACGCAGTTTTTAGATTGATGTTTTAGCTTATAGATAGTGTCACAGTTTATTTAAAAAAGTGAATTTTTAAACGAGTTATGACATGAAAACTAAAAATAGTTTGAAAATTTATTATTGAAGTGAAACTTCTTTAGCATGGGTGCGATTTGAAACTCGATGAAACGACATGAAAAGGAGACAGACTATACATTTATATGATGTAGCCTGCGAGATAATGAAATAGAACATAGAATGACAGTCTGTAGTCATAAACTGAGTAGTAATAAAGAAACCAACAACAACAACATGCTTAGTTATAATTTTCGCATTCCTCTTCAATCGTCATTTTCGCCATCTGGCGCATATGCAACAACAACTAACCTGGCTTGCTTACTCCAAATATTACAACAATTCGTGTTGTTGTTATTTTCGGCATTTACATGCACCGTTAGGTCGGACAGTGTGGTTGTTGCTACTTATGACACTGTCTGAGCGTTTACATTATGTTTGTTGCCCGCTACTTAACATTGCTAATTAACGTCACTGTTCAAGCGGCAGCATGAACATAAAAATCTATCAGCGCGTATCGGCTACTGATAGTCGCCGAAGCTATCTGGTGACCACACGATTGCCACATGCAGCGATACTTTGTTTGCTTGGGATCGACAATGCAGCAGATGTCACACAGGTTAGCGACGGCGAGCGATGAAACTATTTTTAAGATAGCGCTGAGTCTTACAAACTCAGCGCTAGCAGAGCTAGATTTAAGAACAACGCGGAGTTTTACAAACTCAGCGTTAGATAATATTATAAATAGAATTAAGATAACGCTGCGCTTTACGACCGCAGCATAGTATTAAGTGTCAAAATAATTGAATAAAAAGAGGCAGCTCGCAAGATCTGCATGTCAGAACAACTTACATCACTAAAGTGTACGCAAGTATTAATGTGTATACATTTTTTGGTCCTTCGAGTCTAAGAAATCTACAATTCTACCAAAGCGAGCGTTTCTGTGGCTTTAAAAACAACAGAAAGTGATTTGTGAAAAAATTTGCTGAAAACTAAAATTTTCATTGACGAACCACCACTAGCTGTGAGTCGAGGCACAGTACGATCAACCAGGCGATCAATACAAAAACACCTCCAACGGGTTAAGTCAATTTAAAAATAAGGCAAAATGTTATCCGATTACACTATGGACCTGTTAATGAAGCAAACTGCAATACGCCACCAAATTCTTGAGGCCGTAGCGAGGGAAGGAAAAGTCCATCGTGAAAAAGTTGGCAGATGAATTCGTTGCCCAAAACACGACGCTACTAAAAATCGGTATCGTTGACCATCCATATTTCAATGATAGAGTATATGATGGAACAATGGCCATCATCCGAAAATACTTGGATTCGGAGATGAAGGTCGAAGTTGCCGGCCAAGCCAAAAGAGACGATCAACCGATACCACAGGCAGAATCGGACAGAAGCGAATGGATGCACGTCAGACCTGGTACATCTAAAGAACTAGATGATCATCAGGCAGATGCATCACAACGGAGCTCAAGTCCAGTTGACAGCATGGTAGACCTTGTGGATAGAAAAGCAGAAAAGGTAAGGCAATACATACGAAAAGTAAATGCCTGCCTAAACCAGAACGATTTGGAAGAGATCCTTGATCACAAAGAACAAATAAAGTTCCTGTGGTCAAAAGTCTAGTCAACGGTCACCCAACTTGAGGCAAAATACGAAAGATTTGCCTTTGATATCGACGAGATCGATGACTTAGAAGGCAAGGTTCACTTACTATCTGCAAAAATGGATAGAAAATAAGGGACTTGCAAAACAAAAAAGAAGAAACGCCCGAGCTGCCTAAAGTGGATCTTCCTCATTTCAATGGAAATCCCAAAGAGTGGCCAATGTTTTTCGAAAATTTCTCCGAGGTCATACACTCAAGAAAAGATATCAGCGACATTAAAAAGCTGAACTACTTGAGAGCTTACCTCAAAGGGGAAGCCAAAATGGTCGTCGGACACTTATTGGTTGGGTCGGCGGCTAACTACAAGATTGCTTGGGAGCTGATATGCAAGCGCTATGAACATCAGCGCAAAATATTTGCCCTCCGCGTCAACCAGCTAATGGACTTGGAATTGCTGAAGAACAATGATGAAGGCAATATCCGAAAGTTCTTAGACACAGCAAGAGAGAACATATACATCATAAAAGAAAACATTGGTAGAGATTCTGATGTGTTGTTCGCTCAGATTTTGCTACGACGTTTTTCTACTGGAGTCCTACAACTGTACGAAACACATGTAAAAAAGGCCAGAGAAATTCAGTCTTTACAAGACGTGCTGGGATTTATTGAGCAGCTACATACCTCAATAGACTCAGTGCAAAATAATGCCATCTACAAAGAAGCACATAAAACGACCAATAGAAGATGTCGTTTTTGCCAGATATATGGACATGAAATGGCCAGATGCCAAAAGTTTAAGGCCGAGCCAATTGGACAACGCAGAGAGTTTGTAAGTAAAAACTCTCTGTGCTTCAAACGCTTAGGGGCTCACAATTTGATGCTCGAAAGCCCATAACAACTGGCCACAGCACTGATTCTAGTAAAAAACAAAACTGGAAATTATGAGCAGTTGAGATTGGTAGCAGTTGATTGATGGTGGCTCACAAAAAACACTGATATCAGAGGAAGATGCACAACTTTTGAAACTCCGGAGAACTAAAAGCAATGTGGAAGTTCAAGGGATTTCAGACGGTGTCGATTTCATCAAAAACAGTGTATGTTTGAATATAAAACCAAGGTTTGCAAGCAGTTTTGAAACCACAACTCAAGCCTTGGTACACCCCAAACTACAAAGAGCTCTACCGAGCAAGAAAATAGACGTGGATGTCAACAAAGATTGGAAGGGTTGCGAACTGGCAGACCCATATTTCAATGAACCTAGCAGGATTGATGTAATAATTGGAGTTGACCTGCTTCCATCAGTCATGCTGGAGAAAATTAAAAAAGTAAATTAGACTTTGGGGCAAAAAACTAAGCTGGGATGGATTATCTCCGGCAGCATATCTGGAGCGCCGACTAACAAGGTCATCAGCGCAGCGACAACAATAAATTTAGCTGATCCCGAGCGTTTTTGGGAGTTAGAAAGTGATACCAACGAGACAGAAGAAAACGCTGAGTGTGAAGAAGTATTCCAGAAAACGACTACATGGGATACCGAAGGTCGGCTTGTAGTCACCATACCATTCCGCAAAGAATTTGAGCTCGGAGACTCAAGGAAGCAAGCTAGGCAGGGCTACTTCAAATGGAGAAAAGGTTTAAAAAGAACCCGAAACTGTTCAGCGAATATAGTGCTTTTCTGGAAGAGTACTTAAGATTGGGACACATGGAACCAGTCAACACAACTGGCCAAGGCAAATACTATTTGCCACATCAAGCGGTCATCCGACCGAACAGTCTGACAACCAAGCTCAGGGTAGTGTTTGATGCCTCCGCAAAAACCTCCAATGGCTTAAGTCTCAACGACGTAATGTTGGTCGGTCCCAAAATTCAAAAGGATATTTTTGATATCCTATTAAAATGGCGGCAATGGCAATATGTGATGACAGCGGACATAGAGAAAATGTATCGCCAAATTAAAATAGCCAAAGACGACCAGGAATACCAATATATCCTTTGGAGAGATAGTCCAAAAATGGCAATCAAAGAATTTAAGTTGACGACAATAACGTATGGAACTTCAGCAGCGCCATTTTTAGCAGTCCGATGTCTTCAAGAGTTGGCGAACACCTACTGCAAGGAAAACCATCGATTGTTGACAACCATAAAAGAAGACTTCTACATGGATGATCTTATCACTGGTGGAGATTCAATAAGCGACTGCATCGAAATACATAATGAACTCCGAAGCATCATGGAAAAAGCTGGGTTGCATTTACGTAAATGGGTGTCTAACGACGACAGAATCATTGCTGGAATTCAAGGTGGTGACTCAACAGAGAAAATCACTATAAGTGAGGACGAGACGGTGAAAACCCTTGGCCTACAATGGGAACCCAAGAGGGATGTCTTCACATTTGTTGTCGATTGTCCAAAATTAAACCGCATTACAAAGCGTTTAGTCTTGTCACAATTGACAAGAATCTTCGATCCACTGGGATGGCTCACGCTGGTAACGCTGCAAGGCAACTGCTTTATTCAGGAGCTGTGGAGACTGCCGCTTACATGGGATGCAGAGTTAGAGCCAAATCTTGCAAAATTCTGGCAAGAATATGCAAATGAATTACCAAGCTTGGTGAATATCAGCATACCCCGATGGTCTGGAAGCTCAACGATGGACGACATCGAACTACATGGGTTTTGTGATGCCTCTGAAAAAGCTTATGCAGCAGTGGTGTATACCAAAATCGGAGCAAAGGTCACCTTGCTGGCTGCGAAAAGTAAGGTGAATCCAATAAAAAACAAGAAGACGATTCCCAAGTTGGAGCTATGCGCAGCTCATCTGTTGAGTAAACTCCTATATAAAGTACGAAATATAATAGGAGATCGAAGCAGGCTACAAGCATGGAGTGACTCTCAAATTACTCTGGCTTGGATACAGAACAGGCGCAGCAAAGACAAATTCGTCAAGACGCGAGTCGACGACATTAATGAAAAGCTGCCAAACGTAAAATGGAACTGCATTCCATCAGAGGACAACCCAGCAGACGTGGCATCGAGGGGAATATCTCCAAAAAGTTTGGCGGCTTGTGACATTTGGTGGAAAGGGCCACACTGGCTAACAAAACCATCAAATAAATGGCCTGAAGAACCAGAATCCATCGTGGTGTCAACCAATATAGAAGAGGAAAACAGGCTAATTCCATTACTATGGAAGTATTCCTTGATAGACAAGCTAAAGAGTGTAATAGCTTATGTATTACGCTTCATATCTAGACTGCGAGGAAGAGCCCTACAATCGACACACTTGACCATAGACGAATTGAAAGATGCCAAAACAGCAGTTGTCAAATTACAACAACAGCTTGAATTTGGTCGAGAAATTCTTTTACTCCGGAAGAAAAGACCACTTGAAGCGAAAAGCAAACTACAAGCGCTCAACCCCTTTTTGGATGGAGATGGCGTGCTACGAGTAGGAGGCCGGCTTCAAAACGCATTGTTGCCATATGATGTGAAGCATCCAATTATTATTGGCAAATCACATTTTGCTTGGCTTATCATAAATAAAGCACATAAGGAAACCTTGCATGGTGGACTAAAGCTAATGAGGAACTATATTCAAGGAGAATACTGGGTCTTTGGGCTACGAAACGCCTTAAAAAAGTATCTTCAAAGATGTATTACCTGCATTAGGTACAAAAAGGAAATGGCCAACCAACTAATGGGGAATTTGCCGGTATATCGAGTGACGGGTGAACATCCGTTCCAAAACACTGGCATCGATTACGCTGGGCCTTTTCAAATCCGATGTTCAAAAGGTAGAGGTCAAAAAGCGTTCAATGGATATATATGCCTCTTTGTTTGGCAACAAAGGCAATACATCTAGAAGCCGTCAGCGATCTATCAGCAGAACGGTTTTTGGAAGCGTTACGTCGATTTTTTGCCAGGCGCGGGAAAAGTGAGCACTTTTACTCGGACAATGGCACTAACTTCGTGGGAGCAGCCAGAATATTGGACAAAGAGCTCGTCGACGCGATAAAGAAAAATAACAATCTGGCGTCGGTTCTCGAGAAAGAAGGCGTTCGTTGGCACTTTATCCCAGTATCACTTCAACAACGGACAAAGTGGCGTCATGAAAAGCCGAACCCTAAAGAGGGACAACTTGTTCTCATAAAACAAGAGAACACGCATCCAGCAAGATGGCCTATGGGACGAATAACAAAAACTACCAAAGGACAAGACAGTAAAGTCCGGGTAGTTACAGTTAAAACGACTAATGGAGAAATTCAAAGGTCGCTGAATAAAATCTGTCTGCTGCCAACTCAAGACAGCGAAGAACAGCTCAACGATCAAAACAACGAGCCAACCGTTGAAAAAAGGCAGCGACGGACTAGAGCAGCAAAAATAACGCCAACAAATGCTATCATTAGCCTTCTCATGATCCTGCATGTAGCAAGTGCTGCTACAATATCTACAGCCAATACAAACAAGTTACGTATTCAACATGTGGAAGATCAAACCGCAATAATTATGGACAAAATGGTGGAAGTTGTACTTCCTGTTTCTCAATCAAGCCGATGACTTCCTGGATAAAACAGCCTCCATTTGTGGAAAACTAGGCGAATTTAACGAGTATTGTAAATCGGTTAGTAGTACAATAAAAGTAAAGGTACGCAACATTCAGGATAGAAACAAAATTATAACACAAGCATCGGAAAGGAAGAAACGATTTATTATGTTTTTCGACATCGGGACTGCAAACAGATTAAGAGAAAACATGGAAACTATCGTCAAAAACGAGAAACACCTTAGCGAGTATATGGACAACCAGACTTCAATCATAAATGCGACTGCGGATTTAATTCACACGACCACAAATGAAGTGAATAGGAACTTTAAGATGGTTACCGATGAAATAAATAGGATGCAGGACACAATGAAGGAGAGTTTCCTTATATTAAAAGAAGTTATAAGGTTCTTCATGCTGATAAATCAGGTGCGGAACTGGGTTGACGAAGCAGAAAAACTTCAATCCGCAGTTCGCACGAGTTACCAGTCGGGCCGGGTAACGGTTAGATGGTGATCAGATCTCTACTTCAAAGTAATGACTTCACCGTTCGGCTTCGGATTTTAGAATGAATTTATTAGCGTTCTGCCTAACGGACAGAAGCTTGAAACTTACTTATGTATTCTAATGTGTAACAATGAAACTTATAAGTTTATAATTTGTATATAGTCGGCTCAGCACTTTTGGCTTTGCCGGACGTTGCGACGTTTCTTATGCTGTGCCGGACATTGCAACAGCTCTTGGTTTTGTTTATGTTAACGTCTACATTGTCGCTGATACTCGCGACAATGTAAACATTCTGCTTGTGTTGTTTTTGATATGTCAGCAACTTGTGGTTGCTGAACCCGAGATGTGTGAGTTCACTGCTCACTGTTGGCTGTGTAGGCGAGGCGGCTTTGGTGGCCGATCGGTGCGGGGTACCGGATCGGTAACTCCTGCAACCCCCCCCCCCCCCCGGCTTCTGAGCGACGGCCATAAGGATGGGATGCCTGGAGCGATGACTGGAACGTGAGGGTAAAACACGATTTTGGATTTTTTGAGTTTCCATGCGATGATCCATATGATGGTCAGCAGACCCAGCAAAAAATATAGCGCAGCGTTGTGCCACCTTGTAATGTTGAATGAGTGTGCTACCTCGTCGTTGTATTCTATGGCGTCTAGGTGTAGTTTTTTGAGGGTTAGGGCACTTTTTTGCCGTTGAATATAAATTCTTTTCTTTGAGCCTTTTCTGGCTGGAAGATGTTTTCCAACGTTTCCACTACTTGGATGTCACAGGAGCGTGTCGCTTCGTGCAGAAGGTTGTGCAGACATCTGGTGTCCAGGGTATCAGGTTCGTTACAGTAGTACTTATGTTCTAATTCATTACATTTTTGTTTATAGCCTAAGGTTTTTCTTATATTAAATGCCACAAATTTTGGCGAAATTATAAAATTGATTTTATTTATTGGTAGCGGAATAAGCCTGGAGAAAGTGTATTTTTCTTTTGCAAAAATTGGGATTTGTAGTTTAAAAATCAGCTTGCTGTTTTGAATTGTTGTTTCAAGTTTAAGTAAATTGTACATTGTTTCCAATGATTTTATCGTTACATTTTGCGATTCGAATATTTCTTTTACTTTTTCGACTTCTCTATCATCTAATATGTATTTTGGTATAATTTTTAATTTTGAAAACAGCAAGCTTTCCGCTATATTATTTATGTGATCTTTTAGTAGATCTATATTGAACCCTATTCTATTGACAGTTTGCATTGTTTGCAATTTGATTCTGTCTTCTTCGAATTCTTTATTTATTGTGTTTTTAAAGTTCGAAAAAAAATTTGTTATCGAAATATGTTCTTTGTTTATGTGATCCGATATTGACTCGAATCTGTTAAAGTCTCTGTATTGAATTTATTTTGTCTGTTCATATGGTTTGTTAAAAATGTCTCTGCTCTCGTTATTTCTCTCAGTTGAGTATTAATGTCTTGTCCATGTCCATGTTGCCTGTAACTAGCTTGACCAAGCTGCCTAGGCCGTTGACTAATCCCCTTTTTTGGCGATGATAGGGTAGGAGAGAGTCTATTTTGCCTGCCTAGTTTAGCTTTTAAAACAGCCACAGGGTCTACAAAGTCGTCGTGTAGTCTGATACGGTCAATGGCGTCATATAGTTTCTGTATACACTTGTTATAAGCTGTAGTGTCTATTACGTGATTTATTGTTTCGTAGGACTTGATAAGTAGGTCGATTCTAGCAATGGGTGCTGAATCGTTTATCGGACGGACGGATATGTGTTGAGCTGTAATACACAGAGCACTGTGCAAAAGAAAAGAAAAAAGATAAAGTAGTTTATCTCCTACGTTTGGTTCGTCTGATTTTTGATTTGTGAATCTTTTGAAGTCTAGTCGTGACCACAGTAGGGCCATTGTCTGAAAGTACTTTGTGTTTTGAAAACCGAGGTGTAATTTTATTCCTCCTGTTTTCTTTTCTAAAAACCACGTCATCGGTTGCTACCGGTGTGGGTTTTTCTCTAGTCTCATTAAGTCTTTTTAGTTTTTGTCGGGATGTTTTTTCTAGGCGATCCTTTATCTCTGGATAAAGAGTCTCGCGAAATTGGTTTAGTTTTGTAATGTAGTCGTGGTGGTCGTTAAATTGTATCGTTTCGTCAAAGGTGTGCGTTCTACCATTGAATAGTTCAAAAGGTGTATGTTTTGTAGTGGAGTGGATGGCATTGTTATAGGTAATTAGGGTTTCGGATAGTATTTCATCGTGTTCTATCGATAGTTTACGTTGCTTCCTTGTCTCTATCAGTATTCTATAAATTTCTGTCAGTGTAGAATGTAGACGTTCTACAGGTGCATTGCTGGATGACTGTTGGAAAGACGTCATATGTAACTCGATACCATATTGGCGACAAAAATCTTTAAATAAATTGCTAGCAAATTCTGCACCTTGATCATAAACAATTTGTTTAGGAATGCCAAGGAAGCTAACGAAGTGCTGTAGTGATTTTATGACATTTGCACAGTTTCTGTTGGGTATTGGGTAGGCGCAAGCGAATTTTGAAAATTTGTCTATCATTGTCAGGTTATATGTGTGATTGTGACAGTAAATGTCGATGTGGACTATGTCTAACGGTTTTGTAGGTGTTGGTGGTGTTTGGTATTCAATTTGTTGCGGTTGTCTGTCGTATTTGTGCGTTAAGCACAATTCGCATTTCTTCAGTGTTTCCTTTATTTTATTTTTCATTTGCGGGAAAAAGACCGAACGTTTGAGATGTAGCAATGTCTCGTCGACACCACGGTGATTATTGTTAATGTGGTAATCTTTTATAATTTGTGTTTGTTCATTTGCATTTGCCACATCTTTCAGAACGATTGTGGTTCTTAACAGTTTTAGTTTTTTATTTATGAAATGCGTTGCGTAGACGTCCTGTACGATTTCAAAAATGTCATCTGGTGCGTATACTGCACATATCTTTTTCCGTACTTGTATTGCTTTGAGTATTTCGGTTATTTTGTCAATGTCAAATTTCGGTTCTGTGACGGTACGCCTGAGTTTTCCCTTAAATGGAGTTGTCACTTTGCAATTTGGCGGCAGTCCTATTTTTAGAACTAATTGCAAGTTGAAGTCGTTTAGTGATTTTTCGGATGTCGAGATAGTCAATGGTTCATCCCGTTCAGGGGTGTCTGCTGAATCGTCCATGTTGACAGTATAGTTTACATTTACGTCCGCGTCAGGTTGTATACGGCTTAATGCGTCTGCTACAACATTTAAAGAACCCTTTTTGTATACGAATTCATAGTCATAGTCCGATAGTTGGAGCTTCCAACGAAGTAGTTTGTTATTGTTTGCGTTAGAGCCCGTATTCCAAGTTAATGGTTTATGGTCTGATACCAGTGTAAATTTTCTACCGAAGAGGTAGGGTCGGAAGTGTTTCACGGCCCATTGTACGGCCAACATTTCTTTTTCCGTTGTGGAGTATCGTACTTCGGTGTCGGTCAAAGTTCTACTTGCGAACGATATTGGTCTGTCATTATTTATTGAGCCTTGTGACAACACGGCTCCGATAGCGTAGTTGCTAGCGTCAGTAGTCAGAATAAATGGTTCGTTGAAGTCAAAGTACTTCAAAATTGGATCGTTGCAAAGAAGTGTCTTACAGAATTCAAATGTTCTTAAGAATCTGTCGTCAATTCTAGGTTTATTAGTCCCTTTCAGTTGTACTGTTAGTGGTTTTGTGAGTCTCGCAAAATCTCGTATGAATTTTCTATAGTAGCCGAGAAGGCCTAGAAAAGATTTTATTCGCTTCCTGCTTTTAGGACACGGAAAGGTTTTTATAGTGTCCAACTTAGTTGGATCTGGTTTAACTCCTTCTTCCGTTACTACGTGTCCGAGAAAATTTACTTCTTTTCGAAGGAAGTTTGATTTTGAAATTTGGATTTTGAAATTGGCAGACCTCAGTCTGTCGAATACTTTTTTTATATGTTGTAGGTGCTCTTGAAGTGTCGGGGAGTATATTATTATGTCGTCTAAATAGACAAGACAAAAAGAACCAACATAATCGCCTAGGACATTGTCCATAACTCGTTGGAAGGTTGCCGGGGCATTTTTCAGACCAAATGGCATGCGAATAAACTCGTAGTGGCCGCTCTCTACGGTGAATGCGGTCTTAGCTCTGTCACTTTCGACCATTTCGATTTGATGGAAACCATTTTTCAGGTCAAGTGTTGTATAATAACTTGTTTTACCAAGTTGATCGAGAATATCAGTAATATTCGGTATAGGGTAGCGGTCTGAGATAGTTTTCTCATTCAGCTTCCTATAATCTATGACGAGACGCCATTTTTTGTTCTCTGGAGAGTCTGATTTCTTTGGTACTATCCAGACTGGTGCACTCCAGGGCCAATAACTTGTTTGTATAATGTTTTGATCGAGCATAGAGCTGACTTGCTCTTTAACCTCTTGTTTGAGAGCGAAAGGATAGCGATATGACTTCACATGTATTGGTGTATCATCGGTAGTGTGTATGTGATGTTTGATATTACTGGTGAAAGTTAATTTGTCTTTGTCATTGTACAATAAGTCAGAGTACTCTCTGCAAAGTTTCAGTAAGTGTCTTTTCTCTTCTTCATTTAGATGGTCTGTCGCTATCTTGTCAATACCTTCAGGGTTACAGTGTATCGTATTCCCGTTAGATGGTATTTCATTTGATTCGTCGAAATGTTCGTTGTTGTATTTCAAGACTTGTAGAGGTTGTTCGAGGTGAAACTCTTAATCATCCTCAGACCTGTTAACAACTTCTATTTTACTGGTACCGTTAGTCGCGGTATAGATACCTTACGAAATGTCTACGTCTTCAGTTATAGTTGTACAGTGGCAAAAGAAGCTTCCTTTGTTGAACTGTACAGGAAGGTCTACTATTACTTTGCTTGTGGCTGGTATCAGAAGGGTTTCTGTAACTGGATTCGTGTCTATGTGTAGTTTTATGTTTGAAGTCGCTGTCTCTAGTTGCATTTTGTCCAAGTCGATTTTCGCTTTTGCCCTTGTTAGTAGGTCTATACCCAACAGGCCACCGAAATTCGGATGAAAATCAAAAAGGAGTAAATCCACGCCACCATTGCATTGAAGTTCTGCAATTGATGGGATTACTACTTTTTTGTCGATAGTGTGTTCGTTAAGAACCGTGCGGATAGTAATGTTACTTTCCAATTGTTTGTGATGTTCTGGGTGGACGAGGGATGGATTTACGAACGAATTCGTAGAACCAGTGTCAACTAAAAATTTTATCGGGTGTTGAGCAATTGAATTAATATAGATGTAGGGTAGTGACGGACCATGCGTCTTTCTACTTAAGAACCCGTTTTGCCTTCCGAGGCTTCTTTTGGAAAATTTCCAGCCTCCTCTATATTGAACAGTTGCTGTTTAGCCGGTTGTTGGTTCGCGTTATTATACTGGTTGTTAGGTGCTTTGAAAGGATTTTGTGGAGGATTGGAACGATTATTGTCATTATTATGTCGATAGTTATTGTCTCGAGGTTTTTGATTGTTATTATTTCGTTGTTGTCCGTTGTTTTCTTGTTGTGGGTATGGCCTAGGCCCTTGTCCCCTATCATTTGAACTTCGCTTTTGAAAGTAAAAGCTCTGTTCAACTCGGCAGAACTCGTAAGCCTCTTCAATGGTTTTTGGGTTTTTAACTCTGATTAGAGTATTAAGTGGATCGCGTAAGTTGACCAGGAAGGTGTTCAGGGCGATTTCGTCATATAGTGTTTTCTTTGCATCATTGGCCGCAAGTAGTTGGTTGTTGTTTCTAAGGATTGAAACTAATTCGGTACGTATTTTTCTAATACCGAAGAAAAGTTGCGCGATGGACATATTGCCCGAAAAGGTTTGCATTTCACCTAGTAGAATTGCCTCGCTCTTCTTACAAGCATAGAGACTGTTTAAATTTTTTTTAATGTTGTCCCAGACCAATTGCGTGTTAAGCATGGCTAAGGCTTCGTCAGCCTTACCCACTACTTTATTACGAATTGGTCTGAGGAGAAGCAGGCCATAAGGTGTTTGGTCTGTTCCTCTAATGAGCATTATAATCTCCTCCACATTAGTTATGAATTTTTGTAACTGGGTAGAGGTTCCGTCGAAACACGGTAACTCTTTAATGAAAGCCAGGATGTCAGTTGCGCCTAACGAAGTTGGTAGGCCACTCAAAGCACTGACACCACTGACTGTTGTGGATGTTGAACCCGTGTAAAGGACTCCCGGTTCACGCCCAGGTCTTTAGGCTGGGGTAACTCAGAGTGACCAAGGAGCCGGCTCTACAATAATTTGTATTTCTGCCGGACCCTTGAGCGCTGTCAAAAATAATGACACACAAATTTTTGCTTGAAAAATATAATATGGTTTTTATTGTGAACAATTGAAACAAATGCTTATTTCTAATTCTTAGGACTAGTTGGTTTTTGTTGTCCGGTGCCGCTTCTCGTGGGGAGTCGTCCTCCACCCTCGTCTTAGTCGAATTCTGGCCAGTCGTCCCTCTGGGTTCCAAATGGGCCGCTCCTGTTGCGAACCGCTGATGCTCACGTCTGCGCAAGTCGGATGGCCTGTTCACCTCGACTTAGCGCCACGCACGTAGCTTCAGGTCGCACCCAGTCGCCCGATGGGGTCACCTAGGGTTGGCTGGCGCTGGGAATCCTCACCAGCTGCCGATTGGAATACTACAAGGACCTTGTCCTTGGATTCCACCTAGTGTCAGCGTATCAACGCGCCACTTGGTTGATTTTGTTCCACTTTGGAACCAAATCAAATGCTACAATCTAAGTTTTAAATGTTACCTGCCTTGGTCAGTTTCGCTTGCAGCTATATAGAGCGCTTCGATTCTGAGCAAAGATTTGCTTGGTCACACCAAAAGAAAGAGAGCGTAGTTTGCCACCGGCTGACAAGCCTAGTCGAATGCCGCCTGAACTGGTTGTGAATTCTAAGTTCACCCAACGCTACGCTGCTGGCGCAAACACTAAACATGTCAGTTCGATGCACTGGCTGCGACGCCAACTGTTGACTTACAAGCAGTGGACGGCGTGAAATAGCGCGCAGCAACTTGAAACAAGAACAAATACATTGTTTCATTATTACCGCCACCACTGCACAGTGGTTGCACTTGTATGGAGCCCGCGGCCATAAATACTTGCAGCTATGCTATCGTTATGAAATTTTCACCAAAAATCTAGAAAAATATACTTAATATGATATGAAAAAATTGGACATATCGAACGACTATATCTTATAGCTGTCATACCGATACAAATCGGTTTAAGCCCTATTTTCGTTGTTTTTGCAGCTATTGCTACCAAATTTAAGAATTAGAGTTCTTACAAAAACAGTTACCAGTGTGCTAAGTTTGATTCAGATCAACCGACTATATCCTATAGCTCTCATACTGCTGTAAATCGGTTTTGGCCATATTTTCGTTGATTTTCGAGATTTTGTCACGAAATTCGGTATATACAATTTCTACATGACTACTAACAAAAATGCCAAGTTATAAAAAGATCAGCCGACTATATCCAATATCTGTCATACCTGTGAAAAAAGCTACCATACAAGATATCAGACCAAATTTCAAACGCGTTGCTATTTTCAGTTTATTATGTGTAAATTACATGAAAAAAAACATAACAATAATAATAAACGAAAATATAAATTATAACAAAAGAAAACAAAAGTTTAAAAATTAAATGATAACAAAATATATTTAATTTAAGTCATCGAGTAGTTCAAATGCTGATGCTGATAAAACTGACTTTTTTGAATGTGGGAGCTTTCTTTGGCCAGTAACATAAGGATCTGAGCTAAGAAGTAATCTGTGCATCAAATCTGTGTTTGTATCAATCCGAGAAGTCTTCCTGGTGTGCTGTCTTCTAAACATTTTGATATCCTTATTTTTTGACTCTGCAGCTTCTTCTGATAACTCTCCAATCGGCACAAGTGCATAATTTATGACATCTGGAGCATGAACTAAAATTTTGTGTACGGATGGTGGAAGATAGTACCATGGATACAAGCTAATCAGCTTTCTGGCAGTATCAAGTGCATATTCTCCAAATTTTGCCGCATTGATTTTGTAGCCTGATGCCAAACACTGCAGCAATATTGAACACCGGATTATAATGTCTTCATCAATACCCGTTATTTCTGCTGCTAATTTCGGATTTTTAAAAAACGCTCTGGCTGTATTGCCATCATTTGACGTGCCACTTCCTCCACTCCTAGGTGTATCCACAATAAGTCCCATTCGTATGCGAAAATCATTCTGCATTTGGGATTTCCTTGTCGAAAGTTCTTGTTTTCCTTCTGGAGTATTAACTCTCCAGCTCTTCAGGTCGAGTCTGTACGATACATGCAAAAAGTATTCAAAAAAACGAATATAGGAGTGTAACGGAGACAATCCAAACTCAAAGCGTGATTCATGAACATTCTTTTTCAAACAATTTTCCAAATCGTTCATCTCTGTCGGCTTCGCCTCACATATGTAGCACTTAGAAGATGACGTGTGACTTAGGGCACTACAAATTTTCCCATCAACCATGGTCAACTGTAAGCTGTGTTTAATTTTAATTTCTTTACCGGACACATTACATGGCGTGGCATTCAACACTTCAATCTTAGCTTTGAAATACTTTTCTTCGTCTTCAGCTAATTGAGCCGTTTCTTTTGCAAATTGCAATCTTAATGGTCTGCAGTATCGTGTAGACGAAGGACGCGGATTCTTCCAAATTATTTTTTCATCTTTTGGATCATTTTCCATGGTTTTTAGTTGCAATGGCACATATGATGTCACAAAAAGACTGGAATCGCTCAAATCCTTATCGCAGACTTTCTGTTTGTATTCAGAATGTCCAGTGCTGCCGTCAAATCCCCATTTTCCAATCAAAATAAGGTTATCAGAGCAATCACTTCCAACGCTTTCAAGAACATCATGATGAAGTTTTACAATTCTCCTCGCAGTGTGGTCAACCAAGCTCTGTAACTCGACTTCACCTTTTGATTCAGTTACAGTTATTTTGTCTGGATAGGTTAATTTCTTAGCCTTTAACAGTTGACCGTAGCTTGGAAAAAGGTCACAGGAGGTCTTTGAGTTCACATAGCTTCGAATAAGGAAATATTGATGCTTGCTCAAGTTTGCCTCCATGAGAAGCGATAGGACTTCATCGATGTTAGCTTTGCTACACATTGCATTTGATTGAAAGTTGCACGATCGTAAGTCACAAGCTGCAGATTCATTAGTTATTGAAAGCTCAGCAATTCTTCGTCTCTTAGTTCTTTTTGATGACTCACTAAAGTCTACTTTCGGACGTCCACGCTTAGCAGTTTTGGCCATTTCTTGAGGCTTATTTGGTGTGCGTTTCATGAAAATTCTTTCCTTTTCGTTAAGCCAATTAGATTGAAATTGAAGCACTGATGCTTTTTTGCGTTTATATTGTGTCCAAAAAGAAGCAATTTTTTTGCAAATGTATCCAATACATTTCGTTAACACGCTCATCTCGGACACGTAGCCAATGTTTTCAATATTGCTGTTCACATGTTCGATGGCCTTCCGTAACTTTTCTGCATTGGTGCCGATTGCTGTACACCAATAATTGAATATGTACAAGCGAGTGAAGACACAATGAGAAGAGTCACCTACCAAAATTAAATTAATAAACAAATACCGCTATAAAAATTAAAATTAAAACCTAAAAAAAACATAAAACACTAAAGACGAACACAAAGACACAGCACAACAACAATGCAAAACAACTGCTTTGACCTTGAAGAAAAAAAGAGACGATGTTAGTATATGGTTGATTATGCACACATCTGCAAATATCTGCAGCTAGCTTTAACTCTTTTTATACCTTAAGATATTGACAAATACACTGAATAAAAACTAAATCGAGGCATCTTAGGGGATCACAGTTAAAACTTTAAGTAAACATAAAAAGACGAATACAAAAGATACTAAAAATATAATAAAATAAAGAATTAATTTCAAAATAACGACAACACAAGTAAGCTTTTATTAATATTGAAACTTAAAAATAATACCTTCAACTTCAAAATCCATTTTAAATAATTTAAATTGGGCAGCGTAAAAAGTTGACAGAACACTTTGAAGTTCGCTATTGTTATGAAAAATTCGCGATGCGCGCAGCTGCGCTTTGCAAATGAACACGTGTTCACAGCTTCAATTCTATTTTTAGAAAGTCCCGTTAGATATCTAGAAAAAACCGGTTTGCTATGAAGAAGTTTGGTCATTTTAGAGGCGATTTGGTTACTTTTCGCAAATTTTTGTTGTTATGATTTTTTGAATTTTGTCCTATGGGCGCAACCACTGTGCACTGTACCGACTGCAAACAGCCTGCAGTGACGTCGCCGCATCACACAGCCTACTGTCATTGGCTATGTGGCGAACGGCAGAACTGCGCAGTTGTCCACGCAAAACGACTGAACATCCAACGCTGCCGCCAAACGAGGTCAGTGACCCAACAAAGAACAAATCATACGCTAACACTAGCATATGACTGCACTCAACTGACGCTCCGACGCCACGTTATGCAGACGCCCGCGTCAAGTGCGACAATCGTCCCTATTGTTGTTGTTTGCCGGCAAGCGAGTTATTCTGATCTATGCAGATCTATCGCGCCAAAGCAACAACACAATATACGCGCTGGACTGACGTTTCGATGAGCTGACGCAACGTCAATTCCACACCGCGACGAACGCGTCAAGTGCGACAATCGTCCTTATTGTTGTTGTTTGCCGGCAAGCGAGTTATTTTGATCTTTGCAGATCTATCGCGCCAAAGCAACAACACAATACATGTGCTCGACTGACGTTTCGATGAATTGACGCGGCGTCGCTTGCGTCAGTGACGACGCTCCTGCCAAATACCAGTTAATGTTGTTGCTTTTACATGACAAAATTCACAAACTTACTTTGATTTATGCAGATCTACAGTGCCAAAGCAACAACACAATATATGTGCTGGACTGGCGATTCGATGAATTGACGCAACGTCGCCTGCGACAGTGACGATGTTCCTGCCAAATACCTGTTACCGTTGTTGCTATTTACATGACAAAAGTCACCAACTCAGTAGTCATCAAACAACAAATAACAACAACAACATTCATATTTGTAATTTTGGCATTCTTCTTTCACCGTCACTTTCGCCATCTGGCGCATATGAAACAACAACCAAGCTGACTTGATCACGCCAAATATTACAACAACTCTTGTTGTAATACTTTTCGACACAAGCACGCACCGTTAGGTCACTCAGTGCCCGAACGCATGCAATACTCAGCGTTGCTGCCAAATCAACGTCGCTACTCAACGTCGCTAATCAGCGTCGCTAATCAGCATCGCTAATCAACCTCATATTCTGTGAGCCGCGAATTCATCTGCAATTCGAGTCCTCACACCCGAAGCGTGGCCAGAATCCATAATTGTTCTAGAAGAAGCTGGTTGGACGCTATTCTCTCTAATTTCTGGCAAACTACTACTACTTCTGAGTCCTGCACGAGGTTTTGCCTTAAACGGGAACTTTGCCGGCATTTAAATATATCTGTTCGTCTTTAGCGTAAGTTTCGTTATTCTGTTTGTACGAGTATGCGTTTTCGGTTGTAGTAATTTAGGGTCTTTTTTCGAACTTTTGCTTATATATGTGTGTGTACTTAAATTTATATAGCCGCTTCGCTATTTGTTTGTATGTATATGCGTATATATGTTAAGTTTATATAGTTTTCTTGGTAATTTGTGATATGTGTTTTGGCTTGATTTTAATTTTTGTGAAAAGCGACTCTTTCGTTTTTTTGTTTTTTGTTTTACTTGCTTATATATGTATCTGTGTATATTTTAAAATTATGTAGCTATGTCGCTAACTGTTTGTATATAGTTTGATTTGAATTGGTTTTTTTTTTATACCCTGTACACACACTGTGTATCAGGGTATATTAAGTTTGTTTGAGACGGTTTGTATGTAACGCATAGAAGGAGGGGAGGGGGACCCTATAAAGTATATATATTCTTGATCAGGATGACAAGAAGAATTGATATAGCCCTGTCTGTCCGTCCGTCCGTCCGTCCGTCCTCACCAATGGTTCTCGAAAACTATAAGAGCTAGAGACTTGAAATTTGGTGGATAGACTCGTGAGGTCAAACGCTAGATCAAGTTTGAAGGATTTTTTGCCACGCCCACTCCTTCCCGCCCATCGAGCACCACCCATTTTTTCAAAAGGCTGTAGCTCGAAAACCTGATGAGTTAGAAACATGAAAATGAGTATGTAGACTCAGTATGTATAGCTCTACAAAACTGCATACCACATTTTTCCCCCTCCCCTTCGTTTCCCCTCAAAAAGTTGTTTTCTTAAAATTGCTGTATCTCCTAAACTATAATAGATACAATGCTGAAAATTTGTATGCAAACTCAGTAAACATACCTTTTTAAAACTGCATACCACAAACTTTCATTTTTAACGCTGTGTGACAACGCAAAGACAAACAAGTTGAAATTTGGCATAAATTGCGCTTTGAACACTGCTTTATCCTATTTGTAACAAAAACCGTACTTAACACTGCGAAAACTATTAAAGCTAGAGACTTGAAATTTGAAAGATAGACTCGTGTGGTCGAACACTAGATCAAGTTTGAAGGAATTTTTGCCACGCCCATTCCTTCCCGCCCATCGAGCACAACAAAAGGTCATTTTTTTCTTAAAATTGCTGTATCTCCTAAAGTATAAAGAATACAATGCTGAAATTTTGTATGCAAACTCAGGTAACATGCCTTTTTAAAACTGCATACATCAAACTACCACTTTCCCCGCAAAGACCAACACACAAAAATTTTGCAGCAATGCTTTGTAACAAAATCCGTACTAAAGCGCCATCTAATGGCAACATTGCACTGTGAGCCCTGCCTCACTATTAGCAAATACACAAACCATATCGTGGTACACTGCTTTTGCTGTCGGCGAATGTTTAACGTGTTATCAACATAGGTGTGTGTACAGGGTATTATATAGTTGAGAATACTCAACTATACCGCCCTTACTGGTTTTTATTTGATTTGAATTGCTTTTTTTCCTTGTGAGACTTTTCTTTGTATGTATGTGTAAGAGTTTGGAATATGTATAGCTGTGTCGCTTATTTGTTTATATATGTGTATGCTTTTGATTTGGTTTGATTTGCTTATTATTTTTGTGAGACTTTTTTTCCTTATATATATGTATAAGTGAAGTGTTTGGAATATGTATAGCTATGTCGCTATTTGTTTAGATATGTATATCTTTTGACTTGGTTTGATTTGTTTATTATTTGTATGAGAAAAATTGTTTTTCCTTTTTTTTTTTATATAAGTGTAGCGTTTGGAATATTTATAGCTATGTCGCTATTTGTTTGTATGAGTGTATTTGATTTGTAAAGAAATTTTTTTTTTTTTTGTTAGAAGATTGTTACAACGTATGCATTTTTTTTTTTGTGTGTGTTCTTTTTTTTTTGTTTAGTTGTTTGTCATAGGTTTCTTTTCTTTTGCGTTTTATTTGCGGACAGTGCCCGATTGTTTGGTGCATACGTGTTCACTTCTATTTTTTTTTTTTCCTTTTAACTCATTTCCTTTTTTGCTCACTTATTTGCCTCACTTTGTCTCACTTTAGTCTCACTTTCACAAATCAAATTTTATATCGCTAACTTACATTATAATTACTATCATTATTCTCACTGGTCCTCTTCTTAGTGATGATGTCATCTTTAGGTTCATCTTGCAGTGGTTTTTATACCCTGCACATACAGTGTATCAGGGTATATTAAGTTTGTTTGAACGAAATGTATGTAACGCATAGAAGGAGGGGAGGGGGACCCCATAAAGTATATATATTCTTGATCAGGATGACAAGAGAAATCGATTGAGCCCTGTCCGTCTGTCCGTCCGTCCGTCCGTCCGTCCGTCCGTCTGTATTCACCAATGGTTCTCGGAAACTGTAAAAGCTAGAGACTTGAAATTTGGAGGGTAGACTCGTAATGCTTGGCACTCCATCAAGTTTGAATGGTTTAGTGCCACGCCCACTCCTTCCCGCCCAACCAGCACCGCCCATTTTTTGAAAACGTTATAACTCGAACACCCGAAGAGATAGAAACATGAAAGTCGGTATGTAGGCTCAGCATGAGGAGCTCAGCATGAGGAGCCTCCCCTTGATTTCCCCTCCCCCAGTTGTTTTCTATAAAAAGCAATATCTCCAAAACTAATAAAGGTATGAACATGAAATTTTGTATACAAGCTCAGTAAATACATATCTTGAAAACTGCATAATACAAAATTCCCCCCTGTTCGAAAGTTACCCCTCAATGACCAACAAACTCAAATTTTTCGTAAATTTCACATTTTTTGACCGATTTACTTGATATTTTGAATACTATTTGAATATGCGACGTCAGATCAATATGTTTTTGTAGATTGAGGGTGTGGCACCGCCTACCATGTGTGCAGGGTATTATATTGTCGAGTATACTCGACTATAGCGTCCTTACTGGTTTTTTGTTGAGTTGGTTTTGATGTTGCAGTAATGTTGCTGATGTCCTCTTTGATGTTGTAGTAATGTTGCTGATGTCCTCTTTGATGTTGTAGTAATGTTGCTGATGTCCTCTTTCATGTTGTAGTAATGTTGCTGATGTCCTCCTTCGTTCTTCTTTTTCGGCTGCGCCAGTTACCAGTCGGGCCGGGTAACGATTAGATGGTGGTCAGATCTCTACTTCAAAGTAATGACTTCACTGTTCGGCTTCGGTTTTTAGAATGAATTTATTAGAATTCTGCCTAACGGACAGAAGCTTGAAACTTACTTATGTATTCTTATGTGTAACAATGAAACTTATAAGTTTATAATTTGTATATAGTCGGCTCAGCACTTTTGGCTTTGCCGGACGTTGCGACGTTTCTTATGCTGTGCCGGACATTGCAACAGCTCTTGGTTTTGTTTATGTTAACGTCTACATTGTCGCTGATACTCGCGACAATGTAAACATTCTGCTTGTGTTGTTTTTGATATGTCAGCAACTTGTGGTTGCTGAACCCGAGATGTGTGAGTTCACTGCTCACTGTTGGCTGTGTAGGCGAGGCGGCTTTGGTGGCCGATCGGTGCGGGGTACCGGATCGGTAACTCACGCTTATAACGGATATAAATCAAGGAAAGATACACCCCTCCCTGATTGAACCAAACAAAATGTTGGCAGAGCTGGACAAAATTCAGCACAAACTACAAAGGAACCAGCTTCTACCGGGTGGAAAGTCTCTAGAAAAATTGCAGTTGGTATACAAGCTAATGAACGCCCAGGCAATATTCAAGGACAACGCGCTTATAATTGACGCAAGGCTGCCCATCTATGTGAACCAGCATGCCGGTCTCTTCAAGATTGTTCCAGTGCCGCTTCAAATCAATAAAGGGAGGTGGATTTCGTAAATTCAAACGAAATTCCTTATTTATAGCACCGAGCTAAATGCATACCACCGCATGACAGACACAGAAGTGAATCGCTGCCAGCATGAAAGTAAGGACACTTGGCTATGTGAAGGAAACTGGGCATGGAAGGATGCAAATGACAGGAGTTGTGAGGTATCGCCAATTAAGCCGAGCAACAAGCAGTCATGCAATATGGTCGAATACACGGGAGATGTGTATTACAAAAGACTGAATGGAAACCAGTAAGGACGCTATCTTCAGCAAGGCTGAAGCTATAATACTTTTCACGTTGTGTCACTAAAAAACTAAATTAATCGTAGCCATGCCCATTTTTGGTCAAAATAATTTTCATTCCTCCCTAAGAACATAACTGTAAGGTTTCAAGTCAATTGGTCAATTTTCGCTAAAAAAAAGGCGTGGGCACGCCCACTTTTGGTCAAAATAGTTTTCATTGCTCCCTAAGAACATAACTGTAAAGTTTCAAGTCAATTGGTTAAAAAACAAAAAAGTTTTCCATACAACGGGTCAATTTTCGCTATAAGTGGGCGTGGCTACGCCCACTTTTGGTCAAAATAGTTTTCATTCCTCCCTAAGAATATAACTGCAAAGTTTCAAGTCAATTGGTTAAAAAACAAAAAAGTTTTTCACACAACGGGTCAATTTTCGCTAGAAGTGGGCGTGGCTACGCCCACTTTTGGTCAAAATAGTTTTCATTCCTCCCCAAGAACATAACTTTAAAATTTCAAGTCAATTGGTTGAAAAACAAAAAAGTTGTCCATACAACGACGTGAATATTCCTTCTCTTCCTCTTCTTCATTTTGTATGGGAGCTACCAGTTCCAGATGTCCAATCTCAATGAAACTTTCAGGCATGTAGTCGGACTATGTAGAACTACTATGTTTAAAATTTCAGCACTCTATCATACAAAACAAAAAAGTTTTCCATACAACGATTCAAGTTTTGTTCATTTTTATACTCTTGCAAGAGTATATTAACTTTGTCGTGAAGTTTGCAACGCAGAGAAGGAGACATCTCCGACTATATAAAGTATATATATTCTTGATCAGCTCGACGAGACGAGTTCAGATAGCCATGTCCGTCTGTCCGTCTGTCTGTTTCAATGCGAACTCCTCTCAGAGTTTTGAAGTTAGCAAGAAAATTTAAACGCAGAAAATTTTCTTTTCCTTGCAGGCAGTTTATATGTAGAAACCAGCCTGATCGGAATACTATAGCATTTAGCTGCCATAGGAACGATCGGTCAAAAACGAGGTTTTTACTCAATAAACTCTTTGTTTATCAAGATATCGCCTCAATTTTTTGGACAAGAACATCTTGGACGTAATTTAAGGCACACAGTAAAATTGGTGATGATCGGATAAATATAGCATATAGCTCCCATAGGAACAATCGGTCAAAATTTCGGTTTTTGTTAGAAAAACTTTTTCTTTTCGTTCTTAAATATAAACGGATAAAACTTTGCAGTTACGCGTTTTTATGAATCCTTGACCATATTCCAAAGTTTCGTAAAAATCGGACATAAGGGCGTGGCACCGCCCATATAGAGAAAAACTTAAAAATGTGATTTATCTATAAGCAGACGAGATAGAAAATCATAAAATGAAGTGTAGAATGATTGCATTGTATTCTTTCAAAAAAGTAGAAAATGGGCGGGGTTACGCCCCTTTATCTTTATAAACTTATAAGATTCTTACTGGCAAAACTATAAATCGTATTTTCCAACTGCTTGCAAGAGTATATAAGTTTCAGCAAAGCTGAAAATAGCTCCCTTACTGGTTCTTCTTCTTTTCGTATGGGGGCTACCAGTTCCAGTGGTTCGATATGGCTGGATCCGACAAATGAGTTGACTGCACGAATAAGAAGTCTCTGTGCAAAATTTCAGCTCGATATCTTAAAAACTGTGGGAGGAGATTGTATATATACAGACAGACGGACAGACGGACATGGCTAAATCAACTCGTCTTGTCGTCCTGATCAAGAATATATATACTTTATATAGTCGGAAATGAATATTTCGATCTGTTACAAACTTCAGCACAAAGTTATTATAGTATTTCACATACGTGAAAAGTATAAAAACCGATGGCTTGTAAAAACATTCAGAAACACGTCAGCTCACATGGCATGCGGAGACTTCCATGAAGTGGTTATATTGCCGAGCCTCGGAATTTTAGATGTACCTGATGGATGCACGACTAGAATA
Organism: Phortica okadai; assembly: GCA_034638295.1. Taxonomy (NCBI): domain Eukaryota; kingdom Metazoa; phylum Arthropoda; class Insecta; order Diptera; family Drosophilidae; genus Phortica; species Phortica okadai. Next base: position 32,551,484 of record CM067848.1, on the reverse strand, counting down.
GCTGATGTCACCATTATCACCCCGCAAGTAATAACAACGACTGACACAGCAACATTTGCTCCTGTTGTATGTGTATAACATCAATGCAATACATTGTGGAATATGCTTCACATATTCCAGCGTAGCGCACTTTATGCTAACACAAGCATTACTCAACATTGTAGTAGGTTGCGCATATACATGCACGACCGCTAAGCGAGGATGTAATTAGATCTCGCCTCTATACAATGTTATGCACAGGCAACGCTTTTCTGCTTGGTCAGCGAATCCCACGATCGCTTGACCAGAGCGCATTAGAAGCGCTCCCAAAATGTAACTTCAAATATTCATAATAAAATCATTATCGTTCTTGGCGCTCGACGACGTAGTCGCCTAACCTAATCACGATCTTTTTAATTCGACATAACATGGCGATCCTGCCAGTTTTCGCGTCGCGAAACAAAAATTAATTAAAATTTGAACATAACAACAACAAAAAGCAACCATATCGAGGTGCTATGAAAAAAAAAATATTAATATAATAAAAAGTGAAAAAGCAACCAGCTCGAGGTGCTTTGCAAATAAATAAAGATCAATAAAAATAAAGAAAGAAAATAATTTCAAAATTTAACGAAAAATAACTAAAGTGACTTAGTGGGACAATGAAAAAAAAATAATTTCAAAAGTGAACTAATACAGTAAAAAAAAAATATACAGCAAAAAAAAAAAATATAAAAACAAAAAGTGAAGTAAAGCAAAGCAGTTGGCAATTGCAATATGTGCTTTAACGCATGTGATTAAAAATGCGGCAAACTTGAAATCTGCATAAGAACAAAAATTGAATGCAAACCAGTAAGGACGCTATCTTCAGCAAGGCTGAAGCTATAATACTTTTCACTTTGTGTCACTATAAAAAAAACTAAATGAATAGTTTTCATGCCTCCCTAACAACATAACTGTAATGTTTCAAGTCAATTCGTTAAAAAACAAAAAATTTTTCCATACAACGGTTCAAGTTTTGCGATAAGTGGGCGTAGCCATGCCCACATTTGGTCAAAATAGTTTTTATTCCTCCCTAAGAGCACAACTGCAAAGTTTCAAGTCAATTGGTTAAAAAACAAAAAAGTTTTCCATACAACGGATAAATTTTCGCTATAAGTGGGCGTGGCTACGCCCACTTTTGGTCAAAATAGTTTTCATTCCTCTCTAAGAACATAACTGTAAAGTTTCAAGTCAATTGGTTAAAAAACAAAAAAGTTTTCCATACAAAGTGTCAATTTTCGCTATAAGTGGGCGTGGCTACGCCCACTTTTGGTCAAAATAGTTTTCATTCCTCTCTAAGAACATAACTGCAAAGTTTCAAGTCAATTGGTTAAAAAACAAAAAAGTTTTCCATACAACGGGTAAATTTTCGCTATAAGTGGGCGTGGCTACGCCCACTTTTGGTCAAAATAGTTTTCATTCCTCTCTAAGAACATAACTGTAAAGTTTCAAGTCAATTGGTTAAAAAACAAAAAAGTTTTCCATACAAAGGGTCAATTTTCGCTATAAGTGGGCGTGGCTACGCCCACTTTTGGTCAAAATAGTTTTCATTCCTCTCTAAGAACATAACTGTAAAGTTTCAAGTCAATTGGTTAAAAAACAAAAAAGTTTTCCATACAACGGGTAAATTTTCGCTATAAGTGGGCGTGGCTACGCCCACTTTTGGTCAAAATAGTTTTCATTCCTCCCTAAGAGCATAACTGCAAAGTTTCAAGTCAATTGGTTAAAAAACAAAAAAGTTTTCCATACAACGGGTAAATTTTCGCTATAAGTGGGCGTGGCTACGCCCACTTTTGGTCAAAATAGTTTTCATTCCTCTCTAAGAACATAACTGTAAAGTTTCAAGTCAATTGGTTAAAAAACAAAAAAGTTTTCCATACAAAGGGTCAATTTTCGCTATAAGTGGGCGTGGCTACGCCCACTTTTGGTCAAAATAGTTTTCATTCCTCTCTAAGAACATAACTGTAAAGTTTCAAGTCAATTGGTTAAAAAACAAAAAAGTTTTCCATACAAAGGGTCAATTTTCGCTATAAGTGGGCGTGGCTACGCCCACTTTTGGTCAAAATAGTTTTCATTCCTCTCTAAGAACATAACTGTAAAGTTTCAAGTCAATTGGTTAAAAAACAAAAAAGTTTTCCATACAACGGGTAAATTTTCGCTATAAGTGGGCGTGGCTACGCGTGGTTACGCCCACTTTTGGTCAAAATAGTTTTCATTCCTCCCTAAGAACATAACTTTAAAATTTCAAGTCAATTGGTTAAGAAACAAAAAAGTTTTCCATACAACGACGTGAATATGGCTTCTCTTCCTCTTCTTCATTTTGTATGGGAGCTACCAGTTCCAGATGTCCAATCTCAATGAAACTTTCAGGCATGTAGTCGGACCATGTAAAACAACTATGTTTAAAATTTCAGCACTCTATTGTACAAAACAAAAAAGTTTTCCATACAACGATTCAAGTTTTGTTCACTTTTCTTCTTCTTTTCGTATGGGAGCTACCTGTTCCAATAATCCGATCATGCTGGTTCCGACGAATGATTCATCGTAATAAATTCTAAGACTCTGTGCAAAGTTTCAGCTCGATAGCTTCAAAACTGAGGGACTAGTTTGCATACATACAGACAGACAGACAGACAGACAGACAGACAGACAGACAGACAGACAGACAGACAGACAGACGGACAGACGGACAGACGGACATGGCTAAATCAACTCGTCTTGTCGTCCTGATCAAGAATATATATACTTTATATAGTCGGAAATTAATATTTCGATCTGTTACAAACTCCGTGACAAAGTTAATATACTATTTCACATAAGTGAAAAGTATAAAAAAAAATAATAATAATAACAAGTGAAGTAACACAATGAAATAAATAAATAAATGGGTGCGCGATTTAACAAAAAAAAACTAACTATGAAGTGACAATTAAAATAAATAAAAAGCGTGAAGGAAAAAATAATCCCAAAAAAACCAATAAAGTTGTAAAATATGACTTATGTGACATAGTGCGACAATAAATAAAATAAAACCAAAAAAAAAAAAAAAAAAAAAAACTATGAAGTGACAATTAAAATAAATAATTGACCTAGTGCGCGATTTAAAAAAAAAAAAAAAAATAAATAAAAATAAAACCGTTGTTGAAGCGTGCAAGCAAATGAATTTTTAATTTATTTTAATGAACATAAAAAAAGGCGATGGGTTCCACTCCAACAAAAATAAAGGACCCGAAAGCCAACGTGATTAACGAGGTAACGGTAGAAACAATGTATAATAATACCGAAATCTACCTCTTAATAATCACGGTAATATTAGTGCTCAATTTCGCGCTAAAAGTCCACGGTATGTACCGCGGTAATATTAAACGGCAAATTACGAGAGCCGCTAGCCGCGAACAAATTTAAATCCGCGCGTGTATAAAAAAAAAAAAAAAAAAAACAATGAAAATGCAAATAAAAAAAAACAAAGAATAGTGCATATAAAATACGCGCGTATAAACAGACGGGCACATAAACTTACAAATTGTGTCCGAGTATTAGTGAAAAAGTTGTGGAAACAACTTAAGGCAGTGTTTTTAAAAATGTGCTAATAAAAGAAAAAAAAAAAAAAACAACAAACAATAAAAAATAAAGACAAGCGAAACAAACAAACAAAAATAAAAATAAAAAAAAAAAAATAAAAAAAAAAATAACTAAAAACAAAACAAATCAGCTCTAAATGACTGCGGCGATGGAACCCTAAACGATGGACGGACGGCGGCGAACATTCTTTTAAAAAAAAACAAAAAGAAAAACAAAATATATACAAATAATAATACAATTTTATAAACCAAACAGACTGCGGCGATGGAAACTGGTCGACCGGGTCCCCAACCACTGACGATAGAAGAATACAGGGCCCGGCAACCAGCAGCAAGGCGAGCACGTGAAGAAGAAGAAAGGCGTACTGCGATCCCAGTAGTGCGCCCACCGAAGCAAAGGGGTGGACGTTTAGTGCGCCTGAGGAAACGCCTGGCGGCGATACGCTGTGCACTGAACGCCAATCCACCTCCACCGTGGGACGTGGCCCAACGACTACAACAGGAGTACGACCAACTGAAGGAAGAACGTGAGCAGCACAACCGGGACCAGAAGCGCCGACAAGCTGAGAAGCAACAGCTTAGTCGCAACGCCAACGTAGAATTAGTTTAAAAAAAAAAAAGAGAAAAAAAAATAAAAATTGTACTTGCTACTTTGATGAGCAAAAATAAAATCAAATTGATGTTATAATTAAAAATTATTGTAAAATTTTTTTTTAAAAAACCAATGTAAATGGAAGATTGCAGCCTATACGAGCTAGCAACTTCCTATTCCACAAACGGCGACTTCGCCGAAGGAACAATTTAAATGTAAAATTTTTTTTTCTCTTTCTCACATATAATTCTCATCAGAAGATAGAATGTAGAATTTCTTAAAAAAAAAAAAAAAAAAACAAAAACAAAAACACACCCGACATTGAAAAAGAAAACGCATAGATGACAGACCAGTACACTCAGCGAATGAGGAGAAGAGTATCTAGGGCAGTTTTAGAAAAAGACCCAGAGATAGTAGTCAGAATCCTCAATATATTAGAAGAAAATGGCGCGTTCAGCGCAGACTGGGCACTACCCTTAGAAGACTTGTTAGAAATATATACGGAATCTTTTGGAGGTGCGTTATTCACGTATAACCTCGAAGAGACCCTACAATTTCTATCAACAATTCAGGGTATAATACTAACCGGAGAGTATCACGATTCCGTGATAGGTATCCTCCGGTATCCAAGTATATATAGGCTTCTCCCTTGATCAATGGATCAATGGGAACTAATTAATAAGACATTGCAGGAGGAATCAGAAGAATTCCAGAGATCGTACAAATGTCTGAATAAAACGGTAGAAATAAAAAAAGAAACCGTTAAAAAACATTTAATAAAACAGTCTTGGAAAAAATTAGGGCGTTAATAAACGCAAGATACGAGAAGCTTAGTAAAGAGCATAAAACATTTTGTAAGGAACTATTTTGGAGCCTGAGAGATAAATTATTAAAAATCTCAGATAAGCACAAAATAGACCTGCAAGTGCCACACCAAATAGTGAGTTCGTTAAAACCACTATTAGAATATATGTTAACATTAGACACAACAGAACAAGATAGAGCCTCAACAATGGCGAATACGCCTATAGACTTTTTAAACTTCGCCTCAAGGTTGATACCCGACTTTGATGGCCAGCCAAATAATCTCCAGGCGTTCACGGACGCACTTGCCTTGGTTGATTCGGTCAAAACAGGCCACGACGCAATAGCGGTCAACCTAGTTAAAACGAAATTGAAAGGGACAGCCCGCACCCTAATAACAGGCAACGAGACAAACATTGGTGAGGTTATCAGTAAACTGAAATCATCAGTAAAAGGTGAATCAGTTGCTGTATTAACAGCCAAATTGATGAATCTCAAACAGAGCAGCAAGACTGCCAACACATATTCCAAAGAGATAGAAGAGCTAACTAAAAGCTTAAAAGGTGCCTATATATCGGACGGTCTACCGACTGAGGTGGCAAACAAATACGCCACCGACAGCGCGGTAAAGGCTATGACCAAGAACTGCGCCCTAGAAAAGGTTAGATGGATAATGGAGGCCGGTCAGTTCAATGACCTCAACGATGCCATCTCTAAATTCATAAACAGTTGTACTGACGCAACCGGCCAACAAAATGCTATTCTATTCTATGGCAAACGGCAAGGTGGTCAGTACAACAATGGTAACCGAGGAGGTGGACGTGGTCGCGGTCACTCGAATTATCGAGGTCGTGGACGCGGACGCGGAGGTTACCAATCCAACAATAACCAGAGACAGGGCAATAGGTACACTCAGCAAGGTAGAAATATTCGCGTTACGCAGGAAACTGCGGAAAACACGCAAACCCCAAGTACTCAATAGATAATTCACAAGTAAACAGTAAAGTTTTCCATATAAATTTAAACCTCACAACCTTCGTTTCAACGAAAACAGACCTTAACGGTAAAATTTCAACATTTCTAATAGACACAGGAGCTGACATATCAGTTATAAAAATAGGGCAAATAGAAAAAGAAATCGATAAGTGCACGACAACAAGCCTACACGGCATAGGACAGGGTATGACAACTACCTTAGGGAAAATCACAGCCGATTTGATGGTTGAAAATCTATTAATAAGACATGATTTCCATGTTGTTTCAGATGATTTTCCAATCCCATCACACGGTATTTTAGGACTTGATTTCGTCAAGAAATACAATTGTATTCTTGACTATCAAAGAGATCAAGACTGGCTAATTCTAAGGCCGGATGATTTCCCTGAGGATATTGCAATACCAATCAGACACTCTCCGTCTGTGAATGCAATATCTCTACCGGCAAGATCTGAAGTAATCAGATTAATAAAAATAAAAAGCCAAGAAAATGCGGTGCTTATTCCAAATCAAACACTTCAAGATGGAATATTCATAGCAAATACAATTGCTACTAGCGCGCAAACATTCGTTAGAATTGTCAATACCACTGATGACAACATAACTCTGCACGATGTGCACGTAAAAACCGAAAGTCTTAACGACTACGAAGTAATATCATGGGACGACAACAAAAAGTCCAATGATATTAAACTCCAAAAGTTGTCTAAAAATTTCCCAAGCTTCATAAAGTCAAAATTAGAAGCACTATGCACAAAATATATCGACATATTTGCACTAGAAACTGATAAAATAACTGTCAATAACTTCTACAAGCAAAAATTACGCTTGAAAACAGAAGATCCTACCTATATCAAAAACTATAGAACTCCACACACACACAAAGAAGAAATAAATAGACATGTCGATAAGCTAATCAATGACGACATCATTGAACCATCAGCTTCTGAGTACAATAGCCCAGTGCTATTGGTACCCAAAAAGTCTCTACCAGGTAAAACTGAGAAAAGATGGAGACTCGTATTAGATTATAGGGCAGTGAATAAACGACTTATTGCAGACAAATTTCCGTTGCCAAGAATAGATGATATTCTTGATCAACTTGGCAGAGCAAAATATTTCTCTTGCTTGGACTTAACGTCCGGATTTCACCAAATTGAGCTAGAAGAAAGTTCTAGGGACATAACATCCTTTTCAACAACAAAAGGATCTTATCGTTTTAAAAGACTACCATATGGTCTCAAGGTAGCACCAAATTCATTCCAACGAATGATGACTTTAGCATTTGCTGGACTAGCACCAGCACAAGCTTTTGTATACATGGATGACTTAGTTGTATTAGGCAAATCTGAAAAACATATGTTACAAAATCTAACAGATGTTTTTGATATATGTCGAAAATGTAACCTTAAGTTACATCCAGACAAATGCTCATTTTTCGGTCACGAAGTGACTTATCTCGGGCATAAATGTACAGATAAAGGCATTCTTCCAGACGATAGTAAATTCTCAACAATTCAAAACTATCCTACACCCAAAAATGCCGATGAGACCAAACGATTCGTTGCATTCTGCAACTACTATAGACGTTTTGTTAGAAATTTCGCTGAACATTCTCGTCTCTTAACGAGACTCTGTAAGAAGAACGTCAAATTTGAATGGACTTCAGAATGTGATAAAGCATTCGAGTATTTAAAAAATACATTATTGAGTCCAAATATTCTGCAATATCCAGACTTCAGCAAACAATTTTGCATAACAACTGACGCAAGTAAGTTCGCTTGCGGCGCCGTACTCAGTCAAGAGTACGATGATATTCAACTGCCAGTTGCATACGCCTCGAGATCATTCACCAAAGGCGAAAGCAACAAATCTACAATAGAACAAGAACTAGCTGCAATTCATTGGGCCATTACTCATTTCAGGCCATACATTTACGGCACTAAGTTCTTAGTAAAAAGCGACCATCGACCACTGTCTTATTTATTCTCCATGAAAAATCCTTCGTCAAAATTGACAAGAATCCGTTTAGACTTGGAAGAATATGACTTTACTGTAGAGTACTTGAGGGGAAAAGAGAACTATGCGGCTGATGCTTTGTCACGCATAGAATTCTCAGATATAAAAGACATACCAAAGGTAGTCAACAGAATGTTTAAGGTAACAACAAGGTTACAAAAACAAAAAGACAATGTAGATAAAACATGTAAAGAACATGTATCTGGTAAACAGTTCTCAGAAGATTTAAAAATTACAGAGGTGTTCAGGAGCAATATGAAAGGCATCGCTAAGCTAGCAATTAATAGCGAGTGCATAAAAATAAAAAGAATAGGAAAGGTGATCACCAAACCATTTGATAAAACAATAATCATTAATGGAAAAATTGATTTAAATCAATTATTTCCAATGCTTGAAAAATTAGCAGGTGATTATAATATCAAAAAGCTGCAGCAATCGTTAAATGACGATATTTTTGAAAAGATCCGGATCACAAAGTATAAAGAAATAGGTAATAAAACTCTAGAGTACCTTACAATAGCACTGACACCCAAAGTAATAAAAGTAGAAACAAAAGAAGACAAAGCCAGAATACTAGAAAAATGTCACGATGATCCAATATGGGGTGGCCACCCAGGAATCAATCGTACATTAAAGAAGATTAGAAGAAACTACACTTGGAAGAACATGACAAGAGATATTAGCGAATATATCCGTCAGTGTGACCAGTGTAAGAAAAACAAAACCCAGCGTAGCATAAGACAGGAAATGATCGTTACAGAGACACCAGCAACTGCATTTGATGTAGTGCAAATAGATACCATTGGACCATTACCAAAGTCGAAAAATGGCAATGTGTATGCAGTCACTGTAATATGCGATCTTACAAAATACCTAATAACAATTCCGGTCGTAGACAAATCCGCAAATACAATTGCGAGAGCATTAGTAGATAACGTTATACTCGTGTATGGGCCTATGAAAAAAATAATAACCGACATGGGCACCGAGTATAAGAATCAACTAATAGAAAACCTATCAAAACTTCTCAACGTAGAGCACGTTACGTCTACAGCTTACCATCATCAAACACTCGGAACGGTTGAAAGAAGCCACCGAACGTTTAATGAGTACGTACGATCGTACATAGCAACAGACAAAACGGATTGGGATGAATGGCTTAAATACTTTACGTATTGCTACAACACGACCCCTTCATTGGCTCATGACTATTGTCCATTCGAAGTAGTGTTTGGCAAAGCCCCTACATCATACGATTTTCTGTTAACATCAGTGATCGACCCAATATATAATATTGAGGCCTACGAGAAAGAAGTTAAATTCAGGTTACAAACAGCTCAACAAAGAGCGAAAAAATTGTTAGAAAATAGGAAAATACAAGATAAGATACTATATGATAGAAATAAGAATCCAACAGAAGTAGCAATAGGAGATCTAGTATTAGTCAAACAAGTAGGACATAAGTTAGATAGTCTTTATAAAGGTCCTTTTACAGTTATAAGTGTAGATAATAGAAACAACTGCACAGTTACAGACGACAATGACAAGACCATGACAATACACTTGGACAGAATACGACATTATACACAATAAAAAAAACAAAAAAAAAAAAAAAAAAATTTTACATTCGTTTTTCTTACATTTACAAAATCAAAAAATATATATATAAAAATACTTATAAAAAAAAAAAAAAAAAAAAAAAAAAATTTTACATGATAAAACACAAAAATTTGTAATACATAATTACTTTACACATACTAAAATAAATAATTAGAATAAATTCACAAATGTAAATTCATTCTTCTGTAAAAGGGAGGTGTTGTATGTGTATAACATCAATGCAATACATTGTGGAATATGCTTCACATATTCCAGCGTAGCGCACTTTATGCTAACACAAGCATTACTCAACATTGTAGTAGGTTGCGCATATACATGCACGACCGCTAAGCGAGGATGTAATTAGATCTCGCCTCTATACAATGTTATGCACAGGCAACGCTTTTCTGCTTGGTCAGCGAATCCCACGATCGCTTGACCAGAGCGCATTAGAAGCGCTCCCAAAATGTAACTTCAAATATTCATAATAAAATCATTATCGTTCTTGGCGCTCGACGACGTAGTCGCCTAACCTAATCACGATCTTTTTAATTCGACATAACACTCCGCATATCCTAAAAGTGCTAGACGAAAAGGAACCCTGGGCTCCAACAGCTCTCCACCACGTCGTGGTCAATAACTCAGTGGAATTACAACGGGTACAACAAGGCCTTAAGAAACTGGAAAGCAACAGGGTGCACATCGAAGTTCTGGTGTTTCACACGGTAAATGGACACATATCGTTAGGCTTGGTGATGATACTGACCGCTGCAATAATCGTGCACGCGATAAAAAAGAGGAATCGGAGACGAGAGCTACTAGCTGTCGTATTTCCTGCCGCCCCGCAGAATGTTCAAGTGGCAGCATGAACATAAAAATCTATCAGCGCGTATCGGCTACTGATAGTCGCCGAAGCTATCTGGTGACCACACGATTGCCACATGCAGCGATACTTTGTTTGCTTGGGATCGACAATGCAGCAGATGTCACACAGGTTAGCGACGGCGAGCGATGAAACTATTTTTAAGATAGCGCTGAGTCTTACAAACTCAGCGCTAGCAGAGCTAGATTTAAGAACAACGCGGAGTTTTACAAACTCAGCGTTAGATAATATTATAAATAGAATTAAGATAACGCTGCGCTTTACGACCGCAGCATAGTATTAAGTGTCAAAATAATTGAATAAAAAGAGGCAGCTCGCAAGAGCTGCATGTCAGAACAACTTACATCACTAAAGTGTACGCACGTATTAATGTGTATACAGTCACTAATCAGCTTCATAATTTACGAGCCGCGAATTCATCTCCAATTCGCGTCCTCACGATTATGTTGAAGCCCATTAAATTTTGCAATTGACAATTACCCTTTCCTTTGCTTTGCTTAGCAAATGAAAACAATTAACTTACAAATTAAAATTAATCAAAAGTGAACACTTATAATAAATTAGTACATATCGTACATGTTTTACTAAACTGTCACAACTCAAAAACATGATTTTTCAGAAAACGCAAAAAACTGTTTTTGATCGAATAAATAATTTTTCTGAAATAAAGTGTGGATTATTTAGAAGCAGTTACAAGCCGATTTCAGTTTCAACACACGACCAAAAAAAATATTTTCAAATTTAGCTGAAAACACAATATTTTTAGTTATGACTGTTTTCATAACGCAACTACACATTTTTTAGTGTACCATTTGTAATTGTGACTCTTTTGCTGAAATATAATTCATTTTTGTTAGGAGTTGGAAAAAAATGCAGTAAATAGCAGTAAAATGATTTAATGAAAAAATCAGAAATCCGTTTAGATTACATACATATATATAAGTAAAGAAACTCAAATCAAAAATAAAAATGCAAAATACAGGTTACTTAACAATTTCGTATGTTATGGTATATCTCTAATGTAATGTAATGTATTAAAAAACTTATTTCAAACTCGAACTAAAATTCAAAAAAAGTAAATAATATACATATAATTAAATAATGTGTTTATAATATGTTTCATAATAATTCCTTGGAATTATATTTTTCTTAATAAGTTGTTCAATATCCATTTTTGTTTTTGTCCTGCATGGGCAACATCTCAGAATAAGCTTTAATTAAACTGAAAATGATATGATGTTAAAGGGTTATTCACAAATTATTCAAAAAAAAACCAGTAAGGGCGGTATAGTTGAGTATTCTCAACTATATAATACCCTGTACACACACCTATGTTGATAACACGTTAAACATTCGCCGACAGCAAAAGCAGTGTACCACGATATGGTTTGTGTATTTGCTAATAGTGAGGCAGGGCTCACAGTGCAATGTTGCCATTAGATGGCGCTTTAGTACGGGTTTTGTTACAAAGCATTGCTGCAAAATTTTAGTGTGTTGGTCTTTGCGAGGAAAGTGGTAGTTTCTTGTATGCAGTTTTAAAAAGGTATGTTATCTGAGTTTGCATACAAAATTTCAGCATTGTATTCTTTATACTTTAGGAGATTCAGCAATTTTAAGAAAAAAATGACCTTTTGTTGTGCTCGATGGGCGGGAAGGAATGGGCGTGGCAAAAATTCCTTCAAACTTCATCTAGTGTTCGACCACACGAGACTATCTTCCAAATTTCAAGTCTCTAGCTTTAATAGTTTTCGCAGTGTTAAGTACGGTTTTTGTTACAAATAGGATAAAGCAGTGTGCCAAATTTCAACTTGTTTGTCTTTGCGTTGTCACACAGCGTTAAAAATGAAAGTTTGTGGTATGCAGTTTTAAAAAGGTATGTTTACTGAGTTTGCATACAAAATTTCAGCATTGTATCTATTACAGTTTAGGAGATACATCAATTTTAAGAAAACAACTTTTTGAGGGGAAACGAAGGGGAGGGGAAAAAAATGTGGTATGCAGTTTTGTAGAGCTATACATACTGAGTCTACATACTCATTTTCATGTTTCTAACTCAGCAGGTTTTCGAGCTACAGCCTTTTGAAAAAATGGGTGGTGCTCGATGGGCGGGAAGGAGTGGGCGTTGCAAAAAATCCTTCAAACTTGATCTAGCGTTTGACCTCACGAGTCTATCCACCAAATTTCAAGTCTCTAGCTCTTATAGTTTTCGAGAACCATTGGTGAGGACGGACGGACGGACGGACGGACAGACAGGGCTATATCAATTCGTCTTGTCATCCTGATCAAGAATATATATACTTTATAGGGTCCCCCTCCCCTCCTTCTATGCGTTACATACAAACCGTCTCAAACAAACTTAATATACCCTGATACACAGTGTGTGTACAGGGTATAATTACACAGTATATGTGGGATCAACAAACGAGCGGAAGAGGAACTACGACACAAACAACTAGACGACAATAGACAAAAGTAAATATATTCATAATGCACCTGATTTTTTCCCATGGCTTTGAAGCCCTTATCTTCATGTTGCGCACATTAGCTTTGAAGAAACTTTCGTCCTTGTAGGATGTTTTATGATAAAACGATTCGGGACTCTCTTTTTCGACTCGAAGAACTTTAATATCGTGCCATATTATTTTTTCTTTTAACACATTTTTACTAAAATTCCGACCCCAATCTTCCTGTAAGGCCTTTAGATCATAAAAATTCTCATGTGACAATTTATTCACTTCATATGGCCGTCCAGTCTTCTTAGCAGTTGCTATAAGGGTAATGTACTGCTCTGGTATATAAATTGGAATGCAAGTTGCATGTCTTTTGACTTGCTTTTCGATAACGCTATGTACATTATCACCCTCATTTTGAGAATGTCCCTGTATTAAGAATTTATGCGTTATGCTTCGAAGTTGGTATTTTTGGACTGCGTAACAATACATAGAAAGTATGAATTTGTTTTTTTGTTGACCAGCACAGTTATCTGAATAAAAAATAATATCTACATTTTCAGGATTGCAAGATTTTGTTGCAATTTTTTCAATATATTGTAGTAAGCAACTTCCAATTTCGTTTGATCCGCGATTACCATCCAGTTCCGTCCAAAAGCAACAAACTACGTCTTTCGCAAAAAGGTCGCTTATGGTTAAATTATAGCAGTTAATTTTACTTTTGTAGTAAAAACAAGAAGCTAAACCTTTTGGTAATGGCAGAACTGCTTCCATGTCATACACAGCAATATTCGATTTTTGCTTATCAAGATCTTTTTCTTTTCGAGCTAGATCTTTTTCTTCTTGGTGTATATTATAAGCCTCTTTTAAAGATAACTTTTCTACATCATTAGCATTTCTGTACGATTCACACAAATCGCACTGATCATTTTTCGGAATGAAAAAAGATATATTAAATTCTTGATTAAATATTCTTCTGAACATGGTTCCCTGAGCGTAAGGTAAGTTTTCCTCCTCTCGGAGTTCTTTATAGTCGCGGTATAGATCCGATAGAGTTTTACCACCTTCACGTGATGTTTGCTGTCTCAAATAGTGTGATTCCACTCTAGGTATTGCTTTTATAAACTCTCTTACGCTGTCCTTGATTTCTTGACTTACAGATGGATGATTCTTATGCTTTCCTCGAAGATCAGATTCAACAAAGCCTTCCGAATTTATTTTTGATAAAACTATTCGTATATTTCTAGAATTTATGTCAAGAGTGGCCATGAAAAATGTTTTGCAAACTTTAATTTTGTTATTGGCTACAACAAAATAAAAAGCGCTGTTATTTTTACGGGGCTTTTCACTTTGTGAATAGCGATACTTAGGCTTTACAGAAACTATATTACTAGCTATTAATTCTCGTTGTCTTTGCAAATCACCAATACACCAATAAGCATCAAACAATTTTTGTCGGTCGCTTGCGCTTATATTGTCTTTACAGTGCAACCGGCATTTATCTTCGCAACCTGTTCGCAGTTTTTTTTTCTTTAACGTCGGTTTTTAATTTTAATTGAGACACATACGCTTTTCCACTATTTCTTTGCAATTTTAATTTTTCGATTATTATTGTTTGGCTTGCGCCCTCTTTTCTTGGTATTATCTTTATACTCTTGCAAGAGTATATTAACTTTGTCGTGAAGTTTGCAACGCAGAGAAGGAGACATGTCCGACTATATAAAGTATATATATTCTTGATCAGCACCACGAGACGAGTTCAAATAGCCATGTCCGTCTGTCCGTCTGTCTGTCTGTCCGTCTGTCTGTTTCAATGCGAACTCCTCCCAGAGTTTTGAAGTTAGCAAAAAAATTTAAACGCAGAAAATTTTCTTTTCCTTGCAGGCAGTTTATATGTAGAAATCAGCTTGATCGGAATACTATAGCATATAGCTCCCATAGGAACGATCGGTCAAAAATGAGGTTTTTGTTAGAAAAACTTTTTTGTTTTCAACTATAAACAAATGAAACCTTGCAGTTACGCGTTTTTAAGAATCCTTGACTATATTACAAAGTTTCATAAGAATCGGACATAAGGGCGTGGCACCGCCCATATAGAGAAAAACTTAAAAATGTGATTTATCTATTAGCAGACGGGATAGAAAATCGTAAAATGAAGTGTAGAATGATTGCATTGTACTCTTGAAAACAAGTTAGAAAATGGGCGGGGCTACGCCCCTTTATCTTCATAAACTTATAAGATTCTTATTAGAAAAACTATAAAACGGATTTTCCAAATGCTTGCAAGAGTATATAAGTTTCAGCAAAGCTGAAAATAGCTCCCTTACTGGTTTTTAGTCTCACTACTTACATCGCTTTCAGATGTACTTTTAGTAGAACAATCTGAACTAGATTTTTCACATAAGTTGAAATCATTTTCTGAATAATCTTCGAATGCATCCTCAAGACTATCGTCAGTGTGTGAGGAAGGACAGTAGCTCGTCATTATAGATTTCCTTAGACAAAGTTTGCCATTAGAAATACATTGTGAAGTGAATTCCGCGGCTTCCTCTGTCATTGCTGAAAATTATATTTGTCAAAAATCATCAAAAGTGTCACAACTAAAAAAAAACCTCAATTTTCCCATTACAAAATGTTTAAAGTTATATAGAAAAGGTGTAACGTACGCCAAACTGATGCTACTTTAGTTATGAAAAAGTGTTATATGGGTTTTCCCAATTCCAAAATAAAAATAATGAAGTTTTTGTTTTTCAGAACAAAAGTGTTACAACTCAAAAATCGTAAAAATATTTCATGTAAATCGTCATATTTCAAAATAGAACAAGTGCATTTTGTATACATTAGTCAGCTAAACAGTCACAACTTCAATTAAAACGACCATATACCTAAAATTATAACCTCAAAAGTGTCACAACTCAAATTATAACAGCTTAATATTTACGCGTAATGTACAAATCAGCTTGAACTCTGCGGCACAACTAAAAATGTCACACTTTTGCATATTACGATCTAGGTGAAATGCAAACATGAAGAGAGGCATAACTGTATTTTGTAAGCAAAAAACGAAAGATAATTACACCATCTCTTTTGTGCTGATAGATATGCGTAGGATAAACAGTTTTAACATGTTAACTCGAAAATTACAAATTTTGAGTTGTGACAGTTTAGTTAAACATGTGCGATATGTATGTATGCAATAAATAAAGTCAGGTAGATTCTACGCATTGGAGTTTGGTAGTTAACTTGACTTTGTTCTTCGGGAGACAGAATTAATTTTTCTTCTTCGCATTTTTGCATTCAAAAATGTGCGCATTCCAACTTGCCCAAATAACATAGGGACACATACATTTTTTCATAAAATTCACAATTTTTTTTTAAACCATTTTAAATAATTTGAAGATTATTTCGACAATTTAATACGAATGTATTTACTTTTCAATCTTCGAAAATAGATACAAGCAGATTGATTGT
Source organism: Phortica okadai (assembly GCA_034638295.1). Classification (NCBI taxonomy): domain Eukaryota; kingdom Metazoa; phylum Arthropoda; class Insecta; order Diptera; family Drosophilidae; genus Phortica; species Phortica okadai. Next base: position 32,535,068 of record CM067848.1, on the reverse strand, counting down.
TTTAATTAGAGGAAAAAAGCAAATTTACGACGTTTTTTGTTTTTTAATCAATTGTCTTAAAACTTCACACTTTTTGTCTTACAGAGATATAAAAACTATTTTGATCAAAAATTGCGCATTGCTACGCAAAAATTAAAAATAATAATAAATTTTCTGAATATTTTTAGTTTTCATGTCATAACTCGGTTAAAAATTCACTTTTTTAAATAAACTGTGACACTATTTATAAGCTAAAACATCAATCTAAAAAACTGCGTTTATACTTTTTCGATAACTTTTTCCATTTAGAAGTTACAGTCACTGAGTGTTATTTGGAGGCGTTGTTCTAATCTTGTACATTAGACCATCTAACCAAACTCTGTCAAATGCTTGAGAGACATCCAAAAATATTGCTGAGCAGTATTCTCGCTTTTCGAACGCGCTTCGTATTTCAGATGTTATGCGATTAACCTGCCCGACAGTTCCGTGTTTTTGACGAAAGCCGAAATGATGTGAAGGGATTTTGTTGACAGTTCTTAAAGATGAATTTATTCGAGTGAGCACGCATTTTTCGAAAAGTTTTGATAATAAACTTATAGGTCTATACGACGAGGGAATTGTGTGGTCTTTTCCTGGCTTTGGTATCATTATAATGATTGATTTTTTCCATCTCTTTGGAAAGTATTTTTATACTTTTCACGTATGTGAAACAGTATAATAACTTTGTGCTGAAGTTTGTAACACACAGAAATATTCACTTGCGACTATATAAAGTATATATATTCTTGATCAGGACGACAAGACGAGTTGATTTAGCCATGTCCGTCAGTCCGTCTGTCTGTATATATACAATCTCCTCCCACAGTTTTGAAGATATCGATCTGAAATTTTGCACAGAGACTTCTTATTCGTGCAGTCAACTCATTTGTCGGATCCAGCCATATCGGACCACTGGAACTGGTAGCCCCCATACGAAAAGAAGAAGAAAAGTGAACAAAACTTGAATCGTTGTATGGAAAACCTTATTGTTTTGTATGATAGAGAGCTGAAATTTTAAACATAGTAGTTTTACATGGTTCGATTAAATGCCTGAAAGTTTCATTGAGATCGGGCAACTGGAACTGGTAGCTGCCATACAAAATAAAGAAGAGGAAGAGAAGCAATATTCACGTCGTTGTATGGAAAACTTTTTTGTTTCTTAACCAATTGACTTGAAACTTCACAGTTATGTTCTTGGGGAGGCATTTAAACTATTTTGACAAAAATGGGCATGGTTACGCCAACTTTTACGAAAAATCAATAATTTGCATATCTCCGGTACCCAATGAGCAAAAACAATGAAAATTTGTATATAGGCTAATTAGATGAAAACAAATATAGTGTGTCACAAAAATAGGCGTGGCACAAGAAATAAGATTGAAGAGTATTTAAGCTTCAGCCTTGCTGAAGTTAGCGTCCTTACTGTTTTTTTTTTATTGTACAGAAGGAAAACATTAATCAGCCCAGAAGCTATAATACATTGTTATAGTGAGCTTAAAAATTACAGATTGTAGACTTAGTCAGTTGAGGTATACTACGTTTAGTTGTGAGTGGAAAGGTCGTTTGGGTGGAGCCTTTTAAAGCGTCTGTGAAGTGATGGGATGCGGGTTTTGGTGAGTAGACAGTTTCTCATTGTATCGACTGCTGTGGAAATTAATTTCCTCGAGGACAGAAGATACGTTTAGGTCAGCGTGTAACGTCTGGTTTCTGACAGACCACGGAGCGTTGGTGATGGTCCTGACTGCCTTAATTTGGACAACCTGCACTTTCCTGCGATTGGTGGCATATGCTGTTCCCCATAACTGGATGCCGTATTTCCATGAAGGAGCGATCACCTGTTTGTACATTAACAGTTTGTTTTCCACGCTCAATTTACTTCTTTCGCCAAGAAGCCAATGAAGTTTCTTTAATTTGGCGGAGCAGGAACGGCCTGTGACTTCAAGGTGTTTCTTCCATGTCAGGTGCTTGTCAAGATGGAACCCCAAGTATTTCACAACTGTGCAATGTGGAATCGGGAAGTCGTTAAGCGTAATAGCAGGGGTAGCGTCTCTTCTTAGGCTAAATGTGCACAGCTGCGATTTACTTGGGTTGATTTTAATGTTCCATCTTTTGCACCATGACTCCAGACGATACAAGTGCGAATGTAGCTGGGATGCAGCAATCGTTGGCGATTTGTTTGTACACAGAATCGCTGTGTCATCTGCATAAGTAGCAAGTAAGGAGCAGTTGGAGTCAGGGAGTGGCATGTCAGCGGTGTACAGCGTAAATACCACCGGGGCTAGCACACTGCCTTGAGGGACGCCTGCTTCAATAGGGTGTATTGATGAATTTGAGTCTCTATATTTTACGAAGAAGCTCCTGTTTCGCAGAAAAGAGCTTAATATTGCGTTTAATGCAGGTGGGAGGAGGTCCTTTATTTTGTACTGTAAACCCTGCAGCCAGACGCGATCGAAAGCTTGTTCTATATCCAGGAACGCGCCGACGCAATATTCTTTGTCTTCAAGCGCAGCTAGAATATGGAGTACAACTCGATGGACTTGTTCCGGGGTACCATGATGAGCCCTAAAGCCAAATTGGTGATTTGATATGGCGTTTCGGCTGCCCAATACTGCCAGTACTCTACCAAGAAATATTCTTTCGAATATTTTGAAGAATACCGGCAGCAAGCTTATCGGTCTATAGGACGCGGCAAGGTTCTCCGGCTTGTCAGGTTTAGGGATCATTACGATTGCGGGACACTTCCATTGGGTGGGAAAGTGGCCGATATGTAACATCGCGTTGAAAAAAATCACTAAGAGCATCACCCCTTTGTGAGGGAGAAGGCGCACCTCAGAGTGTGATATAGATTTGATCGGAGCTGAAGGTGGAGAGAGCTGTTGGAGACGATTCAATGTCCTGCTGACCGAGGAAGAAGCAGCCAAATTAAAAGGCTTGAACCTTTGGGACAGTTCGTCCGCGAAAGCAGTTGCCTTTTCGAGGTCGCTTTAACACCAAATGTTATTAGCATTCAAAAGAGTTGCGTAACGAAGAGGTTGCCTTTTGACGCATTTTGTGGCTCTCCACAGATTGAAGCCCGACGTCTTGTTTGGGTCTGCGTTTCTCAGAAGATCATCGAAATAAGTGGATCTTTCCTCTTGTAGGTAAACTTTGAGCTGAAGGGCAGCTCTGCGCCAGGCAGATTTAGCTAGCTCGTTTCGGGTGCGCATGAATCCTCTACGTAGGCTTCGTTTGTGCCTCACCAAGTCCAGGGTCACAGCTTTTAAATGAGGCTGGATTGGACTGGAAGCAACATGCGAAGGACGTTTCTTACAAGCGTAAGCTGCAGCAGCGTAAATGTTATGATTGAATATTTCGACTGCGTCGTCCAAATCTTCTGGAGATGAAATTTCGATGTTAAGATTTATGCGAGTGTCCAGGATAGTTCGGAAGATGTCCAGATTTGCGTGTGGTGGTAGTAGTTTTTGCGATTTGGGGTAAACTTCTGCTGCTATCCAATAGTTCACTAACAGAGGGAGGTGATCTGAGGCGAGGTCAGACAATTCCGCAGTTGTAAGTCGGTCGTGAGGTATACCAGCGTAGATGGCGAAGTCGAGCACATCAGGCAGGCGTCTTGTGTCGTGACACCGTAATCAGGACTTCTCTCCGTAAGTGTATAATAGCGTTGAAAAGCTGTCGTCGTCTAGGCGTTGCCAATCTGGAACCCCAAAGGCGATGCTTTGCATTCCAATCGCCACCAATCAGGAACTTGGGAGTAAGCTCATCGAAAAGATCATTAAACTGTCTCTCCAGGATGATGCATCCAGGGGGACAGTACAGTTAATCCAGCGCGAATCAAAACAGCGGCACCTCTACACGCTTGGTTATCGTCCGGGCTATTTGCCAGATGCAGTTCATAGCCAAGTATTTTAAAATGAGACCTAGATGTAAAGTGGGTCTCACTTAGTAGCATGTCTATTTTGTGTTGTTGTACAAAAAAGCGGAGCTCATTAATGTGGTTGCTTACGCCGTTGGCATACCAAATGGCGATGCGAAGACCTATTTGGAGAATTGATTGGTCATAATCGCTGTCAATAACTTTATCATCTTTGCTTGGCAGTCGAGCATCCGCTGAATTTTGGCTAGAAGTGTGTCGAAGCGGGCGTCGATGGATGGTGGTAATGGCTGAGATGGCTGTTTGCTGAGACCGAAGATTGATTTCAGCTACACGCTGTCTTCGGTCAATTCTTGGTGCCTGTGCAGGACGGCTATTTCTTGCAGCATCTGCATAGGAAAAGTGCGCAATTCTTGACGCTTCAGCCTGCGGTTGACATTGGGGGACATCGTTGCACCGAAAAGGTTGTTCGACTGAGACAACTTGCCGGCAAAATGTTTTCACTTCGAAGATGGCCTTGTTGTTTGCAGCTGGAGCTAGTTCGACAAACAATATATTCAATGGACCGTTGTTGTTACGACTTTTTGGTCGATGAATGTTGCGGACGTTATGACCAAATTTACGACTTTTTGGTCGATGAATGTTGCGGACGTTATGACCAAATTTAGTGATGTCCTCTATGTTGCACTGTCGAGAGTCACCAGTAGTCCATTGATGTCAATGACACCGTCTGCAAAAATTGGTGGCGGTTTTGGGACTTTGTCTTCTGCTGAAGTGTCCTCAGTCGGTTCAACTGGAGCTCCAGTTGAACTAGTCGCAGTGGTAGAGTTGATTGGGGCAGGGCCCAAAGTTTTTTTTAGCAACTTGCCAAGTTTTCGGAGAAACCACACCTTCATCAGCGTTGTCTGTCCCGTCTTCTGAGTGAGATGAGAGTTCGGAGAATCGATTTTGCCTGTTAAATGAGGAGCTTGGATAATGTTGTGGTGGAGTTCTAGGACGAAGGTTTCTTCTTGCTTTTTCAGAGGTGGACGGACCATCTTCTATTTGACCAGCATTAAGACTACGCGCATTGAAAGCTTTGAGATGTTTCGCAGTGGGTGGAGGCGAGAAAGCAATTTTGCGTTTAGCGTTTTGTGTTTGCTTGCGTCGAGCAACCGCTACACTGGCAGCCGAGTGCGAGAACTATGGAAGTTCGAGTGCGGGTATGAATGTCGCAGAATGTGGTGACGAAGTAACTTGGTTAAGGCAAATATCAATGTCCATGTCAACGTTTAAAGCTGAAGCAGGATAATTTTAGACAGGTAATGAAAGTGCGGTATCATCCATTATGGTAGAAAAAACAAGGCCAAGCTGCAAGGGCAGCTAGCCAATAAAGTTGGTGAGGTATGCAGAAACGAAGTGTGTAAAATAGTCACTAGAGCTGAAACGATGAGCAAATGGTTTTTTAACAACCGTTGCACTAAAACTGGACGCCGGTAGACAAGCAACAACAAAACAGCGCAGCGCAGCTGATTTGTTTTTGCAATGTATCGCGCGAGCACAAAAGAAAGTAGTGAAAGTGAACTGACGCGAAGAAGTTTAAGCGCCAGATGTGCGTGAACACGGTAAATTTTGTTGTTGCACCGCCGCGGCCGCCAAAGAAATAATATTCTTTGTTGTAACTCACGGTGACAATTAGTAATTAGTTGACGAGATTTCAATGAAGAGCATGTGTGATGAAGATCAAACGCGAACTGTGTTTTTTTTTTTCGATATAAATCATAAATTCGACTAATGTTATGAGCATTAGAATCGCCACTATCCTTGCCACGTATTTTTGGCTCCAAAAACTCCCATCTTTGTTCATTTTTGTGTAATTTCATTAAATTTATCTTGTTTTTTACAAAATTACGCATGCGCTTCTTCTTACTCATTTGCTACTTACAGAGTAGTGTTCCCATATGAATAAAATTATATATTGCTTCTCAAAAAGATCACGTTATGTATTGAAAGCACATTTTTGACATAAAATATAAATGCATAATGTCAATCTTGGCATTTACAATGGTTTTCTCAGAACAAAATAAGCAAAACAGCGCTAAAATCAAACTAAACTACTACAATAATCAGAATAATTCTTCCATATGGTATCACTGACCACTTATACACATTCGGTACCAGCGGATTTTCAATGCGCATTAACGAATGTCGCGTTTATGCGATACTCTTAATGCGGTTTAACTCTGCTAAAACGCTTTTAAAAAGCGCTCTACGCTAATGCGCATTAAGGCGTTAATGCATGCGTTTTTAGTTAGTGCGCATTGTGTTAAAGCGCTTTAAGGCTCTCGCATAAGCGCGGTAATAGTAGGAGATGTCTCCTTCTCTGCGTTGCAAACTTCATGACAAAGTTAATATACTCTTGCAAGAGTATAAAAATGAACGGACGCAAGCATAACACTTGTAGAAACGTAACATGATTTGCTTCTTCTTACACTTTTGTAATGGTATGTGTGTGCTGTATGTAAGGAGCATACAAAAACGGTGAGAGAAGGGAGGTACCAGAGAGTATTAAATATAACCAGTAAGGGAGCTATTTTCAGCTTTGCTGAAACTTGTATGTATACTCTTGCAACCATTTGGAAAATACGTTTTATAGTTTTGCCAATAAGAATCTTATAAGTGTGTAAAGATAAAAGGGCGTAACTTTTTTTAAAGAATACAATGCAAACATTCTACACTTCATTTTACGATTTTCTATCTCGTCTGCTTATAGATAAATCACATTTTTAAGTTTTTCTCTATATGGGCGGTGCCACGCCATTATGTCCGATTCTTAAGAAAGTTTGTTATATGGTCAAGGATTCATAAAAACGCGTAACTGCAAAGTTTTATCTGTTTATATTTAAGAACAAAGAAGTTTTTCTAGCAAAAACCGAATTTTTCACTGATTGTTCCTATGGGAGCTATACGCTATATTTATCCGATCTTCACCAATTTTGCATTGTGCCTTAATTTACGTTCTAGATGTTCTTGTGCAAAAAATTGGGGTGATAACTTGAAAAACAAAGAGTTTATTGAGCAAAAACCTTGATCGATCGTTCCTAAGCCAGCTATATGCTATAGTATTCCGATCAGGCTGGTTTCTACATATAAACTGCCTGCAAGGAAAAGAAAATTATCTGCGTTAAAATTTTTTTTCTAACTTCAAAACTCTGGGAGGAGTTCGCATTGAAACAGACAGACGGACATGGCTATCTGAACTCGTCTCGTCGAGCTGATCGAGAATATATATACTTTATATAGTCGGAGATGTCTCCTTCTCTGCGTTGCAAACTTCACGACCGAAGGCCTCTCACGCTAAGCTTTCGGGTTTTTTAGTTAAGGAACATGGTGCCAGCTCAAAACTGTGCAACTGAGTCGGAATGATAAAATGTGTACAGTCGACTCTCGTTAGTTCAAACTTGCGATAATTCGAACCTCGCAATAATTCAAAGTGATCACGAGTTCCCAACAAAATCTCTTTATAATTCGAACTAAATCCATACATTTTTACGCACTTGTAAGTAAGTACATTTTGCGACTTGTTCAAACTTGTATCAACGTACACGAGCCTTTTTTTAAGTGAATCTTCTTTAGTATGGGTATGATTTGAAACTTGATGAAACGATATGAGAAAGAGACCAACTACTATAGTAGTATTACCCGGTGCGCTTTCCCAGCAAAAATTTTGGGATCCTAGCATAAAATTCATAGCTGCGATACGGCATTTATTGATGCAAGTATTCATCGGTCGCATACTAAATGCGACTTAGAATTAGAATTGGATGTTGCTCTGTTAACGTCAACGACCAAACGTTTGATCGAGCATAACTTAACAAGATAGTGGTGATTTGGACGTCGGTCTGAAGGCGGCTTGGATGCAACTTTGTGTATTTTCTTCGTACACAAAATTTTGTTGGCATCGTAGTGGTGAATTGAATGCCGGTCTGAAGGCTGCTTGGATGGAATAACAAAAACGGACGAATGAAATTTTTATGCTGCTGTTATGCGTTAATTAAGACTGATGTTTTGTTTTTATACCCTGCACATACAGGGTGTCAGGGTATATTAAGTTTGTTTGAACGAAATGTATGTAACGCACAGAAGGAAGGGAGGGGGACCCCATAAAGTATATATATTCTTGATCAGGACGACAAGAAAAATTGATTGAGCCATGTCCGTCCGTCTGTCCGTCCGACCATCTGACCATCCGTCTGTCCGTCTGTATTCACCAATGGATCTCGGAAACTGGAAGAGCTAGAGACTTGAAATTTGGAGTTAGACTCGTAATGCTTGGCAGCAGATCAAGTTTTTTTTTTGTGCCACGACTACTCCTTCCCGCCCATCCAGCCCCACCCACTTTTTTAAATAGCTATAACTTAAACATCCAAAGAGATAGAAACATGACCAGTAAGGGAGCTATTTTCAGCTTTGCTGAAACTTATATGTATACTCTTGCAAGCATTTGGAAAATACGTTTTATAGTTTTGCCAATAAGAATCTTATAAGTGTGTAAAGATAAAAGGGCGTAACTTTTTTTAAAGAATACAATGCAAACTTTCTACATTTCATTTTACGATTTTCTATCTCGTCTGCTTATAGATAAATCACATTTTTAAGTTTTTCTCTAAATGGGCGGTGCCACGCCCTTATATCCGATTCTTAAGAAAGTTTGTTATATGGTCAAGGATTCATAAAAACGAGTAACTGCAAAGTTTTATCTGTTTATATTTAAGAACAAAAAAGTTTTTCTAGCAAAAACCGAATTTTTCACCGATTGTTCCTATGGGAGCTATATGCTATATTGTAATGGTCGTTTTTAATACTCTTTCAAGAGTATATAAACTTTGTCATGAAGTTGGCAACGCAGAGAAGGAGACATCTCCGACTATATAAAGTATATATATTCTTGATCAGCTCGACGAGACGAGTTCATATAGCCATGTCCGTCTGTCTGTCTGTCTGTCTGTTGCGATGCGAACTCCTCCTAGAGTTTTAAAGATATCGAAAAAATTTAAACGCAGAAAATTTTCTTTTCTTTGCACGCAGTTTGTATGTAAAATCCAGCATGATCGAAAAACTATAGGATATAGCTGCCATAGGAACGATCGGTTAAAAATTAAGTTTTTGCTCAATAAACGCTTTGATTTTAAAGTTATCGCCTCAATTTTTTGCACACAAATATCTTGGACGTCAGTTAAGACACACAGTAAATTTGGTGGAGATCGGATAAATATAGGATATAGCTCCCATAGGAACAATCGGTCAAAACTTCGGTTTTTGTTAGAAAAAGTTTTTTGTTCTTAAATATAAACAGATAAAACTTTGCCGTTACACGTTTTTTGAATCCTTGACCATATTCCAAAGTATCATAAAAATCGGACATAAGGGTGTGGCACCGCTCATATAGAGTAAAATTTAAAAATGTGATTCCTCTGTAAGTCGATGAGATATAAGATCGCAAAATAAAGTGTACAATGATTGCAATGTATTTGTTAAAAAAAATTGAAAATGGGCGCCCCTTTTTCTTTATAAAAGTATATGATTCTTATTGGAAAAACTATAAGACATATTTTCCAATAAGAACACTTGAGAAAATGCTTGCAAGAGTATATAAGTTTCAGCAAAGCTGAAAATAGCTCCCTTACTGGTTTTTTTTTTCTTCTGCAAAAGTTATTTTCATGCCAACTTTAGTAGGCAGTGAAAATTTTAAAGATTCGAAAATAACTATCATTTACTAGCGCCATCTATGATAAGTGGCAAGGTCCCAATTGTTGCCATTAGGGGGACCCGAACTATCATATATGCAGTAGTGGCAAGGTCCTAATTGTTGCCATTAGGGGGGACTCATACTATCTTAAAGTCTTTGATGGCAATGCGAATTTGCCTGGGGGTTGCCAATATGTGGACAGACACTTTCAAAGGACGGAAATAGCGAAATATGCCAAGCTAAGCTAAGTATCGAGTTTCTAAGCAAAGTGAAGATCTATCTTTTCGTTTTGAGCCGCTGAGGAAGCAAGACATCTTTTGGAGCAGAACTCTTAGTTTGAGAAAAATTAAAATTAATAACAGCGCAACACGTGCTTATTAATAATTTTATTTAATCCATCGTCTTTCTAGTTTGTTTTTACAAACACTGGAGTGCAGATTATAAATATAATCCACCAAAATCTGGAATATCGTTTGGTCAGCTTCGGCGCAAGCACCGTTTTCATCACAAGCTGCTTGCCACCGACTAGCGTACGCTGTCCGCTTTGTTTTTTTGCCGTCTTGAATAATTCCAATTTGCAAGCGCGTGGCTCGATAGGCATTGGCGGATGGTCGCCACCACAACAACTTAGGCCTTCAGAGTCCATCTCGACTGCGGGCCGTTTTAAACAACCCATGCGATGGCGAGAAGGGTGTTTTAGCCGCTTGCGTTTGACTCCATTCTAGCAGACAGACGGAAAAAAAAAACCCAACAAATAAAAATAAGTGTAGCAAATGCGCCTAAAATAAAGTAAAATTCGCATATCTGGCATGTGTGTTTAGTGAAAATTGGTTATGTTTTAAAAAGAAACCCAAATTATGAACGAAATGAGTGAAGCGCTCAAATAAAATAATTCGTGTTAACATGTATCAAGAATAAGTTAAAAGTAAAAGTTTATCATTAAATACATCAAGAGTCAAGTGTAGGGTGCATATTCGGCTGTATCTTAAAAATTATAGTTGACAAAGCAAAAGAAAAGAATTACAAATAACAACAAAAAAGCTGTGACAAAATGCGAACAAAAATGCGGAAAATCTTACTAAAATAAAACAAAACCAGTAAGGGCGGTATAGTTGAGTATTCTCAACTATATAATACCCTGTACACACACCTATGTTGATAACACGTTAAACATTCGCCGACAGCAAAAGCAGTGTACCACGATATGGTTTGAGTATTTGCTAATAGTGAGGCAGGGCTCACAGTGCAATGTTGCCATTAGATGGCGCTTTAGTACGGATTTTGTTACAAAGCATTGCTGCAAAATTTTAGTGTGTTGGTCTTTGCGGGGAAAGTGGTAGTTTTTTGTATGCAGTTTTAAAAAGGTATGTTATCTGAGTTTGCATACAAATTTTCAGCATTGTATTCTTTATACTTTAAGATATACAGCAATTTTAAGAAAAAATGACCTTTTGTTGTGCTCGATGGGCGGGAAGGAATGGGCGTGGCAAAAATTCCTTCAAACTTCATATAGTGTTCGACCACACGAGTCTATCTTCCAAATTTCAAGTCTCTAGCTTTAATAGTTTTCGCAGTGTTAAGTACGGTTTTTGGTACAAATAGGATAAAGCAGTGTTCAAAGCGCAATTTATGCTAAATTTCAACTTGTTTGTCTTTGCGTTGTCACACAGCGTTAAAAATGAAAGTTTGTGGTATGCAGTTTTAAAAAGGTATGTTTACTGAGTTTGCGTACACAATTTCAGCATTGTATCTATTATAGTTTAGGAGATACAGCAATTTTAAGAAAACAACTTTTTGAGGAGAAACGAAGGGGAGGGGGAAAAAATGTGGTATGCAGTTTTGTAGAGCTATACATACTGAGTCTACATACTCATTTTCATGTTTCTAACTCATCAGGTTTTCGAGCTACAGCCTTTTGAAAAAATGGGTGGTGCTCGATGGGCGGGAAGGAGTGGGCGTGGCAAAAAATCCTTCAAACTTGATCTAGCGTTTGACCTCACGAGTCTATCCACCAAATTTCAAGTCTCTACCTCTTATAGTTTTCGAGAACCATTGGTGAGGACGGACGGACGGACGGACGGACGGACAGACAGGGCTATATCAATTCGTCTTGTCATCCTGATCAAGAATATATATACTTTATAGGGTCCCCCTCCCCTCCTTCTATGCGTTACATACAAACCGTCTCAAACAAACTTAATATACCCTGATACACAGTGTGTGTACAGGGTATAACCAGTAAGGACGCTATCTTCAGCAAGGCTGAAGCTATAATACTTTTCACGTTGTGTCACTATAAAAAAACTAAATGAATAGTTTTCATGCCTCCCTAACAACATAACTGTAAGGTTTCAAGTCAATTGGTTAAAAAACAAAAAAGTTTTCCATACAACGGTTTAAGTTTTGCGATAAGTGGGCGTAGCCATGCCCATTTTTGATCAAAATAGTATTCATTCCTCCCTAAGAACATAACTGTAATGTTTCAAGTCAATTGGTTAAAAACCAAAAAGTTTTTCATACAACTGTTCAAGTTTCGGTATAAGTGGGCGTAGCAATGCCCACTTTTGGTCTAAACTGTTTTCATTCCTCTCTAAGAACATAAATGTAAAGTTTTAAGTCAATTGGTTAAAAAACAAAAAAGGTTTCCATATAACGGGTCAATTTTCGCTATAAAAGGGCGTGGCTACGCCCACTTTTGGTCAAAATAGTTTTCATTCCTTCGTAAGAACATAACTGTAAAGTTTCAAGTCAACTGGTTAAAAAAACAAAAAAGTTTTCCATACAACGGGTCAGTTTTCGCCATAAGTGAAAACGATTTTGACCAAAAGTGGGCGTAGCCACGCGTAGCCACGCCCACTTATAGCGAAAATTTACCCGTTGTATGGAAAACTTTTTTGTTTTTTAACCAATTGACTTGAAACTTTACAGTTATGTTCTTAGAGAGGAATGAAAACTATTTTGACCAAAAGTGGGCGTAGCCACGCCTACTTATAGCGAAAATTGACCCGTTGCATTGAAAACTTTTTTGTTTTTTAACCAATTGACTTGAAACTTTACATTTATGTTCTTAGAGAGGAATGAAAACTATTTTGACCAAAAGTGGGCGTAGCCACGCCCACTTATAGCGAAAATTTACCCGTTGTATGGAAAACTTTTTTGTTTTTTAACCAATTGACTTGAAACTTTACATTTATGTTCTTAGAGAGGAATGAAAACTATTTTGATCAAAGGTGGGCATGGCCACGCCCACTTATAGCTTAACTTGACCCTTTGTATGGAAAACTTTTTTGTTTTTTAACCAATTGACTTGAAACTTTATACTTATGTTCTTAGGGAGGAATGAAAACTATTTTGACCAAAAGTGGGAGTAGCCACGCCTACTTATAGCGAAAATTGACACGTTGTATGGAAAACTTTTTTCTTTTTTAACCAATCGGCTTGAAACTTTGCAGTTATGCTCTTAGGGAGGAATGAAAACTATTTTGATCAAAAGTGGGCATGGCCACGCCCACTTATAGCTTAACTTGACCCTTTGTATGGAAAACTTTTTTGTTTTTTAACCAATTGACTTGAAACTTTACAGTTATGTTCTTAGGGAGGAATGAAAACTATTTTGACCAAAAGTGGGCGTGGCAACGCCCTTTTATAGCGAAAATTGACCCGTTGTATGGAAAACTTTTTTGCTTTTTAACCAACTGACTTGAAACTTTGCAGTTATGCTCTTAGGGAGAAATGAAAACTATTTTGATCAAAAGTGGGCATGGCCACGCCCACTTATAGCGAAAATTGACCCGTTGTATGGAAAAATTTTTTGTTTTTTAACCAGTTGAGTTGAAACTTTACAGTTCTGTTCTTACGAAGGAATGAAAACTTTTTTGACCAAAAGTGGGCGTAGCCACGCCCACTTATAGTGAAACTTGAACGGTTGTATGGAAAACTTTTTTGTTTTTTAACCAATTGACTTGAAACCTTACAGTTACACTGCCCGACAACCGATTAGCACACTCTATGATTCTTTACTTTGAAGCTTAATATCTGCTTATCGAATTAAGTTTTTAAGTTGCGTTTTTTTGTGAACTAAAGTTGTAATATTGTACATAAGAAAAAATTATAGTTGAGGAATCATCATTCTTAATTACATTTAAATAAAATTTTAATGAATTTTACATAAAAAATTCATTTTTATTTTTGCGACATTTGATTAGCACACCAACTTGAAAATGCTGAATAACACAAGAAAATGGTCACACCATACCCATAAATTGTATTTTTGATTTGATTTCTTTATTTTCTAACTTATTTATAAACAAATTAATAGTGTGTTGTTCCACCGCGGTTCACTATGACCTCATACATCCTGTTAGGTAAAGAGTCATACAACTGCTTGATGTAATTCAGGGAAATACATTCCCAGGAACTCTTTATTCCTTCTATTAGTTCTGATTTAGTGTTGTATTGCTTTCCAGACTCGTACACTTTGCGTGCTAACCATCCCCAAACATTTTCTATAATGTTTAGATCGGGCGAGTATGGCGGCCATTTCAATAAAGGCACGTTTTGCTGCTCAATCCAAGATTTTACAACTCTAGCAGTATGGATAGGTGCGTTATCCTGTTGGAACTTCCACTCCAAGGGCCCAAAAATGTCCTTAATTGCAGGGAAAGCCTTCTTCAATACATCATTATATGCTTTGGCATTCATACGACTAGTTAGAAATTGCAATTCAATGGTGCCAAAGTATGTAATAGCTCCCCATACCATGACACCTCCTGCACAGCTGTGCAATCTATCTAAATAGTGCTCTTCTTTTCTAAGGTCGTGGAAATAGTAAGCATAGCCATCGGGGCCCTCCAAATTAAATTTTTTTTCATCTGAAAAAACTACACGCTGCCATTGATTAGTCCAAGTCATATTCGATCGGCAAAAATCAAGCCTTTGGGATTTTCGAAGTTGGTTTAAAGGAGGTTTTTTTTTCATTTTTAGACGTTTTAAATGTTCAGCCTTCGAAATAATCCTCTGCACAGTTCGAACGCACGCCTTAACGCCGGTTTTTTCTTTGATTTTGGCGGCTGAATCGTGAGAATTAGACGCGTGCCTCAAAATAATTCGCTTATCAGCAGCTGTAACCACTGAAGAGGGTCGACCTCTCATATTTTTACCATAGCCATGCTCATTGCTTAGGAATGAGGAAATAACTTTACGGCTGCGATTGATTTTTTTTGAAATTTGAAGAATTGAGAGCCCACATTCGCTATAAGCCTTAATTTTCCCCTTTTCTTCCTCATCCAACGCTTTTGCCTTTCCCATAATTGCTTTATATAATTGAAAATAGTTCTCATTAACTTAATAATCACTGTAATAATTCAAATACGACAACTTACTTGCAAAAATAACCTCTAAACCGTAAATGTGCTAATCGACTGTCGCAGAAAACTTGCATGTTTTTTTGTCTCACTTGAAATATTACAACCAAATTAAATAACGGAACATTTCCAGAGCTTCCAATTTTTTCTAGAATGAGTGTAAATGGAAGGGAACGAAACAAAAATAATTTGAGTGTGATACATATTGAGAGTTCTGATTTTTCTCCATTTACAATGAAAGGTTAGAGAGTGTGCTAATCGGTTGTCGGGCAGTGTATGTTCTTAGGGAGGAATGAAAACTATTTTGACCAAAGTAGGCGTAGCCACGCCCACTTATGGCGAAAATTGACCCGTTGTATGGAAAACTTTTTTGTTTTTTAACCAGTTGACTTGAAACTTTACAGTTATGTTCTTACGAAGGAATGAAAACTATTTTGACCAAAAGTGGGCGTAGCCACGCCTACTTATAGCGAAAATTGACCCGTTGTATGGAAAACTTTTTTGTTTTTTAACCAATCGACTTGAAACTTTGCAGTTATGCTCTTAGGGAGGAATGAAAACTATTTTGATCAAAAGTGGGCATGGCCACGCCCACTTATAGCTTAACTTGACCCTTTGTATGGAAAACTTTTTTGTTTTTTAACCAATTGACTTGAAACTTTATAGTTATGTTCTTAGGGAGGAATGAAAACTATTTTAACCAAAAGTGGGCGTAGCCACGCCTACTTATAGCGAAAATTGACCCGTTGTATGGAAAACTTTTTTGTTTTTTAACCAATTGACTTGCAACTTTGCAGTTATGCTCTTAGGGAGGAATGAAAACTATTTTGATCAAAAGTGGGCATGGCCACGCCCACTTATAGCTTAACTTGACCCTTTGTATGGAAAACTTTTTTGTTTTTTAACCAATTGACTTGAAACTTTATAGTTATGTTCTTAGGGAGGAATGAAAACTATTTTAACCAAAAGTGGGCGTAGCCACGCCTACTTATAGCGAAAATTGACCCGTTGTATGGAAAACTTTTTTGTTTTTTAACCAATTGACTTGCAACTTTGCAGTTATGCTCTTAGGGAGGAATGAAAACTATTTTGATCAAAAGTGGGCATGGCCACGCCCACTTATAGCTTAACTTGACCCTTTGTATGGAAAACTTTTTTTTTTTTTAACCAATTGACTTGAAACTTTATAGTTATGTTCTTAGGGAGGAATGAAAACTATTTTAACCAAAAGTGGGCGTAGCCACGCCTACTTATAGCGAAAATTGACCCGTTGTATGGAAAACTTTTTTGTTTTTTAACCAATTGACTTGCAACTTTGCAGTTATGTTCTTAGGGAGGAATGAAAACTATTTTGACCAAATGTGGGCATGGCTACGCCCACTTATCGCAAAACTTGAACCGTTGTATGCAAAAATTTTTGGTTTTTTAACGAATTGATTGAATTGAAACATTACAGTTATGTTGTTAGGGAGGCATGAAAACTATTCATTTAGTTTTTTTTATAGTGTCACATAGTAAAAAGTATTATAGCTTCAGCCTTGCTGAAGATAGCGTCCTTACTGGTTTTTTGTTTCTTTTGGTTAGTTTATCATTAAATTGACTCTAAAAGAACATTTAAGTCGAATCCGCAAATTTGTCGAAAAGTCGGGGAGGGAAAATTATCTTATTGGTTACGGCCGTTCCGGTAAATTTACTGTCCCTATCTACTTCTCTTACTCTTAGCAGCTGCTTCTGCCCCTATCTGATTCTGCGCCGGTCTAATATTATCTCGGGTAGATAGGGACTGAGTTAGTCGCTAAGAGTTAGAGGAGTAGATAGGGACTGTAAATTCATGGGAACGGCCGTAACCATTGGAGAATTTTCCCTTCGCCGACTTTTCGACATTTTTATGGTACTATTCAATGTTTTCTATAAATTGTTTTAAATTCTTATTTTTAGTATATTTTTCATTTATTAATTGTATATATTCAATATATTCAATTTCTTAATTTCTTAATTTTATTCAAATTGTTATATTGGAACATTTTATTTTATTCGTTCATTTTATTCTTTAATATATTTCGTTGCGTTTGATCGTTCGTTTTATTCAATATATTTTGTTTGATCAATTTATTCAATATATTTTGTTTGATCACATTTTATTCAATATATTTCGTTTGTTCGTTCTTTCGTTCGTTTTATTCTATATATTCACTATACGAACGAAAGTTTATTCATTTTATTTTATTCAATTTTAGTTTATTCATATTATATATTTACTATACTAATTTCGTTCTTTATTTATTTATTTATTTCTTGCTTTCTTTATTTACTTTTCTTATCTTGATCATTATATTTGATTACTCTTCATTTCATTTTACATAATACAATGGTATTTTTATCAATTATTATTTTATATGCTCGTATTTATTTTCAAACGAGATGATAAAATATTATGCTGTAGTAGTTTATAATAATATTAATGACAAAAGGTGATACCAATCGATCGATTGATCGATCAACCAAAATTACATCACACATTTTCACATTACATTGTACAAGCATATTTTCACTACTAGCAGCACATTTGTTTTCCTAGGGACAGTTAGTCGAATGGTTTTACATGAGCACCTACCAAATTTGGCCTAATCTCATGGCATTCAAAATGCAACGGATTGCTGGTTAGCTTGGTGTCTAACCTGACGACAATCAACGCCCTGGAGCAAGTCCAGTTCCAGTTTAAATTCCGTTGACAAGGGCCGGAATTCAACCACTGGTAAGGCCGGAGTCTATCTAAAACCCCTACTGTTTTCTGGATAACAGCATCCGAGGCTGGTGCTCAAGTCAAGCTTGAGCTGGTGCAGCTCAATCACCAAACCCGAAGGTTTTACCCGCATTTGGGTGTTAAACCACAGTCACCACGTGCCCCTTACAGGCCTCACCATAGACAAGAGACCAATGATCACCAAGGCAACCATCAGCCGGCTATTCTTGTCACCCGTGGCACCATAACACAGTGGTCCGGCTTGTATGGGGAGAGCGGCCAAAAATACTTCTAGTTGAGTTAGGGACTTGAAACTTGGCACAAATTTTTTTTATATTTATCCTAAAATAATATGTAAAAATTACCCAGATCAGACTACTATATCATATAGCTGCCATAGGAACGATCGGTCAAAAGTTATGTTTTTGACCAATAAGCGCTTTGATTTTAATGCTATCGTTTCAATTTTTTGCACAAGTACGTGTTAGATGTCAATAAAAACACATTGAAAGATCGGTGAAGATCGGAGAACTATAGCATATAGCTGCCATAGGAACGATCGATAAAAAATGTGGAATTTACGAAAATTTTATGTTTATAGGTCTTTGAGAGGTAACAATCAAAGAGAGGGGAATTTTGTGGTATGCAGTTTTAAAGATTTATATTTACTGAGCTTGTATACAAAATTTGAGAGTTGTACCTTCAATAGTTTCGGAGATACAGCAATTTATAGAAAACAACAAGGGAAGGGTAAATAAAGAGGAGGGGGGAAAATTGTAGTATGCAGTTTTGTAGAGCTACACATACTGAGTCTACATACCAACTTTCATGTTTCTATCTCTATGGATGTTTGAATTATAGCGATTTAAAAACAGCGGTCGTGCTGGTTGGGCGGGAAGGAGTGGGCGTGGCACAAAAAAAAATAAACTTGATCTGCTGCCGAGCATCATGAGTTTACCCTCCAAATTTCAAGTCTCTAGCTTTTATAGTTTCCGAAAATCATTGGTGAATACAGACGGACATGGCTCAATCAATTTCTCTAGTCGTCCTGATTAAGAATATATATACTTTATAGGGTCCCCCTGCCCTCCTTCCGTGCGTTACATACATTTCGCTCAAGCAAACACAATATACCCCGATACACAGTATGTGTACAGGGTATAAAAAGTGCGTACCTCCTAGATAGAGCTGCTGGAAAGTGAAAAAGGTAAGGTTGCATTTTCCAATGGCACAAGTGCAGCTGCAGACTGCTGCAGCTGAAGTTAACATTTTTATAATCTTGAAATATCAATAAATAATAGGGTGTGTACTTCATTGGGGGGCAAGCGGGGGGAAACACTTAAAACTTTACCCAAACTTTGTAATACACAACAAATACGAACTAAAAAAGACGCACTTCTTTAAAAAAGATCTACACAAGACACAGCACAAATTATTTATGTATTTATCTGTATAAATAAAGTATATACCATTATGAACAATATTCAATGCAATCGTATTTGGTTTACCCATGTTTTATAATTTATTTTAAGTTTTTAAATTCGGTGTGTTGCACTGCACTGCTGTCAAATGGCAAATACCTAAACATGTGCTCACTCTTTTCATTCTATTTTTAAAAAATCCCGTTAGAAATATCAAAAAATCGGTATTGTGTCATTAAGTTTGGACAATCCGCTGATCGAAAACCCGGTTTTCGATGGAATAGCTCAAAATGAATTTTTTATTTTTGGCCTATGGCAGCGACCACTGTGCATAACCTTGGTCAGGTTCGTATCACAACAGTGCTTCGTTGCAATACTACCAATTCCGATCCCCAACTGTAGATCCAAGTATTGGTGGACTTGTCGAGCCTTATGATGTTAGCTACATAGTAAAAATACTATGCATTGACACCTAGCACTGCGAGGAAGTCATCATATCGGCCACATACCACACATTGTTATTATCCAGAACGCCTTCGCCGCTTGGTTCGGTGCAAGCTAGTGCCGCTGGCTGTGGTTTCGCTAGATTTTCCTAGGGACGGTAGGAATCTCGTTAATCCATTCATGCACGTCACTAACTAGATGACGAGGCATTTGGTTACCTTAAAATAATCATAGTTACTCCCGCCGTTGATGCGCTAACTAGAATTTCTTCACTTTGACATTCAGAGCACTTGGCAGAAATCACATATATTTAATTTCACAATTGTTTTCCTAGGGAAATGTAAGTCGAAGGGGTTTTACGTGAGCACCTGCCAAAATTTGGCCTAATCTCACGGTGCTCAAATGACTAACATAGCACTGGATTGTTAAACGTCAATCAGCGTTCCCTGTAGACATGCGCTGCAGGTACCAAAACGAAGCTATGTTGCTTGGACATAGCTTCCTCCTTGGTGGGGAGCCGAGGCCTATCTAATACCTCTGCCGGTCTCTGGGTCGCGGCACCCGGTTGTACGGAAACTCCACCGCGAGCACAAGGCTCTACCCGCATTTGGGTGTTAAACCACAGCCACCACGATGCTCCCACAAGGGGGCCTACCCGACGGTCACGACAGGACTGCAATGAAGCAGCCCTGTGGGTTCCTGACCTCCCATGGTACCAGAATATGCATACATATACGGAGCCACGCGCCTGCCTCTGGTCAGGCCTCGTACAAAAGTACTACCAATTTGAACTCCAAACAGTTCCGGCTTGGTGACCAAAGGGGAGGGAATTGTGGTTAGGGAAAAGGTAGTGGGGAAAGGGACAGTTGAACACAGCTGTATGGAATAGTATGAGCGTAGGTGAACACCTACACTCAGGTGGCACAGTATACACCATGTTCATGGCATGGCTTTCTCACTGTTAAGAGCGAGACCTATTCCTGTCTCTTCCGAAAAGACGGCATTAATATTTTTAACCGATATACGGCCAGCGTGTGTCCCCAACGCTAGCACAAGGGTAGGGGGTTGAGACCGCCCCTATTTCTCCCAGGCGCCCGTGGTACCAGAAAACACCTCTGGTCAGGTTTCGTACCCGAGGTACTACCAGTGAAGCTCCATGAAGCTTGGGGACTGGTTGCCCTTTGAACGCGAAGTTCAATACACAGATTCACACAATACATTCATACCCCCCAGTCACACACACATTCACACCGCCTCTTCAGTGCACTATCAGACGACGCCTGGAAAACACAGCTCTCGCAAACACATTCAGCCTATTCACCCTAACACTGGTGGAGAGTGCTTGACTTACGTCAAAACCCCCACCATCTAACACAATCACACCAAAGCCATTCCGATCTCTGAGATCTGCATACAGCGGACACTCACAAAGAACATGCAACCACGTCTCATTGCTCGAACCACAGGGGCATTCCGGACTGTCATTGAGGTTTCTTCTACACAAAAATGTGTTCAAAGAACCATGACCAGTCAACAGGAATCCAAGACTAAGGTTGAAACCAAAGTCTGGCCGTTTGGCAGCAAACGTGACGTCACGAATGAACTCATGAGTGACACGCCCTTTCTCACTTGCATCCCATCTGACTTGCCAGTCAGACAGAACGCACTCATTCAGTAACCGTTTACGTTCATTCCACCCTAAACTCTCCACATCCCTATCAAAAAGCCATTCATCCACACCACACCAAGCAAAACTTGCAAAGCCTCCGTCGAGACAGTGCGACAAACAGCCATACAACCAAGTATTATCACACGCTGACACGACAAAACATTCTTCCTGCCAACAACAGACATAGCCGTCCTATACCATACCGACGTTCCATATGCTGCGCAAGCAGCAAATAGACCTTGATAAATGATACGGACAGCACGCCTGCTGAGGCCCCATTCACTACGCAAAATTCGACGCACCTGACCAACCACACCAAGCAAACGCTCCTTGAGACGGGCAAAGTGAGGAGTGAAACACATCCTCTCGCCCATTGAAATACCAAGGTACTTAACCTCCTTGACATATTTCAACCGAACATTGTTCATCGTGACAATCGGACTTCGATCGGACAACTTGCCTTTCAGCAACATTGTCACGGTCTTGTCCATTGCCACGCTGACTCCAACACCATTGCCCCAATCGGACACGATGCTAAGACATGATTCTGCCTTCAGTTCGATCCCACGACGCGATGGCGCCTCAATCAAAATGAGCAAGTCATCAGCATACGCACAACACTTGCATTCAACTTCGAGCGCACGCAACAGAGAGTCCATCATCAGGTTCCAAATAAATGGACCACAGATGGAGCCCTGAGGGCAGCCACGAACCACATCAATACACACACTTTCATTCAAACCATTCACACATGCACGTCTGTGCGAAAAATAGCTCTTCCAGAGAGCCATTTCTCGACAGCCCCATTCACTCAACCTCATTAACACCCTTTCCCAGCTTAGGTAGTCGAATGCACCTTTGAAATCTTCAAAGATGCCCAACACATACTTACAATCACTCGAACTTACACATTCACTCACATATCTCCACGCATCCTCCACACATTTTCCTCTAGTAAAGGCAAACTGCCTCGGAGACAGTTGCCCAGACACACATTCCTGAAGCCTTTCTACCAGAATCCTTTACAGCACTTTGCCAAGTGCTGGAAGGAGGCTGATGCCCCGATATGATCTAGGATTGCTCCTGACCCTACCAGGCGACTTCAAGAACACAACCATTTTTGCACACTTCCACTCACGGGGAAAATACCCCTCACTTACACACTTACCGAACAAAACATTCAAATAGTCTGGAATGGCAATCCAGATACTTTTGCACATCTCACCGGTAAATCCATCCAGGCCAGGAGACTTCTTTGAATTGAGCATCTGAAAGGCCAGTTCCAGTTCATCCAACCGGAGCGAAACAGTTGGAAGATCCACACTAGGTGGATGATCCAACTGCCCCGCTCGCGGAAAGAACTCATTCAACAGAACATTCATACAGTCATACCATGTAGTCAACTGAGTGTCGGCTACACGTAGACTTCTCACATCCGTCACCCTACCATTTCTTCTACATATTCTGTAAACATGACCCCAAGGATCATGTTTATTACGCTCAACAAACGCTCTCCATTCATCTTCTTTCACTCTTACAAGCAATAACTTGTACTCTTTCAAACATCGACTATACTCCAGCCTAAGCTGGGCGACATTTTCAGCGCCAGCATTTCTGCCCCTTTGGAATCTCTTCCGCAGGTGGCGGCAATGCCGACGCTTCGCACTCAGTTCATGCGTCCACCATCTAACACGCTTGAGGTTTGCCTTGCGGCATCTTTCAAACATGTTATCATTCACCTGAGTCATCCATCTATTCACACACGTAACTTGCTCATCAACATTCATAGTGCGGAATGTATCCAGGGACACATCCACAGCTTCACTCACAAACACTCCATACTGGAGCCAATTCACACCACAGGTGCTGTTCACACGTTCACGCTGCTGTTCGGAGGTAAATGTTACCACAACCTCGATGAGATTGTGGTCACTTATCCCCAACCCGCCCCTAATCTGCCATACAAAATCAAACATTCGCATTGCTGCCTCATTCGCAAACGTAACATCAATGTCGCTTCTGCCCATTGGGCCATCGAATGTGTGCCACTCACTGGGTACATTCACCACCTGAACATCCCGCGACACGGCCCACTCAGCCAGCATCACGCCACGATCATGGTTCAAGTATCCAGACGAGTGTCTGGACAATTTGCTGAACCATAACGTTGACGATGCATTCGCGTCAATACCAAGGATGACAGGTTGGGTACTCACCAGTAGTAGCACCGCATCCAAGTACGAAATGTACGGCTCCAATGGCTCACCGAAACGACAATACACACTCACAACAAAAATCCTACCAAAATTACCCCCCAGGCTGAAACAAACACCAAAGTCAGTAGAATTCACCAAGGTGGACTCAATACTGACATCATTCTCAACTACAGCAGCAATTGCCCTGCTATCAGGAACTACCCGCACCCCTGCGGGCAATCCCCTTACACAACAATTGGTTGCGTAGGGTTCCTGAAGCAGGGAAATGCTGCTGCCACTTTCTTACATTATTTGACCCACATCACACATAGCTGCGTACGACCTCTGACAATTCAGCTGAAGAAGCTTGAAGGCTGACATTATTAATGTCTAGCCTTCGCCCGGGCAACAATGGCGCTGTACACCGGGCATGCCGGAGACATCATAAGATGCTCCGAAGGCTTGCCCTTAAACGCACAGTTGCGACAGTTCAGTGCATTGCTGCACTGAGCCACGCGATGGTCATTTTGCCCGCAACGACGGCAGACATCATCTTTTGCCCTACATTCAGCGACTCTATGATCGAATCCCAAGCAGCGGAAGCAACCCATAACCGGATTGAAACTCCTCACGCGGAACGAGAACCACTTGATGTAGCAGCGACCAACATCCAAGAGTATGGCCATGGCAGAGCCAGACCCCTCAAGGACAACGTTCACCGCTGCATCAGCGCTCACCGTCCACGGACGACTGACGATCTTCACTGTCTTACGGAAGACATCTAGGCTCATCCGCTCCTTGAAATTCATCTCATAGAGATCCCCCATAAATTCATCTGGTGAAATCTGCGCGTGGACCCCTTGGACGACAACTTTAGGACCAAGCCTATCGTTGACAGACACCTCTAGACCCACTTCGTTGAACTTCGCGTTCGCAGCTATTTTTCCCCGCTCAGCTACGGACGGGGTGCGTATTATCGCGCCGCCGCCACGTATAGGCTTCACCTCGTGAACGCGTACTCCAAGCGAAGGGCCGACCTCCTTAACCACCTGTTCGACCACGTCCTTCGACGTTTTTTCCGCATTTTTGCTGCGGACAACAAGTGACCAGGTCTCAACTGGTCTCGGCATCGGCTCAGGAGGCGACACATTCGTCTTCGGCGCAGCAACGCTCGGCACGCTCACCGGCGGGCGGACGGCCTTTATGGCAGCACTGAAGTCGCGAGCAGCGTCTATTTATTTATTTATTTATTTATATAATTTATACCAATTAACTATTATTTTAGTAGAATTGATAAAAGACTTATTATATAATATAATACAACATAAAAAAGTATAATAATATAATAAAACTAATATTTAAAAGTAACAGTAAATATAAAAATAATGTAATATAAAATATAAAAAAATAGAAAGAAAAAAAAAAAAGAAACACAAGGTGAAAAATTTTTTTTGGTTAGCAAAAATAAGGAAATTAAGTTCTAAGAAGTCTCTGACCCGGTGGAGGAAATTTATTTGCACTATGCTAGCTATGCCCCAACTCACAGCCACATGTGGTCAGAGACTTCGGTTCCAAAGAGTGGGCGAACTCTTCCGTCCGCTCATCAATCCAAGAAGTGATTATCCAATCCGTTGTACACCATTTGCTTCTCTTAAGTAGCGCAGAATTGTTGAATTAAGTGCCGTGAAGAGACTTCAGGTGAGAGGACGTGATAAAGATTATTATAATTCATACATAATACACGAAACGGATCGTGAAGGGCATAGTTAGTTGTGCATCTATGCAAAGCTAAAGGGACAAAGTTTCTGGTAGTGCGTCGTGGGACGCTGAAACTAATGCGTCTGAGTAAGTCTGACGAATCAATTAAACCATTAATAAGTTTATGAAGAAAAACAGTCCCTAAAACAGGCCTGCGATGAGCTAAAGATGGAAGGTCAATCAAAAGGAGCCTTTCATGGTAAGACGGTAACCCAGTGTTGGGATTCCAATTGAGACCACGAAGCACAAATAGGAGAAATTGCTTCTGAATCGACTCAATGCGGTTTTGGTGTTTTATGTACTGTGGAGACCATACGCAACAACAGTATTCAAGAAGAGGACGTACAAGTGACGTGAAAAGAAGTTTGGTGATATAAGGGTCATTGAATTCTTTAGACCACCGTTTAATAAGTCCAAAAACACCTCTCGCCTTATTAACGACAGTTGAGACTTGTTGGATGAAGCAAAGCTTGAAGTCAAAGAGAACACCTAGGTCGTTAAACATAGAGACACGTTCTAGTTGGACATTATCTATCGAATAAATAAACAAGTGAGGTTTACTACGATGATAAGTCATAAACTTACATTTAGAACAATTCAGTAAAAGCAAATTCTGTGAACACCAAGAATACAATGAGTTTAGATCAGCTTGCAATTGGACATGCGAATCAGGCTCCTTGTACGAAAGACACAATTTAACATCATCGGCATACATAAGTACCCGAGAATGTGATATCGATAAGGGAAGGTCATTAATGAAGAGATTAAACAAAAGAGGACCAAGATGACTGCCTTGGGGGACACCAGAAGTTACTTGCACAAGGTCAGATGTAGCAGATTTAAACAACACACGTTGAGATCTATTTGTTAAATAGGATTTAATCCAATTTAGAAGAGCCAATGGGAAGCCCAAAAGATTCAATTTCAATAAAAGCAAGTGGTGGTAAACCGAGTCAAAAGCTTTACTGAAGTCAGTATATATGACATCGGTTTGAAAATGACCAACAAAGCCGCGGTTTACCAAACATGTGAATTCAAGGAGATTGGTACATGCTGACCTCCTTTTTAAAAACCCATGTTGAAAAGGTGACATCACCGACTTACAACTATGTTGCAAGCTTTCAATAATAATTTTTTCAAAAACTTTGGGAATCGCCGATTACTTGGATATACCTCTATAATTGGTTATATCCGACTTACTACCCTTCTTATGAAGAGGAATAATAAACGATTCCTTCCAAATAGAGGGGAACGAAACATTAAGAAGTGACAATTTGAAGAGTTTCAATAACGGCTTACACAACTATTTCGCATATTTAAGCACGCACCCTGGCACGTTATCAGGGCCGGGGGAAAAAGAATTTTTTACCGCCAATAAGTTTTTTAAGACACAATCATAATTAAAAAAAGGTGGAACAAAACCATTGATGGATGTTATTGGGTATGGATATGAGGTACCCAAAAAAA
Source organism: Phortica okadai (assembly GCA_034638295.1). Taxonomy (NCBI): domain Eukaryota; kingdom Metazoa; phylum Arthropoda; class Insecta; order Diptera; family Drosophilidae; genus Phortica; species Phortica okadai. The sequence goes on along the minus strand of CM067848.1, from coordinate 32,508,391 downwards.
TTGACGACGAGTAAGTTGTTTGGAAGAACTCGGCAAACAAGTTTGAAATTCCACGATCATCAGAAGCCGATTTGTCATCAAGGGAGAATGACGACGGGTATAACGCAGTTCTACGCTTTGAGTTAACAAATTTATAAAATGTTTTGGGGTCGCGTGAAAATTGACTTTTACAACGTGACAAGTATTTATTATAGCAGCTGTTATTAAGCGAGAAAAACTGAGAACGAACAACAGAGTATCTCGAAAAGTCAGACAAAGATCCAGACAATTTAAATTTTTTATAGAGTCTGGATTTGACATTTTTAAGATATGATAATTGACGGGAAAACCAAGGTGGACCAGAAGACATCGTTGGAGAAGAGTTAATTGGAACACAGACATTGAGAAGGCCATATAGAGTATCGTAAAAGAACTTAGTTCCCAATGTAATAACATTGCAACTATTTAATATAGACCAATCTGTCTGATCGATTAAAGAAATTAAAAGATCGAAATTAGTCTTACGAAAACAAAGGTGCCTCTGAAGTGGGGCATTAGACGAAATGGAAGAGTGACAAGGTAGACAGAGGATTATACCTAACGTCGGGTGAAAAGAATCTTCCGGCAGAGACAATGGGTCACATCTAGACACAACAATACCATTTGAGTCGTTAGTCAATACAAGATCGAGAGATCTATTCATTGAATTGACGACTCCGTTCATCTGAAAAAGAGGTACATCTAAGAGATTATCTACAAAGTCATACTGCCCAGAAGGTATTAAGAAATTTGAATTACTGGAGTAGGACCAAGATATGTGAGGAAGGTTAAAGTCGCCGAGTACAATGAGAAAATCTCTGTCGTCTACAAGGTCATATATCGACTTTATCGACTCTACGTGATTCAAATACACCTCCATACCAGAACCCTGAGGAATATATGAACACGTAACGAAGACAGCTAGCTGAGCCAAACAGATCTTCACTCCAATAAATTCTAAATGAGTAACCTCGTCGAGTTGAATAGGTTCAGAGTGGAGACGTGAGTTTACAGCTATAAGAACACCACCTCCACGACGCGAAAGACGATCACGTCTGTAGGTGACGAACTTATCGCAAAAAATCTCGTTGCAAAATATGCCTTGGTGAAGCCAAGTTTCAGAAAAGGCAACGATGTCAACATCAAATGAAACACTATTTCTGTAGAGGTTGCTTAGTTTGGACAGTACACCCCTTACGTTTTGATAGGTAATCGAAAGATGGTCAGGAGACACAATTAGTTTTTTGGAATGGACGAAGTGGATGAAGTGGGACGAGACCTTTTTTTGGGCTTGAATTCGTGCACCACCATATCCGCAGGCCAAAACGCTGGGTCACATAAAGTTTTGAAAGCATCATTTGGAACACTAAGTTTAAATGATGCTATCTACCTAGGTGAAGAAAATGAAAATTTTTCAATTTTCACATCAGCGTTGATCTTGCAAGCAATAAACTCAGAAACAGTTTCACAACTGGTATCTGCAGACAATCGAGAAAGGAATATATGCTTTCTTGGTGCAACCACGTTGAGTGAAACTACTGGTGGTGAAACAATCACAACAGTAGGGGGTTCAGCAGATGAAATATCTGAGATAGCCGATAAGGGTAGAGAGGACGCCGGAGGAGGAGGCAGTTGTGGTGCCTTTTTTGACTTCATAGCCTTAGATTTAGCTTCTTTTGGAGAAGCTTGCCTGCCACGTTTAGAAGTAGAGGCAGTATCATTTACTGCCTGCACTTCAGTGGGTAATGATACGGGAGGCGGCACAGAAGTAGGGAAGAAGAGAGGTGAAGGAATTTGGACAGGGATGGAGACAGGTGATGGAGCAGTGGAAGGCATCGGAGAAGGGACTGTAGTAACGGCAGGGGAGGGAATAAGGGTGGAGACAGTGGTGGATTTAGAGGGAGGGGAAGAGACGCGAATAGGAGCAATAGGATTTGGCAAAGCTAGGTGAGTCAGAGGAGAGGGTGATAAAGACAACAGTGGCGGCTCGAAATCGTAATTGCCAAGCAAGTCAACTACCGTGTCACACTCAGCCGAAAGGTCTTTAACCACTTTATTAAATTTTAAAAATTTCTCACGAACCTGGCGATACATGGATGCGAAATCCGTTTGCCTTTTATAACACGCAGGACAGGACCATCTAAAGCCACCACAGACATTTTTTGTGGTATTGTCGCGGAGCCTATCGTGGTCACGGCCAGTGATCCCGGCGCATTTCATGTGACAAACGTTTTCACACATCCAGCAACTCATTGCGCGTTTATTGTCGCAATCGAAGGAATTCTTGCTTTTGCAAGAGTTACTACAGCAACTCATAGTAAATAAATTATTTATTTAAATAACAAAAACAAAATAGAATAAAATGTGTGATACAAATAACACACTAAGCGAAATTGAATAAAAAAAAAAAAGAAAATTGTGTAAACAACCTATTCAACTATGACGCACAAACGGGGTAATGAATTGTCAACAGTTGTGCTGTGAGAGAGAGAAGAGAAACAGCAGCAAAAAGAACAACTACAAAGGTATCAGTGGACTTTCGATTTGGATAAGCAAAAACAATGCATCAGCCAGACAAAATCAACACAAGAAAGTTTCAACGCAAAACTAAAATGGAGTCGCGCTCAGAAAACAGATGTTGTTTGAGTACTACAACAACGAAATTATGCAACTCTCAACAAAAACAAAAGTAAAGAGTACACTCAGAAGCAAAAACAAAATTCAAACACCGAAATATTTTAAATTGAATAGAAAATGCAAAAAATAAACAATAAAATGGGCACAGTTAAGCACAACTAACTTACCACAAGTTAGAAAAGCAACTAAACACAAATTAAATGAATGTATAAAAACAATTCCACAATTAATTACTAGAATTTATAATTTAAACACGGACCGAATAAAAACGCGTCTGTCTCACTTGAAGTCTCTCTCTCTAGCCGTCCTTTTAGGGGCTCATTCTCAGCGATCAGAGACATCAACATACCCTCATACTGACTGGTGTACTCTAAGAGGCAGCGCGCCACACCAGTCGACACGCCACTGCCTTCTTCGAAGACGCACTTCATCACCCCCGAAGTGATCGCCTTCATTTCATCTACCGCGGTCACCCCCTTGCGCCTAGCGCTAGAGGGACCAGCCGCCCGAGCAACAGGCTTGCCAGCCTGTGGCACAGCGAAACCACCAGCAACCTCCTTCTTGTTCAAGGCAGTTTCAGAAACTGCCTTCCCCATCCCCGACGCAGCCAAAAACGTCGCCGATGACGACGCTGCCGCAGAAGTGCTGGCGACGGAAGATACCACCGAAGTGACACTTCCAACGTCGCCAGCCTTCGACAATGTTTCGATAAGTGCTTTCGCACTTACCGCCTCCCGACCTCTCTTCCTGTTGAGTCCAACGACAACATAGACGACTCAGATGTCACCAAAGCAACATCATCCGACGAAGTCATCCCCTCGTCACTCGTCTGGCCACCATCGCCAGTCGCACGCTTCTTCCTGGGTCTCCCCATCGAAGCAAACAATATTGAGTGTTACCGCAAGTTTAACAAGTAAACAAGCTAATAAAACTCGCAAGCAAAAAACAACCGTTCACTTATAGCAACAAAATCTATTGTAAGCACAATAGAATGTGACGCACAAAAGAGAACGCAAAAGAAACCAGTAAGGACGCTATAGTCGAGTATACTCGACAATATAATACCCTGCATACACAGTAGGTGGTGCAACACCCTAAATCTACAAAAAAATGTTGATTTGACATCGCCCGATCGAATATTGTTGAAAATATCAAGTAAATTGGTCAAAAAAAGTGGAATTTACGAAAAATTTGAGTTTGTAGGTCATTGAGGGGTAACTTTCGAACAGGGGGGAATTTTGTGGTATGCAGTTTTAAAGATATATATTTACTGAGCTTGTATACAAAATTTCATGTTCATACCTTTATTAGTTTTGGAGATATTGCTTTTTATAGAAAACAACTGGGGGAGGGGAAATCAAGGGGAGGGGGAAAAATTGTGGTATGCAGTTTTGTAGAACTCTTCATGCTGAGTCTACATACCGACTTTCATGTTTCTATCTCTTCGGGTGTTCGAGTTATAACGTTCGATCTCCCCGATTTTTATTTAACGTGGCGTGTACCTATAGTAAGGTTTACTACCACGGCACCCTAATGTTAAGCATGTGGTGCATGGACTTGTCAGCATCCCCATTTGACATAAGCCAAACAGGTACCTATTCGAAATTGTGCCGCACTTGGTCACAATTTCCCCTTAGGTGGAGGGCGAATCTAGACACCTCTGCTGCTCTCTGGATCGCAGCATCCGAGTTGTTTTCAAGAAGAAATCTTGAGAACGATGCAACTCACACATCAAGCCGAAGACTTTACTCGCTTGAGTATTAACCACAACCACCAGCGTTGCACCATATACATGGTCCTCACCAATAAGTAGCCAGACCATAGACTACCGAAGCAGTCCATGGTCCGGGGCAGCTACTTCCCGCTGTACCAAATAAACCTTTGGTCCGGTTTCGTGTTGTTACTAGATATTTGTGTATTGATAGTAGTGAGTGTGATAAGTAATAGCAACAACACTACCAAGTTCGAGTCCAAGTGACTCCAAGCATTGGTGAGCTTGTGCACCTCTCTGATCTGCTACATAGCTAGGCTATGCATTGCTCATCTAGCAGGACGTGAACCTTCAGAGTTGGATGACTGGCCACATTTCTTCAAGACGCGGAGTTGGCGTTTGTGTATTCTTTTTTGTGCCAAGACCGTTCCCTTGATGGTGGTTTCGCTAGATAGTAGATAGGGACACACACATGGTCTCGGATCTCTCCGAAGTTTATTTAACGTGGGATATACCACAATGTGGTTTAAACCCACGGTGCTCCAATATACGTACGGTGCTCATAGGCACCATTCGTACGCAATTGCACAGCGAGCATGGATTAATGCGCCAGCTAACGCTCCTTTGAAAAACTGCTGAAAAATACAGCAGAGTTCATCGGTACCAAATTAATTGCATGCTTGTCGGGCATGCAATACCCCTTGGTGAGGGGCGAGGTTCATCTAAAAACCTCTGCTGATCTTGGGTCACAGCACCCGGTTGAAACGCAACTCCACGCCGAGATTTGCATCTCTACCTGCGACTTGGGTTACCACAACCACCACGATACTCCCACAAGGGGGCCTACCGCTCGGTCAGGACAGGACTGCAAGCAGTCCTGTGGGCTCCCGACCTCCCGTGGTACCAATTTGGGGCTTGGTCAACCCACCTCTTCAGTCCCGACAGACTCGGATGAGGCCACCTGGTGCCAGTTTTGACTCAACAGCCCGGGACTGGCAACCCATACACTCACCGCCTATTGTGGTACCGCTCTCCTCCTACGTCTGTCAAAGATGGCACGCGCCAACACGTCCAGTCTTCTACGTCTCAGGGGGGTTTCCATCGCTACCGTCACACGCCAAACGCCGTCAGTCATGCGGATGCCAAGTCCATCGAGGTCTCGCAAATCTGCATAGAGGGGGCAGTCACACAGCACGTGGAGCCAGTCATCGCTATCAGCACCGCATGAGCATGCGGGCGATTCACTGGGACTCATTCTCTACAGAAATGCGTTAAGCGATCCGTGGCCCGTCAGCAAGAAGCTGGCACGCATCGAAAAACCGAAGTCTCTCGAGCTATAGACGAACCTGACGTCGGGGAGATATCGGTGAGTAACCCGGCCCGGGCTCTCACTATCGTCCCACCGCGATTGCCACTCGCGCATTACTTGTTCGTCTAGCCGTGCCAGTTTCTGCTTCCAGCTCAGATTTGCCAGATCTTCGCCGTACAGCCAATCGCTTTCCTCCAGCGGGTAGTCACGCTTGAGTTTGAATCTGATTGCCAATTTCTTGGCAACCAGGTCAAACGGGGGAGCTCCAGCAAGAACCTGCAGTGCCACAGTGGACACTGTTCGGCATACCGGTAGGCATCCAAGCAGGACGAGCCTTTGGCATGACAAGAGTCGCTTGCGCGCGACAACTTGTTTCGACGTAACGCCGTACCAAACCGAGGCACCAAACAGAGCACAAGGCTCCATGAGTCCGGCATATATGGTCCGCTTGTCGCGAGGACTGAGACCCCAGTCGACTCGCAGTACGCGTGCCAAAGCACTTACGACTCCAGTCAGCCTACCGCGTAAGCACGCGATATGCGGGTGAAAACTCAACCGCTCGCCGACTGTGATGCCAAGGTACCGATATTTGTCAATGTACCGTAGACTTGCTCATGCAAGTTGTACTGTAGGGCGCCTATTTGGTAACAAAAGACCTTTCAGCAACATGACTGCCGTCTTGCTCGTTGACACTGTCACGCCAACTTCGCGTCCCCAAGCGTCTACGATGGAAGAGTAGCAAGTCGTCTTCCAGCAACGGAACAACGCGTGGGTGTTTCCACTCGGCGGGGAAGTATCCTGTCTGGAGGCACCTTGTATACAGGGCTGTCAAGTGCTCGGGTATGGCGCGCCACACTGCCTTGCAAATGGCACCAGTGATGCCGTCTAAACCAGGAGCGCGTCTGCTGCTCAGACTGGCGACACGGTCATCAACCTCGACAGCAGCAAGCGTCGGTGGTGACATTGGAGCCATATCCGGGACGGCCGCGGGTACTGCGGACTCCGTAACTGGGAAAAAGTTACGGAGGAGTAGCCGCGCACAGTCGTGCCAGGTTACAACTGTGCCGCCATCAGACCGAAGGCATCCAATGTCGGTGCTCTTTTTGCGTCCACGGCAAATCCTGTAAGCGCGCCCCCATGGGTCACCAGTGTGCTCGTTCACGTAATGCCTCCAATGCTGCTCCTTCGCCGACAGGATGAGCTTCTTGTATTGCGCTACGGCAAGCCGTAGTGCGGGCGCAAGAAGCTCAGCATCGACGTTGCCACATCGTCGTGCATCCTGGAGCCGACGCCTCAGTCTCCTGACCTCTTGGCGCTTCGAAGATAACTCGGCGGTCCACCAAGCTACCTTCAAACGGGCTCTTGGCGGTCTGCGACCTAGCGCATGATCGCACGCAAAGTGCACCATGCGTCGCAGCGCAGCAGCCTGGTCGTCCAACGGCGTTTCCGCGAAGTCCTCGGGCAATTCCGCTATCCTTCTTGCCACTACGTCCTCAAACTATCGCCAATCTGCATTTGCAAGATTCCAGGACGCAACAGGAGCAAAGCTCTCAACTGTGCTGGGGGTATGCGTCACCATAACATTAATAATGTTATGGTCGCTGAGCTCCCACTCGTCTACTCTCCAGTCATATGCGGCCCACATAGACGCTGCGTGATTGACGATGGTTACGTCGATATCGCTCTGGCCTCGGCGATTATCAAACGTGTACGACTCACTGAACTGATTAAGCACGCCGGCTCTATTCAGCAGGATCCAATCAGACAGCAGCTCACCCCGGGCATGGTTCGTGTGCCTCCGAGCGAACTCGGAAAGCTTACTAAACCAAGTGGGGGATACTGCATTCGCGTCGAGTCCAAGGATGACGGGCGTGCTGCTAGCCAGTAGCAGCACCGCATCCATGTACATGAGGTACGGTTCGATGTTGGCTTCGAATTGGCAGTATACGGAGCTCAGGAAGATTGAGCCAAATCTTCCAGTGACACTCACGCATACGCCAAATTCCGTGGCAAGTGACAGCATACAGATGGCATCTGGGTCGTCGATGATGACTGCTGCTTTCCCTCGTCGGTCGGAGAACACACGCATCCCAGCTGGGAAGCCCGTGATCCGACCCGCCACGTCGACGTAGGGCTCCTGGACAAGTGCGAACAGATGGCCAGAGTCACGCATGCGGACTTCTAGCTCGATGGCAGCAGCTCGGCCTCGACCACAATTAGCTTGGATGAAGCTAAACATATTAATGTCTAGCTTGCACCCCTCGCTAGTACGGCAGCGTAGATAGGGCATGCGCCGCTGAGCATGTGATGCCCAGACGGTTGTCCTCGGAAGCGGCAATTTCGGCAGTCCACCGGTAGCACACACTTCGCTGCATTGTGGCCGCTCTGTCCGCACTGTCGGCAGACAGTCTCCTTCAGGCGGCAATCAGCGACTTTGTGATCAAAGCCAACACACCTATGGCAAGCATATGTCCTGACGAGAGAGCGGGTTCTGTACGAGAACCACTTGATATAGACTCGAGCGCCATCGAGAATACCATGCGCCTTCTCGCTCACTTCCAATGACACGTTCACCGTCGTGCCATCTGTCACCGACCATGGCTTGGTCTCCAAGTGAACAGACTTTGTGAACTCCGCCTGTGTCATATGCTCCTGGAAGTTGTTCACGTACAGCTCCGACATAAATGCTTCTGGTGTGATGGCTGTGTCCACATCATGGACTATCATCCGCGGCATCAGCTCCTTGCTGGGAGCGACGTCCAGGCCAGCCTCCTTGAAGCGCGCGCGGCAGCGTACGTGGCGACCGGTCCGGTCGCGCGGGCGGCAGCTGGGGCAGCAGGAGGCGGCGGCGTCCTCGCGGTGGTGGCGGCGGCAGTCGCAATGCGCACGTTCTCGAGTGCCAACGCCATGACGAGCTTGTCATAGCAAAGAGAATTATATATAACAAGAGACCGAAGCTCGCTCACGGAGAGCTTTCAAAAAAAAGTAAGGTACACAGATTGGCGGAAAAAGCTCCAACATCAGCGCAAAACTTTTAGAACGAGAGGGAATAAAAAAGAAGTATGTCTTATTCGGTCGGGAAGGCATGGCTGACATTCAGTATGAGCAAGCAATGCGTGAGAAAATTTGCTTGGGCCAGCGACCAAATCTACGTAAATTTATATTTTGCGCATATTGTAGGCAATGAAAATGTTAATTTTTAAATTATTTTATTGATTTTTCAAAATACTCTGATTTGATTAAAGGCGTTATAACGAACAGCCTAGTGAAAGAATTATATTTTAATCTTTATCAGAAGCATTTTTTTTGCCAATTGAAAATATTGCTTTTGGCAAAATAGCCGCCAAAATCAGTTTTTGCTATTTTTCATGGTTCTGAAAAATGTCAATTTTTTATTTTTATATATTTTTAATGTCTTCTACAAATTGTTGTATATTAGTTATCTAATATGGTTTTTACAATTCTTTTAATTATAGTTTGGCCATAATATTAATATTAAAATTCATTTTTTGGGACAGGGACATACATCAGTGCTTGTGCGAGCAAAGCGACCGAATCGCTGCGCTGCTGGCTCAAGATTGAAATTTGCGCACAGCCAAACTCAGCCCGCTAACATACGAATGTTTGCTTCTTTCTTTCTGTTAAGCTGTTACAGTATAGTTAACAGCTGCCTGATTTTGAACAGTACCTGAACATGTCACTTATGTTATACACCCATTCACAACACATACGGCAATTTATCGTTCAGCCCAACCGCAAATATAAATGCCATATGTGTTGTGTGTACGCTTTGTTACATAAGCAAAGCAAATGTTCAAATTGTGTATCAATGTTTTGAATAATAACACACAAACTTATGCACAATTAGTTTGTGTATTAGGTTGTGTGTTATTATTATAGGCTGAAATAAAAATATATATAAACAATAATAATGAAAAACTAGTAAGGGCGGTATAGTCGAGTATAGTCGAGTATACTCGACAATATAATACCCTGCACTAATGATAGGCGGTGCCACACCCTCAATCTACGAAAACATACTGATCTGACGTCGCCTATTCGAATAGTGTTCAAAATATCAAGAAAATCGGTGAAAAAATGTGGATTTTACGAAATATTTAAGTTTGTCGGTCTCTGAGGGGTAGCCATCAATAAGGCGGGAGACTTGTGGTATGCAGTTACTGATAATTAAGTGTTAATGTTAACAGCTGCAAAAAACAAACACCGTTTCATACAAAAGCAATTCACTTCGGTCTCTAGTTATATTTAATTCTCTTTGCGTCATAGCGTGACATCGCCTCGAAAACGGCGCATGACGCAGCGGTCGACATCCCTCCTGTCAGGATTGCTCCCTGGACAGCCTGTCGCGTGGCGGTCAGTTCTGCGAGGACTGCAGATTGGCCGGCAGCAACGATCGACGTTGCGCGACAGGTTTCGGGGACGGCGGCGGCGACTGCCCGCGTTGGCCCATGACGGGCGGCGCGTTCGGCGGCCTTGGCGGTGGCCATGGCCTTCGCAACGGCGGCGGTGACGACGGACGTCAGCGGTCCGTCCTCTTCGTCAGCGGTGGCAGCGTCTCTGCGCGCGGCGCGGGCGGCGGCGGCAGCGGACGACGTAGGTACGTCGTCGTCGTCATCCTCAACGATTACAGCTGCGTCATCAGCGCTGGGCGGGGCCAGTTGCAGTCGCAACGGCGGTACAGTGGCGGCGGGGGAGCGGGGGACAGCGAACGGCTGTTCAGCGTCAGCGGGGGCGGCGGGCTGCAAATCAGCCTGCAGCGACGCATTCTGAGATCCCGGTGGGGATGCGGGCAGCGGCGGCAGGCCCTCGCCTGCACCACGCGCCAACTTCTTGGCATTCGATTTAGGCCGCGGCTTCCTCCTCTTATTGCTGCCGGCATCACTAGTGCCGCAGCTGCAGACGTCACTGCTGACGTCCATGGACGAATCCATGACGGTTCTCCTTCTCGCTTGCACACTCTCTTCAGACAACGCTCTCGGAAAACGACGGGTAGGTGGCGTACTTCCGGTTGGCGAAAAAGCTGTCGCTGGGTGGCGCTGCGCACTTAGCAGATACACAAACCGAAGTTTGTGTCCGTACTAAGGCAAATGTTCGCACTTAGATGGCGCTGCACAAATAAGTGTAAAAGCTGCACGTGCGAGTGCGCTGTTTTAATTACGCAAAACTTTGCGTAAACAAATATGCGTGTGAAGCAGACGACGAAAAAACGCCGTTACTTACACAAACACTGTGTACACAAGTGACACGTGTCACTTGTTTGTCAAACGCGTAAACAAGTTACCGCTTGTACAAAAACAATACACACTGCGTGCCAGATGTTGTTTACTCCAACTCGAGTAAACAAGGTGCCGTTATCGAAACGAATAACACAATACCGTTGGCGACAATTAATTGCAAGCAAAACACACTCGAATTTAAATTTGTCCGCGGCGGCGAAAACACGTCTGCTCAGCACGACTGTTGATCGACGAATAGTAGATAGGGACAAGTTACTCGATTGGTTTTACATGAGCACCTACCAAAATTTGGTCTAATCTCATGGCATTCAAAATGCAACGGATTGCTGGTTAGCTGGTGTCTAACCTGACGACAATCAACGCCCTGGAGCAACTCCACCGCGAGCACAGGCTCTACCCGCATTTGGGTGTTAAACCACAGCCACCACGATGCTCCCACAAGGGGGCCTACCCGACGGTCAGGACAGGACTGCAATGAAGCAGCCCTGTGGGCTCCTGACCTCCCGTGGTACCAGAATATGCATACATATACGGAGCCACGCGCCTGCACGTATCTTCATACGCACATACCCGCGCTCAACACATACATACACACAGCCTCTGGTCAGGCCTCGTACAGAAGTACTACCAATTTGAACTCCAAACAGTTCTGGGGTTGGTGGCCCCACAGCAATTTCGCCAGATAGTAAATGACATGAAAGTCACCAGGGTTTAACGTGAGCGTCCGTGAGGGGCAGTCTCACGGTGCCAAGCACAGGATTGATAAACGTCAATCAACGTCCCCACAGGCATACGCCCGCAGGTACCAATTCGAAGTAATGTTTGTTTGGTCATACACATCCTCCTTGGTTGGGAGCCGAGGCCTATCTGAAACCTCTGCCGATCTCTGGGTCATGGCACCCGGTTGTAATGGACAACTCCACCCCGAGCTCTAGGCTCTACCCGCATTTGGGTATTTAAAATTGCTGTCCCATGTTAGCCCACAAGGAGCCACATGGTACCAGAATATGCATACATACACGGAGCCACGCGCCTGCACGTATCTTCATACGCACATGCCCGCGCTCAACATATACACATACACAGCCTCTGGTCAGGCCCCGTACAAAAGTACTACCAATTTGAACTCCAAACAGTTCCGGCTTGGTGACCAAAGGGGAGGGGAGGGTGGTTAGGGAAAAGGTAGTGGGGAAAGGGACAGTTGAACACAGCTGTATGGAATAGTATGAGCGTAGGTGAACACCTACACTCAGGTGGCACAGCATGTTCATGGCATGGCTTTCTCACTGTTAAGAGCGAGACCTATTCCTGTCTCTTCCGAAAAGACGGCATTAATATTTTTAAACGATATACGGCCAGCATGTGAGGAGTGAAACACATCCTCTCGCCCATTGAAATACCAAGGTACTTAACCTCCTTGACATATTTCAACCGAACATTGTTCATCGTGACAATCGGACTTCGATCGGACAACTTGCCTTTCAGCAACATTGTCACGGTCTTGTCCATTGCCACGCTGACTCCAACACCATTGCCCCAATCGGACACGATGCTAAGACATGATTCTGCCTTCAGTTCGATCCCACGACGCGATGGCGCCTCAATCAAAATGAGCAAGACATCAGCATACGCACAACACTTGCATTCAACTTCGAGCGCACGCAACAGAGAGTCCATCATCAGGTTCCAAATAAATGGACCACAGATGGAGCCCTGAGGGCAGCCACGAACCACATCAATACACACACTTTCATTCAAACCATTCACACATGCACGTCTGTGCGAAAAATAGCTCTTCCAGAGAGCCATTTCTCGACAGCCCCATTCACTCAACCTCATTAACACCCTTTCCCAGCTTAGGTAGTCGAATGCACCTTTGAAATCTACAAAGATGCCCAACACATACTTACAATCACTCGAACTTACACATTCACTCACATATCTCCACGCATCCTCCACACATTTTCCTCTAGTAAAGGCAAACTGTCTCGGTGACAGTTGCCCAGACACACATTCCTGAAGCCTTTCTACCAGAATCCTTTCCAGCACTTTGCCAAGTGCTGGAAGGAGGCTGATGCCCCGATATGATCTAGGATTGCTCCTGACCCTATCAGGCGACTTCAAAAACACAACCATTTTTGCACACTTCCACTCACGGGGAAAATACCCCTCACTAACACACTTACCGAATAAAACATTCAAATAGTCTGGAATGGCAATCCAGATACTTTTGCACATCTCACCGGTAAATCCATCCAGGCCAGGAGACTTCTTTGAATTAAGCATCTGAAAGGCCAGTTCCAGCTCATCCAACCAGAGCGGAACAGTTGGAAGATCCACACTAGGTGGATGATCCAACTGCCCCACTCGCGGAAAGAACTCATTCAACAGAACATTCATACAGTCATACCATGTAGTCAACTGAGTGTCGGCTACACGTAGACTACTCACATCCGTCACCCTACCATTTCTTCTACATATTCTGTAAACATGACCCCAAGGATCATGTTTATTACGCTCAACAAACGCTCTCCATTCATCTTCTTTCACTCTTACAAGCAATAACTTGTACTCTTTCAAACATCGACTATACTCCAGCCTAAGCTGGGCCACATTTTCAGCGCCAGCATTTCTGCCCCTTTGGAATCTCTTCCGCAGGTGGCGGCAATGCCGACGCTTCGCACTCAGTTCATGCGTCCACCATCTAAGACGCTTGAGGTTTGCCTTGGGGCATCTTTCAAACATGTCATCATTCACCTGCGTCATCCATCTATTCACACACGTAACTTGCTCATCAACATTCATAGTGCGGAATGTATCCAGGGACACATCCACAGCTTCACTCACAAACACTCCATACTGGAGCCAATTCACACCACAGGTACGCCCCCTACACGTTCACGCTGCTGTTCGGGGGTAAATGTTACCACAACCTCGATGAGATTGTGGTCACTTATCCCTAACCCGCCCCTAATCTGCCATACAAAATCAAACATTCGCATTGCTGCCTCATTCGCAAAAGTAACATCAATGTCGCTTCTACCCATTGGGCCGTCGAATGTGTGCCATGAATGTCTGGACACTTTGCTGAACCATAACGGGGACGATGCATTCGCGTCAATACCAAGGAGGACAGGTTGGCTACTCACCAGTAGTAGCACCGCATCCAAGTACGAAATGTACAGCTCCAATGGCTCACCGAAACGACAATACACACTCACAACAAAAATCCTACCAAAATTACCCCCCAGGCTGAAACAAACACCAAAGTCAGTAGAATTCACCAAGGTGGACTCAATACTGACATCATTCACAACTACAGCAACATTTGCCCTGCTATCAGGAAATACCCGCACCACTGCGGGCAATCCCCTTACACAACCATTGGTTGCGTAGGGTTCCTGAAGCAGGCCAATGCTGCTGCCACTTTCGCACATTATTTGACCAATATCACACATAGCTGCGTACGACCTCTGACAATTCAACTGAAGAAGCTTGAAGGCTGACATTATTAATGTCTAGCCTTCGCCCGGGCAACAATGGCGCTGTACACCGGGCATGCCGGAGACATCACAAGATGCTCCGAAGGCTTGCCCTTAAACGCACAGTTGCGACAGTTCAGTGCATTGCTGCACTGAGCCACGCGATGGCCATTTTGCCCGCAACGACGGCAGACATCATCCTTTGCCCTACATTCAGCGACTCTATGATCGAATCCCAAGCAGCGGAAGCAACCCATAACCGGATCGAAACTCCTCACGCGGAACGAGAACCACTTGATGTAGCAGCGACCAACATCCAAGAGTATGGCCATGGCAGAGCCAGACCCCTCAAGGACAACGTTCAGCGCTGCATCAGCGCTCACCGTCCACGGACGACTGACGATCTTCACTGTCTTACGGAAGACATCTAGGCTCATCCGCTCCTTGAAATTCATCTCATAGAGATCCCCCATAAACTCGTCTGGTGAAATCTGCGCGTGGACCCCTTGGACGACAACTTTAGGACCAAGCCTATCGTTGACCGACACCTCGAGACCCACTTCACTGAACTTCGCGTTCGATGAAATTTTTCCCCGCTCAGCTACGGACGGGGTGCGTATTATCGCGCCGCCGCCACGTATAGGCTTCACCTCGTGAACGCGTACTCCAAGCGAAGGGCCGACCTCCTTAACCACCTGTTCGACCACGTCCTTCGACGTTTTTTCCGCATTTTTGCTGCGGACAACAAGTGACCAGGTCTCAACTGGTCTCGGCATCGGCTCAGGAGGCGACACATTTGTCTTCGGCGCAGCAACGCTCGGCACGCTCACCGGCGGGCGGACGGCCTTTATGGCAGCACTAAAATCGCGAGCAGCGTCTAGCCGTCCTTTTAGGCGCTCATTCTCTGCGATTAGTGACATCAACATACTCTCATACTGACTGGTGTACTCTAAGAGGCAGCGCGCCACACCAGTCGACACGCCACTGCCTTCTTCGAAGACGCACTTCATCACCCCCGAAGTGATCGCCTTCATTTCATCTACGGCGGTCACCCCCTTGCGCCTAGCGCTAGAGAGACCAGCCGCCCGAGCAACAGGCTTGACAGCCTGTGGTACCACAAACCCACCAGCGACGTCCTTTTTATTCAAGGCAGTTTCGGAAACTGCCTTCCCCATACCCGACGCAGCCAAAAACGTCGCCGATGACGACGCTGCCGCCGAAGTGCTGGCGACGGAAGATACCACCGAAGTGACATTTCCAACGTCGCCAGCCTTCGACAATGTTTCGATAAGTGCTTTCGCACTTACCGCCTCCCGATTTCTCTTCCTGTTGTCCAACGACAACATCGACGACTCAGATGTCACCGAAGCAACATCATCCGACGAAGACATCCCCTCGTCACTCGTCTGGCCACCAATGCCAGCCACACGCTTCTTCTTGGGTTTCCCCATCGCAGCCAACAACTCAAAAGTTTACCGCAAGTTTAACAAGTAAACAAGCTAATAAAACTCGCAAGCAAGAAACAACCGTTCACTTATAGCAACAAAATCTATTGTAAGCACAATAGAATGTGACGCACAAAAGATAACGCAAAAGAAACCAGTAAGGACGCTATCTTCAGCAAGGCTGAAGCTATAATACTTTTCACTTTGTGTCACTATAAAAAAAACTAAATGAATAGTTTTCTTGCCTCCCTAACAACATAACTGTAATGTTTCAAGTCAATTCGTTAAAAAACAAAAAATTTTTCCATACAAAGGGTCAAGTTAAGCTATAAGTGGGCGTGGCCATGCCCACTTTTGATCAAAATAGTTTTCATTCCTCCCTAAGAGCATAACTGCAAAGTTTCAAGTCAATTGGTTAAAAAACAAAAAAGTTTTCCATACAACGGGTCAATTTTCGCTATAAGTAGGCGTGGCTACGCCCACTTTTGGTTAAAATAGTTTTCATTCCTCCCTAAGAACATAACTGTAAAGTTTCAAGTCAATTGGTTAAAAAACAAAAAAGTTTTCCATACAAAGGGTCAATTTAAGCTATAAGTGGGCGTGGCCATGCCCACTTTTTATCAAAATAGTTTTCATTCCTCCCTAAGAGCATAAGTGCAAAGTTTCAAGTCAATTGGTTAAAAAACAAAAAAGTTTTCCATACAACGGGTCAATTTTCGCTATAAGAGGGCGTGGCCACGCCCACTTTTGGTCAAAACTGATTTCATTCCACCCTAAGAACAATCCTGTAAAGCTTCAAGTCAGTTGGTTAAAAAGCAAAAAAGTTTTCCATACAACGGGTAAATTTTCGCTATAAAAGGGCGTGGCCACGCCCACTTTTGGTCACAATAGTTTTCATTCCTCTCTAAGAACATAACTGTAAAGTTTCAAGTCAATTGGTTAAAAAACAAAAAAGTTTTCCATACAACGGGTCAATTTTCGCTATAAGTGGGCGTGGCTACGCGTGGTTACGCCCACTTTTGGTCAAAATAGTTTTCATTCCTCCCTAAGAACATAACTTTAAAATTTCAAGTCAATTGGTTAAGAAACAAAAAAGCTTTCCATACAACGACGTGACTATGGCTTCTCTTCCTCTTCTTCATTTTGTATGGAAGCTACCAGTTCCAGATGTCCAATCTCAATGAAACTTTTAGGCATGTAGTCGGACCATGTAAAACTACTATGTTTAAAATTTCAGCACTCTATTGTACAAAACAAAAAAGTTTTCCATACAACGATTCAAGTTTTGTTCACTTTTCTTCTTCTTTTCGTATGGGAGCTACCTGTTCCAATAATCCGATCATGCTGGTTCCGACGAATGATTCATCGTAATAAATTCTAAGACTCTGTGCAAAGTTTCAGCTCGATAGCTTCAAAACTGAGGGACTAGTTTGCATACATACAGACAGACAGACAGACCGACAGACATACGGACATGGCTAAATCAACTCGTCTTGTCGTCCTGATCAAGAATATATATACTTTATATAGCCGGAAATTAATATTTCGATCTGTTACAAACTCCGTGACAAAGTTAATATACTATTTCACATAAGTGAAAAGTATAAAAAGTGCTGAGTCACGCCAGATGTTGCTTACAACTTGTGTGACAACAACAACAACAACGCACTTGATATACGGTAAACCGTTAATGCAAGCAGAAAAATACTTCGAAATAATAAAATAAATTTATTATCACGCAGCGAAAACACGTCTGAACACTTCGAGAGCTGAACAGCGAATGTGTAGAAAGGGACACACACACATGTGCTCGGATCTCTCCGAAGTTTATTTAACGTGGGATGTACCACAATGTGGTTTAAACCCACGGTGCTCAAATATGCATACAGTGCGCATAAGCGCACTAGTACACACATTGCACAGTGAGCCTGGAACAATGCGCCTGCTAACGCCCCTTTGAAAACTGCTGAAAAATACAGCAGAGTCCATCGGTACCAAATTAATTGCATGCTTGTCGGGCATGCAATACCCCTTGGTGAGGGGCGAGGTTCATCTAAAAACCTCTGCTGATCTTGGGTCACAGCACCCGGTTGAAACGCAACTCCACGCCGAGATTTGCATCTCTACCACCACGATACTCCCACAAGGGGGCCTACCGCTCGGTCAGGACAGGACTGCAAGCAGTCCTGTGGGCTCCTGACCTCCCGTGGTACCAATTTGGGGCTTGGTCAACCCACCTCTTCAGTCCCGACAGACTCGGATGAGGCCACCTGGTGCCAGTTTTGACTCAACAGCCCGGGACTGGCAACCCATACACTCACCGCCTATTGTGGTACCGCTCTCCTCCTACGTCTGTCAAAGATGGCACGCGCCAACACGTCCAGTCTTCTACGTCTCAGGGGGGTTTCCATCGCTGCCGTCACACGCCAAACGCCGTCAGTCATGCGGATGCCAAGTCCATCGAGGTCTCGCAAATCTGCATAGAGGGGGCAGTCACACAGCACGTGGAGCCAGTCTTCGCTATCAGCACCGCATGAGCATGCGGGCGATTCGCTGAGACTCATTCTATACAGAAATGCGTTAAGCGATCCGTGGTCCGTCAGCAAGAAGCTGGCACGCATCGAAAAACCGAAGTCTCTCGAGCTATAGACGAACCTGACGTCGGGGAGATATCGGTGAGTAACCCGGCCCGGGCTCTCACTATTGTCCCACCGCGATTGCCACTCGCGCATCACTTGTTCGTCTAGCCGTGCCAGTTTCTGCTTCCAGCTCAGATTTGCCAGATCTTCGCCGTACAGCCAATCGCTTTCCTCCAGCGGGTAGTCACGCTTGAGTTTGAATCTGATTGCCAATTTCTTGGCAACCAGGTCAAACGGGGGAGCTCCAGCAAGAACCTGCAGTGCCACAGTGGACACTGTTCGGCATACCGGTAGGCATCCAAGCAGGACGAGCCTTTGGCATGACAAGAGTCGCTTGCGCGCGACAACTTGTTTCGACGTAACGCCGTACCAAACCGAGGCACCAAACAGAGCACAAGGCTCCATGAGTCCGGCATATATGGTCCGCTTGTCGCGAGGACTGAGACCCCAGTCGACTCGCAGTACGCGTGCCAAAGCACTTACGACTCCAGTCAG
The DNA here is from genome assembly GCA_034638295.1 of Phortica okadai. Classification (NCBI taxonomy): domain Eukaryota; kingdom Metazoa; phylum Arthropoda; class Insecta; order Diptera; family Drosophilidae; genus Phortica; species Phortica okadai. The sequence continues at coordinate 32,489,397 of CM067848.1, read as the reverse complement.
CCTACCGCGTAAGCACGCGATATGCGGGTGAAAACTCAACCGCTCGCCGACTGTGATGCCAAGGTACCGATATTTGTCAACGTACCGTAGACTTGCTCCTGCAAGTTGTACGGTAGGGCGCCTATTTGGTGACAAAAGACCTTTCAGCAACATGACTGCCGTCTTGCTCGTTGACACTGTCACGCCAACTTCGCGTCCCCAAGCGTCTACGATGGACATCAGATGCGTGCCACGTCTTTCCAGATCCGTACGAGCATTGCCCGTAACGAAGAGTAGCAAGTCGTCTGCATACGCGCTGAACGTACACCACGGTTCCAAGCGCTGGAGAAGCGAGTCCATCATCATGTTCCATATGCATGGACCACTGCTGGACCCCTGTGGGCAACCTCGTGTCACCGGAACAGTGACTTCTCCATACCTGCTGACCATACTTGCGCTCCTGCCAGAGAAGTAGCTCTGCCACAAGTTAGTTTCCTGACAGCCGTACTCACGTAGCTTCCGCATCACGGCATCCATGGTCGAATGCGCCTTTGAAATCGACGAAAATTCCGAGGACATAATATTCTGGGCAGGTAGCAACTGTGCTCACCACGTGCCTCCAGGCATCTTCCACAGAACGTCCAGGTCGGAATCCAAATTGCCATCTGTGCCCGGTTGGCAGCACATCTTGTAGTCGGGTGACCATGATACCCTCAAGCACTTTGCCAAAGACTGGCAACAGACAGATACCACGATAAGAAGCAGGGTCGCCCCTGTCCTTATCGTGTCCCTTGAGTAACGGAACAACGCGAGGGCGTTTCCACTCGGCGGGGAAGTATCCTGTCTGGAGGCACCTTGTGTACAGGGCTGTCAAGTGCTCGGGTATGGCGCGCCACACTGCCTTGCAAATGGCACCAGTGATGCCGTCTAAGCCAGGAGCGCGTCTGCTGCTCAGACTGGCGACACGGTCATCAACCTCGACAGCAGCAAGCGTCGGTGGGGACATTAGAGCCATATCCGGGACGGCCGCGGGTACTGCGGACTCCGTAACTGGGAAAAAGTTACGGAGGAGTAGCCGCGCACAGTCGTGCCAGGTTACAACTGTGCCGCCATCAGACCGAAGGCATCCAATGTCGGTGCTCTTTTTGCATCCACGGCAAATTCTGTAAACGCGCCCCCATGGGTCACCAGTGTGCTCGTTCACGTAACGCCTCCAATGCTGCTCCTTCGCCGACAGGCTACGGCTTGCAGTAGCGCAATACAAGAAGCTCAGCATCGACGTTGCCACACCGTCGTGCATCCTGGAGCCTACGCCTCAGTCTCCTGACCTCTTGGCGCTTCGAAGATAACTCGGCGGTCCACCAAGCTACCTTCAAACGGGCTCTTGGCGGTCTGCGACCTAGCGCATGATCGCACGCAAAGTGCACCATGCGTCGCAGCGCAGCAGCCTGGTCGTCCAACGGCGTTTCCGCGAAGTCCTCGGGCAGTTCCGCTATCCTTCTTGCCACTACGTCCTCAAACCATCGCCAATCTGCATTTGCGAGATTCCAGGACGGCACAGGAGCGAAGCTCTCAACTGTGCTGGGGGTGTGCGTCACCATAACATTAATAATGTCATGGTCGCTGAGCTCCCACTCGTCCACTCTCCAGTCATATGCGGCCCACATAGACGCTGCGTGATTGACGATGGTTACGTCGATATCGCTCTGGCCTCGGCGATTATCAAACGTGTACGACTCACTGAACTGATTAAGCACGCCGGCTCTATTCAGCAGGATCCAATCAGACAGCAGCTCACCCCGGGTAGAGATGGGCGCGGGCCTAACTTTTGAGGCCCGGCCCGGCCCGGTATATTTTCAAAAAGGCCCGGACCGGCCCGATGAAAATTACTTTTTTTTCGGGAATTAATTAAAGTTTAATAAGATCGTTAACATAAAACGAAAAATAAAATTTTTTCATTTGCTAAATCATTTTTCTAATAGATTTCAAATTTAATTCTTAAAAATAGATATTTTTGTTTGATATTCCGCGCCAATGCCTGCAAAAATGTCAGATCTTTTGGATTTTTCCAAAATGTCAGTATGCAAGATTCAAACGAGTCAAAGTTTAAATATTTATAGAACTTATTCTCAAATTCATTTTTTTTTTCCAATTTTCTCTTTTTTAACATGTTGACGTCCATGAATTAGGAAAATTTTGGGCCTTTCGGGCTTCTGAAGTCAGGCCCGAGGCCCGCATTTTTCACAGAGGCCCGTCGGGCCCCGGGCCCGGCCCGGCCCGTGCCCATCTCTAACCCCGGGCATGGTTCGTGTGCCTCCGAGCGAACTCGGAAAGCTTACTAAACCAAGTGGGGGATACTGCACTCGCGTCGAGTCCAAGGATGACGGGCGTGCTGCTAGCCAGTAGCAGAACCGCATCCATGTACATGAGGTACGGTTCGATGTTGGCTTCGAATTGACAGTATACGGAGCTCAGGAAGATTGAGCCAAATCTTCCAGTGACACTCACGCATACGCCAAATTCCGTGGCAAGTGACAGCATACAGATGGCATCTGGGTCGTCGATGATGACTGCTGCTTTCCCTCGTCGGTCGGAGAACACACGCATCCCGGCTGGGAAGCCTGTGATCCGACCCGCCACGTCGACGTAGGGCTCCTGGACAAGTGCTAACAGATGGCCAGAGTCACGCATGCGGACTCCTAGCTCGATGGCAGCAGCTCGGCCTCGGCCACAATTAGCTTGGATGAAACTAAACATGTTAATGTCTAGCTTGCACCCTCGCTATCACGGCAGCATATATGGGACATGCGCCGCTGAGCATGTGATGCCCAGCTGGTTGTCCTCGGAAGCGGCAATTTCGGCAGTCCACCGGTAGCACACACTTCGCTGCATTGTGGCCGCTCTGTCCGCACTGTCGGCAGACAGTCTCCTTCAGGCGGCAATCAGCGACTTTGTGGTCAAAGCCGACACACCTATGGCAAGCGTATGTCCTGACGAGCGAGCGGGTTAGCTAGCAGCGACGCGCTTCATCTCGCTCTCCGACGGGGTGCGGATGACTGCACCGCCCCGGCGCAGCTCGCGTACGGTATGTACGCGCACGCCAAGGGTCGGTACGACCTCGCTACGCACCTTGTTGGCTATGTCGGCGCTGCTGAGGCCAGGCGTCTTGCTGCTCACGACCACCGACCACGTCTCGCGAGGTTTCGCGACACGTGGAGCGGCGACGGGTCCAGCAGCAGGAGCCGGCAGCCCGGGGTACGCGGCAGCGTACGTGGCGACCGGTCCGGTCGCGCGGGTGGCAGCTGGGGCAGCAGGAGGCGGCGGCGTCCTCGCGGTGGTGGCGGCGGCAGTCGCAATGCGCACGTTCTCGAGTGCCAACGCCATGACGAGCTCGTCATAGCGTGACATCGCCTCGAAAACGGCGCATGATGCAGCGGTCGACATCCCTCCTGTCAGGATTGCTCCCTGGACAGCCTGTCGCGTGGCGGTCAGTTCTGCGAGGACTGCAGATTGGCCGGCAGCAACGATCGACGTTGCGCGACAGGTTTCGGGGACGGCGGCGGCGACTGCCCGCGTTGGCCCATGACGGGCGGCGCGTTCGGCGGCCTTGGCGGTGGCCATGGCCTTCGCAACGGCGGCGGTGACGACGGACGTCAGCGGTCCGTCCTCTTCGTCAGCGGTGGCAGCATCTCTGCACGCGGCGCGGGCGGCGGCGGCGGCGGCGGCAGCGGGTGACGTAGGTACGTCGTCATCGTCATCCTCAACGATGACAGCTGCGTCATCAGCGCTGGGCGGGGCCAGTTGCAGTCGCAACGGTGGTACAGCGGCGGCGGGGGAGCGGGGGACAGCGAACGGCTGTTCAGCTGGGGCGGCGGGCTGCAAATCAGCCTGCAGCGACGCAGGCTGAGATCCCGGTGGTGATGCGGGCAGCGGCGGCAGGCCCTCGCCTGCACCACGCGCCAACTTCTTGGCCTTCGACTTAGGCCGCGGCTTCCTCCTCTTGCTGCCGGCATCGCTAGTGCCGCAGCTGCTGACGTCACTGCTGACGTCCATGGACGAATCCATGACGGTTCTCCTTCTCGCTTGCACACTCTCTTCAGACGACGCTCTCGGAAAACGACGAATAGATGGCGTACTTCCGGTTGGCGAAAAAGCTGTCGCTGGGTGGCGCTGCGCACTTAGCAGATACACAAACCGGCGTGGTTTGTGTACGCACTAAGGCTGTTACTCACAGCGAGGTGGCGTTGCACTATGTAGTGCAAAAGCTGCACGTGTGGGGGCGCTGTTTTGTTTACGCAAATAATTTGCGTAAACAAATATGCGTGTGAAGCAGACGACGAAAAAACGCCGCTACTTACACAAACACTGTGTACACAAGTGACACGTGTCACTTGTTTGTCACAAAACGCGTAAACAAGTTACCGCTTGTACAAAAACAATACACACTGCGCGCCAGATGTTGTTTACTCCAACTCGAGTAAACCAGTTCCCGTTAATCGAAATCGAAAAACAAAGTACCGTAAGCGACAATTAAATTTGACTGCGAAAAATGCACACACAATTTAAATTTGTCCGCGGCGGCGAAAACACGTCTGCTCAGCACTACTGTTGAACGACGAATTGTAGATAGGGACACACACATGGTCACGGATCTCTCCGTAGTTTATTTAACGTGGGATGTACCTATAGTATGGTTTAAACCCACGGATGTCTAATGCCGAAGCATACATCAACGGATTTGGATTTTGTGCCAAATCAGCATCCTTGCATAGCATATTGCTAGCAAGTTCCTTTTGAAGTTGTGTTGAGCTAGGGTCACAAACTTCGTCCGGGTGAGGACCGGCATGCATCTAAACACACCTTCTGTTTTCTGGATAACAGCATCCTAGCTGAGCTCAGATAACTGAGCAAACACAGCTAACCCGCCAAGTTAATAAACTTTACCCGCATTTGGGTGTTAAACCACAGCCACTACGATGTCTCCCATCAAGGGGCCATCCCATTGATGGTTGGCCTGGCTCTGCGAACCAGGCTGGGCATCAACCATCCCCGTAGTACCCTTATACCTTGGGTGAGGTTTCGTAGCCGAAACTACTACCAATCTCGAGTCCCGAAGCGACTGACTAGGTTGGTGACCTAAGCCTAGATAACTAGACTCCATTTGCGCCCTGTTCGTTAGCTACATAACCGAAGTTATGCATTGCCCATCTAACACCAACTTGGAGGTGAACATAGACGACTTAACCACGATTACCCAAGATCGGGTTTCCCCCTCCCCTTTACTTGGCTGTGGTTTCGCTAGATGTAGATAGGGACACACACATGTGCTCGGATCTCTCCGAAGTTTATTTAACGTGGGATGTACCACAATGTGGTTTAAACCCACGGTGCTCAAATATGCATACAGTGCGCATAAGCGCACTAGTACACACATTGCACAGTGAGCCTGGAACAATGCGCCAGCTAACGCCCCTTTGAAAACTGCTGAAAAATACAGCAGAGTCCATCGGTACCAAATTAATTGCATGCTTGTCGGGCATGCAATACCCCTTGGTGAGGGGCGAGGTTCATCTAAAAACCTCTGCTGATCTTGGGTCACAGCACCCGGTTGAAACGCAACTCCACGCCGAGATTTGCATCTCTACCCGCGACTTGGGTTACCACAACCACCACGATACTCCCACAAGGGGGCCTACCGCTCGGTCAGGACAGGACTGCAAGCAGTCCTGTGGGCTCCTGACCTCCCGTGGTACCAATTTGGGGCTTGGTCAACCCACCTCTTCAGTCCCGACAGACTCGGATGAGGCCACCTGGTGCCAGTTTTGACTCAACAGCCCGGGACTGGCAACCCATACACTCACCGCCTATTGTGGTACGGCTCTCCTCCTACATCTGTCAAAGATGGCACGCGCCAACACGTCCAGTCTTCTACGTCTCAGGGGGGTTTCCATCGCTGCCGTCACACGCCAAACGCCGTCAGTCATGCGGATGCCAAGTCCATCGAGGTCTCGCAAATCTGCATAGAGGGGGCAGTCACACAGCACGTGAAGCCAGTCTTCGCTATCAGCACCGCATGAGCATGCGGGCGATTCGCTGAGACTCATTCTATACAGAAATGCGTTAAGCGATCCGTGGCCCGTCAGCAAGAAGCTGGCACGCATCGAAAAACCGAAGTCTCTCGAGCTATAGACGAACCTGACGTCGGGGAGATATCGGTGAGTAACCCGGCCCGGGCTCTCACTATCGTCCCACCGCGATTGCCACTCGCGCATCACTTGTTCGTCTAGCCGTGCCAGTTTCTGCTTCCAGCTCAGATTTGCCAGATCTTCGCCGTACAGCCAATCGCTTTCCTCCAGCGGGTAGTCACGCTTGAGTTTGAATCTGATTGCCAATTTCTTGGCAACCAGGTCAAACGGGGGAGCTCCAGCAAGAACCTGCAGTGCCACAGTGGACACTGTTCGGCATACCGGTAGGCATCCAAGCAGGACGAGCCTTTGGCATGACAAGAGTCGCTTGCGCGCGACAACTTGTTTCGACGTAACGCCGTACCAAACCGAGGCACCAAACAGAGCACAAGGCTCCATGAGTCCGGCATATATGGTCCGCTTGTCGCGAGGACTGAGACCCCAGTCGACTCGCAGTACGCGTGCCAAAGCACTTACGACTCCAGTCAGCTGATCGCGTAAGCACGCGATGTGCGGGAGAAAACTCAACCGCTCGCCGACTGTGATGCCAAGGTACCGATATTTGTCAACGTACCGTAGACTTGCTCCTGCAAGTTGTACGGTAGGGCGCCTATTTGGTGACAAAAGACCTTTCAGCAACATGACTGCCGTCTTGCTAGTTGACACTGTCACGCAAACTTCGCGTCCCCAAGCGTCTACGATGGACATCAGATGCGTGCCACGTCTTTCCAGATCCGTACGAGCATTGCCCGTAACGAAGAGTAGCAAGTCGTCTGCATACGCGCTGAACGTACACCACGGTTCCAAGCGCTGGAGAAGCGAGTCCATCATCATGTTCCATATGCATGGACCACTGCTGGACCCCTGTGGGCAACCTCGTGTCACCGGAACAGTGACTTCTCCATACCTGCTGACCATACTTGCGCTCCTGCCAGAAAAGTAGCTCTGCCACAAGCTAGTTTCCTGACAGCCGTACTCACGTAGTTTCCGCATAACGGCATCCCATTCGAAATGGTCGAATGCGCCTTTAAAATCGACGAAAATTCCGAGGACATAGTATTCTGGGCAGGTAGCAACTGTGCTCACCACGTGCCTCCAGGCATCTTCCACAGAACGTCCAGGTCGGAATCCAAATTGCCATCTGTGCCCGGTTGGCAGCACATCTTGTAGTCGGGTGACCATGATACCCTCAAGCACTTTGCCAAAGACTGGCAACAGACAGATACCACGATAAGAAGCAGGGTCGCCCCTGTCCTTATCGTGTCCCTTGAGTAACGGAACAACGCGAGGGCGTTTCCACTCGGCGGGGAAGTATCCTGTCTGGAGGCACCTTGTGTACAGGGTTGTCAAGTGCTCGGGTATGGCGCGCCACACTGCCTTGCAAATGGCACCAGTGATGCCGTCTAAGCCAGGAGCGCGTCTGCTGCTCAGACTGGCGACACGGTCATCAACCTCGACAGCAGCAAGCGTCGGTGGGGACATTAGAGCCATATCCGGGACGGCCGCGGGTACTGCGGACTCCGTAACTGGGAAAAAGTTACGGAGGAGTAGCCGCGCACAGTCGTGCCAGGTTACAACTGTGCCGCCATCAGACCGAAGGCATCCAATGTCGGTGCTCTTTTTGCATCCACGGCAAATTCTGTAAATGCGCCCCCATGGGTCACCAGTGTGCTCGTTCACGTAACGCCTCCAATGCTGCTCCTTCGCCGACAGGCTACGGCTTGCAGTAGCGCAATACAAGAAGCTCAGCATCGACGTTGCCACACCGTCGTGCATCCTGGAGCCTACGCCTCAGTCTCCTGACCTCTTGGCGCTTCGAAGATAACTCGGCGGTCCACCAAGCTACCTTCAAACGGGCTCTTGGCGGTCTGCGACCTAGCGCATGATCGCACGCAAAGTGCACCATGCGTCGCAGCGCAGCAGCCTGGTCGTCCAACGGCGTTTCCGCGAAGTCCTCGGGCAGTTCCGCTATCCTTCTTGCCACTACGTCCTCAAACCATCGCCAATCTGCATTTGCGAGATTCCAGGACGGCACAGGAGCGAAGCTCTCAACTGTGCTGGGGGTGTGCGTCACCATAACATTAATAATGTTATGGTCGCTGAGCTCCCACTCGTCCACTCTCCAGTCATATGCGGCCCACATAGACGCTGCGTGATTGACGATGGTTACGTCGATATCACTCTGGCCTCGGCGATTATCAAACGTGTACGACTCACTGAACTGATAAAGCACGCCGGCTCTATTCAGCAGGATCCAATCAGACAGCAGCTCACCCCGGGCATGGTTCGTGTGCCTCCGAGCGAACTCGGAAAGCTTACTAAACCAAGTGGGGGATACTGCACTCGCGTCGAGTCCAAGGATGACGGGCGTGCTGCTAGCCAGTAGCAGAACCGCATCCATGTACATGAGGTACGGTTCGATGTTGGCTTCGAATTGGCAGTATACGGAGCTCAGGAAGATTGAGCCAAATCTTCCAGTGACACTCACGCATACGCCAAATTCCGTGGCAAGTGACAGCATACAGATGGCATCTGGGTCGTCGATGATGACTGCTGCTTTCCCTCGTCGGTCGGAGAACACACGCATCTCGGCTGGGAAGCCTGTGATCCGACCCGCCAGGTCAACGTAGGGTTCCTGGACGAGTGCGAACAGATGGCCAGAGTCACGCATGCGGACTCCGAGCTCGATGGCAGCAGCTCGGCCTCGACCACAATTCGCTTGGGCGAAACTAAACATATTAATGTCTAGCTTGCACCCTCGCTAGCACGGCAGCGTAGATGGGACAAGCGCCACTGAGCATGTGATGCCCAGATGGCTGTCCACGGAAGCGGCAGTTCCGGCAGTCCACCGGGTGCACGCACTTCGCCGAATTGTGGCCGGTCTGTCCGCACTGTCGGCAGACAGTCTCCTTCAGGCGGCAATCAGCAACTTTGTGGTCGAATCCCACGCAGCGATGACAAGCATAAGTCCTGATATGCGAGCGGGTTCTGTATGAGAACCATTTCACATACACTCTGGCGCCATCAAGAATGCTGTGGGCTTTCTCGCTTACCTCCAGCGTTACATTAACAGTAGCGCCATCAGCCACCGACCATGCCTTGGTCTCCAAGTGGACGGACTTCTTGAAATCAGCTTGCGTCATCGAGTTCTCAAAGTTGTTGACGAACAGCTCCTTCATGAAATCTTCCGGCGTTATGGCGGTATCCACGTCGTGCACCATGATGCGCGGCATCAGCTCCTTGCTGGGCTGGACATCGAGGCCTGCCACATGCTCAGTGGCGCTAGCAGCGACGCGCTTCATTTCGCTCTCCGAAGGTGTGCGGATGACCGCACCGCCCCGGCGCAACTCGCGTACAGTGTGTACGCGCACGCCAAGGGTCGGCACGACCTCAGTACGCACCTTGTTGGCGACTTCGGCGCTGCTGAGGCCAGGCGTCTTACTGCTGACTGCGACGGGGGCATTAGGCGCCGGCAGCCCGGGGTACGCGGCAGCGTACGTGGCGACCGTTCCGGTCGCGCGGGCAGCAGCTGGAGCAGCAGGAGGCGGCATCTTCGCGCTGGCGATGGTCTCCAGTCGAACATTGTCTAGCGCAAGCGCCATGACAAGCTCGTCGTATCGAGCCATCGCTTGGAACACGGCCAATGCAGCGTCGTTTGGCAGCATGCCAGCCAAGACGGCGCCTTGGACTGCCTGCCGAGTTGGCCCATGACGGGCGGCGCGTTCGGCGGCTTTGGCGGAAGCCATGGCCTTCTTGACGGCGGCGGTGACGACGGACGTCAACGGCCCATCCTCTTCCTCGGCGGTGAGGGGCTTCATGCGTGCGGTGCGGGCTTCGGCGGCAGCGGACGACGATGGTGTGTCGTCTTCATCGTCATCGTCAGCAATGTTGACGACGGCGGCATCGCCAATGCTGCGAGGAGCCAGCTGCACTTTCAAAGGCGGTACGGTGGCGGTGGCGGCTGGGGTGCGGGGGACGGCAAATGTCTGCTCGGAATCGGCGGCGGTCGTGGGCTGCAAATCAGCCTGCAGCGACGCAGGCTGAGATCCCGGTGGGGATGCGGGCAGCGGCGGCAGGCCTTCGCCTGCTCCACGCGCCAACTTCTTCGCCGACTTTGGCCGCGGCTTTCGTGAGCGCTTGTTGCTGCCGGTATCGCTAGTACCGCAGCTGCTGACGTCACTGCTCTCGGCGACGTCCATGGACGAATCCATGCCGCTCATCCTTCTCACTTGCACACTTACTTCGGCGACGCTCTCGGAAAACGACGGGCAGGTGGCGTACTTCCGGTTGGCGAAAAAGCTGTCGCTGGGAGGCGCTGCGCACTTAGCAGATACACAAACCGGCGTGGTTTGTGTACGCACTAAGGCTGTTACTCACAGCAAGGTGGCGCTGCACAAATAAGTGCAAAAGCTGCACGTGTGAGGGCGCTACACGCAAGTGACAGATGTCACTTGTTATTTTGTTATTTCGCGTAAACACGTTACCGTTTACACTAACAACGCACACAGTGTCCAGATGTTGTTTACTAGAAATGTAGTAAACAAGATACCGTAATCGAATTAATTGACTGCGAAAAAACACACACTCGATTTTAATTCTTCCGCGACGACGAAAAACACGTCCGCTCACTTCAACGGTTTGTTGTCGATTGTAGATAGGGACAGAAATATGTCGAGGTTTAACGTGCGCACCTGCTCAATTGAGCTTAATCACACGGCACTCACATGCATTAGCATAGTGCAATGGATTTGGATTTTGTGCCAAATCAGCATCGTTGCATAGCATATTGCTAGCAACTACCTTTTGAAGTTGTGTTGAGCTAGGGTCGCAAGCTTCATCCGGGTGGGACCGGCATGCATCTAAACACACCTTCTGTTTTCTGGATAAGAGCATCCTAGCTGAGCTCAGATAACTGAGCAAACGCAGCTAACCCGCCAAGTTAATAAACTTTACCCGCATTTGGGTGTTAAACCACAGCCACTACGATGTCTCCCATCAAGGGGCCATCCCATTGATGGTTGGCCTGGCTCTGAGAACCAGGCTGGGCATCAACCATCCCCGTAGTACCCTTATACCTTGGGTGAGGTTTCGTAGCCGAAACTACTACCAATCTCGAGTCCCGAAGCGACTGACTAGGTTGGTGACCTAAGCCTACATAACTAGACTCCATTTGCGCCTTGTTCGTTAGCTACATAACCGAAGTTATGCATTGCCCATCTAACGCCAACGAGGAGGAGAACATAGACGACTTTACACGGTTACCCAAGATCAGTTTGGGGTTTCCCCCTCCCCTTTGCTTGGTGGTGATTCGCTAGATGTAGATAGGGACATGTAAGTCGAAGGGGTTTTACGTGAGCACCTGCCAAAATTTGGCCTAATCTCACGGTGCTCAAATGACTAGCATAGCACTGGATTGTTAAACGTCAATCAGCGTTCTCTGTAGACATGCGCTGCAGGTACCAAAACGAAGCTATGTTGCTTGGACATAGCTTCCTCCTTGGTGGGGAGCCGAGGCCTATCTAATACCTCTGCCGGTCTCTGGGTCGCGGCACCCGGTTGTAGGGCAACTCCACCGCGAGCACAAGGCTCTACCCGCATTTGGGTGTTAAACCACAGCCACCACGATGCTCCCACAAGGGGGCCTACCCGACGGTCAGGACAGGACTGCAATGAAGCAGCCCTGTGGGCTCCTGACCTCCCGTGGTACCAGAATATGCATACATATACGGAGCCACGCGCCTGCACGTATCTTCATACGCACATGCCCGCGCTCAACATATACATACACACAGCCTCTGGTCAGGCCTCGTACAAAAGTACTACCAATTTGAACTCCAAACAGTTCTGGGGTTGGTGGCCCCACAGCAATTTCGCCAGATAGTAAATGACATGAAAGTCACCAGGGTTTAACGTAAGCGCCCGTGAAGGGCAGTCTCACGGTGCCAAGCACAGGATTGATAAACGTCAATCAACGTCCCCACAGGCATACGCCCGCAGGTACCAATTCGAAGTTATGTTTGTTTGGTCATACACATCCTCCTTGGTTGGGAGCCGAGGCCTATCTGAAACCTCTGCCGATCTCTGGGTCACGGCACCCGGTTGTAATGGACAACTCCACCCCGAGCTCTAAGCTCTACCCGCATTTGGGTATTTAAAATTGCTGTCCCATGTTAGCCCACAAGGAGCCACATGGTACCAGAATATGCATACATACACGGAGCCACGCGCCTGCACGTATCTTCATACGCACATGCCCGCGCTCAACATATACACATACACAGCCTCTGGTCAGGCCTCGTACAAAAGTACTACCAATTTGAACTCCAAACAGTTCCGGCTTGGTGACCAAAGGGGAGGGGAGGGTGGGTAAGGAAAAGGTAGTGGGGAAAGGGACAGTTGAACACAGCTGTATGGAATAGTATGAGCGTAGGTAAAACCTACACTCAGGTGGCACAGTATACACCATGTTCATGGCATGGCTTTCTCACTGTTAAGAGCGAGACCTATTCCTGTCTCTTCCGAAAAGACGGCATTAATATTTTTAACCGATATACGGCCAGCATGTGTCCCCAACGCTAGCACAAGGGTAGGGGGTTGAGACCGCCCCTATTTCTCCCAGGCGCCCGTGGTACCAGAAAACACCTCTGGTCAGGTTTCGTACCCGAGGTACTACCAGTGAAGCTCCATGAAGCTTGAGGACTGGTTGCCCCTTGAACGCGAAGTTCAACACACAGATTCACACAGTTCATTCATACCCCCCAGTCACACACACATTCACACCGCCTCTTCAATGCACTATCAGACGACGCCTGGAAAACACAGCTCTCGCAAACACATTCAGCCTATTCACCCTAATACTGGTGGAGAGTGCTTGACTAACGTCAAAACCCCCACCATCTAACACAATCACACCGAAGCCATTCAGATCTCTAAGATCTGCATACAGCGGACACTCGTAAAGAACATGCAACCACGTCTCACTGCTCGAACCACAGGGGCATTCCGGACTGTCATTGAGGTTTCTTGTACACAAAAATGTGTTCAAAGAACCATGACCAGTCAACAGAAATCCAAGACTAAGGTTGAAACCAAAGTCTGGCCGTTTGGCAGCAAATGTGACGTCACGAATGAACTCATGAGTGACACGCCCTTTCTCACTTGCATCCCATCTGACTTGCCAGTCAGACAGAACGCACTCATTCAGTAAGCGTTTACGTTCATTCCACCCTAAACTCTCCACATCCCTATCAAATAGCCATTCATCCTGCAGCAAAGGCAGCCGTCTCTTGATCTTAAAGTCAATGGCACGACGCCTGACCCACCAAGCAAAACTTGCAAAGCCTCCGTCGAGACAGTGCGACAAACAGCCATACAACCAAGTATTATCACACGCTGACACGACAAAACATTCTTCCTGCCAACAACAGACATAGCCGTCCCATACCATACCGACGTTCCATATGCTGCGCAAGCAGCAAATAGACCGTGATAAATGATACGGACAGCACGCCTGCTGAGGCCCCATTCACTACGCAAAATTCGACGCACCTGACCAACCACACCAAGCAAACGCTCCTTGAGACGGGCAAAGTGAGGAGTGAAACACATCCTCTCGCCCATTGAAATACCAAGGTACTTAACCTCCTTGACATATTTCAACCGAACATTGTTCATCGTGACAATCGGACTTCGATCGGACAACTTGCCTTTCAGCAACATTGTCACGGTCTTGTCCATTGCCACGCTGACTCCAACACCATTGCCCCAATCGGACACGATGCTAAGACATGATTCTGCCTTCAGTTCGATCCCACGACGCGATGGCGCCTCAATCAAAATGAGCAAGTCATCAGCATACGCACAACACTTGCATTCAACTTCGAGCGCACGCAACAGAGAGTCCATCATCAGGTTCCAAATAAATGGACCACAGATGGAGCCCTGAGGGCAGCCACGAACCACATCAATACACACACTTTCATTCAAACCATTCACACATGCACGTCTGTGCGAAAAATAGCTCTTCCAGAGAGCCATTTCTCGACAGCCCCATTCACTCAACCTCATTAACACCCTTTCCCAGCTTAGGTAGTCGAATGCACCTTTGAAATCTACAAAGATGCCCAACACATACTTACAATCACTCGAACTTACACATTCACTCACATATCTCCACGCATCCTCCACACATTTTCCTCTAGTAAAGGCAAACTGTCTCGGTGACAGTTGCCCAGACACACATTCCTGAAGCCTTTCTACCAGAATCCTTTCCAGCACTTTGCCAAGTGCTGGAAGGAGGCTGATGCCCCGATATGATCTAGGATTGCTCCTGTCCCTATCAGGCGACTTCAAGAACACAACCATTTTTGCACACTTCCACTCACGGGGAAAATACCCCTCACTCACACACTTACTGAACAAAACATTCAAATAGTCTGGAATGGCAATCCAGATACTTTTGCACATCTCACCGGTAAATCCATCCAGGCCAGGAGACTTCTTTGACTTAAGCATCTGAAAGGCCAGTTCCAGCTCATCCAACCGGAGCGGAACAGTTGGAAGATCAACACTAGGTGGATGATCCAACTGCTCCGCTCGCGGAAAGAACTCATTCAACAGAACATTCATACAGTCATACCATGTAGTCAACTGATTGTCGGCTACACGTAGACTACTCACATCCGTCACCCTACCATTTCTTCTACATATTCTGTAAACATGACCCCAAGGATCATGTTTATTACGCTCAACAAACGCTCTCCATTCATCTTCTTTCACTCTTACAAGCAATAACTTGTACTCTTTCAAACATCGACTATACTCCAGCCTAAGCTGGGCGACATTTTCAGCGCCAGCATTTCTGCCCCTTTGGAATCTCTTCCGCAGGTGGCGGCAATGCCGACGCTTCGCACTCAATTCATGCGTCCACCATCTAACACGCTTGAGGTTTGCCTTGCGGCATCTTTCAAACATGTTATCATTCACCTGCGTCATCCATCTATTCACACACGTAACTTGCTCATCAACATTCATAGTGCGGAATGTATCCAAGGACACATCCACAGCTTCACTCACAAACACTCCATACTGGAGCCAATTCACACCACAGGTGCGCCAGCAAATTCCCCTTATACGGTCACGCTGCTGTTCGGGGGTAAATGTTACCACAACCTCGATGAGATTGTGGTCGCTTATCCCCAACCCGCCCCTTATCTGCCATACAAAACCAAACATTCGCATTGCTGCCTCATTCGCAAAAGTAACATCAATGTCGCTTCTGCCCATTGGGCCATCGAATGTGTGCCACTCACTGGGTACATTCACCACCTGAACATCCCGAGACACGGCCCACTCAGCCAGCATCACGCCACGATCATGGTTCAAGTATCCAGACGAGTGTCTGGACACTTTGCTGAACCATAACGGGGACGATGCATTCGCGTCAATACCAAGGATGACAGGTTGGCTACTCACCAGTAGTAGCACCGCATCCAAGTACGAAATGTACGGCTCCAATGGCTCACCGAAACGACAATACACACTCACAACAAAAATCCTATCAAAACTACCCCCCAGGCTGACACAAACACCAAAGTCAGTAGAATTCACCAAGGTGGACTCAATACTGACATCATTCACAACTACAGCAGCATTTGCCCTGCTATCAGGAAATACCCGCACCCCTGCGGGCAATCCCCTTACACAACCATTGGTTGCGTAGGGTTCCTGAAGCAGGGAAATGCTGCTGCCACTTTCTTACATTATTTGACCCACATCACACATAGCTGCGTACGACCTCTGACAATTCAGCTGAAGAAGCTTGAAGGCTGACATTATTAATGTCTAGCCTTCGCCCGGGCAACAATGGCGCTGTACACCGGGCATGCCGGAGACATCATAAGATGCTCCGAAGGCTTGCCCTTAAACGCACAGTTGCGACAGTTCAGTGCATTGCTGCACTGAGCCACGCGATGGCCATTTTGCCCGCAACGACGGCAGACATCATCCTTTGCCCTACACTCAGCGACTCTATGATCGAATCCCAAGCAGCGGAAGCAACCCATAACCGGATCGAAACTCCTCACGCGGAACGAAAACCACTTGATGTAGCAGCGACCAATATCCAAGAGTATGGCCATGGCAGAGCCAGACCCCTCAAGGACAACGTTCACCGCTGCATCAGCGCTCACCGTCCACGGACGACTGACGATCTTCACTGTCTTACGGAAGACATCTAGGCTCATCCGCTCCTTGAAATTCATCTCATAGAGATCCCCCATAAACTCGTCTGGTGAAATCTGCGCTTGGACCCCTTGGACGACAACTTTAGGACCAAGCCTATCGTTGACCGACACCTCGAGACCCACTTCACTGAACTTCGCGTTCGATGCAATTTTTCCCCGCTCAGCTACGGACGGGGTGCGTATTATCGCGCCGCCGCCACGTATAGGCTTCACCTCGTGAACGCGTACTCCAAGCGAAGGGCCGACCTCCTTAACCACCTGTTCGACCACGTCCTTCGACGTTTTTTCCGCATTTTTGCTGCGGACAACAAGTGACCAGGTCTCAACTGGTCTCGGCATCGGCTCAGGAGGCGACACATTCGTCTTCGGCGCAGCAACGCTCGGCACGCTCACCGGCGGGCGGACGGCCTTTATGGCAGCACTGAAGTCGCGAGCAGCATCTAGCCGTCCTTTTAGGCGCTCATTCTCAGCGATCAGAGACATCAACATACTCTCATACTGACTGGTGTACTCTAAGAGGCAGCGCGCCACACCAGTCGACACGCCACTGCCTTCTTCGAAGACGCACTTCATCACCCTCGAAGTGATCGCCTTCATTTCATCTACGGCGGTCACCCCCTTGCGCCTAGCGCTAGAGAGACCAGCCGCCCGAGCAACAGGCTTGACAGCCTGTGGTACCACAAACCCACCAGCAACCTCCTTCTTGTTCAAGGCAGTTTCAGAAACTGCCTTCCCCATCCCCGACGCAGCCAAAAACGTCGCCGATGACGACGCTGCCGCCAAAGTGCTGGCAACAGAAGATACCACCGAAGTGACACTTCCAACGTCGCCAGCCTTCGACAACGTTTCGATAAGTGCTTTTGCACTTACCGCCTCCCGATTTCTCTTCCTGTTGTCCAACGACAACATCGACGACTCAGATGTCACCGAAGCAACATCATCCGACGAAGACATCCCCTCGTCACTCGTCTGGCCACCAATGCCAGCCACACGCTTCTTCTTGGGTTTCCCCATCAAACCAACAACTCAAAAGTTTACCGCAAGTTTAACAAGTAAACAAGCTAATAAAACTCGCAAGCAAAAAAGAACCGTTCACTTATAGCAACAAAATCTATTGTAAGCACAATAGAATGTGACGCACAAAAGAGAACGCAAAAGAAAAAAGTGCTGAGTCACGCCAGATGTTGTTTACAACTTGTGTGACAACAACAACAACAACGCACTTGATATACGGTAAACCGTTAATGCAAGCAGAAAAATACTTCGAAATAATAAAATAAATTTATTATCACGCAGCGAAAACACGTCTGAACACTTCGAGAGCTGAACAGCGAATGTAGGTAGATAGGGACACACACATGGTCACGGATCTCTCCGTAGTTTATTTAACGTGGGATGTACCACAATGTGGTTTAAACCCACGGATGTCTAATGCCGAAGCATACATCAACGGATTTGGATTTTGTGCCAAATCAGCATCCTTGCATAGCATATTGCTAGCAAGTTCCTTTTGAAGTTGTGTTGAGCTAGGGTCACAAACTTCGTCCGGGTGAGGACCGGCATGCATCTAAACACACCTTCTGTTTTCTGGATAACAGCATCCTAGCTGAGCTCAGATAACTGAGCAAACGCAGCTAACCCGCCAAGTTAATAAACTTTACCCGCATTTGGGTGTTAAACCACAGCCACTACGATGTCTCCCATCAAGGGGCCATCCCATTGATGGTTGGCCTGGCTCTGCGAACCAGGCTGGGCATCAACCATCCCCGTAGTACCCTTATACCTTGGGTGAGGTTTCGTAGCCGAAACTACTACCAATCTCGAGTCCCGAAGCGACTGACTAGGTTGGTGACCTAAGCCTAGATAACTAGACTCCATTTGCGCCCTGTTCGTTAGCTACATAACCGAAGTTATGCATTGCCCATCTAACGCCAACGAGGAGGAGAACATAGACGACTTTACACGGTTACCCAAGATCAGTTTGGGGTTTCCCCCTCCCCTTTGCTTGGTGGTGATTCGTTAGATAGGTAGATAGGGACACACACACATGGTCACGGATCTCTCCGTAGTTTATTTAACGTGGGATGTACCACAATGTGGTTTAAACCCACGGATGTCTAATGCCGAAGCATACATCAACGGATTTGGATTTTGTGCCAAATCAGCATCCTTGCATAGCATATTGCTAGCAAGTTCCTTTTGAAGTTGTGTTGAGCTAGGGTCACAAACTTCGTCCGGGTGAGGACCGGCATGCATCTAAACACACCTTCTGTTTTCTGGATAACAGCATCCTAGCTGAGCTCAGATAACTGAGCAAACGCAGCTAACCCGCCAAGTTAATAAACTTTACCCGCATTTGGGTGTTAAACCACAGCCACTACGATGTCTCCCATCAAGGGGCCATCCCATTGATGGTTGGCCTGGCTCTGCGAACCAGGCTGGGCATCAACCATCCCCGTAGTACCCTTATACCTTGGGTGAGGTTTCGTAGCCGAAACTACTACCAATCTCGAGTCCCGAAGCGACTGACTAGGTTGGTGACCTAAGCCTAGATAACTAGACTCCATTTGCGCCCTGTTCGTTAGCTACATAACCGAAGTTATGCATTGCCCATCTAACGCCAACGAGGAGGAGAACATAGACGACTTTACACGGTTACCCAAGATCAGTTTGGGGTTTCCCCCTCCCCTTTGCTTGGTGGTGATTCGTTAGATAGGTAGATAGGGACAGTAGGAATCTCGTTAATCCATTCATGCGCGTCACTAATTAGATGACGAGGCATTTGGCTACCTTAAGAGAGTCATAGTTACTCCCGCCGTTGACCCGCGCTTACTTGAATTTCTTCACTTTGACATTCAGAGCACTGGGCAGAAATCACATTGTTTAATAAAACCAAGTACACCTTTGGATTTGTTTACCGAAAGGGAAATGTGAGAAGCAAAATTAAGTTTTGGGTCCATCAAAACACCTAGGTCATTGAATTGATTTACACGCTCAAGAATAGAATTATCAATCCTGTATATGCAAGTAAGCATTTTATTCCTATAAAAAGACATAATCTTGCACTTATTGCAGTTTAAAAGTAGATTGTTCACAGAGCACCATTGTGCGAGTGAGTCAAGATCAGACTGAAGTAAACTCTGCTGGATTGTGGAATTTAGAGTTAGACATAGTTTTACGTCATCAGCGTACATCAAGACATTGCAGTATTTGATCACTGTAGGCAAGTCATTAATGAGTATGTTAAAGAGTATGGGCCCCAGATGGCTACCTTGGGGAACACCAGACGATACAAGAATGCTTCTGGAAACTGACGTTTTAAAACGAACTTTTTTTTTTTTTTTTTTTTAACTAACTACAGGCGCAAGACGTTGTGGTAGCGCACTACCCTCAAGTGGACTTGCGACACCAGGTCAGCCTGTTCCGCGACTACAGACAAGTCAACAGTCGCTTTACTACTTACACTACACACAATAAAAAATACTAATAAACTAATTTTTAAACAATTCCTTAAAACTACTACGTTAATTAATTAACATAAACTTCATAAACAAAATTTTTACTTATTTAAATACGTTAGAATAATACGTTTTATTAGGTTAGTAGAGGAGCAGTTCTCAATTAAACTAAAATATCTGTTATAATACCTACATAAAACACGAAACGAGTCATGCTCTAAATATTTCGATCTGCAGGTACTAAGACAGATCGGACTAAAATTTCTAGTTATTCTAGCGGGGACACTGAACTGTATATACGCCAACAATGTAGGGGAGAATATAGAGCCATTTATTAGGTTATGCAAAAACAAAGTACCAAGCATAGTTCTACGACTAGACAATGATGGTAAATTAATAAGCTTCAACCGATTACTATAGGGAGGAAGGTGAACGCAAAGGTCCCAGTGTAGATTCCTAAGTGCAAACAGAAGGAACTGTTTCTGAACAGACTCAATTTGGTTCTTATACTTTTCGCACTGAGGATCCCAAACACACGATGCATATTCCAAAATGGGCCGTACTAAAGAAGTGTAAAGCAATTTAGTTGTGTACGGGTCATTAAATTCTTTGGACCATCTTTTGATGAAACCCAGTACGCCTTTAGCCTTATTAACAGACAGCGAAATATGTGAAACGAAGTGAAGTTTTGGGTCCATCAAAACACCAAGGTCATTGAACTGAGAGATACGTTCAAGGTACAAATTATTCAACTTGTACGAGCAAACAATAAGTTTTTTTCTATAAAATGACATTAGCTTGCATTTATCACTGTTTAACAATAAATTGTTTACAGCACACCATTGTGTGAGAGAGTCAAGATCAGACTGAAGCAGATTCTGCTGATCTATAGAATTAACGGTTAGACATAATTTCACGTCATCAGCATACATTAAAACATGGCAGTGTTTGATCACAGTAGGCAAGTCATTAATAAATATATTAAACAATAAGGGGCCAAGGTGACTACCTTGAGGAACCCCTGAAGTAACAAAAATTCGTCTCGAAACCGATGTTTTAAAAAGAACACATTGTGTTCGAGATTCAAGATACGACGACAGCCAACGGACTAACGATGGTGGAAAACCATAGGTTTCGAGTTTTATTAAAAGCAGAGAGTGACAAACACAATCAAACGCTTTACTGAAATCAGTGTACACAACATCGGTTTGGCAGCCGGACGAGAAATTTCGATTGACAATTGAAGTGAATTCTAATAAGTTAGTTACCGTTGACCGTTTCTTGAGAAAGCCATGCTGAGACAAATTTAGAAGTGATGGCACAAAGTGCTGTAGCTGTTCCGTAATGATCTGTTCAAACAGTTTTGGAATAGCACATAGCTTTGCAATGCCTCTGTAATTCGAGATGTCTACCTTACTGCCTTTTTTATAAAGGCAGAAATGTAAGACTCTTTCCAAATTTTGGGTACAATCGAAGAATTTAACGACATGTTAAAAAGCTTACATAATGGAATAAACAACATCTCGGCACAGTGCTTCAAAACGCACCTAGGAACACTATCTGGACCAGCCGTAAAAGATGGTTTAATTAATATTAAGTGTCTAAGAACAGTTTCATTTTCAATAACCGGCACATTTATATTTATTTATTTATTTATTTATTTATTTCATAACAATGAACTGTTAGACAGTAACTTAAGTTTAGTTGATGATAGTTCTAATTTACAATACTGTTAATTAAAAAATAAGTCTATGTACGTATATGAACACAAACAGAACAATTAATAACAAAATATAGCGTAATTAAAATATGATAATTTAAATAAGGAGAAAAATATAAAACAAAAACTCATATTACATATAGATATGAACACGCAGTGTATTTTAGTCTCCGACCCGGTGGGGGAAATTTATTTGCACCATGCAAGCTATGCCCCTACTCACAGCCATGTGTGGTCAGAGACTTAGATTCCGAAGAGCACCATCAGTCCACCAAGAAACGATTTTCCATGCACCATCAGTCCACCAAGAAATGATTATCCTGGTCAATTATCCACTAAAGGCGTTCAGCTTCCTGTAGATACCGAAGAATCGTTGCGTTAAGTGTTGTGAGAGAGATTTCAGGTGAGAGGACGCGATAAAGATTATTATAAATCATACATAACACGCGAAACGGATCGTGAAGTGCATAGTTAGTTGTACATCTGTGCAAAGTTATTGGGACAAAATATCTTGTATTGCGACGTGGGACGTTGAAATTAATCTGACTAAGTAGGTTTGAAGAATCAATAAAACCAACAACAAGCTTATGAAGAAAAGCAGCCCCTAAAACAATCCTGCGTTGAGAAAGCGAAGGAAGGTCAATGAGAAGGAGCCTGTCTTGGTATGACGGTAACCTGGCGTTAGGGTTCCAGTTGAGGCCTCGAAGCGCAAAAACAAGAAATTGTTTCTGAACTGACTCGATGCGATCCTGATGTTTTTTGTACTGCGGAGACCACACGCAACAACAGTATTCGAGAATGGGACGTTCATTGATTAAGTATGGGTAAGTACCATTTTGGTATGAATAGTCATTATAGGTGCTGTGGAAAAATTCAGCAAAGAGCTCGGATATCGTTGCATCATCTCTTCCTTCCACACCATTGAGTTTCATACATGAAGGAAATGAGTTGGAATTAGACTTGTATTTGATGATATTAAAAAAATTTTTTGGATCACGGTAAATATTGGATTTTAATTTAACTAAATATAAATCATAATTTCTTTTGTTACATAAAGTGAATCTATAGCGAACTTTTGCATAGTTTACATAATCAACAAGAGATCCGGTTCTCTTATATTTTTTAAATAATCTATTTTTTAAGTTCTTTAGACGAGACAATTCTTTTGAAAACCACGGCGGTTTATTTACGTGTGATATTATCTTAACTCTTGGTACGCACAATTTAAGCAGTTTATACATAGTCGCGTTAAAAACTCCACTGCCCTTTCAATGTTGGACGTGTTATGAATGTATGACCAATCAGTGTTAGAAAGCAAATGACCAAGACGTTCAAAATCGGTTTTTCTGAAGCAAAATACACGATTAGGTTTGGAACCAGTAGGATTTTGACGAGGATGTGTTAGTAAGTTTGGTGTAATTGTAAGCTCCAACGTTGGGTGGTAAGAGTCTTCATGTTGTGAAATTGGAAGGGAAGTGATGCACCCTCAATGTTATTTATGAAAACAAGATCTAGAATACGATTCTTAGAATTTTGTATGCTGTTTATTTGGTTAAACGATGATTCAAGTAAAGAATCAATAAAATCGTTACTAGACAAGGGAGTTACTATATTTGAATTGTCAGATGCAATCCAAGAAATATGAGGGAGGTTGAAGTCTCCACAGACCAGCATCATATCTGAGTCCTTAACCAAGTTCGCGAATCAAGATAAGAAGAGACCCAACGGACAAGCAATGGTGGAAAGCCATAAGCCTCCAGTTTGTATATTAACAAGGAATGACAGCTTTACTGAAATCGGTATATACAACTTCAGTTTGGCAACCGATAGAAAAATTTTGGTTAACAATTGAGGTAAACTCCAATAAATTTGTCACCGTTGAACGCTTCTTAAGGAAACCATGTTGAGCCAAGTTTAAAAGTGAAGGCACAAAATGCTGTAATTGATCAGTAATGATCTGCTCAAATAGCTTTGGGATGGCACATAATTTGGCAATACCTCTGTAGTTAGATATTTCTACTTTACTGCCTTTTTTATGAAGTGGTATAATAAATGACTCCTTCCAAACCGCTGGGACTATGGCGTATTTAAGAGACATGTTGAACAGCATGCATAATGGAATATATAACATCTCGGCACAGTGTTTCAAAACGCAACCAGGTATATTATCGGGACCAGCGGTAAACGTGGGTTTTATTAACTTTAAATACTTTAAAACAATGTCATCGTCGATAACAGGCATATTTATATGAGTTCTGTCCCCAATATAAAATGGATATTCAACATCATTATATGAAAAATTATTGTAGGTGCTTTGGAAGAAATCGGCAAAGAGATGGGATATCTCTGCGTCATTACTTCCCTCCACACCATTTAGTTTCATACAAGAGGGGAAGGTTTTAGAATTTAATTTAGATTTTATTAAGTTGAAAAAGTTTTTAGGATCGCGGTGAATATTTAATTTAAGCTTATTGATATAGGTTTTATAATTTTTTTTATTTGTAAAATTAAATTTATAGCGAATTTTTGTGTAATTCGCATAATCAATAAGAGAACCGGTTCTCTTGTATTTTTTGAAAAATCTAGTTTTTAAATTTTTTAAGTGACTCAGTTCTTTCGAAAACCAAGGCGGCTTACTTAAATCATAAACCACATTAATTTTTGGCACGCAAGATTTAAACAAATTGTACATGGTTGCATTAAAAAAGTGTACTGCGTGTTCGATGTCTGTCGAGTTACGAATGACTGACCAGTCAGTGTTGGAAAGCAAGAAACCAAGTCGTTCAAAATCAGTTTTTTTAAAGCAGAAAACACTGTTAGTCTTTGCACCAGGAACACACAAACGGGGGGATGGTAATTTGGTTAATATGAGTGTTAGTTCCAGAGTAGGATGGTAGGGATCTTCGGGGTGAGTTATTGGAGGTACCCTACAGATCGATGCGTTCTCAAAATTGTTTACAAAAATAAGATCTAATAGTCGATCTTTAGAGTTAATTATGCTGTTGAGTTGGTATGAAGGTAAGCTGAGGAGAGAATCGAGAAAATCATTATTTGATGCCGGAAGTACAGCATTTGTGTGATTTAATGGAATCCAAGTAATATGAGGAAGATTAAAGTCTCCAAAAATCATTAAAGTATCTGTGTCTTTCACAAAAGATGAGATGACTTGAAATGCGTGGTGGAATATAGGAACAAGTAAGGTAGACGTTATGCTTCATCAACGAAACTTTCACGCAAATCAGTTCAATGTCAGCGATACCATCCACCATAATTTGTTCCGAAGTATATCGACCAGCGACAGCGATTAAAACACCACCACCAATTCTGCTAATGCGGTCTTTACGAAAAGTCTGAAAGTTATCAGAGAACAATTCCGAGTTCGAGATCTCAGGACGAAGCCATGTTTCAACGAATATTACAACGTCAGAGGTATTTGAAAAGCTATTTAAATATAGGGAAGTAAGCTTCGAATTCAAGCCTCTAACGTTTTGGAAGTTTAAAATAAACGATGATGAAAGAGTGGGTG
Organism: Phortica okadai; assembly: GCA_034638295.1. Taxonomy (NCBI): domain Eukaryota; kingdom Metazoa; phylum Arthropoda; class Insecta; order Diptera; family Drosophilidae; genus Phortica; species Phortica okadai. Next base: position 32,464,285 of record CM067848.1, on the reverse strand, counting down.
AAGTAATTAGTTTTTTGAACCAGACGGTTCATTAACAGCTTCTTTATTGGCACGAGGCTTAAACTTAAATTCGTGCACAATACACCCATCAGGCTAAAAATGAAAATGAAATGAACATCAGGAACAGAGATCTTAAAAGATGAAATAGACCTAGCTTGTCTTAATTTAAATTTTGATACGAACAAATTTGACACTGATGGCATTTTTGAGTTAATAAAATGCTTAATGTCTGTTTCAGAAGTATCGACAGCTAGTCTTGAAACAAAAACAAATTTTTTATTGGTCGTAGGAGGGACTACAACAAGTTGCTTCGGTTGCTCAGGTTGAGCTGGTACATTTTCCAAAACATGGTCAGGAGAGTCTGTTTTGGAAGTTGTATTGACAACGGTCGCAGATTTGGCAACGGTAGCGTAAGAAATCTGAGGCGTTAGATCGATAATTGAAAATTCGGTGATGGAAGCGGAGAGAAGAAGTCTGTATTCTCATCTGGAGGAGCCAGTGTTGAAATACTTGGAATATTTAATGCAGGAAGGAATTTTTTCCGTTTAGGTGATAGCTCAACAGGTTTAAAAACAGAAAAGGTGTCGTCAAAGGAATGAAATTTACTGTTGAGACGCTGAAAATCTTTTGAAAGATCAGAATATGCATCTTTCATTTGAGATATCCACTTCCTTAGCTCGATCTCATTTAGCCGACATTTTGGACTACACCAATGAAGACCATTATTTTTTTGTAAGAAGTCGCCAACGCGACCAGTAAGCTCAGCACATTTAAGGTGGGCAGTGTCTTGGCATAGCCAACATGCAACTGACTGGGCGGTATCACCCTTTATAGAACAGTTTGGTAAACAACAGACCATACTGAAAACTAATATGCACAACAGATTTTGAGAAGCGCACCAAAAGTGTTAAAATAGCAAAGAGTAAAAAAAGAGCAAGAATTAAAATTAACTCGTTAAACTGATTTCTCTTGAAAGAAAGATCACAAGTGTTTACAAAAACAAATTACGCACAAGCAGGAACGAAACACAGTGAAATGACAAAATAATCAAAAATCTCTCACCAGATGTTTATTTGTTCACATAAAATTACACAAACAAAACACACGAGAATTATTTAAAATGCACAAAACGTTGTTAATTTTATTTAAGCACAAACGCAAAAAATATTATTATAGTGCCGGAATACTATATTACAATTTAAATCAAATTTTAAGTTTTTCTAAACAAAAATTAACGAGAAAATTAAATGAATAGACAGAGCAATTTTGCATGCGACCAAAATACACCGAACACATCTATCACAGTCATCACAGCTTCGGTTTCACGTATAAACGATGACAATGCATACGAGCTGTCTCCTCTGAACTCGTGGATTGACTGTGCGTCTTTTATTTGTTCGCTGAGCGACAATTGCAACGACATCTTTAAATTGCAATTTGATGTTAATTTTACTTTTTAACTATTTTATTTATGTTGATTTTTTATTAGTATACCCTGTACACACACTGTGTATCAGGGTATATTAAGTTTGTTTGAGACTGTTTGTATGTAACGCATAGAAGGAGGGGAGGGGAACCCTATAAATTATATATATTCTTGATCAGGATGACAAGACGAATTGATATTGCCCTGTCTGTCCGTCCGTCCGTCCGTCCGTCCGTCCGTCCTCACCAATGGTTCTCGAAAACTATAAGAGCTAGAGACTTGAAATTTGGTGGATAGACTCGTGAGGTCAAACGCTAGATCAAGTTTGAAGGATTTTTTGCCACGCCCACTCCTTCCCGCCCATCGAGCACCACCCATTTTTTCAAAAGGCTGTAGCTCGAAAACCTGATGAGTTAGAAACATGAAAATGAGTATGTAGACTCTACAAAACTGCATACCACATTTTTCCCCCTCCCCTTCGTTTCCCCTCAAAAAGTTGTTTTCTTAAAATTGCTGTATCTCCTAAACTATAATAGATACAATGCAAACTCAGTAAACATACCTTTTTAAAACTGCATACCACAAACTTTCGCACTTTTTTACGCTGTGTGACAACGCAAAGACAAACAAGTTGAAATTTGGCATAAATTGCGCTTTGAACACTGCTTTATCCTATTTGTAACAAAAACCGTACTTAACTCTGCGAAAACTATTAAAGCTAGAGACTTGAAATTTGGAAGACAGTCTCGTGTGGTCGAACACTAGATGAAGTTTGAAGGAATTTTTGCAACGCCCATTCCTTCCCGCCCATCGAGCACAACAAAAGGTCATTTTTTTTTATACCCTGTACCTTATGGTACAAGGGTATATTAGTTTTGTGCGCATCGACAATGTATGTAACACCTTAAAGGAGACATCTCCGACTATACAAAGTATATATATTCTTGATCAGTATCGAAAGAGAAGTCGATTTAGCCATGTCCGTCTGTCCGTCTGTCCGTCTGTATGAACGCGTCGATCTCGGAAACTATAATAGATAGGACCAAAAGCTCTTCGCAGTTCGATTCTGTTATTCCTTCAGCAGATCAAGTTTATTTTGTTTCCCCCTTTTTGGACTTAGTTTAGGGGTGAGGGGCAAATGACTGGAGCAACCTCGGGAAAAAACTTACAAAAGTCGTATTTTCTGGGTTGTCTTTTGAGATAGGAACACCAAATTTGGTGTGTATATAGCTGACTCAACCCCCAAGAGGATAGAATAAAAAAATGGGCGTGGCCACGCCCCCAATATAGTAAAAATTTGAAACACTTATATTTCAAGAACCATAAAACCTACAACAATGAAATTTTGCATATATGCTATTGGAATTGAATATAATGTGATTCAATTACAAAATGGGCGTTGCCACGCCCACAAATAGAAAAACGTTGTATCTCTGGAACCAATTGGTCTAAAAGTGTAAAAAAGGGTATGTGTGATATTAAATGAAAATGAAATCTATTTTGATGAAAAAGTGGGCGTGGCCACGCCTTCAAACAGTCGTTACTAATTGAAGGTACAGGGTATGTCGGAGTCGATTACTGTCGACTCCAATCCTTACTGGTTTTTCTTAAAATTGCTGTGTCTTCTAAAGTATAAAGAATACAATGCTGAAATTTGGTATGCAAACTCAGGTAACATACCTTTTTAAAACTGCGTACAACAAACTACTACTACTACTACTCAACTATACCGCCCTTACTGGTTATACCCTGTACCTTATGGTACAAGGGTATCTTATTATACCCTGTACCTTATGGTACAAGGGTATATTAGTTTTGTGCACGTCGACAATGTATGTAACACCTTAAAGGAGACATCTCCGACTATACAAAGTATATATATTCTTGATCAGAATCGAAAGAGAAGTCGATTTAGCCATGTCCGTCTGTCCGTCCGTCCGTCTGTCCGTCCGTCTGTATGAACGCGTCGGTCTCGGAAACTATAATAGATAGGACCAAAAGCTCTTCGAAGTTAGATTCTGTGATTCATTACGCAGATCAAGTTTATTTCCCCCCCCCCCCTTTTTGAGTTAGTTTAGGGGTGAGGGGCAAATAATTGAAGCAACCTCGCGAAAAAACTTACAAAAGTCGTTTTATCTCGGTTGTCTTTTAAGATAGGAACACCAAATTTGGAGTGTATATAGCTGACTCAAACCCCAAGAAGATAGAATAAAAAAATGGGCGTGGCCACGCCCCTATATAGTGAAAATTTTAAACGCTTATATCTTAAGAACCATAAAAGCTACAAGAAGGAACTTTGCAAGTATGCTATTGGGATGGAGTATATTAAGATTCAATTGTGAAATGGGCGTGACCACGCCCACATATAGCCATGGTAGAATGCCGTTATATCTCTTGAACGAATTGGTCTCAAAGAGTAAAAATTGGTATATATGGAATTGAATGAAAATGAAATCTGTTTCGATTAAAAAGTGGGCGGGGCAACGCCTTCAAACAGTTGGTACAAATTGAAGGTACAGGGTATGTCGGAGTCGAGTACTGTCGACTCCAATCTTTACTGGTTTTATTTAATGTTTGTTTGTTAATAGCTTTTCATTGGCTTATTAAGTCTCGCTTCACACAATTATTATAAAAGGAGAATGTCAGTAGAAAAGAAATGTTCTGGATTCTTCTTTCGTTTTTTTTTTTTTTTTTTCGTTCTTCTCTTTTTTTTCTTTTTTCTCTTTGAGTAAAATTTGTCACGTAGGCAGAAAAACTAACGGTTTTCTATCATTAATTTGTCTTGCAATGACTTTGCACAATAGAACGTTACCAAGGTTATACGAAGTTCGAGAATGTTAAAACTGTGTCTCCATAAACATACATATATGTATATACAGCTATTGACAGCTAATTGGAAACGACAGTATGGTATGTGGTTTCTTTCATTTTTTTCAAAAAATTTCCTATAATCATATCATCATATTCTTATAAAATACATGTAAGACCTCTAATCTAAAAGAAAAACCTTTGCTGGATTCTGAAATATAAGTTAAATATATTTTATGGACGATTTTCTGGTCGAACCTCAAATTTGACCGAGACAACTAATTGGAAACACGATCGATTTACCCTAAAATCTCTAAAGTTTTTTAATATTTTGCAAAACGTTATTTGAGTTTTTAATGGTTTTTGATTGTTAAAACATTTTAACACAAAATAGCTTTCATGAAATACCATAAAGAGTAGTGAGAAGCAGAATTTGAACACTAGCTTTGAGAACGTCAATTGTTCAGCTCTGAGGCATAAAAATGTCATGTCTTGAGATGGCAATCCATCAAAAATGCTCTGAATAGTTGGTGTTTGATTAAATAAACGATAAATGATAGCAAATCACTGAATAAAATGATCAACAAAAAAAAGAGAGCACGACAAACAATTGGTAACACAGGTAGTAATATTGTGACGACGTCGTAAATGAATTCTTACAAAAGTCTTGCAGCCGTATAGCATTCAATAATGGATCATTATGTTGCAGAAGTATCGAAAAGAAAAATTTTTGGCCTTTGGGGGATGCTGGACTCCATTGACGAATCAATAAATATGAAGCGATTCATGAAAATTAATCAAAGAAATTGACGGAAACAATTCTCTTAAACACAAACCAACAGGTCACTCAACAAATGAAAGAAAGATGTCTATAATGACAAAATAAAGGTCAGCCAGATTGGCCATGCTCATAAAAATATTTTTGGTGAGCTAAAAGTGGTAAAGCTTTGTTTGCGTTACACATACCACATGTCGTCTAGAATAGCATTAGGAAAACTAACTTCTGAGAATGTCAATCTTCAAATGGAGTTGCTTCAATGCATTGCATCGGTGATTGATAGTTTGTTGGGAGACTTCTGCAATATAATGATCCATTATTGAACGCTATTCGGCTGCAAAACTTCTTAAAAAATTAATTTGCGTCGTTCTCACAATATGACTACCTGTGTTACCAATTGTTTGACGTGCTCTCTTTTTTTCGTTGATCATTATACTCTTCACGCAAGTGAATAGTATTATAACTTTGTCCTGAAGTTTGTAACAGCAAGAAGGAGGGGAGGGGGACCCCATAAAGTATGTATATTCTTGATCAGCTCGACTAGACGAGTCGATATAGCCATGTCCGTCTGTCCGTCCATCCGTCCGTCTGTCTGTGAATATGCTATCTCCTCCCACAGTTTTAAAGATATCGAGCTGAAATTTTGCAGGGAGTCTTCTCTAATGTGTGGTCAAATCATTGGTCGGAACCGGCCATATCGGATTATTGGAACTGGTAGCCCCCATACGAAATGAAGAAGAAAAAAAATCGCGTGCAACACAGTACACGTGTTCGAAGTGAAACTTTCTTTAAAAGAACCAAAAAACCAATAAGGACGCTATCTTCAGCCTTGCCACGCCCATTTTCTGGATTGAATTTCTTTTTATCTTAATATCCTATACACTAATTTTTATTATCTTAGCTCATTGCCTACCTGAGATATGGAAATTATCAATTTTTGCTATAAGTGGGCGTTGCCGTTACAAAATCTCTGACAATTTTCTCAGAGATTTTATTGAATTCAGCTTCATTTTAAGTTATTATAAACAATTATGTACCAAGAAATAAACTTTATGGTTTCTGCAACAAAACTATTCAATATTTTATATATTTTCATTAATAAACCAGTAAGGGCGGTATAGTTGAGTATTCTCAACTATATAATACCCTGTACACACGTTGATAACACGTTAAACATTCGCCGACAGCAAAAGCAGTGTACCACGATATGGTTTGTGTATTTGCTAATAGTGAGGCAGGGCTCACAGTGCAATGTTGCCATTAGATGGCGCTTTAGTACGGATTTTGTTACAAAGCATTGCTGCAAAATTTTAGTGTGTTGGTCTTTGCGGGGAAAGTGGTAGTTTGTTGTATGCAGTTTTAAAAAGGTATGTTACCTGAGTTTGCATACCAAATTTCAGCATTGTATTCTTTATACTTTAGGAGATACCGCAATTTTAAGAAAAAAATGACCTTTTGTTGTGCTCGATGGGCGGGAAGGAATGGGCGTGGCAAAAATTCCTTCAAACTTGATCTAGTGTTCGACCACACGAGTCTATCTTCCAAATTTCAAGTCTCTAGCTTTAATAGTTTTCGCAGTGTTAAGTACGGTTTTTGTTACAAATAGGATAAAGCAGTGTTCAAAGCGCAATTTATGCCAAATTTCAACTTGTTTGTCTTTGCGTTGTCACACAGAAAGTTTGTGGTATGCAGTTTTAAAAAGGTATGTTTACTGAGTTTGCATACAAAATTTCAGCATTGTATCTCTTATAGTTTAGGAGATACAGCAATTTTAATAAAACAACTTTTTGAGAGGAAACGAAGGGGAGGGGGAAAAAATGTGGTATGCAGTTTTGTAGAGCTATACATACTGAGTCTACATACTCATTTTCATGTTTCCAACTCATCAGGTTTTCGAGCTACAGCCTTTTGAAAAAATGGGTGGTGCTCGATGGGCGGGAAGGAGTGGGCGTGGCAAAGAATCCTTCAAACTTGATCTAGCGTTTGACCTCACGAGTCGATCCACCAAATTTCAAGTCTCTAGCTCTTATAGTTTTCGAGAACCATTGGTGAGGACGGACGGACGGACGGACAGACAGGGCTATATCAATTCGTCTTGTCATCCTGATCAAGAATATATATACTTTATAGGGTCCCTCTCCCCTCCTTCTATGCGTTACATACAAACCGTCTCAAACAAACTTAATATACCCTGATACACAGTGTGTGTACAGGGTATAAAAACGCTTCCCAAATCAACCCAATGTTTTGAGCTGAAAAAAAATCAGTGTAATGCCTCACCATCCTGCTTGTGTCTATTTTCGAAGATTGAGAAGTTCATTCGAATTAAATTGTTGAAATAATTTTAAAATTATAAAGCTGTATTTGAAATGCAATAATGATTAGCAGGCTCGAGGTCAATTTTGATACACCAAATTTGTAATCAAAAGTTTTGGCAGTTTTAACAACAAACAATATTGCAAGAACTAGCTCAAAAGCTAGCAGCAGGCAGATCGTACAGCTGTTTCGGGAGTTGCCAAACTCCTTCATCAGCGATCTTTGCTTAACGATGAACGGATTATCAGCACTCCTCATACGTTTTTCTTGATAAACTGCATGAGAATTGCAGGTTATCAAACGAAAAACCCTGAGAAATGCTGCTTCGATCATCGCCTTGCAATATTGTTGTTGTTGTGGGCCACCGCTGTTTGTTGGAGTCAAGTCTTGACTCACGTCAACTGCTTGTGGACCAAATTTAGAAAAATAAAACAAAAATTTTATTTTTCAAGTTTCTGTCATACTACACAAATATGTGTATGACTACGGCGTGCCTTCCGTTTTAGTTAAAAAGTGTTTTTTTACGACCTATACAAGTAATTCAATAATGATTAGCAGGCTCGAGGTCAATTTTGATACACCAAATTTGTAATCAAAAGTTTTGGCAGTTTTAACAACAAACAATATTGCAAGAACTAGCTCAAAAGCTAGCAGCAGGCAGATCGTACAGCTGTTTCGGGAGTTGCCAAACTCCTTCATCAGCGATCTTTGCTTAACGATGAACGGATTATCAGCACTCCTCATACGTTTTTCTTTTTTTTTTGATAAACTGCATGAGAATTGCAGGTTATCAAACGAAAAACCCTGAGAAATGCTGCTTCGATCATCGCCTTGCAATATTGTTGTTGTTGTGGGCCACCGCTGTTTGTTGGAGTCAATTTGGTGTATCAAAATTGACCTCGAGCCTGCTAATCATTATTGAATTACTTGTATAGGTCGTAAAAAAACACTTTTTGTATTTGAAATGGTTAAAAAAAATTTATAAAAATAGAATATAGAATGAATAAATGTAGGTATAAACTATGATATTTGGGCAAATTGGAATGTGTTCAGTTTTTAATGCATAAGTGCGAAAAAGAAGAATTAATTTAAATGTGCAGAGGGTCCCCCGAACAACAAAGGCAAGTTAACTACCAAAGCTCCAATGTGTAGAATCTACCTGACTTTATTTATTGCATACATATGTATATAATTTATTATTAGTGTTCACTTTTGGATTAATTTGAATTTGTAAGTTAATTGTTTTCATTTGCTAAGCACAGCAAAGGAAAGGTTAATTGGCAATTGCAAAATTAAACGGGCTTCAACATAATTGTGAGGACGCGAATTGGAGATGAATTCGCGGCTCGTATATTATGAAGCTGATTTGTGACGTTGATTAGCAATGTTAAGTAGCAGGCAACAACAAATACAATGTATACGCCCAGACAGTGTCATAGGTAGCAACAACCACACTGACCGACCTAACGGTTCATGTTTATGCCGAAAATATCAACAACAAGAATTGTTGTAATATTTGGAGTAAACAAGCCAGGTTAGTTGTTGTTGCATATTCGCCAGATGGCGAAAGTGACGATTGAAGAGGAAAGCGAAAATTACAACTAAGCATGTTGTTGTTGTTGGTTTCTTTATGACTACAGACTGTCATTCTATGTTCTATTTCATTCTCTCGCAGGCTACATCATATAAATGTATAGTCTGTCTCTTTCTCATGTCGTTTCATCGAGTTTCAAATCGCACCCATGCTAAAGAAGTT